>JAMXDD010000009.1:7624836-9019632 GCA_024733475.1 Syzygium grande | reverse complement strand
GTGGTTGATAACTGGACAAAATAGAAAAAGAAAAGGGAGAGAAAGAAGAGAGAGAGAGAGAGGGAAGAGAAAAGAGAGAGAGAGAGAGTATATATGTGCATATGTTTGGGAGAAATTCCCCATAGTTCATAGCCAGGCCAGCAGGCAATTTGTCGCGAGATATAGGATGAACAGTCACATCCAATGTCAAATAGACCGTACACTTGGCTATCGTCGATTAAGACTGAGCAACTGGAATTCATCCTGTTGTGCTCGTATCCTAAAAATCTAGTATATAAAAGAGCCATTTTTATTTGAAAATTAAAATAAAACAGACAAAAAAAAAAAAAACTCGAGAAGCGAACCGAACCGACTCTGTTTAATCCGTTCCAAGCTGTTTCAACATGGGGATAAAGTAGGTTCCGGAGTAAAAAATTTGGAAACTAGTTTTGGCCGGTTTTGATCCTTGGTTTTACGCCTTTTTTTTTTTACTTTGTTTAAAAAAAAGATAAATATATTAAAGATGGATTTCGAATTTGGGAAGGTTAGGAAAACCATCGATGCCTTAACCACAGTATTAACCAATACGTCACAAAATTATTTACATAGTATATTTTTATGAAGATAATAATTATATTACTTGAAGTTGAGCTTAGTTTCTAAGTAGACATTTGAACTGGCCGGTTCAATGTCGGACTAGTTTATATGGGAATGGACTCTAAAATGGTAGTGGTAGGTTATGGGTTGTTGATCTGAAACTTATCTATCTTGGAATCGATCACTCTTTATAGTATTTATCATCTCATATAATATTAGTTAAGAGAATTATAATTTTGTTATGTCATGTTGGAAAGAAACTTGCCCTAATCACCAAACCTTTTATTAGTGGATTGCAAGTTATAAATATTACCATCATGCAAACTTAACTAAATATAAGTACGAGTAATATCTATGTTTGTAGTTCACTGATAAAAAAAAATATAGCAAAATCGACACTTTCAATTTAACACTCATGTCCAAACTCGCATAGATTTTTTGTTCTATAAAACCACATTATTTAGTTGGATTCGCTGAGAATTTTTTTTCCATTGGGTCTATCATATTAGAGTTATATTAAAGAAACAAGGTAATTGACTAGGGAACTTGAAACTTGAAAGGAAAGTTTCGCAGAGAACGTAACTGGTTTATTATACCGGATCGTAATGCGACAATCGCGCAAAACACTTTTGCATTGGACCCAAGAAAGCGTGAAATACGGTTCACGGAAATTCGAAGGCGACCTTATTGTTGAGGCGCTTCTAACTTCAAATTCAACCAATAAACAAACTTTGATTTTATTCCGTGACCATGGCCTGCCAACTTAATTAAAATGGACATGCAAAAAAGGAAGAGAAAAAAAAAAAAAAGACGGCGACCCACAAAAGCAAAAGAGAAACTTTCGTTTGTTTCCGAAGGAGGAGATCATTGGAAGATAACTGAAGCAAAGCTCGAAGGAGGAACATGTTCAACGATCATCACCAAATATGTACCGCAAATGAGAAACTAGCTTTTCCCACGAACGGTCCCTGCTCGACGGGTCTCGATGCTTCATCATTTTCAATCGGCGTCCCGGGGGACGCTTGCTAAGTGGCTAATTGAGAAAAGCATTCAAGTGTTTTTAGAGGTTAATTGTTCTGGTGAAGCGGGGTTTATACGGGCGAAATCTCTTTTGGCCTTGTCAGCCTTTGTTCAGTGCGAAGCCCCCCTTTTTTTATGACAAGGTGAGCTGTAGCGAGTCAGTGGCACTGGACAGTCATGATGAACCCCTCATGGTCCTTGAACCGTTGGAGCAGACACGATCATCACTGTGGTCGCTTTCAGCGCTGCCAATCATCACTACAAAAATGGACTTACCTCGAGAATTCATTAAAAAAAAATTAGTACCATAAAAATCCTAAATCAATACATCATTATCATATTTACCTCTAAATTAACTTTTATGTCACAAAAAATTCTAAACAAGTACGTTCACGCCACATTTAGCCCAACTGGTTATACATTCAAACAAAAAAGCCAAATCGGTACAATTTTTTTTTTTTTTTGATAACATTCGTGTCCCTTTTATCCCAGTGCGACGCAAAAAAATCATTAAGAATCCCTAACTTCAAAATCGATACATCCCTTTTATCCCAAAAAAATTATTCTCCAAAACCGATACATCCGTATTGCATTTATCACAAAAATCTCGTATTTGCCATAATTTGGGGTAAACCCTAGACCTCCATTCTATTCTCAAATGGGACTCATGCTATTCTTAGCTGCCCTTTCCTCTTATCTTCAAGAAGGAAGATTGAAAAGGAACGTGGACATATATTCCTTTACCCTATTTGTATCGTGTTATTTGTGTATCCCCATAGATTTCCTAATACGCTGCCCCCGCTGATAGAGTCCGACTAGGAGGATCCCCTCTATTACTCTTGTGTAACCATAATTTAGGGCAAATGTGACACAGCTCTGCCAGCTTAGTGTAAGACACGATATACGTGTACCGATGTGGGAGTTTCCGCGATACGAAAATTAGCTTTGGATGAATTTGGTACGAATATATCAATTCGGGGTCTTTCGTGGCATAACAAAAAGCAAAAGAAAAAGAAGAAGGAGAAGCTTACTTCCCAATAAAAGGAAAAGTTCAAAATCGACGCTAAAGTTATAAATAACCGAATTGCATTCTCTGACGGGATAGAATCTATCAAAAAGCTGTTCTTAACGAAAGTAAAAAATTCCCATAATAGCTTAAGCTCGAGCTTAGCGGGCTCCTCCAGCAAGCAGTGGGGCTCCCCCCCTTCGGTACGTCGCGCCCTCCCCTCCTTCATGAATGCTCCCCCACGTGGGAACGACTGAAAAAAGCCCCCCTTTGAACCGCTCGCTCTTTATCGCGATAACATGCACCGGGTCGCGAGAAACCGCGCCGAGATTTCGGCACCGAGACGGCGAAACGACATGCGGGAAACCCCTACCCTACCTCGGGGAGAATAGCCGTTTGTCGGGCGAGCGTTGGGCCGGGCCTCTCCGCCAAATGCCCGATCGGTCCCCCGGTGGCGCCACCTGCATGTGGGGACAGAATTAGAATAAGATCGGTTTTTCGGGGGTCGGAAATCGAAATAATGCAGAAGTACGGGGGTGGGGGGGCCTCGGCCGGCGTGGATCACAATGTCGGTGATTGATGGTCTCGAAGTAGGAAGACCGACGGGGGGTGGGGACCGAATTTCTAAGAAGCCCCGACGTTTTTGTCCTTTTATTGGTATTATTGGATCGTTGCGGGGCTGTTTCGTAAATTCGGTCCTGACCTTCTCGGGGGTCGGTTCTAGTTTTCTACCGATGGAGTCGCGCGCCTAGTTTAGGGGGTGGGTGGTGGTGGGCATGCACATGGCGCGGCTGCAAATAAAAGTATGATTCCGGGAAAGAGGTTTAGTTGGATGGTCAAGGCGTTCTCCTGATTTGGACGCGCGACGGATCGGTCCGGTAGTCCGATCGTGGTGTCGCCCCCGGTCGGTGTAACTTTAGGGGCCGCGCGGATGCATGCGGGTGGAGGGCGGCTCTCATGCCTATGTAGGGATTGCTGCAACCGAAAAGTCTGAGTATCTTCATTTACACCTAAAAATGATTGGATCGTTGACATGAGCAAGTACGTGATTGACATGTGAGCCTGGGCAGTCGCGTGAGTATTACTATGCACATCTTGTCAACAACCGTAGAGGTCGATATTTTGTTGATTGGTATCGATATACATTAGTGGCATGTATTCAGTTATCGATGCACAACGATGAGCTATCAGCAACGATTGACATATATATTGGCAATTGGCGAACAGCCGAATGCCATTTCAACTCATTGAAAGCACGAGAAGCATAAGGGTATGGTTACCTGTTCGAGACGAAGCAATTGGGAAACATTAGAATAATTGGCAAGGATTCGCTTGAAGAGCATGTTTGGAGGGAACAAGTACCGTTTGAAAATAAGATCACGGGACCTGTCACAATTTGGAAGACAATATCATGGAGCGGTAAGATCATGAGACAGTTACCAACTTACCAGTGAATTCAAGTATTTTAATGTCAACCGCGAGATGGATGTTTGTTATCAACAATCCGATCCAAACTTTTGTCAGTTTCAACCATTAAGACTAGCAAGACGAAATTTCGGGTCCAAGGCCACTGAAGCATAGTGAAGGCCCAAAAATTTTCATCGACTCCAGCAGCTCCCACTTCTCAATCTGACACATAAAATTGGCGTGACAAAACAGGGCCTTGAATTACTAGACGAATCGATAGTTCTATGATCTATCGAGGGACGGGTCTTTTGATCGTAACTGCTTACATTTTTTTCTAAGATTTTGTAAAATGTATCGTAAGATGCACAAACTCGAAAGCATGTAAAGTTGAGGTGCTTGTGAAGACCTAGATTCTGATTTCTCGAGGATCCCCAGAAACACCTCGAGACGAATGCCCGTAAAATTGCAGGTGCTCGTGAAAACCTAGCTCGTCCACATCTGTGTAAACAAGGAGTGACATTAGATTGTAGGGTGACAGCGACAAATGTTTTTTTTTTTGTGGAAATTACCCAAAACCCCTCACGAACTTTTAGGGTAAGTGCACATTCGTCTCCTAACTTTCAAAGCGTTAGACAAAACCCCCAAATTTTTCGTTTTGCTACGGTCATCGAACCTCTGTCTAATTTTCCATTCGAACGTGCTCGATATGTGACCTTTCAAGGGCAAAAGCGTAATTATCATCGATTTTCTAATCAAATCACTCTTTTTTCCTCAAATTCATCAACACAAATGGTCATTCAATTTTGCTTAAATAAGCAATGTGATCTTTGGATTTTAACTTGATATGTAATATCGTTCTCGAACTTTTAATTAGTTTAATGTGGTCCACGAACTCTAGTCAAATGTTCAATGCGGTCCCTAAAATGAAACTATTTAAAAATTCGTGGACCACTATTGATCATTTGACCAAAGTTTATGGACTACATTGAACTAATTAAAACTTCGAAGATTATATCGTATATTGAGTCAAATTTGAGGAGTCACATTGAACAAATTAGAAGTTCGGGGATGATATGAACCATATTGAACAACATAAAAGTTCAGGGATAATATTGCATATTGAATCAAAGTTTAGGGATCATTTGTATCATTTGTGATAATAATTATGCACTCTTGTAAGTTTGGGCACGATACAACATGATTTATGGAAATTGAAAAGAGAAAATAACAAAAATGAGAGTTGTGATCTTGCCAGGACCAGGCGGGTTCAATGCTAACTTTGTACAAATACTAAAGCCGGGTCGGTTCAATCCTATGTTTTTTTGACTTTGCTTGCGCAACTTGAATCTTGATTTGTGGACGGCCCATAACCCATCTATATTTTATTCAAAAACTAAAATTGGAACCCATTTTATGATTTATGATTACTGATCTTCTTTGTAAGTATTTCGATTTATAGGTTTTTTTACATTTTTTTGCTTTATTTACTAATTTTTTTATTGTGTTGATTTCCTTTCTAAATTTGACGTAAAGTTTTTATTCAAATAGCATATACGCGTGAAGAGCTTGAAGTGGGTTAAATGGGCGGATAAAGATTGTCCTAGATTCGGTTGAATATTAATATATTTTGGTAATATGAGTCGGGTCGGATATATGTTGTCACGCCCCGAACCCTACGGCGCGCGAGCATCCCTGCCATAGTCGATTCGTGTGCGACGTCCCAGGACGCGTCGCCGACCCAATGCCTAACACAGAGATTTAATGTACATGCGGAAGTAATTAAAATCACCCGTACATTAAAATACACATAACCAAAGATAGCCACGAAAATGTTCAACAACGATTACAAATAAATGCCTGCACTAATACTCGAAACCATATACAATATTCAATACAGCCCGATCAACGAAATCAAAAACGGGTCAAGGCCACTACTGACAAAAAGGGGCAAGTGGATCGGGGGTCAGTCTACTACTAACGGTGGAGCGCTGGTCAAAAAGGTACTGGCCCTACCAAACTAAGACAAGTGCTAACTCCTATGGTGCCCAGTCTGGGTCGGAGTCAAAAGACTCCGACGAGGAAGAGCTATCGGGCATCTCCTCCTCGGACCCTGATGAGTCCGTCTCAGACTCGGCCTCCGGTACGGGGTCCTCCTCAATCGGCTCAAGCTCCCCCTCGTCCTGCTCCATCGGCTCCGGGACAGTGTCCCCGTCGTCCGGCTATATGTCCATCGGCTCAAACTTATCCATCTCGTACTCCACCGGTACACCATCGGAGCTCGCACTCTCCTCGGCTGACGAGCCAGGGTCAGTCACCTCGCCATTCGGGCATCGAGGATACTGGGTGCACAACCCGGTAAACGGGACATCAAAAGTCCGAAGAGGACCATACTCTCCGAAATCGTCCCTGAAACACCACGCCACGTACTCGTGGATCTGATAGTGTGACTCGCCCATGTCTACCCAAACTTGAGAATAGTGCCTAACATATACTTCCCCCGTTCCCTACGGGGTGTATCGTCCTAGTCCGCTCTATGTGATGCGGAATCCCAAAACGCATCGGAATGGTAGACACGTCAACGCTAGGGGTCTAAAAAAGTGGTTTTATACAATAGTGAGAATAATCTCGGTGAGTAATTCCCTAAACCTAAACTAAGCTAATGTGCACCTCCTGACGAGTACTAAACCATGCATAAATCAAAACATAATTGACTCAGGCCCTCGGGCCTAAATCTAATTCATACTTGACCCTGCAGGTTAGTCATTCTATAAACTTAATCACGACAGCATCATAACATTTAGATCGCAGTATAAATACACACATCACTTAATCCCGATGTATGTAATGCACGTGCTTATGTTCGCACTCATGTCATGCCTCAATAATGCAGTAGCGCACGCTCGAATGCTAGCACTCTGCCATTTACCAATTTCTCCTCCGACCCGCGTAAAACGCATCAGGTCTATTACTTCGAGATCGATCTCTCGCCCACGTTAAACGCATCAGGCTCATGACACATTACCCGCGTAAAACACCTCAGGTTGATCATCTTCCGGTAAACAGAGCATCGTCCCCACGTAACACGCCTCAGGACGGGTTCACTACCCCGCGTAAAACGCATAAGAGTTTATTGTGATCACACATTCACAAGCATCAATTTTTATTTGAACCCCGCGTTAAATGCATCAGGGCATTTTAGGTGATCACAATACATATGTCACTCGGGCACACTTGTAAATGCACATACTGTGCCAATGCTCATGATGCACATCCCGACTTATAACGTTCACATCTTGGCATTCACTTGCACCACGCAAATTCAATCTCATGAATCAACATGCCCAAATCGACAATTAATTCAAAATAATCACGGCACAAGCTTGACACGCAATTTATGCACGGAATTACACAATCGAGTCAACAAAATTTTGCGCATTAGAGGCCCACCAAGCTATTCCACTCTTAGCCACGCTAAACATGTCACGACATCACCGAATCACTCTCAATTGAGGACAATTTAATCACTAACTCGATCTCTCGATTCCGTTCACTAAGTCCACCATTTTGTCCACATATCGGCACCTATGCCTCGTCCCATCTCAGCACTATACGGGTTGCTAAACCTCGATTAAATAATCATTCTTAGTCACCAAAAACATTATAGAACTAGCCCATATCACCATGCACCATTTAACCCCTAAAATATCCTAATTAACCCATAAAACCCGTCTAGAAATGCAAATTATCCTAATTAGAGTTTAGGGTCAAACTCACTTGGTGTCCTAAACTTCAAACATAGCTGAACACGTGGCAATGGCTGCTGGACAACGGCAGTCCCGTGCCGGAATAGTGGCGGCGAGCGGCAACTTCGGCAAACGGCGTGAATGGCGGCGACGGACTAGACGATTCCGCGGCTTAGAGAGGGGGAAAGGGACACGGCCAGAGAGTGGGACGGGCCGGACGAGGTCGGGTGAGATCTGGCAGTGGCGGCGAATGTACCCCCACACGGGCGAGCTCTTCCTACGAAAGTGGCCTTCCAATACCAAACAAGAGAGGAAGAGAGGGAGTGCGGATGGTCAGGTGAAGTGGCCGGCCGCACGAGGTGAGAGGGACAATGCCCATCGAGAATGGCAATCCCATGACCTCACAAGGATGGGCTGTTGGCGCATGAAATGGCTGAACAAGGGTCGGGCGTGGAAGGGGTGAAGGGCGTATGTAGAGCCTGTCACACAAGGAGGGGGGAGAAGGCAATGGTCGGGGCGAAGGGCACAAGTGAGGGAGGCGACAAGCACCGAGCTTCCCTCGGCAATGCAAGGCGACCGGTGGAGAGCTGGCTGGGCAGGAGGAGGAGGGCGGCCGAAGGACGGACGAGCGATCGGGCGTAACGGGCGTAACCAGTCGGGCTCTGGGAAGGAAGAAGGAAGAAGAAGAAGAAAAGAAGAAGAAAAGAAAACGAAAGGGAAGAGGAGAGAGAGGGTGTTAGGGTTGCATGGCATGAGTGGACGTCTGCGTGGGGGGCTGGTGAGCGCGGCAGAGAGGAGAGAAGAGAGAGGGAAAAGAGAGAGAGAGAGAGAGAGAGAGAGAGAGAGAGAGAACAAACGAAATGATTGGGGGGAAACGTGCGCGGCAAAGGAGAGAGAGGAGAGAGAACAAAAAGTTAAATTTTGTTCTCGAGTGTGACCCAACGAACACGGTTCAAACTAAAAATCGAACTAACGGTCACGATTCAAATCCGGAAAAAGATCTAATAGTTCACGAAAAATCTCAAATAATAATATAGGACAATGGGCCAAATAAAATAACTCGAAAACACACTACGAGAGAGGTCTACTAGTCTAAATTTGCACCCGGTTAAAATTTCACTTTCTCACTATCCTTGATAATCTCGACGTTGGCCACAACAATATCGACACTGTCCAATTTATTTCGTCCCGAAACTTCAGAAAATCGACTGCCATGTTCGGGGTCTAAATAACGGTCAAATTCGATCGAGTGTGATTCTAGCGAAATATCTATTTTAAAAATAAGAACCTGAGAGTGATCAGTTTCAGGGCGAGATTCTATTATAAGCGCACTGACGAATTACACGCTTTATAAATCACAAAAATAGGCCGAAATTCGTGATTTCACATATGTTGAGTATCAATCAGTACGAGGCATTAAATTTATATTGCATAAAAATAGATCAATATAAATTGAATCATTTTTTATCCGATCTATATATTTGACGGCCCTATAGGCGTGATAAATGGAAAAATGGGCGGGGATTGACTGCCGTAACAAAATGAAGGTCGACAAAGTTAGGAAGACTGGGAGGATCGTGTAATATAATATTATACTATCCTTTGTGAACCCACCACGTAATTGAGAGGAGCATCAAACTAGCACGAATCTGACTTGCTGCTTCACAGCTGTAAAATCACCTCATTGATTGTTTAATAATTACGGCAACAGTCCCTGCTTTTATTAACGCTGCTTATCTTTTAGTGAGTAAAACCAAAATAAAATTAATGGTTGATATCATGAAAATCTTCAAATTAATATATTTATGATAAATTTATTTTAAATTAATTTTTTGACAATTAAAAGTTTCAAATTGGTATATCTGTGATAATTTTTCTTTCCATTAATTTCCGTTAAATTTTACCGTCAAATTTATGAGTTTGATGACACGTGACAGTTGGCGGGTGTGGCAGTTTAAGGTTTTACCCTTCTTTTGTCATAAGTGTACCGGTTTGTGATTTTTTGTGATATTAATTCTATTAAATGGAAGATAAATTTGTCATAAATATACCAATTGAGGGTTTTTGGTGATCAGAAAATTAGTTTGAAGCAAATTTATTACAGATATACCAATTTGGAGTTTTTTTGTGGTATTAATCCTAAAATTAATAAGTAGCTTTTGTACTTCAAATAGGCTTAGTTTTTTCTTGGGGGTAAAAAAATAGGCTTAGTTGGGACCATGTAGTTCGGTTTTTTACTAATATTTTGGAGCGTGCAAATCATTCATCGTCAACTATGGCTCCAATTATTTCGCAAAAATAACTTTAAAAAAATGATTACTCGTATCAATTGAAATAATTAACCAATGAAGAACACCTTTACTATTGACAAAGTATAAATATTTTCGTGGACGACGAAAACATTTCTCATTCATTCATTTTGTAAGTATTTTAGGTGATTGTTTCTTGGACAATTCATTTTTCGCGAAAACAATGCACCATAAATAAAAATAATTATTTCCCTCAATAGGGCTCTTTCTTTCGCTAAACGTATGGAAAGTAACAACTCGAGCATTTCATGATCCATTGATCATGTAAATCTCAATCCATCTACATAATTTATAATGCAAGGCTCAAATGGGATCTGCATAATTAATGACATTGTCAATGACTTCTCCTTTTTTTCGCCAATCAAGTTGCAGGTACTAAACTAAAAAGTTAAACTAATTTCAAGGGCAAAATTATATGTTATTTTCTTAAATAAAGCAGAGATTTTTAGAAGGAAAAACAAAGGGAGAAAAGATTAAAAGAAAGGGATAAGTCCATTTAAAATCCTATTTTTGTCATGATAGTACAATGAAGTCTTAAAATTTTCAAAAAGTGCACTAAAAGTCCTAAAACTTGTTACGAAATTGCAATGAAGTCCTGAAAATTTCCGAAAGTATAATTAAGTCTTAAAACTTTTGCATTTTCGTGATAAGTTTTCAAGATTTAGTGAACTTATTCCTAAAAAAAGGGATTAATACCACGATGTAACTCCCCGAATTTCCATAAAATTACCACTTACTAAAGCATTGTTAGTCTTTTCACTTACAGTACAAGCGGAAGGCAAACCATAGTCAAATTAAACATTTCTTGCTCAGTGGACACATCTAGTGCAAAAATACCACATCTTCATTTCTCACTTTTATTTGTATACAAGGATGATTTGAATTACATCATCATCAAATACTAAACAAAAGACAACATTTGGGAGGTCATAAAGGTATCCTACTTCCCCTATGCCATCTAAGTGAAACTCATGGTTTCCCACCAATCGCCAATCACCCAGCCTTATAGTTATACCAAAAAGTGAGTAATAAGCAAGGTCGATCCTAGTTTTGAAACAATCTTCCAACAAAGGGATATTCATTCTAGTTATCTGGAAAAAATGTAAATCAACAAGAGTGAGCTAACGCTCAACAAGAAATAAGACCAGTTTATAAATTGATTGATCTTACTTACTCTCGATTTCTAGGACACACTACATAATATACATTTGAAGCAACAAGTATGATTCATAGCATAGCTCGTAACTGCTGGTGATTTAAGTGGAGGGTCGTGGCGGTGGGATGCTGCGCTAGCCCCTCGAGGACTAGTCGGGCTTCACCGCTGATTTGAGCGCAAGCTTACCGGCAGCGCGGACACATCGGTTATCAAAAAAAAAAAAAGTAACATCTTTGAAGAGCATAAGTATCAAGCAATTTTGAGTAGGATGATTCACTCAGATACAAGCAGATGTCATATTATCTTATAATATCACATCGTATTACATCCATTTACACTTATGAATTCACATTCGTCACTAATCAGGACCATCTCGATTCACAATGCATCTCAACTAACGAGGCATCGTCACCATCAACTTGTCGGGAACGGAATCATTCATATCCTTTGTCACGCCTCGGCCCATTTATCACGGGTGTTCTCTTCATTAGTAAGGATAAATACATCATTGTATATCCCGTGATTATAGTCATTTCTTAACATCATACCATGGTAGAGCCATGTCATACCATGATTACAAGAGCCATGTCATATCACGACTGCACGAGTCATGTCATCATAGGATTTCATATCATCTCAACCTTGTAGAGAACCATTTCATATAATAGAACATTTGGCTGACTCCAGAGTCTTGTCCATAAACTCATACAAGGGAATTTGCTCGATAACGAATAAGCCGTGGCAAAGGTCTTAATCACATGGCATCATTCACATATGTTTCATAATAGCATAACAATCGTCACGTACATTTCATCATTTGCCATTTCTCATGCATAATCACATGTGTCCCATCATTTGACATCACATCAAGGTCAATCATATCTCATTAGAAAGCTCGAAATGTATAGATTTTGTCTTCAAAAGACATCAAGTCCAAATTCTCAAGGTTTCACATGAGAAATTGCGCATATTTGAAATTGGTTAAATCTAGACAGTTTTGTACAGTAACAGAAATTTCTTCAAAATAAATAGTAGATGGACTTAGAAAATTCTAAAATTTGGACATGTTATAAAAGACACCTGGATAAACATTTTTTGTGAGGAAATCAAAGTCCAAATATTTCTGTAAGTGTCTCTTTTAATAACCCAAACACAGACTAAAAATTGCTCACTGGAACATAACCGTTGTTGCACAAAATTAGTTCTTTACCATACTCAAAACATCTCAAAAAATTATTAAATTTTTATATGTTATAGAGAAAGAAGTGCTCAAGAACTTTTGTGAAGGAAGTTTGTTCAAACTCAGTCCAAAAAAGCTTGTAGAAAATCAAGAAAGTGTAAATATCATAAAAATACCCAATCTGGATAATTTTATACGGTCCGAAAACTAGGCTATCGTACTACTCATATCAAGTCTAAAAACTATGAAATTAAAATATGTTAAACTTCAAGATATTTGGAACAACTTTGAAGGAGGAAATTTACGGAAATTCGGTCCACAAAGTTCTCCAAAAAAATAACAAATTGAAGAGGTATAGAGGATCCGAATCTGAGTTTTCCAGAACAAGAATAAGAATTGAGTCTGAAAGGAAAACCACCAAATTTGATTCAACAAAACTCATACCTAGCAACTTGAATGGACATGCAACACCCATTTAGAATTCACGAACACACACGCACTTCATTTCTAGGTTTGGTCATACCCATTCATGCACAATGAACATCAAGAATCACATATGCAAGCTATTAAATTGCATCTACAACTCAATTCTAGCAAAATCAAGGGTATATGAAGATTGGAAGGCTTAGAAATGAGTCTTATCTCCTTGTCTTGGGTTGTTTAAGACTAGTAACATCTTCCCTTAGTTGTTGATCACGCTCAAAGCACAAGAAACAATCTAGTATGAAGGTAGTCTGGCAGTGAGGAGCGGCTGAGAAAGAGAGAGATGAGAGTGAGGGAGAGGTTGCTATTGAGAGTTTGATGGGAAGAGAGAGAGTGTGAGCTGCCGTGAGGGTTAAGGGAAAAGAGAAGGAGAGAGAGTGTAAGGATGATTCTTTATCATGAGCCCCAAGATGGTGTGTCCAACAAGCCTCTCACCTTGCACAACAAGCTTCATCATTAATCCTTCTCATGCAAGCTTTCATTATTAATTTTCTCATGCAAGCTTCATTAGTAGACATAAGTAACCATTCGTAATTAATTGGCATTAATTTCTCTAATTGTGCATGTAAAGATGGGATCTAAATTGTAGGCCATACGAGGGGTAATAAGGGCACAAATTGTGTCTTATAATGATTAATTCAAGTGCACAAAATATCCATATAAGACATAGAGTAATGGTCATTGTCCCTAATCATCATTAAATAATCACCATAAATATTTACATATGGTTGAAATAGGGCCCCTCAATTGTTCCATGAATTCTCCAAAATTTTTAAATCAAATATTTGCCAATGTATATCACTAAAATTCTTTAAATGTCTCGACAATTATATAATCAAATCTTACTCATCACCAATTTCAATTCACATAACACCACTAATCAGTTATGCGAAATTTCGGGATGTCACACACGAAAAATCCTAAACTGATATATTTGTGACAAATTTACTCTAAACTAATTTTTTGACTACTAAAAACCCTAAACTAGTACACTTGTGACAAATTTACCCTCAGTAAATTTTACTATCAAATTGCTAATTTGAATGACACTTGGTATTTGATGGGTATACTTGTTTGGAGTTATCATAGGTGTACCAATTTGTGATTTTTTTAGCTATTAATCAAATTTAGCGAAAACTAACGGAAGGTAAATTTGTCATAAGTGCACCAGTTTGAGGTTTTTTGTGATAAAAAAATTAGTTTGGATAAATCTGTCACAAATGTATTAGTTTGGAAATTTGATTGTCAAAAAAATTAATTTGAAAATTTGTCAAACTTGTACCGGAGTAGGATTTTTCCGTTGTAGTACTAGCCAAAAAAGAAAAAAAGAAAAAAAAGTTAGTATTGGCTTGTGCAGGTTGAGCACCAAAGAAACGACGGCGTATCATGGACTTATCCGGCACAAGCGGACGCGAGCGGAGGAGGCGAAGGAGGCCATGGAAGATGAAGAGACGACGACGACGACGCCGACGATGACGATGATTAGAGCCGTCGTGGAAGCCATCCACTCCTCTCCTTCTCAGGCCGTCCTCTACCTCGCCGGCGGCGCCTCTCAGGTCCCACCTCTCTTCCCTCCTTCTGATAATCATCGCGCGCGGCTCATCCTGTCGCCGCTGCGTGTCTTCGTCCGCGCGGATTTGTGATGCTCACGAGCTGTCGAACCAGGCTCTCGGGTGGTTGATGTCCGTCCCTGGAGCTTCCAACACCGTTCTCGAAGCCGTCGTCCCTTACTCCAGGATGTCCATGATCCAGTTGCTCGGCAAGGTCTTCGTTCCCTTCCTTTTCGCGAACTCAAATCGCGCTCGCGAGTCGTGGTTTCTTGTGGCGGTTCCATGTTGTTGGCGATTCCGACCTGGATTGTGAGTCAGTTTCGTCTGATTTGCGATCTTCAATTCGACCGGGATTGAAGATGCCTGCGTTCTCTTCAATGGTTTTGCAGATTCCTGCTCAATTTTGTAGTGACCAAGCTGCGGAGGAGATGGCGCTGCTGGCTTACAATCGTGCTCTCAAGCTTTCTAGAGCAGGTGACAGAATTTCATCAGTAATTCCAATATTGTCTGTGAAAGTGGTTTTAAACTCCGTGAAGTTAGGCCTGCACTTGCTGGTGTTTAACAATTTATGCTGTAGTTTATTGATTTCTCTTGCATTTTATATCCCGAAAGCGTTCGACTATCTTCTCCTACCGCTACTGTGTATGTAGAATGCCTTTTATCTGTTTCTTTCATTGCGGAAGCACATTTATTGAACATTAAGCAGAGGGGAACCGGTATCCTTAACCAGTGTGCATAGCGATATTCGTAAAGTTGCATTATTTCCTATAATCTACTTCCTTCTGTAGATTTTCGTGCTATTTTGATGCATGATCTAATAGGTTGTGTCAATTAGCTCGCCTGTCCTATTATCAACAAGATCAAAGCCAGGAAAAAGTTACTGATTTTGTTAGCTATTTCACATGGTGGAATCTCTTAATACTCACTCTCGATTCACATGGATTGAGCCCCGGTACAAATATTAAGCTCACAACATGAAGTAAGGGAAAACTCAAACAAGGGCTCTGATACCGATTGATGTAGTCGGAGAAGTGAAAGATCGCCAAAAGAACAAAAACAGGGCTAAAATAGAGTTGAGTTGAAGCTGGAACAGAGAAAAGATATATATGGTTTATGAAAAAATAATCATGTTTATCGAATGAAGAAAGCTAATGAGTTAGAGACTTAGACTTATTTATTCTAGGGTTACAGATAATAGATGATCTTGATCTAAAATAACATCTCTAAAATCAACAATCCAGTCTAACTAAACATTCGCATGACCATCATGAGAAAAGACTAAACGAAAAGATAACACTTAGAACTACTAATATAGGATATGCCCATGCATCACAACACTTGTTATGATGTGCTGTTCATTGCTTATGATGTCTCAATGAGCCTGTGTCCGTCTCTTCCCACTTCACAGATTCCCCAGTTATCGGAGTGGGTTTCACTGGCTCTTTGGCCGGAATACACCCAAAGCGTGGAGATCATAGGTATCACAGCATTGGAATTAGCATTTATATGTCAAATCATTTTAGCATGTGGGACCGTGATATTAGTTGGCATTATGAAATATTTCGCTGTAGGGCTATTGAATTGTTGAATCCTCATTTAGCAATGTTATTTTTTGTTGAAGTCACTTATCCAAATCAAGAGCGTTGTATACATGAAAAGTATGAATAAGTTTGCCAAATGACAGTTGACAGAGCGAATAAGACTTTTCTACCGTCTCTTTTTTCTCCCATATTCTCATTGAACATTGGATTAACCAACATATTCATATCTGTCATCTATTCTTGACGACTTATCAAGTCAGTGAAATTTTGTGGTTTGAGGTTATACCTATCGATGTGTACAATGGCACCATCAACATAGTGTCCGCTTCAGGACTTAATCAACTGCGATGTGCTTTTGAACCTTTAGGTTTTGTTGTATTATTATATAAATTTGTTAATTTGTTACTCCATCTACCTGATGGCTGTAACTTTATTCCATAAATAGGTTTCATCTATCAACTAGGACATCCAACGGAAGCTGGGTATCTACAGTTACCTTGTCAAAGGTAAGTGTATCCAATTTCAATATGTTTCTTCTCCAGTCTAGTATGTATATCAAAAGATTGTTGGTTTCATTAGGAGCCAAATGGATGTAGGGATTGCGAACAAGGGAGCAAGAAGATGAGGTCTCAAGCCAGTTTCTACTTAAGGTGTGGCAATTTAATGAAGACAAAATGTCAATTGAGAAACTCTTCTGCCTTTCCTTTTTCTTTTTATCGTATAAATGTTGGAAGTTGGGGGTCCTTTTGTAGTTACAAAAGGAACTGTATTTTGTGACCTGTACAAAGATTCGGTCTCATACTAGGTGCTGGCCTGATCTCATGCTTAATATCTCGTGGGACTGATTTTTTGCCTTCTTCTTTCAATTAGTCCAAAAAAAGTTTGACTTCCCATTTGCCGTAGGCAATTGCAAAAGCATGCAGAGTACCATCGACATTTGTTTCAGAGTTGACACGGTCTGATTCGTCAAGCGAATCTGAAAAAACTTTCGATGAGGATGAAGAATTAAAGCAGCTTATAAATGGCGAAGTATGCTTCAAGGTGTATCCTTTTTCCAATGGTATAGATTCTGGTCGTGTTCTTTGGAATTGATATATACAGTTCAAAAAATTGTTACTTATCCATTTTCTGCAGATTTGCATGCGTCGGATGCAGAAAGAAAAATCATTCTGTCTGGTTCGTTTAATCCATTGCACGACGGTCATCTGAAGTTGTTGGAAGTTGCTTCTGGGTACATTTGAGAGTTGGATGTTTCTAAGTGACTAGTGGTGTTGTGGACATTTAACTTTATTTGCTTTACTAGAATGCAGATCATGATTAATAGACAACTGATTGCTCATCTATTGATGTTACCCACCTTGATGCCATGCTACATATCCTCTACTTCTGCTAGGGTTTTGAATGTAGTACAACAGGTGACATGCCTTAAATTGAAGGAATATAATGGCCTAGCATAATTGTTTCACGGTACTTTGGCATTTTCTAACCATTTGGACCGAAACAAAGAATATCAAGTTTCAACCTTTTAAATATCCACATAGTTTTATGAATTGTGTAGTTTAAGCTGTCAATGTAGTGATACGAGCTGTTGAAATGTAGATTACTATTATGCAGTAGTCAAGAAGCCCATGCACCTTTTTTTTGAACAATAATTTAAACTTCAGTGTTCGAAAAGCTTGAAAAATTGTATTTCTTGGAGAAGTATAATGATTTAGACTTGAACTTTAGCAGGTAAGGAAATGATTTAGTATAAAGCGAAGATAAAAATCAAACTGCAGTATGGATTCTAATTTTTTGATGTTTTTCTTGACATTAGATTAAATTGTATCTCTTTTTTCTTCTTTGGTTAAGTTCATATTAACTTTTGGAATAACTAAATGTGGACTTATCATATTACACTATGAGTGCTAACATTTTAAGGACACAAAATCTCATAAAGGGTCAGATAATTTTCAATATAAAAAATTCAACCATGATTAGAAGGCAATTGAAATTAGAGGGGAAGGATGATAACATTTTTCTAATTAATTTCAAATGAAATTGCATGTTGAATTGATAATTTCACATGAATTGAATAATTTTTAAAGAGACAGGAAAAGAAACTTTAAATGCAAATTCCACCCACCCTACATAATTATACTGATTTGCAGAATTTAAACTCGAATTGCTTCTATAATGGATTTTTGGCTAAAATTAAGTAATAAACTAAATTATGTTAGAGACTATTTGAATTGATTTCTTTTCAATTTTTCAGTTAAGTAGTATATGAGCTTTTAAAGCAATATAAATATCAACATTTTGAGGTCTCTTAAAATTATTAGAAAACTAATGGGGTACTTTTACTGAAGTAATAAAGCAAGAATATAACACCTTAGTAAACGAAATGGACTGATAACATCTTCCTATAGAAAAAGAAAAGCTAATTGATTAATGCCAAAGAAGCTACCACGTATCAGCCTCTCAATTTTACTTTGTTAATTTTTATATTACTTTTTCCTATAATTATTAATTGAAAAATCAAACAAGAATGGTTTGAACAAAGGAATAAAAACAGATTAGTATGAATAAAATATGACTACTTTAGTTTGAAGAACATGTTTCTTTTTATTTGTTTAGTTAACGGGACATGTTTCTCTCAAAGAGAGGACCACATGTCATTAATTCATAGGTCCTTTGCTTTTGCACCGAAATACATATCTAGTATTAGATGTATGTGAATTCCTAGCAACTTATCGTTTTGTCCTAGTGGCAGAATTTTGATGTTCAACTCTTCTCAATAAGTTTGTGGGGTAGTGTCTCCATTGTTGTGTCACGGTGAGGTGAACAGCCATTTGCAGACTACAAGCTTCGACATCATTCTTTGCAATATCTAAACAGACGCATGAAGTCCTCTTGTTATGGGTTTCTGATATTACATCATGTGCCATTCCTGATATTCATGTTGGACTATTGTCCCTTGATCAGATGTTACAATTTTTTCATAAATTAATGAATTCTACTGCAGTATCTGCGGCAATGGGTATCCATGTTTCGAAATTTCGGCAGTAAATGCGGATAAACCTCCACTATCAGTGCAAGAAATAAAAGATCGAGTGAAGCAATTTGAAAGAGTTGGTGAGATTTTCTTGTTCTTGGTTACAAGTACTGCTGTATGAACTTTATTTTCCTGCCTGGATGTTCCACGCTGTCAATTTGGAAATTGAATGAACTCCAACTATGAAACCACTTATGTATGTTTTTGCAGATAGATATATATATATATATATATATATATGGCAATGTATACAGATATATTTGGCAATGGATATGCATACTGTATTTTATTTTATATAGATTTGCTATCTATAGTGAAGACCATGTGCTATTCTTTGAGCTTCTTTAGAGATTTACTTCAAAACTGCTGTAGAGGCTGTGGCTTTTGTTGGAGTGGACTTGTCGTTTGCTGCTATTTTAAACTCCTTTTGCACCCTCTTACCTTTTCTTTTATCATGGTGAGTAAATGGCTGCAGTTGTATGTCCTACCTGCATTGCGCTTATCAGGATGAAACATTGTATAAAGAGTCGTGCAAGCAAGGCTAGAGCTTCCACTGTTGTTTCTGAGGCACAGCATGTTTTTAAAAAGAGGAGGTTAATATATAGAAATATTACCATACTAAAAGCTGAAATTGTTTAATCAGGGTGTTGGCCATTGAATGATGACTTGTGAACTGTATGTGCTCCGCTTCTGCATAATCTGTACAGGGATGGGATGAGTCTTCGAAGTCAATATCTGTGTCCTTGTTTTTTTCTGAGGGCCTTTTCTGTTAGAACTGCTTTTGACTGCCAAATGTTCCTTTTACACTTTTATTGATATCAACCATCACACTTCTTGTGAATTTCAGGAAAATCTGTGATAATATCTAATCAACCATTTTTCTATAAGAAAGCGGAGCTTTTTCCAGGCAGTGCTTTTGTAATTGGCGCAGACACAGCAGCAAGACTTATTAATGTATGTTCTCAGCCATCTACTGTAGATTTGTATTATTATTTTAGACAATGGCCCTGCATCAACTGTTCATAGCTTTCATTGGGGTTGATGTTTCTTGATGTAGCATATGGCTCACTTCAATTCATACTGCAGCTTCATGTTACTAGTGGTAAATGGATTGTGAAAATTAAGGAATATGTTTGATTGTCTTTCCACTTTCCAGTAATATTGAGCAAGGCTATTTTGTTTTCTCAATGCTTTTGCAGTGTTTATAGATTTTGTTGATAATTATGTTGTGCAGCCAAAGTATTACGACGGAGATTATAAGAAGATGCTGCAAATACTTATTGGATGCAAAAGCACTGGATGCACTTTTCTGGTGGGCGGTCGTAATGTAGATGGAGTTTTCAAGGTCTGTCCTATGAGATTCTCAGAAATGTGCGCTTTTTTCCATTTCCTTTTCTACCTTCGCTACATCTCTTCCTAACTAACCCCAGAAGCTTGATCCATCAAATGCAACACACTGCAGGTTCTCGAGGATTTTGACATTCCGGATGTTTTGAAGGACATGTTCGTATCAATACCTACCAAAATGTTTCGCATGGATATTTCGTCCACTGAAATAAGGCGAAGTCGTGGAGTGTTATGATATTCGGATGGCATAAACAAAGGAATGGCGACTTTTCCTGGAAATTTAATGTTATATCATTAGATATATGTGGATGTGGTTACTCAACTCTTATTTATGCCCGTAAAGAGAGGAATTATACCATACCTCTGGTGAAATAAAATTTCTCAAATAAAGACTGCGTGTGTGAGGAGTTGGAGGCAACACGCAGATCATGAAGCGCATTGCTTATATGTGTCGCTTATCGTTTTTTTTTTTTTTGGTAAGGATTATCGTTTACTACTTAGTTAACCAAAAAAGAAGAAAAAGACCCAAATATCGGCCGCACATTTTCAACTTGCCCTTTTTAATCTTGCAGTTGCCGAAATATGATAACTTCTCATATGCTGTATCTTCCATGTTAATAAATTGGAGTCTTGTTTGAGAGAGAGGTAAAGAGCGTTCTATCTTTGGGGATGAACATTCAGTTTTAACAAGTTGTCGAGGTTATCTACATCGGCATGAAGTGAACTCCTGGAGCATGAACGGATGAACGAAATAGTGGTGACTGTAAAACATATTTGAGGTGCATTACTTGAATACTGTGCTATCAATGTTTACTATGTTTAGTCCTTCAACAACCATGAGCCATGCAGTGAACAGACACCCGGAAGAAGAAAGAAGCTACACTGATTTGGGGTGCATTACGTGAATTAGAAAAGCCATTCTCTAAATCAGGGAATAGCTGCTGTAAGCATAGCTGAGCCCTTCATATGGGAGTCTTACTCACAATGAACTGATAATCCTATTGATGGCATCTCTAGTCTGGTCAGACACTATAAATACTAGGAAGGGACAGAAAAGAGGGAGAAACTACATTTGACCTGGAAAATGGTGTCTGGTTTCTCATCAACTACCTTTTGAATCGAGAGGCGGCCTCTGAGGAAAATGTCTGATCAGGATTAACCTCCGGGAATGAACCCTTTTGGGACGAGATTGATTGCTGAGCTAGTTCGTGCGGCAGGAGATCGCCGAGCGCTCATCCGCCACAAGCTGCACCGCAATCTGCGGCGCAGGTGCTTCTGTAAGTGTCCGTGTGGGCGGAGGCGGAGGCCTTGTCTTTGGACATGCCGTCGGCGCACATGAACACGACCACAATGAGCAGCGCAAGGGAGAGCAGGAACGCCATGACGACGAAAACCGCACCGCTCGACGCTTCGCCTCCGTACCCTCCGGCGATGGCTTCTTTCCATTCCCTCACCATGTCTCTCTGTCTCTCTGTCTCTCTCAGTGACTAACAATCCTTGAGGAGTAATGAGAAAGCTCTCTTAAGATCTTTCCAAAGGTTTGCCTACCCTTTTTTTTGGCTCTCTCTTGTTGAATGGTTTTATGAGGTGACTTCGTGTGGATATTTTGGGACGAGATTCCTTCACCCATTGAAGTCCTTTGGTTGGCCCCCCACCTCAACGACTGGTATGAAGTGGCGCTTTTCCATCCTCCACCCGAATCTGAAGCCGACCATTTTATCATTATTTTTTTCCTTCCCTAGGTCAATCGCCGATACCATCTTTTCTTACGGACACTTATGCTCCGTTTGTTTAGTAAAAAAAAATAATTTTAAAAATATTTTCTTAAAAATAATCTCTTATTTCTCTTATAAAATGAATAAACGAAAAATATTTACCCGTGATTATTAATATAAAAATATTTTTCAAATCATTCATTTTTCGAAAAATAAATGAAACTTTAAATAGAGTTAAATTTTGACTTCCCGGATTCTCTCTACTGTTTGCCTATATTTACCTTTTAACATCTATATTCAAGTATACTTAATGATGTTTTCCCTCAAGAAGAGAAGAGGTGTTAACAATGGAATCTTATCAAAATCTTCGATGTGGGGTGCAACTAATAGGTTATGCAAAGCACGATAATTTCCGAAATGCTGCATATTTTTTCCCTATAGTGACATGTGTTGCGAAATTCAAATCGGTATTAGTACTTACAAACAATACAGAATTGTAAAGAAATGAAATTGCAATAACAAAGTTGGAATCGATACAAATGAATATCGAGACCTGTGTTCGATATAGTTTCTTTAAAACAGATTTGTTCCCTCCAGCACGCGTTTGAGGTTTCATGAACGTCTATCTTCTAGGATAGAACAGTTGATGGCTAAGAAGAAATCAGCACTTCAAAACTTCAGGCGAACTTGAACAAATTGTGGAACTGAACACTATTGAAAACAATGCAAATGCATAGAATATAAAACATAGGAAGAATGATTTCGATAAAAATAGAATAGAGGGGAGAGCATTTTGAGAATAATAACGGCCGATTAAATCTGTCGTTACAAAATCAATACGCATTAGGAATAACGGCCAATTAAACAAAATCAATATGCATAAGGAATAACGGCCAATTAAATCTACCATTATAAAACTAATTCCGTAACAACATAATTTTTAACTTGCTATTATCATAAGGCAAGCAAAATTGGGCTCGTTGTGAGGCCCACTTTTCGGTTTTGCAATCATGCCCAAGTTTCAACTCGTCGGGCGTCAGATTTGCACCTCTCCCTGCGCCTGCGCGCTAGGCATAATGTTTGTGTTATGATAGTTACCATTTCAAATGAATGTAACTGTGTATAAAGTACTCTATATCCTTCTTTCTTTTTCAATGTGGGACTAGTGTTTTTCCACTGCCCATTTCCAACTCAAAGGTGTTCTTTGAGCATCAATTTCTCATTCATTCACCCATCAATTTATCCCATATTTCCAACAACATGTTCTAATAATCTTTCTCGGGGTCACTTCAAGGGCCAATCGCCGGACAATTACTCGGTTATGGCAGGAGAGTGGGCTTGTTGTAACCCGCGAATCAGTCGGGTTACTCTTAGCGGCTTGGACACCAGACGTCATAAAATCATAGTCGTTTGAACACAATATTTTCTCTTTGCTTAATAAGAAAGTATCTGAATTCCTCTAAACACATGACTAATTTTTACCTATCCGAAATCATTAGGGGGCAAGACTTTCTCATCTTGGATAATGTAGAGCCTAAGCTTTCGAATTGGAAACTTCTTTCAAAAGGAGCTGCGATGGCAGAGGGTTTGATCGGCGTGGAGTTTTAATAATTATTGTGCAGAATGGACTCGACCTGTTCCATTTGCAAATTTTATATAATTTAGAGTCTTGTTCTTTTGAGTTTGGGAATGTGAAGTCGTGATTAACGGGAGTTAATCAATTGTGGGCGGGATTTCAAGAGAATCTTGGGCATAGATTAGTTTAACTTCACTGCATTTATTGCATTTTTATTTTTATTTTTGATCGTCATTTAAATACACGAGCAATGGTGGGTAACTCTAATAAGATATAGTTATAACTGAACTGTAACCGCCATGAAATTACTATAACTTGCATGTCTGATAATGCGTGTTTTTAAACTAAGGGCATCATAAAACTCGACGGGAAAACTCTGTATCGCCCCTTTGAGGCATTTTGACGAACACCATCTTTCCAAGTTGTGGCGCCCCTTCTTTCCACGGCCGAAGCTCGTACCGGTTCATGGCAGTCGCTTCGATGCAGAGTGGGAGCACTCCTTTTGACTTGGAATCTAGGGGGAAGTACCTTTTCCTTTTCGTACCCCGGCGGCATGGGTTTAGGAATTGGAGGAGATGAGATCGTCCAACCTTACCCAACTTCCACCCCTCCAAAGCTTTATTTCAAAGCTTTTGAAGAAAGTGGAGATAGATAAGGGAGCTTTTTGCGCGAGTGGGACATTACAGACCCAATTGCCATCATGCCGGTGGTCGTGCTTATGGGTCAAAGTAGCCGGCCGTTGTTTTCAATAGTAAACCCCAATTAGCAAAACCCTACGGCGCCTCCAATGGAAGAACAAATGGAATATATAAAATATGAGGGAAAAGTTATTCAATTAGTCTTAAATCTATTGTACAGAAGTCAATTTAATCCTAAACTTTTCGATTATGTCAATTTAGCTCTAAACTTTCACATGAACTTTCAATGTGAAATCTCTGATGTGACGGTTTAGTCATGACCATCCGTCCTACGTGGCACATGCCACATCAAATTTTCAGGACTTGTTGCACTTTCGTGAAAAAGTTTTAGAACTCAATTACTTTTTTTTAAAAGTTTTAGGATTCAATTACAGTTTCGTGATAAGTTTTATAACTTCATTGCACTTTTTGAAAGTTTTAGGATTCAATTGCAATCTGACCAGTTTTAGGACTTTATTGCACTTTTTGAAAGTTTAGGACTCAATTGCATGCATTTTCGTAACAAGTTTTAGGACTTCTAATGTACTTATCCCTTAGCAAAAATGGAAACTTTTCTTAACGCGAGTAGGTTGCGTTTGGTGGATGGTCTAATTTAATGGGAAATTTTTTTAATAATCTCTTATGTTCATAACTCCATATGCCTTTTCTTGGTGAATTTGAAATTCCAAGCACAACACCCCTTTTTTTATTTTCACCCTGTTTTCTTTCCCAGCATGGCATGCGGGTGAGAGAGAACATCTTTTTTTTTTTTTGCTCAGAACGAAAGTAAATCCTTTAAAAAGCCATTAACTTTAGTATATTCTGGCTCTTGATCACAAGAAAAATCGAAAGAAATTAAAGTCAGAACGACATTCACATTGAATCGAATCAAAGTTCCAATCCAATTTATTCGTCATGACGACTAAAGTGGTGTGTACATATATCTTTCTGGATAGGATTTCCAAAGATAATTTTCCCGTGAACTGATTTTTTCGGGGCCATTTTCATGCGAATCTCGTTTGTCTCGTAGGTCCCCTAGGAATTTTGTCGAGGATTTTGGAATCAAGTTTCTTGTACAGTTTCTTCACGTCTCTGCTGCTTTTGCCAGCAAGATAATCCACTTCGTTCTCGTATCTCTCGTACAAAGCTGGTAGAGTTTCCATGCAAACGAAAGCTTACCACCAAAAAATAAAAAAATAATTAAACACAAAACGTAAAAGGAACATCAATTAGCATATGAAAATAATTACTGAAAAATTAGAGGAAAAATAATTGTTGCATTGAATTTGGGGGAGCTTACCAAAATATAACAAATTCAATGAGCTTAAGTAGTTGCCAAGGACCGACAGCATCCACAGGAATGCTATCGCCTAAATTTCACGCAGCACAATGAATTAGTCAAATAAATGCAAAATATAAGTAAGGTGGGTCGCAAAATTAATAGGAAAAAAAAGAAATTTTGGGCGACGAAATTCATACCCCGAAGAGCAGCCTCCAATCTTTACCACATGAAATGTCGTAAACTCTCGAGAGTAGTTTGTCGATCTCTCGGAAAAAGTATCGAGATGTGGCCTCCGACAGCTGAAAGCTATATACATTGGGAGGGTCCCTGAGAAGTGAAGAACGGGCGGGCTTTTAGAAGGATGAAATAGATAGATAAATCGCTAATTTTCACGTAAATCGATTATTGTAAAGCACTAGTAGTTATTGACCTATGGATCAAATCGGCCAAGTTAGACCAAATGAAAATGAAGGCCATCAATGCCAGGATGAGGTGACAGAGGAGGGTGACGAAATGGTACTCCACCACCTCGAAGAGAAACCATATCGCCGTGACCCCGATCAAGATTGCTAGCGACAGTTTCTCGTTCTTCCACAATAGTACGTCCGCGACTTGCGATGGCAAAATCATTCTTGTGAGATTAGGAAAATTGAACAAGGCCAAAGAGAAAAGGAAATAAAATAGATAGGAGCAGTTTACCTTTTCTGCCGCCGAGGATGTCGTGCAGAGGCCTCTGACGGCCTAGCGGGTTCCGCAAGGGCACGGGGTGGTCATCAGAATCGGACGAGTATATCGGCATGATTTTGTATATGCACAAGGTGGTTAAGCTAATGTTTGTAGGATATTTCACACAGTACCCTAATTGTGCATGGCCATATATAACGGGAAGGTGGTTCCAAGCTTAGGTTTCAAGAAACTCGTCATGGTACAGAAGAAAGGTATGGCTTCGGGAAAGCTGATGATGTAGGAGCTTAGGGTAAGCTTCCTTCACATGCTTATATTTAATTAATATAATCACTTCCTGGGGATCCAGATAACTCCACCTCTCTGTTGATGCCAAGTGTCCATAACGGCGTAGATTCTTTTCCTGGGCTCTGAAATTGGACCCTTGCCATTTAGCTTTCTTATACGATACACAGACTTACTAATGGGGTATGGTAGATTTACTTTGCAAGTCACGACACCTCATTTTATAGAGATTGATTGAAACTGTTGAGATGCACGTGTGAATTGTGTTAGAAAAATGTCATATTAAAAAAATTGGTGTGGTGTGGTGTGGTGTGGTGTGGAGTAGTTAATATATTTTAATTGACTCACAACTCATGGGTTTAAGTTTTTGAGTAAATGTGATTCTAACGAGATATGTTAATGGCTCGAATTAGGACTCTTTCTTTGCGATCTCCGAAGGTGGGCATTAGAGATTCATGTCGAGAAATGTATAACGTAGAATGATATCTGAATTAAGGGAGAGTATACCTAATATTGAATTGACATTATTGGCCTAATTGATTCATAACTGGTTTAAACTTTTAAGTAAATGTGGATTTTATTGAATATATTAATGAGTTTGGACTTGGGCTCTTATTGCGCTCTCAACTAATGGTAGGATGATGGTTGATTGGTAGCCTACTCATGTGTAGTGATGTTTGGGGCATATCTCAAGGAAGAAATCTCGCCACCCATGTGGTTTCTAAGTAGCTTTCACTATTCAGCTTGGTGATTGTACCTTGGAGTGATTGTAAACATTGTGCCATAATAACGCGGTTCCAATAGTAGCCTTCATGGTTTGAGACTAAGGATAAATTTGGGCGTTGGAGATTTAATTTGAGATATGTGAATGCAAAATGATTATTGAATTAAAGGAAAACAGACTTAACACTGAGCTCTCAAGTAAGGAAAGATTATTGAGATACATATGTGAGTTGTGTTAGATCAGAGAATGAGTATGGTATGGAGCAATTAATATATCCTAGTTAACTATAATTCCTTGATTTAGGCTTATGAATAAATGTGGGTCCAACTAAATAAGTTGACAAGCTTAAACTTGTGAAGGTATTAGAGTTCTGCTGTGGCTTTCAAGAAAAACAAGTTTTGGTAAGTTTCCTCCCAACCATCTATCAATTTTTTTAGTGATATGTCAAGATTTTAGGAAGTAAATTGACACTTTCAGTTTATAACCACAAGCTTTGGGCAATTAATTGACTAAGCTGTTTACCGGCCCACAGGATGAAGATCTAACGACAATGTAGGTATAGATCATGACATTTTGTAGGATCTCATCGTGGATCATCAATGTTTCATACGCTATAATTGGTCTATGATATCAATATACCGACCGTGATCCGACTGATTATAAGTGAGTATTTACATTAATGGGTTGCATTCCACATCTAAGAAGACCCTCCCTAAAAACTGGGTTTCTATACCCCTTTCTCATTTTTGAGAAATTTTGTGTTTTGATGTCTCTTATTTTTGTAGGTGGGCTCAGGTTTCATGAAATGATATATTTGTTTCGAAAAAAAAAGTACTTTGCCATGTCAGTACACAGCAATCATGTAGACCTGTGCTTCGAGTACACCCATAATGTCTTTCATCAATTGTCTCGGGAGCTAAATTAACAGAAGCAGTAGCTTTTTTAGTTCACTCTCCATCGGAATACATGCCAGGCCTGGGCTTCCTTTCCTATTAAGGGACTAATTGGTGATTAACATCGTGAAAGCCCACCTGCTCATGTATAATATTATGGTACTATAAGACCACCTCAAACTAAAGTGGCTAGTCTGATCGGGGCTTTGTACTTGGACGTTGGCTCAAGGGATTTGCACATAAAGTGGGTATAAAGAATGTGGTGCTCTCGAGGTGGATTCGCAAGCGGTCGTTGCACTAGTTCCACCATGTACCCTAGTGAGTTTGTCGGCGTAAGATGCCACGAGTTCAGATAGTTTTTTTTGGTAAGGAGCCACGAGTTCAGATAGTTCATACTTATGGATAAGGAAAAACGCGAGCGTTGATTGATCGGCGAACCGGATGTTAGAAGGGGTGTTCTCGAGGATATTCAGAAGGGATTAATGCGCCGGAGGGGGTCTCGGCAATGTTACTTGGGGACCGAATCGACATCTCCTTGGCTAGAACCATAGGTTTTTGTTGCGAAACACAAGTTGATAAATGCGATCTCTTGTAGTTTGCCGGGCTTGATTGTAAAAGACTTCAATATTTTTGTACCGATTAAGATTGGATAGGAGCTTAAGTATACAAGCCTCCCGTCAGCCGGATGCATACAAGAACTTAATTGTTTCTATAAATTGCTTACCACATATCTAGAAGTCAAGTCGTTTTCGGTTTGCTCATGAATCATAATCCCTTTACATTAGTGAATTATACAACGAATCCGGTCAGAGTGGGGAGTCAATAAATTCTCACGATAGGATTCTTTATGTGTTCAGGGAGTAATCATCTGGCTGTTATTCAAATTGGCCGGTTTGACATGTTTTTTTATACAGGATTCGCTTTGAATTGAACTTCGAATAGAATAGAGAATGATTGACTCGGTCGTCCATACATCGAAATATCAAATTCAGCCATGATTGAATAGAAAAGGCAGGACATTTCTATGAGTTTGTCTCGTTAAGTAGAGTTACGTCCACATGTAATTACAATTTATTGTTGTCTCATGCCTCTAGTTGGCTTGAACTGATATAAATTTTGTTAGAATATCCGATGTAAAAGTTTAAACTGATAGGTCAATGGAACTCACGTGTACATAAAGAACATATGAACCTCTAGCTAGTCAAGGGATGTGGATGCACGGACGAGATAAAATTGGAGTAGAACTCTGATACCATGTTAAAATTTTCGATCAAAAGCTTAAACTAATTAGTGGAGAGAGATTACATGTATATAAAGAGCATATAAAACCTTAATAAAATGATGTGCTGCCTGATTTATATGTGAGTTTTTGACTAGAAATTAAATAACACAAGGCTAACTTATGCTTATGGTATATGTGTTCGAACATTCATATGCTAGAACCATGTCTCCCTGTATTAGCTTAACATTTTTAAAGCTCGTTCAGACCTATTTGGTACATTTTTTTAGCAGCAGCCACGATCGTGAAAAGGGATGTTTGCAGTTTTTACAAATCTATGCTAAACTTTTGGCAGTTGCATCAATTTTTAGAAAGCTGCCTTAATCTGGTTTGAGGTGCTGCGGGTTTAAAGGATATTATTACCCATAACACAAGTTATAACACTTCACAGCATAAACGCATAGTAACACAGTTGCAGAGCAACCGCAGCTATACCTTGTTGCTGCTTTCCGAAGTAGTGTAATGTACATGTTTGTACTACATGCTTTAAAGTTGCAGAATCTTAAAACTTAGGCGAGGCATTCGTAAAATTTATCGTAAACCGCCACAGTTTCAGAGGTGCTATAGTTATGGGGGCGTTTATCAAACTGCTTATAAAAGTGACAACAGCTAAAAAACTACTGCAGAGGTACTCTACGAGACAGCCTCTTTAGCGTATCGACAGCTGTTCTTTGCTCACTGGTACGAGAAGCGAACACGGTCTTAAATCTACCAGTATAAAATTAATCCCATCCCACGAATCAAGTGATAAAACCATGGTCGATCTCCTTGAAAGTTGGCTTATGGGTAGAACTAGGGGCGATTGGTTCTAGGATGGGTAGGTTCCAGACTTGAAATCTGAAACCGACCTTGTCATAACCGGTTCTCAATTTTTGAAATCTGAAACCTATAATGTTTGTCTTGAAACCTATTTTAGAACCTATCATGTTTTTCCGGTCCGATTTCAGGATCTACCTAAGAATCTTTTTTTCTTTTGTTCCTTTTTCTGGTTTCATTTCTTCTAGCAAATAATGAGTAGTAATGAAATGATTCAAAGTAAAATATGAATAATAAAAATTACTATCTGTCAAAAGCAACAATCTCTAAGATTAGCAATAAAAATTACCATCTACCAAAAGTAATAATCCAAAATATAGTAATAATATGATCGGTGGTGTTTTTTTTAGTACAAGCTAAAAACCGATTCCAAAACTAGTCTGGGTGGATCCTCACTTGGAACCGAAAACTAGACCAATTCCAACCGGTTCCCAAAAAATGGAACCTGTTCTCGGACTAGTTCAAACAAGAACTGGTTTTCGGATCTGTTTTTCGGGTGGTCCGGTCTGGTTCCTAAATAAATCCGGTCCGGTTGCACACCCCTAGGTAGAACCTATTACCTACTCAACTTTGTATCTATTTACTTCTAGTCCCCCAAAAAATTGTGATTTGCATCAACTTGCCCCGGACTTTTTTCCTCACTCCGGTTTCGATTAGAAATCAAACTGGAGAGGCACAAATGAAACTCAGGCCGCAAAGTCGAAGAGACGAGATGTGTCCTGAGGACTCCTCCCCCATTTCAGTCGTACTTCACCAGAGCATTCAACTTTCTCTCCTCCAACTTGAAGCGATGGCGACCTTGGGACGTGGACGGTTCGGATGGGTCAACTCGACGAAGTTGAATTTCGTGGGCATTTTCCTGAATTTCAACAGTCTAAGATCTGATATCAGGTAGATGTGTTGAACACCACACGCTATTCCAGTTTCGTCAGAAGAATCAAAGCTCTGAAACTTGAGAAAATCTCCAAGTCAAACTTATCAGACAACCCGCCACACCATCCAAGAATCTGTAACAGTTCAGTCCCTCCCTCTTTCTCTCTCTCTCTCTACGCATGATATCACCATCTTCGACAAATCTCCACCACCCCATCGATCCACAATGACCAGAACCAGAATCAGAACCGCCCTCACGCCTCCTCCCTCTCCTCTCCCAATCAACACAAACCTCTTACTGCTGTTGCTCTTCTCTCTCTCCTTATCACCCCGGGAGTCTCTCTCCCTCGTCGACTTCCACTTCGGAAACTGCAGCCTCCCCGTCGTCTGCGGCGGCCTAAACATCACTTTCCCGTTCTACGTCCGCGATCGGCAGCCCTCCTACTGCGGCTTCCCGGGCTTCAACCTGTCCTGCCCCAACGACCGCCCGGTCATCACTCTCTCGGGCGACGACTATGTCGTCCGCGACGTCTTCTACGAGAACCAGTCTCTCCGCATCTCCAACGCCGCCCTCCACGACGACAACTCGACCGCCTTCTCTTACTGTGCGCCTGGCTCTCTCAAGAACCTGACCCTCCCGTCGGCTCTGCTCCAGCTGAGCCCGAACGTTACCACCACTCTCTCTCTCTTATACAACTGCAACATCAATCCCCGGGCCGACGAGCTTCTGAACTACAGGATCAGCTGTCCTGGCAAAGAAGAAGACGAAAGTGGGGTCGTTCTGGGGATATATGGGGATGGCGAGGATCAACGAGTGATTGATGCGGCAAAAGAGTGCCGGAATTTGGTGGAGGCACCGGTGGCTGCCGAGTGGATAGGGAGGGTAGAGATAGAGGACGCGTTGAGGAGTGGGTTCGTGTTGAATTGGACGGTGAGCAATTGCAGCGCATGTGAGGCGACCGGCGGCAAGTGTGGGTTTGATTACGGGATCTTCCATTACCAGTGTTACTGCCCTGACCGGCCTCATGCTTGGCATTGCACACCAACTGGTACGTTTACTTCTTCTTCTTGTTCTTCTTCAAGTTTATATAGTAAGTGTCGCAATAAGTTCTCATAGACAATTTTAGATCTTAGTCTTACTATACGAAACAAGGAGGGTAATCTTGGATACAGTAGAATTCTTTATAAATAAGAAGGAAGGACTGAAAGAATAAGGCGATTTGGCCGCAACAAGTTGTCGTCTAAAAATCGATTCTTGTGAAGCAACTGGGCTAACCACGATCACATGTTTTGCTGGTGTGCGCGAGAGTCATCTTTAAACGAGAAGAAAAATGTTAGGGTTTACATGTGGATTCATGTCTTGGCACGAGCGAACTCGTGTGTTATGAAAAGGTGCAACTTCGTCGCTAGAAGTAGCTCTCTAGCAACGAAAACGAAGCCATTTCGTTGCTAGAAGTGGGTACAAATCATGGAAATGGCGATGAAGTCCATTTTTCGTCTAGAAATAGCAACGATACAAAATCAGCTCACGAAAGCTGCTTAGGCTGTATTTGCCTTCCAGATTAGGATTAGGATTAGGATAAAATAGGATAAAATGAGATTATAAATCCTCGAATATCATCCGGATTATAAAAAATCTCATCATATATTTGGTACCATTTAAGATAAAATTAAAAATCTTTTGAATATTCTCTTTCTTTTATTGTACCTCCACTATTCACTGTTTGCTATGAGCTATAGCCACCGTGCTCTCTCGTGGCCCCTTTAGCAACCAGACCGCCCTATGTCTGGGCTACTCCCTGCCGCCCCCCACTCTGCCCTACCAGCTTTTGCCTATACCACACCGCCCATGACTTCGGATCCAGCCACGTCCCCCTGTACCAATTGCCCCCTTTGTCTTGCGTCGATCGCCGGCCCCATCCCAATCCCCCTCCCTCCTCCTGGCCATGTCTCTTTGGTGTCTCGACGGCGGCGGCAATCACGCGGTGGGCTTTATTGTTGGTGGTAGCGAAAACAGTAATGGAGGAGGAGCAGATGATGGGATTGAATTAGGAGAAACTAATAGCAACATATTGTCAAAGGAGATGAATGATGTGAATGGTCATGACATTCAATTGGGTTTGATGGAGGAGGAGGAGGGGCCAGTGAGAAGGCCGGTTTAAATTGATTCTCCATTTTGGGTAATTGAACAGCGAGGAGGTTCAGAATCAAAATCGTCCAACGAGAATACAAGCGAGCTGTTAATGATTAACAATTCTTTGTTGGATCAATTGGAGAGTAGAGAGACATATGCAAATAGTGTTAAGAATTGTGGGATCGTCGCTAATGTTTGTCAGATGCTTCACTCTATCAATCCGATTCGGGTTCATCCTGCCCTTGTGTTGGATTTCTTATCCAATATTTTATCTGGGTATATCCATGTTCATCTAGTTCGGCGGACATGGCCAAATATCGAATAGGATGATTTGTCATCCTATTAAGACTCAAATCTGGATTGCTTAAAGTTTTTAGTAATGTCATGCATGATAAGGCGTGTAAAATTAATACTCTAACCGATGTTGGAGACTATATATAAGAGAGTTTCAAACAAGCGAGCTATATTCAGTAACTAATAATGGTCCATTGTATCATTTAATATTTCTCTTTTGTGAGAATAAATCTCAATCCACTTAGTATTAGTGTTAATAATTTGCTGTCTTGAGGCAATGAGTTGGCATTTGCCAGAACATTTTGCAACAAATTGAGCGTCCGATGCATGACAAACATTGACTGAGTTGGCTAGTCATTTTGGTGCTGTTACCCTCTTAATTAATGTAATTATTGGATAGGGCGATTAAGAGTTCCCATACTCTATTATTGTAGTTCAATGATTGCCATAAACTGGTTTTAAAACTACCAAGTTATTGTAGAATGGAGCCAATAGGAAATATGATATTGAAGAGCTTTGTTGAGTGTAAATCACGCCCTCTTTGAACAGTTCAAGTTTTTGTAGTAAACGATTGGGTGCTACTAGGGGTGAGCGGTTCCCGGTCTGGTCCGGTCCAACCCAAGAACCTGAAACCGGACTGGGAGGACGATTTTCCAGTTTCTAGGACCAGGGACTAGGACCGGCTAGTCTTGAGACAGTGGATCAGACCGGACCATCATCAGTTCGGTCCGGTCCAGTTCCAATGGGACTAATATTAAATATTATCTGTAAACTGATAACTTCCTTTGTAGTTTTGATTTGATCCCATAAGGCCATGAAAAAAATTGAAAAAATATATATAATATATGAAAAAATTGAACAATTGGTTCCAATGGGACCAATATTAAATATTAAATATATTAAATATTATATATATGAACAAATTAGAAAAATATATATTTATCGGTTTGGTCTGGTCGGTCCGATTCCCACCCTAGAATCAAGAATCGGACCGCTCGGAAACTGGTTCCACTTTTATGAACCGGGAACTGGATCGATATTCCTGAGGATCGGACTAAACCGATTAGTCTGGTTCGGTCCTGGTTTGGGCAGTCTATCTTGCTCACCCCTAGGTACTACACTTTGCCACGACATATTGAGACGGAGGTCTCGAATTCAATTTAAACAACTCTTTTTCACCAATTTATGGAATTTTATTTTTAAAAATTTTAGTCTCCGCCATTCTATTCTTTTCCCTATAAATACAAGGGCAAGCATGGCCTCCATTTACTGTTTATGGTTATAAGAAAAACTCATAAAAAAGTGGGTTCCCATATAATATTATATGTTGCCTCAATCATCACTTTATTAATGGGTAATGTCATATTAATATAGTCTTAGCAAAATAATTTAGTTAATCTATACTCCTAATCATCAATATATATGTTATTTGCCATTTTATCACATTTTCTTTTGCTTTTCCATTTTAATATATAATTTCAATTTTATCAATGGAATTCTCTTTTTATTACAGCTTTTCTTTGTCCATATGCTATAGATTGGATTTAGATGAGACTCGTAATTGATCATAGTTAAGCTATGTATTCACTAATGGTGAAATATTTTGTTACTGGTAATTTATGTACAGTTTATTTGGATAATTTAATGTATTTCATTTTTAAATGTTATCTTTAGGGTAATTATATAGCGTTTTCTTGTTTGCATGTTAATTTCAAGCTCTTTTTTATTATTAATTTTGTATTTCCAAAACAAAGCTTTTTATGGATATGTTTTTTAATTGAATTATGATTTCTAACTTAGGTGCTAATTATTAACTGGTTAATTAAAGTTTCAGTGGATTTAAGTAATTCTTTATATTTATTTCACTTCTTGTAAGAAGATGATGCTCTCTATTTTTTATCTTAATTGGTCAATTGCCTGATTGTACTTTAGTTTTCTAATATCAACTATGCCACATCGTTTCTTATTATTCGTTTCTTCCATTAGCATCATTATTTTTGTATTTTGGCAACTTGTTATAAGCAAAGAAACATGTATCCTTTATCAAATTTCAATGCCTATAGTTCAGATTACAGCCATAACTTAGTATTAGGCTCTATTTGTTTCGCGGATGATTTGAAAAAAAGAATTCTAGTAATAATCACCTATATCATTGGAAAATTAGTCATTGAAATTTATTTTCGTTATCGATAATAATTTATATTTAAATATTTTTATGAATGATTAATCGTTTATTTTTTGCGAAACAAATAAAATTATATTCACATTACTGTGGACAGGTCGCAATCATTATGGTGATAGATCAAAGAATCAATAGAGAATACCGTGTTTGACAATTTTCAAATGGAGATAGGGTCGAGTTGCTGGTTTTCTAAGCTTATGACTCATTGCTGACGTTTGAATGCCGAAAGATGAAAATACCCAGAAAAGGTTTGACACGTATATGAATGTCAGCATATCACGATAATTCCGAATAAGCCAGTCTTCCTTAAGACTTTCCGAGGGAAGACTTTGACCAAGAACCCCGTCCACAGCCCTCTAACCAATATACATATAAACATCATAATCAAGGGTTGTCCCCTGATGTGTCTTTCTTTCCTTCTTTCTTCGACTTCTGAAAATTTCAACCCAAGAGCGCAGTTGCCGGACTGAACCGACGTGTTTTGGACGATACTTAATGTCGTTTTTCCCTTGTCCACAGCGATATGTCCCCATATTGTTTGCTCGTTTGTGTTTCGATTGTATCGCGTTCGACGCTAAACTTTACGAAAAACGCTGCTGATATAAGTACATGGAAAGGTTGGACCCTCGTGTATGATTCCAACCTCATGTGTTTGTTTGACTGTACAACAACCAGTGTGTAGCAAGGTTAAATTTAATGTCCAAGTGGGGTATTTACAAGCGCTAAAATAGTAATGACTCGGACCATTTCGAGGATATATATGCTTACATCCTCTCAGGTGCAATTCGTCTCTCTCTTTCCTTCACATTCTTCAGCAATGTCTCCTGGATTGAATCCACGAAACGTGCTGAGCTTTAGAGCTTCCCTGTTTAGGCGGATCAGTATTATCATCAGTCTCAGCATGTTCTTATTGGACTTCATACTGTCTCTTGAGGCAAACCCAAAATTTGATGATTGTCAGCCACAAAACTGCGGTAGTGGTCCAAACATAAGCTATCCTTTTTGGATCCCGACGGTTCAACAACCTAATTGTGGAATTCCTGGCTTCGAGATAGAGTGCGACAACAATAGGCCGATTTATTGGACATCTGGATCTTGTTATGCGATTAAAGAGATTTCGTACGATGAGAACTCGTTTAGAGTGGTGAATGAAGCGGTACTCAAGGCGGGATGCCCCCTGCCGAGTCTCAATTACTCTTTCCAACGCTTACCTGTTACATTCGGTCCGGACCACGCCGATCTCTGCATTTTCCGTGACTGTGATGGGTCATTTTCTGTTAACTCTACAATATCTTGGGCCGAGTGTGGTCCTGGTGAAGGGAACAATTCTTTTGCTGCGATAGCTAGTAAGTGCGATTACTTGAATTGGAATAGAACGTCGTGCCAGTACTTGGTGGCCGCCCCGGTTCAGGTACAAAACTGGAAGGTAAAACAAAGTGTTGAGTACCTGAAGTTATTGGAGGACGGTTTCACGCTGAACTGGACGGGGTACAACTGCACAAGGTGCCGAAGAAGCGGGGGCGGTGTGGCAGTCAGGATTCCACGAGTGTGTGCTATTGCCCCGACCGGACGGATCTCATACACTGTGGCAATGGTAAGGCTCCGCAAACTATTCTAATTTAGGCTTTCGCCATTCCGCGCTTCTAGAAACTTTTTCTTCATCATTCGGTTCTGATCCTCCGGACAAAGGACCAGGCTATGAGAAAATCAGATCGTTGAGGGTTTCATATCAATTCGCCTGTCTTTGGGAAATATAAAATCACAAATGACCTCACTGTCCGCTTTATCTCTGTAGAATTGTTTCTTCTAACCCTTTAGTCCAAAAACTTCAGCTTGATTTCTTTGGCTTTCTTAGGTGTTCCGTTCTTCTGCTTGAAAAACTCCATTTGCTTACTTTCACTCATCATTTCTAGTTTAAGTTCAATACGACTCATGAAAAAATAAGCTATAGGGAGAACATATGAGCTCAATTTAGCTGAAGTTGCCGAGCGCGTATTAGCTAGGGAATGAGAAGGTGAGGAGTTTTGACTCCCACCTCGGGATTTGGAGGGAAGGGGTTCTATGGGGTGCTACGTCAAGTTCATCACTTTTCTCTTCTTCCTTCTTATTTTGCTACCACCTTGTCGCGTTCATCTTCATGCGAAAGAACAGAGAAGAAAGCCCAGGTTACGTCATCACCGAATCATTCAGGAATGCTGTTTTTGGCGTTTTTCAGTTTTGACCTCGGTAATATCGACGCATCTTTATCTAACATAAAACCTACTGGGCAGATCAGATGATCACTTCACCAGTTTCTTCCTTCGCTATCAGTTGTTACCTCCTGGGTCTTCCTGCCTTTGATTGTCACGAACTCAAGTTATCATAGTGCTCGACCTTCATAGAGATCGAGGGTCGTGGACGAGTCTCAGTAAAATCGTTGTGATTTTGAGCTCTTGAAATCGACCAAGTCTTTCGAAAGCGAAATTTTTTAGTTTTAGCCTTGCTCACAATCGGTCCTAATCTATTACAAAAATCACCTAAACATTTCATGACGAATCCGTTTGCTAATCTTGGAATCGACAACTGCTTGGATACTAGTTTCTTTTCATTACTTCCTAGATAGTTACTTCATATTTTTTCAAGTGATAAAGTATGGATTGTAGATTTACGACACCAAATTTTTATGTTCGACTTTAGCCCCTTTTTCATGCCAGGAAAAAGAAAAAATAGACCCCAGGAAAGCCTGTGGGAAAGCGTCGAAACCCCGTCAAACAAAGCTGGAAACTTTGCAAGGAAACAAAGTTGGCCATGGGGGGCCGTGGCCAATGAAGAGAAATCGATCGCGAGTCCTGAAAATGGACCTTTTTCGGCCGAAGTATCAACAGCTGTTGTAGATTTTACTCCCACTGAGCAAATGTGTGGTCCCCTACGTTTGCTCTTTCGGGTCCTCTACGCTCAGTTGACCCGGTCAATTGGCGTGTTTACGTGAGAAAAGATTCAAGGAGATGTTCATATAAATGCGATCTTTAGTTTGAGCCACTGAAGCCCCTTCCGTCTCCGCTATATGCCACAAAAGCTCTCCTGTCTCTGTCTGTTCTTTGTGCTTCTATTGTTCCCTCTAAAATTCCTGAAAATGGGTGTCGAAATCTCCATGAGTTCCAAGGTTTTGCTTCGCCATGTCATTAGCATTTTGATGATTATTTCTTTAGAAGACCGGGTTGCATCAGAGAGCTTGAAATATGGATCCTGCGAGCCTGCCGAGTGCAGTGGCGTCATGAAAGGTGATCACTCCGGCAACGACGCTAAACCATGCTGTCGTCCCGAGCCACTGTTGAAACTAGAACCTTTCTGGGAGGACCTTGTCCATTGCGATCATCAATCTCTTAGGTTGATCTCAGAGTTTGAGAGATCGGGCAATGCTTGTTTTGCTCCACCTAAACTGTCTCCCATACCGCCCGGTGCATCTGATACTGATGTTCCCGGCATTGAATCCAATCAGGTGCCTTCATACCTCGCATTTTTCCGTAATTGCTGCAGCTTCCCAAATGTTGATTATCCAAATCCTTACTCCACTTGCCCCTCTGGTGGTGCCAACCGCTCTTATGTCGCTCTTTTAGATAGACCCGAAGACCCACATCTTAATCTGTCAGCGTGCGAGAGTCATGTTTTTGTACCTGTTAAATCAGCTGGAAAGGATAGAGAGAAAATAGAACATGATGGCTCCGAGGAGAAGCGGAAGCACGGGTTTAGACTGCAATGGAATTTAACCTCCAGGGAGAGTTGTGTTAAATGCAAAGAAAGTGGAGGCAATTGCACGAGATGCAATGGAAGTTTTGGGTGCTTATGTTCTCATGGCAAAATTAATCCGCACACTAGCCAAAGAGGTAATACCAATCCATTAATTCCCCTGTAATAGCAACAATTCAAATTCTTCCGTGTGTTTTTCGGTGAATTTCCTCGCCATGCTCTCCAAACTTGATGAGTGCTTCAAAGGAAGAGGAGGAACTTTTTGGCTTCCCTTGGTTTTCTATTCTCAGTTCCTTTTTCCCGCCTTGGCATTACTTTTATTTATTTTTCTTTTGGACAATCCTTTTGTAGTTTTAGTAGTTAGATGAATTCATAGCAATGTCATTTTCTTCCTCGCATCAAAGCTGAAGAACTATGGTACAGCATCTTCAGATCAGAGATACATAGTCTCGCCACAGTCGCTTCTGTGGATCTCAACCCCTGCATTAATCATGTGCGCAGCTCAGTAAATTGTGAAATTTTTAAGAGTGTCACTGTTTGCGTTAGCCGGTTCCAATGTGAGTGCAGAGATGTGTCCAGGATTATAGGTGATTACTGAATTTATGATACAGAAGCCAGCGTATGATTCACTGAGAGAAGACAAATGCACGGGAAGGAAGACTTACAGGGGAAAGTTTTCTGTGCGTGTGTTTGCTTATGCTTGTTTTGCATCAGCGTAAAGTTTCAGTTAACACTGTCGCATACAACATTCCATTAAGCTTAGTTCTGTAATTTCCATGTGATATGTAACATGTGGGAATATCTATATTTTCCTAAGATGTATTATGTTAAGTGCTATAAAATTCGATAGCAATTTATGTTAGATCAAGGAAGCTGGTGTCTGTATTCCTGTTCTATCATTTTCATGATGTGGATAGGATCTGTATTTGTGGAATTCATTTCTAACACGAACGCCGTCTTTTGGTACTACATCTTTGCTGCAGGAAACAGCCAGGCACCTTTGAAGATTGGATTAGGTCAGTCAAACTTTTATCATGGGGGACATTATACAATCCTTTGAGTATATATCGGTGCATTAAGCATGGTTTGTGATGGCAAAAAATTGTTATCAACACGTATTTGAGCACAATTACGATGCAAGAGCACAATGACATGATTTGTACATTTGTGGACATCTCAGAGTCAAAGTTTTCCTGAAATTTTCCATTTCCTCTACCCGTCACTGGTGCAAATCTAATGAGACTTTTGTTCTTCAGGTAGTGGAATCGGTGCCTTGGCCAGTATTTGTCTCTGTTTGTGCATCTATATGATTCGCTACAAACAACATCACTCCTTAAAATTCCGCTCAAGACATGCTTCTTCTGAATCTTCCTTGAAAGCAGATCTTGAAGTGGGCAATGTATACTTCGAGGTCCCCATTTTCACCAATGGCGAGCTTGAAGAAGCTACTAACTATTTCGATTCTGCCCGGGAGCTCGGAGATGGAGGTTTTGGAACCGTGTACTTTGGTAAGACCTTTAACGAAAGAGGCTAATTAGGCAACTCGCATATAATTGGCAAGAAATCCTAGAAACAACTAGGAATCTAAGAGGGTCATTCTCCATTTTCTTAAACAGGCAAACTTCGAGATGGCCGGGAAGTAGCTGTTAAGCGTCTGTATGAGCGCAACTATCGGCGGGTGAAGCAGTTCATGACTGAAGTCCAAATCCTTACTCGCTTGCGCCACAGAAACCTCGTCTCTTTATATGGCTGCACTTCACAGCACAGCCATGAACTCCTGCTGGTTTATGAGTACATCCCGAATGGCACAGTAGCCGATCATCTACATGGGAAGCGAGCGAATCAGGACCCTCTCCTGTGGCCTACTCGTATTAGCATCGCCATAGAAACGGCCACCGCATTGGCTTACCTTCATGCGTCTGACACAATCCACCGCGACGTGAAGACTAACAACATCCTCCTTGACAATAACTTTAGGGTCAAAGTAGCGGATTTCGGCCTTTCTCGGCTGTTCCCCAATGATGTGAGCCACGTGTCAACCGCTCCTCAGGGGACTCCGGGTTATGTGGACCCCGAGTATCATCAGTGTTACCAGCTTACGGAAAAGAGTGATGTCTACAGTTTTGGGGTAGTATTAGTGGAACTCATATCGTCCATGCCAGCGGTTGATATAAGCCGAGACAGGCACGAGATTAATTTGGCCAACTTAGCGACTAGCAAGATACGGAACCGTGCGTTCCACGAATTGGTTGATCCAAATCTGGGGTTCGAGTCGGATCCCGAAATAAATAGGATGATCATGGCGGTGGCTGAGCTGGCTTTCAGGTGCTTGCAACAGGACAAGGACATGAGGCCCTCCATGGGGACTGTCCTGGAGGAGTTGAAGGCGATTTCAAGTGGGACACATGAGCCCGACAAGTCTAAGGATGTGAGCGATGATAACAGCACCGGTCAAGGCAAGAACCCGCCTCCTTCGCCGGAATGCGATGATGCGGGGCTGTTGAAGAATATGAAGTCGCCGACTTCACCTGTTTCCGTGACTCAAAAATGGGGAAGCAGTGGCAGTTCTTCTGTACATAGTGGTTGACACATTCGGATCAGTTCCCTCATGCAATTTTCCCTTCTCCATCTTGGTTTAAAGTTTTCTTGCACTTCGGTAATGGTTTCTAGCTAATTTTATACACAATGTAGATGATATAGCAGGCGATCAAGTTTTCCATTTTTGTCATCATTTTTCTACTTCTACCATGTCAGCACTTCTGTTGAGGCTGGAGAAGGATTTGATGTAAATACTACTTAGTAAAGAGCACTTTCCTAAGAGTATGAATAAAGGATTGTACACATACTTGCCATTGTCCCTCTCTTTATCACAACATTTGAGGCGTTTGAAGAGCTTACCCAGATCAGGGTTGAACATTGAGCATCTTTATGACATGATCAGATTTGCTCCTAAAAAGAATATAAGGACTTAACCAGATTTAGAGCAGAGATACGATGGCCTCAGATAATGTTTGATAGCTCAATCTCTGTCGGGGTCTAGTCATGAAGTTCCTTCACCTTCAAACTTGTGAAGTGAGTTTCGCATGACAATAAACACATCGTATAAGGAACTTGTGAAGTTCATTCATGTTCTACGTGTTGAGGTGGTGTCACCCATCTAATCATAAAGAAAAAGGAATGCATAAATCATCATCGCTTGTACCGTACATGTTACGAGGAAGACTTATTCTCACTCGAGGGCTAATCTGCATAAATTAAGGTACGAGACAGAATTTTCAGCCGAGGCCCCGCTTTTTCACCCTTTTCACTGTTTTCTCCCTTACGTTCCAAAAGAACAAGCCTCAGCATTCTTTGGTCAAAAGGTTGGGAGGACCAGAAACTTTTTCCATCATCAGCTCATCAGTTCATCACGAGAATCGTTAAAAACTACCCTTTAACTCAAAAGAAACTGCATTCTCACTCTAAAACTGTCTCCCTCTCTCGCTGTGCCTTTCTTTTGCGTTCAAAAGTCATTCTTCCTTTGAGAATTGTGAAAGACGATTTCTGAAAAGAAAAAGGGAGATCATCCACCAAGAACACGAAGAAAAAGAACGCAAAATCGCGCGCATTCTCCAGCACATGATGATCCCTTTATCATGCTCTCAAGCAATCAAAACCATCCTCTACAAAACAGTACTAAAAATTTGATTCAAATTTCAAAAGCACTGAAACCCAAGTATCCATCATTAGGCATATATAAGGAGTTCCCCGAAAAACAGAGCACCCTCAAGAAGAACAAACAGAGCACGAAAAATATGGCGACTCTGCAGAAGTTCAAGCTCTTCGCTGCCCAGTGCGGCGTTGCCCCGAGCCCCACCCGCAGCCCGAGGGCAAGCCCCATCGTCCAGCTCCGCCGGCAGAGCCAGAAGACCACCCTGCGGATGCTCTTCACTCACGGCGGCGTTGTTGGGGCGCGGCGGGTCGACTCAGTCAAGCCCGAATCAGGCCACGAGAAGAAGAAGAAGAGCGTGAGCGGACGCACTCTGAAGGACCTGTTCGTGTCGCCGCCACCAAGTCCGGAAAGAGAGCACGACAGAAGAGGAGGCGCCAGAGGAGATAGAAGTGGTGGGGAGGAGGTGTTTCCTTTCCATGCGGGCAGTCTAGGCGGCCTGATCGCCGGACTGGGTTCGCCGAGGCCGGTCTTCATGGGGCTGCGGTTTAGGTCGCTGATGCTCAGGAAGGCTTGGCGTCCCCCGCTTGAAACAACACCCGAGTGACATGATATGCAACATGCGGATCGCAAAATTTTGCCTATGCACCGTGATGAGGGCAGTCGTTCTGAGTGACAGATCGACTCGTTCTTCCCACTCATTCCCTTAGACTCCAATCTCGATCTTATCTTTGCGATTTGCTTTGCATATATCTGTTCGGTCTCAAGTTAGTGCAGATGAGATTCTAATGAAATCAATCGCCGTTCGAAAATTGCGTTTGGGAAAATTTTACATACTATTGCATCGTAAGTTTGCCGTCCATCAGGGTCTTACAATTTCGCATTACAGAAGAGTCCGACTCAACCCTGTTCACCTGATACTCCATAGATTGTAGCTCTACAGTCAAGGCAATTCACCGTTCCGGCGGCATAACCTTGCAGCGCAAGATGTCGGAACACCTTGGCTACGCTGCGAACGGGCAGGCCGCCCCGAACCACTACCAATGCCAATCTCCGCTGTAACCATCAAAACTTGAACAGGACCACGGTTCGAGTTTGACCCCAACCCAATTTTCCCCGCTGAAACTGAGCGAAGTCTCTCTCGGAAATCGTCGAGATCACGGAGGAGAGGAAGAGAGCTAGGTTGTGCAATAAATACAGTGAAGGATCATTAGAAGAACCAAAGTTTGACGAGTGTGATGAGTACTGATGAGGGTGTACAATCCTAAAAATTAGATACTAGAATCAAATCTATTAAGGTCACACTTTCTTCACGCCCTCTTTGACTAAAACACTCATCAAGATAATAATCAGATTATATTGCTTTTTATGGGTCCCACTTTTGAGTATCCCTCTTCTGCCGTTATTTCAGGAAAGTATTGTTACATTATGCTTGTGTAGGTGGAGGCAACTAAATTGGTCGTCATGACTCATGACAACACCTTCTTGAGTTGCCTGAGTGAAGGCATTGCGCCATATGTCTTATGGCAGAAAATTAAGCAAAATACTTTTGCTTTTGCTTTTGATGAGTCATGGACGAGTTCTTCGGTAGTTCGTCTTCCTGCATTGTTAAGAATTCGAAATCTACCTTTTTGTGTAATGCGTTTCTATTGTTGTTTTTGCTGGTGCAGATTTAGGACTTAATTGATAAGATTAAAAGGTTGATGATTGAATTAGTAAAAGTATAATAAGTTTAAGACTATTTTGATAATTTTTCCTTATCGGGTCATTATAGATCCTTTGGTGCTAAAATGGACATTTCAAATAATACTTTAATAATTTTTCGAATTTTCATTTTTTCCTTTTTTTTTTCTTTTCCGGCGATCGGCCAGAGGCAAAGGTTGGCAAGGTCAACCTTGCAGGCCACTCACCATTAAAAAATTTGGCGAGGTTGAGCCTTCCCTAGGGCCGGTGAGGGTGAGGCTCGTCATTGCTGTGCGAGTTCTTCGGTTGTTGAGTTGGAGAAGAACTCGCCCACTCATCAAAAGTATTTGCCATGACTCATACATGAATCTTCTCCAACACAACAGCCGAAGAACTTGCTTAGTGACGACGAGCCTCGTCCTTGTCGGCCACTAGCAAGGCTCAACCTCAAATTGCCGTCGCTGGCAAGAAAAAGAATGAGGTTGACCACGGGTCCTTGCCTCCGGCCGATTGCGGAAAAAAAAAAGAAAAAAAAAGAAAAAAAATTGAAAAATTATTAAAATATTATTTAAAATGTCCATTTTAGCGCCGGCTCACCATGGCTGGCGTTCATGTTAGCAATTTTCCAGATAGACTGAATAAGCATAAATGCAAAATATTTAGAACTCAATTGGAAAAAAAATATTTAGAATTGAATTGATACAATTGCAATAGATTTAGAATTTTTTAAATAATTTTCTCGAAAGTCAACAATAAGGTGGGGCAAGTGTGAAAATGAAGAAAAGAAAGAAAAGAAGAAAAAAGCTACATCTGATGCCACATGTTTCTTAATAATAAAAAAGGTCATGTCAATAATTTTCGGCAGTTAAATTTTATAAAATTAATGGACGAATTTGATTGCAGCTAATTTCAAGATTTGATTATATGTTTTTCAAGAATTCAATTACGGTTTGCGGCAAGATTTAGAACCACCGGTGCACTTTCTCCGTTGAAAAATCAACAAATGTCTGTTGCTTTACTGGTTAAAGGGATAATTACTCCGACCAAAAAAAAAGGGATAATTACATTTTTTAATCCTATAGTTTGGGGAGATTTCACTTTTGGTCCCGGTCTTATTGGCTCGTGGACAATAAAAGCGATCCGGTCGAAAGTTGCGCTCGAATTTTCCCGCAGATTATTGAATCTCGACGTAAGAAACATTAGGCTATCGGTCGTTCCACCGTGCTTCGAATCAGTTCTCTTCCGGACTGCAAAACGCAGCCTCACTGAGCGATTCCACTTGCTGCATAATCAGAAGAAGGGAGAGGAATTTGAGGAGGCCAGCCGGAAGAAGAAGAAGAAGAAGAAGAAGAAGAAGAAGAAGAAGAAGCAGGTGATTTCGGCGCGGAATTGCATATTGCCACAATTGACCAAAAACTGCTGCTTCTGGAGTTTCTGAATCTATCTGCGCGAGGAAGCTCGAGCTGGACCCGTTTCCGCATCGACCCAAATACTGGTGCCCTTGCGCCGAAGATAGCGAAGCTATTACCGGATCTTGCTCCCAAGCTCCCTCACCGTCTGTTGGAAGAACAGTTCATCGCCCTGTTGCAGTCATGTAGGACCAAGAAGCGACTTTATCAGATCCACGCCCAGGTCTGCCATGGCCTCGAACGGAACCGCTATGTTGCCCTGAAAATCATCGCGGCTTGTGCTCAGCTCAAGGAAATGGTGTATGCCCATCACGTGTTCGACCGAATTCTCGACCCGAATGTTTCTCACTGGAACGCCGTGCTCAGGGGGTATTCTCAAAATGAATTGAACAGGGACGTCGTTGTTTTGTTCAGTCGAATGAGGAGTATGGGCGCGATGCCCAATTGCTTCACTTTCCCTGTTGTGCTCAAATCTTGCGGCAAGATCCGTGCTTTGACGGAAGGCCAGGAAGTGCATTGTTTTGTGATCAAGTCCGGTTTTAAAGAAAATCCTTTTGTGGGTACCACCTTGATTGAAATGTACGCGAGTGGGGGAGAAGCAAGTCCTGCTTACAAGGCCTTTGGTGAGATGATTGTGAGGAATGTCGTTGCATGGACTTTGGATGGTGAATGGATACCTCTTGTGTGGAGATGTAGTTTCAGCGAGACACGTCTGTTTGACTTGGCTCCTGAACGTGACGTAGCGTTATGGAACACCATGATCTCCGGTTACATTGAAACTGGGGACATGGTGGCTGCACGGAAGCTCTTGGATGTCATGCCCAACCGGGATGTCATGTCGTGGAACACTATGTTAAATGGTTTTGCTAATAACGGGGATCTCGATGTTTGTGAAGTGATGTTTGATGAGATGCCTGAACGGAATATTTTCTCATGGAATGGCTTGATTGGAGGATACGCCTGTGGTGGTAATTTCTTGCAAGTCTTGGCCACTTTCAAGAGAATGTTGATTGAAGGCACTGTGAGCCCAAATGATGCCACTCTTGTGACTGTTTTGTCTGCGTGTGCTAGACTAGGAGCTCTTGATTTGGGTAAGTGGGTACATGTTTATGCCGAGAGCCACGGATATGGTGGGAAGACATATGTTGTCAATGCTGTAATTGACATGTATGCGAACTGTGGGACAGTAAAGAATGCCTTTGATTTGTTTGTCAATATGTGCGCAAAGGACTTGATCTCTTGGAATACCATAATAAATGGTTTGGCAATTCATGGCTGTGGGGCTGATGCCTTAAGTTGTTCGAGCAGATGAAACGTGCTGGAGTAAAACCAGATGGATTCACGTTCATAGGCGTGTTGTGTGCCTGCATGCATATGGGAATGGTTGCAGATGGCTTCTCATACTTTCAGTCCATGATTGATGATCACTCTCTAGTGCGTCAAATGGAGCATTATGGCTGTATGGTTGATTTGCTTGCTCGAGCTGGTCTTTTGATCCAGGCTGTTGAATTTGTGGATCAGATGCCCAGGAAGGCGGATGCTGTAATTTGGGCTACTTTGCTTGGAGCCTGTCGGCTACATAAAAATGTTGACTTGGCTGAGATAGCCCTCCATCGGTTGAGTGAACTTGAACCTGGAAATCCGGCCAATTATGTTATGCTTTCAAATATATACGGGGACATTGGAAAGTGGAAGGATGTGGCAAGATTGAAAGCCGTAATGAAAGACACTGGGCGTAGAAAACTTCCTGGATGTAGCTTGATTGAGGTCAATGATGATATTGTTGAGTTCTATTCCCTTGATGAGAGGCATCCTGATAGTGATGAGATATATGAAGCCCTGGACGGTTTGATAAAACTATCAAGGTCATCTGGGCATGCATCTGACTTAACCGAGTTTGAACAGTGAACTTATAGAAGAAGAGGCACGTCTAGACAAAAATGTATCAAAGTTACCGTCTTATATCCAGTTGCTTTCTTTTACCGTGAGGCGTTTGATACAGGAATGATTATTTCGATTTTGAGGAAAGAAGAGGGATCATCGTGATATATACATAAGAGAAAATTTAATGGTCATCTTCTCAGCCATATATACATGTATATATGTATATGTATGTATTCTGATGGTTGACAATCTTGAGAGGAATCAGTTTCTTATTTTTTTTAAGAGAAAAAGGCACATATCTTTAAACTTTTTTCTTAGTCAATTGATCCTTTCAATTAAAATGTAATGAAAATGCTGATGTGATAATTTTTTTTCCATTAAATGTAGATTTTGTCATTCCACGGGGCTTTTAAAAAAAATTTGACAAATAGAAAACAGAATTAACTTTTCTAAAAACACAGTATGGCAAAAATTGATAAAAAAGTGAGAGTGGATTAGCGTCTGATGGTGGTTATTGTGTGGCTGACTGCATCTGAGAGAATACTCACAGAAAACATAAATTGCTACAAAAAAAAAACAGATAGACACGCTCAGAGGGTCGCTAGCCCCCATCACTTGCGCTTGGTGTGGCGATGATTGCTGTGTGGCAAGGGCTAGGCGACACATCACTAGGGTTGTGCAACCTTGGTCTGTTCCATCTCACCAAGGATCACGCAGCCCTCGTGATCTATCTTTTGGAGTTCACAACTATCTATCTCTCTCTCCATTAGGGCTTGAGGTTATGTCATTTTTTAATATTTTAACCCAATCAACATGAAAGTAAATTCATGATACCACTAGTTTGTTCAGGGAGCGCTAATGTGGTAATCTCCGACAGCATTTCGTATGCATATTTAACATATGAACTAATTTGATCGAATAAACATGTTAGAGATCCAAATGGCCATAAAAAAGTTCAGGATCATGGTTGCTTAAGGCCTATTTGGCAACTGGCTAAATAGTGAAAATTTCTGTTCTTTTGTTTCCAGAATCAATTTTAGAATAGAAATTTGTATGTTAAATTTTTTGATTCTGGGCACAAATTCTTGCAAATTTGTGCCCAGAATCAGTTTTGGAGCATAATCAAGAATTAAAAAAAAAGTAGCTTCTTGATTCTGAGAACAAAAATGAGAATCAATTTTTTTTCTTCTTTTTCTTGGTTTTTAATGTAGCTTTTAATGTCCGGGCGCTGAGGGGCCACCCCTCGCCAGATTTACTTGAGATTAAAATATTTTAATAAAAAAATGTTATTAATAAAAAATATTATTAATTAAAAAATATTTTACCGGTCATGAACAAAAAAAAATATTTTACAAGCCATGGCCAACGACTAGGCCATGAAAAAAAATATTATTAATAAAAAAATATTTTATTGGCCATGGCAAAAAAAAAGAAAAAAAATATTTTCAATAAATATATTTTTATTAAAATATATTAATAAAAAATATTATTAATAAAAAATTTTAATAAAAAAAATATTTTACCGCCATGGCCGGTGACGAAAGCAGATGGCAAAACAAATATTTTCAATAAAAATATTTTAATAAAAAATATTTATAAAAAATATTTTACCGGCCATGGAAAAAAAATAAAAAAATATTATTAATAAAAAAATTTTGTTGGCCATGGCAAAAATAATAAAAAAATTATTTTTTAATAAAAGTATTATAAATAAAGAAATTTTTTACCAGCCATGGTCAAAAAAATAATACAATTATTTTAAATAAAATTAATATTAATTAAAAAATATTTTACTAGCCATGGCCAAGGAGGAGAAGAAAAAAAGAAAAGAAAGAAATATTAAAATATTTAAAATATTATTAATAAAAATAAATTTTATATTATTACCAAATGCATTTATGTTCTTTTACTATTTCAGGAATAGAAATTTTGGGTCATTACCAAACGTCTTCAAATCTTTCGTAACTAGTTTCGAACACGAATAAATAAAAAAATCATTTCGATCGAACTGCATTTACGAAGACATGAGAATTGCCATACGTGATCTTATTTTTGATAATATAGGGACGATGGCTGCCTTCGTTCCACCGATAGAGGAAGAAAACATCATGTGATAAAATTCTAAAATGAAATGAGAGATGAAAATCAAGATTTGATTTGTTTGGAGTCCTTGTGGGCTGTGACTGTTGCGATGGCTACGTGATTGCTATCAGGGTCTGTGTGCCAATTCTTCTCCGTATTGTCATGAAATTCTTGGAATATGTACCGATAATGTGATGGAATGGGAGACCTCTTTTCTGGTTCGTCTTCTACCTAGTCGGAACCAAATGTGAGGAGAAGACTTCACTTTTTAAGTCAATCGCCAGCCATGAACTCAAATCATAGTACTGGACCTTCAAAGAATTCCAGGGTCGAAGAGGAATCACATTGAAATCGTTGTGGCTCTGAGGCCACCGCGTTTTCTCTTTCGGGTCTGCTACGCTCAATTGACCCTGTCAATTGGCGTGTTTACGTGAGAAAAGATTCAAGGAAACATTCATATAAATGCGATCTTTAGTTTGAACCGCTGAAGCCCCTTGTGTCTCCGCTATATGCCACAAAAGCTCTCCTGTTTCTGTCTGTTCTTTGTGCTTCTATTGTTCCCTCCCAAAATTCCTGAAAATGGGTGTCGAAAGCTCCATGAGTTCCAAGGTTTTGCTTCGCCTTGTCATTAGCGTTTTGACGATCATCTCTTTGGATGACTGGGTTGCATCAGAGAGCTTGAAAGATGGACTTTGCGAGGGTGGTAAGTGCGGTGACGTCATCAAAGATTGTTACTTCTGGAACGACACTAAACCATGTCCTAATTTTCAAAGCGAGTGTCATGAGAAGCCAGTGTTTAACCTACAACCTTTTGGGGAGTATGTTGTCGATTATGATAATCAAACTCTTAGGTCGAGCTCGGAGTTTGAGAGAACTGGCAATGCTTGTTTCGCTCCAATTAAACTTTCTCCCAAACCGTCCAGTGAATTTGATACTCATGTTTCCAGATTTGAACCGCCCTCCTTTCTCAAATCCAATGAGAGGCCTTCATACCTAGCATTTCTCCATTATTGCGGCAGCTTCCCAAATGTTGATCATCTAAATCCTCACTCGACTTTCCCCTCTGGTGGCGCCAACTGCTCTTATGTCGCTCTTATAGTAGACATACAAGAAGACCTACATCTTAATCTGTCAGTGTGCCAGAGTCATGTTATTGTACCTGTTGAATTAGACAGAAAGGACAGAGATAAACCAGAAAATGTTGACTCTGATGACAAGTTGAAGGACGGGATTAGACTGAAATGGAATTTAACCTCCTGGGAGAGTTGTGTTAAATGCAAAGAAAGTGGAGGCAAATGCAGGGAACCGGATGGAAGTTTTCAGTGCTTCTGTTCTGGTAAAGCTTATCCGCGTACTTGCAAAAGAGGTAACACTTTTCGGTTAATTCCCTGTAATAGCAACAGTGTAAATTCTCCCATGTGCTTTTCGGTGAATTTCCTCGCCATTCTCTCCAAACTTGATAAGGACTTCCGAAGGAAGAGGAAGATCTTTTTGGCTTCCCTTGGTTTTCTATTCTCAGTTCCTTTATCCCACCTTGGACTTTTATTTATATTTCTTTTGGACAATCTTTTTGTGGTTTTAGTAGTTGTATGGATTCATAGCAATGTCATTTTCTTCCTCGCATCAAAGCTGAAGAACTATGGTACGGCATCTTCAGATCACGGATACAAAGTCTTGCCGCAGTCGCTTCTGTGGATCTCAACCCCTGCATTAATCATGTGCGCAGTTCAGTAAATAGTGAAATTTTTAAGAGTGTCACTGTTTGCGTTAGCCGGTTCCAATGTCAGTGCAGAGATGTGTCCAGGATTATGGATGATTATTGAATTTACGATACAGAGGCCAGCGTATGATTCACTGAGAGAAGACAAATGCACGGGAAGGAAGACTTACAGGGGAAAGTTTTCTGTGCGTGTTTGCTTATGCTTGTTTTGCATCAGCGTAAAGTTTCAGTTAACACTGTCGCATACAACATTCCATTAAGCTTAGTTCTGTAATTTCCATGTGATATTTAACACGTGGGAATATCTATCTGTTCTAAGATGTATTATGTTAAGTGCTATAAAATTCGATAGCAATTTATGTTAGATCAAGGAAGCTGGTGTCTGTATTCCTGTTCCATCATTTTCATGATGTGGATAGGATCTGTATTTGTGGAATTCATTTCTAACGCGAATGCCGTCTTTTGGTACGACATCTTTGCTGCAGGAAACAACCAGGCACGTTTGAAGATTGGATTAGGTCAGTCAAACTTTTATCATGGGGACATTATACAATCCTTTGAGTATATATCGGTGCATTAAGCATGGTTTGTGATGGCAAAAAATTGTTATCAACACGTATTTGAGCACAATTACGATGCAAGAGCACAATGACATGATTTGTACATTTGTGGACATCTCAGAGTCAAAGTTTTCCTGAAATTTTCCATTTCCTCTACCCGTCACTGGTGCAAATCTAATGAGACTTTTGTTCTTCAGGTAGTGGAATCGGTGCCTTGGCCAGTATTTGTCTCTGTTTGTGCATCTATATGATTCGCTACAAACAACATCACTCCTTAAAATTCCGCTCAAGACATGCTTCTTCTGAATCTTCCTTGAAAGCAGATCTTGAAGTGGGCAATGTATACTTCGAGGTCCCCATTTTCACCAATGGCGAGCTTGAAGAAGCTACTAACTATTTCGATTCTGCCCGGGAGCTCGGAGATGGAGGTTTTGGAACCGTGTACTTTGGTAAGACCTTTAACGAAAGAGGCTAATTAGGCAACTCGCATATAATTGGCAAGAAATCCTAGAAACAACTAGGAACCTAAGAGGGTCATTCTCCATTTTCTTAAACAGGCAAACTTCGAGATGGCCGGGAAGTAGCTGTTAAGCGTCTATACGGGCGCAACTATTGGTGGGTGAAACAGTTCATGACTGAAGTCCAAATCCTTACTCGCTTGCGCCACAGAAACCTCGTCTCTTTATATGGCTGCACTTCACAGCACAGCCATGAACTCCTACTGGTCTATGAGTACATCCCGAACGGCACAGTAGCCGATCATCTACATGGGGAGCGAGCGAATCAGGACCCTCTCCTGTGGCCTTCTCGTATTAGCATCGCCGTAGAAATGGCCACCGCATTGGCTTACCTTCATGCGTCTGACACAATACACCGCGACGTGAAGACTAACAACATCCTCCTTGACAATAACTTTAGTGTCAAAGTAGCGGATTTCCGCCTTTCTTGGCTGTTCCCCAACGATGTGAGCCATGCGTCAACCGCTCCTCAGGGGACTCCGGGTTATGTGGACCCCGAGTATCATCAGTGTTACCAGCTTACGGAAAAGAGTGATGTCTGCAGTTTTGGGGTAGTATTAGTGGAACTCATATTGTCCATGCCAGCGGTTGATATAAGCCGAGACAGGCACGAGATTAATTTGGCCAACTTAGCGACTAGCAAGATACGGAACCGTGCTTTCCACGAATTGATTGATCCAAATCTAGGGTTTGAGTCGGATCCCGAAATCAATAGGATGATCATGGTGGTGGCCGAGCTGGCTTTCAGGTGCTTGCAACAGGACAAGGACATGAGGCCCTCCATGGGGACTGTCCTGGAGGAGTTGAAGGCGATTTTGAGTGGGACACATGAGCCTGACAAGTCTAAGGATGTGAGCGATGATAACAGCGCCGGTCAAGGCAAGAACCCGCCTCCTTCGCCAGAATGCGATGATGTGGGGCTGTTGAAGAATATGAAGTCGCCGACTTCACCTGTTTCCGTGACTCAAAAATGGGGAAGCAGTGGCAGTTCTTCTGTACATAGTGGTTGACACATGGTCGGATCAGTTCTCTCATGCAATTTTCCCTTCTCCATCTTGGCTTAAAGTTTTCTTGCATTTCAGTAATGGTTTCTCGCTAATATTATACACAATGTAGATGATATAGCAGGCGATCAAGTTTTCCATTTTTGTCATCATTTTTCTGCTTCTACATGTCAGCACTTCTATTGAGGCTGGAGGAGGATTTGATGTAAATACTACTTAGTAAAGAGCACTTTCCTAAGAGTATGAATAAAGGACTGTACACATACTTGCCATTGTCCCTCTCTTTATCACAACATTTGAGGCGTTTGAAGAGTTTTCCCAGATCAGGGTTGAACATTGAGCATCTTTATGACATGATCAGATTTGCTCCTGAAAAGAATATAAGGACTTAACCAGATTTAGAGCAGAGATATGATGACCAATTGCGCTGCAGGACGTATCGAGTCTCATCCTAGAAACAAGCCTCAGATAATGTTTGATAGCTCAATCTCTGTCAGGGTCTAGTCATGAAGTTCCTTCACCTTCAAACTTGTGAAGTGAGTTTCACGTGGCAATGAACACATCGCATAGGGAACTTGTGAAGTTCCTTCATGTTTTATGTGTTGAGGCGGTGTCACCCATCTAATCATAAAGAAGAAGGAATGTATAAATCATCATTGCTCGTATCGTACGTGTTACAAGGAAGACTTATTCTCACTCAAGGGCTAATCTGCATAAATAAAGGTACGAGACAGAATTTTCAGCTGAGGCCCGGCTTTTTCATCCTTTTCACTGTTTTCTCCCTTACGTTCCAAAAGCACAAGCCTCAGCATTCTTTGGTCAAAAGGTTGGGAGGACCAGAAGCTTTTTCCATCATCAGCTCATCAGTTCATCACGAGAATCGTTAAAAACCGCCCTTTAACTCAAAGAAACTGCATTCTCACTCCAAAACTCTCTGTCTTCCTCTCTCGCTGTGCGTTTCTTTTGCGTTCAAAAGTCATTCTTTCTTTGAGAATTGTGAAAGACGATTTCTGAAAAGAAAAAGGGAGATCATCCACCAAGAACACGAAGAAAAAGATTGCAAAATCGCGCGCATTCTCCAGCACATGATGATCCCTTTATCATGCTCTCAAGCAATCAAAATCATCCTCTCCGACGCTGTAGTAATATTTCATTCAAATTTCAGAAGCACTGAAACCCAAGTATCCATCATTAGGCATATGTAAGGAGTTCCCCCCGAAAAACAGCACCCTCGAGAAGAACAAACAGAGCACGAAAAAGATGGCGACTCTGCAGAAGTTCAAGCTGTTCGCCGCCCAGTGCGGCGTTGCCCTGAGCCCCACGTGCAGCCCGAGGGCGAGTCCAGTCGCCCAGCTCTGCCGCCAGAGCCAGAACACCACCCTGCGGATGCTCTTCACTCGCGGCAGAGGCATGGTCGGGGTGCGGCTAGTCAACTCGGTCGAGCCTGAATTGGGCTGCGAGAAGAGGAAGAAGAGTGCGGAGTGGACGCACTCTGAAGGACCTGTTCATGTCGCCACCGCCAAGTCCTGAAAGAGACCACGACGGAAGAGGAGGCGCCAGAGGAAATGGAAGTGGTGGGGAGGAGGTGTTTCCTTTCCATGCGGGCAGTCTAGGCGGCCTGATCGCCGGACTGGGTTTGCCGAGGCCGGTCTTCATGGGGCTGCGGTTCAGGTCGCTGATGCTCTGGAAGGCTTGGCGTCCCACGCTCGAAACAATAGCCGAGTGACGTGATATGCAACATGCGGGTTGCAAAATTTTGCCTATGCACCGTGACAAGGGCCGTCGTTCCGAGTGGCAGATCAACTCGTTCTTCCCACTCATTCCCTTAGACTCCAATCTCGATCTTATCTTCGCGATTTGCGTTGCATATTTCTGTTCGGTCTCAAGTTAGTCCAGATGAGATTCTAATGAATTCAATCGCCGTCCGAAAATTGCGTTCGGGAAAATTTTACATATTATCGCATCGTAAGTTACGTTATCTGTCGTACTGTCAGGCAGTAAGAGTTTATCATCCACCAGGGTCTTACAATGTCGCATTACAGAAGAGTCCGACTCAACCCTGTTCACTTGATACTCCATAGATTGCAGCTCTACAGTCGAAGGCAATTCACCGTTCCGGCGGCACAACCTTGCAGCACAAGATGTCGGAACGCCTTAGCCGCGCTGCGAATGGGCAGGCTGCCCCGAACCACTACCAATGCCAATCTCCACTGTAACCATCAAAACCTGAACAAGACCACGATTCGAGTTTGACCCCAACCCAATTTTCCCTGTTGAAACTGAGCGAATTCTCTCTCGGAAATCATCGAGATCACGGAGGAGAGGAAGAGAGCTAGGTTGTGCAATAAATATAGTGAAGGATCATTACAAGAACCAAGGTTTGACGAGTGTGATGAGTACTGATGAGGGTGTACAATCCTAAAAATTAGAAACTAGAATCAAATCTATTAAGGTCACACTTTTTCTACTCCCTCTTTGGCTAAAACACTCCTCAAGATAACAATCAGATTATATTGCTTTTTATGGATCCCACTTTTGAGCATCCCTCTTCTGCCGTTATTTTAAGAAAGTATTGTTACATTACGCTTGTGTAGGTGGAGGCAACTAAATTGGTCCTCATGACCCACGACAGCTCCTTCTCTAGCCGCTTGAGTGAAGTCATTGTGCCACATGTCTTACGGCAGAAAAGCATGCAAAATGCTTTTGCTTTTGCTTTTGATGAGTCATGGACAACTTCTTCGGTAGTTTGTCTTCTTGCATTGTCAAGAATTCGAAATTTGCCTTTTTACGTAACGCATTTCTATTATTGTTTTTGCCGGTGTAGGTTTAGGACTTAATTGATAAGATTAAAATGTTGATGATTGAATTGATAAAAGTGCAATAAATTTAAGACTATTTTGATAATTTTCCGTCATTGGGTCATTATAGATCTTCCGGCGCTAAAATGGACGTTTTAAATAATATTTTATTAAATTTACGAATTATTATTATTTTTATTATTTTCTTTTTTTCTGGGGCGAGTTCTTCTCCAACGCAACAACTGAAGAACTCACCCAACGATGACGAGCCTCGCCCTCGCCAGTCACTAGGAAGGCTCAACCTCGCCAGCCCGCTGATGGCGAGTGGCCTGCAAGATTGACCTTGCTGGCCCTTGCCTCTGGCCGATCTCCGAAAAAGAAAAAAAAAAGGAAAAAATAAAAGAAAAAATAAAAATTCAAAAAATTATTAAAATATTATTTAAAATGTCCATTTTAGTGTAGGCCTGACATGGCGGGCGCCCATATCGGCGATTTCCGGTCAAAATTGGCCAAATAGATTAAATCAGCACAAATGCAAAATATTTATGACTCAATTGATCGAAAAAAATATTTAGAATTGAATTGAGTAACACAGTTATAATAGGTTTTAGACTTTTTTAATAATTTTCCCGACGATCAACAATAAGGCGGGACAAGTGTGGAAATGAAGAAAAGAAAGAAAGGAAGAAAAAAGTCACATTTGATGCCACATGTTTCTAATTATAAAGGTCATGTCAATAACTTTCGATAATCAAATTTGACAAAATTAACGGACGAACTCAATTGCATCAATTTAGCTAATTACAGAATTAGATTGCCTTTTTTTTAAGAATTCAATTACGTTTCACGGCAAGATTTAGATAGAACCACTGGTGAGCTTTCTCCGTTGAAAGATCAACAAATGTCCGCTGCTTTACTGGTTAAGGGGATAATTACATATTTAATCCCCTATAGTTTGGGGAGATCTCACTTTTGGTCCTGGTCGTATTGGCTCGTGGACAATAAAAGCCATTCGATCGAAAATTAGCGCTTGAATTTTCCCGCAAATTATTGAATCCCAACGTAAGAAACATTAGGCTATCGGTCGTTCCACCGTGCTTCAAGAAACATCAAGTCTAGTGTTCGCTTCGAATCAGTTTCTCTTCCGGACCGCAAAACGCAGCCTAACTGAGCGATTCCACTTGCTGCATAATAATAATAAGAAGAAGAAGAAGAAGAAGAAGAAGGTGATTTCGGCGCTGAATTGAGTACTGCCACAATTGACCAAAAGCTGCTGCTTCTGGAGTTTCTGAATCTATCCGCGCGAGGAAGCTCGAACAGGACCCGTTTCTGCATCGGCCCAAAGACTGGTGCCCTTGCGCCGAAGATAGCGAAGCTATTACAGGATCTTGCTCATTTTTTTAACATCATCCACTACATGGACTACATTTTGCTTGGAAGAGAGTTTGTTTTTTACATAATGAATGTTATCTTACTAATCTAGCTTTCTTTACTTAATTATTGATATGCGGTTTGCTGCTTTATATATGCTAGTACTTGCAGCAGTTATACATGCTGTGGTATAATCATTCCTAACATGGTATAAATATTAAGCAAAATGAAAAACTGTTAAGAAGCTTGAAGTCCCATGCAGCAGCTGTGGTGTGCCTCAACTGGGAGGAAGATGCCCAAGTGAACAGAGTATGTATCTTTCCACTTAAAAGTTGATAAACTTCTTGATTTTGATTCGTAACAGACAATATTTTATTGTTCGTACATTTCATGTTATTTCTAATGCTTTGTTTGCTGTAAAGCAGTTATTTTAGTCTGGTTTACTAAAATATTTCCTGTTCAACCTTAGAATCTTATTTACAGTCCAACAGCTTTAATTGGGGTTTATGGAAGATGCTTTAAAAACTTTATGTTTGGTGTCATTTATGACTTGTTAATTTGCTGATTGTCGACTCCTTAGCTCTAATCTCTTGTTGTATTTTTTCTTTTATTTTTCCAATTGGAAAAATAATTATTTATTTTTCTTTCATAGGACACTTTTGGTAACTCTTTGGCATTTGAAGATCGCACTACTCGTTTCTTCCCTCTAGCTCCAAGAGTTCCTCGTTTGCCTGGGCTAGAGCCGGGAGACACTGGTTTAACTGACGATGGTCAAGATTCATTCGTAGAGCTCTCGAATTCTTCAAAGCAATGTTTCAATATCTTTGCAGTGGAGATAGAGATGGGGTTTTGTGCTTCAGTATATTTGGTGTCTTTCCAATCGGAAATGTTGTAATTCTCCTGTCTGCTCAGATAAAATATTTAGCATTATGGTCCATCAAAATTCAGTCAATGAGTACTTCTTTCCTTGTTCTTGCTTCTCATACAGCAGTCTTCCTTATTAAATGGATTTGATAGCATACTGGCAGTAAATCAGTATTGCCTGGTAAGTAATGGGTGGTTAAGTAAAAAACTATACTAGGTGAAGTTATGCCTGTAAAAGTTCTAAATGTTTATGCCATATTCCCTGGCTAGATTTCATTTCTGATGACAGCTCCAACTTTGATACAACTCACTTATCTGAATCTTTTTGTTGTTTGACCTGAGGTCAGCCTGACTGTAAGACTTTCTACTTTTGTTGTAGACTCTTGGGTTTCTGCTCTGTTCTAGGGAGATCGAGAGAGCCTATGCAACCATTGGTTGGGGAAAGTGTTCTGAGAGGGTACGTAGATAAATCTCTCTGGGGTGTGCAACCATCAGAAGATTTAGAATTTCAGGTAGTCAGAACTTTACTGCGTGTTTGGGTTTGGTACAGTTTCAACATGAAAGTAAAACAAACATGAAGAATTTCTCAACCGAAGAAATTTAACTAGTCTAGAAAATGCGAGCAGGAGAATTGTTCTAATAAGTACCATTTAGGCTCTGCCAGCTGTCTCTTTAGTTTCATGGACCAAGTCCTTGTAATTATAATTCCTTGTAGGAACTCTTCCAAATGGATTTCCTAGGGCCCACTGCTCTATTTCCACATCTACAAGTGTGGACTATAGTTTCCTAAGACAAGTTTGTTTATTGTCAATATTGATTTGATCAAAATGTCTGACTCGGTGAACTTCCTAAAGTCAATCCCAAAATCTATGTGCTCATCTCAAGGAAATGGTGTATGCCCATCACGTGTTCGACTGAATTCTCGACCCGAATGTTTCTCACTGGAACGCCGTGCTCAGGGGGTATTCTCAAAATGAATTGAACAGGGAGGCCGTTGTTTTGTTCAGTCGAATGAGGAGCATGGGCGTGATGCCCAATTGCTTCACTTTCCCTATTGTGCTCAAATCCTGTGGCAAGATCCATGCTTTGGCGGAAGGCCAGGAAGTGCATTGTTTTGTGATCAAATCCGGTTTTAAAGAAAATCCTTTTGTGGGTACCACCTTGATTGAAATGTACTCAAGCAGGGGAGAAGCTGGTCCTGCTTACAAGGCCTTTGGTGAGATGATTGAGAGGAATGTCGTTGCATGGACTTTGATGGTGAATGGATACCTTTTGTGTGGAGATGTAGTTTCAGCAAGGCGTCTGTTTGACTTGGCTCCTGAAAGTGACGTAGTGTTATGGAACACCATGATCTCCGGTTATATTGAAGCTGGGGAGATGGTGGCTGCACGGAAGCTCTTGGATGTCATGCCCAACCGGGATGTCATGTCGTGGAACACTATGTTAAATGGTTATGCTAATAACGGGGATCTCGATGCTTGTGAAGTGATGTTTGACGAGATGCCTGAACAGAATATTTTCTCATGGAATGGCTTGATTGGAGGATATGCCCGTGGTGGTAATTTCTTGCAAGTCTTGGCCACTTTCAAGAGAATGTTGATTGAAGGCACTGTGAACCCAAATGATGCCACTCTTGTGACTGTTTTGTCTGCGTGTGCTAGACTAGGAGCTCTTGATTTGGGTAAGTGGGTACATGTTTATGCCGAGAGCCACGAATATGGTGGGAAGACATATGTTGTCAATGCTGTAATTGATATGTATGCGAAATGTGGGACGGTAAAGAATGCCTTTGATGTGTTTGTCAATATGTGCGCAAGGGACTTGATCTCTTGGAATACCATAATAAATGGTTTGGCAATCCATGGCTGTGGGGCTGATGCCTTAAGTTTGTTCCAGCAGATGAAACGTGATGGAGTAAAACCAGATGGAATTGAGTTCATAGGCGTGCTGTGTGCCTGCACGCATATGGGAACGGTTGCAGATGGCTTCTCATACTTTCAGTCCATGATTGATGATTACTCTGTAGTGCCTCAAATGAAGCAATATGGCTGCATGGTTGATTTGCTTGCTCAAGCTGGTCTTTTGGTCCAGGCTGTTGAATTTGTGGATCAGATGCCCACGAAAGCGGATGCTGTAATTTGGGCTACTTTGCTCGGAGCCTGTCGGCTACATAAAAATGTTGACTTGGCCGAAATAGCCCTCCATCAGTTAAGTGAACTTGAACCTGGAAATCCGGCCAATTATGTTATGCTTTCAAATATATACGGGGACATTGGAAAGTGGAAGGATGTGGCAAGATTGAAAGCCGTAATGAAAGACACTGGGCGTAGAAAACTTCCTGGATGTAGCTTGATTGAGGTCAATGATGATATTGTTGAGTTCTATTCCCTTGATGAGAGGCATCCTGATAGTGATGAGATATATGAAGCCCTGGACGGTTTGATAAAACTATCAAGGTCATCTGGGCATGCATCTGACTTAACCGAGTTTGAACAGTGAACTTATAGAAGAAGAGGCACATCTAGACAAAAGTGTATCAAAGTTACCGTCTTACATCTAGTCGCTTTCTTTTATTGTGAGGCGTTTGATACAGGAATGATTAGTTAGATTTTGAGGAAGGAAGAGGGATCATCATGATATATACATAAGAGAAAATTTAATGGTCATCTTCTCAGCGGTTCATATATACATTTTTTATTGTGATGATTGACAATTTTGAGAGGAATCAGTTTGTTCTTTCTTCTTTAAGAGAAAAAGGTACAGGTCTTTAAACTTTTTTCTTAGTCAATTGATCCTTTCAATTAAAATGTAAATGAAAGTGCTGATGTGATTATCATTTTGCCATTAAATGTAGATTTTGTCATTCCACGGGCTTTTTAAAAAACTTTTGACAAAAAGAAAACAGAGTTAACATTTCTAAAAACACAGAATGGCAAAAATTGGAAAAGAAAAAGGCAAAAGAGTGGATTAGGGCACGAATGGTAATCATTCCACTCCAGAAATCAAATTCTTGCCAGAAATTGATTTCTGAAGGAGAAATTGTTTGATAAAACATGACTAATTCTACTCCAAAAATTGATTTCTGGAACAAAAATCTATTTTGATTTGTTGATTTTTTTTTTCACCTAAAAATATTTAAATTTCACTTAAAGTAGGTGGCCACAGGTATTCTAAGTCATTTTGTGATGTTTTAAATTTTTTTATTTTTAATTTTTTTGGGCATCTCAAAAAATTTAAATTTCACTCAAAGTGAATGGTCAAAGGTATTCTAAGCCATTTTGTGAAGTTTTGAAATTTTTAATTTTTTTGTGCACTTCAAAAAGATTAAATTTCACTCAAAATATGTGGCCACATGTATTCTTAAGCCATTCTATGAAGTTTTGAAATTTTTTATTTTTTTGGGTACCTCTAAAAATTTAAATTTCACTTAAAGTGGGTGGCTACAAGTATTCTAAGTTATTCTGTGAAGTTTTGAAATTTTTGATTTTTTGATTTTTTTGGACACCTAAAAAAATTTAAATTTCACTCAAGGGTGGCTTCTAAGCCATTTTGTGAAGTTTCGAAAATTTTTAATTTTTTTATATTTTTTGGAAAAAAATTCACCAAATCTCCTATTTTCTCGAAATCTGACTTTTTTTATTTTCTGGAAATTTTTATGAATTTTTCTGGAATTTTTTAATTTTTATGCATTTTTTGAAAAAAAAATTAGTGAGATCTCAAAATATATTGTAAAGGCCATGAAAAAGAAAGAAAAGAGGGAGAATGCATTTTGGAGGAGAGAAGTTATAAAAAGTAGCTTCTTTTTTTCTTGCCCAAAACTCATTTTAGAATAAAAAAATACATTCTGGATCAAGTATTTTTAATAAACGCATTTTTATTCCAGAATGTAAAAATTGCTCTAAAATGAATTTCGAAAATTTTTTAACAAACGCGTTTCTATTCTGGAATGCATTTTGGAGCAAAATTTCTGTTCCAGAATGGATTCTATGTGCGTCCCTAGTGCCTAATGGTGGTCATTCCATGGTAGTGCAAGAGCGTTAGCATTGCCACTTGGGTGGCACTGCTGTCTCTGACTGCATCTTTTAGAATACTCACATAGAAAACATAAATTGTTAAAAAAAACAGATATACATACTCACATAGGGTCGTGAGCCCCTACCACTTGTGCTTGGTGTGGCGACAATTGCTGTGTGGCAAGGGCTAGGTGACACGTTACTACGGTCGTGCAACTTTGGCCAAGTCCGTCTAACCAAGGATCGCAACTCTAGCGGTCGAGCTTTTGGGGTTCACAACTGTCTGTCTCTATTTCTGTCTCTCTCTCCATTAGGGCTTGAGGTTTTATTATTTTTAATATTTTAACCCAATTGACACGAAAGAAAATTCATGATACCACTAGTTTGTTCAGGTAGCACTAATGTGGCAGTCTCTGACAGCATTTCGTATGCATATTTAACATATGAACTAATGTGATCAAATAAACATGTTGTTGGAGATCCAAATGGCCAGAAAAAAGTTCAGGATCATGATTGCTTATTTTCTGATAATATAGGGATGATGGCTGCCTTGGTTCCACCAATAGAGAAAGAAAACATCATTTGATAAAATTCTAAATGAAATGAGAGATGAAATTACCAAAAAAAAATGAAGATTTGATTTGTTCGGAGTCCTTATGGGGCTGTGACTGTTGCTATGGCTACGTGATTGCTATCGGTGTCTGTGGTGCCAATCCTTCTCCATATTGTCCCGTAATTCTTGGAATCTGTACCTATAATGCGATCGAATGTGGAGACCTCTTCTCTGGTTTGTTTTCTACCTGATTGGAACCAAAAGTGACGAGAAGACTTCAATTTTTAAGTCAATCGCCAGCCATGAACTCAAATCATAATACTTGACCTTCAAAGAATTCCAGGGTCGAAGACGAATCACATTGAAATCGTTGTGGCTCTGAGGCCACCGCGTTTGCTCTTTCGGGTCCTCTACGCTCAGTTGACCCGGTCAATTGGCGTGTTTACGTGAGAAAAGATTCAAGGAGATGTTCATATAAATGCGATCTTTAGTTTGAGCCACTGAAGCCCCTTCCGTCTCCGCTATATGCCACAAAAGCTCTCCTGTCTCTGTCTGTTCTTTGTGCTTCTATTGTTCCCTCTAAAATTCCTGAAAATGGGTGTCGAAATCTCCATGAGTTCCAAGGTTTTGCTTCGCCATGTCATTAGCATTTTGATGATTATTTCTTTAGAAGACCGGGTTGCAATTGAGAGCTTGAAATATGGATCCTGCGAGCCTGCCGAGTGCGGTGACGACATGAAAGGTGATCACTCCGGCAACGACGCTAAACCATGCTGTCGTCCCGAGCCACTGTTGAAACTAGAACCTTTCTGGGAGGACCTTGTCCATTGCGATCATCAATCTCTTAGGTTGATCTCAGAGTTTGAGAGATCGGGCAATGCTTGTTTTGCTCCACCTAAACTGTCTCCCATACCGCCCGGTGCATCTGATACTGATGTTCCCGGCATTGAATCCAATCAGGTGCCTTCATACCTCGCATTTTTCCGTAATTGCTGCAGCTTCCCAAATGTTGATTATCCAAATCCTTACTCCACTTGCCCCTCTGGTGGTGCCAACAGCTCTTATGTCGCTCTTTTAGATAGACCCCAAGACCCACATCTTAATCTGTCAGCGTGCGAGAGTCATGTTTTTGTACCTGTTAAATCAGCTGGAAAGGATAGAGAGAAAATAGAACATGATGGCTCCGAGGAGAAAGCACGGGTTTAGACTGCAATGGAATTTAACCTCCTGGGAGAGTTGTGTTAAATGCAAAAAAGGTGGAGGCAATTGCACGAGATGCAATGGAAGTTTTGGGTGCTTATGTTCTCATGGCAAAATTAATCCGCACACTAGCAAAAGAGGTAATACCAATCCATTAATTCCCTGTAATAGCAACAATTCAAATTCTCCCGTGTGTTTTTCGGTGAATTTCCTCGCCATGCTCTCCAAACTTGATGAGTGCTTCAAAGGAAGAGGAGGAACTTTTTGGCTTCCCTTGGTTTTCTATTCTCAGTTCCTTTTTCCCGCCTTGGCATTACTTTTATTTATATTTCTTTTGGACAATCCTTTTGTAGTTTTAGTAGTTAGATGAATTCATAGCAATGTCATTTTCTTCCTCGCATCAAAGCTGAAGAACCACGGTACAGCATCTTCAGATCACAGATAAATTGTCCGGCCGAAGTAGCTTCTGTGGATCTCAATCCTGCATTAATCATGTGCTCAGCTCAGTAAATACTGAATTTATAGCAGTGTCACTGTTTGTGTTAGCCAGTTCCAATGTGAGATGCAGCGATGTGTTGAGGATTATAGATGATTACTGAATTTTCGATACTTAGGCCAGGGAGGAAAATGTGAAGTGAAAAGCTATTCGCACGTGTGTTTGCTCATGCTTGTTTTGCATCGGCTTGAAGTTGAGGTTAGCACTGTTGCATAAAACACTCCGTTAAGCTTACTTCTGCAATTCTCCATTAGATATATAACATTGGGGAACGTCTATTTGCTCCTAAGAGTAAGATGTATATTGTTAAGAGATATTCAGTTGATCGGTAGGAATTTATGCTAGATCAAGGAAGCCATAAAAGATCTATACATCGTATATATGAATGTCATCATATCGTGATATGACATTCGTAATAAGCCAGTCTTCCTTAGACTTACAGAGGGGAAGACTTTAACCAGAACCTCCACCAACAACTTCTAAGCTAGATATACATAAACATCAATATTAAAGGTTGCTCCATAATCTGTCTTTCTTTCCTTTTGTTTCTTTATTTTCGCTTTTGAAATTCCAACCTAGACCAGTTGCTGAACTGAACTGAAATGTTGTGGTCGATAGTTATGTCCTTTTTCCTTTGGCCAGAGTGATGTGCCTCTATTGTTTGTTTGTCTGCTTGTGGATCGTATCACATTCTATACTGAACTTTATGAAAACGTTGCCAATACACATGCCTGTGGAATGGTTGGACTTTCGTACATAATTTGAACTTTATGGTTTTGTCTGATGACTATACAAACTTTTTGTATGACATGGTCAAATTATAATATCCAAGAGGGAATTCACTAGTGAGAATATTGTACTGACAGACCATTTAGAGGGCATATATGCCCCGAGACCTCAGGTGAATTCACCTCTCTTTCCTTCACATTATTCGATTGTCCTGTAATTTATAAAAACAGCTAAAAGAGCGCATACTAGCATCACGAGAGAATAGTAGAATTCGTCTTCTGGCTATACAGAACAGATGAGAAGACTTCACTTTTCAAGTCAATCGCCAGCCTTCAATACGAAAAATGTAGCGTTTGTTGACCCATTCAATTGTGTGGACTCCCCACTTACTTATGGTGAAAGGGAAAGCTTTTGGATTTAAATGGTCCATAGTCCAAGTTTATGAGTACTTGTATTGAATGCGACACAATGGATTATCCAATAATATACTAAGTGACGTGTTGTAGCGCCTAGCTTCATGTTCTGTCATACCGCCCAGCGTTATTGTACCACTTGCCACATGATCTCTCTCTCTTATCTAAACCCTCCACAATAATTCCATCCTCCAGCCACCTCTAAGCTATCAACACGCACAAATTCACGGTGAACAGAGGCAGCATCATCTTACTGATCATGCCGCCTCTCCCTCCACTCAGAAACCTCATATTAGTACTCCTCTCTGTAGCCTTCTCGGCTAAGATTTCGGTCTGTGCGACGAACAAGCACTTCCAAAACTGCAGCATCCCCAGAACCCGTGGTGGCTACAGCATGACCTTCCCATTCTCCATCCTAGACCAACAACCCTCTTACTGTGGCTTCCCTGGCTTCGAATTAGCTTGCATCAACAACACTCCAATCCTCAATGTCTCAGGCAATGACTACGTCGTCCACGATATCTTTTACCAGAACCAGTCTCTCCGCATCTCCAACTCTGCTGTCTTGAATAATTCGACCTTCTCTTGCACGCCTGTTCTCAACTTCCATCGACTCAGTTCCAAATTGATCCGAACATCACCGCCCCTCTCTTTCTCCTCTACAACTGCAATATTTCTATCCATGCGGATTACCTTCTTGGGTCAAGGATTACTTGTGCTGGAAAAGAAGGCCAAGACAGTGTTGTTCTGGCGATATATGGAGATGATGAAGATGGGGAAGCGGTGGAGGCGTCACTTAAGCGCGAGCGGTAAAGGTGCCAGTGGTGGCAGAGTGGAGAGGGCGGAGGGGGAGAGATAAGGAGGTGTTGAGGAGTGGCTTTGTGCTGAATTGGACGGCACCCGATTGTAGCGCGTGCGAGGAGAGTGGTGGCAAATGTGGATTCAATCACGAGCGCTTCAGGTGTTACTGTCCTGACCGGGCTTATGCATGGGTTTGTGTTCATGGTAGGCTTATTTCTTCTTTACCCTGTGTCTGCGCATAATACACTCTTCTCTTTATGAAACATCGATTAAAATCATCGGATGGTGTGGGTCGACTCGAGTGCACTTACCTTTCTGCCTAGAATGTGCTACGAGTTACCTCTGAATCATAAATAGTCCAGGGCTCCACAAGCTCATTGCGTAGCAGAATTTTCTTGAGGGTCGGAACAACACGGTATCTGTCCATTTGTCGAAATTTTCTATCGTTGCATGAGGGTATCTTTCCTTGGTTGATTAGGGAAAAATCTCTGAAGGACCGATAGTCAGTAGAACTTTAACCATGTGCGAACCAAGGTACCTTGAGCCATACGGCACCAAGATTGGATTTATTCCTTTTATCATTTCCTTAGCCTATTTTCTTCCATCTTGTTTAAACGTATACTATAATTTTAATCCTTGAACTTCTTGTATTTTGTCAATTTGTTCGCCAAAGTCTGCGTTCTAATTCAATGCCTAAATTTATTTTATTTTCCCTCTAAGTTAAATTCTTTAGCACAAGTATTGAACTAGTCATTTTAAAAAGATGAAATAAGAGTCACTCTGATGAATATGGATCTAATTATGATCCCTGCGTATTTCCATCTTATATGTATAACGTCCTCTCCGACTGTGTTGAAAAGCATTCCTGCTGTTGTAAAATGCATTCCTCCTGGTTTCGTCATAGTTTTGATTGGGAGAGTTTTCTGACAAGGATTTGTGTCCTTTGTAACAGCGCAACAAGGCGATTTGGTGATGAAAGTCACAATAGGTACTCCATCAAACCTACTCTGTCTCATACACAAATTCACTGCTCGGAAACCTTGATTAAATTTTGCTTTTCCATTATTAGTACCTTAGATTAGTAAAATGACGGACTGAAATTGTTGCACTCGAATCTTTTTCTTTTCTCTAATCAGCTGCATCAGGGGTTGGAATTGCGATTGTCATTCTTGGAGTCTATTCCATTAGGAAGAAGTCGATGATACGAAAACATATGGACTTGATGATGGGAAAGAAAGAACATTCTGCGGCCGCACAGAGAATTGAGGGACTGATCTTTTCGAGGAGATATACCTACAAAGATATCAAGAGGATGACCAATTCTTTTCAGGAAAAGTTGGGTCAAGGAGGTTATGGTTATGTGTACAAAGGCAAGCTTCGTGATGGTCAAGTTGTGGCCGTGAAGCTTTTAAAGAAACAAAAAGGCGATGGCGAAGAATTTATCAATGAAGTTGCGAGCATAAGCAGGACTTCTCATGTCAATGTTGTCAGCCTTCTGGGCTTTTGCTTTGAGGGAAGCAAAAGAGCTTTAGTTTATGAGTTCATGCCGAATGGATCATTAGAAAAGTTCATATTCAAAAGCAACACTTCAGAGGCAAATCTGCAATTGAGTTGGGAGATATTATACAACATCTCCCTAGGCATAGCACAAGGGCTAGAGTACTTGCATCGAGGTTGTAATGCCAGGATCTTGCATTTCGATATAAAGCCTCACAATATTCTTCTCGATCGGAATTATTGTCCGAAGATTTCTGACTTTGGTCTTGCCAAAATATGTTCTAGAGAAGAGAGTATCGTGTCGATGTTGGGTGCACGCGGCACTGCAGGCTACATTGCTCCGGAATTGGTCATGAGGAACATTGGAGGGGTTTCTCACAAATCGGATGTCTATAGTTATGGCATGATGGTTTTGGAAATGGTCGGCGGGAGAAAAAACGTTGAAGTTGGGGTGGACCGTACTAGCGAAATATATTTTCCTCATTGGATTCATGAGACGCCTTGAACTTCAGGAAGAACTCGGGTTGCTTGGTATCATGAACGAGGAAGACGAAGGAATCGCGAAGAAAATGATCATAATCAGCTTGTGGTGCATTCAGATTGATCCGAGAGCTCGACCATCGATGACTCAAGTGGTGGAGATGCTGAAAGGAAGTATTGAGGCCTTGCAAATTCCCCCCAAGCCAACCTTGTCATCTCCCTCATCGAGATTCCTCGCAGCTACTACAGACGAGTGTTCGCTGCCACAATTTGGTGTTACTACAACAACTGCATAAATTTATATGAGATACTTCTTTTGACATCTCTCCCAGCTTGTCTAGGTGAAAGTGTCTTTCCAAAAGAGTAATGACTCCAGTCGGGATTAATTCAATGTCAATTACACGGGACCGATACTGTTTGTAACAGAAAAACCACGTGGGCTGAACTCACATGAACTCTTGAATCGGGTAGGCCTTGTCCATTCTCATCAAGCGTTTTTGAGACATATGTCGTTTTATATAAAGAGTTTATTATAAATTATTCTAGGGAGCTAGCGAAGAACGAATGTTACAATTATAAACGTACCGACCTTTTCGTAATTAATATTGAGCTCAATGTCTTAGGAATTCCTTGTTATCCATGCTTAATTAGAGATCCTGAAGTACTCGTCAACGATGCAAGCTCCTAAATGGTCCTCGCATATTGCTTGGTAGAATTCTCCTGCACCAAATTTGAGGGCCGATTTCGTTTTTTCGAAGAAAAAAAGAATGTAATAAACAAAGTTATACTAAAGCTTCGTTTGTTTAACGGAAAATACAATATTTTTGGAAAATGTTTTCTAGAAAGTTATTTTCAAGGAAAATGACAATATTTTTCAATATTCGGTTGAGACTTGAAAATGAACTGGAAAATATTTTTCATCGTTCGGTGTGGAAAATCCTCATTGCACTCATTTTAATATTTTTTTTATTTTTTATTTTGTTTTTTCAAAAAAAACAAAATCAAAATTTTAATTAGTTTTATTTTTGAATTTTTTAATTTTTTAATGTTTCTTTTATTTCTCTTGTTTTCTTTCTTCTTCTGTCGATCACTAGCCACAGGCGAGGCTCGGCCTCGCTCACTTAATGTGATACCCTGGATTTAACTCACTCGAGATATTATTTGCTTTGGCCCCTCCTATACCGAGGCTCATGGTTTGTCCATTGACGTACAAACAGACACTTTCCCAAGAGGTCACTCATGCCAATAGTGCTATATTATGGACTCGCTTAACTTTGGAGTTCCAAAGCAAAGCTTGTTGTTACGTCAAAATACGCCTCCATGAGTTGATTCTAATTTTCACATATATATATATTCCAAAATCGCTTTCCCCCTATTCGGTGCATAATTCAGTTCATTTCTACCCCCTTCGTCATCCTAGAAGCCTACCAAGAGCCACTACTTATCTAGACCCTCTAGCCTCGGCGACCACTCTCCGGCGACCACTCCCCGTCCTCGTCGGATTGAGTCATTACACCCAAGGCCTTGTCGGCCTCACTTGTGGCCGGTCGCCGGCTGTCGCCATGGCTGGTTGAGGAAGAACAAAACAAAAAGAAAGAAAAGGAAAAAAAGAAAAGAAAAAAAATCGTTAAAAAATAATTTTTAAAAGAAAATAAAAAATAAATATAAAAGTAAAATGTGTTATGTGAAAGAAAGTGAGGTGAAAGAAAAGGCGGAAAACATTTTCCTCACTTTTGAAAGAGTTTTTTTTTATTGGTGAAAAATATTTTCTATGACTAGTTTATTTTCCATGAAACGAAAGCCGGAAAATCTGAAAAATGTTTTTCTAGAAGTTGTTTTTTGTGAAACGAATGGAGCTTAAGTCAAAGAAATTTTTTATGCTCCATTCTTAATTCGAGTTTTGAAGTGTGTTTAAGGAATCTCATAGTAATTCGCGATTTCCCGGTACTTGCAGTGCGGCAAAAACAAAAGTCGTCCCAGTAACTGTGCAAGAATGACTTAATTATTGCTTAATAATGCTCACCTCAAAAAATAATAAGACAACTCTATAAATTACCGTGCAAGAACCGCTTAAACTCTAAAGTAAACAGTTGTCTTAGTTTATATTGAATTAAATCTGAGTTCGGTTCCTAAACGTGAGTATTTTAGTTCAAAAATCACATACTATTTACGCAATCAGACTTGGAAACTACTAATACGAGAGAAGGAGTATTTCTTATCCTTAAATCTATGAAGGATAAGACCGCCGGTATAAAATTTCAGTGGCAGTGTATGGTCTATTATTCCTAATATTGATTACATAAGTTATATTTTCAATTACATTGTTATAGGAAAATTTCAAATAAGAGCTTGAAATGGAGCCATTTTCTTATAAAATGACCTAGGGTGGACCTTGTCTAGAATAAGGGCTTAAAGTGGCAAAATCATCTCAAATAAGGACTTGAACTAGCTGGCCGGCGAGCATATGACCTTTTTGACCATCGTGGAAGGGGTAGTTTAGTCAAAAAAATTTCTAGGTATAAAATAGAAATCTTAAAAACAAAAAAAGCCCCAATTGGTATTAATATTTCTCTCCCCGCCCTCTTTGCTTTTGCTCTTGCTTGTTTTTGTCACTCAGCCTTTCTCAGTCTCTCCCCTCCCCCAAAAATGAATAAAAATCGCCTCTTTTTTCGTTTTTTTTTTGTTCCCCACTCGTTGGAGTCTTCCCTAAGCGCTCGTCAGTTTCTAGATCTATTCATTCTCTCTCTCTCTCTGGGTTGCTAAGACAATCCTCTTTGCTCTCGATTAACTTTTTCTGACCTTTTCAGGCCATTGATAATCGTCATTTTTGTCGCTAGTACAGGATGGATTGAGAACTACGTACTTCTGAGAAGGAGAAAGCGTAGGAGATTGATATGCCGATGTGTTGTCTATTGACCTTGTTTTTTGAGGGGTGGGATTTGGGGATTTCAATGTTTTACCAAGAGTCATTGTAGACAAAAATACCCCTTCTCTGGTAGCTGAGATAGTCACACGGTCATGGCTTGGTGAAAAATTGATCAGTCAATGAGTTTAGATCTTTATTTGAGATGATTTGATTTCTTTAGACTCTTATTTGAGACAGTATCCATTTTTGATCTTTTTTTTTTGTTGAGAAAATAGCCCTACTTCAATCTCTTATCTGAAAATTTTCCTATTATTAGAGTTTCCAATTCCACTCTCCAACTTCAACTTCAATTTACACTTGTAACCCAACTCCTTTTTTCTCTCCTTCAGCTTTGCAAAGAAACAAAACCTAGTTCTCCTTCCTCACTCACTCCCTCGCTTCAACACCAACCCCCTTCAGGAAAATTATCCAAAAATTGTACTTTATGTAATTCAGTTCAAAACCTTTCAATTTTATCAATTAAGTTTTAAACTTTTTGACACTTTATCGATTGAGTCCATTTGATCAATTTTAATTGGAAATCGCTGACTTGAATGCCAGTGATGTCACGTAGACGATTTTGTGGTAAAAGTACAATAAATTTATAATTTTTTGAATAATTTTCCCTTTGCTCCTCCTTCATGGAGCCACTATGTCACTGCCTCTTCACCTGAAGAATCTCATCTACCTCCTCCTACTCCACTTCTGTTCCCTCCAAGCTTCCACCGCCAACTCAGACGTTGGGCCTCTCTTGGCCTTCAAAGCTGCCTTCGACACCGACAAGGAGCTCACCAACTGGAACTCCTCCGTAGAAACCTGCTGGTGGCTCTGCGTCTCTCGCCTCTTCCACGTAAGTATTTAATAAAAATAGAATGATTATTGCATTTTGACCTAATCTTAAGAGGATCTCGACAAGAATGACAATGTAGTAATTGATAATTCTTTTTAAAACACAGATACTTTAAATTGTGGGAGTTGATTTATCATATATTTACTCTCTTCAAATGAAGAGGCATCAACACATTGAGTATTGAGGTGTGTTTTGTACTTTCCTTCATCCTATATTATTTTTTGGTTTTGTATTCTCTTGTTCTTTCTTTCTCGACCAACTCCAACGGCACCACTTATTTGAAAAATCAACAAATGTCTGTTGCTTTACTGATTGAAGAAATTATACTCTGAGTCGTGACATCTATGTGCAGATAAAAAAGGCAAGGTCTTTAAACTTTTTTCTTAGTCAATCGATCCTTTCAATTAAAATGTAAACGAAGATGCTGATGTGATTATTATTTTGCCATTAAATGTAGATTTTGTCATTCTCCGGAGCTTTTTAAAAAACTTTTGACATATAGAAAACAGAAATAACATTTCTAAAAACACGGTATGGCAAAGATCGAAAAAAAAGTGAGAGTGGACTAGTGGCTGACGGTGGTCTTTGTGTGGCAGTGCAATTGCATTAGCGTTGCCACCCGGGCAATTGGCACTGCTGTCGCTAACTACATTTGAGGAAATACTCATAGAGAAAACATAAATTGTTACAAAAAAGCATACATACACTCTCACAAAGGATTGTGAACCCCCACCACTTGCACTCGGTGTGGTGACAATTGCTGTGTGGCAAGGGCTAGGAGACGCATGGCCAAGGTCGTGCAACCTTGGCCAAGTCTGTCTCACCATTGATATATAGTGCACAATCCTGGTGATCGATCTTTTGGGATTCACGACCGTTTTTTCTCCGTCTTTCTCTCCATTAGGGGGCCTGAGGGTTTTGTTATTTTTTAATATTTTAACCGAATCGACATAAAAGAAAATTCATGATACCACTAGTTTGTTCGAGTTGCACTAATGTAGCAGTCTACGACAACATATGCCAAAAAAATGAAAAAGGTTCGGGATCATGATTGCTTATTTTCTGAAAGTACGGGACGACGGCTGCCCTCGTTCCAATAGAGAAAGAAAACATCATATGATAAAATTCTAAACAAAATGAGAGATGAAAATCCATATTCAATTTTTTCGGAGTCCTTATGGGGCCTGGGACTGTTGCGCTTGCTCCGTGATTGCTATTAGGGTCCGTGGTGCCGATCCTTCTCCGTATTGTCCTGTAATTATTGGAATCTGTACCGATAATGTGATAGAATAGTAGAACTCTTCTCTGATTTGTCTTCTACATAATCGGAACCAAAAGTGACGAGAAGACCTTCCTTTTTAAGTCAATCGCCGGCCATGAACTCAAATCATAGTATTTGACCTTCAAAGAGATCAAGGGTCGAAGTCAAATCTCAGCGAAATTCTTGTTGTTCTGAGGTTTTGCAATTGAGCCAGGAAAGCCTGTGGGAAAGCTTCGAAACCCCGTCAAACAAAGTTGGGAATTTTGCAAGGAAACAAAGTTGGCCATGGGTGCATGGCCATTGGAGAGAAATCGATCGTGAGTCCTAAAAATCAATCGTAATGGATTTTTCTCACACTGAGAAAATATGGGGTCCACTACGTTTTCCCTTTCGGGTCCTCTAAACTCGATTGACCCAGTCGATTGCCGTGTTAACGTGGAAAAAGATTCAACGAGACATTCATATAATATGCCATCTTTTTCATGACGTATTGAGACAGAGGTCTCAAATTCAATTCAAAGCAACTCTCGTTCACCAATTTATGGAATTCGATTTCATAAATTTTTAGTCTCAGGCCATTCTTTTCCCCATAGATACTATGGCAAGCATGGGCTTGCTTTACTGCTTATGGTAATCCGAAAATTTCATAAGAAAAATGGATTTCCGTATAATACTATATCTTGCCTCAATCATCAATTTATTCATGGGTAATGTACTATTGATATAGCCTTAGCAAAAATAATTTAGTTAACCTATACTCCTAATCATCAATGTATATATATGTTATTTGCCGTTTTATAACATTTACTTTCACTTTTCCATTTTAACAAATAATATCAATTTTATCAATGAAATTCTCTTTTTATTACAGCTTTTATTATCCAAGTACCATAGATTGGATATAGATGATCCTCATAATTCATCATAGTTAAGCTATCTAGATTCACTAATGGAGAAACATTTCGCCACTTGTAATTTATGTACAGTTTATTTGGATACTTTAATGCATTTCATTTTTCAATTTTGTCTTTGGGATAATTATATAACGTTTTCTTGTTTGCATGTTAATTATATAGACTTTTTCCTTAGGATAATTTAATGCATTTCGTTACTGGTTTTCTAAGCTATAACCAATTGCTGATGTTTGAAAGCCGAAAAATGAATATCCAGAAAAGACTTGACACGTACATGATTGTCATGATATCATTGATAATTCCGAATAAGCCAGTCTTCCTTAGACTTTCATTGGGAAGACTTTGACCGATAACCCCCCTCGACAACCCTCTAACCAATACACAAATAAACATCAAAATCATGGGTTGTCTCCTGATCCGTCTGTCTTTCCTTCTTTCTTCGCTTCTGAAATTTCAGCCAAGAGCAGTAGCTTAACTGAACAGGTGTGGCATGGACGATAAATATGTCCTTGTTTCCTTGTCCAGAGCGATATGTCCCTATATTGTTTGCTTGTTTGCATTTGGACTGAATGGCATTTGATGTGGAATTTTAGGAGGAAAAAGACACTAGAAGTGCCAAAAGTTATGTACGGCTCTCACTTTAGTGCCAAAAGTTTGTTTCGGATCACTTAAATGCTATTTAAAAAAAAAAACTATTACTTAAGTGCCAAATCCAATCTGGATTGCCGGAAATTTGACGTGTTAATATTTTATTAATTTCTTGATCCTACGTGGCTCATCGGCGTGCCTAGTCAGCATATAACTCATAAACGATGTCGTCTAAAAGTTGTAAATAGTGATTATTTGAGTGTTAAATTTTGTTTAAAGCGATCACTTCGGTGCTAGTTGTTGCTAAAAAATGATCACTTTAGTGCCAGTTGGATTGTGCGACGTCGTTTTGGATGTTCACGTGGATTGAATTTTTTAAAAAAATATATCAAGTCATATTAAAAAATTTAATTATAAATGTCACGTAATTAAATTGTTCGGAATTGGCACTTAAGTGATCGTTCTTTCTCCGATTTGGCACGTAAGTGTTTATTTTTTCTCTAATTTGGCACTTAAGTGATCCAAAAAAAATTTTTGGTATTAAAATGAGCGCTGTACACAACTTTTGGCACTTCTAGTATTTTTCTCGTGAATTTTAGGAAAACGGCGCTCACTTATATAAGTACATGGAAAGGTTGGACTTTCGTGCATGATTGGAACCTTATGTTTTTGTCTGACTAAACAACGGCCGGTCCATAGCAAGGTTAAATTTAATAGCCAAGTGGGTATTTACAAGTGCTAAATAGTAATGGCTCGGACCATTTCGAGGGTGTGTATGCTTACATCCCTCTCAGGTGCAATTGGTCTCTCTCTCTTTCCTTCACATTCTTCAGCAATGTCTCCTGGATTGAACCCACAAAACGCGCTAATCTTCAGAGCTTCCTTGTTTAGGCGGATCAGTATTATCATCAGTCTCAGCATGTTGTTAATCGACTTAGTACTGTCACTTGGGGCGAACCCAAAATTTGATGATTGTCAGCCACACAACTGCGGTAGTGGTCCAAGCATAAGCTATCCCTTTTGGATCCCGAAAGTTCAACAACCTTGTTGTGGAATTCCAGGCTTCGAGATAGAGTGCGACAACACTAGGCTGATTTATTGGACATCTGAATCTTGTTATGCTATTAAAGAGGTTTCGTACGATGAGAACTCATTCAGAGTGGTGAATGAAGCCGTACTCAATGCAGGATGCCCCTGCCGAGTCTCAATTACTCTTTCGAACGCTTACCTATTACATTCGGTCCGGACCAGGCCGATCTCTGCGTTTTCCACAACTGCAATGGGTTATTTTCTGTTAATTCTACAGTATCTCGGGCCGAGTGTGGTCCTGGTGAAGGGAACAATTCTTTTGCTGCAATAGCTAGTACATGCTACCTGAACTGGAATAGAGCATCGTGCCAGTACTTGGTGGTCGCCCCGCTTCAGGTACAAAATTGGAAGGTGAATCAAAGTGTTGAGTAGCTAAAGTTATTGGAGACCGGTTTCACGCTGAATTGGACGGGGTACAACTGCACGAGGTGCCGAAGAAGCGGGGGCTGGTGTGGCAGTCAAAATACCACGAGTGTGTGCTATTGCCCCGACCGGACAGATCTCGTACACTGCGGCGATGGTAAGGCTCCTCAAACTACTCTAATTTAGGCTTTCGCCATTCTGCTCTTCTAGAAAGTTTTTCTTCATCATTCGGTTCTGATCCTCTGGACAAACAAGACCAAGCTATGAGAAAATTAGATCGCTGAGGGTTTCATATCAATTCGCCTGTCTTTGGGAAATATAAAATCACAAATGATCTCACTGTCCGCTTTATCTCTGTAGAATTGGTTCTTCTAACCCTTTAGTCCAAAAACTTCAGCTTGATTTCTTTGGCTTTCTTAGGTGTTCAGTTCTTCTGCTTGAAAAACTCCATCCGCTTACTTTCACTCATCATTTCTAGTTTAAGTTCAATACGACTCGTGAAAAAAATAAGCTACAGAGAGAGAACATATGAGCTGAATTTAGCTGAAGTTGTCGAGCACGTATTAGCTGGGGAACGAGAAGGTGAGGAGTTTTGACTCGCACCTTGGGATTTGGAGGGGGTTCCATGGGGTGCTAAGTCAAGTTCATCACTTTTCTCTTCTTCCTTCTTATTTTGCTACCACCCTGTCACGTTCATCTTCATGCGAAAGAACAGAGAAGAAAGCCCAGGTTACGTCATCACCGAATCATTCAGGAATGCTGTTTTTGGCGTTTTTCAGTTTCGACCTCCGTAATATCGACGAATCTTTATCTAACATAAAACCCACCGGGCAGATCAGATGATCACTTCACCAGTTTCTTCCTTCGCTATCAGTTGTTACCTCCTGGGTCTATCTGCCTTTGATTGTCACGAACTCAAGTTATCATAGTGCTCGACCTTCATAGAGATCAAGGGTCGTGGACGAGTCTCAGTAAAATCGTTGTGATTTTGAGCTCTTGAAATCGACCAAGTCCTTCGAAAGCGAAATTTTTGAGTTTTAGCCTTGCTCACAATCGGTCCTAATCTATTACAAAAATCACCTAAACATTTCATGACGCATCCGTTTGCTAATGTTGGAATCGACGAGTGCTTGAATACTAGTTTCTTTTCATTACTTCCTAGATAGTTACTTCATATTTTTTCAGGTGATAAAGTATGGATCATAGATTTACGACACTAAATTTTTATATTCGACTTTAGTCCCTTTTTCATACAAGGAAAAAAAAAAAAATAGACCCCAGGAAAGCCTGTGGGAAAGCGTCGAAACCCCGTCAAACAAAGCTGGAAACTTTGCTAGGAAACAAAGTTGGCCATGGGTGGCCGTGGCCAATGGAGAGAAATCGACCGCGAGTCCTGAAAATGGACCTTTTTCAGCCGAAGTATCAGCAGTTGTCATAGATTTCACTCCCGCTGAGCAAATATGGGGTCCACTGCGTTTGCTCTTTCGGGTCCTCTACGCTCACTTGACCCGGTCAATTGGCGTGTTTAAGTGAGAAAAGATTCGAGGAGACATTCATATAAATGCGATCTTTAGTTTGAGCCACTGAAGCCCCTTGTGTCTCCGCTATATGCCACAAAAGCTCTCCTGTTTCCGTCTGTTCTTTGTGCTTCTATTGTTCCCTCTAAAACTCCTGAAAATGGGTGTCGAAAGCTCCAAAAGTTCCAAGGTTTTGCTTCGCCTTGTCATTAGCGTTTGGACGATCATCTCTTTGGAAGACTGGGTTGCATCAGAGAGCTTGAAAGATGCACTTTGCGAGGGTGGTAAGTGCGGTGACGTCATGAAAGATTGTTACTTCTGGAGCGACACTAAACCATGTGCTGATTTTCAAAGCAAGTGTCATGAGAAGCCAGTGTTTAACCTACAACCTTTTGGGGAGTATGTTGTCGATTATTACGATCATCAAACTCTTAGGTTGAGCTCGGAGTTTGAGAGAACTGGCAATGCTTGTTTCGCTCCAATTAAACTTTCTCCCAAACCGTCCAGCGAATCTGATCCTCATGTTTCCAGATTTGAACCGCTCTCCTCTCACAAATCCGATGAGAGGCCTTCATACCTAGCATTTCTCCATTATTGCAGCAGCTTCCCAAATGTTGATTATCTAAATCCTCACTCGACTTGCCCCTCTGGTGGCGCCAAACGCTCTTATGTCGCTCTTATGGTAGACATACAAGAAGTCCTATATCTTAATCTGTCAGTGTGCCAGAGTCATGTTATTGTACCTGTTGAATTAGACAGAAAGGACAGAGAAAAACTAGAAAATGTTGACTCTGAGGACAAGTTGAAGGACGGGATTAGACTGAAATGGAATTTAACCTCCTGGGAGAGTTGTGTTAAATGCAAAGAAAGTGGAGGCAAATGCGGGGAACCGGATGGAAGTTTTCAGTGCTTCTGTTCTGGTAAAGCTTATCCGCGTACTTGCAAAAAAGGTAACACTTTTCGGTTAATTCCCTGTAATAGCAACAGTTTAAATTCTCCCATGTGCTTTTCGGTGAATTTCCTCGCCATGCTCTCCAAACTTGATAAGGACTTCAAAGGAAGAGGAAGATCTTTTTGCCTTCCCTTGGCTTCCTTCACCAAGCCATTACTTTTATTTATATTTCTTTTGGACAATCCTTTTGTGGTTTTAGTAGTTGTATGGATTCATAGCAATGTCATTTTCTTCCTCGCATCAAAGCTGAAGAGCTATGGTACAGCATCTTCAGATCACAGATACATAGTCTTGCCGCAGTCGCTTCTGTGGATCTCAATCCCTGCACTAATCATGTGCGCAGCTCAGTAAATAGTGAAATTTTTAAGAGTGTCACTGTTTGCGTTAGCCGGTTCCAATGTGAGTGCAGAGATGTGTCCAGGATTATAGATGATTACTGAATTTACGATACAGAGGCCAGCGTATGATTCACTAAGAGAAGACAAATGCACGGGAAGGAAGACTTACAGGGGAAAGTTTTCTGTGCGTGTGTTTGCTTATGCTTGTTTTGCATCAGTGTAAAGTTTCAGTTAACACTGTCGCATACAACATTCCATTAAGCTTAATTCTGTAATTTCCATGTGATATGTAACATGTGGGAATATCGATTTGTTCCTAAGATGTATTATGTTAAGTGCTATAAAATTCGATAGCAATTTATGTTAGATCAAGGAAGCTGGTGTCTGTATTCCTGTTCTATTATTTTCATGATGTGGATAGGATCTGTATTTGTGGAATTCATTTCTAACGCGAACGCCATCTTTTGGTACGACATCTTTGCTGCAGGAAACAACCGGGCACGTTTGAAGATTGGATTAGGTCAGTCAAACTTTTATCATGGGGGACATTATACAATCCTTTGAGTATATATCGGTGCATTAAGCATGGTTTGTGATGGCAAAAAATTGTTATCAACACGTATTTGAGCACAATTACGATGCAAGAGCACGACATGCTTTGTACATTTGTGGACATCTCAGAGTCAAAGTTTTCCTGAAATTTTCCATTTCCTCTACCCGTCACTGATGCAAATCTAATGAGACTTTTGTTCTTCAGGTAGTGGAATCGGTGCCTTGGCCATTATTTGTCTCTGTTTGTGCATCGATAGGATTCGCTACAGACAACAGCATTCCTTCTTAAAATTCCGCTCAAGACATGCTTCTTCCAAATCTTCCTTGAAAGCAGATCTTGAAGTGGGCAATGTATACTTTGGGGTCCCCATTTTCACCAATGGCGAGCTTGAAGAAGCTACTAACTATTTCGATTCTGCCCGGGAGCTCGGAGATGGAGGTTTTGGAACCGTGTACTTTGGTAAGAACTTTAATGAAAGAGGCTAATTAGGCAACTTGCATATAAATGGCAAGAAATCCTAGAAACAACTAGGAATCTAAGAGGGTCATTCTCCATTTTCTTAAACAGGCAAACTTCGAGATGGCCGGGAAGTAGCTGTTAAGCGTCTCTACGAGCGCAACTATCGGCGGGTGAAGCAGTTCATGACTGAAGTCCAAATCCTTACTCGCTTGCGCCACAGAAACCTCGTCTCTTTATACGGCTGCACTTCACAGCACAGCCATGAACTCCTGCTGGTCTATGAGTACATCTCGAATGGCACAGTAGCCGATCATCTACACGGGGAGCGAGCGAAGCAGGACCCTCTCCTGTGGCCTACTCGTATTAGCATCGCCATAGAAACGGCCACCGCATTGGCTTACCTTCATGCGTCTGACACAATCCACCGTGACGTGAAGACTAACAACATCCTCCTTGACAATAACTTTAGTGTCAAAGTAGCGGATTTCGGCCTTTCTCGGCTGTTCCCCAACGATGTGAGCCACGTGTCAACTGCTCCTCAGGGGACTCCGGGTTATGTGGACCCCGAGTATCATCAGTGTTACCAGCTTACGGAAAAGAGTGATGTCTACAGTTTTGGGGTAGTATTAGTGGAACTCATATCGTCCATGCCAGCGGTTGATATAAGCCGAGACAGACATGAGATTAATTTGGCCAACTTAGCGACTAGCAAGATACGGAACCGTGTGTTCCACGAATTGATTGATCCAAATCTGGGGTTCGAGTCGGATCCCGAAATCAATAGGATGATCATGGCGGTGGCCGAGCTGGCTTTCAGGTGCTTGCAACAGGACAAGGACATGAGGCCTTCCATGGGGATTGTCCTGGAGGAGTTGAAGGCGATTTCGAGTAGGACACATGAGCCTGACATGTCTAAGGATGTGAGCCATGATAACAGCGCCGGTCAAGGCAAGAACCCACCTCCTTCCCCGGAATGCGATGATGCAGGGCTGTTGAAGGATATGAAGTTGCCGACTTCACCTGTTTCCGTGACTCAAAAATGGGGAAGCAGTGGCAGTTCTTCTGTACATAGTGGCTGACACATAGTCGGATCAGTTCTCTCATGCAATTTTCCCTTCTCCATCTTGGCTTAAAGTTTTCTTGCATTTCGGTAATGGTTTCTAGCTAATATTATACACAATGTAGATGATATAGCAGGCGATCAAGTTTTCCATTTTTGTCATCATTTTTCTGCTTCTACATGTCTGCACTTCTGTTGAGGCTGGAGGAGGATTTGATGTAAATACTACTTAGTAAAGAGCATTTTCCTAACAGTATGAATAAAGGACTGTACACATACTTGCCATTGTCCCTCTCTTTATCACAACATTTCAGGCGTTTGAAGAGTTTTCCCAGATCAGGGTTGAACATTGAGCATCTTTATGACATGATCAGATTTGCTCCTAAAAAGAATACGAGGACTTAACCAGATTTAGAGCAGAGATATGATGGCCAATTGTGCCGGAGGACATATCGAGTCTCATCCTAGAAACAGGCCTCAGATAATGTTTGATAGCTCAATCTCTGTCGGGTCTAGTCATGAAGTTCCTTCACCTTCAAACTTGTGAAGTGAGTTTCGCGTGGCAATGAACACATAGCATAAGGAACTTGTGAAGTTCCTTATCATAAAGAAGAAGGAATTTATAAATCATCGTCGCTCGTATCGTACGTGTTACAAGAAAGACTTATTCTCACTCAAGGGCTAATCTGCATAAATAAAGGTACGAGACAGAATTTTCAGCCGAGGCCCGACTTTTTCATCCTTTTCACTGTTTTCTCCCTTACGTTCCAAAAGCACAAGCCTCAGCATTCTTTGGTCAGAAGGTTAGGAGGACCAGAAGCTTTTTCCATCATCAGCTCATTAGTTCATCACGAGAATCGTTAAAAACTACCCCTTTAACTCAAAAGAAACTGCATTCTCACTCTAAAATTCTGTCTCCCTCTCTCGCTGTGCGTTTCTTTTGCGTTCAAAAGCCATTCTTTCTTTGAGAATTGTGAAAGACGATTTCTGAAAAGAAAAAGGGAGGTCATCCACCAAGAACACGAAGAAAAAGATTGCAAAATCGCACGCATTCTCCAGCACATGATGATCCTTTTGTCATGCTCTCAAGCAATCAAAACCATCCTCTACAAAACAGTACTAAAAATTTGATTCAAGTTTCAAAAGCACTGAAACCCAAGTATCCATCATTAGGCATATATAAGGAGTTCCCCGAAAAACAGAGCACCCTCGAGAAGAACAAACAGAGCACGAAAAAGATGGTGAATCTGCAGAAGTTCAGGCTCTTCGCTGCCCAGTGTGGAGTCGCCCCGAGCCCCACGCGCAGCCCGAGCGCGAGCCCCATCATTCAGCTCCGCTGGCAGAGCCAGAAGAGCACCCTGCAGATGCTCTTCACTCGCGGCGGCGGCGTCGTTGGGGCGTGGCGGGTCGACTCAGTCGAGCCCGAATCGGGCCACGAGAAGAAGAAGAAGAAGAGTGCGAGTGGATGCACTCTGAAGGACCTGTTTGTGCTGCCGCCACCATGTCCGGAAAGAGACCACGACAGAAGAGGAGGCGCCAGAGGAGATAGAAGTGGTGGGGAGGAGGTGTTTCCTTTCCATGCTGGCAGTCTAGGCGGCCTGATTGCCGGACCGGGTTCACCGAGGCCGGTCTTCATGGGGCTCCGGTTCAGGTCGCTGATGCTCAGGAAGGCTTGGCGTCGCACGCTCGAACCAATACCCGAGTGACGTGATATGCAACATGCGGGTCGCAAAATTTTGCCCATGCACCGTGACGAGGGTCGTCGTTCCAAGTGGCAGATCAACTCGTTCTTCCCACTCATTCCCTTAGATTCCAATCTCGATCTTATCTTTGCGATTCGCGTGGCATATTTCTGTTCGGTCTCAAGTTAGTGCAGATGAGATTCTAATGAAATCGATCGCCGTTTGAAAATTGCGTTCGGGAAAATTTTACATACTATCGGATCGTAAGTTACGTTGTCTGTAGTAGAGTTTGTTGTCCATCAGGGTCTTACAATGTCGCATTACAGAAGAGTCCGATTCAACACTGTTCACCTGATACTCCATAGATTGAGAAAATATTCAGTGGTTGCATACCACCAGGTCATCGTCCTACTTGGCATGCATGAACCATTCAAAATTCGACACGTGTGTGATGACATGGAATTAAAAAATTGGATTCGGAACCTTTTTTTCTTTTCTCTCTCTCCTCTGAAGAAGACTGACACACGCAACATTAATTGCGTTCTCTCTCTTCCCTTTTGTAAAAGAACTCTGTTTGAGTTCCAGATGAGGAGGTCATCCTTCTCTCTCAAATTTCAAATTTCTCCCTCTCTACGTCCGAAGACACACTCTCTCGCCTTCGGCTGCGGCACGTCGCCTCCGCCGTCGCCGCCACGAGCCCCATTGCTGCTGGGTTTGAAGCTCGTATCCGCCTCCGGCACTTTGGCTCAAATCAGCATCCGGCACGTTGTGACTCTTTTTCTCGTGGGTTTTGGCTTCCAAAACTAGGTGTGACTTCTCCTTCAAAACCATGGAATCTTGCACTCCATGGATGAGGCCTTCAGGCTCTCGGTGTTGCATTTTGGGGTTTCTTGAGATTTCGCTGACTTGTGAGGGAATATCTCTGTTTTTTTTTTCTTTTTTACAAGGGTATAAAAAGTCTGCTTCTGTATGTGGGCATTTGGCCTTCTTGGGGGCTCAAAAATTGTCTTTATATGTAAAATCAAGAAAGAAGAGCATGAACTGTGCAAAAGAAGACCGATGTTGTTCCTGAATGCCAAGATAGAGCTAAATTCTGGTTAACTTGGTGAATCAAGACTCGTTTTAGCTATTTTAATATTACAAAGCCCTTGAAATATGCTTGAGAAAATAGAGAAGGCAGAGATGCAACGGAAGGCCATACGCGCACACTGCTGCAACAACTGACACTCTTATCACTGTCAATGTCTAGCTTCAGTTGGGGATCGCAACAAGCTGAAGATATGATGGACATGCATGTTGCAACTATGGAAACAACAGTAGTTCTATGCGTGCACAGGCATCTGTACAAATCATTAGATTGGTATTTCGATTTTGAAGTCATAAATTTTGAAGTTTATGAAACTTTGGCATTGTATATGTCAAGCATGACTTATATAAGCATAAATCAGAAATTGCTGCTTCAAATTTAGCTGCTACGACAGAATTCTTGCTATAAACTAAACCAGGAGCGTGATGGATAGGCCATTTCAGCACCAATGCTTGTGACCTGAACAAACCAACAGCATCACCACTTCATTTTGCCAGAAATTGTCTATCTCTATCATGTTTCACCTACAAGGAAGCATATTTTCCTGGCCCCTTTTTTCCAATTTCAACTTTTGGCTTATTGAGCTGGGACATAGCTTACCAGAAAAAAGATTCATAACTATTAGTTATGCTCAAAGTTAGAGCTTACCAGAAAAAGGCTTCATAACTACTTATTATGCTCAGCACCTTGAAGAGTTAGAGTTGGCCATCAAAGCACTAAATTGAGATGGTTACTCAAATTGTTACAACATCAAAAGTACCTTGAATGTGACTGAGTGTACATACATTTGCAACTAGAGATATACATCACTCTGGCAAACATTGTACCATATAGGTAGTCGCATGTCTATGCTAAGTGAAGCAACCGAGTGTGTAATAAGGTTGTAAAGAAAAGGATTTTAAAGAAAACAGCTGCACAATTGAATTCATATAGAAAAACTGAGATCACAACTACATTTTTGAAGAATAATCAGTTCGTTGTTTCTACTCTATCTTAGATAATGTAAAAATTATCCTGTGATCGAGGACGGTTCACTCCATTTGTTGAATGAATGTTGCTGTTCCTGTTGAGGATCGAGCAATTTGAGCTTCTGGCAGATGAGAAGCACCATTCTCTCGTTCTCAAGCTTGGCTCTCTCCATTTCCCTGCCCTTCTTGTAGCTGAACTTCACCCACTTCAGCCGCTGCCTTTTCGAGCTCGAACGCTTGCAGCTGGTAGCTCACTTACTGCTCCTCCAGCAACAACGCCTTCGCCTTCATCTATGGCTTCTTCTCCCACAGACTCCTGTTGCCGACTTGCATCATGCTTGTCACCTCGCCGCTTAGTTGCCACAGGAGTGCCATAGAGAGCGAGAGTAGGCATTTCCTCGGCCTTTTGCGCGAACTGTCTCGTTGTGAGCGTTTTCATCTTCGTGTCCTTGCCCACTGTGACCCCTCGAACCACCTATTGGTGCGAGTGAGGGTTTTGGGCATTTGGGGGCTTCTGTTGCTGATGCGAAGGCATTTCTAGACCTAGCATTCCTGGACCAATGTCTCCAAAGATCCCGCCACCTAAACCATTGGGTTCCATCAACATAATATAAACGAAAGACATATTCTATCTACAGTTCACTCCTACGAATCTTCATTCCCTCTCAGAAACGAATATCCTTCTTGATTTTACAAATAAAGACACAATTTTTGAGACCCCAAGAACGCCAAATGCCCACATACAGAAGCAGACTTTTTATACCCTTGTAAAAAAGAAAAAAAAACAGAGATATTCCCTCACAAGTCAGCGAAACCTCAAGAAACCCCAAAATGCAACACCTAGAGCCTGAAGGCCTCATCCATGGAGTGCAAGATTCCATGGTTTTGAAGGAGAAGTCACACCTAGTTTTGGAAGCCAAAACCCACGAGAAAAAGAGTCACAACGTGCCGGATGCTGATTTGAGCCAAAGTGCCGGAGGCGGATACGAGCTTCAAACCCAGCAGCAATGGGGCTCGTGGCGGCGACGGCGGAGGTGACGTGCCAGAGCGGAAGGCGAGAGAGTGTGTCTTCGGATGCAGAGAGAGGGAGTGCAATTTGAAATTTGAGAGAGAAGGATGACCTCCTCATCTGGAACTCAAACAGAGTTCTTTTACAAAAGGGAAGAGAGAGAACGCAATTAATGTTGCGTGTGTCAGTCTTCTTCAGAGGAGAGAGAGAAAAGAAAAAGAGGTTCCGAATCCAATTTTTTAATTCCATGTCATCGCACATGTGTCGAATTTTGAATGGTTCATGCATGCCAGGTAGGACGATGACCTGGTGGTATGCAACCACTGAATATTTTCTCCCATAGATTGTAGCTCAACAGTCAAGGCAATCCACCGCTCCAGCAGCACAACCTTGCAGCGCAAGATGTCGGAACACCTTGGCCGCGCTGCAAACGGGTAGGCCGCCCCGAACTGCTACCAATGCCAATCTCCGCTGTAACCATCAAAACCTTAACAGGACCATGGTTTGAGTTTAACCCCAACCCAATTTTCCCCCCTAAAACTGAGCGAAGCCTCTCTCGGAAATCATCGAGATCATGGAGGAGAGGAAGAGAGCTAGGTTGTGCAATAAATATAGTGAAGGATCATTACAAGAACCAAAGTTTGACAAGTGAGATGAGTATTGATGAGGGTGTACAATCCTAAAAATTAGAAACTAGAATCAAATCTATTAAGGTCATACTTTTTCTACTTCCTCTTTAGCTAAAACACTCCTCAAGATAATAATTAGACTATATTATTTTTTGTGGATCCCACTTTGAGCATCCCTCTTCTGCCGTTATTTTTAAGAAAGTATTGCTACATTACGCTTGTGTAGGTAGAGGCAACTAAATTGGTCCTCATGACTCACGACAGCACCTTCTTGAGCCGCTTGAGTGAAGGCATTGCGCCATATGTCTTACGGTAGAAAATTATGCAAAATACTTTTGCTTTTGCTTTTGATGAGTCGTGGATGAGTTCTTCAGTAGTTTGTCTTCCTGCATTGTCAAGAATTCGAAATTTACCTTTTTTCATAACGCGTTTCTATTGTTATTTTTGCTGGTGCAGATTTATGATTTAATTGATAAGATTAAAATGTTGATGACTAAATTGGCAAAAGTGCAGTGGATTTAAGACTATTTTGATAATTTTCCGTCATCGGGTCATTATAGATCTTCCGGCGCTAAAATGGACGTTTTAAATAATATTTTATTAAATTTACGAATTTTTATTCTTTATTATTTTTCCCTTTTTTTTTTTCTGGGGTGAGTTCTTTTCCAACGCAACAACTAAAGAACTCGCCCAACGATGATGAGCCTCGCCCTCACCAGTCACTAGCAAGGCTCAACCTTGCCAGCCCGCTGATGGCAAGTGGCCCACAAGATTGACCTTGCCAGCCCTTGCCTCTGGCCGATCGCCGGAAAAGGAAAAAAAGGGAAAAATATAAGAAAAAATAAAAATTTGAAAAATTATTAAAATATTATTTAAAATGTCCATTTTAGTGTTTCATTGTGGCATGCGCGCCATGTCGTGATTTCCAATCAAAATTGGCCAGATAGACTGAATCAGCACAAATGCAAAATATTTATGACTCAATTGGCCAAAAAAAAGATTTAGAATTGAATTGACATAGTTGCAATAGGTTTAGGATTTTTTAAATAATTTTCCCAATGATCAATAATAAGGCAGGACAAGTGTGGAAATGAAGAAAAAAAGAAAGAAAAGAAGAAAAAAGTCGCATCTAACGCCACATATTTTTTAATAATAAAAAAGGTCATCTAAATAATTTTCGATAGTCAAATTTGACAAAATTAACGAACGAACTCGATTGCATCAATTTAGCTAATTTCAGAATTAGATTGCCTTTTTTCAAGAATTCAATTACGGTTCGCGGCAAGATTTAGAACCACCGGTGTACTTTCTCCGTTGAAAAATCAACAAATGTCTGTTGCTTTACTGGTTAAAGGGATAATTACATTTTTTAATCCTATAGTTTGGGGAGATCTCACTTTTGGTCCCGCGGTCTTATTGGCTCGTGGGCAATCCAAGCCATCCGGTCGGAAGTTGCGCTCGAATTTTCCCGCAAATTATTGAATCCCGACGTAAGAAACATTAGGCTATCGTTCGTTCCACCGTGCTTCAAGAAACATCAAGTCTAGTGTTCGCTTCGAATCAGTTCCTCTTCGGGACTGCAAAACGCAGCCTAACTGAGCGATTCCACTTGCTGCATAATCAGAAGAAGGGAGAGGAATTTGAGGAGGACAGCCGGAAGAAGAAGAAGAAGAAGAAGAAGGTGATTTCGGCGCTGAATTGAATACTGCCGCAATTGACCAAAAGCTGCTGCCTCTGGAGTTTCTGAATCTATTCGCGCGAGGAAGCTCGTACAGGACCCGTTTCCGCATCGACCCAAAGACTGGTGCCCTTGCGCCGAAGATAGCGAAGCTATTACCGGATCTTGCTCCCAAGCTCCCTCACCGTCTGTTGGAAGAACAGTTCATCGCCCTGTTGCGGTCATGTAGGACCAAGCAGCGACTTCATCAAGTCCACGCCCAGGTGGTCTGCCATGGCCTCGAGCGGAACCATTATGTTGCCCCGAAAATCATCGCGGCTTGTGCTCAGCTCAAGGAAATGGTGTATGCCCATCACGTGTTCGACCGAATCCTCGACCCGAATGTTTCTCACTGGAACGCCGTGCTCAGGGGGTATTCTCAAAATGAATTGAACAGGGAGGTCGTTGTTTTGTTCAGTCGAATGAGGAGCATGGGCGTGATGCCCAATTGCTTCACTTTCCCTGTTGTGCTCAAATCCTGTGGCAAGATCAATGCTTTGGCGGAAGGCCAGGAAGTGCATTGTTTTGTGATCAAATCCGGTTTTAAAGAAAATCCTTTTGTGGGTACCACCTTGATTGAAATGTACTCGAGTGGGGGAGAAGCTGGTCCTGCTTACAAGGCCTTTGGTGAGATATGATTGAGAGGAATGTCGTTGCATGGACTTCGATGGTGAATGGATACCTCTTGTGTGGAGATGTAGTTTCAGCAAGTCGTCTGTTTGACTTGGCTCCTGAACGTGACGTAGTGTTATGGAACACCATGATCTCCGGTTATATTGAAACTGGGGACATTGTGGCTGCACGGAAGCTCTTCGATGTCATGCCCAACCGGGATGTCATGTCGTGGAACACCATGTTAAATGGTTTTGCTAATAACAGGGATCTCGATGCTTGTGAAGTGATGTTTGACAAGATGCCTGAACGGAATATTTTCTCACGGAATGGCTTGATTGGAGGATATGCCCGTGGTGGTAATTTCTTGCAATTCTTGGCCACTTTCAAGAGAATGTTGATTGAAGGCACTGTGAGCCCAAGTGATGCCACTCTTGTGACTGTTTTGTCTGCGTGTGCTAGACTAGGAGCTCTTGATTTGGGTAAGTGGGTACATGTTTATGCTGAGAGCCACGGATATGGTGGGAATACATATGCTATCAATGCTCTGATTGACATGTATGCGAAATGCGGGACTGTAGAGAATGCCCTTAATGAGTTTGTCAATTTGTGCGCAAAGGACTTGATCTCTTGGAATACCATAATAAATGGTTTGGCAATCCATGGCTGTGGAGCTGACGCCTTAAGTTTGTTCGAGCAGATGAAACGTGCTGGAGTAAAACCAGATGGAATCACGTTCATAGGCGTGCTGTGTGCCTGCACGCATATGGGAATGCTGCAGATGGTTTCTCATACTTTCAGTCCATGATTGATGATTACTCTCTAGTGCCTCAAATGGAGCATTATGGTTGTATGGTTGATTTGCTTGCTCGAGCTGGTCTTTTGATCCAGGCTGTTGAATTTGTGGACCAGATGCCCATGAAAGCGGATGCTGTAATTTGGGCTACCTTGCTCGGAGTCTGTCGGCTACATAAGAATGTTGACTTGGCCGAAATAGCCCTCCATCGGTCGAGTGAACTTGAACCTGGAAATCCGGCCAATTATGTTATGCTCTCAAATATATACGGGGACATTGGAAAGTGGAAGGATGTGGCCAGATTGAAAGCTGCAATGAAAGATACTGGGCGTAGAAAACTCCCTGGATGTAGCTTGATTGAGGTCAATGATGATATTGTTGAGTTCTATTCCCTGGATGAGAGGCATCCTAATAGTGATGAGATATATGAAGCCTTGGACGGTTTGATAAAACTATCAGGGTCATCTGGGCATGCATCTGACTTGACCGTGTATGAGCAGTGAACTTATAGAAGAAGAGGCACATCTAGACAAAAGTCTATGAAAGTTACCGTCTTATATCAAGTCGCTTTCTTTCACTGTGAGGTGTTTGATAGAGATATGATTATTTCGATTTTAAGGAAGGAAGAGAGATCATCCGTGATATATACTTAAGAGAAAATTTAATGGTTATCTTCTCGGCCATATATATATATATATATATATATATTATATTCCCGATGATTGACAATCTTGAGAGAAATCAGCTTTTTCTTTTTTTTAAGAGAAAAAGGCACAGGTTTTTAAACTTTTTTCTTAGTCAATTGATCCTTTCAATTAAAACGTAATAAAAATGTTGATGTGATAATTTTTTTTCCATTAAATGTAGATTTTGTCATTCCACGTTTATTTATGCATATTTAAAAAATTTGACAAATAGAAAACAGAATTAACATTTCTAAAAACACAGTATGGCAAAAATTGATAAAAAAGTGAGAGTGGACTAGCGGCTGATGGTGATTATTGCGTGGCTGACTGTATCCGAGAGAATACTTAGAGAAAACATAAATTGCTACAAAAATTTAAAAAAAACATATATACACACTCAGAGGATCGCTAGCCCCCACCACTTGCGCTTGGTGTGGCGATGACTGCTGTGTGGCAAGGGCTAGACGACACATCGCCAGGGTTGTGTAACCTTGGCCAGGTCCTCCTCACCAAGGATCACGCAACCCTAGTGATCTATCCATTGGTATTCACAACTATCTGTCTCTGTCTCTGTCTCTCTCTCCATTAGGGCTTGAGGTTATGTCATTTTTTAATATCTTAACCCAATCAACACCAAAGAAAATTCATGATACCACTAGTTTGTTCAGGGAGCGCTAATGCGGCAGTCTCGGACAGCATGTCGTATGCATAATTAACATATGAACGAATGTGATCAAATAAACATGTTAGTTGGAGATCCAAATGGCCAGAAAAGAGTTCAGGATCATGATTGCTTATTTTCTGATGGTACGGGGACGATGGCTACCTTAGTACCACCAATAGAGAAAGAAAACGTCATGCGATAAAATTCTAAAATGAAAATGAGAGATGAAAATCAAGATTTGATTTGTTCGGAGCCCTTAAGGGGTTGTAGCTGTTGCGATGGCCACGTGATTGCTATCAGTGTCTGTGTGCCAACTCTTCTCCGTCTTGTCCTGTAATTCTTGGAATCTGTACCGATAATGCGATAGAATGGGAGACCTCTTCTCTGGTTTGTCTTCTACCATCGGAACCAAAAGTGAGGAGAAGACTTCACTTTTTAAGTCAATCGCCAGCCATGAACTCAAATCATAGTACTCGACCTTCAAAGAATCCCAGGGTCGAAGACGAATCACATTGAAATCGTTGTGGCTCTGAGTCCTCTACGCTCAGTTGACCTGGTCAATTGGCGTGTTTACGTGAGAAAAGATTCAAGGAGACATTCATATAAATGCGATCTTTAGTTTGAGCCACTGAAGCCCCTTGTGTCTCTGCTATACGCCACAAAAGCTCTCCTGTTTCTGTCTGTTCTTTGTGCTTCTATTGTTCCCTCTAAAATTCCTGAAAATGGGTGTCGAAAGCTCCATGAGTTCCAAGCTTTTGCTTCGCCTTGTCATTAGCATTTTGACGGTTATCTCTTTGGAAGACTGGGTTGCATCAGAGAGGTTGAAAGATACACTTTGCGAGGGTGGTAAGTGCGGTGACGTCATCAAAGATTGTGACTTCTGGAACGACACTAAACCATGTCCTAATTTTCAAAGCGAGCGTCATGAGAAGCCAGTGTTTAACCTGCAACCTTTTGGGGGGGAGTATGTTGTCGATTACGATAATCAAACTCTTAGGTTGAGCTCGGAGTTTGAGAGAACTGGCAATGCTTGTTTCGCTCCAATTGAACATTCTCCCAAACCGTCCAGTGAATCTGATACTCATGTTTGCAGATCTGAACCGCCCTCCTTTCTCAAATCCCATGAGAGGCCTTCATACCTAGCATTTCTCCATTATTGCAGCAGCTTCCCAAATGTTGATCATCTAAATCCTCACTTGACTTGCTCCTCCGCCGGCGCCAACAGCTCTTATGTCGCTCTTATAGGTAGACCAGAAGACCTACATCTTAATCGGTCAGCGTGCGAGAATCCTGTTATTGTACCTGTAGAATTAGACAGAAAGGACGGAGAAAAACTAGAAAATGTTGACTCTGACGACAAGTTGAAGGACGGGATTAGACTGAAATGGAATTTAACCTCCTGGGAGGGATGTGTTAAATGCAAAAAAGGTGGAGGCAAATGCAGGGAACTGGATCGAAATTTTCAGTGCTTGTGTTCTGATACAGCTTATCTGCGTACTTGCAAAAAGAGGTAACACTTTCCGGTTAATTCCTGTAATAGCAACAGTTTAAATTCTCCCATGTGCTTTTCGGTGAATTTCCTCGCCATGGTCTCCAAACTTGATAAGGACTTCAAAGGAAGAGGAAGATCTTTTTGGCTTCCCTTGGTTTTCTATTCTCAGTTCCTTTTTCCCACCTTGGCTTCCTTCACCAAGCCATTACTTTTATTTATATTTCTTTTGGACAATCCTTTTGTGGTTTTAGGTTTGTTTGTTTTAGGAAAAACTTTATAATAAAGGAAAATGCATTATGTGGAAATCATTTTCAAGGAAAATAGTTTCTCCTTTTTAGATTAAAAAATTCATTTTCCTAATTTTAAGCATACATATTCTCTTTAAACATAAATGATCTTTATTTTTTTGGTCTCAAACTATAAATGGTTTCAATAATCATTTTCGGAAAACTAAACATAATCTGCACAGTCACTTTTGTAGTTTTAGTAGTTAAATGAATTCATAGCAATGTCCTTTTCTTCCTCGCTTCAAAGCTGAAGAACTGCGGTACAGCATCTTCAGATCACGAATACATTGAGCCCATTTGGTTCAGCATTTGAATGCTGCTTTAGGGGTCTAAAGTCCCTTGAGCAAATGCAAAGTTATTTGGCAAATTTTTTGGCAAGCTTTAAGGAGCTGCAATTGCATCTCCAAAGCTTGGAAAAGGGCCTTTAGCTTAATGGAGTTCATGAGGAGCCTTGGGAAGTTGCATTTTCGGAATGTAATCGGGTATTGTTCATCACCATTGTTCATTGCATTTTGAGGAGCTGGTCGGCGGTCGGCAACCGCCACCTAAGGTCGTATGATCTCGGGCCGCATCACCGAGGTCAAGTGAGGCTGGGCGGCGGTGGTCGCCGGTTGGTCGGCTTTTTTTTTTTTAAAACATCAGCAAAAGTCTTTTACAAATAATTTTTATCAAAGCGGTATTTAGGTCAAAATTACTTTTAAATATAATTTTAAAATACACATTATCAAAACTACTTACATTTCAAAAATTCTTTTAATTCAAAGGCTTTTGAATTTTGCCAAATCCATTCCCTAAAACCTGAACTAAACATGTCATTGTCTCGCCGCAGACTCTTCTGCGGATCTCAACCCTGGATTAATCATGTGCTCTGCTCAGTAAAAAGTGGAATTTTAAGAGTCTCACTGTTTGCGTTAGCCGGTTCCAATGTGTGTGCAGAGATGTGTCAGGTTCCAATGTGTGTGCAGAGATGTGTCAGGATTATAGATGATTACTGTATTTTACATGCATAGGCTAGGGAGGAAAATGTAAAGTGAAAAGCTTTATGCACGTGAGTTTGCTCGTTCTTGTCTAGCATCAGCTTACAGTTGTAGTTAACAGTGTTACTTAAAACACTCCATTAAGCTTAGTTCTGCAATTCTCCAAAAGATATGCAACATTAGGGAATATCTATTTTACTCATGAGATGTTTTATATTAAGTGATATTCAGTTGATCGGTAGAAATTTATGTTAGAATAAGGAAGCCACAAAAGATATATACATCGTATATGAATATCGTTATAGCATCACATGACATCGTAATAAGTCAGTCTTTGATGGACTTCCAGAGAGAAGACTTTAAATAGAACCTTCATCAACAACTTCCAAGCTAGATATACATAAACATCAATATTAAAGATTGTTCCCTATGTGTCTTTGTTTCGTTTTGTTTCTTTATTATCGCTTTTGAAATTCCAACTTAGGCCAGTTGCTGAACTGAATTGAACTGTAATGGTCGATAGTTATGTCCTTTTTGCTTTGGCCAAAGTGATGTGTCTCTATTGTTTGTTTGTTTGCTTGTGGATCATATCACATTCGGTGTTGAAGTTTATGAAAACCTTGCTGATATACACGCTTGGGGAATCGTTGGACTTTCGTGCATAACTTGAACTTCATGGTTTTTTTCTGATGACTATACAAATTTTTTTATATATAACATGGGCAAATTATAATATCTAAGAGGGAATTTTTTTTTGGGGTTTGAATCAAGAGGGCATTTAGTAGTGATTAGAGGTGTGCAAAGGAGGCTGGGAACTGCTCAGATCGGTCCGGTGGCTTTCATGGGGACCCGGTCCGGTTCCCGATTTCGATTCAATTTACTAAAACTAATGAGCAGCGGTCAGGTCTCGGTTCTAGGTGTGGAACTACCCATCCATCTACTCGATTTGGATTGGTAATATATATAATTTTAAAAAAAACTTTTCAACAAAAAAAGGAACTTTTTTTTAAAAAAAAAAAACCTTAAACTTTCTAATTTGTGACTCAATACCCATCAATTATATTGTCCATGGGCATTTTCTCTTTTCACCTTTTCCTTTTTTAAATTTTTTTTCTTTTCGGTATCTTTCACTCATGAGGTCTCTCGACCTCTAAGCTCAATATCCATTGATTCATTGCCTCGACTCTTAACTTCCATCAACCCACAGCAGCTGGCAGCCTCGGCCGTTCATCGAGCCTCGCTGGGCGCGAGGGGCGAGCCTCCATTTGCATGAAGTTTGGTGGGACTAATTCCATGAACCCACCAGGGGAACTGGACCGGGGCGAAAATTTTCGGGTGGAAAGGATCTCACGGGCGAGGTCGCCGGAGATTCCAAATTTTCAAAAAAAAAAAAAAAAAAAAAAAAAAAGGAAAAGTGGGAAAAGACTAAAATGCCCATGGACAATATACATTGGGGTAAATGTGTCACAAAAAGAAAGTTTGGGGTTTTTGGTGTCACAAAAAAAGTTCGGGGTAAATGTGTCACTCGGGCAAAGTTCGTGGTTTTTTGGTGGTTTTTTTCCTATATATAATTTTAAGAAAAATGAAGACCTTAAAATCTCTAATATGAAGCTCAATACCCATCAATTGAGTGCTTGTCTCTGCCTCACTTTCACCTTGGCCGAGTCATCTTTCTATCTCTCACTCATGGTCTCAACTCTCAAGCTCAATATTGACGAAGAGAAAGCGTAAATTTGGAACAACTCCAAAGAACTCAAATTTTTATTCAATGATACTATGATCTTGATTACAAGACAGACATCTTATATATAGAGATATGACTCATAATATTAATGAAAACCGAATAATTGAAGAAACCGCCTAAATAATAATATAGGAAACCGTCTGTAATATAGGAAACCGGCTAAATAATAATATAGGAAACTACTTAATTGGTAATATAGGAAACTGCCTAAATAATAATATAGGAAACGCTTGAAATTGTTTTTCCCCAAAATCAGAAAAACTATGAGATTTTCCGGTGATTCTGGCGATCACATTTTTAAGATAATCACAAGCTAACCGTTCTACATCAAATATCCATTGATTCACGGCCTCGACTCCCAACTTCCATCAACTCACAACCGCGCTCCAGCGTTCATCTCCCCTTTTTCGCTTTCGATCACCTCCATTTGCGTAAAGTTTGGTGGGACTAGTTCCATGAACCTACCAAGGAACCAGACCGGTGTAGTTCGATTCTCGAGTGGATCTATGGAATTAACGAGCGATTTCCAGTTCCAAATTTTCAAAACTTGTCCTTAGTGGGCAATTTCTAGTTCCATGATGGGAACTGTTCATCCGGACTATGCTTACCCATAATAATGAGAATATTGTATTGATAGACTACTTAGAGGGCATATATGTCTCGACCTCTCGGGTGAATTCACCTCTCCCTCTTTCCTTCACATTCTTGACGGTCCTGTAATTTCTTAGAAACAGCTAAAAGAACGCTTACTAACATCATGAGAGAATAGTGACCAAAAAAAAAAAAAAAAACATCACTAGAGAATAGTAGAATTCGTCTTCTGGCTATACAGAACCGGAAGAGAAGACTTCACTTTCCAAGTCAATCGCCAGCCTTCAATACGAAAAAAATGAAGTGCTGGTCGACCCATTCAATTGTGCGGACTCCCCACTTAAATATGGTGAAAGGGTATGCTTTCGGATTTAAATTGGTCCATGGTCCAAGTTTATGAGTACTTGTAGATGACGTTTTGGAGGTAGTCATGTTCTGTCAAACCGCCTAGCGTTATTGTACCACTTCCCACATGATCTCTCTCTGTCATCTACAGCCTCCCCATTAATTCCATCATCCAGCAGTCTCTTAGCTATCAACACGCACAAATTCAAGGTGAACAGAGGCAGCATTATCTCACTGATCATGCTGCCTCTCCCTCCATTCAGAAACCTCATATTAGCACTCCTCTCTGTGGCCTTCTCGGCTAAGATTTCGGTCTGTGCGATGAACAAGCACTCCCAAAACTGCAGCATCCCCAGAACCTGTGGTGGCCACAATATCAGCTTCCCATTCTCCATCCTAGACCAACAACCCTCTTACTGCGGCTTCCCTGGCTATGTAGAGATTGTGGCAGAGGATGCCAGAAATCAAACTGGAGAGGCGCAGTGAAACTCAGGTACAAAGTGGAAGAGACAAATGTGTCTGAGGACTTCCCATTTTAGTTCACTATTCATACTTAACGAAAGCATTCAACTTTCTCCTCCTCCAACTTGCAACGATGGCGACTTTGGGACGTGGACGGTTTAGGATGGGTTAACTTGATGAAGTTGAATTTCATGTGCATATCCTGAATTTCAATTTTCAACAGTCTACGATCTGATATGAGGTTGATATGTAGAACACCACACACTCTTCCAGTTTTGTCAGAATAATCGAAGCTCTCAAACTCAACAAAATCTCCAAGTCAAATTTATCAGACAACACCAACCACCCCCCCAGGAACCTCTAACACTTACCTCTCTCTCTCTCTCTCTACACATGATATCACCATCTTCGACAAATCTCCACCACCCCATCGATCCACAATGACCAGAACCAGAATCAGAACCGCCCTCACGCCTCCTCCCTCTCCTCTCCCAACCAACACAGACCTCTTACTGCTGTTGCTCTTCTCTCTCTTCTTATCACCAGGGAGTCTCTCTCCTGATCGACTTCCACTTCGGAAACTGCAGCGTCCCCGTCACCTGCGGCAGCCTCAGGTTAGTCTTCTCATACATCGCTTTCCCGTTCTACGTCTGCGACGGCAGCCCCCTACTGTGGCTTCCCAGCCTTCGACCTGTCCTGCCCCAACGACCGCCCGGTCATCACGCTCTCCGGCGACGACTATGTTGTCCGCAATGTCTTCTACGAGAACAAGTCTCTCCGTATCTCCAATGCCGCCCTCCCCGACAACAACTCAGCCGCCTTCTCTTCCTGCGCGCCTGGTTCTCTCAAGAGCGTGACCCTCCTGTCGACTCTGTTCCAGTTGAGTCTGAACGTTACCGACACTCTCTCTCTGTTATACAACTGCAACATCACTCCCCGCGCCGACGAGCTTCTGAACTACAGGATCAGCTGTTCTGGCGAAGAAGGCGAAGGCGGGGTGGTGTTGGGGATATATGGGGATGGCAAGGATCAAGAAGTGATTGATGCGGCAAAATAGTGCCAGACTTTGGTTGAGGCGCCGGTGGCGGCCAAGTGGATAGGGAGGGCAGAGATAGAGGAGGCGTTGAGAAGTGGGTTTGTGTTAAATTGGACGGCGAGCGATTGCAGCGCGTGAGGAGAGCGGCAGCAAGTGCGGGTTTGATTATGGGATCTACCATTACCAGTGTTACTGCCCTGACCGGCCTCATGCATGGTATTGTGTTCCTGGTTGCCGTATTTCCTCTTCACTCTGTGTCTGCGCATAATGCACTGTTCTCTTCATGAAATGTTGATCAGATTCAGCGGATTGTGTGGTCGAGTCGAATGCACTCCCCTTTCTCCCTAGAATTTGCTACACCCCTAAATCATAAAATTTCAGGGGCATCACAAGCTTACCGCATAGCGGATTGTTCTAGAATGTCGGATCAACACAGTCTCTGTCCATTGTCGAAAATTTTTTGTTGTTGCATCAGGGTATCTTTCCTTGGTTGATTAGGGAAAAATCTTTCAAGGACCCATAAGTCTGTTGAACCTTAAGTCATGTGCGAACCGAGTACCTTGAGCCATACGGCACCAAAATGACAACAGTATGACACGCAAAATTCCTCTTGAGCTAAGCAGTCTGACACTACTGGAGGTTCTTGAGCTCTCTATAATTATCTTAGCAGGAGTATGATGAAATGGCATAGATAGCTAAGGAGTATTTGAAAAATAAACCCTTTTTTAACACTCCAACTGCTAAGTATAACTCATCATCGGTCGGTCTCTCACTTGTAGAAGGCAATTTTTCAACAACAGTGACAGTCAGAAGTATGTTGCTTCCCATGCATTTTTCCTCGAAAGTGGCCGAGCAAAACATTAAGGCTCCTTGAAAGTTCTGAGCAGGACTCGAGCAAATGGTTATCAAGTCAAGAGAAACTTGAACTAGAAAATGCCATGACCATTTCGTCCATATTCTTAATAATTTGAAGGCCACATCACCTACTATTACCATTGCTAGTTTGATGTCTTGACACAAAACCTCGTTTTCTTTTATCTTCTTTCTTGTATTTTGGCAATTTGTTCTTCAAAGTCAACGTTGTTAGTTCACTCCCTTAATTTCAATAGTTTTCATTCTTTAGCACCAGTACTAAATTAGTCATTTTAAAGACGGGGAATAAGAGTCACCGTAATGAGTATGGATCAAAATATGATCCCTAAGTTTTCAATCTTGTATGTATGGCGTCCTCTCAGACTGTTGTGAAATGAATTCCTGCTGTTGTAAAAAGCATTCCTGCTGGTTTCATAATAGTTCTGATTGGGAGATTTACCTGACAAGGATTTGTTCCTTTGTAACAGCGCAACAAGGCGATTTGGTGATAAAAGTCGCTATAGGTACTCCATTAAACCTACTCTTTGTTTCATATACTAATTCACTGCGCAGAAACCTCGAAAAAGTTTTGCTTTCCAACATTAGGGCCTTAAATTAGAAAAATGATGAACTGAAGTTGTTGCTCACGAATCTTTTTCTTTTCTCTAATCAGCTGCATCAGGAGTCGGAATTGCGATTGTCATTCTTGTAGTCTATTCCATTAGGAAGAAGTCGATGATACGAAAACATATGGATTTGATGATGGGAAAGAAAGAACATTCTTCAACCGCACAGAAAATTGAGGGGCTGTTCTCTTCAAGGAGATATACCTACAAAGATATCAAGAGGATGACCAATTCTTTCCGGGAAAAGTTGGGTCAAGGAGGTTATGGTTATGTATACAAAGGCAATCTTTGTGATGGTCAACTTGTGGCTGTGAAGCTTCTAAAGAAACTGAAAAGCGATGGCGAAGAATTTATCAATGAAGTTGCGAGCATAAGCAGGACTTCTCATGTCAATGTTGTCAGCCTTCTAGGCTTTTGCTTTGAGGGAAGTAAAAGAGCTTTAGTTTATGAGTTCATGCCGAATGGATCCTTGGAAAAGTTCATATTCAGAAGCAACACTTCAGAGGCAAATCTGCAATTGAGTTGGGAGATATTATACAACATCTCCCTAGGCATAGCACAAGGGCTAGAGTACCTGCATCGAGGTTGTAATGCCAGGATCTTGCATTTCGATATAAAGCCTCACAACATTCTTCTCGATCAGAATTATTGTCCGAAGATTTCCGACTTTGGTCTTGCCAAAATATGTCCTAGAGAAGAGAGTATCGTGTCGATGTTGGGTGCACGTGGCACTGCAGGCTACATTGCTCCAGAATTGGTCATAAGGAACATTGGAGGGGTTTCTCACAAATCGGATGTCTATAGTTACGGCATGATGGTTTTGGAAATGGTCGGCGGGAGAAAAAACGTTGAAGTTGGGGTGGACCGTACTAGCGAAATATATTTTCCTCATTGGATTCACAGACGCCTTGAACTTCAGGAAGAACTCGGGTTGCGTGGTATCACGAATGAGGAAGACGAAGGAATCGCGAAGAAAATGATCATAATCAGCTTGTGGTGCATTCAGATTGATCCGAGAGCTCGACCATCGATGACTCAAGTGGTGGAGATGCTGAAAGGAAGTATTGAGGCCTTGCAAATTCCCCCCAAACCAACCTTGTCATCCCCCTCATCGAGATTCCTCGCAGCTACTACAGACGAGTGTTCGCTGCTACAATTTGGTGTTACTACAACAACTGCATAAATTTATATGAGATACTTCTTTTGAGATCTCTCCCAGCTTGTCTAGGTGAAAGTGTCTCTCCAAAAGAGTAATGACTCCAGTCGGGATTAATTCAATGTCAATTATACGAGACCGATACTGTTTGTAACAGAAAAACCATGTGGGCTGAACTCACATGAACTCTTGAATCGGGTAGGCCTTGTCCATTCTCATTAAGCGTTTTTGAGACATATGTCGTTCTATATAAAGAGTTTATTACAAATTATTCTAGGGAGCTAGCGAAGAACGAATGTTACAATTGTAAACGTACCGACTTTTTTCGTAATTAATATTGAGCTCAATGTCTTAGGAATTCCTTGTTATCCATGCTTAATTAGTGATCCTGAAGTACTCGTCAACGATGCAAGCTCCTAAGTGGTCCTCGTATATTGCTTGGTAGAATTCTCCTGCGCCAAATTTGAGCACCGATTTCCTTTTTTCGAAAAAAAAAAGAATGTAATAAACAAAGTTATATTAAGGCTTCATTCGTTTCACGGAAAATGCAATGTTTTTTAAAAATAATTTTCAAAAAGTCATTTTCAAGGAAAATGACAATATTTTTTAGTATTCGGCTAAGACTTGAAAATGAACTGGAAAATATTTTCCGTCGTTCGGTATGGAAAATCCTAATTGCACTCATTTTAATATTTTTTTATTTTATTCTTTCAAAAAAATCAAAATCATAATTTTAGTTCGTTTTATTTTTGAATTTTTTTATTTTTTCATATTTCTTTTTTTTTCTTGTTTTCTTTCTTCTTTTGACGGTCGCTAGCCACAGGCGAGGCTTGGCCTTGCTCACCCAATGTGATACCTTGGATTTAACTCACTCGAGATATTATTCGCTTTGGCCCCTCCCATATCGAGCCTCACGGTTTTGTCTATTGCCGTACATGCAGGCACTTTCCCAGGAGGTCACCCATCCTAATAGTGCTCTGGTCTGGACTTGCTTAACTTTAGAGTTTCAAAGCAAAACTTGTCATTACATCAAAATACGCCTCCGTAAGTTGATTCCAATTTTCACATATATATTTCAGAATCGTTCTCCCCCTATTCGACGCACAATTTGGTTCATTTTTACCCTCTTCGTCATCTTAGAAGCCTATCAAGAGCCACTACTTGTCTAGACCCTCTAGCCTCGGCGATCACTCCTCATCCTCATCGGACCGAGTTGTTACACCCAAAGCCTCGTCGGCCTCACCTGTGGCCGGTCACTGTTTGTCACCATGGCTGGTCGAGGAAGAAGAAAAGAAAAAAGAAAGAAAAGGAAAAAAAAAAGAAAAAATCATTAAAAATTAGTTTTAAAAAAATAAAAAGAAATGAAAAATAAAAAATACAAATAAAAGTAAAATATGTTATGTGAAAGAAAGTGAGGCGAAAGAAAAGGCGGAAAATATTTTCCTCACTTTTGAAAGAGTTTTTTTTTATTGGTAAAAATATTTTTCATGACTAGTTTATTTTTCATGAAACGAAAGTCGGAAAATCTGAAAAATGTTTTTCTAGAAATTTTTTTTCGTGAAACGAATGGAGCTTAAGTCAAATAAATTTTTTATGCTCCATTCTTACTTTGAGTTTTGAAGTGTGTTCAAGGAATCTCATAGTAATTCGCGATTTCCTGGCACTTTCGTGTACGGCAAAAACAAAAGTCGTCCCAGTAACTATGCAAGAACGACTTAATTATTGCTTAATAATGCTCACTTCAAAAAATAATAAGACAACTCTATAAATTACCGTGCAAGAACTGCTAAACTCTAAAGTCAACAGTCGTCTTAGTTTATATTGAATTAAATCTGAGTTCGGTTCCTAAATGTGAGTATTTTAGTTCAAAAATCACATACTATTTACGCAATCAGACTTGGAAACTACTAATACGAGAGAAGGAGTATTTCTTATCCTTAAATCTATGAAGGATAAGACCGACAGTATAAAATTTCAGCGGTAGTGTATGATCTATTATTCCTAATATTGAATACATAAGTTATATTTTCAATTACATTGTTATGGGAAAATTTCAAATAAGAGGTCGAAATGGAACCATTTTCTCATAAAATGGCCTAGAGTAGACCTTGTCTCGAATAAGGGCCTAAAGTGGCCAAATCATCTCAAATAAGAACTTAAACTAGTCGACCAGCGAGCATGTGACAAACTTGACTGTCATGGAAGGGGTATTTTAGTCAAAAAAATTCTAGGTATAAAATAGAAATCTTAAAAACAAAAAAGCCCCAATTGGTATTAATATTTCCCTCCCCGCCCTCTTCGCTTTTGCTCTTGCTTGTTTTTGTCACTTAGCCATTCTCAATCTCTTCCACTCCCCCAAAAACGAATAAAAATCGTCTCTTTTTCCGTTTTTCTTTTGTTCCCCTCTCGCTGGAGTCTTCCCTAAGCTCTCCTCAGTTTCTAGATCTATTAACTCTCTCTCTCTCTCTCTCTCTCTCTTCAATTTCTAGATCTATTCTCTCTCTCTCTCTCTCTTCAATTTCTAGATCTATTCTCTCTCTCTCTCTCTCTCTCTCTCTCTCTCTCTCTCTCTGGGTTGCTAAGACAATCCTTTCTACTCTCGATTAACTTTTTTTGACGTTTTCAGGCCATTGATAATCGTCGTTTTTGTCGCTGGTTGTAGGATGGATTGAGAACTGTGTACTTCTGGATCAAGGAACAAATTGAGAAGGGGTAAGCGCAGGGGATTGATATGCCGATGTGCTGTCTATTGACCTTGTTTTGGGTGGGGTGGGATTGGGTATGGGGATTTCAATGTTTGACCTGGAGTTATTTTGGACAAAAATACCCTTTCTCCAATGGCTAAGATAGTCATATGCTCATGGCCCGGTGACAAATTGGTTGGTCAGTGAGTTTATGTCCTTATTCGAGATAATTTGATCACTTTAGACCCTTATTTAAGATAATGTTCACTTCGAACTTCTTTTTTGACAAACTATCTCCACTTTGATCTCTTATTTGAAAATTTTCCCGTTATTATTGCTGCCCAGCAGGAGTTTCCAATTCCACTCTTCAACTTCAACTTCAACTTCAACTACAATTTTCACTTGTAACCCAACCCCCTTTTTCTCTCCTTCAGCTTTGCAAGGCAACAAAACCTACTTCTCCCTCCTCACTCACTCCCTTGCTTCCCCCTCAGGAAAATTATCCAAAAATTACACTTTAGGCAATTCAGTTCAAAATTTTTCAATTTTATCAATTAAGTCTTAAACTTTTTGATACTTTGCCGATTGAGTCCATCTGACCAATTTTAATTGAAAATCGCTGACTTGAACGCTAGTGGTACCACATAAGACGACCTAATAGTAAAAGTAGGGGAAAGAACACTAGAAGTGCCAAAAATTGTGTACGGCGATCACTTTGATACCAAAAATTTCAATCGGATCACTTAAGTGTCAAAAGTTATGAAAAACAATCACTTAAGTGCTACTTTGCCGAAAATCCGACGTAGCATTTTTTTTTATTAATTTCTCAAGTTGATGTGGCTCGCCGGAGGTTGATGTGGCATTTCTTTTCTCTTTTTTTCCTTTTCTTTCTTTTTTCCTTTCTCTTCTTTTTTTTCTTTGCTTTCTTCTTCTTTCTGATGGCCGACGTCTGACCACTGGCCATGGCCGAGCTTGCCGAGCGTCGCCTTCCTCCGGGCGAGGCCCTGTGAGGCCGTCGTGGCCTTGGCGAGGGTCGGCCTCATCGGATCTGGTAAGGCAAGCCCTTGCCGGGGCTCACCCTGCCTAGGCGAGGGTATCGGGCCTCGCCTGGAGGAAGGCAACGCCTCGACGTGGCTGCCGTGGCCTCGGCGAGGCGAGCAACCCTTGCCTGGGCAGGGCGAGCCCCGGGGAGGCCGGCCCTCACCGAGGCCACAACTGCCTCGCCAGGCCTTACCCGGAGGAAGGCGACGTCCAGCGAGGCGGGCCATGGCCAGTGATTGGCCTCCGACCGCCGGTCATGGTAGAAAAAGAAGAAGAAGAAAGAAAAGAAAGAAAAAAAATCAGAAAAAAATATTTAAAAAATTGAATTATACACATGGAAATACCACGTGTTATTAAAATTTAAATATAAAAACTACGTATTAAATTTGATCGAAATTTCTCGCCATTGATACTTAAGTGATCGTTTTTTCTCCGATTTGGCACTTAAGTGATTGACAGCGTAAACTTTTGGCACTTAAGTGATCCAAATGAAACTTTTGGCACCAAAGTGAGTATTGAGGTGTGTTTTGTACTTTCCTTCATCCTATATTATTTTTGGGCTTTGTGTTCTCTTGTTCTTTCTTGATCGACGAACTCCAACGGTACCACTTATTTGAAAAATCAACAAATGCCTGTTGCTTTACTGATTAAAAAAATTATACTCTGAGTCGTGACATCTATGTGCAGATAAAAAAGGCAAGGTCTTTAAACTTTTTTCTTAGTCAATCGATCCTTTCAATTAAAATGTAAACAAAGATGCTGATGTGATTATTATTTTGCCGTTAAATGTAGATTTTGTCATTCCGCTGGGCTTTTTAAAAAACTTTTAACAAATAGAAAACAGAAATAACATTTCTAAAAACATGGTATGGCAAAGATCGAAAATAAAGTGAGAGTGGACTAGTGGCTGACGGTGGTCTTTGTGTGGTAATGCAACTGCGTTAGCGTTGCCACCCGGGCAACTAGCACTGCCGTCGCTAACTACATTTGAGAGAATACTCATAGAGAAAACATAAATTGTTACAAAAAAGCATACATACACTCTCACAAAGGATCGCGAGCCCCCACCACTTGTGCTCGGTGTGGTGACAACTGTGTGGCAAGGGCTAGGCGACGCATGGCCTAGGTCGTGCAACCTTGGCCAGGTCCATCTCACCACTGATAGTTCAATCCTGGTGATCGATCTTTTGGGATTCACGACCATCTTTTCTCCGTCTTTCTCTCCATTAGGGGGCATGAGGGTTTTGTTGTTTTTTAATATTTTAACCGAATCGACATAAAAGAAAATTCATGATACCACTAGTTTGTTCGAGTTGCACTAAGTAGCAGTCTACGACAATATAAGCCAAAAAAATGAAAAAGGTTCGGGATCATGATTGCTTATTTTCTAAATAAAATGAGAGATGAAATCCATATTCGATTTTTTTGGAGTCCTTATGGGACCTGGGACTGTTGCGATTGCTCCGGGATTGCTATTAGGGTCCGTGGTGCCGATCCTTCTCCGTATTGTCCTGTAATTCTTGGAATCTGTACCGATAATGTGATAGAACAGTATGCCTCTGCTCTGATTTGTCTTCTACCTAATCGGAACCAAAAGTGACGAGAAGATCTCCCTTTTTAAGTCAATCGCCGGCCATGAACTCAAATCATAGTATTCGACCTTCAAAGAGATCAAGGGTCGAAGTCAAATCTCAGCGAAATTCTTGTTGTTCTGAGGTTTTGCAATTGAGCCAGGAAAGCCTGTGGGAAAGCTTCGAAACCCCGTCAAACAAAGTTGGGAATTTTGTAAGGAAACAAAGTTGGCCATGGGTGCATGGCCATTGGAGAGAAATCGATCGTGAGTCCTAAAAATCGGTCGTAATGGATTTTTCTCACACTGAGAAAATATGGGGTCCACTATGTTTTCCCTTTCGGGTCCTCTAAGCTCGGTTGACCCAGTCAATTGCCGTGTTAATGTGGAAAAAGATTCAACGAGACGTTCATATAATATGCCATCTTTTTCATGACATATTGAGACAGAGATCTTAAATTCAATTCAAAGCAACTCTCGTTCACCAATTTATGGAATTCAATTTCATAAATTTTTAGTCTCAGGCCATTCTTTTCCCCATAGGTACTACGGCAAGCATGGGCTCGCTTTACTGCTTATGGTAATCCGAAAATTTCATAAGAAAAATGGATTTCCGTATAATACTATATCTTGCCTCAATCATCAATTTATTCATGGGTAATGTACTATTGATATAGCCTTAGCAAAAATAATTTAGTTAACCTATACTCCTAATCATCAATATATATATGTTATTTGCCGTTTTATAACATTTGCTTTCACTTTTCCATTTTAACAAATAATATCAATTTTATCAATGAAATTCTCTTTTTATTACAGCTTTTATTATCCAAGTACCATAGATTGGATATAGATGATTCTCATAATTCATCATAGTTAAGCTATCTAGATTCACTAATGGAGAAACATTTCGCCACTTGTAATTTATGTACAGTTTATTTGGATACTTTGGTTTTCTAAGCTATCACCAATTGCTGATGTTTGAAAGCCGAAAAATGAATATCCAGAAAAGACTTCACACGTACATGATTGTCATGATATCATTGATAATTCCGAATAAGCCAGTCTTCCTAAGACTTTCAGAGGGAAGACTTTGACCAACAACCCCCTCGACAACCCTCTAACCAATATACAAATAAACATCAAAGTCATGGGTTGTCTCCTGATCCGTCTTTCTTTCCTTCTTTCTTCGCTTCTGAAATTTCAGCCAAGAGCAGTAGCTTAACTGAACCGATGTGGCATGGACGATAAATATGTCCTTTTTTCCTTGTCCAGAACGATATGTCCCTATATTGTTTGCTTGTTTGCATTTGGACTGAATGGCGTTCGATGAGGAATTTTAGGAGGAAAAGGATACTAGAAGTGTCAAAAGTTATATATGGCGTTCACTTTAGTGCCAAAAGTTTGTTTCGGATCACTTAAGTGCTATTTAAAGAAAAAACCTATTACTTAAGTGCCAAATCCAATCTGGATTGCTGGAAATCTGACCCGTCAATATTTTATTAATTTCTTGATCCTACGTGACTCACCAACGTGCCTAGTCAGCATATAACTCATAAACAACATCGTCTAAAAGTTGTAAATAGTGATCATTTGAGTGTTAAATTTTATTTAAAGCGGTCACTTCAGGGCTAGTTGTTGTTAAAAAATGATCACTTTAGTGCCAGTTGGATTGTGCGACGTCGTTTTGGATGTCCACGTGGACTGAATTTTTAAAAAAAATATATCAAGTCATATTAAAAAATTGGGTTAATACCACGAAAAACCCTAAACTGGTACACTTGTGACACATTTACCCCAAACTTTTTTTTTGACCATAAAAAACCCCAAACTGGTACACCTGTGACAATTTTACCCTGAACTATTTTTTTGACCATCAAAAACCCCAAACTGGTACACCTGTGACAATTTTACCCTGAACTTACCACAAAAAACCCTAAACTGGTACACATGTGACAATTTTACCCTGAATTTAAAATTTAATATTATTTTTTTTTATTTTTTCGAATTTTTATTTATTTTTATTCTTTTCTTTTCTTTTTCATTTTCAAACTTTGGCGATCGCCGGTCCGGCGACCGGCCAGAGGCGAAAAGGGAGGGGCCGCCCTCGCCCGGCTAATCGGCAAATAAACCCTCTTGAGCGAGGGGTGAGCGGTAGGCGACCCTTCGCCGCGGCGGGGGGGGTGAGGGGCGAGGGACGGGCCGGTCGAGGGTGAGTATGGCGAGGGTGAGTCCAGGGCGACCGCCCGTTAGGTGAGGGTTTGCCCTCACCGAGTCGGGCAAGGGTCGCCCTTGCCCCTGCGAATTTAGAGGAGGACGGCCCTTGCTTTGGGCAAAGAGGACGGCCCTTGTCTGGCTTCCTATTTTGGTCACGGACGACGACCGCCAAGAGTTTGAAAATGAAAAAAAAAGAAAAAAAAAGAAAAATTCAAAAATAAAAAAATAATAATATTAAAATTAGTTCGGGGGTAAAATTGTCACATGTGTATAAGTTTGGGGTTTTTGTGGTATGTTCAGGGTAAAATTGTCACAGGTGTACCAATTTGGGGTTTTTTATGGTAAAAAAAAAAGTTTGGGGTAAATGTGTCACAAGTGTACCAGTTTAGGGTTTTTCGTGGTATTAACCCTAAAAAATTTAATTATAAATGTCACGTAATCAATTTGATCGGAATTGACACTTAAGTAATCATTTTTTCTCTGATTTGGCACTTAAGTGATCCAAAAAAAAATTTTGTACTAAAGTAAGCGCTATACACAACTTTTGGCACTTTTAGTGTTCTTTTCGTGAATTTTAGGAAAACGGCGCTCGCTAATATAATTACATGGAAAGGTTGGACTTACGTGCATGATTGGAACCTTATGTTTTTGTCTGACTAAACAACAGCCAGTCCATAGCAAGGTTAAATTTAATATCCAAGTGGGTATTTACAAGTGCTAAATAGTAATGGCTCAGACCATTTCGAGGGTATGTATGCTTACATCCCTCTCAGGTGCAATTCGTCTCTCTCTTTCCTTCACATTCTTCAGCAATGTCTCCTGGATTGAACCCACAAAACGCGCTAATCTTCAGAGCTTCCCTGTTTAGGCGGATCAGTATTATCATCAGTCTCAGCATGTTGTTAATCGACTTCGTACTGTCACTTGGGGCAAACCCAAAATTTGATGATTGTCAGCCACACAACTGCGGTAGTGGTCCAAGCATAAGCTATCCTTTTTGGATCCCGAAAGTTCAACAACCTTATTGTGGAATTCCTGGCTTCGAGATAGAGTGCGACAACAGTAGGCCGATTTATTGGACATCTGAATCTTGTTATGCGATTAAAGAGGTTTCATACTACGAGAACTCATTCAGAGTGGTGAATGAAGTGGTACTCAATGCGGGATGCCCCTGCCGAGTCTCAATAACTCTTTCGAACGCTTACCTATTACATTCGGTCCGGACCAGGCCGATCTCTGCGTTTTCCACAACTGCAACGGGTTATTTTCTGTTAATTCTACAGTATGTCAGGCCGAGTGTGGTCCTGGTAAAGGGAACAATTCTTTTGCTGCAATAGCTATTACGTGCAATTACCTGAACTGGAATAGAGCGTCGTGCCAGTACTTGGTGGTCGCCCCGGTTCAGGTACAAAACTGGAAGGTGAATCAAAGTGTTGAGCACCTGAAGTTATTGGAGGACGGTTTCACGCTGAACTGGACGGGGTACAACTGCACAAGGTGCCGAAGAAGTGGGGGCCGGTGTGGCAGTCAAAATACCACGAGTGTGTGCTATTGCCCTGACCGGACAGATCTCATACACTGCGGCGATGGTAATGCTCCTCAAACTATTCTAATTTAGGCTTTCGCCATTCTGCTCTTCTAGAAAGTTTTTCTTCATCATCCGGTTCTGATCCTCTGGACAAACAGGACCAAGCTATGAGAAAATTAGATCGCTGAGGGTCTCATATCAATTCGCCTGTCTTTGGGAAATATAAAATCACAAATGATCTCACTGTCCGCCTTATCTCTGTAGAATTGGTTCTTCTAACCCTTTAGTCCAAAAACTTCAGCTTGATTTCTTTGGCTTTCTTAGGTGTTCCGTTCTTCTGCTTGAAAAACTCCATCTGCTTACTTTCACTCATCATTTCTAGTTTAAGTTCAATACGACTCATGAAAAAAATAAGCTACAGAGAGAACATATGAGCTCAATTTAGCTGAAGTTGTCGAGCACGTATTAGCTGGGGAACGAGAAGGTGAGGAGTTTTGACTCCCACCTCGGGATTTGGAGGGAGGGGGTTCTATGGGGTGCTAAGTCAAGTTCATCACTTTTCTCTTCTTCCTTCTTATTTTGCTACCACCCTGTCACGTTCATCTTCATGCGAAAGAACAGAGAAGAAAGCCCAGGTTACGTCATCGCCGAATCATTCAGGAATGCTGTTTTCGGCGTTTTTCAGTTTCGAATTCCGTAATATCCACGAATATTTATCTAACGCAAAACCCACTGGGCAGATCAGATGATCAATTCACCAGTTTCTTCCTTCGCTATCAGTTGTTACCTCCTGGGTCTATCTGCCTTTGATTGTCACGAACTCAAGTTATCATAGTGCTCGACCTTCATAGAGATCAAGGGTCGTGGACGAGTCTCCGTAAAATCGTTGTGATTTTGAGCTCTTGAAATCGACCAAGTCCTTCGAAAGCGAAATTTTTTAGTTTTAGCCTTGCTCACAATCGGTCCTAATCTATTACAAAAATCACCTAAACATTTCTTGACGCATCCGTTTGCTAATCTTGGGATCGACGAGTGTTTGGATACTAGTTTCTTTTCATTACTTCCTAGATAGTTACTTCATGTTTTTTCAGGTGATAAAATATGGATCATAGATTTATGACACAATTTTTGTACTCGACTTTAGCCCCTTTTTCATACCAGGAAAAAGAAAAAATAGACCCCAGGAAAGCCTGTGGGAAAGCGTCGAAACCCCGTCAAACAAAGCTGGAAACTTTGCAAGGAAACAAAGTTGGCCATGGGGGGCCGTGGCCAATGGAGAGAAATCGATCGCGAGTCCTGAAAATGGACCTTTTTCAGCCGAAGTATCAACAGCTGTCATAGATTTTACTCCCACCGAGCAAATATGTGGTCCCCTACGTTTGCTCTTTCGGGTCCTCTACGCTCAGTTGACCCGGTCAATTGGCGTGTTGCCGTGAGAAAAGATTCAAGGAGACGTTCATATAACTGCGATCTTTAGTTTGAGCCACTGAAGCCCCTCGTGTCTCCGCTATATGCCACAAAAGCTCTCCTGTTTCCGTCTGTTCTATGTGCTTCTATTGTTCCCTCTAAAACTCCTGAAAATGGGTGTCGAAAGCTCCATAAGTTCCAAGGTTTTGCTTCGCCTTGTCATTAGCGTTTTGACGATCATCTCTTTGGAAGACTGGGTTGCATCCGAGAGCTCGAAAGATGCACTTTGCGGGGGTGGTAAGTGCGGTGACGTCATCAAAGATTGTTACTTCTGGAACGACACTAAACCATGTCCTAATTTTCAAAGCGAGCGTCATGAGAAGCCAGTGTTTAACCTGCAGCCTTTTGGGGAGTATGTTGTCGATTATGATAATCAAACTCTTGGGTCGAGCTTGGAGTTTGAGAGAACTGGCAATGCTTGTTTCGCTCCAATTAAACATTCTCCCAAACCGCCCGGTGAACCCGCTACTCATGTTTCCAGATTTGAACCGCCCTCCTTTCTCAAATCCGATGAGAGGCCTTCATACCTAGCATTTCTCCATTATTGCAGCAGCTTCCCAAATGTTGATTATCTAAATCCTCACTCGACTTGCCCCTCTGGTGGCGCCAAACGCTCTTATGTCGCTCTTATAGTAGACATACAAGAAGTCCTATATCTTAATCTGTCAGTGTGCCAGAGTCATATTATTGTACCTGTTGAATTAGACAGAAAGGACAGAGAAAAACTAGAAAATGTTGACTCTGAGGACAAGTTGAAGGACGGGATAAGACTGAAATGGAATTTAACCTCCTGGGAGAGTTGTGTTAAATGCAAAGAAAGTGGAGGCAAATGCAGGGAACTGGATCGAAATTTTCAGTGCTTGTGTTCTGATACAGCTTATCCGCGTACTTGCAAAAGAGGTAATACTTGCCGGTTAATTCCCTGTAATAGCAACAGTTTAAATTCTCCCATGTGCTTTTCGGTGAATTTCCTCGCCATGCTCTCCCAAACTTGATAAGGACTTCAAAGGAAGAGGAAGATCTTTTTGCCTTCCCTTGGTTTTCTATTCTCAGTTCCTTTTTCCCACCTTGGCTACATTCACCGAGCCATTACTTTTGTTTACATTTTTTTTGGACAATCCTTTTGTAGTTTTAGCAGTTAGATGAATTCATAGCAATGTCATTTTCTTCCTCGCATCAAAGCTGAAGAACTATGGTACAGCATCTTCAGATCATGGATACATAGTCTCGCCGCAGTCGCTTCTATGGATCTCAACCCCTGCATTAATCATGTGCGCAGCTCAGTAAATTGTGAAATTTTTAAGAGTGTCACTGTTTGCGTTAGCTGGTTCCAATGTGAGTGCAGAGATGTGTCCAGGATTATAGGTGATTACTGAATTTACGATACAGAAACCAGCGTATGATTCACTAAGAGAAGACAAATGCACGGGAAGGAAGACTTATAGGGGAAAGTTTTCTGTGCGTGTGTTTGCTTATGCTTGTTTTGCATCAGCGTAAAGTTTCAGTTAACACTGTCGCATACAATATTCCATTAAGCTTAGTTCTGTAATTTCCATGTGATATGTAACATGTGGGAATATCTACAAGTTCCTAAGATGTATTATGTTAAGTGCTATAAAATTCGATAGCAATTTATGTTAGATCAAGGAAGCTGGTGTCTGTATTCCTGTTCTATCATTTTCATGATGTGGATAGGATCTGTATTTGTGGAATTCATTTCTAACGCGAACGCCGTCCTTTGGTACTACATCTTTGCTGCAGGAAACAACCGGGCGCCTTTGAAGATTGGATTAGGTCAGTCAAACTTTTATCATGGGGGACATTATACAATCCTTTGAGTATATATCGGTGCATTAAGCATGGTTTGTGATAGCAAAAAATTGTTATCAACACGTATTTGAGCACAATTATGATGCAAGAGCACAATGACATGCTTTGTACATTTGTGGACATCTCAGAGTCAAAGTTTTCCTGAAATTTTCCATTTCCTCTACCCGTCACTGATGCAAATCTAATGAGACTTCTGTTCTTCAGGTAGTGGAATCGGTGCCTTGGCCAGTATTTGTCTCTGTTTGTGCATCTATATGATTCGCTACAAACAACAGCATTCCTTCTTAAAATTCCGCTCAAGACAAGCTTCTTCTGAATCTTCCTTGAAAGCAGATCTTGAAGTGGGCAATGTATACTTCGAGGTCCCCATTTTCACCAATGGCGAGCTTGAAGAAGCTACTAACTATTTCGATTCTGCCCGGGAGCTCGGAGATGGAGGTTTTGGAACCGTGTACTTTGGTAAGACCTTTAACGAAAGAGGCTAATTAGGCAACTTGCATATAAATGGCAAGAAATCCTAGAAACAACTAGAAATCTAAGAGGGTCATTCTCCATTTTCTTAAACAGGCAAACTTCGAGATGGCCGGGAAGTAGCTGTTAAGCGTCTATACGGGCGCAACTATCGGCGGGTGAAGCAGTTCATGACTGAAGTCCAACTCCTTACTCGCTTGCGCCACAGAAACCTCGTCTCTTTATATGGCTGCACTTCACAGCACAGCCATGAACTCCTGCTGGTCTATGAGTACATCCCGAACGGCACAGTAGCCGATCATCTACATGGGGAGCGAGCGAAGCGGGACCCTCTCCTGTGGCCTACTCGTATTAGCATCGCCATAGAAACGGCCACCGCATTGGCTTACCTTCATGCGTCTGACATAATCCACCGTGACGTGAAGACTAACAACATCCTCCTTGACAATAACTTTAGTGTCAAAGTAGCGGATTTCGGCCTTTCTCGGCTGTTCCCCAATGATGTGAGCCACGCGTCAACTGCTCCTCAGGGGACTCCGGGTTATGTGGACCCCGAGTATCATCAGTGTTACCAGCTTACGGAAAAGAGTGATGTCTACAGTTTTGGGGTAGTATTAGTGGAACTCATATCGTCCATGCCAGCGGTTGATATAAGCCGAGACAGGCACGAGATTAATTTGGCCAACTTAGCGACTAGCAAGATACGGAACCGTGCGTTCCACGAATTGATTGATCCAAATCTGGGGTTTGAGTCGGATCCCGAAATCAATAGGATGATCATGGCGGTGGCCAAGCTGGCTTTCAGGTGCTTGCAACAGGACAAGGACATGAGGCCCTCCATGGGGACTGTCCTGGAGGAGTTGAAGGCGATTTTGAGTTGGGACACATAAGCCCGACAAGTCTAAGGATGTGAGCAATGATAACAGCGCCGGTCAAGGCAAGAACCCGCCTCCTTCGCCGGAATGCGATGATGCGGGGCTGTTGAAGAATATGAAGTCGCCGACTTCACCTGTTTCCGTGACTCAAAAATGGGGAAGCAGTGGCAGTTCTTCTGTACATAGTGGCTGACACATAGTCGGATCAGTTCTCTCATGCAATTTTCCCTTCTCCATCTTGGCTTAAAGTTTTCTTGCATTTCAGTAATGGTTTCTAGCTCATATTATACACAATGTAGATGATATAGCAGGCGATCAAGTTTTCCATTTTTGTCATCATTTTTCTGCTTCTACATGTCAGCACTTCTATTGAGGCTGGAGGAGGATTTGATGTAAATACTACTTAGTAAAGAGCACTTTTCTAAGAGTATGAATAAAGGACTGTACACATACTTGCCATTGTCCCTCTCTTTATCACAACATTTGAGGCGTTTGAAGAGTTTTCCCAGATCAGGGTTGAACATTGAGCATCTTTATGACATGATCAGATTTGCTCCTGAAAAGAATATAAGGACCTATAGAGCAGAGATACGATGGCCAATTGCGCCGGAGGACATATTGAGTCTCATCCTAGAAACAGGCCTCAGATAATGTTTGATAGCTCAATCTCTGTCGGGGTCTAGTCATGAAGTTCCTTCACCTTCAAACTCGTGAAGTGAGTTTCGCGTGGCAATGAACACATCGCATAAGGAACTTATGAAGTTCCTTCATGTTCTACGTGTTGAGGCAGTGTCACCCATCTAATCATAAAGAAGAAGGAATGTATAAATCATCATCGCTCGTATCGTACGTGTTACAAGGAAGACTTATTCTCATTCAAGGGCTAATCTGCATAAATAAAGGTACGAGACAGAATTTTCAGCCGAGGCCCGACTTTTTCACCCTTTTCACTGTTTTCTCCCTTACGTTCCAAAAGCACAAGCCTCAGCATTCTTTGGTCAAAAGGTTGGGAGGACCAGAAGCTTTTTCCATCATCAGCTCATCAGTTCATCACGAGAATCGTTAAAAACTACCCTTTAACTCAAAAGAAACTGCATTCTCACTCTAAAACTGTCTCCCTCTCTCGCTGTGCGTTTCTTTTGCGTTCAAAAGTCATTCTTTCTTTGAGAATTGTGAAAGACGATTTCTGAAAAGAAAAAGGGAGATCATCCACCAAGAACACGAAGAAAAAGATTGCAAAATCGCGCGCATTCTCCAGCACATGATGATCCCTTTATCATGCTCTCAAGCAATCAAAACCATCCTCTACCAAACAGTACTAAAAATTTGATTCAAATTTCAAAAGCACTGAAACCCAAGTACTTATCATTAGGCATATATAAGGAGTTCCCCGAAAAAACAGAGCACCCTCGAGAAGAACAAACAGAGCACGAAAAAGATGGCGACTCTGCAGAAGTTCAAGCTCTTCGCTGCCCAGTGCGGCGTCGCCCCGAGGCCCACGTGCAGCCCGAGGGCGAGCCCCGTCGTCCAGCTCCGCCGGCAGAGCCAGAAGACCACCCTGCGGATGCTCTTCACTCGTGGCGGCGGCATCGTTGGGGTGCGGCGGGCCAACTCAGTTGAGCCCGAATCGGGCCACGGGAAGAAGAAGAAGAGCGCGAGCGGACGCACTCTGAAGGACCTTTTCGTGTCGCCGCCGCCAAGTCCTGAAAGAGACCACGACGGAAGAGGAGGCGCCAGAGGAGATAGAAGTGGGGAGGAGGCGTTTCCTTTCCATGCCGGCAGTCTGGGAGGCCTGACCGCCGGACTGGGTTCACCGAGGCCAGTCTTCATGGGGCTGCGGTTCAGGTCGCTGATGCTCAGGAAGGCTTGGCGTCCCACGCTCGAAACAATACCCGAGTGACGTGATATGCAACATGCGGGTCGCAAAATTTTGCCTATGCACCGTGACGAGGGCCGTCGTTCCGAGTGGCAGATCAACTCGTTCTTCCCACTCATTCCCTTAGACTCCAATCTCGATCTTATCTTCGCGATTCGCGTTGCATATTTCTGTTCGGTCTCAAGTTAGTGCAGATGAGATTCTGATGAAATCAATCGCCATTCGAAAATTGCGTTCGGGAAAAGTTTACATACTATTGTATCGTAAGTTACGTTGTCTGTCGTATTGTCAGGCGGTAGAGTTTGCCGTCCATCAAGGTCTTACAATGTCGCATTACAGAAGAGTCTGACTCAACCCTGTTCACCTGATACTCCATGGACTGTAGCTCTACAGTCAAGGCAATTCACCGCTCCGGCGGCACAACCTTGCAGCGCAAGATGTCGGAACACCTTGGCCGTGCTGCGAACGGGCAGGCCGCCCCAAACCGCTACCAATGCCAATCTCCACTGTAACCATCAAAGCCTGAACAGGACCACGGTTCGAGTTTGACCTCAACCCAATTTTCCCCGCTGAAACTGAGCGAAGTCTCTCTCGGAAATCGTCGAGATCACGGAGGCGAGGAAGAGAGCTAGGTTGTGCAATAAATATAGTGAAGGATCATTACAAATTTACAAGAACCAAAGTTTGACGAGTGTGATGAGTACTGATGAGGGTGTACAATCCTAAAAATTAGAAACTAGAATCAGATCTATTAAGGTCACACTTTTTCTACTCCCTCTTTGGCTAAAACACTCCTCAAGATAACAATTAGATTATATTGCTTTTTGTGGATCCTACTTTTGAACATCCCTGTTCTGCCGTTATTTTAAGAAAGTACTGTTACATTATGCTTGTGTAAGTGGAGGCAACTAAATTGGTCCTCATAACCCACGACAGCTCCTTCTCGAGCCGCTTGAGTGAAGTCATTATGCCACATGTCTTACGGCAGAAAAGTATGCAAAATGCTTTTGCTTTTGCTTTTGATGAGTCATGGACGAGTTCTTCGATAGTTTGTCTTCTTGCATTGTCAAGAATTCAAAATCTGCCTTTTCGCATAACGCGTTTCTATTATTGTTTCTGCCGGTGTAGATTTAGGACTTAATTGATAAGATTAAAATGTTGATTACTGAATTGGCAAAAGTGTAGTAGATTTAAGACTATTTTGATAATTTTCCGTCATCGGGTCATTATAGATCTTCCGACACTAAAATAGACGTTTTAAATAATATTTTATTAAATTTACGAATTTTTATTATTTTTTATTTTTTCCTTTTTTTTTCTGGGGCGAGTTCTTCTCCAACGCAACAACTGAAGAACTCGCCCAACGATGATTGAATTCGCCAAATATAAAACTTAATTGGCCAAAAGGCTCAACCTTGCCACCCCGTTGATGGCGAGTGGCCCACAAGATTGACCTAGCAATAAGGTTTGGCAATCGTTGAAAAGAAAAAAAGGAAAAAATATAAAAAAATAAAAATTCAAAAATTTGTTAAAATATTATTTAAAATGTCATATCATTAATTTTCATTAGTTAAATTTGACAAAATCAACGAACAAACTTGATTGCATCAATTTTGCTAATTTTCCGATCAAAATTGGTCAAATAGACTGAATCAGCACAAATGCAAAATATTTATGACTCAATTGACCGAAAAAAAGATTTTGAATTGAATTGACACAATTGCAATAGGTTTAGAATTTTTTAAATATTTTTCCCGATGATCAACAATAAGGCAGGACAAGTGTGGAAATGAAGAAAAAAAAGTTTTAATTTGTTCAATATGACGCCACATATTTTAATAATAAAAAAAAGGTCATCTAAATAATTTTCGTGGTCAAATTTGACAAAATTAGCAGATATAACTCGATTGCATCAATTTAGCTAATTTCAGAATCAGATTGCCTTTTTTCAAGAATTCAATTACGGTTCGCGGCAAGATTTAGAACCACCGGTGCACTTTCTCCGTTGAAAAATCAACAAATGTCTGTTGCTTTACTGGTTAAAGGGATAATTACATTTTTTAATCCTATAGTTTGGGGAGATCTCACTTTTGGTCCCGCGGTCTTATTGGCTCGTGGGCAATCCAAGCCATCCGGTCGAAAGTTGCGCTCGAATTTTCCCGCAAATTATTGAATCCCGACGTAAGAAACATTAGGCTATCGTTCGTTCCGCCGTGTTTCAAGAAACATCAAGTCTAGTGTTCGCTTCGAATCAGTTCTCTTCCGGACTGCAAAACGCAGCCTAACTGAGCGATTCCACTTGCTGCATAATCAGAAGAAGAAGAAGAAGAAGAAGAAGAAGGTGATTTCGGCGCTGAATTGAATACTGCCGCAATTGACCAAAAGCTGCTGCTTCTGGAGTTTCTGAATCTATTCGCGCGAGGAAGCTCGAACAGGACCCGTTTCCGCATCGACCCAAAGACTGGTGCCCTTGCGCCGAAGATAGCGAAGCTATTACCGGATCTTGCTCCCAAGCTCCCTCACCGTCGGTTGGAAGAACAGTTCATCGCCCTGTTGCAGTCATGTAGGACCAAGCAGCGACTTCATCAAGTCCACGCCCAGGTGGTCTGCCATGGCCTCGAACGGAACCGCTATGTTGCCCCGAAAATCATCGCGGCTTGTGCTCAGCTCAAGGAAATGGTGTATGCCCATCACGTGTTCGACCGAATTCTCGACCCGAATGTTTCTCACTGGAACGCCGTGCTCAGGGGGTATTCTCAAAATGAATTGAACAGGGAGGTCGTTGTCTTGTTCAGTCGAATGAGGAGCATGGGCGTGATGCCCAATTGCTTCACTTTCCCTATTGTGCTCAAATCCTGTGGCAAGATCAGTGCTTTGGCGGAAGGCCAGGAAGTGCATTGTTTTGTGATCAAATCCGGTTTTAAAGAAAATCCTTTTGTGGGTACCACCTTGATTGAAATGTACTCAAGCGGGGGAGAAGCTGGTCCTGCTTACAAGGCCTTTGGTGAGATGATTGTGAGGAATGTCGTTGCATGGACTTCGATGGTGAATGGATACCTCTTGTGTGGAGATGTAGTTTCAGCAAGGCGTCTGTTCGACTTGGCTCCTGAACGTGACGTAGTGTTATGGAACACCATGATCTCCGGTTATATTGAAACTGGGGACATTGTGGCGGCACGGAAGCTCTTCAATGTCATGCCTAACCGGGATGTCATGTCGTGGAACACTATGTTAAATGGTTATGCTAATAATGGGGATCTCGATGCTTGTGAAGTGATGTTTGATGAGATGCCTGAACAGAATATTTTCTCATGGAATGGCTTGATTGGAGGATACGCCCGTGGTGGTAATTTCTTGCAAGTCTTGGCCACTTTCAAGAGAATGTCGATTGAAGGCACTGTGAGCCCAAATGATGCCACTCTTGTGACTGTTTTGTCTGCGTGTGCTAGACTAGGAGCTCTTGATTTGGGTAAGTGGGTACATGTTTATGCCGAGAGCCACGGATATGGTGGGAATACGTATGTTGTCAATGCTTTAATTGATATGTATGCGAAATGTGGGACAGTAACGAATGCGCTTAATGTGTTCGTCAATTTGTGCGCAAAGGACTTGATCTCTTGGAATACCATAATAAATGGTTTGGCAATCCATGGCTGTGGGGCTGACGCCTTAAGTTTGTTCGAGCAGATGAAACGTGCTGGAGTAAAACCAGATGGAATCACGTTCATAGGTGTGCTGTGTGCCTGCACGCATATGGGAATGGTTGCAAATGGCTTCTCATACTTTCAGTCCATGATTGATGTTTACTCTATAGTGCCTCAAATCGAGCATTACGGCTGTATGGTTGATTTGCTTGCTCGAGCTGGTCTTTTGATCCAGGCTGTTGAATTTGTGGACCAGATGCCCATGAAGGCGGATGCTGTAATTTGGGCTACTTTGCTTGGAGCCTGTCGGCTACATAAAAATGTTGACTTGGCTGAAATAGCGCTCCATCGGTTGAGTGAACTTGAACCTGGAAATCCGGCCAATTATGTTATGCTTTCAAATATATATGGGGATATTGGAAAGTGGAAGGATGTGGCAAGATTGAAAGCCGCAATGAAAGATACTGGGCGTAGAAAACTTCCTGGATGTAGCTTGATTGAGGTCAATGATGATATTGTTGAGTTCTATTCTCTTGATGAGAGGCATCCTGATAGTGATGAGATATATGAAGCCTTGGACGGTTTGATAAAACTATCAGGGTCATCTGGGCATGCATCTGACTTAGCCGTGTTTGAGCAGTGAACTTATAGAAGAAGAGGCACATCTAGACAAAAGTCTATCAAAGTTACCGTATTATATCAAGTCGCTTCCTTTCACTGTGGGGTGTTTGGTACAGATATGATTATTTCGATTTTAAGGAAGAGAGATCATCCGTGATATATACTTTAGAGAAAATTTAATGGTTATCTTATCAGCTATATATATATATATATATATTTTCGATAATTGACAATCTTGAGAGGAATCAGTTTCTTCTTTTTTTTTTTAGAAAAAAAGGCACAAGTCTTTAAATTTTTTTCTTAGTCAATTGATCCTTTCCATTAAAATGTAATGAAAATGCTGATGTGATAATTTTTTTCCATTAAATGTAGATTTTGTCATTCCACGGGGCTTTTAAAAAAAATTTGACAAATAGAAAACAGAATTAACATATACACACACTTAGAGGTTATTGTGTGGACTAGCAGCGGATGGTGGTTATTGTGTGGCTGATTGCAAATGCATTTGAGAGAATACTCAGAGAAAACACAAATTGCTACAAAAAAAAAAAAAAAAACATATACACACACTTAGAGGATCGCTAGCCCCCACCACTTGCGCTTGGTGTGGCGATGACTGCTGTGTGGCAAGGGCTAGGCGACACATTGCTAGGGTTGTGTAACCTTGGCCAGGTCCTCCTCACCAAGGATCACGCAGCCCTAGTGATCTATCTATTGGTATTCACAACTCTGTCTCTGTCTAAGTCTCTCTCTCCATTAGGGCTTGAGGTTATGTCATTTTTTAATATTTTAACCCAATCAACACGAAAGAAAATTCATGATACCCCTAGTTTGTTCAGGAAGCGCTCATGTGGCAGTCTCGGACAGCATGCCGTATGCATAATTAACATATGAACTAATGTGATCAAATAAACATGTTAGTTGGAGATCCAAATGGCCAGAAAAGAGTTAAGGATCATGATTGCTTATTTTCTGACGGTACGGGGACGATGGCTACCATCGTTCCACCAATAGAGAAAGAAAACGTCATGTGATAAAATTCTAAAATGAAAATGATAGATGAAAATCAAGATTTGATTTGTTCGGAGCCCTTAGGGCTGTGACTGTTGCGATGGCTACGTGATTGCTATCGGGTTCTGTGTGCCAATTCTTCTCCGTCTTGTCCTGTAATTCTTGGAATCTGTACCGATAAGGTGATAGAATGGGAGACCTCCTCTCTGGTTTGTCTTTTACCGTCGGAACGAAAAGTGAGGAGAAGACTTCACTTTTTTAAGTCAATCGCTAGCCATGAACTCAAATCATAGTACTCGACCTTCAAAGAATTCCAGGGTCGAAGACGAATCACATTGAAATCGTCGGGGCTCTGAGGCCACCGCGTTTGCTCTTTCGGGTCCTCTACGCTCAGTTGACCCAGTCAATTGGCGTGTTTACGTGAAAAGAGATTCAAGGAGACATTCATATAATGGGATCTTTAGTTTGAGCCACTGAAGCCCCTTGTATCTCTGCCATAAGCCACAAAAGCTCTCCTGTTTCTGTCTGTTCTTTGTGCTTCTATTGTTCCCTCTAAAATTCCTGAAATTGGGTCTCGAAAGCTCCATGAGTTCCAAGGTTTTGCTTCGCCATGTCATTAGCATTTTGATGATTATTTCTTTAGAAGACCGGGTTGCATCAGAGAGCTTGAAACTAGAGCCTGCCGAGTGCAGTGGCGTCATGACAGGTGATCACTCCGGCAACGACGCTAAACCATGCTGTCGTCCTGAGCCACTGTTGAAACTAGAACCTTTCTGGGAGGACCTTGTCCATTATGATCATCCTCTTAGGTTGATCTCAGAGTTTGAGAGAACGGGCAATGCTTGTTTTGCTCCACCTAAACAGTCTCCCATACCGCCTGGTGCACCTGATACTGATGTTCCCGGCTTTGAATCCGATCAGGTGCCTTCATACCTCGCATTTTTCCGTAATTGCTGCAGCTTCCTAAATGTTGATTATCCAAATCCTCTCTCGACTTGCCCCTCTGGTGGTGCCAAGCCGCTCTTATGTCTCTCTTTTAGACCCGAAGACCCACATCTTAATCTGTCAGCGTGCCAGAGTCATATTTTTGTACCTGTTAAATTAGCTGGAATGGATAGAGAGAAAATAGAACATGATGGCTCCGAGGAGAAAAGCACGGGTTTAGACTGAAATGGAATTTAACCTCCTGGGAGAGTTGTGTTATATGCAAAGAAAGTGGAGGCAACTGCACGGGACACAATGGAAGTTTTGGGTGCTTATGTTCTCATCACAAATTTTATCCGCACACTTGCAAAAGAGGTAATACCAATCCATTAATTCCCTGTAATAGCAACAGTTCAAATTCTCCCATGTGTTTTTTGGTGAATTTCCTCGCCATGCTCTCCAAACTTGATAAGGACTTCAAAGGATGAGGAGGAACTTTTGGCTTCCCTTGGTTTTCTATTCTCAGTTCCTTTTCCTTTTTCCTACATTGGCCATTACTTTTGTTCTTATTTCTTTTGGACAATCCTTTTGTAGTTTTAGTAGTTAGATGAATTCATAGCAATGTCATTTTCTTCTTCGTATCAAAGCTGAAGAACTACAGTACAACGTCGTCAGATCACAGATAAATTGTCCGGCCGAAGTGGCTTCTGTGGATCTCCATCCTGCATTAATCTTTGCTGAGCTTAGTAAATACTGAATTTATAGCAGTGTCACTGTTTGCGTTAGCCAGTTCTAATGTGAGATGCAGCGATGTGTTGAGGATTATAGATGATTACTGAATTTTCGATACTTAGGCTAGGGAGGAAAATGTGAAGTGAAAAGCTTTTCACACGTGTGTTTGCTCATGCTTGTTTTGCATCGGCTTGAAGTTGAGGTTAGCACTGTTGCATAAAATACTCCGTTAAGCTTACTTCTGCAATTCTCCATAAGATATGTAACATTAGGGAATGTCTATTTGCTCCTAAGAGTAAGATGTATATTGTTAAGAGATATTCAGTTGATAGGTAGGAATTTATATATGTTAGATCAAGGAAGCCATAAAAGATCTATACATCGTATATGAATGTCATCATATCGTGATATGACATTCGTAATAAGCCAATCTTCCTTAGACTTCCAGAGGAAAGACTTTAACCAGAACCTCCACCAACAACTTCTAAGCTAGATATACATAAACATCAATATTAAAGGTTGTTCCCTAATCTGTCTTTCTTTCCTTTTGTTTCTTTATTTTCGCTTTTGAAATTCCAACCTAGACCAGTTGCTGAACTGAACTGAATTGTTGTGGTCGATAGTTATGTTCTTTTTCCTTTGGCCAGAGTGATATACCTCTATTGTTTGTCTGTCTGCTTGTGGATCGTATCACATTCTATACTGAACTTTATGAAAACGTTTCCAATATACATGCCTGTGGAATGGTTGGACTTTCGTGCATAATTTGAACTTTATGGTTTTATCTGATGACCATACAAACTTTTTTTATGACATGGTCAAATTATAATATCCAAGAGGGAATTCACTAGTGAGAATATTGTACTGACAGACCATTTAGAGGGCATATATGCCCGGAGACCTCAGGTGAATTCACCTCTCTCTTTCCTTCACATTCTTCGATTGTCCTGTAATTTCTTAAAAACAGCTAAAAGAGCGCATACTAACAGCATGAGAGAATAGTAGAATTCGTCTTCTGGCTATACAGAACAGATGAGAAGACTTCACTTTTCAAGTCGATCGCCAGCCTTCAATACAAAAAATGTAGCGTTTGTTGACCCATTCAATTGTGTGGACTCCCCACTTACATATGGTGAAAGGGAAGCTTTTGGATTTAAATGGTCCATAGTCCAAGTTTATGAGTACTTGTATTGAATGCGACACAATGGATTATCCAATAATATACTAAGTGACGTGATGTAGCGCCTAGCTTCATGTTCTGCCATACCGCCCAGCGTTATTGTACCACTTGCCACACGATCTCTCTCTCTTATCTACACCCTCCACAATAATTCCATCCTCCAGCCATCTCTAAGCTATCAACACGCACAAATTCACGGTGAACAGAGGCAGCATCATCTTACTGATCATGCCGCCTCTCCCTCCACTCAGAAACCTCATATTAGTACTCCTCTCTGTAGCCTTCTCGGCTAAGATTTCGGTCTGTGCGACGAACAACCACTTCCAAAACTGCAGCATCCCCAGAACCTGTGATGGCCACAGCATCACCTTCCCATTCTCCATCCTAGACCAACAACCCTCTTACTGTGGCTTCCCTGGCTTCGAATAAGCTTGCATCGACAACACGCCAATCCTCAATGTCTCAGGCGGTGACTACGTTGTCCATGATATCTTTTACCAGAACCAGTCTCTCCGCATCTCCAACTCCGCTGTCTCGAATAATTCGACCTTCTCTTGCACGCCTGTTCTCAAGAACTTGACCCTTCCATCGACTCAGTTCCAAATTGATCTGAACATTACCGCCCCTCTTGCTCCTCTACAACCGCAATATTTCTATCCATGCGGATTACCTTCTTGGGTCAAGGATTACTTGTGTTGGAAAAGAAGGCCAAGACAGTGTTGTTCTGGCGATATATGGAGATGATGAAGATGGGGAAGTGGTGGAGGCGTCACTTAAGTGCGAGCGGTAAAGGTGCCAGTGGCGGCAGAGTGGAAAGGGCGGAGAGGGAGAGATAAGGAGGTGTGAGGAGTGGCTTCGTGCTGAATTGGACAGCGCCCCATTGTAGCGCGTGCGAGGAGAGCGGTGGCAAATGCGAATTCAATCACGAGCGCTTCAGGTGTTACTGTCCTGTCCGGGCTTATGCATGGGTTTGTGTTCATGGTAGGCTTATTTCTTCTTTACTCTGTGTCTGCGCATAATACACTCTTCTGTTTATCAAACATCGATTAAAATCATCGGATGGTGTGGGTCGAGTCGAGTGCACTTACCTTTCTGCCTAGAATGTGCTACGAGTTACCTCTGAATCATAAATAGTCCGGGGCTCCACAAGCTCACTGCGTAGCAGAATTTTCCTGAGGGTCGGAGCAACACAGTATCTGTCCATTTGTCGAAATTTTCCTATCGTTGCATGACGGTATCTTTCCTTGGTTGATTAGGGAAAACTCTCTGAAGGACCCATAGTCTGTCGAACCTTAACTCATGTGCCGACCAAGGTTCCTTGAGCCATACGGCACCAAGATTGGATTTATTCATTTTATCATTTCCTTGGCTTATTTCTTCTTTCTTGTTTAAACGTATACTATAACTTTAATCCTTGAACTTCTTGTATTTTGTCAATTTGTTTGTCAAAGTCTGCATTCTAATTCAATCCCTAAATTTATATTTTGTTTTCTCTCTAAGTTAATTCTTTAGCACAAGTATTGAACTAGTCATTTTAAAGGCATGAAATAAGAGTCACTGTGATGAATATGGATCTAATTATGATCCCCACGTTTTTCGATCTTATATGTATATACGTCCTCTCCGACTCTGTTGAAAAGCATTCCTGCCGTTGTAAAATGCATTTCTCCTGGTTTTTTCATAGTTTTGATTGGGAGAGTTTTCTGACAAGGATTTGTGTCCTTTGTAACAGCGCAACAAGGCGATTTGGTGATGAAAGTCGCATTAGGTACTCCATTAAACCTACATTTTGTCTCATACATGCTCGGAAACCTTGATTAAATTTTGCTTTTCCATTATTAGGACCTTATAATAGTAAAATGACGGACTGAAATTGTTGCACGCGAATCTTTTGCTTTTCTATAATCAGCTGCATCAGGAGTTGGAATTGCAGTTGTCATTCTTGTAGTCTATTCCTTTAGGGACAAACCGCTGATAAGAAATCGTATGGCTTTGATGATGGGAAAGAAAGAACGTTCTGCGGCCGCACAGCAAATCGAGGGACTAATCTCTTCGAGGAGATATACCTACAAAGATATCAAGAGGATGACCAATTCTTTCCGGGAAAAGTTGGGTCAAGGAGGTTATGGTTATGTGTACAAAGGCAAGCTACAAGGCGGTCAACTCGTGGCCGTGAAGCTTCTAAAGAAACTGAAAGGCAATGGAGAAGAATTTATTAATGAAGTTGCAAGCATAAGCAGGACTTCTCATGTTAATATTGTCAGCCTACTAGGCTTTTGCTTTGAGGGAAGCAAAAGAGCTCTAGTTTATGAGTTAATGCCTAATGGATCACTGGAAAAGTTCATATTCAAAAGCAACACTTCAGAGGCAAATCAGCAATTGAGTTGGGAGACATTATACAACATCTCCCTAGGCATAGCACTAGGGCTAGAGTACCTGCATCGAGGCTGTAATGCCAGGATCTTGCATTTTGATATAAAGCCTCACAACATTCTTCTCGACCAGAATTATTGTCCGAAGATTTCCGATTTTGGTCTTGCCAAAATATGTCCTAGAGAAGAGAGTACCGTGTCAATGTTGGGTGCACGCGGTACTGCAGGCTACATTGCTCCGGAATTGGTCCTAAGGAATATCGGAGGAGTTTCTCACAAATCGGATGTCTACAGTTACGGCATGATGGTTTTGGAAATAGTCGGTGGGAGAAAAAACGTTGAAGTTGGAATGGATTATACTAGCGAAATATATTTTCCTTACTGGATTCATCGACGCCTTGAACTGCAGGAAGAACTCGGGTTGCGTGGAATCACGAACGAGGAAGACAAAGGAATTGCAAAGAAGATGATCGTAATCAGCTTGTGGTGCATTCAGATTGATCCGAGAGCTCGACCATCGATGACTCAAGTTGTAGAGATGCTGAGAGGAAGTGTTGAGGCCTTGCAAATTCCCGCCAAGCCAACCTTGTCATCCCCATTATCGAGATCCCCCGTAGCTACTGCAGACGTGAATTCGCTGCTGCAATTTGACATCACTACAACATCTGTATAAGCTTATATGAGATACTTATTTTGAGATTCTTCTTCCTTTTGTTTACTTCGGTGGTAGTTTCATAGAGAATCTTGGGTGCTTCCATTCACAAATGCTTAATTCAAATTGTTATTCTGATCCACATGCCAATCAAAATAGAATGGCAAGAACTCATAACATATGGGAACATGCAACCAGATACACTAGGACTATTCCACCTTTACTCTTTTAACTATGAGCCACTGGCATATTAAAGCCCTTTCGCTTATTTAAGCCAGAAGAACAGTCAAATCACGTTTAGGGCGCGTTTGATAACATTTCTACTTCTCTATTTTTTTGTTTTTCTATTCCTTGGAACAAAAAAAAAACAAAAATCTGTTTGGTAACACATTTATTTTTCTATTTCCTGGAATAGAAAAATGGCCAAGAAATTTAGAACAGAAATAAGAAGTAGATTTTTTTTACTTCTTTGCTCCCAGAAACAAAAAAAGAAATAGAAAGGTCCGGTCCTCAAGTCGCGGCCTCGCCCCCCTCCTCCATCCTCCAAGTAAATCCCCAGACCGTCTCAAAGCTGGGTGCGGGTCCATTCCGTGCGGGAATTATAATAAAAAATCATAAAAAATTTAAATATTCATAAAAATCAGAAAAATTCTCAGAAAATCCATAAAAATCAGGAAAACTCAAAAACCCATATAAAAATTTGTAAAATTATGAAATTGAAAAAATTAAAAAAATTCATAAAAAGTTTCGGAAAATAAAAAGAGATGGATTTTGGGAAAGTAAAAAAATTTTAATAAACTTTTCTCCAAAAAAAAAATCAAAAATAAAAATTCACAAAAATGGCTTAGAATAAATTAAAAAATTCCGAAAATTCATAAAAATTAGAAAAATTTCAGAAAAATCCCTAAAAAATTTAGAAAATTAAAAAATTCCAAAAAATTCATAAAAAAAAAAAATTCGTAGAAAATCTATAAAAATCAGAAAAACTCAGAAAACCCATAAAAATTTTCAAAATCCCAAAATTTAAAAAATTTAAAAAGATTTCATAAAAATTTTGTAGAAAAAAAAAAGAAACAGATTTAGGGAAAGTAAAAAATTTTAATAAATTTTACCCCAAAAAAAAATTTTAAAAAAAATTCACAAAATGGTTTTGAATACCATGGCCACTCATTTTGAGTGAAATTTAAATTTTTGAGGTGCCCAAGTGGTATTTTTGAAGATTCCTTAGTTTAGGGATTAAAAGGGGTTTTAAACCTCTAAAAAGGATTAGACAACCCAATAAATCGTGCTTATTGGTTTTTTTTCACTTATAACTTGTACTTATGGTTAAATAAAAGATATAGATTTGAATGCAAAAATTGGGAATAGAAATTTTTTGGTTGTATAAAAACATTTTACATTCTTTTTCTATTCCATGAATAGAAATTTTAATAGATTACCAAACGATTCTTTTGCTCAAAAACTCATCCAGGAAATAGAAATAGAAAAAACTATTTCTAAAAAGAAATTGTTCTCAGAAACAGAAGTGCTACCAAACGGGCTCTTACTATCCGAATGGATATCGGAATCTTTCTGAATCCCAAACTACTGTCGTTCTATTCTGTGATCAGTGTCCGATGATATATGTGGTCGATAAAGTAGATATTAACCCTGATCCATCTTCCCAACTATAATTTAATAATTACTAAAAACATTATATTATACATCAACAACACATAAAGCAAAACCAAATAAAATTCTTAAACAGTGAGTTTATATCGATTTATAGCCAAATTAATAAGTTTTGCAAATTGATGTAGATATTTTGTTCTTGAAATATGGGATTAGATTAAATGAGATGTTTAATTATTCTTCTAATCATTCTTCCAAGCCTGAGTCATAGACACAATATATATGCACGGCCCATTGCACCGTAGGAAGCACTCTTTAACTGGTTCCATCACAACTTCATTTGGGATATTTATTTGGTAAGGATTTATGTCCTAGCAGCAAAACTTGGCAATTTGGGGGCAAAAGCTATATATAGTACGTAATCTGTCAAATTGTGTTCGTGGTTGAATATTGTCTATAATGATCCGCAGCTTAGAAGCCTTGATAAAGTGACCAAGTGAGATTGTTGTTTGAAAATATTGTTTGGTTTTAGCGGAACAGTTGCATCAGGAACTAGGATTGAGATCGTCCTTATTGTTATGCATTACTTCGGGAAGAAGCTGATGATCAGAAATATTATGGCTTGGGTAAAGCAGAGGAGCAAAACGTCTCGATGGTGAGATGAAAATTGACAGACTCATCTCTTCGAGAAGATACACCTACAAAGACATCAAGAGGATGATCGACTCTTTGGAGGAAAAGCCAGGTCAGGGAGGTTATGGCTGCATGCACAAAGGAAAACTCCAAGATGGTCAATTGGTGGCGGTGAATGATGCGGGAGCATCTGACTTAATTCCATTGATGAATTCAGCACAATCGATGTTCATTCAAGCCAAGGCATAATTTGGTCATAACTTGCTTCAATGGATCGAGAATGAAGTTATTTATAAGGAGACTATCCGCCAGGTTACCAACGATTGAGGAGTTATGGATTCTTCCTCATGGTTCAAGTATTAAGTTATCAATTTACCACATTAGTTGGTGAAATCAAAACTAATCAACAGCATATCGATGGGGGGGCTATTCTAAGCAATTTCATTGGATATTTGTTGATCTCCTAAGATGGTTAGTTTCTGGTCAAAGCTGGTAGATGAATTTTGGAAGATAAACCACAAGGTTGAAGAGTCAAGATTTCAAGTCTCCATGTCATTAATACATTTCTTAGTTCCTAGATCTTTGTGAGTCTTTATTGTAATGTGGGTTCTACAAGTCAAAGTTCTAAGATCCTAGGACTTTAATTACTTTCTAATTCCTATGTCTATAATATTTGGGGAGTCCCCGAGTCTCTTTAAAGTGTGTCTATTTCTTATGTCTAAGTATCTCTATAGATAGAGGAGAATTCTCCATTGTAATGCAAATTTTGATGAATATATGAGAATTCCTCTAAGTGAGTTGAATTATTTGTCTAATTCTTTATTCAACGTTGTTGGTCATGGTTCAAACAGTTCTTTATCCTTAGCCAGTAGAGTAATCATTTACGCCTTGGTGGTGAGCTACAATCTATCTCAGTTCTTTGTCCTTTGTTGGTGATCCACATCGGTGGTGAACCTTCCATATCCTTCGTCCTTTATCCATCGTCCCATTATCACTCCACACATCGATCCATACACTTAACCCCTCAAATCCCCAATTTCGGAATCACTTGCCCAGTGAAGCTTCTAAAGAAGTTGAAAGGTGGTGGGGAAGAAGTTTTCGATGAAGTTGCGAGCATAAGCTAGACTTCTCATGTCAATGTCGTCAGCCTCCTGGCTTTTATTTTGAAGGAAGCAAAAGAGCTTTGGTTTATGAGCTCATGCCCAATGGATCACTCAAAAAAGTTCATATTCAATGGGAGTAACACAATTACTGGGGTTTGTCTCAGTAGCCACTCTTCCTATTTGGGAATGAGAATGTGGGAAATTCGATTTCTCACCTTCTTAAGGGAGGTAATTTCATATGTGAGTTTCGATTTTCACGCTCTGCAAAGAAATAGGGCAAAAGTCTGAAAGTGAGTTGAAAGTTAGAGTAGGTCAAAAGAGAGCATTGCGTCGATGTTGCGTGCGCAATGCACGGGCGGACACATTACTTCGGAGTTGATCATAAGGAACACTAGAGGGGCTTCTTGCAAATAGAATATCTATAGCTATGACATGATGGTCCTGGAGATGATTGGCAAGAGGAAAAATATCAAAAGTCATGGTAGATCGTACTGGCGAAACGTACTTTCCACGTTGAGTCCACCAATGCATGGAGCTTTGAGAAGAGTTTGGGCTGCACAAGGCCACCAATGAGGACAATGGAACTGCGAAGATGATGATTTGTAATCAGCTTCTGGTGCATCATTCGGATCGATGCGAATGATGGCTCGTCGCTTGTCCAAGTGAAAGTTTGTCTCTGCATAAGAGTAACAACTCTAGTTAGGGTTAACTCAATGTCAATTATATGAAACCAATACAATTTGTAAAAGAGTATTCATTCAAGCTCAACTCTTGTGAACTCTTGAATTGGCTATGCCTAAGCTATTCATGAAATCACAGTCGCAAGATATGTCGATGTCCATGCTTAATCAGAGATCCCAAAGTACTCATCAACGAGGTTTGCTCCTAAAAAAAAGGAATTCTCCCGCGCCAAATTTGAGTGCAAATTTCATTTTTTTCATAAAAAGAAAAAGGAAGAAGAAGAGAGAACGCAATAAACAAAGCTGTCTTTTAAGTCAAAAGGGATTTTTTTTTTAATGCTCCCACTCTTGTTTGTCTTTTTTGGAAGTGCGTTTTAAAGAATCTCGTTGTAATGCGGGATTTTCCTGGCACTCGCAAATGCGGCAAAAAACAAAAGCCAATCCCCTGCGAAACCGTGCATGAACCCGCTTAATTAGTGGTGCTTAATGATCCATTTCGAAATATAATAAGACAAACTCTATAGAATCACTGACCACGCTCGAGATACCCCTAATTACTTTTTTTATTAACTACAGATTAGGCTTTGTTTTATGCACAGAGCACGCCCGCTCGAACTCTCAAAGTCAACAGTCTTCTCAGTTTACGTTGGGTTGAATCTGAGTTGGGTAACTTGGGTTCTTGAACGAGAGCATTTTAGTCCAAAAAACCACATGCAATTTACGCGAAATGACTTGGAAACCATTAATTGGGAGAGGAGGAGTACTTCCAATCCCTAAATGGATGACGGACAAAGCCGCTCGTGCAAAATTTCACCGGTAGTGTATGATCTACTATTCCTCAGGGTTAATATCACGAATTATCCAAAACCGGTACGTCCATTATAAATTTATTCCAAATTAATTTTTTGACCATCAAAAATTTCAGTTCGATACACCCGTGACATATTTACCCTAAATTAATTTTTTAATCATCAAAAATCCAAAACTGATGCACTTGTGATAAGTTATTACGAAAAATCATAAAATGGTACATCTATAATAGACGGAGGGTAAAACCCCAAACTGGTACACCCGTCAACTGCCACGTGTCATCCAACTCAAAAATTTGATGGTAAAATTTAACGGAAACTAAGAGAGGATAAATTTACCACAAATGTACAAAACTAGGATTTTTAGTGGTAAAAAAATTAATTTTAACTAAATTTTTTATAAATGTACCAATTTAAGATTTCTTATGGTTTTAATCATATTCCTAATATTGTTAACATAAAGTCATATTTTTCCTTGCCAGCACGAGTTTCCAATTCCACCCTCTAACTTCTGCTTCAATTTACAGTCGTGCCCCCAGCGCCTTTCTCTCCCTCTCTCTCCTTCAGCTTTGTTTGTAGGGAAACAAAAACCTACTTCTCCCTCCCTCACTCTCGCTCCTACTCCCTCGCTTCACCTCTCTCTCTCTCTCTCTCTCTTCTGTCACTGGCTTCCTCCTCCGCAGCGCCACCATGTCGCCGCCTCTTCACCTGAAGAAGCTCCTCCTCCTCCTCCTCCTCCTCCTCCTGCTCCGCTTCTCTTCCCTCCAAGCTCCCTCCGCCGCCGCCGCCAACCCGGACGCCGGGCCTCTCCTGGCCTTCAAGGCCGCCTCCGACGCCGACGACAGGCTCGCCGGCTGGAACTCCTCCGCCGACGCCTGCTCGTGGCTCGGCGTCTCCTGCCTCCACGGCCGCGTCTCCCGCGTCGTCCTCGAGAGCCTCAGCCTCCGCGGCTCCATCCAGCCCCTCACTTCCCTCTCCCAGCTCCGCGTCCTCAGCCTCAAGCACAACCGCTTCTCGGGTCGGGTTCCGGATCTGTCCAACCTCACGTCCCTCAAGCTCCTCTTCCTCTCCCACAACGGCTTCTCCGGCGAGTTCCCGGCCTCCGTGCCGGATCTCCCTAGGCTCTATCGGCTCGATCTGTCCTTCAACAACTTCTCGGGCGAGGTCCCGGCGGGGCTCAACGGGTTGACCCACCTGCTGACCCTGAGGCTCGAGGGGAACGGGTTCTCGGGCCCCATTTCAGGCCTGGAGCTCCCGAACCTCCAGGACTTCAACATCTCCCGCAACAGGCTCGCCGGCGAAGTGCCCAAGTCGCTGTCGGGGTTCCCCGAGTCTGCATTTGCGGAGAACTCGGCCCTGTGCGGGTACCCACTGAAGAAATGCGACGCCGGCGACCCGACTCGACCCGGATCCGATGGGGCCATCGCGTCACCACTGAGCCCGAGCGCGAAGCCCAACACCGTTGCCTCATCCCCGACCTCCATGCCCGTGACGGCGACGCCGGCCGCGGCCTCGTCGGGCGCTCGCCGCTCCGGCGCAGCCCACATCAAGCCCGTGGCCATGATCGCCATCATAGTTGGCGACGTCCTAGTGCTCGCGGCAATCTCGCTCCTGCTCTACTGCTACTTCTGGAGGAGCTACGTCGGCGAGAAGAAGAACTCCAAGCTCCTGGAGAGCGAGAAGATCGTGTACTCGTCCAGCCCATACCCGGCCGCGGCCGCCGCCGCAGCGGCAGCGGCTAACAACCCCGCCGGGTACGAGCGGGGGAGGATGGTGTTCTTCGAGGGGGTGAAGCGGTTCGAGCTGGAGGACCTGCTGAGGGCGTCGGCGGAGATGCTGGGGAAGGGGGTTCGGGACGGCGTACAAGGCGGTGCTGGACGACGGGAACGTGGTGGCGGTGAAGCGGCTGAAGGACGCGAGCGTGGGTGGCAGGAGGGAGTTCGAGCAGCACATGGAGGTGCTGGGGAGGCTGATCCACCCCAACCTGGTGAGCCTGAGGGCTTATTACTTCGCGAGGGAGGAGAAGCTGCTGGTCTACGACTACATGGCCAATGGGAGCTTGTTTTGGCTCCTTCACGGTACGTGCGTTGCTTTCAATCGTTTGCTTTTGTTGCTTTGCCGTCCTTAATGGCGTGACACTATCATTTGGGTTTTAGCGTAAAGTTGATCGCCAGTTCTCTGTTCGAAATTTGCATTTCGTTGCTCTGTTTAGTCCCCCTAGAACCTCCTGTACTGACTGTTCCATGGCCGGAACAAAGAACCGTCCTTGATGTTTTCAAGCTGTGATCTGACCGTTCCCCCATTACCTCCTTGTCAACTCAAGAAACGCTTCATTTCATCGAGACAGTTCACGACCCTTTTGGTGAACAGTAGTAAAAGCGCTCCATTAATCGCCACACGGCGCACATTGCGTGAAGCCTTCAGTGCCGAGCGCCGAGTTTCGTGCCCTTCTTTTTCGAACTCGCAAAGCTTTGAGCATATGGAGCAGCGAGCAGGCAAAAGGACAAAAGGGACAAAGGGGTTTTGATTATATGTCGATCTTTGTTTTCTGGGAGATGGTCTGATGAGTGGTCCACCGATAGTACCAGAGGCCGAGGGGGCATTATTACGGACAAGGGGAACAGTTATAGAAGATGACAGGAACCTGCGCCACTTTAATTGCCATCCGTGAACAGGGAGCCAAACCCACTTGTCTTTCTTTAAATACCTGCAGCACCAGGGGCGGGGTGGGGACCGGACTCTGCGTCGTCGTTTTCCCCGGGAAGAGGATAGCTTCGTTTTAGCTGCTCAATGGCCCTTTTTCCTTTTCTCTGTCGAATGACGTTTTTGAACATTTCGCAATTTTTTTTGTCGAACGTTGTTCTCATTTTCCTTCTGCTGCTGTCTCCTTCTTCGCTCCCCTTTTCCTTTTTTTCTGGTGCGTAATTTATCCTTTGCTGTCTTTCCAGCAGAACGCTTTCCAAAAGTGTGTGCGCTTGTAGGCCCCCCTTCCCCGCGCACTTTCTCGTTATCGCCATCATTTCCTCTGACCCGGCCTTTGTTTCTTTAGTCAAATTCGTGCAACACACCGTGCATCATCATCGTCATCTCCACCATCTCTTTAAAAGATCCCCCCCCCCCCGGTTCTTGATGTTGATCTTCGTGAAGCTCCTCGCGTAATTATTAGACCGAATCTTCCTCGCCTTTGATAAAGCTAAACCTGGATTAGCATGTCGCACTGTTTCGACGTAAATTCCAATGACATCCATCGATGCCTTTGTCGTTGCGAATTAACGTGATGGGAATCTTACGGTGTTGATTGTGGAATGTTCTTGCAAATGGAATGATTTGATACAGGGAAGTAATCGAAATTTGTTGTGCGGTTGGTTGCTGAATCTTGTAATGGGAGTGCAACAGATGATTTCTCTCAGCAACTGATGGGTCGAGATTGTTCTTGGTGACGCAGGGAACCGAGGAGTGGGCAGAACGCCGCTGGACTGGACCACCCGCCTCAAGCTCGCGGTGGGCGCGGCGCGCGGCCTGGCCTTCATCCACAGCTCGTGCAAGTCCCTCAAGCTCGTCCACGGCAACGTCAAGTCCACCAACATCCTCATCGACCACGCCGGGAATGCCCGCGTCTCCGACTACGGCCTCTCCGTCTTCGCCTCCCCCGCCGCCGCTCCCCGACCCAACGGCTACCGCGCGCCCGAGGCGGCCGACAGCCACCGCGGCGTCGCGAAGCTCACACCGAAGTCGGACGTGTACTCGTTCGGGGTCGTCCTCCTGGAGCTGCTGACCGGGAAGTGCCCGTCCACGCCGGACCACGGGAGTGGGGCTGAGTACGTTGGCGGGGCCGGGGCCGGCGGCGTCCTGGACCTGCCGCGGTGGGTCCAGTCAGTGGTGAGGGAGGAGTGGACGGCGGAGGTGTTCGATCTGGAGCTGATGAGGTACAAGGACATCGAGGAGGAGATGGTGGGGCTGCTCCAGATCGCGATGGCGTGCACCTGCGCCTCCCCCGACCAACGGCCGAGGATGGGCTACGTGGTCCAGATGATCGAGGAGATCCGCGGGGCCGACGAGGAGTCGTCATCCCCGTGCCACGACAACCTCGGGTCCGTTTCCGATTCCCCGTCGATGTCGGAAGGCACGTGCGGGACGAGCCAGTGATCTCTAGCCGGAAATAGTTCATTTGATGTCCGTGAAACTCCACCGCGGTTCTTGTAATTAACAAGTCATCATCTGCTATTTCTTCTTCCCTTTTTTTTTCCACTGTTTTCAATTTGATTTTCTGTTTTTTTTTTACCAGTCGATATCATCGTGAATGATAGCGGGAAAGGGGGTGAAGGATTTGATTTGAGCTTTTCTATGAGGGATTGAGAAATCATTGTGGTTAATGAAGAGGTCTTCATTGCGATCGTCCTTCCTTTTTTTTTATTTTTTCTTGACAATTTCGCTGCACCATTTTATCATGAAAAGTAGGTTGAGTATGATCATGAAACAACTTTATTACCCTTGGTTGCAATTGGCAATTTAGCATGTTTTCGTTTTCGTCGAATGATTTCTCTATTGGAAAAGCGAGGTTTTCCGTTGAGATTTCGGTTTCGAGGCATAATCAATTAATTTATTTTCTACTTGTTTTCTGCCCCTCATGGAAAAAGGGCCTAATTTCCTGAGAAAGATCGTAATTTTAGGTCCAATTTCAATTTTGTCTCGAATTTCTTTTCTCTATAGAAAAACCTCAACTTTAGGTCCAATCTCAAGCCCACCCTAATTGTTTTTGTCTAATAAAAAATCTCCAACTTTATCTTTAGTATCAAATCTATCCCCACTAGCCATTCGTCCAAAATTCGACGTTAATCATCTCCCATTTCCTTATTTTTCATATTATGTAACGGTTTTATTTTGTAGATAATTTTTCCCGTCACCTTATTAATGTGAATTTGTTACCGAGGTGGAAATGACATGTTAAACAAATAATGGTGATTTTTGGATAGAGGGGTTTTTTTTTTAAGTCCAATTGGATAGAGAGTTAACGGGGGCATATTTGAGACTAAATTAAAAATCGATAATTTTTTTTAGAAAAAAATAAGAATTCGAAGCAGATTTAGGATTAGAGTTAAAGTTGGTGATTTTTCATTAAACAAATAAATAAGTTCAAGACACATTTTGGACTAGACCCAAAGTTGAGGTTTTTTTTTTGTAGACAAGAAAAATTTCGAAGCAGAATTTGGGACATGACTTAAAATTAAGGGTTTTTTTTTAAGGAATTAGGCCATGGAAAGACTTAAGCTTAAAACCTTGAAGTCTTGAACTAAAAAAGAACGTATATTTTTTGTCCTTGTAACTACATTAGGAAGTCAATGAGCAAGTCATCTGCTGTTGGGCTGGCCTTCAGCAATCTGATTGTGAGGCTATCAAGATTAAAAGCACGGATGTGACCCACATCCACATGTAAATTAAACTCACTAAACTAGCTTAGAAGGAGCATTTATCTTAAAAAAAAAAAGCCAAAGTTTACGCTCTAAACAAATCATAAGTTCACACAAAACAAAATCCAAACCTACTTCGAATTTTCAAAGTAGGCTACTTCATGTATAAAAGGTAAAAGTAACGAGGAAAATTAATAGGTTCTACGAGACGGTTCATGGCTCAGTTTGTTAGAAAAAGAGTTAAAACCACATTGCGAAAAATGATTTAATTTGGTTACGATGCTATCTCTCCTTGCGTTATAACTAATCTCTGACGGACATCAAGAATCAAAAGTCAAAACACCTATCGCGAGTAGTTATTAATCTTGGGTTCCATCGAGTTATGAGCTAAACTAAGGGGAAGTAAAAGTCAATGTGGGACATAAATTCCACCTCCGGATGGTGTGGTCGTGCACGATGGGAGCCACCGCGCATCGAAAGAATAGTTTTATATATGTATTGCTATATATAATCAGTACTTTGAAAATTGAAATATCCCAAGATTATACGTGCGCATACGGTAATTTGAAGTATGCATGGCACATCATTTTATCATAAAACTTGATAGTTACATGCGAACATCTTCGTTCTATAAATGATCGACAAGTGTACGAATGTTGTTCAATGTTTCAAGAAGTAAGTGGTAAAAAGAAAAAGTAAAAATTTTGGCAAGGTAAACTAGACTAGATCCTTTACCCTATTTACCATTGCCAGAAATCAAAAGAATAGGAACCACTAATGAATGATTCTTTCGCTCCGTTTCTTGATTTTCTTGGGAGATGATCTACCTATTGAAGTGCATGACCCTGGGTGCAAACCTCAACAGCCGATCCAAAGAGCAGGGCAAGAACTTCCTCGCGAACAAGAAGCACACGCTCGTCACCTCCCCATTGTACTCGCACCGCGTCCCGTTCCCGTCCCTCAGCCGCTCCAGGAATCCGACTGTGATGTCGTTCCTCCTGAACCGGTTCGGGTGGGGCCCACCCTTCGACCAGTCGACCCAGGTCAGTGTCCGGTTCGCGTTGCTCGCCCCAAACCTCATGTTCACGAGGGTCGGCAGGTAGTGCTCGTCGGCGTAGCAGGCGTGCTTGCAGTGCCGCTGGAACAGAGGGAAGTAGGTCCGGTCGGCCACCACCTCGACGGCGAGCCTCCGGTCCATCTCGAACCACTGCGACCCCTTGCGCCAGTCGTGCACCCTGATGTACGGTAACATCGCGGAGTTGTACCGGCCGCGGCCGACGGGGCCCAGCAGGTCATAGGCCTGGACGAAGGTTCGGGTGGAGTTGATGAGGTAGGAGTAGACGGTGGAGAAGTTGAAGAGCGGGATGCACGTCTCGGAGAGCAGGATGAAGCGCTCGTTTGCGACGTCGAGGAGAGCATTGGCGAGGAGGCGCCGCTCGGCCTCGATCATGTTGACCTTCCCCCACGAGACTTCCTGCATTTTGTGAGGACAATTGGCACATTATACAAAGGCGAAAAAAAATCGGGCAGGCTTTATTTATAGACGGTGTGATAGATAAAACCAATCATATTTTAGAAAGTACATGTAAACTAATACTTTTGAGGAGCTTCGCTTTTTCTCGATATGTGATCGATATAACCTTTCTGGATTAATCCTATAGAGTAAGTTCTCACCTGTGTAGCTAAACATGTTCATGTCAAGGGACCGATCATAGACTCCACGAATAATGTCTATAGAGCAGTGAAAGGGCTTTAAGCAAGGAAGCAAAGGATCAAAATTGATGCAAATGTGACAAGTTCACGAGTCATCGGTGTCGGTGAACAACCTGCAGTACTGAGTTCAATCATTTCTGTGATGCAAATTCAAGAATGGACCGAGTGGTAGCTAGTTTGGTAAACGGGTCATGTCGTGAGATCACATGCAATAAGATCAAGACGAGATGGTGGAACCACCGGGAGCAAAAAGATGGACCCCTTCAATTTAGCTGGAATTGGGGGGTGTGGGGGTGGTGTTATTGAATTTCCTAAACCAATATCCACAAGGAAAAAACAAGATCCAACCGAAACAATAATGTTTGGCTACTAGTACGAAGATCTAATTCATCATAACCTATCGTCTTCTTCTATGCGCTTATATCAAACTTATTCTAAATGAAGATTCTCCAAATGAACCAAATTTTGTTAGACTAGCCACCATACTCGCAAATTTATTTATTTTTTTATCTGTCCTACTTTAACTCTCAACTCACTCTCAGACTTTTACCCTACCTCTTGCAGGACGTAGGAGTCAAAACCCACTTTTGAAACTACATATCTCCACTCTTAACCCCCCTTTGAGAAGGTGGAGAATCGAATTCTACACCTCTCCCCTTTCTAAATAGGATGGGTGGTCACTGGACAAATCCCTGTGATTCGATACTCACAAATTGACGTGACAAAAACTCTATTCCTATGAGCGAGAGTGCGCATGCATTAATTGCGTTGGGCAAAGGGGGTGGTTTCCATGTAAAACCCTTCACCTTCCAAGCGCACCCAACATTCAAATCTGTTCGTAAAATTGATTAATGCGGATCTCTTAATTAAAGCTCATCACGTTGCCGTCAATGTCGTCTTCTAGACGGAAGAGGACGCGCGTGAGGACCTAATCGAATTATCTTTGTTCCCCCGTTCGAGGGTTGGGGCGGCCACGGCATCTTTTGATCAACACTTGCCATCCATGGCCACAGCAACAAACAACTCGCCTTCGTCACATGCTCTAATGAGTAAATCCTCCTTCATTTGTAACCTCACAGTGTAAAAACCCTAAACAATTACGCAACTCCGCATCTCTACGCAATTCTTATTTCCCAGTTCATCTTCGTTTTTTCTGCGAAGCAAACATCCGTGTAATTTGAAGGAACCGACTCACTCGTTCTATCGCCAAACCACATGACCAGACACAAGGAAAGATTATGTTGCAACCTTATTATGCAAATCGAACAAACTATTGTCGTTAGTAAAAAAACAAAGGTCATGAAGACATGCATTTTCTTTGTCAATCTAAATAATATCCAGAAAGCAAAAGCAGACGAAACAATTATTGTCCCTTCCGAACTGTTTCCGGTTTGAAAGCTCCAAAAAAGTATCGGTCCATGACAAATGACAAACGATGTGTTTGGCTAGAATTATTGCAAGAAAAATTATTATGTGAAGCTGACTAGTGATACTAACCTTACTGGGAATTCTTCTGCCGTGAAACACCGAGTCTTCCGGCTCCGTCTCGTTCCACGGCGGGTTCGAGTGCACGTAAACCGAGTACAGCCCTTCATGCCCTTTGAAGAACTTCTCCCACAGAGGAGCCAATGGAACAGAACCCTTGGTCAAGAACAGGAACGCGACCTTCGGCGTCCTCTCGAACGGGTACTCGGGAATCCGCGGGCTCACCGACGCCCTCCATAGCAGCTCGTCGTCCTCCATGCCGTGCGCGATTGGCGCCGGCTTCAGGTACTCTGCCAGCCCCGCGTGGCGGACCAGCGGGACCGGTGGAAGGGCCGCCGGCAGTGGCGGCAGCGACTGCAACTGGGTCGGCAACAAGGGGACCTGAGTGAAGTTGACATTGAAGGACAGGCTCTTGAGATGGAAGCTGAGGACTATTCCCAGGGTTAAGCCGCACCCGAAGATGATGATGCAGGAGAGGATGTTGGTGAATTGGAGGTGCGAATAGAAGGGCTTGAATATCGAAATCGGCAGACTTTGGTTCTGTTGACTCTTCATTATTTTTTACCGACACCGAGATATGGAGAGAGAGAGATAGAGATAGAGACAGCGAGAAAAGCCTTGCACAGGTTGCAGGTTTTGCTTGAACTGTTCTTTTTAGCCCCTTTTTTGAGAATATGGGCTGTTGATGTCGTTGTTGTTGTTCAAGTGGCTTCTGAGCTATCTTGAAGGAACAGTGAGCAAGACACAAAAAGAAGAGTTGGGTCACACCAAGATTTTGCTTATTCCGATGAAAAAGTAGGTTTCGTTACTGTAGATTCAGAGACGAACTTTTCTTTCGACACAAGAGATGCCGCCTCAAGGAAAAAAACTGCTCCGAATGTAACCAGAAAGCAAATCAAGAACAAGTACTGAACGAAATGAAAATCAACTGATATGAAACAGGAAGAATATGAGATCTGTATGGTTCTTGCCCCGACACAAGTACTGAACGAAAAAAGAGGATATGGTTCGAAGGACGAATGTTTGCTGTAACGTGTGGGGAACAAATTAATCTCGCAACTAATAAAGCTTTATGACAGATCAGAGTAGACGTATACCACGGCTGCGGTTACTACCACGAGGCATAGAATCAGATCGAAGAAATCGGAAATGCGAATCATCACTCAATGCTCAGGCCCAAAGAAAAAACAGGAATTCGCGGAAGAATCGACAAGAACTGATGAAGGAACAAACGGTACAGGATATGTAAAGATCCAAACACAAGTCTGGAGAGAGAAGGAGAGAGGGATGCGAAAATGGTGGGGCGATTGATTCCTATCTTGCAGAGAGAGAGAGAGAGATGGAGAGAATAGGGACTCTCCTGTCATCGAGGCTCTATTATATGTGCGTACGTGTGAGCGACGCGTGCACAAACCCATCCACATACAGCGACGGCTTTCTAGACCCACGGACTTGGACTTTCAACTTTTCTGACTATATGCTAGTCTCTAATGCCTCTAATTTCTGGAAGAGTAAAACCCGCTTTAAATGGGCAAATCTCAAAGACACAAAACAACCCGGCTAATCTCATGAATCAAGTAAGGCACGGACGTAAAAGTCTGGATGAGTAGTTTAAACATGAAATCGTTTGTACTTGGTGATTTTGAAAGCCGAATACGTAACCTTCGCTTAACTCACACGCGTATACATAAGTCGCGGGGCAACATAGAGCCATCAATTTCATGTTGGGTTTCCTTTACACTCGGGACTCTCAAAACATGCTTTAGCCGCCTCTAAAAGAAAGAAGGGGGGAAGCGAACCAGAAGCTGCCATGGGGGAAGAAAAAGTCAAGACAAAGCTGGTTATCACCACCGGACGTATGTGGGGGATCCCATCAATGTTCAAAATGGACTCGACCCGAGAGAAACGTCGCACGCGGAACAAAGCCAAGGGCCATCAAGGAACGAGTTAACGCGTCCAATCCATTGACTCCGGCACGTTTCGTTACCCATTACACGCAAAATATAAGGGGATCGTGTCATTGGAATCCATGTTCCTAAAGAAGCCAAGGGGACCTTGATATGGGAATTAGGCTTGGAAAATCAACTGGACGAAAGAATGAGATCTTCCCAAGCTAACCCTACCACCCACACGATAAGTCAGACGATTACATTATGATTAGAAAATTTCTCGTGTCTAAGGTGAAGACAGGCTCCTTTTAAAAATTTCCAATGAATAAGACCCCTGGAAGAAGACATCGCCCCGAAGAGACAGCTCAACAAATCTAAACTATTCCCTATGAAATTGAACATATGATAATGGAATTGAAGAAGAAGGACTTTGGAGATAAGACCTCGAACAGGGCACAATTACCGGGCTTGATGAACGTATGTAAGGGTCCAAGTCTCCTTGACACGGCAAAATTAAAAAGGGGGGCTCATCCCATGGTCAAAATTGCACTCTAGTTGGATCCGAAACGATCGGTGGATCACGGGAATGGAGATCACCCATGTTTATGTTAAGTTGAATTAGCCTGTGGATCATTTGTGTCCCTTGAGAGCGATGTGTGTGACCGTCACCCACTAACCAGAAATATGCCTCTGGTAAAGTAAATCACGTATTTTGATACTTAATTTAATGGCGTTCTATAAAAAAACCCGTTAACTTCATTCTTAACTAGCATACGATACATGCTATGCACGAGTTAAATTGAGTAACATTTCTATATAATATCGTTCGGAACTGAATTTCATTTAAGCTTTTATTTAAACACGAGTGTTGCAAAGCACGAGACTTGTCCCATATCAATAGAATAATTAAGTTATTCCAGATAAGCAGTAACGTATTTGATACACTAATTATATAACAATCAACCATGTATTATGTAGAACCTATATAAATTATCATCTCAAAGTTTTTCAATAATTTTCTTCACACAACTGTGATGAGGGAGTGTTTTAATTGAAATATATAAGTTCAATTGTTTTGAGAATATTATTCGCTTTATGGATTTTCCCTATTGTTGTAACGACCATCGATGAATTGTTTGTTTATGTTACTTGCTTATTTTTTATTACATAAATAAATTATTTTGGCCCCACCTCGATCGTTGACTCAATTATTGGAGAAAAGAAACATTTATTGGCGTGCTACTTTTTTATTTTTTTTTGGTCAGTTACGTGCTACTTATTCCTCACTGATGTAATGTCCAAGAAGTTGCATCTATTTCTTTACACCCTTGACGTTTCAAAACTTTATGCGCAAGTTGGTTACGAGAAAAGTGTCGAAAAAGTCCTAAATTTTTTGCATTGATACTAATTTAGTTATAAACTTTTTTTTTGGTGTCAATTGAATCCTAAACCTTTATTTGTGCTAATTCAGTCCTTCCAGCTAATTTTGACTAGATTTTGTTGATGTGGACTCTAGCCACCGACGCTGATTTTGATAACTTTTAATAATATTTTAATATTTTAAAAAAATAATTTTTTTTCTTTTTTTCGTTTATTTTTCTTTTTGTTTTCCTCCCCTCCCTCTTCCTCTAGCCAGTCGCCGGACTGACGACCAACCAGAGGCCAGAGGCCGACGAGGTTGACCTCACCAACCTCTAGCAAGCCACACTAGAGGAAGAGGGAGGGGAGAAAAACAAAAAGAAAAATAAAAAAATAAATAAGAATTCAAAATTATATGAAAATATTATTAAAAGTTGTCCACGTTAGTAGAATCCGACTAAAATTAGTCGGAAGGACTGAATTGGCACAAAAATAAAAGGTTTAGGACTCAATTAACACCAAAAAAAGATTTAGGACTAAATTTGTATCAATGTAAAGGGTTTAGGACTTTTTCAACACTTTTCCCAGTTGGTTCCTCTTATTGAAATTTCGTTGGTCATTTTAATTCTCTCTCTCTCTCTCTCATGACCTTTGTCCCAATGTGATACACGTCATTTGTCAAGGATAACGTGTGAATGAGGCATCTTGAGTGGGCGTGCTATCCTGCATTTAATCTCGCATTCCTTTCTTTGTCGACTTAAATTATTTTCGTGCGCGCAAAATTCTTTTCGTTTGTTAGTGGCCAAAATTGTCCGAATGCTTCCTCTTATGCTTACTACTAGAAAATTCCATATTTCATTGCCGATCTTTACTTTTTCGGTATTGATCGCTCAGTCACTTACAATTGCTGATTTAAGATGAATACGGTCATTCTTTAATTCTGAACATTAGTCTTAGTTTAGCATATTTTAGGTTATCTAAAAAATTAATGAGTCAAGCCTCGTTTCGTGCTGGAGTTTAGTTTCTTAGCCTCGTTTGTTCATAATCTGTTAAAAGCTTTGAATTTTTGTTAGTTCTATGTAGTTTATTAAACATGGTTCTAATGTTTTGGAACTATGTGCCGCACCCTTTTGTCTCAGCAGTGAGACACGTGTCACCAACGGAGGGGACCACGTGTCAAGTCCTCGTTACACAAGACGTATATTCAATTAGATTTCTTTTTCTATGTGGGACATGCTACTCAAATACATACGTTCCAAACTAACACCCACGTCCGACCAAAGAATAAAAAAAAAAAATACACCAACGTATTCTCAATCAAAATTTCCAAAGTTTCAGAATTCAAATCGGTAAGCTTTTTTGCGATCAATTTTAATCGGAGAAATTATCCAATCAATTTTAAACTTATTGTGCGAATGCCAATTCAGTCCTAAACTTTTCAATTTTATCAATTTATTCTTAAATCTTTGAGCGAAATTTCAATGTAGTTCTTTCAGCCAATTTTTGCCAGAAATCACCGACGTGACGGTGTGCCACGTGAGACGGCAAACTATGACTAAACTGCCATGTTAGCGATTTCTGATGAAAATTGATCAAAATGACTTGGAAATTTCGCGAAAAGCTTTATAACTAAATTGGTAAAATTAAAAATTTTAGGACCGAATTGGCATTCATACAATAATTTAGGACTCATCAAATAATTTTCTTGATTTCAATTACTCCATTATGTACGGTCGAAGTATATATATACATGTCTATGTATGTTTGACAAAATCAAACTTATTAGTCATAGTTTAGTTTACTCCAAAGGTCAGAAGTGGCATGAAAGGTATCGAACGCGAATGAGAATTGACGTTTGCATGCATGCATCCAGCTTTTTTGTTTTTGACCAAGGGAAATAGCCTCCCCCACACGCAAAGGACAAAACTGAGGTCCAGGTCGATGGCTCCGAGTCTCCGACGTTCGGGTGACGTCAAGCAAACGGTTTAGGTCGTCATGGTGAAATCCAAGTCCGAGAGATTGATTTGATCGAGGAGTAAAGCGACTTAGACTTGTCTCGTTAGGGAGGGTAAAGCTCGGTCTAATTGCCACGTAACTTTTCCGGATCGAGCCCATATGTTAATCATGTATGGATGACTTGCACTTAGTTAAGGTGCAAAAACTTACCAAAGATTATCAATTGATCACTATTAAGAAAGAATTACATCGAAGTCAAGATAAAATTTACGTATCACCTGTGATCATTCTATTATTTTGTTTGGTTATACCAACATAGTTAAACCTATAACATAAAGAACTAACGAATCCACCTCAGCGTTGCAGCAAAACTCAAGTTCTTGTGTGCCATCTGTATTACGAATGATTTTGTCCATCTTATCATTTTATAATATTAATATGGTCATTAATGGAAAGGAAAACAATGGGAAGGGGCTAGGAGTTCCGTCTTATTAATCTAATAATCTCCATGCCAAAGATTGGTTTATGAAATTTAACTTATAAATTAATGTGACTGACTTTAGTTGAATGCTTGAATGTGACCCACTTAGCTTGTTGTTAAATAGACAAAACAAAGAAATATATCGAATACCAAATTTTCGTCATTCGATTGGAGCGACCTATGTTTAAAGAGAGAGTAGTAAAGAATTCCACTATAAATCAAAACTTTACAACGGTAATACAATCACGCTCGAGTCACTCAATCACCTTCATTATTTTTCGGCCTCCAATTACACCTAATAACTCATACAATATTTAACTCTCACAATTCTTCACGAAATAATCTTTTAATCTCATAAAGGAATTACACAAAATCTTAACAAGATTTTCATAGTTTCAAACACTTGGGATATAATTCACGAGCACAAGCTCATCTTGGATACTCTTCACAAGAAGTCATGTTTCTTATATATAGATGAGAGCAAGATCCAAAATAAGAAACCTCTTTATAAGAAACCTATTCCAACTGGAAAACCTATTCAAATTAGGAAAGTTTCATCTTCATGTTAAAACTCAAGACATATATTCAACAATCTCCACCTTAACTCGACTTTTGAGCTAAGTCATAATCACTTTGCTAGAAATTCGAATTTCTCTACTACTCTCCCATGGTTCCTCATGAGCTCAACCACAATAGGCATCTTTCAGTCTAAGCCATGTTTGAATTTCGTCATAACCGTGGACCTCATCAAAACATTAACTCCACTTGCACCTATAGCTTTTTTTTTTTTGGTCGAAGCACCTATAGTTACTCTACAAGGATTTTCTCCCACAACCTCATCTACTACAAATAAAGCAAAATCATTATTAGATCCATATTTATCAGGAGATTGAAGACAACAGTTACAACAACCGTTGTTTCTCCAAGCCCCGCCTCACTATATACCATTTGTGTCGATTATCATTCGAGTACCCGCTACCTTTTGAGTTTCTGATTGCAACTCCGCCTTGAGCTAAACACTGTCTAGATCGTCCAAACACTGCCAAAATCACTCATACCTAAAAGTACTAGAGACTCATCATATGTAACTTCTCTACTGATAATAGATGAATTTAATTCGGGCACCACAACTAATTGCCCCACTCACTTTGTGCATAGCCTTGGAACATGAAATTTCTTGTCCTTCCATTGATCTTACCATCACTCACTTGAACATAACACAGACAATACAGTACTTTAATAACAAAATAATCACTAATGTAACATTACCACACTTCTTTGCGAGTCCAATATCCAATTGTAGTCAATAAGGATCTATTTACTAGGTAGCTCGTTGTACTAAGCGGATCCACCGAGAATTTCCTAATCATATCAACACTAGAGAATATTTTATGGGCCGTCTATAATAATGTACTGCTCATCGACTCTGTAACCTATTATGGTTCACCGGCACTAGTGCAGTGTTTCACCGGGCGTGGTGGGGGTAGGGTCCCATAAATAACCTATTATGGTTCAAGAGTGTTTCACTATGCATTCTTTTTTATGCAAAATTCGTTTAACAGCTTAAAGCAAAACTCCACGTTACTATCCGCACCTATTTGATCGTCTTATTAGTCTCCTTTTCATTTTTCCTTCTTTTGCCACCATCGACTTAGCTAAGTCTATGACTTTGATATCAATTGTTTAGAAACAAGCGATCGAATAGTAAAATAGACAAAACAAGGAAATAGATTGAACACTCGGTTTACGTAGTTCGATTGGGGTGACTTACGTCCGTCGGGGAGAGCAATAAAGAATTCCATTATAGATCAAAGCTTATAATAAAGATACAATTACGCTCGAGTCACTCGAACACTCTCAATATTTTCCGACTCTCAATTACACAATAACTCACATAGTGTTAGCCCTCACGATTCCTTACAAAATTCTCAATCTCATAAAAGAATTATACAAAATCTTAACATAAGACTTTCACAACTTCAAACACTAGGGATATAATTTGTGAGCACGAGCTCCTCTTCAATACTCTTAGTAAGAAGTCACATTTCTCATATATAGACAAAAACAATATTGAAAATAAGAAACCTCTTTTTCAAACCTACTCCAATTAGGAATATTCAAATTAAGAAACTTACTTAAACTAGAAAAGTTTTCTCTTCATACTTAAATTCAAGATATATTTTCAATGTAGTTAAATACTCGCCCACCATTATCATACACTTCATAACCAACAAAGTAAACAAGTTTTTTACACTTAGAACTTTTCCCCTTCTTTTTCTTGCATAGATCCTCCTAGCTGCGAACACTAGACCTCGTCATGAATAAACCTAGCCGCCCGATGAGTTGATCGGCCCACCCGTCAACGAGGCAAACGGAAATGATTTTGTGCCCATGGGGCGTGGGCCAGCAGAACCCTTTTTAGATGAACGGGCTTGAGCAAGCCATTCTATTCTTGTGCCCGAGCAGGGTAGGACCTATCGGCCTAAAGGAACTGGTCATTTCATTGTTTGATTTAATTATGATGGCTCTTTCTGTCAAGAATCTCCTGAAGCTGCAGTTGGGAGTAATTGCAAGAGAGAATGAAGAGAGACTTGGCGGGCCTGGTCCGAGAGTGAAGCCTACTCTGGCGCAGATGAGGATGAGGCGTCAGCAGTGTATGGAGTGGCGTTTTGCTTGCAAAAGATGAAGGGTGGGATAAAATATGTGGTGACATGGACTCAAAAGCAGTGTACGAAGATGGCCTTAACCCAGCTAGCAGACGTGATTGGAGGACCGCAAATATTTACCGAAGATATTCAGTGAGAGGCCTCTTCTTTCCGCTCTGTTAGATCTTAGTTTTGCTCGACGTGGAGTTAATAGGCGTGCCCCATAGGGTTGCTGCTCTTTACAACAAGAAGATGTGCTTGAATTGGGATATCGAACCATCATCTTCTTTATTTGATTTACTCGTTTCTGTTGTTGGTGAAAGACTTCCTCAAGCTGTATTCTGATTTCCTGATGTAATGTCAGTGTCAGCTACCATAAATGCAACGACTCCTTTAGAAGTATTTCTTGGCCACAGGAATATATTAACTATCAAAATCCAGAAAGTGACGGTCCATTTCAATCGCCCCAAGAGAACCCAAGAAGAGGCACATGACTCAACTCCACTCCAACGTTATCTTGTCACCTGCATGCTCAGCATCAGCATCAGTAACTAAGCATCTGTTTTCAGTCATAGACAAAATCATGCTCTCTCCTTCATTGACTCCCACTTTCTTCTTGGTATTGCCATCAGACTCATCCACCATCGCCACTTCATCCTTTGGCATATCTTTTGTCCAGACTTCAAGCTCCTCCTATTCATCGTTAATTAGAATTGGACTCATCTAGTTTTGTTGGTATCTCTCTTCGCTTCTGGTTCTCAGCTGGATCTTCTTCTTCCTTCCTTTCTTTACGCCAAAAGACAGTTCAGATTTCTATTGCCATCCCAATCAAGAATACATTGCAGAAAGGGAAAGGGAGGAGCCTACCGAAAGGGGACAATAGATTCCCTCTTCACGCAGCCCCTAGATAAAGAAACAGTCTTTAATGATGGCGATTACTAGTTTTGTATTGTTTAATTGAACAGGAGATTGCTCAGAAGCCTCTCCCACTACTTCATGATTATCATAAAATTATGGCTCGTGGGATTTTTCTATGTTTGAAGTGTGCACACCATTGGTGGCCTCCAATGTTAATCAATGATCCGAGTTGGATAGTGGTTAGTGGTCTCGAACTTTTTCTAAGTAGAACATCAATTCCTTTTCCCAACTTTCCACCTTACAATTAGTCAAAGCAACCGAAATGCAAAGGGCACCACCGATAAACAAATAAACTTGAATGAGATGTATAAATATTTTCAGGTAAGTTCATTATCTTCACAGTCCGTAATTTCATTGGGTCGATTTCAATAATAGGCCTAAAGTCTCTACTTAATTAATTTCATGTGATAGCTCTATTGGTGGTTTCGTATCTTATTTTCTTCTATAATGATTAAAGGGTCGACCTTCGGTAGGTTAACTCAAGATCCCATGAAATACCTCGTTAACGTTCCTCTCGCTATGAAGTGGGTGTAATAATGATTTTCCTCGTTCTCGTCTATTGTCAAAAGGGTACAAAAGAAAGACTTGAAGACTATATTATCTTTCCAATGGATGGATGCTTTAGCGGGGGAAGATGCCATAGAAAGTAAGAGGGAAACGGGAAGGTGGATTTACTTTTGTAGCTAATCCACAAGATTAGTGGCAACTTGCATAGATGGTGGAGCAACCAAGATTGTTTGGACAAATATAACTATGATTTTTTTTATTCTTGAGTGCGTGCCAAACCCGAGCATGACACACTCGCGCAAATTGTTTAATCTGTGGTCTTCCTTCTCATCCGCTTGGCTGGTAGGTTTGTGGTCTGGATCATCTTCTAGTTAGCAACTCATAATCCATGTATGTTATCGATCCCTTTCTTGATGATCTAGAGGACTTTCTGAGTGAACAGGTCGTCTAGGAATGATCGATCGATGTCTGTAAATTTGATCATGTCAATGTCCGACTTACGTGCGAGGGAGGGGAATATTGAGAATATAAATCCATTTCGCTTTGTTGAAACCAGTCAGAATTTGGATGCAAACTTCAGAAAATCCTAATCCAATTCACCTTTTTGTGATGACTTGGGTGTGCAGATCCTTAATTTTATACCATCCTGACTGTAACAGAAGCATTAGAACTTGTTGGAATGTAACCAATACAAGTCATAAAAATTGGAACTTCTCTAGTTCTATACAGAGAATGCAAATCCCCCCATCATCAGGAGCCGTCCTCCTGACTAAGAGGGAAAGAAAGTGGCCATTGGGATTCATTAATGATCAGAATGTGTGGTCAAAGACTAAACTTGGTTGGCTATAAAGAAAAGGGTTAATACTGCGAAAAATCCCAAACTGATATGCCGTGATAATTTTACCCCAAATTAATTTTTTGACCATAAAAAACTTCAAACTGATACGCATGTGATAAATTTACCCTCAATTTATTTCCGTTAAATTTTATTGTGCAATTGCTTTGTTAAATAACACACAGCAATTGACGGATGTATTAATTTTATATTTTATCCTTCGCTTGTTACAGGCATGCCAGTTTATGATTTTTTGTTGTATTAATTCAATTTAATGGAAACTAACGAAGAGTAAATTTCTTGTTATAGGTATGCCGGTTTATGCTCATTTCCTTTCACGAGAGGTCCTAGGTTCAAACTCGCCTATCGGTGATTTAAATGGGAGGTCATGGTCACTGTGGGATGTTTCGTTAACCCCCTCGAAGACTAGTCGGGCATCATTCTTTGGTTTGAGCCCTAGCTCACGCCATTTTGCCTTTGGACACCTCGGTTATAAAAAAAAAAGCGAAGGGTAAATTTCCTTACAAAAAAAAAAAAAACAAAGGGTAAATTTGTCACAAATGTATCAATTAGAAATTTTTATGGTAAAAAATTAGTTTAGTGTAAATATATTACGGGTATACCAAATTTGGGGTTTTTCATTGTCAAAAAATTAGTTTGGAATAAAATTGTTATATGTGTACCAATTTGAAATTTTTTGTGATATCAACGTTAAAGGAAAACCTTCGTGGTTGATTTTTTTAATACAGTTAATTCTGCTCTGCTTGCCACCCTAGGATCTTGCAAGTTGCTTATTCTTTGGGAACCTTCATGGCGTTTCTTATTATTTCGAATGAGCATTTTTTTTTTCCATATGGGGCATTATTTATTTTTTCAAAAAATATATAAATATATAAATCTTGGTCAATGGAATTAATACGCTTTCATCGTACTGATCTTGAAACGGACAACTCCATTTATTTTAGGGGGAAATGACTCAAATAATTTATGAATTTTTATTTAATATGTAATAAGGTCGTTCGACTTTGAATTTTTTCAATATGGTCCGCGAATTTTTTCCCAATGTGCGATACAATCCTAGAATTTTTAATTTGTTCGATATGATTTCTTAATTTTCGATACATGTTCAATTTAACTCTTGGATTATATGAAAATGTTCGATATTATTTTTAAATTTGGATCACTGAAAGAATATACGATTTATAGACTAAATTAAAATATAAAAAAAGTTTAAAAATCAGATTGAAGAAATTGAAAACCAAACAATGCCAAAATTTGGGACCATCCGCTTAGTTTTCCCTCTATTTCGTCATTCTCTGTGCGCAGGATCGCGACAAAAAGGTCCCGCGACGGCCTACCCGCGTCACCGCGACGTTCGACGACCAAGAAAACGTGGTGCCATCCCATTCTTTTATATTCTGCACCGTCCCGTCGTTTCGACCTTCGGTTTTTCTCGCGCAGAGAGAGAGAGAGAGAGAGAGAGAGAGAGAGAGAGGGAAAGCCACAGAAATGGAAGTTAGAGAGGGAAAGCGGCAGACCGAAACTAGTAGGAGACGCAGAAGCGCGCACACAGGGAGCTTGAAAATGTCTCCTCCCACTACCACTGGATAGCCATCCATCCATCCATCCATCCATCTCTCCACCGTCTCCATCTCCATCTCCATCTCCATCTCCATCTCCATCCGCGCCAGAGGTCGGACTCCAGCTCGCGCATGTGAGGAATGGCGACTCCTTTGGCCGGGATTCAGCCCCGGCGGCGGCGGCGGCGCCACGGCCGCGGTGGCCGGGCCTGCCGACCCCGCCCAACCCGCGCCCTCGATGAAGTCGGTCCTCGAGTCTCCGATCTCGATCTTCCTCTTCTTCCACAGAGCCATCAGGTACGAGCTCGATCGCCTCCACCGGGCCGCCACGGCCATCGCCATCGCCACCGGCGGCGGAAACGGCGGCGGCGGCGGCGTCGGTCCTCTGTCGGAGAGGTGCCGTTTCCTTCGCGCGTTGTACAGGCACCATTGCGATGCCGAGGACGAGGTAGCTGCACCTGCATTGCCGTCGTTTTTTTACTCCTTCTGGCTGCTTCCATCGCGAGACTTCGTCCGCGGGGTTTGATACTGTCTTTCTGTGGCGTTCGTGTTAATTGGATCGGTTTAGACGGTAGTTGTCGAATCGGAGTAGTTCCGAGTGCTACGAATGCCATCTTGCTCACTAGACATTTACGCACTTGTGGTTCTATGGCTCCGTTGCTCAGCAAATAAACTGTTACGCTTGTCGTAGCGCAGGGCTTGTGGCTGACTGGCGATGATTTAGATCGGGACATCTTATTATGCTTAGACTATGTAATGTGTAAAACTTTCCTCCATTCGTATGCTGTGGCGTTCGAATCGAGCTTGCCTTCTCCTACTGACTATTTTGTTCACCAAGTTACCTACCCTGAGGAAGCTTTAAGCTTTTCCTTTCGCCTTTTGATTACAAAGGCAATGAGTGAAAAAGAAAAGCACTAGCTCAGGTTTAGAAATCGAGAAGAGGAATGTCCTGGTGAGTCAGCTTACAACAGATTCACAATACGAGCAGCAGGGATATCATAGAAATAGCTCTCAGAAATGTTGAAAACTGCCTATGCATTTTTTTTTCTTTGTGAACAAGTCTAAGATTGAATTCTTGTGGAGTTCTTTGCAATCCCTTGGCAGAGGATGGAGGGGATGCGATGTTTTAGATAGCAAGTGGAAGCATCGAATGCACAAATCACTTTTGGTGGCCCCTATCCCTAACTAAGACAATCATTGTCGAACTGCATCAAGTTTGGCAACTATTCTAGAACACCAATTTCGAGGTATATATACGAGTGAATTTTTAAAAATTGGATACACGTACAAGGCGAGGAGATATTTACTCTACCACTCAGCACCTCATCTTCAAATGTTCATTTGCTTGGACATTGAGTACTTGGTTCTTGTTTTCTTATTTAGATTCAGGTCTCCTCCTGGGCAATACTGATTTCGCTTTTGACGAAATTTCATATAGTGAGAAACATTCTGCAATTGAGTTGACCACCTCTTGCGTGAGTGACATACATTTTACATGTTTTAACTCCATGAAGTTTAATTGTCTTTCATAGCTCATAGTTGTAGTTGTACCCTTTTCACAGGGCTGAGATTTGAAAGGAGCATGATCTGAAATGATAATCAAAATAAGGTTACAGATTATTTCAAGATAAGTGAAAGAACAAGGAAGCTGGAGTATACAATATGGAATGCTAAAATGCGCAGAAACACCATAGGTGATTGAAAAATATCTTGTCAAAGGAGAAAGGAATCAAGTCATGTCTAGAGGAAATTTCATAGTTTCAGCTAACACTACAAACATATTTACTCAGTCCATACACTACTGGATATAGAAAGAAACTAGAGAAAAGATAGCAGCTTCTTAGAAGTACTTGTGTTGGTATTTATGTTACCTTATAAAGGAAGTATGCCAATCTGAAGTTCTCTTCCCCCCCCCCCACCCCTTCCCCTCTCTCTCTCTCTCTCTCTCTCTCTCTCTCTCCCTCCCTCCCTCCCCGTGAAACTAGGGGATAAGTTCAGAGTGGAATAGTCTCCCTGAGCTGATAGCCTCCAAGTCATAATTGTGACTGATGTCAACTTGATAAGATCCTTTGACCCCTGTCCTTCTGGACCTGGTGTATAAAAGTACTGACATTATATTCTACTTACTCAGCACAGGACTTCTGTGCCATACATGTAGTTAACTGTCCTTAATTTGTTTATGCATCACCTTGTTCCATGTGAATGGTGCAAAAAGATTTGAAAGGAAAGTCAGCAAGCGTAAAAGTCCTTACACCATGTTAGACTTGACAAAAGGCTGGATTCTGAAATGGCAAGGCTTCTCATGCAACTTTAATAGTGCCACGATGGTTCTTTTGCTATGTGTAGAGGACACTTAACTGAGACTCGGATCTCTGTGGAGGCATAGAGGCTCCACTTATATTCTCCTGCTTCTAATATTGATTTTTTTATTATGAATGATCTTCTTGGTTTGTGGTCTTTCCTCTTTTCATTTGCCTTTCTTTGCTGCTCTATATGAGATAATGGCTTGAGATATTGCTTCTGAAGTTACAGCATGCATTGGTGATGTTTCCAGTTTAAGTGTAGGTCATATTTCCAGCTCTGGATATACATGTGAAGAATGTGGCCAGGACTTACTCCCTAGAACATGAAGGAGAGGGTTTTTTATTCGATCAGTTGTTTGAGTTGTTGAAATCACAAATTCAAAATGAAGAACACTACAGGAGGGAATTGGCCTCATGCGTGGGAGCTCTTCAAACATCAATTAGTCAGCACTTGTCCAAGGAGGAGGAACAGGTCTGTCTGTCCTTGATGCATCGCCTTTTTAGAGTGGCCATTTAATGTATTGTTTCTCGGATTATTCATTTGTGCTCTTTACCTATTTGACATCTTTCTGTTTTCTTTTTTCCTTTTATTCTTTAATCTTATTTTTTAATGTGTACTGCAAGCTTTTTGTTGATCGTTTCCCATGCAATTTTTAGGAAGACTAATTTTGATGGCGTCGATCTATAGGGTTTTGGGAACTACTTTCTCTTGGTATGACTAACTTTTTTAGGTTCAGCCTGTGATGTAAAGGAGAGAGGAGAAGAATGTAGTTTTAATGTGTTCCTAATCAGTACTCCCTCCTTGGTTGTCGTGTCTGATTCCTTGAGCCTTGTCCCATTCCGCAAAAGAAGTAATACTAATGTAATTTGTTTTATAAACTCTCTTTCATTCATTTTAAAGATTAGATAATTAGTACATAAGGATTTGTGTTTTTCTTTTGGCTGATCAATTTTCTGTTTGGAAAGGGCATTGGGAAAGGGCGAAGGATTTGTTAAGCGATCTCTTTTTCTGAAAGGGGATTTGCTCGGCATTCTCTTTATGTTATAGAGTGGATAACTATTATGGAGATGTTTGAGTTTTTTGGGCAATTTAAGATTTTTTCTGGAAAACCATCTTTAAATGCTTTTTAATTTCAAATAGCTCTCGGGAGAAGTTTTGCTTGTAATCATTGTCTTGCAACAAGCTTTGTTTATGAACTGTTAAGAAATGATAAGTTCTTGCCAGTTTGAGGTTACTATTTGATGAAAATGCTCTTTAATGCATTTTCATTGTCTCCGTGGCTCTTCTTCAGTTTGTTTTGAAATTTACTTTTTATTGGAACTACAATACTAGTGTCTCTGACTTGCTTTGGCTGTTGCAGGTCTTCCCTTTGCTTATTGAGAAGTTTTCCTTTGACGAACAGGCATCGTTAGTATGGCAGTTTCTGTGCAGCATCCCTGTTAACATGATGGCCGAGTTTCTTCCCTGGTTCTCCTCTTCCGTATCACCTGAGGAATATGAGGATATGCTTGAATGCTTGCGTAAGATAATCCCTGAAGAAAAGCTTCTTCAACAGGTGAAAATTACCTGAGGGGGGGTGCCATATTCTTCATAATTTCTAGAAAAAAGAATATTGGCTGACATTAAATTTTCTCAATGAAGGTTATCTTTTCCTGGATTGAAGGGGTGAAAATGCATGATTCTAGTAAGAGTAATGGGAACAATTGTAACTATGTCCCATCATTGCAAGTCTCTGAATCTAAGTTGTTGAGCAATCCGGCTGAGAAAGATGACTGCGCAGTTAAACCTTCAAAGAGCGGTAAAAGGAAATTTGGAGAGGCGAAACTTGACCCTGATGATTCTGTTATGATTCATCCTATAGATGAAATCTTGTTCTGGCATAATGCAATAAGAAGAGAGTTGAATGATATAGCTGAGGCAGCCAAAAGACTACAATTTTCTGGAGGTTTTTCTGATTTATCTGCATTTAACAAGAAGCTGCGTTTTATTGCCGAAGTTTGTATATTTCATAGGTATGGTGGTCTTTATCTTATATTAGTATGCTTATCGTCCTTGATGGGGTGCTATGGGGTCTCAATAATTGTTGAATCTCATCTCAGAAAACATATTTTAGGAGACTGGATTTGGTTGCCAGGGTTTTTTGTACTTGGTCAAAGCTTTGAGCAATTAAAATATCGCATGGCCTATATTTCAGGATAGAAAAGAAATTTGTAAGCGGTATTTCCTTGTAACTGGTGCTCTGTTATTGCCGTGGAGGTTTTTTACCAGAGAAAACTTGGATGCTTGAGCAGCTGCTTTGTGGAGTCGAGAGATAATTTTTTTTTTCCTGAGAGACCTACTTAATCGTTAATTTTGCACATATCATTAAGGATCCCTAGGAGTAATTATAGCAACAGACAATGTTTGTTTCTGAGAGAAAGGTGTACATTTTGTTTTTGTTCTTCTGCATCAGTCTCTTGCTGTGCCTAGCTTACTTTCTCTTGCTGACTTGCTTTACTGGTTTTCTCACAGATGAATGTTCTTAAAATTCAGCTGTTAGAATTTCCTTTCACCTTGAATATTCTTTTGGCTGTATTGTCACTTGCAGATTCTAAGCTTTCCTTTTTAAATGCAGCATGGCTGAGGACAAAGTTATCTTCCCTGCTGTAGATTTAGAACTCTCTTTTGCTGAGGAGCATGCTGAAGAAGAGATACAATTTGATCGGCTTAGGTGTTTGATTGAAAGTATTCTGACTGATGGAGCCAACTCATCTTCTGCTGAATTTAATACAGAGTTGTGCTTACATGCCGATCAGATGATAGACTCCATCAAGAAGCACTTCCAGAATGAGGAACTTCAGGTGTGCATACTATTTTTCAGATGACCTAAAATTTCCCATAGACAGGACATTTTCTCTCAGCTCAATTTATTGAAGACAGTATAGCTTGTATATGTCAATGGCCTTTTGTTTTCCCAGATAGGGTTCTAAATATCACTTTCCCAGGTACTACCTTTAGCCAGAAAGCATTTCAGCCCCAAGCAGCAGCAAGAACTTCTGTACCAGAGCTTATGTGTGATGCCATTGAGATTAATTGAGTCAGTCTTACCGTGGCTGATTGGATCCCTGAGCGAAGAAGAAGCACAGTCATTTCTTCAGAATATGCATATGGCAGGTACACCCTTGACCTTAACTGTTGTGGAAAGTAAAAGCTAACTTTGCTCTTCAAGCTTTCTTTTTGTTGTGTCTAGCCTATTTGTAACTTGCAGAGTTTGTGGCTGCAGCTCCATTCTCGGATTCTGCGCTGGTTACACTTTTTTCTGGTTGGGCATGGAAAGGCCATTCCAAAAAGTGTTTGTCTTCTAGTGCAACTGGATGTCCTGCCAAAAGATTGACAGGGAGCAGCATGGAGAGAGATGGTCTATTTTATAGGTGCATTTCATTGTCATATGCTGATGTGTTAACTTCTTTTGGTTGTGAAGATGAGGCACATACTTGTGAAAGGCTTATCAGGCGAGGCAACAGACTTTGTCACAGAGACAGTGATGCTCATCAAATTAGAGGACTTCATTATAGCCATACGTTGTCTGGTGATGATCAAAGTTGTGTACCTGAGTTAGGAGTGAATTCTAATAAGCTCAGACTAGGTTATCTTGCTGCTGCAAAATCAACAAAAGCTCTGTGGTCCTCATCTTTTGACAAATGTGCTCCACCCCTCAAGTCCAGTCTTTTTAACTGGGAAACGGATATATGCTCTGCCGAAGTTGGAAATGCTAATCGTCCCATGGACAATGTATTTAAATTTCATAAAGCCATTCGCAAGGACTTAGAATATCTGGATGTTGAATCTGAAAAACTTAAGACCTGTGATGGCACCTTCCTAAGGGAGTTTACTGGTCGATTCCAATTATTGCGGGGCTTATATAAAGCCCATAGTAATGCAGAGGATGAGATAGTATTTCCAGCTATAGAATCCAAAGAGACTCTTCACAATGTGAGTCACTCCTACACTTTAGACCATAAGCAGGAAGAGAAACTTTTCGAAGATATTTTGGCTACACTTTCAGAGCTCACACAATGTCACGAATGCTTGAACAGTGAACTTTTGTCAGAAAATTCAGATGGAAGAAACTCTCTGTCTATTTATCACCACGAGACCATGAGTAAGTACACTGAGCTGGCCACCAAACTTCAAGGCATGTGCAGATCCATCAAGGTTACTTTGGATCAACATCTTTTTCGAGAAGAACTTGAGCTATGGCCATTATTTAATATATATTTCTCAGTTGAGGAACAAGAAAAACTAGTTGGTAGGATAATTGGTACTATGGGTGCAGAGGTTCTCCAGTCTATGTTGCCATGGGTGACTTCTGCTCTCACCCAGGCGGAGCAAAACTATATGATGGACACGTGGAAGCAGGCAACTAAAAACACCATGTTCAGTGAATGGCTTAATGAATGGTGGGAGGGAGTTGCTGTTACAACTGTGCATACAGCTTCATCGGATAGTAGCTCGTCTCTTGGTATATCATGAGCTTTTACTATTTTCTCTTGTGAATGTGCTTCTTGATCATGCACCAGCTTTGAGTTCCTGCAGTTAACATTCTTCTGCTACATCACCAAATTGGAACTTAGATATTCATAATTCCAAATTGTATTGTATCCACACTTCTTAGGTGCTGATTTTTGTGGAAGCTTGGATCGTAGTGAAACATTCAAGCCTGGATGGAAGGATATCTTCCGAATGAATCAAAGTGAACTTGAATCAGAGATAAGAAAAGTTTCTAGGGATTCAACTCTTGACCCAAGAAGAAAGGCATATCTTATTCAACATCTGATGACCAGGTTGGTTTTCAATGCCAATGTGTGGGCTTCATCTATTCATTAGCTTCCCCTTTTTTTGACATGACTGGCTGTGCAGTCGCTGGATAGCCGCTCAACAAAAACCACCTGAAGCTGTTGCTGAAAATTCTACAAGTGATGAACTTCAGGGATGTTGTCCATCATTTCGAGATTCAGAGAAACAGGTGTTTGGTTGTGAGCATTACAAGAGAAACTGTAAGCTTCGTGCTGCCTGCTGTGGCAAGTTGTATACATGCAGATTCTGCCATGATAATGTTAGTGACCATACCATGGACAGGTGACTTCATAAAACTTGTGTGTACCATCCTAGGACGTTCTATACTGCACACTTGAGTGCTCACATACTTCTCATGGTTTTGCTCTTAAACCTGTGTTGAATCGAATTGCAGGAAAGCCACTGCTGAAATGATGTGCATGCATTGCCTTAGGATTCAGCCAATTGGACAAATTTGTGCAACACCTTCATGCGATGGTCTCTCAATGGCAAAACACTACTGTAGCATTTGTAAATTTTTTGATGATGAAAGGTACAGACATTTTCTATGATATAATTAATCATTTCTCTGAGTTTTTTTTTTCTCAGTTATTTCTTTTATAGGTCAATGATGTTAAAGAAGTTGCATTCTTGATGAAGTTCTGTACAATCGAATTATCTCTCTTTCCACACATGCATTTGTGTCTCAATTGCTTGTCCAAAACTACATTAAAGATGAACTACGGCATCTTTTTCCCTTGTTGGTCTATTATCTTTTCCGTCGCCTTTTTTTATCAATCTTTATCCTTCAAGTTGGGTGGGAACTGCAAAATGGAGATAGAGTTTCTGCAAAGTGCACATTCTGTAAATATGTTCGTATATGTTGTAGCAATCTCGAATCTTGCTTGCATAATGTTGCGAGGGTCCATTGCTATTATTGTTACTATTCTTATCAAAAGTTTTAGTCCAATGCCTCATGTATGTCCGAAATGTCTAAGCTAAGTCACTTACCTAGCAAAGAGTTTTGGTTACCAAGTTTTTACTGGAACATCATTTCGATTAATTCTCATAGTCTCTGAGATCAACTTTCGCACAAGGCCCAAAATATATTCACACTCCAGAATAATCTTATTTCCTTTTTCCCTCCAGGAACATTTACCACTGCCCTTTTTGTAACTTATGCCGTCTTGGGAAGGGTCTTGGGGTCGATGTTTTTCATTGCATGACTTGCAACTGCTGTTTGGGGATGAAGTTGGTTGACCATAAGTGCCGAGAAAAAGGTTTGGAGACAAATTGCCCTATCTGCTGTGATTTTTTATTCACATCGAGTGCAACTGTGAAAGCACTTCCCTGTGGCCATTTCATGCATTCAGCTTGCTTCCAGGTATCTCTCATCTTTGGTTCTGCTCAGGTCTAATTTGGGTGTCTGAGTGTAGCTTCTGAAGATACTGAACATCATGCTTCTTAATGTCAGGCATACACATGCAGCCACTATGTCTGCCCAATTTGCAGTAAATCCTTGGGAGATATGGCGGTATGAAAATCGGTTATTATATCCTCTTTTAGATGTTTAAAATGTTGTTTTAGATTAGTCCCATCGTGGTTCCTCTCGGTTATTTCTTTTAGGACTTGGATAAAGTTTTTCAAAGATGTTTTAGAAGTCCCATCGTGGTTCCTCTCAGTCATTTCTTGTAGGACTTGGACAAAGTTTTTCAGTACTGTTGTGGGAAGCCACTCAGTTGATGCAAACTGGGCTTGTGCTTGGGGAAAGAAAATCCTAAATAGACTAATAAAAATCCCTTTTGTTCTTACAAAAGCCACCATATGAAAAATGAGTGTCCAATATTCTATGCTTATCCACTTGTTGAGCGTCGAAAGGATTTGATTGCTCGATCCTCGAGTTTCAGTCTGAAGAATAGTAGAGTATCAACTGTATGATTAGGCTGCGGGCGGACCATAATATTCACAAGCATTCTGGGAAGTTCAGTTCTCTTACTTTTCCATCACATGAATCTCATACAGTCGGCTAGTCTTTGCTTGCTGGAATCTCTTAACTATAGGTGACCTCTTTTTTTCACGTTGGCCTCGGTGAAAACAGAAATAACATTAAACCTTAAATGTATCTGTCTATCAAACGTTTGCACTTCTATATATAAACTTGTGCTCACGTGCATCGTAAGTCTAAGTTAAGGACGGAACATCTTTTGTGCAAGGTTAGAACACACGATCAGGTTCTCATTCGGTTTCAGTCTGTTTTCTTTGTGGTTTTAGGTTTACTTTGGCATGCTTGATGCATTGTTAGCCTCAGAAGTGCTTCCAGAAGAGTACCGGGATCGCTCCCAGGTAAAAATTTCTCTTCTGTTTCCTTGGATCTTCTGTGCTGGCGCAGCTTGTCTGCTTGTTTTTCAGTTGGTCTTTCTGGTGATGTAGGATATACTGTGCAACGATTGCCATAAAAAGGGGACATCGCCGTTCCACTGGCTACACCATAAGTGTGGTTTCTGCGGATCCTACAACACCCGGGTTATTAAGTTCGATACATCGTACTCGCATTGCTCGACATCACATTAGATCGAAATCTCTCGAGCATTTCTCGTCTACCAATTCTCACATGGCAATCAATGTACATCGTTCGCCATCAAAATGGGATCCGCCCCGTCCGTTCTCACTTTCATATTCATTTAGCATTGACGTGGAAACTGGTTTTGTTTCCCCTGCTTTTGTGTTGGGCTTAATGCATGCCAAATTTTTTACTATCATGCGATCAATCCAGAAATGAAACGGAGAAGACCAAGAGTTCGTTTAAGTCGCATCAAATGTTGAAATAGGAAGTCAAAGTGTAATGTATTTTAATTTGACTGAATAATTGTACTTCAATTCTAACCAGGTCCCGATCACTCCCACGGTCCCATCCTCTAACCAGGTCAATGCCTAGTGGCCCGCTCTTTTCTCTGAAATAAAAAATTAAAAAAACCATATCTGATAATCTCTTACCAACCGTAAGTTACATACAAATAGCCAATAGAATTAATCCAGCTAATTTGGAGAGGAGTATGGACAACGTATTATTAAAATCAACTTACCTGCTAATGGATCAAAAAGGGGGTTAGGAATCATCCTCAAATTAAAATTAGCTAAATCTTGCTATTGTTAATTATTTTGTCAATTTCCAAACAAAAGTTAAAAAGTTCGGTTATGCAATCGACCATTCAACAAAAATTCTTTGAACGATTTGATTTTCAAAATAGTCATAGAAATGATTATTATTCAGCCTTTGCGAGTCTTATAAAGCAAACCACCGGAGGTTTACCTCAATGGCTACCCTTCTCACTTGAGAAAGGAGAGGTGGGGAGTTCGAATCCCCACCTTCGCAGGGGAGGTAGGGGTGAGATTACATAGTTTAAAATGTGGGTTTCGACGCTCATGCCCTGCAAGAGGTGAGGCGCAAGTCTAAGTGTGTATCGTGAGTGAGAGATAGAGTAGGATCGACAAAAAAAAAGTCTTATGAAGCAAGCATGTGTAACATATTGTAATTGCTTTGATTTTATAAAATGCGGAAAATATATCTCTAACATTTACTTACAAATCATATCCATTTTGTCATTCAAAAAACATTCCGTGTAAAAAAATCGACTTTTCCGCTAGAAAGTTTGAAATAAATAAATAAAAGTTATTGGAAATCACTTGCTCAATGAAAAAGAATTGTGATTGATCTAATTTGGAACTAGTGAAAACGCATGCTATAAAATTGATACACCAACTTTTCTTAAAAATTTCCGATCTCATTTTAATGAGAAATTCAATACTATTGGACTCGCGCGCCTTGAGCACAATACGACATGATATTGGTATCTAATCCTCGAACACCGAATAGAAAAACATAACAGATCTTGGAGGGAAAATCTAATCAATCGATACATTTAATTCTTTCAAAAATGAAACGACACAAGCAAGTTTAAATCTGATCACGAGACCCCAAACAATTGCAGCTCCAATTGCTTCTCTTTTTTTTGGGAAATTTCAAATCAGTACCCAAAGTGGGATTATGTTTTCAAAAAAGGGTTCAAAGTGGACATAGTATCAAATAAGAGCCTAAAGTGACCAATCAGTCTCAAATAAGCCCCAATGAGTCTTAAGTAAGGGCCTAAGTTCGTTGTTTTAACAATTGGAATAAGGGCCATTTTGTCTTTTACTTTTTAATTTTTTTTGTTTCTTTTTTCCTTTTCCTTTTCTTCTTTTTTTTTTCCTCTTTTCCCTCCGTCGGCCATAGCTGGGGCTGACGGAGGTTGCCGCCTTGGGTAGAGGCTACCATTGCCTGGGTTGGGCGGCCAAGGGTTAACCCTCGCTAGATCCGACAATGGCGAGGGTTGCTCTCGCCGGATTTGGCGATGGTTGCCCTCGCCCGCTCAGCCTAGGCGAGGGCCGCCCTCGTCCCCGCTAGCGTTGGACCAAACTATATGAGTGACGTGTTTGCCGGGGTTGAACCCAGGTCCTTACTTGAGATTCATTGGGACACTCAAGCCCCTATTTGAGATTAGTAGCAAGACTTCAAACCTTTATTCGACGCTATGTCCACTTTTTTTTTTTTGAGAAAATGACCCCATTTTGGATACTGATTTGAAAATTTTCCCCTTTTTTTCTTTAACCCCAATTTTTTTTTAATTATCATAATGTTGGATAAAAATAACTTTATGTTTGACTTTTAACGGCAGATCTCGGTGCGGGTTTTCTTAAAATGGCAGGCGAACCCAGTTCTTCTCGCGGCAAAAAAAAGTAAGAAAAAGCATAGATTTTGCGGGGGAGGGGGCTTTTCATCAGCTCGAGCTGACGGGAGAGCTCCGGTGTTCGAAAACCCTAATAAAGCTCCACCGCTGCTGATTGGGCCCGATTTCCTTTCCTCCCCCCTCCGATCTTTTGCCAATTTCGGTGGAGCGGTCGCGTCTTTCTGGACCCTCGAAATCTTTCTGCGCGAGCTCCGAGGGGAAGCGATCCGGTGCTTCGAATTCCGTGCCGCATTCTTCTTCTTCTTCTGTTGGCGGAAAAGAGCCCTTCTTTAAGTTGAATTGTTTTTTGAATCCGGGTGGTCTGGAGATTTGAAAAAGAAATGGAGTAAGTCCAGGTGATTGGGCCGATCTCGAGGGGGGGGGGGGGGGAGAGAGAGATGGGTCCGAAGGTGGAAGGGCCATCGGCGCCGGCGATGAGGCGAGACCCGTACGAGGTGCTGAACGTGTCCAAGGATTCGACGGATCAAGAAATCAAGACTGCCTATAGAAAGCTTGCTCTCAAGTAAGGTTTTTCTTTCCTGTCTCTTTGTTCTTTTCAGTGGCTTTGATCTTGTGAGCTGCGAACTGGGTCTTGGTGATCGAATTGAAAGGCCCCGGGTAATTGGGGGTTTCCCGGTTTCCCGAATTTGTGCCCGCGGCATTTCGGGCGGGCGGATCGATTATGATGAAGAGGATGGCACGGGAGCTCCTCTGGGTGATCCAGGCGGCGGATTCTCGGTGTGCTTGGAGGTCCTGTTGATGATTTTGGGACCTGTAGATATTTGTTCGATCGATGTCTGGATGATGCACTTTTGATGAAAAGACTTATTAGTTCCATCAAAATGTTCCCTTTTTTTTTTTTTTTTAATTGGAACTGCATATCGTGTCTGTGCAAATGATAAGTTTGTTAGGACAAATATAACTGTTGAAAAATGATGATCTTGGATCCTGTCCTTTATTTGGCTTGAATTGTTATGCTCTAGATGCTTTCATCTGCTGATGAATCATGTATGGAAAATGCCAAAATTTTTGTTCTAGAGAAAAGCCAGTTAGTTGACGGCATATGTGAGAAAGAGGTATTCCATAACTAAATCGCCACCCTAGTATGACGTTAAACATATGCTTCTCAATCATTGTAGGTCAGATGTAGAGCCTTTCATTTGACAACAATCGTTGTATAGTGCTCAGAATTCTTCTTTTAAGTTTAGTCTAGTGCTATAATTTTGATATATCAATGTGACTCCTCGAGAGATCTTCAGTCTTAACCTTTAAAAATATAAAATTTAATATGATTATTTCTTTAAACTGGCAGGTATCACCCTGACAAGAATGTTGACAATCCCGAAGCTTCTGAACTTTTTAAGGAGGTTGCATATTCATACAACATACTATCTGACCCAGAGAAAAGGAGGCAATACGATAGTGCAGGGTTCGAGGTGCTTCAATTGATCTTGCTTGCTCTTCCCTGTGCACTTGCTTGGAAATGTGCTTGTGCATGTCCGCTAGGTGTATGAATGATCATACAAATGTCCTCGCATCATGTGACTGAGTGTTGCTTTTGGCACTTGAATTCCTATGAAGTGCCATTGTGTGAAGTGGCAATGCCAATTTATTGTACCTCGGCATTTCAAGTGGAGAAGGAGAGATTTTTTTTTTTTTGTGAGAAGGGGAGGAGGGGGGAAGGGGAGTTTGAACTGTACACGAGAGTGCCAACATTTGATTGCGCTTGCTTCTAGTAATAATATCTCCTGAGTTTTGCTTTTTTATGAGGTGAAATAAGATAAATTGCGAACTTGGGTGGTTGTACTAGTCCTGTAGAGGTTGTGTCGATTTGTTTGTAGAATTTTGCCAATGATTGAGCAGTGTCTTCAAAGTGGTCCTGATCATGCATGCTATATCTTAAGTTGGATTGTTTCATCTTATGGCATATGATGTTGCAGAACAAGTAAGTCAATAATGGCAATTGAAGCTGTAAATTTTTTGTGAGATCAGTGCCAACTGTTCTTAAAGCTTAAGCTGTTAAATAAATGCATGGCTTAACGTCTAAATATTCTAACACTCATCTTACGCATAGGCTGGACTTTGGCATAGGACTAAAGCGTGGAAATACAGATATAGGGACGCCAATAAGGGGTCTGAAAAGAATTGAACTTAATGTATATATTGATGCTTTATTTTCTGCTAGTTTAGTTCATTTATTTATAGCTCATGCATGAAATCCATAGACGGATGCTGCTCTATTTTTGTGAAGAAGACACCTTATGGGGACTAGTGATGCATGGTTTTTTTAAAGATGGGTCAATATTTTGGTTAACTTAAGTTTGAAATAGTAGGCCGCCGTGCCCCCAGCAGAGTTGCCGTGTTCTGTTTTCTATTGGAATTTAGTTCTTTCATGGTTTTTCTCTGTAGTCACCTTATATTTTATTGATCAAACAATAGGATTTAAAGTTTTCATATTCATGAAATAAATTAGGCTCTCGATGCTGAAGGCTTGGATATGGAAATCGACTTGTCTAACCTGGGAACTGTGAATACAATGTTTGCAGCATTATTCAGGTGCTTTTTTCCAACAGTATGGATTTTTTTAAGATTCATTTGGCTCTTTTGCATCTCTCATCGTACTTGTCGACAGCAAACTGGGCGTGCCAATCAAAACTACGATCTCTGCCAATGTTCTTGAAGAAGCTATCAATGGAACTGTAACAGTACGACCCCTTCCAATTGGAACATCAGTCAGTGGAAAGGTGCTTGTTTTTTTGTTTATAGACTGATTGATTGGCATTCGTGAGAGCATATTCTTCTGATTTTGAATTATCATGCAGGTGGATAAGCAATGTGCTCACTTTTTCGGTGTAACAATTAATGAACAACAAGCAGAAGCTGGTATTGTAGTAAGAGTCACTTCCACAGCACAAAGCAAATTCAAAGTAAGCTTTTCACAGCAATTGTTGGTCTTTTTTTATTAAAATTTTCCGGATGGTTTTGTTTCTGGACTCATTCATTTTGTTCTTTGTTTGCTTATCCAGTTGCTTTACTTTGAACAAGAGGCCAATGGTGGTTATAATTTGGCCTTACAGGTATGTTACTAGTCTAATACATGTTCATTTCTCTCTGTTTTGTCAAAAGGGGAATGGCTTTATTGGAAAGAGAAGGGCAGCTATTGGTGTTTTAGCTGGGGGGCTGCCCCAATCATGTGCTAAAACATAAAAATCCAAATTGCGTGTTTTCCTTTCAGTTTGTAGGTATCATGTTTGCAATCTTGAGAAAATAGCCTGCTTTTAATTTTGGACTCAGGTAGTGAGGTTGTTACTGTTGTTGTAGCTATAAAATGGTATTTGTAGGGATGAATGATGTGAAAGCAGCATCCATGTTTAAGGATGAAACGATGAGCTGGGGTTTTCTTTAACGATGAGTTGCTGGGACAGAGTGCAGTCAATGGATGTTGTAAAAGGACCATGGCCCAGGGCTGTGAGTTAAATAAAAAATATTGCACCGGAGAGTGAATAATCTCTGGGCGAGTGCTACTGCTACCATTTCCTTGAAATTGTGATTTGTTCTAGTCAAGTAAGAGTCTTGGACGACTTGTCTATCAGGAGCTATTTATGACTTTTAATGTTTTGCCGTGTGTGTCATGCAATGTGCTCTACTTCTAGAGCTTTGATTTATTTGGCATTCTATGAGATTATTTGTTCTTCATATAGGAAGACAGCGAAAAAACAGGCAAGGTGACATCTGCAGGAATGTACTTTCTGCATTTCCAAGTTTACCGAATGGATTCAACCGTGAATGCAGTGCGTTACTTTCTATTATTCCTCCCCTCATTTACTTTTTTCAACCTGGGTCGCATTTCTAATTGTTAGCGGTGGGCAGTTGGCGATGGCCAAGGATCCTGAAGCTGCATTCTTTAAAAGGTTGGAAGGTCTACAACCTTGTGAGGTTTCAGAACTTAAAGCTGGAACACACATATTTGCTGTCTATGGTACGGTAACTTTATTCTGTTCTGGCAATAGAAGTAGGATTTCCCTTTCATATTTAGGTGGATTAATACTCTTAAATTGATTCAGGAGATAATTTTTTTCAAGCCTGCAAGCTACATGATAGAGGCTCTTTGTGCAAGATCATATGAAGAGACGACGGAGAAGCTGAAGGAAATTGAGGCTCAGATATTGACAAAAAGGACTGACCTACGCCAATTTGAGACAGAGTATAGGAAGGTGTTCTCCTCTTTCCTATATTATTTCCATGCTTATTGTTTCATGCGAATTCTCATGATTTTTTTCTGATACCTGTAGGCCCTTGCACGATTTCAAGAGGTGACGAACAGATACGGCCAGGAAAAGCAGTCTGTATGTCCTTTTCTTTTCTTGGCTTGTCTTCTCATTGAGAATCTGGGATATTTCTATGATGGTCAATATGAATATCTGAGGCCATCTCTCCTCTGAGGGATCTTTTATTCAAAGCATGTTGCCTTGGTAGATGTAGTTTTATGTGCTGACACATACAACCATGCATTCTAGGTATGTCCTTTTAAGATTTTGGATATGGGAGCTTTTGTGCTTTTCACTTTAAAGATGCTGGAACTTTTCATGCCATTTGTCACCCCCTTATCCGAATGTCATTTTCTCCAATTAACATTTTTTCTTTAATCAGATGCCCTCCTATGATATTAACCCATTTATTTATGTCTTTGATGGATGGTTACAGCTGCATTCCTTTTCCTTTTCCCCCTTTTTTGGACATGAGAAATGACATGCCTCCTCGCTGAATTAATTTATGGTATATTTTAGGTAGATGAGTTACTAAAACAAAGAGACGGCATTCATTCTTCATTCACTGTAACCCGGGTCCCAAATGGTGACTTTGGTAGCAGCGGTAGTGCTGGTAATGGTACTAGCAGCAGCAGCAACAGAGTTCCAGGTGAAGATTCGAAGATGGGAAGTCCGGTGGAAGATGGATCTGTTGAGGGAAAAGACAAATCATCCAAAAAGAAATGGTTCAACCTCAATCTCAGAGGATCTGATAAAAAAATTGGTTGAATTGTAGAGTTGTATAGAGGGTGTATTTATATTCATCCAGCATTCGACCGATTAGGGCGCTACCTTGCTATCCTCTGAAGAGCTTCGATCTCATATTCACTTGTTACTTGTCTTGTGGGTCTTCTTTTCGTTGTTTATGCAGAATCAATGTTGTTTATAGTGGCTATTAGGTTGTATCTTGTTTTTCATCTCCCAAGTGTTGACATGATTTATTAAAGAAAAAGGTACAAAGAGAATGAATGGAGAGGAAATGTTGTGCCTTTTGCAGTCATCTTGGCATTTGCCATGAGTGTTGCTTAATCTTCCAATCATGTAATAACTCTAACCTGCAATACCATATTGATCCTGAATGCCTGATTTGATTTATTTCGATCATGGTTGCAGATGATGCTCTGCCTGTCAGATTCTTGATTCTTTGTATTCAAATTCCATTTGAGTAACAATGGCAGTGGGTTCTTTCAAATGATTCACGTATCTGAGGAATGGCATCCTTCTCAGAGTCCTATCATGTTAGAAATTGGAAAGAAGTAAACAAACAGAGGGAAGTGAGGATTAGGACATGGTTCAACCTTGTATTGGTGGTGAGAAGTGAATCCCTGCAAAACTGATGATGAATTACTTTATTGGCGCATCGACCTTGAGAAGTCATAGGTGATCAAAGTTAAATTAAAGTGGCAGGTCAAGATACAAGCCGAGCTTAGCTGTTGGGCTACAAATCGGCCCAATGAGCGACTTCGAGAATACTTTCTCGTGGGTCGTGGCTGGCCAGCAAGTATTTGTCGTTTACTTGGGGACTTCAGGATAAATGAATAAAATAAAAAAGAAAGAAAGGGTAAAAAAAAAAGGAAAGAAAATCACCTCTTTCTATGGCGTCATTCCCTTGACAAAAATCCTCACATTTAGGTCTAATCCTTATTCTGCTCCAAACATTTTTTGTCAAGAAAAAAATCCTCAACTTTTACTCTAGCTTCAAGTCTGCCCACGTGTTCAAAAATCATCACTAATTTTTCCAAAATTATCACAATTAGGGTCAATTATAGGTTCGTTATTAGAATTTGCGTTATCATCAATACCATCACCTTCATACAAAATAGCAGTGGCAACTTGAATCTAATAATCTTGAAGAAATTTGGTGGCAATTTTTGGAGATGTGGGTAGATTTGGGACTAGAGTGGCAATTGAGATTTTTTTTAGACAAAAAAAGTTTGGATTTTAATTGGAATTGGACCTAAAGCTACAACTAGCCCCGTTTCTATATATAGGTCATAGCAATGGACTTCCATTATTTTTAGTGTAAGTGCTGAAGGCATGCTCTTTTCTTGATGCCCGTTCTTTTCTCTGGAAAAATTAAAAAATTAAGACGGCTGAGTAGATGTCCATTTAATTCCAGTTGCGTATTAGAGTGGCAACATTTTCTTAGAGAACTCATCCATATAAACAATTCTTGAGATGCATATAATATAAGGTCATAGGTTGGTCCAGAGGGTAAAGTGTTCCATATCTGGTGCAAAGTACCAACTTTGAGATTTTCTTGAAGTGTTTTGACAAAATGAATTGTTTAAGTCTAGCTACAATCAAAATGATTATCTTGTCACTCCTCCTAATTGTGTGTGTATACCTTTTTCGATTGCCCAAATAGTTATAGTTGATTTCTTTATATGCAAGAAGGCCAACCTCAAGTACTTAAAGTCAGTAAATCTAAGTTTCCTGTAATATCTCACTAACCTTATGCATCTGAAAAAAAGGTGAGTCAATTGGAATGATACTCCGATTCTTTTTATTCCTACAATGAGTATTCAACCTATTCGGATCTGCAAATTCCTTGGTCCCTCTTGCATCGGTTCTCCTCTTGAGATTTTACATGTTTTGTTACTTGCACCTTTTGTGTAATGAATAAGGGATTCATCGTTCTTCGCCAAAGAAAATACGAAGATTAATTTTGGATGCATGCACGTCCGGTGTAACTCTTTTTCTACCTCATCCCGAATTCATCGTCATCACTACGAGTAATTAGTTACTTGCTAAAGATAAAACTACCCATATTAGCATTGAGAAACGTGGCATGCGTGAAAAGAAATTTACGTGACCTTTATAAATTATATTAATCCAACGAAAGGAGCCATCTTTTAAGCCAAAGTTACTATCAAGACCGAAAAATTGAAAGCTGTACATAGTACCGAGACGAAGAAAAGCAGAAGAAAAGGGAACTCTCAACGCTACCTATTAATAAATATAACAGCTTGTGTCGGGTTTAATATCATCAAGCTAATAAAAAGTTAATCCACTCGTTGCCCTGTCGATTAAATTAAGGTTCCGTAAAGGAGCTATTGACTAAGAACTCTCCAAGCAACATTTTGGAGGATTTGACTGAGTCCGACATGCTGACGAGACTAAAGTGGCTTCTGTACAAAAGCAATGAGATTATAGGCCACAGCACTAACTATTTGAATGGATTTTAGTCCCTAACGTGACACTTGGATTTCAATTTCTAGTAATTTCTCCATTCGGGGCATGCGACCAAAGTCACGTTCTTTCCCTAATGGACATGCTCGTGCCAAGAGGGGAAATTACAATAGAGGCCAAGATCCTTGGGGGCGTTCATTAAACTCCACGAATAATAAAGAGAATAAAGATCGATGGATCGACCAAGTGATAGGGGCGTTTTCATACTTTTGGCTTAGAAATCAGGGGTTGCAGTTTTGATTCCCGCTTCAGGGAACTCAAATTTTAGTTAGTGGTTATAGCGGTAGGTTACTTTACTGATTTTCTTTTAGGTGACCAGCTAATTACAATCGTCCCTCTTGAATTATAAAAAAAAAGGGATGTGTACCGAACAACTAATCCATATAAAGATATTGCATTCTTTCTCTTTGTTAAGCTCGAAAATCATTGCAGGTCTCCACTCACAGTATGATTTGTATTCCTTGTTGGACTGCAATTAACGTTACTATTACTAAAACAACCCCTAGAAACCTCCAATGATGAAGGGCTTAATTAGTTTATAAGTGTAGGGGCTAATCCTAATCTAGCGTCTAAATGAGGCCAACTGCATTGTACGGTCATCCATTAAGAAGTCAAGGCAGGGCTTGTTCTACAACCCTCTCAACTGACTCTGACTCTGACTCGAACTCGAACTTCTATAGACCCCAAAAAACACAACCTCTGTCCGGACCCATGTTGAATGATGCTAATCCTAATCGTTTGTTTAATCAAGACCCCAATTTTAATCTTCTTGGATTCTCACAAAGATACCAATCCATTCTAGGACGCCGATTCAAACAGAAACTCTTGCTGATAAAATAATGATAATGATGATGATGATAACAACAACGCTTATCCCATCATGTGTGACAGCAACTATTAAATGCTTCCACCACTCGTTTCTCTTAGCTTCATGGGACGAAACCCTCCACATGCAGAGGAATAAAAAGATCAGTTGTGTTCCATTAGGGCCAGAAGATTCCATCCGCTGGTTGCGCAGGGTGAGACTGGGGACACCATAGCCTTTAGGGTGTGGCAGCTGATTCGAAGGGCAAAGCCATTTGCCCTCTCCACGTGAAAGGGTCAAGACGGGGTAGTCAGTCGTTCATATTCTTCTGATTGCTTGCTCATTGCTTCCTCTTCGTGAGGCGAAAGAGGACGCAGGACTAGCCACGCAGGACTCTTGTGTGGAGTGAGTCACCGACATGGCAAGTGATCATCCCATTCGTGGTCAAAATTGACACCGCGAACAGGCTTATTGGCTTACACCTGTCGTGCACTTCCAAAGATCAGACTAACAGGGAAAATGGAACAGATAACGACACGCAGGATAAGGGACCTTACAAATTTGAGGGGGGTAAGTTCAAGATGTGAATTTATCATTCTAAAAGATAAAGACGTCGGTGGTCGATAGAGTTGAGGGTCTAGGTTGATGTCACAAAGAAGAAACCTTTACCCTAACTTTACTAAGACTCTCTTTCTTCTCTTTGCCCTAGCCATCACGACTGTCACACGTAGTGGGACGTAGACTCATCTTGGTCACGCTGCCTTTGGCAACTAAATTAACATGTCTATCGTGCATACGAGCTGATAAATATTTATAAACAAGTTGATGTATTGCATCATGTGGCATGTCGACACATGATAAGGTGACATGTTTGATAATCGTATTGATCGTATCGTAATTTTAACGCGACCTGGTATGAATTGTTAGCCCTACTTTTCGACGCTGCCTATCTCTTCTCCATGAGCATGGTGGTGAAGTTCTCGACAATGATAGAGACACGATGATAGCAATGGAAGAGGAGAGGAGGTGCTTACTTTATTGCGGTTTAGACATGATCTTTTGGGCAAAAGAGGGCAACCCTCGCCCTTGTGGCCTCTGGCAAGAGCTGCCCTCGCTGGATATGGCGAGGGCTTGGGGGCCCTTTCCTCGGTAGGTGATGGCCTCATAGAGGGCCGCGATCCTTGCCAATGGCCAACAAGGGCTTGTAGGCCCTCACCCAATGGGCAGCCACAATGCAAAAAAAGAATAGAAAAATAATTAAAAAATTCAGAATTTTTTTTAAATTGTAAAACTATCCATATTAGTATCAATCATGCCACATAGGATAATTGGCATCCATGTCGGTGATTTCCAAACAAAATTGGCAGAATAAACTCAATTAGTATAAATGTTAAAATTTTTATAATTAAATTGGTCCAATTGAAAGATTTAGAATTGAATTGATATGAATACAACAGGTTTAGAATTTCTTTTGGCACTTTCCTCATAGTTAGATCTCGCTACTAATACATGCTGAGTTCACATGGTGCCATGGTACTTGGGTGTAGATCAACCGTAATAAGACAAGCTCAACATAATAATATTTTTTGGTCAAGTTGTAAAAGGCCAATCAAGACTTGATCCCATTTTTCTAGACGACTATCTATCTTTAGCATTCTTAATCCATAATAGATCACCATCTCATTTACAGTTCAAGTACCATAAACAATAAGACGAGATATCCCAACAACTCTCTCCAGCACTGTAGCATCATGACAGGAGTTTCATATGTTAATCCAAAATGGGGAGGAAGTGGCATAACGGTCCATCCGGATTGGACGAACAGGAGTATGTTTATGGAGCTGTCTATGTGTCCGCTTTCTTGGCAAACCCAAGCACCTTTCTTCTGTCTCATTGATTGACCAGAGACCCTTTCCTCACGTACTTGTTTCACGGGTGTTTCTATCCTCTCTCTTTTTCTTTATAGTCCAAAAAGCTATCTCGATGCGTTTCATTGGATTGGCATCATCTCTTAAAGACATCCTAGTCTGAAATCTAGGGTTAGCTTCCTCTTAGATAATCATACAACCAGACATAACTTAATCAACTTCTTTTGAGAGAGAGAGAGAGAGAGGGTCACTTCACTTGACTTAAAGCTAACTCCACCCAAAGCCCTACCAATCCATAATTCGATTTCTCGAAAAAATTTAAAGAAGTGGGGTAGTGTCACTTGGAGTACATGGAAGGGCTTGTTGTCACCCCCCAAGTTGCTTCCAATATCGATTAAATATTCCTTTTTAATATGAACATATCCCCTCGAAAGGAGATTTACTCTCCAACTTGAAAACTAAGTCTACTTGGGGCTCCCTTTCTCTTTTTAAACCCCTTTTTGGATCCTTCCAAAAGCAAATGGGTCGCCCCAAAGAAACAAAAAAGCTTTGATTAGAAAGCTAATGTAGAAAGCTAATGGAGTTGCAACACGTTAGGATTGTGTCTCATATAAGTTTCTCATCAGCACGATCTTGCATGCCCTCATTGGCTGAAATTCCTTGATAAGCACAACTTGGTGGGCCGCCACCCACGATTCGGGCAATCTTCGGGACGATAATATCGGCATCCCTTCAATCAACAACGAAGCAGCAAAGCATAATCAACGTCCTTTAATAAAATGCGTATTAAACTTAGATGGTGGCGGCCATTACACCACCATAGGTTAAAATCTTAAACTAATGAAAGAGACCACTGCTGAGAGGACAGTTGTACGTGAACCAGCAAAGAAGGGGGGAAAATGTTGATTGGACAATGCCATCATCACCAACACTTAGGGGAAAAAAGAAAAATTTTCACTTTCGATGTCGAGGAGGCTGCTCTAGTAGGTGGGGTCGATGCTGAAAGACTTTGCCACATGTGGTCCCTTTTGTTCCCAATGTGCGTGGGCCCGGAGTTATATACTTATAATCTTATAGTTGATGTTAATATATATGATATATTATATGTTGGATGGACCTTCACATGTGTTTTCCTACATCAGTGGATAAAATCTTGTGCCTATGTCCACCCTCCACATTCTGACAAATTTGTAGCTCCTTTTGCCGTTTTTCTCGTCTCATATGTTATTGTCTACTATGTATGATTCCTACTTAGGTATCTACATATGATCTAGATATGTAATATCTTAATTTGTCAGACCAAACTAGCCCTATTTTCATAGATTTCATTAGATCCAGATGGGAGTTTTCTCAATTTTTCATGTGACCTCTTTATATGAGTTTGCACTATAGTTTAACATATCTTTTGGGTCAATGGTACTTATGGATTAATGCATAGATTTAAGTAATGTCCAAACCAAGTGCCTTAGCTACACTGGCATGTTGAGGCATCGGCCCCTTCTTTGGGTTTGAAATGAAGTGATTTACATTACTATTGTTTGTTAGCGTAAGATTCAAGCTCAGCAAAGGAAGAATAATGCCTCTAGCTCTAGGTAGAGAAGTTGAGAAATGACAAGTCTTGAATTCACGCTCCACATTATGTTGCGGTAAAAAGTACTAGAAAGGATGTACTTTCAAGCTAGTTTGAGTAACTATTTCAAATTGTGATGTTTTCAATTGTAAAAAACCTGCCCTTTTAATCTTGCGAAAAGGGTCATATCTTGGTTAGAGGGAATTTTCTCTAAAACCTAATCTCGTTTTAGAGTTACAAATAAAACTATACTACTTCTGAAAAATCTACGATTTCCAAGATCCTAACATCTCTCTGTTTTCCTCGTAATTACAAGCCCCATCCAGTCAAGCTCGTTTACTATCATCACCACCACCATCGACTCCTTCGACCATCACTATCGGAGGATCAATTTCCCCAAGCCAAAACGTTGTAACCACATAAATTTTATCGTACTTCCGTTACTAGGTGTCAGTATACATAAAGAAAAAAGAAACCCTAAAAAAATGGACGGACCCCGTGTGTGAATGAAAGAAGAAGTATTCCTCGGATTGTAGGGTAAAAAGCCCCCCTTCACACGTCACAAGGTCTCGATCTCCACAGATCCCAAACAAGCGACAAGACACCCCTTCTTCCTAAGAAGCACATGTGAACTAAAACTCAGCTCCAATGTTTGATGTTCACATCAACTCAGCAATCAATGTCAATTCGGTGGGTTTCTTTTTTCCAGTGAATCCAGCTATGGAGTCCCCCCCAAAGATAGATAGGGCGCAGTGGCCCCCAACCTTGATCTCCAGCCTTGGCATGAGTGAGAAAGACCTAAAGAAATGATCACAAATCATTTGGACCCGCACAGCAAAGGAAACAAAGTGGGGTTAGGTTAAGCAAAAGACTTTCTTTTTCTCAATACATCGAGACCCCCCATTTCACGTTTAACCCTAAATCAAAGTTGCTTTATGTCTCATGCATTGTGAAAAAGTGCATAGAAATCTTCGAAATTCCTTACGGACGAGTCCTCTTTCAATTAATCATTCGAGTTTTCAAACTTTTTAAAATTATTTTAATCGATTGCTTTGGATGACTTTTCTTGTTGAAAAAAAACACATGGACAAATTATTAATTGTGCCATGCGTGATTTTTGGGCAAGAAAAAACCCTAACAATACTTGATCGCATCATTTAAGAATATTACGTCGAGCCAATTGCTCAAAAAATTTTAACGTGGTATGCAATCCGTGTGACAAATTGAGGACATTTAATGTGCCTATCGCTTCATCAAAGCAATAAGAATGATGGGTCCAATCTAAATTATGCTTGAATTGATTTGCCACATCTTTCTCACCTCCAGCTTTTACCGGGTTCTGAAGTTGATGTCAAAAGTTTTGTGAATTCTCTTCTATAATCATTTTACAAGCGTGGCGAGCAAAGTTAACTTCCGGGCACATATGATGTCGTGTGCATACATAGTTCGGTGAAACAATATGTTCAACACAATCTGGACACCGAATATATGTTTAATCATGTCCTTTTTACATCAAGATTGCAGAATTTCATAACAAATTTAATAATGCAGGAAAAGGGCGTCTAGAAATCATACCAAAACGGAGGCATGATGAACTAGATTGACTTTCCAATTTCCCAAGTGATACATAATGGTTCCATTTCTTGGTGGAGGAGGGGAATTCACTTGACAAGGGAAACTAATCATAGCAGCTTATGCGTTTATCCTCGAGCAATGATGATTAATCATCGAATCAAACGGTCGAAAAAGAGCGTAACCTTTCGAAAGCCGAAGGCGATCGATCCGATCATGGAGGATAAGATTTTCTTTTATGGGAAATTTTGACTATTTCCAAAAGTAGAGAGAGAAGATGGGGGGAAAGGAACACACATGAGAAAAGAAGAGAGGAGACAACGGTGGGTCATGCTCGATGGTTGAGATTAAGACTTTGGAACGGCGCATGATATACATAGAGAGCAGACATATGCCCCTCTCTTCCTTTGTTGATTTTTCTTTCGTTTATGGCTTCCTTTTTTAAAACCCTAAGTGGAAGATTACACAAAGGCTAACCCCTCTTTTCTCTCTCTAGAAAGATTCGAGGAGATCTCCCCGAAAGAGAGCGAAGACTATATTAAAATCCATTTCAACGCCAATCACGCAAACATCCTAAACAACTGCCCATCATCACCACGTAATGGCGGGCCAAAAACAAATAGTTTTTAAGCCTCAAACACCTGAAAACATTCAATTTTTATCACCCCTTTCAAAGGGAGAGAGAGAGAGAGAAATCAAACTCAAAGCTTCCCGTGTTGACTTCATTCCCAAAATTGCCATCACATTCACGGTCCTTTCTTCTTCTTCCTTAATTCTTTATAGACATAATTCGTACTTCTTTTAGACATAATATAGACGGGCGACCCAGTTTCCGCACATCGAATAAACCTCCGCCCACAAAGCGACGGGCCGCGAGTGAAAAAAAAAATGATGTGATTTTAAAAACGGAAAATTGACGTTTTCAAAATTGAAAATTTGATCAATCGGATCGTGAGTTTTGAGATTTAAAGAAGAGGGAAGAGAGAAAAAGGGCAGAGATGCCACTGGGGTCATGTGAAACACGAGTATCTGGTGCTGGATGCGGGGGGCGAACACGATGGTGACACGTGGGCCCAGGAGCGAGCGATCTTACGAGGACCGACGGTGATAGATCCCATGGGTAAAGCTTAGTTGCAAGAACTGGACGCCATCAAAGCGCTTTGCATGCACGGATGTCTTTGACTTTTCTCCCCATGACACCAGGAAACAAAGACTCATGGGGTGGTACTGTCGGCTCCTAAATCCGTGCCACGTGTCCCATTATCATTGGGGGGGAGAGAGAGAGGGGTGCTTTAGAAAAGTTTTGTGCACATCCATCCTTGCATTGGCTATTATGCACTATTATGAAGTCTTTAGTGTCAATAACACTTGATTGCCAGTTAAAAAAATATGAACTAAATCAGAAGAGTTCTACGGATCCAACGCCTTGGAATCTTGGATATACTTGCCTTTTCAAGTCTTTGACGTGCAGAAATTGAACGTGGGATTTTCCCAACCAAAAAAGGAGAGGGAAAGTACCGATTTGCCCGTGAAGTGGATGCGAAATGTCAATCTATTCCCCGCCACCCGATTTTTATGTCGACACGCCCTTCCGATCAACCAAACCTTGTTCGATCCGCTCCAATCGTTTAGCATTGTCTAAAGTTCGCACGTGTGGGATTGGAGCAACGTGGCCTTTCAAATTTGTCCTTAAACTTAACCAGGATCAGAATGAAAGAAAATTGGATCCAATGGAGAAAATATCGAGATCCTTTTTTTGTATTCTATTTCGGGGGTCAAATTAGAAATTTCTCCCAATTGTATTGCCTGTTATTTTGGTTTGCCGATGGAGGGGGAAAAGATTTAAGAATCTTCACTAGAGATAGACAATAGCCAAAAGAACCAACCCAAGCTATCAGGTTAACTTCACCTGTCTTTGGAGAAACCTTGCTCCTAAAGACAACATAAGCTAAAGCATGTGTAGTGATTGTCATGGGAAGAAATCTGCCAACTACAATATGTGAGCAAAAAACAACTCCCTATAATTAATTTCATAAAACCCTAAAACTTTAGAATGAGCCATGCTACATCCATTAGCATATCTTGCGAAACTTTTTTTACCAAGTCACGCGTTGACTTTCAAAATACAAGCCTATGTTGGTTACGATTACTCATCGTCCGCTTGGAATGCTCGGTCTGTTTTGCATGTATTGACATCATCGGCGCATGCAGTCGGAACCCAACATATTGGGCAGCAAACCGAAGCCGATTGAGAGGGAGACGAGGGAGGAGAGAGGGGCCATCGGGTTGTTGAAACAGTGACCCATCGATCTTTCGACGATTAATTCGATTGGTCTAGCCAATTAATTTCAGCGCGCGTAACCGACGCTCACATGCATCACATTTTCTCACTCACCCCCAATAAATTAGACCGCAACAAGCCACTACAAGCCAAAAGAATCAAAAGCCGAACGCATAAACTAATCGCGAAACCATTCGATCTTCGAGGGATTGAACGAGTAAACAAAAGAGATGGAATCCACGATCAATCTCGAGGAGGCGAACCTCAATACTATAATCTCCAAGCATATATTAAGATTCGGGTATTTAAATGGGCATAATAGATAACGTGTGGTATTCTTACCAAATGCTAATTATGGCTCATTTCTCTAAACGTCTACTCATATAGTTCTTCAGGGGCCTTTCCGCAATTAAGGAGACTTTGCCGGGACAATTTGCAAATTCTTTATAGTTTTTTTTTTAATTTTTCGTGGGTGGCCCCGAGAGAGTGATCCCTTTTTATTTATTTATTTTTTGGGGCCGCGTTCGTCACATCACTCCCACTCTCTGTTCTCATCTTCCTCCTCCTTGGGATGTCTTCCTGCTTCAACTAATCATCTCCCTCTCTCTATCTCTCTCTAAAGCTTTCTCTCTCTAAAGGTGGTACTGTGTTCTGCAATATTAATATGAAAACCCTTTTTAAGCTGTATAAATACCCTAACACATGCAGCTACTCTCTTACACTCAAACTCTCTAGCTGATACCATTACACCCACTGCTTCTCTCTCTGTCTCTGTCTCTCTTCTCTCAACTCAGACATGGCGGAATTGGATTATTGCCAGCCCAAAAGCAGCCCCAACGCCGCCGCCACGCGCTTAAAGCTCTTCGGCTTCCACGTCGCCGATGAGGAGGACTCGGCCGTCAGCGACCCCATTACCATCAGCGCTAACGGCGGCGGCGGCGGCAAGGCCACGCCGTCGGGCTCGCCGGACGGCGGCGTCCCGGCGGCCGGCGGGGAGCGAAAGTACGAGTGCCAGTACTGCTGCAGGGAATTCGCCAACTCGCAGGCCCTGGGGGGCCACCAGAACGCGCACAAGAAGGAGCGGCAGCAGCTCAAACGCGCCCAGCTGCACGCCAGCCGGAACGCCGCCGTGTCGTCGCTCGTCCGGAACCCCATCATCTCGGCCTTCGCGCCGCCGCCACACCTGCTGGCCGCCGTGGGGCCGGTGGTGGTGACGGCCGGGGCGCCCACCTCCCCATCCTGGGTTTACGTCCCGCGCGCCTCCCCGCCCTTCCAAGTGTCGCACGGCTGCGTGTTCGCGAGCGGCCAGGGCGCGGGCGGGAGATCGGCGGGTGGTCTGGTGCCGTACGGCGTAGGCGTAGGCGTAGGCGTAGGGGACCCGACGGGGCAGCAGGTCCAGAATCAGGTCAATGGGAGGGCGGTCCTCGACGGGCTTTCATTGAGCAAGTTTTCAAAAGGAAGTGGTGGGGGCGGGCCTGGTTTTGATGACGCTTTGGGGCTTGACCTGCATCTGAGCCTGGCTCCGGCCGCACCGTGACCGGAGGACTCAGGTCCGCTCGGCTAGCTGCTCGGGATAAATTAGGGTTGAATCGTGTTGGGATAATCTAGAAGTGCTGATTCAAGTTCAGGTTCGGGTTCGGTTCGGATATAGGCAGACGGATCCTTTGTACATCTCTCTTTAAGGAATTAATTCGATTTATTATTTTTTTTCTACTCTTCCCGTGATTGAGGTATTTCTCCCTCTGATCTTGCTTAAAGTGAAATTCCATGGATCAAGCTGTGTGTTTCAACTATTACATGCACCATCGATCTCGTGCTATGTTAGCACACAACATATTCTAATCCTGTTGCGGAGGTGATATTTTGGGTTTCCCACTTGACTTGGGTCCGCGAAAGAATCTAATGAAGAAAACAACGTCTTCATTGAGCCTTGTCATGACGTCAAAAGGGGGAAACTTGCGGGCGCGAGTTTGGAAAGTCATGAGCTAAAGTGAAGCCTTAGCTTAGCTTTCAGATTGGAATTGAAATGACCGAAAGTTCGGAAAAGATTGTAGTTCTGTCTGGACAAAAGTGGGAAGCTAGTACAACACTGTGTTAAAGTAGTACTTCCCACTTCCACACATGTTTTTGGGGTAAATTGAGGTAATTTGCTGCTACTCACTCCTAGATCTTGAAGTTGTGTTTTCTCTGTGATCTTTTCTTTCTTGTTTTGATTGACTGACAGATACGCATATAGAATTCTCCTCGGAGACGAAGGCAGAAACTTAAATCGATAGCGATGCCCAATTTTTTTTTTTTTGTAATAACCTAATTAGGCTGAAATGGTCGGGCATGCCGGCTCTCGCTCGCTCCCTTAGTCACTCCTATAGTCCTCCCTACATATATTGAACGTGATCGCAAGCTAATTCTCGAATTAAAGTCAAAAGCTGCTAAAAGGTCAAGCTTGCCTCATCTAGCTTTGAAATAGCCAGTGCTGGTTCCTAAGATAAATCGATGAAACCCTAAATTTAGCATTAAAACTAATGTGTGCTCTCATCTAAACATCAAGATGAAAGATGAAACATTCACTCCCTTGTCCTCATGGTCGACCAGCAGGAGCCTCTTGTGCTAATAAAAACTAAAACTATGATAAGTGGAGAGGAGAAATAAGGTGGATCTTTTGCATAAATGGGTTTGAATATCTATCTGGAAGGTGAGACATATTGTTTAGGTGGGAGAATTTGGGGTCTCAAGGGAACTCCAACTACCACTTTGATGATTAGCTGAGTGCCTCCCTGTCAGTGTCGCCCATCGACTTGACCAGGGCAAAACACCATGTGGGGCCGATCACATGCAGATCAATTCTCCTCTCCCTTTGACATTTTTAGATATAATAATTCTGCTTAACTAGTCAAATGCCTATGATCTTTCAGTATGTTTTATAATTGAGAGCTTAGGTTTCTTTGCCCAGTCCCTCCTTTGTTATTGTTAATCTAGAGAGAGAGAGAGAGTTTGTGTGTTTATTGTCCAATCGCCTCATGGGTATTATTTACTCGAGTGAGGGAGAGAGAGACTGTTGAGGACAACATTCATGCTCGGTGTTTTTGATGCGACTAAGCACCAACCTCTCGAAAATATGTCGAATAACTAGTATATTTTTTTAAAAAAGTGAATTTGTATCGACTAAATGTCCATAGCATATTCTAGGTTTTTCTTCATATTTCATATTGACGATACCCAATTGCGCTCTGATTTTTACTTATTCTTTTCATATGGTAGCTCTCGAGAATCACAGAGCCAAGTAGAGCAAATGGGAAGACCTTCTTCTACTTCATGGTTGTTAGGATCCTGATCCGGATCCCAGGATTTGAAGCTTAAGAAATGGTCTCAATCTTAAGTAGGATCTTAATTTGCTAGGATCTTTACAAGGTTCCCATCTCAAAAAAATAAAGTAAATTATAGGATCAATTAGATCCTACTGATATTACGGATTCAGTTTGGAGATCTTGCAATCATGAGATTTTTACACAATATTCACAATTAATAAATTTCATCTTAATATCCAATTTTTTGTAACAATATTGCAATTTTCGGGATCCTACAATCTGCGGTCCGATGTTACAATATGACCCTTTAAACACCCCCGTCAGTCCTAAGTTGGTATAAAGGAACAAAAACACAAGATTATGAACTCGCCCTCAAATCATGATAGTATTTCTAGGGAGTTCCTCACAAACTTTTGACCAAGAATTTCTTAAACGCCCACAAAGAAAGGGCAGGGACAAAAGAGGAAAAGGAAAGGATGAAGGGGTGTAGCACTGGCACACACTTAAAATGGAAGATTTGTTTTCGGTCCAAAAGGGTACATCAAGTCGGTTTGCTTTTGTGTTCTCCTCGTATGATCAAATCCCCTTGTGGGAATCTTCTCGGCTCTCTTGTTGGGGGGTCATCGATTGGGGGGACCGACCAACATATCTTATTGGCCGCAGTCATCCAGTGGAGATCTAGATCAGCATCACCTTCCAACTTAGAAATGAAGTCATTGGAGATGCTTGTGTAGTTGTGTGGTGGTGATTCATATGATTATGCGGCATTGGCTGCTTTTTGGCTGTGTTTCTGCAGTTGGTTCTTTTCCCTAGGACTTTAAATTAGGGTTTGATGATCATTTTCACTTATTCTTTGTTTGATCCCTACGGAGAGAGGAGAAAAGAGAATCAAAGTAGGGTGGGGAGAGCACAATCGATGTGTTTTGAATAGAGTTGTGCACTCTTTGAGGGGAGGGAAAAGTTTATGATTGCTTTGGGAGCTTTCTTGACATGATCAGGAAAAAGGGTTTCACGAGAATGGAGAGCTCGTTTTGTGGTTGGTGAGACACAACTTTGGGCCGAAAAACTATGATCAAGAACTCGTTCATTCGCACAGCTTTTGCCTTGAACACAAGTTTCGCAGATGGGGTTGGGCCACCTAAGCTTTTTGCTTCATCAATCAAGTGCAGAATTGACCTTACTCAGAAATCCACTGTCTGACCTGCATGACTCTCTCTCTCTCTCTCTCTCTCTCTCTCTCTCTCTCACGCGCGCGCGCGCGCCTTGAACACAAACACCACACCCTTCTTATTTTGGTGGGAGAGGTATTAATATAAACTCATTCTTCAACTAAATACCTGTAATATAATCTTGACATGCTTCATGAGAGATATTATCTTTTAGGAATGGCGTCCCAAAGTCAATATTGAAAGTATTCTCAACAAACGGAGGTTGGCCGCCATGCGAATCTATATATCCATACAAGAATCATCGGCACTGGACAAACATTTAATTGAAGATGATGACCATCCATATTAGTACTTGTTTATCTCTGCAAATACAACTATAATAAAAATTCCCCCGTTCATTAACAATTTATCATCCGTTGTTGATGTGATATTTTAATGTCATCGTAAAGTTATCGTTACTAGGGTTTTGAACTAATCCTTTGCATAATCTATCATTGTCGAACATAAACAAAATCCATGGGAAGGGAAAGTTGTTGGTGTGGCCCGCAGTGGTCGAGCGAGCTAAAATAAAGCAACTAATACCATCCATGCTTACTAAGTATTCTTAATTAAATATATGTATGTTCCTAAATGGTTCAGCTTGATTTCGTACAACAGGAGATAAGACAATGGTACACTCTTCGCTTTTTATTTCTTTGAACCCAATGACATTTGATTGCTTCACTTCTAACTTCAAGCATTGGCCGGCCCCATATGTCGATCGCCACTTCCTTGGCCATTTGAATTTTGAAGTTCAGGAAGTCTGAATTTGACTGAGTTTGATCTGACCCAATCAATCAAACTCTGGAGCTCATATTAGATGATGTTTAGCCTTAATGAACTCGATTGTTAAGGAAAATTGTCCAAAAAGTCTAAAATTTGTTGCACTTTTGTCAATTCAATTATAAACCTTTTAGTTTTGTTAATTGAATCATAAACACTTTCACAATTTATCAATTGAGTCAATTTAGTCAATATTGACTGGAAATCACTAATATGGACGTCGACCATTCTATGTGGCACGGCTGATTCTATCGTAGTTAATTTTTAATAATATTTTAATATTTTAAAGATTTTTTACTTTTCTTTTTTGTTTCCTTTTTTTGCGGGTTTGCCTTACTTGGGCAGAGGGTTAGCCTTGTTGGGCCTGCCTAGGCAAGGGTGAGCACTGGTGAGGACTCCCGTTGCCAAATCTTGCAAGCGCTTCTCTCTCTTCTTCCTAGCCCTTCGAGTCGGTCCTCCCCTAGCACCCATGGACGGCGCCGTGTCAACCAGAAATGACGGTAGCGGTGATGGTTGATCGTTGGTGGCTACTCTGATGTTGGAGGAGATGGAGAGGTTCACGCGAGAGCATTAGGATTGTGAGCAGTGCGAGGCGGAGTTTCAAAAAGAAAAGGAAGAAAATAAATAAACAAGAAAAAATTAGAAAAAAACTTAGAAAATTTATTAAAATATTATTAAAAATCATCTACATCAATATCGATCATGCCACGTAAGACAGCTGGTGTCTACGTTAGCGATTTTTGGCTAAAATTGGTTAGATAAACTTAATTGGTAAAGTTGAAAAGCTTAGAAATAAATTGATAAAAGTATAATAGGTTTACGACCTTTTAGATAATTTTCCTCTCAACCATAAGAGGAGTTATAAGCTTATGACAACATTCTACGGCCTTTAATTCTATAAGCTGAGCATTGGACTGTTATTGATGTTGCTATTGCTACTGCACCCACGATTCCAAGAGAATCGCAGGAGTACACACAGCATCACTTTGAAGTTTCCATCATGGCCAGCAACTTTAACGCTTTGAAGAGGGACAGATGTGAAAGGCTGTACTACTGCCCAGCGTCTGAATGTGTTCGCATCATATAAAGGCGCTTCCATTGTTTGAATGGAGGAATCTCAATGGGAGTCGGATATGATTCTCGTTTGATAAAGAAGACCACCCGATCTTTCTTTCCTTGAGAAAGTCATCCGATTACTATCAAGTCTCAATCGTAGGTTCTTAACTCTCCAATGAGAACTCAATAGGAAAATTCATCTTCTCGCAATGTCACAATTCATATTCTGCAATGATTTCACAAGAAATCGGAAACTTTCTCACTATAATATCATACTTTATGAAATTCAATAAGAATTTAGATATACTTATAATATTATCGGCCCAATTTATCAATTTTATTATCAACACATGTCTAGGCAACATTTTCACCGCTCATTATTTCTTTCACCAATAATAGAGATGCAAACCAAGTTTCACGGAGTAGGGTAGGGGAACCAAGAACTTCAGCAATGGAGGCGGAGAACCCAGCTTTTGGAAAGAAAGACTTCCTCTTGCTGCGAAAATTACAGGACATTCGTGAGTGACTTCTTTCAAGACCCGACATCGATAATGGCTTGTACGATGTCTGCTAGTCCTGTGTAAGACATACAAGGTTGATTGACCCGTCTTTTCTGACCAATAGGACTGAAGCTCTGTACTGAAAATTTAAAGTAACGTAAACAAGACAGTTTGATTCAGGTACGACTCCCACAGTGCAAGACCCGCCCGCGAGTCATGGATGGACTCATGCACGCTTTATTGACTTGACTCCCCCATGACACTTCAGGTATTGCAGCGATTAGTGTTTATAAAGAGGATGGATAGGGGGGCGCTTGGCTGCCTCCGCCACGTACTTGCTCTCTTCAATCCCGAATTGTACCATAGCCGCTGCCGCCACCCCACATGAACCACCTCTATCGATGTAATGTTGTGCCATTTATCGATGTAATGTTGTGTCGTTTCCTAAAGCCAGAGAGAGAGAGAGAGACCTCGATGGAGATGGCTAGAGACAACAAGTTGTTGGCGGACCAGCAATTAAAACACACCATAAAACTTATTATCTCGTAAAAGATACTCAAAATACCAATTATCAAAACTTCTTAAAGATGACATATAACACATTTGTCGCTAAGCTATCACAATATGCGTTAGTGGTTATTGAGAAACTATTTTACTACTAACAGGAGTGCAAACACAATCGGAAATTGTAAATTTTAACTACATTGCATCCTACCAAAACCAATCATCACTTTATTATTCATCGCTTGATTTATGATTAAAGGAACTTTTCTATGTGATGGTTGATATAGATTTGGTTCATCGATTCAAGAAACCAATATATCCGAATCAATCACACCATTTTTGTAATTAAAGTGCTCGATTGATCAATATACGACCGAAATCAATTGGACAAAGCAGGATACATGTACACTTTTTCTTCGGCCTAAGCCCAACACCAAGTCACTCCCAGGAGACTTTGAACCGGTGACCTCTTGCCAAGAAAGCTGCCACTAGGCCCAATGGCCTTTGACGAAAATCCTTCTTCTTTCTTGATCAGAATGCTATTACACTACAAATAGAATTTTTATCAAATTGTTCAAGTTTTCCAATATTGAAATAGACATCACTTGATGGCGCGTGTATATATATTTAGTTTTACTTCCTGTCGGTAGTGTGGGGGGTTCCTGGGTTATCAAAAAAAAAAAGAAATAGACATCACTTGATCGCTATATATATATTTAGTCGCGATAGATTCTTTCCAATGAACTATTTGAAAATTTTCCCAAGTGATTTGGACATTTTCTCAATGTTATAAGTAACACTATCATGAAGCATCCAATAACTGGTACTACTTTCTTTTGACATGGCGGGACCTTGAGCTATTTCAATTTCATGGATGAAAAAAAAGTCTCTATTAGCAACTCTCCATGAACTTTGGTTAAGTCCTCACTAAATAGTAAGAAGTCATATCGACACACTTTAAAATTGAAAAGAAACACATTTCGAGAGGGTGACGTACTTGATATGGAATTTTTGTGCTTGCAAAGCACAATCAATGCCTTTTAACGAGGAGAATCACTTAGACTTCATGTCCACGCCACCATCGATGTCGATTTCGAAGAGACAATGAGCGCTTTTCTCGCCACATTGTCGAAATCTGGTCCCGCTAGTTGCAAGTAAGTATCCATCCAGCTTCCGATTCTCTCAAGGATAAGAAGAAGGCGAGCTGATCTGCTTTGATCAAGGAAAAAGCCCAGTCAGCTACCAACTCGGTGCAGGTCACGTAAAATTCCACTCATTCCCTCACTGCTCTTTGATCAATCGACTTAGCCACACATCTTCTTTTTTGAGAAAAGAGGTCAAGGGGCTAAGTGACTCTCTAAAGTCGTCTTTTGTATCGCGTCAAGAGAAATGACATAGATAAGATCATTGCTTGAAGAGTTTCATTGTCCATGGATAAAGGGGTGTGCTTTCCCTTTAAATGAGTAGATTTTCCAGCCCCCGTGTCTCCCTTTACTCATCGATGGATCCATTCTACTGTAGTTGGGATCAACGAAGATGAGCCAATAAGTCCATGTCTTGCTTTCTATCTCTGGTCTTGCCTTTTTATGCGATTTGTGTGAATTGATGATTTAGTCCGTGCCTTAATCTTGGAATCTCAACTGACCAAGAGAGAGGACTAATGGTCTTCCAGCCTTCATCTGTTAAAATGGTAAGAAAGAGAATTGGGATAAGAACCATGAAGGAAATCTCGCCACAGAGTCTTGGTTGAGTGCCTTAAAAAAGGGAGTCCATTAAATTAAGAGTAGAGCCGATTAGGGGTGGATTTGAAGTTCTCCTCCTTCTCTGATATCCGCTTGTGTGTGTCCTTTGGGCTCCTTTTTACATACGACATTTTTTTACGATCTCAGTATCCTTCTGAAACACCCTCTATCTGAGACAACATGCTTGCTTATTGAAGTGGCGAGGCACCATTGATAGGAAGTCATTCTCACTGCCCAGCCCGGCCCTTCTATTGTGAAGCCAGTCAGAGTCTATTGTTTCTTGGTCCCTTTCTCTGCCCGGATGTTCAATCGAAGGATTTATGAAAAGAACACTACAAATTCCTAACCTATTAATCTCAATAAAATAGCAATATGGATTCTACTAGTAGACACGCTACGATCTTCAGTATTCTAGTTTTCCCAAAGAGTGGGGAAAGTTAGAAGGAAGGGTATGAGCTAGAAGATGCTTGATATTTGCAAGGCAATTCAATTTCAATTGTCTTAAAAAGGTACAAAAAGGAGGGAACTGTTAGGAATCGACCACCGATTCTAGAAAATAGCCCAAGCAAACGATCCTCACTAGCAGAATATAATAATAAGAGAACAGAATCAAAAGAACACACCAGATAATTTGTTATCGAAGTTCACCCAAACCTGGGCTACATATCCGCGCAGAGGCACTCTGCGAATCCACTAGACTTCGAAGAAAGTAGGAATACAATTATGATCCTCTCTCAAGATCGGAGCACAAAGAGATTGAGAACACTCACAAAGAAAAAACTAACTTTTTTTTTCTTCTCTCTTTTCTTTTCTCTCTCTATTTTCTTCTCAGCACTTGACCGCTAACTTCTATCAATAGCTGATATATAAAGCGTAGCTTTTAACCTAAAAGCAAAATTAGTAGAAAAGACAAAAAAGCCCTTAATAACAATATTTGGCTTCATCCTCCAACAATCTCCCACTTGAAGACAAATACACCCGATGCACTAAGCAACTTTGCATCATTTTACTTCAAAGGCTAGTAACCTTGAACTTGTGCCTCTGCGATACTCCTCATCAATTAACATGGAGTAATACCAATGGTAGTAGTACGGAGAATAAGTTTCTCTCTGTCTACTACCTTGGTAAACATATCACTGGATTCTTCAAGCCATCAATCTTCTCGTAACTTTAACTCATTATCTTTCAATGCTGAACCCCGATGAAATGATAACGCTTCTTGATATGTCTAGTTCTTGAGTGATAAGCTGCATTCTTTGCTAAGTGTCTTTGCACTTTGACTATCACTCCACAATGTGCTCACTTGGTTGCTTTCGATGTAGCTCCTCCATGTAATCTTGTAACCACATGATTTCCTTGGAGGCTTCCGTGATCGCCACGCACTGCGCTTACGTCGTCGATAGAGCCACTACTTTTTTGTAGTTGAGATACCCAACTCTTTGCTATACCAAGAATCAGAAGACATATCCAATTGGTACTCTTACCATCGCCTCGATCATCCGAGTGATCCGCATCCACATAACCCCCGCAATTCTAGATATGTCCCTCCATAACAAAGAGAGTAATTTGATGTACCGCTAGATATCTTAATATCCATTTTATTGCATTCCAATGCTCTTGCCCGGGTTCTCGCAAATATCGACTTACAACTCCCATCGCATGTGCAATATCCGGTCTTGTGCTCACCATGGCATACATTAAACTTCCCACCATTGATGCATATGGGATTGTTGCCATCTCATCTTTCAAAGCCCCGAGTAATTGGGCACATGACCTTAGAAAGTTTGAAGTGACTTGCTAGAGGAGTCGCAACCGGTTTTACCTTATCCATGTTAAATCTCTTTAACACCTTCTTCACATAGTCTTCTTGCGACAACCACAATTTCTTATTTTTTCTGTCTCTAATGATTTTCATGCCTAAGATATTCTTGGCCTCTCCCAAGTCTTTCATAGCAAACTGCGATGCCAACATCTTCTTCACTTCTGCGATTCTCTTCATATTGGAACTAGCCACCAGCATGTCATCTACATATAAAGAGAGATATACGATATCACCATCGCTATACTTGCGAAAATAAACACAATGATCAGCTTCACAGTGTGCAAAACCTTTTTCTTCCATGAAACCATCAAACTTTAAGTACCATTGCCATGAGCTTGCTTCAAGCCATACAAGCTTTTCTTCAAGTGACATACCATGTGCTCTTTACCTTTGACCTCAAAACCTTTAGGCTGCGCCATGTATAACTCTTCATCTAGGTCCCCATGCAAAAATGCCGTTTTCACATCCAACTACTCGAGATGAAGATCTTCCACCGCAACTATACTCAAAAACTCGATTGATGTCATCTTTACTATTGGTGAAAATATTTTGGAGTAGTCGATTCCTTCTTTTCCGAGAAAAGCCCTTGACCACAAGTCTCGCTTTGTATCCGAGCATCGCCATCTACTTCATTTTTATCCTATATAACCACTTGTTTAACAAAGCCTTTTTACCGCAGCAACTCTGTCAACTCCCAAGTTTTGTTCTCAAGTAACGAGCTCATCTCATCTTTTATAGCACGCTCCCACTGCATATGAGATGTGTCTTTCTTTGCCTCATCATAAGTCTCCGGTTCTCCCGAATATGTATATAAAACATGGTTCAGAACAATATTAGCTGATGGATCAAAAATTACCTTTGGCTTTCTAACTCGTGTAGACCTCCTCAAGATAGGTACTTCAGGGTTGTTAGTATGTTCTAGATCATCGTGTTCCTCTTGAACTCCCTGTTCATTGATAATAGGTTCATTCTGAACCTCCCCTTCAGGTACATTTTGATTCGCTGGAACTATTTTCACAAGTATTGTGTCCAGCTCAACATATTCGGGTTCTATTGCCTTCTCATGCTCCATCTGATGATCCTTGTACATCTTTTCTTCATGGAATACCACATTCCGACTGCGGATGACTTTGTTATTTTCATAATCCCAAAGCCTATAGCCATACTCGTTGCCACCATATCCGATAAAGACGCACTTCTGGGATTTAGCATCAAGCTTCTTCCTATCCTCCCTATCAATCGAGCATATGCAATACAACCAAAAACTTTTAAATATGAATAATCAATCTTTTTACGACGACTTTGCTCTTGCGGTATTTCTCCATCAAAGCGCACTAGATGGACTCCTATTAATTAGATAAACAAGCTGCATCAATCATAGCAGCCCATAAGTGTAGCGGAAGACCCGCATGTAACCTCATGCATCTAAAGACGTTCCAGAATGGTTCTATTCATCCTCTCAGCTACACCATTCTCTTGAGGAGTTCTAGGAACAATCTTCAACCCATGTATACCTTCTCGGCTCAAGTATTCTGCAAATTCCTTACTCGTGTATTCACCCCCATTATCGATTTTAGAGCTTTAATATGATAACTTTGTCTCTTTTTTCTACCATGGCCTTCCACATTTTGAACATCCCAAATACTTGATTTTTCTCTAAGAGCATAGACCCAAGTCTTCCTTGTTGCATCATCAATGAATGTGACAAAATATCTCTTACCACCATACGAGAGTTCCCCGAGCCGGTCCCCACACATCCGTATGAACCAACTCTAATTTTTATCTTTATTCTGTCGCCCATTCAACTGAAAACTAATTGCCTTTTTGTTTTTCATAAATGCAACTCTCACAGTAAATCTAATTCAACTTTTTGCAAACACTGGAAGTAACTTCTTTGAGTGTAACTGTTTTACACCCTTTTCACCAAGATGTCCCAATCGATAATGCCAAAAAGTAGACAAATTACTTGTAGCCATTTGTAGTTGCAACCATATCACCGATATTGTCTCCCCTGGAGAAGGTAAAGCGTGCACATACATTTTCCCTTTGCTACTACTCTTGCCCCTGAGGTTATCTTCCACTCTCCGCATCCGAAGGTTGTTACCAAACCTTCTTGATCAAGTTTGCTAGTTGAGATCAGATTTTTCTTTAATTCTGGGATATGCCTAGTTTCATGCAAAACTAAACGTCCTCCACCTAAGATGTTCATAATCACAGTTCCTTTTCCAACAATTGGACACATATGGCCGTTTCCCACAACCACTTGCCCAAAATCTCCACTGGCATAATCAGCGAATATGTCTCTTTGTGAGGTGCAATGGAAAGAAGCACCAGAGTCAATAAACCACTTGTCTGTCGTCAAGTCATACCCTGCAGATAAACACAAGTTCTCTAGCGAAGGTTCATCGCTAACCACATTAGCTCCTTGATTCTCATCCCGTTGCTTCTTTTTGTAGGCCTCACATTGAAACCTCCGATGTCCAGTCTGGTGACAAAACCAACACTCATCTTTTGCGACCTCTCTCTTTCCCCTTGACTGTGATCTATCGCGCCCACTAAATTTTCCTCTGCTTTTACTTCTCCCACGGTTCTCCACTGCTAGTGCCGTGGAAGATGTAGATGGCGAAAAATTATTTGCACTTGAGACTTTTCTTCGCATCTCTTCATCCATGATACTACTCACAGCATCATCTAGAGTCAAACCATCCTTCATGGTGCTTGAAATTCCCCATCATGTGTTGTAGCTTTTCGGAAGAGAACATAAAAATAATAAAGCTTGAAGCTTCATATCCAGATTTATGCCCACGGATTCCAACTGACCTGTGACTTGCATGAAACTGTTAATATGCTCTGCTACGGAACCTCTATCAGATAACTTCATATTAAACAACTTCTTTAGCAAAAATACTTGATTTGATGTGGATGGCTTCTCATATATATTCGTAAGAATATCCATGGCTTCTTTTGCAGTTTTTGCTTTCGCGATGTGGTACCTTGTCTTTTTAGTCAACCCTAGATGAATCGCACCTAATGCCTTTCGATCAAGAATTTTCCATCCCAATTCTGCTGTTGGATCCACTTCCGCTATTTCAGGTTTCCAACCCTCAAGTGGTGCATAGAGATCTTTTCGATAAAGATAATCCTCGATTTGGAGTTTCCACCATCCGAAATCCGCGCCCGTCGAATTTATCGATCCCGATTTTATCTTCCGCCATATCGTTTGCTTTCAATCAAAAGTCACCAAAAAACCCCTCGATGTTCTCGATTAACCAACCAAGCTCTGATACTAGTTGTTAGGAATCGAGCACCGATTCTAGAAAATAGCCCAAGCAAACGATCCTCACTAGCAAAATATAATAATAAGAGAACAGAATCAAAAGAACACACCGAGATAATTTGTTATCAAGTTCACCCAAACACGGGCTACATCTCACAAGCAGAGGTACTCTGCGAATCCACTAGACTTCAAGAAAGTAGGAATACAATTATGATCTTCTCTCAAGATCGGAGCACAAAGAGATTGAGAACACTCACAAAGAAAAAACTAACTTTTTTTTTTCTCTCTTTTCTTTTTCTCTCTATTATTTTCTTCTACCTAAAACAAAATAGACTTGACCGCTAACTTCTATCAATATTTGATATATAAAAGCGTAGCTTTTAACCTAAAAGCAAAATTAGTAGAAAAGACAAAAAAGCCCTTAATAACAATAAAGGTTTTACCTTATCCATGTTAAATTTCTTTAACACCTTCTTCACATAGTCTTCTTGCGACAACCACAATTTCTTATTTTTCTGTCTCTAATGATTTTTCATGCCTAAGATATTCTTGGCCTCTCCCAAGTCTTTCATAGCAAGCTGCGATGCCAACATCTTCTTCATACTGCGATTCTCTTCATATTGGAACTAGCCACCAGCATGTCATCTACATATAAAGAGAGATATACGATATCACCATCGCTATACTTGCGAAAATAAACACAATGATCAGCTTCACAGTGTGCAAAACCTTTTTCTTCCATGAAACCATCAAACTTTAAGTACCATTGCCGCGGAGCTTGCTTCCAAACCATACAAGCTTTTCTTCAAGTGACATACCATGTGCTCTGTACCTTTGACCTCAAAACCTTTAGGCTGCGCCCATGTATAACTCTTCATCTAGGTCCCCATGCAAAAATGCCGTTTCACATCCAACTACTCGAGATGAAGATCTTACACCGCAACTATACTCAGCAAAACTCCGATTGATGTCATCTTTACTACTGGTGAAAATATTTTGGAGTAGTCGATTCCTTCTTTTTCCGAGAAAAGCCCTTGACCACAAGTCTCGCTTTTGTATCCGAGATCTGTCATCTACTTCATTTTTTATCCTATATAACCACTTGTTTAACAAAGCCTTTTTACTGCAGCAACTCTGTCAACTCCCAAGTTTTGTTCTCAAGTAGCTCAGCTCATCTCATCTTTTTATAGCACGCCCCACCGCATGTGAGATGTGTCTTTCTTTACCTCATCATAAGTCTCCGGTTCTCCCGAATATGTATATAAAACATGGTTCGTAACAATATTAGCTGATGGATCAAAAATTACCTTTGGCTTTCTAACTCATGTAGACCTCCTTAAGATAGGTACTTGTGGTTGTTAGTATGTTCTAGATCATCGCGTTCCTCTTGAACTCCCCTGTTCATTGATAATAGGTTCATTCTGAACCTCCCCTTCAGGTACATTTTGATTCGCTGGAACTATTTTCACAAGTATTGTGTCCAGCTCAACATATTCGAGTTCTATTGGCTTCTCATGCTCCATCTGATGATCCTTGTACATCTTTTCTTCATGGAATACCACATTCCGACTGCAGATGACTTTGTTATTTTCATAATCCCAAAGCCTATAGCCATACTCGTTGCCACCATATCCGATAAAGACGCACTTCTGGGATTTAGCATCAAGCTTCTTCCTATCCTCCCTATCAATCAGAGCATATGCAATACAACCAAAAACTTTTAAATATGAATAATCAATCTTTTACCGACCACTTTGCTCTTGCAAAGTATTTCTCCATCAAGCGCACTAGATGGACTCCTATTAATTAGATAAACAAGCGCATCAAGCTGTAGCAGCCCATAAGTGTAGCGGAAGACCCGCATGTAACCTCATGCATCTCGTGACGTTCGAATGGTTCTATTCATCCTCTCGGCTACACCATTCTCTTGAGGAGTTCTAGGAACAATCTTCAACCCATGTATACCTTCTCGGCTCAAGTATTCTGCAAATTCCTTACTCGTGTTTTCACCCCCATTATCAGATTTTAGAGCTTTAATATGATAACCTGTCTCTTTTTCTACCATGGCCTTCCACATTTTGAACATCCCAAATACTTTGATTTTTCTCTGAGAGCATAGACCCAAGTCTTCCTTGTTGCATCATCAATGAATGTGACAAAATATCTCTTACCACCATACGAGAGTTCCTGAGCCGGTCCCCACACATCCGTATGAACCAACTCTAATTTTTTACCTTTATTCTGTCGCCCATTTGAAAAACTAACTGCCTTTTGTTTTTCATAAATGCAACTCTCACGTAAATCTAATTCAACTTTTTGCAAACACGGAAGTAACTTCTTTGAGTGTAACTGTTTTACACCCTTTTCACCAAGATGTCCCAATCGATAATGCCAAAAGTAGACAAATTACTTGTAGCCACTGTGGTTGCAACCATATCAACGATATTGTCTCCTAGAGAAGGTAAAGCGTGCACTGTACATTTTCCCTTTGCTACTACTCTTGCCCCCGAGGTTATCTTCCACTCTCTCCGCATCCGAAGGTTGTTACCAAACCTTCTTGATCAAGTTTGCTAGTTGAGATCAGATTTTTCTTTAATTTTGGGATATGCCTAGTTTCATGCAAAACTAAACGTCCTCTCCCGAGATGTTCATAATCACGGTTCCTTTTCCAACAATTGGACACATATGGCGTTTCCCACAACCACTTGCCCAAAATCTCCTTTGGCATAATCAGCGAATATGTCTCTTTGTGAGGTGCAATGGAAAGAAGCACCAGAGTCAATAAATCACTTGTCTGCGTCGTCAAGTCATCCCCTGAGATAAACACAAGTTCTCTAGCGAAGGTTCATCGCTAACCACATTAGCTCCTTGATTCTCATCCGCTGCTTCTTTTGTAGGCCTCACATTGAAACCTCCGATGTCGGTCTGGTGACAAAACCAACACTCATCTTTTGCGACCTCTCTCTTTCCCCTTGATTGTGATCTATCGCGCCCACTGAATTTTCCTCTGCTTTTACTTCTTCCATGGTTCTCCACTGCTAGTGCCGTGGAAGATGTAGATGGCGAAAAATTATTTCCACTTGAGACTTTTCTTCGCATCTCTTCATCCATGATACTACTCACAGCATCATCCGAGTCAAATCATCCTTCATGGTGCTTGAAATTCTGCATCTGCGGTGTTGTAGCTTTCCTCGGAAGAGAACATAAAAATAATAAAGCTTAAAGCTTCATATCCAGATTTATGCCCACGGATTCCAACTGACCTGTGACTTGCATGAAATCGTAATATGCTCGCTACGGAACCTCTATCAGATAACTTCATATTAAACAACTTCTTTAGCAAAAATACTTGATTTGATGTGGATGGCTTCTCATATATATTCGTAAGAATATCCATGGCTTCTTTTGTAGTTTTTGTTTTCGCGATGTGGTACCTTGTCTTTTTAGTCAACCCTAGATGAATCGCACCTAATGCCTTTCGATCAAGAATTTTCCATCCCAATTACCTTTGTTGGATCCACTTTCGCTATTTCGGGTTTCCAACCCTCAAGTGGTGCATAGAGATCTTTCGATAAAGATAATCCTCGATTTGGAGTTTCCACCATCCGAAATCCTGCCTGGCCGAATTTATCGATCCCGATTTTATCTTACGCCATATCGTTTGCTTTCAATCAAAAGTCACCGAAAAACCCCTTGATGTTCTCGATTAACCAACCAAGCTCGATACCGGTTGTTAGGAATCGAGCACCGATTCTAGAAAATAGCCCAAGCAAACGATCCTCACTAGCAAAATATAATAATAAGAGAACAGAATCAAAAGAACACACGGATAATTTGTTATCGAAGTTCACCCAAACACGGGCTACATCTCAGCAGAGGTACTCTGCGAATCCACTAGACTTCGAAGAAAGTAGGAATACAATTATGATCTTCTCTCAAGATCGGAGCACAAAGAGATTGAGAACACTCACAAAGAAAAAACTAACTTTTTTCTTCTTCTCTCTTTTCTTTTTCTCTCTATTTTCTTCTCAAAGACTAAATCGGTTAACTTCTATCAATAGCTAATATATAAAGCATAGCTTTTAACCTAAAAGCAAAATTAGTAGAAAAGACAAAAAAGCCCTTAATAACAATATTTGGCTTCATCCTCCAACAGGAACTTATTCCCCTATCTTCCAATGTTAATGGACGAGTCGGGGGAGGTTGAATTAGCTTTGTGCCTTCATGGCTTTTGATTGCATGCGGATGTCTTTCTTTCATCTTAGTGCCTTTCTTATCAGTATGCCTAGCCCGTTGCTATAAAATCCAGTTCTATGAATCTAGCTAGGGCAATTTGAACTTAGACAAAGCTTCATCTGAGAGGATTGGAGGAAGGAACTCACATGACATAAATTGACACTATTCAAGGTTCGAAAGAGGAAGAAAAAATTCGACTGTTTAAAGGCATCAAGTCTCAAGAAGCCATCAACCAATTGCCTTTATCACTTCCATCCTCAGACTATATGAAATAGCTGCTTCTTCTTGAACAGCATATTAAACTCTAACCTAATATTGACAGCAATTAGTAATTGAGCACTTACAAAATCTTTTACTCTAGATACTCTCACGGTAAGAGCTCCTTCTATAACCACTTCCGTTAGAATTCAATCTCTAACATTAAGTCGGTTGCTTGCCATTTAGATGTGTCAAATGATTAATTATTCATCTGCTTTGGAACTTCAAACAAAGGCTTTCCTCTTATAGTGAGGACTTCCCGCTAATGACTAACTGGTGCCTTAACTTAACTGAAAGAGATCCTCAATGGATATCTCTATGGACAAAGCAATACTGTAGTACCAACGGCAGTTTTTGAAACTGAGATAGTTGATGTGAGATCGGATCTACTTGTAAGTGCATGATTTGTAATCTCCCTTCTTGTATATATATATGATCAATGAATTGAGTTGGGTCGATGCAATTAACCCTACCCAGCTTGAATCAAACACAGCGATCGCAATTTATCATGCGACCAAGAAGCATCAATACGAGAAAGTAACTCATGGAGATACGTCATTAGCTACCAATTCGGAGGGGGCTAGAGCCCAAGGGTCCTATAAACTTGAGAAAGCCCATTCACGTGATAGGCAAGTCCATATGTGATTTCGTTGTCAAAAGCCCATTCATCAGGAGTTGCCCTCCCGGAGTGATTTAACATCATAGAAAGTAACTAATCTATTTATTTTGGAAATATACATCACTAGGTTAGGGAACTACTTTCCTTCTACTTTTTGTTCCCATGCCTTTCCCACTTATTCAAGTGCTTGTACTTTTAATGTATGGAATCAAGTTTTTCCACTTTCACAAACTTTCTCTAATCGACACAAAAGATGAGAAGGAAAAGACCCAAAACTGACAATTTTCTGATATCCCCGAACAATCTTAACCCAGAAGAAAAAGGAATCAAAAGAATGCATAAACACCCCTCCTCCGCAATCTCTCTAAAAAAAAAGATCCTGCGGAGAGCAGAGAACAAGAAAACAGATTCATATGACGCGAGAGATACGACGATCTTTCGCCGTCGCAATGCTGCAAGATGCGATGAACCTTGGGATCGTTCCGCGTCTAAAGGGAAAGCCGCCTCTGCATCCTCATCTCTTCGTAGAATCTCCTGATGAACATCTCCGCTCTCAGATCGACCGAATCCCCGCCGCTTTCCTCCTCCTCCTCCTCCTCCTCCTTGAGCGCGTCGCTGGCCGGCTCGGCGGCGAACGTCACCGCAGCAGCGAAGAAACGGTCTTCCTCCTCCCAACCCGACGACGACCTCCCCCCGCTGCCCAGGCAGCTGCACAGGACCAGGAGCGACCGGACGTCTTCCTTGAAGCTCCTCCTCCTCCCCTTCAGCTTCAGCTTCTTCCTGCAGTAGCGGTGGATGAGCGGGGTCCTGGAGGGAGAGAACTCGTACTCCCGGAGGAACCGGTAGTTGCCTACGCTATCGAATCTGCTCGGCCTCTTGGATCGCCTGAGCAGAGCCAGGCACGGGACGGCGATGACGGGCTTGCTCATCTTGGCCAGGTGGGCGGATCTCCTGAGAAAGCTGGAGACTTTCTTGAGGACGAGGAGCCTCTTTCTGGGGATCGTCGCCGCGGCGGGACTCCCTGCCATGGGCGCTCTTTCTGGCTAGCGGGAAAAGGGCTGGTGGCGAGCTTGTCGCTGTATCGAGCGAGTCGAGGCACGAGGGTCGAGCCTTAAAAGGGATGGTGATGGTGATGGCGATGGCGATGATGGGGATCATCATCGCGAGTGGGGGACTGCAGGAGGAGCCATTGCCGAGCTGTAAAGAAGGCTTTTTCTCCGGTGGTCGGTCTGCCGAGTCTTGGAGTTTCATTACGTGTGAAAGGGAATCGAGTCACAGGTAGCCGTTGGAATCTGCCCCCGCCCCTGGGTACGGAAGACAAAAAAAACTCTCACGTTGCCGCGGTGGTGGTGGGGGCCCGGTCCCGTCCCCCCACGTGCGCCCTCCGATTGGCATGGGACCCGCGCGGCTCCCTCCTGATCCGACGGCTCTCGCGAGCTCGGCTCGCTGCGCCCGGGTGCACGTGATAATGGCCCCGGTTTTCCTTCGCGAGTTAACTGAGTTCGTCCGGTCCGGATGTTGATTTCTTTGATCCGAATTTCCTGCGACCGAAGACAAAAGGAATTAATTAAAATGAGAAAATGAAAAAAAGATATGGTCGTTTGAAAATCATTAGATCTTGACAAGATTTAACCCTAATTCCAACATAGCCAGAAGGAGAGAGAAATCCATTGTCCAAAACATAACCGCGCCATAATAAGTAACATTTTTTTTTGGTCGCCAAAATAAGTAACATTTTACCCATACCAAAATAAGTAACATTTGATCCAAAAAAACTACGGATTACTCGGGGCATTGTCCAAATTAATTAAAACATTGAGCCTCTTTAAATTGAAGGGATTCAAAATGATTAAAAAAATGAAGACCTTAACTGTTTTTTTTAATTAATTATGGAATCATATATTATTATTATACAAGGACAATAGTTACAATAAAAAAAGACACGTGCCTTTAACCTGTCAATTGTAGATCCATGATATGGATTAAGTTTACCTTTCTTTCTTTTATTGAAACTAACGAAAAATCATTTGGACATCTGCCGATAAACATGCAAAAACAACATCATATGATCTTTTTCCATGTACACGTGCCGATAAAAGCACTACAAATAGTTGGAAGAGGAAGGTTGGAGATAGATCATGAAAGGTCTTGTTCCTTAAAAGTCATCATTGTTAGAAAGTCCAACTCAAAAAGTTAAATTAATAGCTGGAGGGAGACTACACGCATATAATGAGCATACATATTGATATTTTAATACCCCTCTCATGTGTAAGCCAGATTCGAAATGGCACGTGAAATTTGAGGAACGGGGTGATTGCACATGCAATATAAACTAGGGTACAACTTGACTCTAATATTATGTTAGAAATTCTAACCAAAAGCTTAAATAGATAGGTGAAGGAAGACCACATATATATAATGAGCATATAAACTCCATAATCAAGCAATATAGGATGCCTTAACAACAATTATAGGAGGTCGTTGCTTTCACTATCTAATTTTTTTGAAAAGACAGCATCAAAACGTAATTATCTCGAAAAGACTGGAATGTGCATAGTTTGCTGAAAAGATTGAAATCTAGCTGCAATGCGGTAAGATAAATTTGAAATAAGAAGTATTTTAATGAGGATCAATGGTAACAACATATTTTTTGATTGGTTCGTTTTTCGATAAGATGCTTGCATTATCAGAGTTGCCAAAAATAGCAATCGGAGTGTATCGTTGGGCAAAAAAAATACCGTATGATCTGTGGACAATATAGCAACCCAGGCCTCACATAATTAATGCTTGAGATAATATTGATCGGGCTGTCGAAAATAGCAATCGGAGTGTATAGCTAGAAAAAAATCTCTCATGGTCTACGGACAATATAGCAACCTCGACCTCACATAATTAATGCTTGGGATAATATCGACCGAGCCGTCGAAAATGGCAATCGGAGTGCATCGATGGAAAAAAATCTCACAAGGTCTATAGACAATACAGCAACCTCGGCCTCACGTAATTAATGCTTGGGATAATATTGACCGAGCCATCGAAAATGGCAATCGGAGTGCATCGATGGAAAAAAAATCCCAGAAGGTCCACGGACAATATAGCAACCTTAGCCTCACATAATCAATGCTCCGGATAATATTGACCGAGCCATCGAAAACGGTAATCATAGTGCATCATTGGAAAAAAAATCTCATATGGTGTACAGACAATTTAGCAACTACGGTCTCACGTAATCAATACTTGAGATAAGATCGGTCGAATTGTCGAAAACAGCAATCGAAGCGCATCGATGGAAAGAAATCTGGCAGGGTCTATAGATAATGTAGCAACTCGAGTTTCATATAATTAATCTCCCACAAGAAACAAAACAAAAAAAAGAAGAAATTACCATCGATTTTACAAATTTCGTTAGAGGAAGGAATTAGTTGCTCTATTTTCTTCGCCTCTTTTTTTTTCGGGATACTATTCAAAACATGCTGCATTTTGAGGGGTGGGGGGGCCCCCCTTGATCGGACGGCTCGCGTTGGCGATCTCATCCTCGAAAGACCAGATCCTAACGCCTCTCCTCCTCTACGTATGACCAAGTTGTCGCTCCCTCGCTCCTCGTATAAAAGGCCGAGGTTTTCCCGGCCAAATTGCTCGTGCGGGAGAGACTTCCATTGTCGCTCTGAAACTTTCGAAAAAAATTCTCCCGAGAAAAAAACAGTGACCGAGGAACCGGAGATCAAGAGCGCGGCTCGTTTCTCCTGCTCGGGGGGGAGCTGCTTCGTCCTCCTCTTGCTCTGCGAGATTCTCGGGGGTCCTGTCCTCCTCGTGCTGCGGGCGGCGGGCGGCGGCGATGGTGAGCGCGAGGCTGAAGGAGCGGGAGCGCGCGCGGGGCTCCCCCGCGATGGGCTCCTCCGGGGGGCCGAAGCAGCTCCACAATTTCGCGCTGCCGTGCCTCAAGTGGAGCAACCAGAAGCACCTGCGGTGCGTGAAGGTGGGCAGCCCCGGCCCGAGCGTCCCGGACGACGGCGGCAGCGGCGGCGGCGGCCGATCCCTTAAGGTCGCGATCAGGCGGCGGATCGGATCGGACGCCGAGGACGCCGGCGAGGCGCGGGAGCTGGGCGGTAGGCCGGGGGTGGTCGTCGTCGGGCCGCGGGGCGGTGGCGGTGGCGGTGGCGGCGGCGGCGGCGGGGACGGGGTGGGAGGGCGGAGAGAGAAGAGGAGGGTGAGCGATGAGCTCTGGGGGGAGAGGGACGAAGATTCCGGTGTTCTGGCCGAGAATAAGGAAGCGTCGGAGGCGCAGGCGGCTGTGCCGTGGAATCTGAGGACGAGGAGGCCCGGTTATAAGGGTCCGACCTTCGTGTATGGAGGAGCGAAATTCGGTGATTCACCGACCAGGAGCGAGGAGGTTGATGTTGGTGGTAGTGGTGGTGGTTATGGTAGAAGCAATGGTGGGAAGAACGAGGGGAGAGACGAGTTCGCGGTGCCGCTCAAGAGGAAGGAAATCGAGGCGGATTTCATGGCGATGACCGGACATCGGCCCCCGCGTAGACCGAAGAAGAGAAACAGGGCAGTGCAGAAGAATTTGGATGTGAGTGGATGTTTTGGATCGTTTTGCTTGCTTGATAATTTGAACTGCATTCTGTTCTCCTCTTCCTTCTAATTGCCATGTGAAGCTGCTTCTGTTGTTTACCGCAGGCTCTTTTTCCTGGATTGTGGTTGACGGAAGTGACAGCTGATGCGTACACAGTCGAAGAGGTCCCTGAATATCCAAAGGTAATTTGCCTTGTCCTACCATCCTGATGAGCCGAACGAGAACTAAATGATGAATCTTTCTCTGCTTGCTTCGCTTTCCCGAGAAAACTGAGCCGATGTTTGACTTTGGCTTAGCTGTGATCAGGGGTTGTTTCTTCCTTTCTTTCTTGTTATTTGTCAGTTTCCAGATTCAACTGTTTCCCTTGTCTCCTCTGGGAATTCTCAACTAGGAAATGGACAATTCTGTTCTATTGAGTTGAACAATCAGCTCCATTTGAGCAATTCCGGAAAAGAATTGATTGTTTATCTGAAAAATCGGTCATTTTGGGAAATCTAACTTCATCTATGGGTTCTTCTCTTGCAGAAGTAGCAAAGGGAGTGGGCACCTTTAATGGAACTCCAAATGGCTTCCTTTTGGCTCTCTGCGAATTGGGTAGATGGTGGAACCGTGGAAGGGTCCTTTTCCTCCTTGCTTGTTACTGGCGATTAGTTGCTTGGAAGTGCTGGTTTAGGTTGATAATTAGTTATATATCGATATCTCTCTCGATCTCAATAAGCCTCTTTCTTATAAAGATGGGCGATTGGCCTCAACTGCGAGGGTGCTGTGGATAATTGAGTATTGGATGTTTCATTTTGGTTTCGATCATTGCAAGTGTTTATCAGCAAAATTTGATGTGAATATCATTTAGCTAATGACAGTAAGCAATTCAAGCATTATTTGGCGCTCCATAGTTGAGCAAACTATTTGCGTTCATTTTCTCTAGCTTTCTTCTATGATATTGTCTCATCGAATCCGCAATAATTGGACAAGTTGTGGCCTTCTGGGGGGAGAAATTAACAGGAACGATTTGGTGTGAGGGATGCATGTCTATCGAGTGGAACATCTGTTCATTGAAGAACTTAAGCCGGTTCTTTTAGCTTCTTGCAGTTCTTGGCCCTCGAGTGGTCCGACAGTGAAATTCCAGCAAACCTGCACATTCTGGTGAAATGATGACTTCTTCCATAGATAGTGGCTGTACTTTTGTTGGTTGGGAAGGAGGACTTGTCCAAGTCAAGCACTCTTGGAACGACCGAAGTCTGATATGTCATCTACTTGGTCCAACTGCTAAACTGCCGGTGCTGCTTGCCTGTCTATGCTCGTTTCCCATCATCCTTTACACTTCTTACAGCAAGAGCTTATCATTGATCTTGCAGGTCATCTTTCACTTCGGTGAAGAGAATGTCTACCTAATCCTGCATTCACGCATTATTTTCGGCACAAACATTTTGCTTCTTTATCGTAGGCTTCGTTCGCCACATGTTGCTTCTTCTACATGCAATTGCAAGCGCAAGCTGGGTATGTGGAAGCCTAATTCAGGTTTTGGCTGATCATGAAGATGATCATTACTGGAAAATATAGCTATCGAATGAGTCAGCAAAGATTACCGAGATGCTGGTACTCATTCTTCCATGTCTGCATGAGCCTTTGTGTTATCGGTCATCGGTGTCTGTAAACGGCGAACCAGTAGATGAACTATGCATTGATGGCCAGGTTCTGGACACGGCGAGGGTATCCTTCACATCGGGGGAGTCCTCTCCAGGCTCTAATCTCTTTCTTCGGAATGACAATCTTCGAAAGGAAGAGTTTTCTTAAAAGAGAGATTTAGAGTCCAGGGATGATGTTTTCCAATACTTGTGGTTTTAGATGATTCGATACTTCTCATGTGCCGAAAAATGGCGCGACCGACCGACCTTTGTCCGGTTATCTCAAGCATCATCGCTGGATGTCACAAGCTTAGACATAGCAGTTAGTTTGGACGGGCCAATCTATGGATGGCTAGCTCTGGTGCAAAAGGGGGAATTTTATGGAAGGTGACTGTTTTTGTCCTTGCCACGGTCCCTATAGGCTGGGGCTCGCTGAGCTTTTGGGCAATCTTCTCCTATCTCGGAATTTTTAAGGTACCGTCCCTCCCTCGACCCTTTTCTTTTTTACAGCTAGTTTATAATTGGTCACGGTGACTCGTCGTGATATAGTAAATCAATTTTACGACACGTTACGACATTTTTGCACTTAAATACGAAGGCGGCGGGCAGTGATGTTGATGCCAGAATTGGCCCCTAATGTTCAAGGTAGGCACAAGTTCCGTTGCGTTCCTACAACTGGATTAATCGTCCCTTGCTATAAAGCTTCTAGATATGTCTGATAATGCACAAAGATGGTTATACTGTATTTGATGATAACTATGTTAGCTGCCAAAATTGTCGACCTTTGTCGATGTGGGCTTCGAACAAGCAAGTGGAAGTACAAAGTCTTCTCTTTTTCTCCTTTTTTTTTTTCGTTTGTTAACTGCAAATGTTTTTCTTCGTACTCTTAGAACTTTAGATGTTTTCTACATTGACTTGGCAAAAATAGAACAAACTTACTAGCTCCGTTGATGAACGAGCAATCTCAACCCGAAGATTCTAGGGACGATCTCTACACAATTTGCAGCAAAGTGGCTTCTCCCACATCGCAATCCTGGGTTAAGGCAATGCCGCATCGGCTCCGAGTCCTATTCGTGTAAGAAAAACGTCCCTGTTACGCACGGGTTCTCGTGCATTACATTTCCATTTGAAAAAATCTGTATTCCGATAGAAATATCGTGCACAAGCTCATTAGAAAAGGTCCGTGTTCAATTATCCCGAGGCTGTAAGATATCGTCGCGGTTGGAGACTCTTGGAATCGGATTCGCGGTTGATTACTATTCGCTTAAGCGGGTTAGGGAACAGCACGAATGAGCTGACCAATTAAGCAACGTGCAACAAGTAATCAATTAGATTAAGGCAACAATACAATGCGGCGTCGGATCTGTTTGAGGAATACGAACTCGCGGGGGCACGCAAGTGATGGGAATGACATCGCGCGTATGCTCCTTTTGAGAAGCAAAGGATTCCTTTACTTGCACATAACCAATCCCAAAGAGGCAAAAAAAAAAGAATAAAAAACAATAATAACATTTGATCAACTACGTGACGAAGGCTAACTACGAGGCGTAGAATCTTCATGGCCTCTTCATGAAGGATTTGATGCCACCGGAATGATGTGCGCGAGAAGAAACCTCGCTTGCCAACGGGCCAGCGAAGAGCTTGGACGAGAAAGAAGCCACGAAATTCGACCCATTTGGTCGTGCGCAGCTGACACTGTCGTCAATCGAGTCGATCACGACTCGTTTGGTACGAGCCAAAAAAGGGCGAGATTAGCTCTCGAGAACGAGAGGTCTGTAGAACGCTGAAAGAGTAGAGTCCCATCGGCCTGAATGATGCGGTAAATTTTGCCGAAAGCTTGAATATTGCGCACTCATTTGTGTATCCACTAACTCGCCATGATTACGCCACGCGACTCGCGCTCCATTTGAAAGGGGGTGTTTGCACCGAAAATTGATCAGGCCGTCGATATAGATAGGCAGGTGACTAGAGCGCACGGTATAATTAAGCACGCGATCCATTATGGCCGACCATAAGGAATATTATCGATAGTGATGTGCATCGATGACCGCTAATGAGTTGTCGATATACGGTGACGTTATGTTTGCGATGATCGACAAGGGTATTGATTAGAAAAGGTGACGGATTACCGATTGATGTATCAAGATGCAGTTATGAGTTTGAAGTCACCGGAGAGCAAGGCAACAGAGTCCACAAAGTCGTGGAGCAACCAAAACGCGATTTTAAGGGAGCAACCATTTGAAAACAAGATTATCGCATCACGAGAGCGTGGGCACAAGATTTTTTGGAAACGAGGGAGCATGGCTTCGACCGTAGAATTACTGTTGTAGTGCAATCCAGTTAATTGTGTATAATATGTCTATGAATTTCGAATGTTAAATCCGATAATAGATTGAGAATTGGGGTTCCCTCATTAGATTTACATCTTCAATTTACGTCCCTCATACAAACGATATACCAACACGTTGAATCTCAATTATTGAGACGTGTTTTCCTCCATTGTTCCCACTTCTCCTTCTCGAGCAACTAACGTATTTGACCACTACCTAACGCACTATGTCGCATCTGACGCTGCTGGCTGCCATTACCTTACGACGGGAAAAGTATTAAAAAAAATTATAAACTTATTATATTAGTACCAATTCAATTTTGATCTTTCATTATATCAATTTAGTCTTAAACATTTTGTATTTGAATCAATTCAATCAATCTAGTCAATTTGAACTGGAAATCGCTGAAGTAGATGCTACCGGTTCCACATGGTACGATCAGCATTGACATGAATAAATTTTTTTATAATTTTTAAATATTTTAAATATTTTTTAATAAATTTTCTTTTTTTTTCTTTTCCTTGTCTTTCCCGATGCGAGTAGTGGCCGTGTTGAGGCCATGAAATTGCCACAAGCTGATTGGGAACGCTCATGCCATGGCGGTCTACTTGACTGTTTAATTTGAAGGGTGCATGGCCTTACCTCCTCTCCCTTCTTTCCCCATCTGCCACTCCTCCCACCGCCTCCCCCTCGTCGGCGCCAACCACACCGCTGCTCGCTTCTGCTCTCACTAATCCCACCTCTGCTTTTCTCTCTGTCTCTGTGAATCTCACTGATTTTTTTTCGTTCTTTTGCATATTAACACACGCACACGTACGTACATACTCCGTGAGGAACATTCTCGTGCGGGCCCTCGTCCATGGCGTCCTCCTCCTCCTTCCGCTTCGCCTACGGTGTCATCACCTCCTCGTAGGCCCTGTGCTTTGAGTCAAGGAGCGGGCAGGATGTGTTTGCTCTGAAGATGATTGGCATGGCAGAAGTGGTCGAGGTCTCGTAGAAGGCCTCGCGGCCTCTAGTGATCTCGAGCTTGCCGCATCGCCTACTGCCGGTGATGGGACCTTCGATTTCGTGTTCTCTGACCCTTGCCCAGATCGGCGACAAGCCACTTCCAAAAAGAAAATGGAAAGGAATAGAAAAGAAAAATTTATAAAAATAATCAAAAAAATTATGAAGGAAAAAATTTTCAAAATCGGAAGCCTTTATGAATCAGTTGGCAACGGGATCCTAATCCCAGTAGGCGTTGACTCCTTTGGGATCGGTGCATATAGATATATGGCCACGTCAGCAATTTGCAGCCTAATTTTGCCGGATAGATTGAATTTACATCAATACAAAATGTTTAGAACTAAATCGATCTAATTATTAAAAGATTTAAGACTGAATTAGTACCAATGCAACAAATTTAGCTATCCTTTTGGTACTTTTCCCCTTACCGACCACTATAATCGTCGACGTCGCCTACTCTATATGGCTCATAACTCTCTCTCTCTACCTGCATTGTTAAACATGCAACCACTTTCTCACCCAACCTTAACAAAACCGTATGGAATGCCGACTTAAATTGCAGCAAACTAAACTTCATCACTCCACGACATGCATGGCTCCACCGGTTGTAACTATTTGTACACTCGACGGCGACTTTGCTCGTTGATGACCCTCGCAATTGAAAGCAAGTCCCACAACGAACACCAGCCATGGCATGCGTTGTCGAGTGTTGACCAAAATCGGGGAGTTGAAGATGAGGAGAAGCTTATTGGAGCACTAACGGCACCCAAGAGAGCCTTTTCTTCCCCTTTTTCTTCTTTTGGATTTGAAAATGACAGAAAACAAAGGAAGAAAATTAAAGCTTCAAACAAAGGAAAAAGCTCATTGAGGATAGTAGCTTGATTTGGAGGGAGAAGTAGAACTGGTGACTAATGACCACAATCGAGAAGGAATGCACGGTGAAATGAAGTTGGAGAACGGAGATGCTCGACTAATGATGGCGAAGAGACCAGCAGCTCACGAGACAGCGCTGCTCTTAGAAACAACCGGAGCACATTAAAGACCTGCGACAAGGGGAGGAGGACGATGCTGCTGCTACTGCTATTGAGGACGACCGGTTGTGGCCTTTGTTGAGGATGAATGCCGTTGGACGAGATACAAAGGACTCGGAACGACAAATGGTGATGGTCTCGATGTCGATGATGATGTTAGGAACGAGGGTTCTATTTTTTTTATGAAAAAAAAAAAATTTAGACCGACGGCCAAAAATAGAGAGAGATGAAACTAGAGTTTTGATTCGGGCCCCTCTCTTGGAGGCTCCAGTACCATGTAAATATTCGAGGATCTCCATGAAAGAGGGAGAGAGAGCACATTCAAAAGTTACGTCTCCACTCAATAGCTTAACGAAAGAGCACATGAAATACTCTATTTGTAAAGCATAAGCGACACTAACGAAATCCTAATTTCTTTATCGACGTCCATCGACGTCCACCTGACTACCGACTAATGTCCATCGAACGCATAATCTCCACTCCAAGGATTCTTTCTGCGAGCTGAGCTAACCCAAAAATGAATCCATCCGCTAATTTCTTCTTCACTCATTGTTATAAAATGTCAACTTGATCAATTTTCCTAAACCACTCTGTAAAGTGTTCTCTCCAATCCTAGACAAAAAGAAGCCAAAAAAATGAAAGAAAAAAGAAAAGAAGGTGTCCAAAACCAAAGGGCCCCCACACACCATGACCGCATCTCCATCTCCACAGATAAAGAAAAGAGCTCACCGCTGAGCGAGCTCCCATGGAAAAGCAGAAAAGAACAAAAGACAACCCACATTAATTATTGACCAAAAAAGCAGTAAACAGCAAAAGAAAAAGGCAGAGGGATAGAGGATGAGATGGAGAGTGTCGGGAAAGAGCAAAGCCCCCTTGTTCAAGTGTCTCCCGTGTCCAGGGCAGGCTGATATTGACATGCAAACGCATCGCGAACCAGTTCCTCCCTGTTTTTCCTCTGTAATATTCTCTCTCAAATCATTCACAGAAGAAGAGGAAGGAGAAGAAGAAGGAACCAAAACCTGATCTTTGAACATGCATCCACCACAGAGAGCCGTACATTATATTCCCTGGAATTTTTCAAGAACCTTATCACATGCTAATTCATCGAGCCCCAGATCTACCACCATGAGATCCATCTAAACATGTGCACAAACAAAAAACAAGAGGCAATTAAAAAAGCTCGTTTCTTCTTTTCTCTGTGTTCGTGCGAATTAATAAACAGATTAATCGAGATCGTTCATTTCTTCTTCTTTCTGACCTTGCCATTACAGAACAACGAGCCGAGCCCGAACAAGCTCACCGTCCCGATCGTGATATGAGGCTGAAAATTCAATACGGGATTGACCCTCACGCCATGTCCGTATCGTTTCTTCATCGGAGGCTTCTGCGATTGCGACGAACTGTACGAAAATGGCATGCTGAAGGGGGATTGATATGAATCTGATGACGATCTTCGACTTGAAATGGAGGGCTGTTTCTGCAAATTCTGCCTCTGGTTGTCCTTGGCCGCGGATTTGTCCTTTGGATTCAGAACCGAACCGGTCGAGTTGCTCCGCGAGAGGAACTGCAGCGATCCGATTAGCCCTCTGCTCTTGGCAACGTCGCAATTGAGGCTGCTGCTGCGCTTGAACTGCCAGAACGGCTTCGGTGGCGGCTTCTCATCCACTTCGTCGTCATCCTCGTCGTCGTCGAAGCTGTACGACAGGAGCTCCTTTAAACTCTTCTTCTCCGTGGACGCAGCACTAGAAATCGGAGGAGTCCCAGATGGAGGAGGAGGAGGATGAGACGACGGTATCCGACGACAATTATTGTGATCGGCAGTCACCACTCTGTCGCTCCTGATCTCGCCGGGGAGGATCTTGCCGTCGGAGAAGAGCTCGTCCGCTGAGGAGAGCTCGAGGACGAAACTCGACCCGCCGACGCAGAAGTCGAAGTCGGAGTCCAGCAGCGACCGGTCGAGCCTCTCCCGGTGGATGCCGTCATCTTCGACGGGCACGGCGTCGCCGCATTCCCTGAGATCGTGGGAGAAGGAGATTCGAGGGCTGAGCAGGCCGGGGCTCGATATCTCCGAGCAGACGTCGATCGCCATTGCCGGCCCCGCGCGCACGCGCGGCGCAGAGGAAAAACAGAGCGAAAACAGAGCAAGAGGGCAGTGGTCGCGAGCACCTTCCCCTCTCAGAAGACGGACAGAGCCCGCCGCATCTCCCGGCACGTACCCTGGAGAAGCGCGAAGAGGGTTTGAAAAGGAGGTGGATTTGGAGTCAAAAAGGAGCAGCTAGAGAGAGAGAGAGAGGGGGAGAGAGAGGGAGAGAAGTCAGCAATTGCAGCCTTCGAAGCTTTTAGGATTCTGTCCCGAGCGGTGCGTGCAAAGCAAGAGGAGGGAATCCGGATGATGGGTTTGATGTAGAAATTGAAGGGGAAGTGGAGATGAGATGAGATGAATCAATGGATGAATGAATGAAAGGGATGGAGGAAGGGAGGGAAAGGAGGCAAACACCAACGCAGCAAAATGATAGAGTTTTGGCCCGTGATGAGTGAAAAGGGTAAAGGAAGCCGTTGAATTTAAGCACCGAAAGGCTATTAAAGGATCTACCACCCTATGTGGGTTTCCAATGTTTACCATTTATCTTCTTTTCTTTCTCTCCCTCTATTTTTCTCTTAATTTTCCCCCTTTTTTTGGTCATTTTTTCCCATACTTCTGATGTTTTTTAACAAATTTATCACTAGTTAAGTAAATGATTAATGAAAATGTTGCGGTTTTCAATGTATTGTCTGTTCTTTTATTATGTATAATCACTGTTTTGGAAAATTGCAGTATTGATTAAGGAATTCTTTCGTAGAGTGCATGTGAAATTTGTTAAAGAGTCAATATGACAAAGTGTGCAGTTTCCAAAGCACTGTCTTTTTTTTTTTTTTTTTTGGTCTCGTGTGTAATTATTATATTGGAAACCAAAACATTTCTCTATAAGTATGGTTAATAGGTGCTCCGGAACACTTAATTAAGTATGTTTAATGAGTGTTTTAGGGCACTTTGTTAACCTCATTCTTATGATAATTGCATTTGGCTCTTGTCTTATGCTACATTAAAAAGAATTTCAAAATCGTTCATTCCACTTATTTTAGTTGGAACATTCTAACTTTTCCGGGAATGATAATGGAGGTGAGGCGGGGTGGCATGAGGGGGAATTTGTGCCTTCCCCACTCAAGAAACTTGCTCAACGCTAGCATCTACTTGACTTACTTACCTTACTTGAAAAAAAGGAAAATTTTAAATAAGAGTATGAAGTGGATCTTATATAAAATAAATACTTGAAGTGACTATGTTAGTCTAAAATAAGAGCTTGAAGTGGCCATGACCGTTTTAAATAAAGGTTTGACCTTACCGGTCATCGGCTGGCTAAATATTCCGATTGGTCAAGAGCATTTTCGTCCATTTTTAAATTTAATTTATTTTTTCTCTTTTTTTTTTTTTTTTCTTTTTCCAGTTTGTTCTTTCTTCTTCTTTAGTGGACAGCCACCAGCGATGCTCGGAAAGGGTAGCCGGCGAGGCAAGGCGATCCTCACCTTGGGCAAGGTAGCCCTGAAAGCCTAGGCGAGGTCGGCAAGGGTCTCGCCGGGATTTATTGAAAGTGGATTTGGACTCAATTTTTTTCTCTAGTTTGTCTGATAAAGCTTGTTGAAAGGGATCTATTGAAAGTGGATTTGGACCCATGAATGAGAAACTGTTTCAAGATGCATGGTTCCAAGAGACCTGTTTGGTTTAGCTTTTGCATTTGGCAAAATGCAAAGACCTTTGAGTTAAAAGGGTTTTTTGAAATGCAAGTAGTGTTTGGTAATATGTATTTTAAAATCACATTTGAAAGCAACTTTGGCCTAAATACCATTTGATAAAAATTATTTGTAAAAGACTTTTGTTGATATTAAAAAAAAAAATGGCCATCGACCACCACCGCCGGCCACCATCGGCGAGATTCAGTTGATGGCAACCTCAAGCAGCATCGTCCGACCTCGGCGACCGCCTCCTAAGGCCGTGCGACCCTAGGCGGCGGTCGCCTGGGGGTTGCACGACCTCAGGCAGCGGTCGCTTGGGAGTCGCACGACCTCGATGAAGCCGCTTGAGGTCGCTGGACCTCAGGTGTCGCCTAGGTTGCGCGGCCCAAGCGACGTCTGAGGTCCAGTGACCCCCAGGCGGCAATCGTCAGGCTAAGGGCCCTCAAGCGGCAGTGGCCGATCGCCAGATCAACTCCTTGGAAGATGATGAATAGTGCGTGATGAACAGTACCCGATTGTATTTCGAAAATGCAACTTTCCAAAGCTCCTTATGGGCTCCATTCAGCCAAAGGGCCTTGGAAAGCTTTAAAGATGCAATTGCATCTCCTCAAAGCTTTCCAAAAATTTTGTCAAACAACTTCGCATTTGTACAAAGAATTTTAAATTTTCAAAGCAGTTTTTCAAATGCTGAACCAAACGTGTCCTTATGAGAAGTACACAAAGCCACTTGTTTGTTACCAAGGAAGACGTCATTTCTTGACAAAGTAAAAAAGTAGATGATGAGAAAATTTGGTGCGGCCGTCTGATCACAACGTACGGACCAGCTAATGGAGGAGGAGGAGCAAGAGGTGGTGGCGGACGGTGGAGGATGTCAATGAGGTCACGTCACCCTAAATTATTCCAAAAACCATGCTAGCTGTCCCTAAGCGAAAGCCATGATTAACAAGTTTTAAGGGAAGGTACGACTTGATTAGGAGAGTGGATTGGATCTAGCATTAGATATTTTGGTGCCTCGTGGTTTTCTTTAATGTGTTTTGGTTCGTCACATGACATTTGGCAATTGTAATTACTAAGTCTAAGGTTATGTTAAACCCGTGATTGAAAGGGTCAATATGTTTTAAAACAATTGGGAGAGAGAGATGACCTTTTCGTGTCATGTTCGATTGGGTAACAACAATATGGCACGACATAAGAGAAATGTGGAAGTAGTCTAATTTCTTGTAGACAATAATAGTAAAAGAGAGAATGACACAAAGGATTTCTAAATTTTGGTTAATAATACAACGTCATTCTCGAATTTTTACTTTTTTCAATATAAATGCATAACATTATTTTTTTTGTCTATTGTTTGAACTTATCGAATTGAAAGTCAAATATAAAAATTTAATTAACTTAAATTAATGCAAGGATAATATTAGATTGAATATTTACTGAAAGTTTAGGGACCACTTGAACAAATTAAAAATTTAGATACGACATTGCATATTAAGCTAAAGTTCATTGATCATATTGAATAAATTAAAAGTTTAGAGAAGACACTGCACGTTAGATTAAAGTTCATAATCATTTGTGAAATTGTCACTAGTGTTAATATGAAAAATTCGAATATGCATGCATTTTTCTAGATTAAATATTGCTTTGACCGTCTTCTAATGCTTTAAGAGATAGAGAGTAAGATGACCACGGCTCGAGTAACCTGAACTTGTGAGACATAAGATTGATGAATGTAGACGTAAGTAAAGATAATCTCTATAAGATAAGACAATACAAGGGTGAGAGACACACGTTTGCGTGTTGCTTAGAAAAATCACGAATGGAGAGTTCATCTTGGTTCTCCAAATAATAGAACCTCTTGGATACAAGTTTAGATACAGAGTCTTTATTTAACATCCGGACGGATTCATCCGAATTTTGAGTCCCACCTTACCTAGGTCGCTTCGTGAGGGATTTTCAGCTACTCTTGACCTTTTATGGATGATTCTCTTTATGAGATTTCCAAAATACACTTTCAAGCTTCGCAGTACAATGGAAAAAAAAAAAGATTTCATGAATTTACAAAAAAAAAAAGAGAGAGAGAGTGGAAAGGATTAAAAAAAAACAAAAACAAAGGGTGGGCAAAATGTGGACCAGACGGCAGAAGAGGTCGAGTCGGGCTTTTAATGAGGGGGGGGCATCTCACGGGGACCGGCGAGACGAGGAAAAGGACGAGGCAAAGTCCCAGTTCGATGCCGTCCTTCGATGTCTCCCCCATGTTCTTCATTCCGTCGTCGTCGTCGTACGTTGTAAGATCAATGCTTGTCGCACCTGCAATTTTGGCATCTCATCTCCCTCCATAAATGATTTAGGGGTATTAAAACGAAAAACTTCAAATTATGCATTCATAATAAATTTATCAAAAATTAATATTTTGATCATTAAAAAAATTAAACTGGTACATCTGTGATAAATTCATTTAAAAATTGATTTTTTTTCACTACTAAAAATCCCAAACTGATATATTTATGATAAATTTACTATCCATTAAATTGAATTAATACCACAAAAAATTACAAACCGATACATTAGTAACATACGGAGGCTAAAACCCCAAACTAGTATACCTTTAAACTACCATGTACCATTCAACTCAGAATTTCAATGGTAAAATTAAATGGAAACTAACGGAGGGTAAAATTGTCACAGATATAACAGTTTAGAGTTTTTGGTAATCAAAAAATTAATTTGGAATAAATTTATCATAAGTATATAAATTTGAGATTTTTTGTGATATTAACTCAAAGATCTAAAGCAAATTATACAAGTCTGGACCAACCCCCTAATTTTTTTACCATTTTCCTCATAAAACTTTTTGTACTTTTTACCGTGAAAATACAGTCAGTCACTTGATATAGCGCAATCATTGGTAGTAAGCTTTCTATATTTTCCAATACGCCAGAATCGGCATCGAGAGTAAAACGAACTTATTCGCGGTAAATTTGAAATGTTTGTTTGAGAGGCAAACTCGGCTTGACAGCGAAGGGCTCAAGTTGCGCACGATATGGAACTTTTTTATGTCCTTTTTAACCTGCTAAGCTGATTGCCCATTTGGCATAGGTCAGCAGGGCTAAAAGACTCGGTAAAAGTTTTTTCATCATGCGATTGCAAATGATTCTGATTTGTGGTAAAAACATTTCGTTTGTACTAAAAATAACTCATAAATGGCGCGACATATCATTCCCGACAACATGTCCTTTTTTACTCTGTCAATATGTACAAAACTGTAACGGGAATAAAACTGTGTCCATGCCCCGCCCTTTTCTCGTACCTTAAAACTTTCATGTGTTTTCACTAGCAAAATGTGAGGGTGAGTCGTTTTCCGAGTGAATGGATTCCAGATTTATAACCCGGAATCATCGTGTCGGACCAGTTTTTAGTTTTTGGGAACTGACCATGTGAATCCGGTCTCGTTCTAAGGTCTACTTAAAAATCGATCAATTTCTCTGTTTTTTTTTTTGTTTCGTTTTTCTTATTCCTTAAAAGGACAAGCTTTAGGAATACATCTCATTATCCACAATCGAGACAAATAGCGGTTATAACAAAATAGTACATCAACAAAATAGCGAGAAGTATGTTACAACAACAACATAAGATGTAAGGTAAAATTAAAAAGAGAGAATTAGGGTTTCTTGGTTCGGTACTCTAATTCAATTCCACGGTCCACCCTAAACCGGTACTCATCCATAGTAAAATGACACCGGTGGTCATTATATTCCTACCCACAATTCAAAATTTTTCGTGAATTTTAACGTGGCTTAATAAATTCTTACTTTTTTTTTTTCCTGAAAAGAAGGGTTCGTAAACTGTGCTTCCATTCTTGATGGCGAACTTTAATAATTTTGGATAGGACATCGTAAATTTTACAGTTTATAAGGGCTTTTTAACTAAGGGAAATACTACAGACAAAAAAAAAAAAAGACTAAGGGAAATATTTAGAATAACCCTTGAAACTTCTCATTTGATTCAAGAATGCCACCGTGTTGCAATGACTTCTCTCTGGTTCGCCTACCACGGTTAGGGTGGCAATGTCTTCATACTAGAAGTTGGGAGAAGCTGTTGCCTTGATCCGTGCACCTAGACTCAACGCATTATAGTAAAGATTAGGTGCTTGCATGATCAACGGCTAATGGATTCACCTCATGTAAACTCGAGCTTAGGCACGAAGTTGCCGGAAGTTGGAGGGTGAGGCGCCACCATCTTTGGCCACTGACGGTGGATTTAATCAAACTCGAAATTTCCGTCATAAGTAGGGTTTGAAAATCCTTGCAAGGGTCGGGCCGAGCTATTCCGCTTTAGCGTAGGATTACTTGAACCAAATTATGCGCGAAATTTACCCGTTTCATGGATATCAAATCAGTTCCGAAATTTTCAATTTTATTAATTTTTTCTTAAACCTTAGAGCAAATTCCAATGTAGACATTCCGCTCATTTTCGCTGAAAATCGCCGACATTATGGCTCAATCATCGCTAGTCGTCTTATGTGGTATACATTGGATTTTCGGCGCAAATTGGCCGGGGAAGAATTACAATAGAATTTTGCCGGAATATTTTGAACTAAATTCATAACATTGAAAAGTTTAGAATTAAATTGGCATTGTACGATAAGATTGTGACTAATTGGACGAATAATGTTCGACTTAGGGTTCGCATGGCAACGATTTTGTACCCGAAAATTGATTTTGCTAAGAAATGATTCTTTTTTATTCTGTGCCCGAGAACAATTTCTAAGCATTTAAAGGTGTTTGGTAACTGCCCAAAATTTCTATTCTTAGAATAGAAAAAAAGTAAATACGTTTAGTAACTACACAAAATTTCTTTTTATTAATAATATTTTGAATTTTTTTTCTTTTTTTCCTTCCTTTCCTTGGCCATGTCCGGTCGTTGTTGCCGGCGGGCCGGCCATAGGCCAAAACCCGATGTGAGGCGTTGCGGCCTCGCCACCGCCCTCGCTAGTTGTGACGGCGAGGTTGGCTTTGGCTTGGCAGGTGGCGAGGCTCGACCTTGCCTGGATCTAATGAGGCCGACCTCACCATTGCTACCCCGGCAAGCGGGCAGGTCGGCCTCGCTTTGGTCGGGTGAGGCTCAACCTCACCGTGATTTGGCGAGGCCGACCTTGCCTTGGGCCGGGCGAGGCTTGACATCGCTCAACTGGTGAGGCCGATCTCGCCCGGTGGGTCAAGCAAAACCGGAAAAAAGATGAAGAACAAATAAAAAGGAAGAAGAAAACCAAGAAGAATAAAAATGGAAAAATTATTCCGTAATCAAGAAGCTACTTATTTTTGCTTTTTGATTCGGTTCCAAAATTGATTTTGGGAATAATTTTTACAAATTTGTGTCCGAAAGCACAAAAATTTTAACAAACGGTTTACATTTCCCAAACCGATTCGAAAATAAAAGAATAAAAATTTTCACTATTCAATAAGATGACAAACACTACCTTAGAATGATCCCAAATCACCGCCATTTCCCAAGCCATGGCGATGCGATCATTTGCCATTTCCCAAGCCATGGCGATCTTAGAATTTTTAAGTCGCTATGGCAACTTGTCAAAATATTATTTGATTACATTTCTTTTGTTTCTAGTATCGGTTTGGAAATAGAAATCCATTTGTTTAATTTTTTGATTCTAGGCACAAATTCTTGCAAATTTTGCCCAGATTTAGTTTTGAAACAAAATCAAAAAAAAAAGTAGCTTTTTGATTCCGGGAACAAAAATGAGAATCAATTTTTTTTCTTCTTTTTCTTGGTTTTTAATATAGCTTCTAATATCAAGATGAGAACCAACCTCGCCGTATTTGGCGAGATTAAAATATTTGAATAAAAAATATTATTAATAAAAATTTTTTACAAGAATGGCCAACGACCGTGCCATGGCGAAAAAAAATATAAAAATATATTATTAATAAAAAATTTTCTTGGCCATGACCAACGACCGAGGCCATGGAGAAAAAAAAAAAAAAATATTATTAATAAAAAATTATTTATAAAAAAATATTTTACTAGCCATGGCTAGCGATTAGGCCAAAAAAAAAAAAAAAAAATAATTTCAATAAAAATATTTTAATAAAAATATTATTAATAAAAAATTATTTATAAAAAATATTTTACCAAACCATGGCCAAATGACTGAGGCCATGGGAAAAAAAAAAAAAAATAAATTTCAATAAAAATATTTTTTATTAAAATATTATTAATAAAAAAATATTTATAAAAATATTTTTGGGTCATGGCGGTGATCGGGCCATGGTGAAAAAAAAAAAAAAAAAAAATTTCAATAAAATTTTTTTTTAGTAAATATTTTAAAAATTATTAATAAAAAAAATTTTTATAAGAAAATTTTTACCAGCCATGATCAAAAAAAAAAAAAAAAATTATTTTAAATAAAATTATTATTAATTAAAAATATTTTACCAGCCATGGTCAAGGAGGAGGAGAAGAAAAAAGAAAAGAAAGAAATATTAAAATATTTAAAATGTTATTAAAATATTATTAATAAAAAGAAATTTTACGATTTACCAAACATATTTCTATTAAAAGCACGAGGATTTTTGAATGAATTACTAAACGTCTTTAAATATTTAGAATCGGTTTCCTAAGTAGAATAAAAAAAAAAATCATTTTCGACTAAAATTTATTTCCCAAGACAAAATAAATAATACGCAACCTTATTCACGAACCCGCCCACCCATCTGTGGGGGGCAATCCACGTGGAAGCAATGCACTTCACTTCACAACCCGCGTGTACGGAGACCGTGGCTCCAAGACAAACCGCAAGACAGAGGTCGTTCATCGAGACGATGTCTCGTACGTCCTCTGCAGAGCTAATACTAAGAGGTTTGGTATACTCGAAGAGAGAGAGAGAGAGAGAGAGAGATGGACAAGAAGAAGGAGGTGGTGATGGTGGGAATGGACGACAGCGAGTGTAGCCACTACGCTCTTCGATGGGCGCTTCAGAACCTGGGCCAAACGCTCTCTCGGTCTCACCTCCTCCTCTTCTCTGCTCAACCCCTGCTTGAGTTCAGTTGCGTATTTGCTTGCAGCTTCGCTAATCTGAACGTTCGTAGACAATCGAAGTTTGCCTTTTGTTTATTTGTTTTTCTAGTTCATGCAACTTACGGATGGTGCTTCTGCGGGCACCATAAATATGTCTTGACAGCTGTGGATTTGATCAACGATCTTCAAGAAAATCAGAGGAAGGCCACTTTGTCTCTGCTAGCGAATGCGAAAGAGATCTGTGCCAAGCATGGGGTATGGACACTTCCTTCAGCTAATTTGAATTCCCTCATCTCATTACATCTTTTGGCATCTCTAATGCTTTTGAGCCAGAGCAGACTAGTGTTAGCTTATGTTAGGACATGAAGTAAAAAATAACCCCTCTTCCAACAGCTAGATGCAGCTAATCCAGGGTAACAGGTTAGCAGTATGGAGGAATGTATTTATTTTTCTGTACATCAAGTAGATGGTAATCGTATGTCGTTTAAGTAGTCAATGAGAATGCTTATGGCGAGTATCAGCAATCGAACTGGCCTCCAACACATTGATGCCCTTTCATCACTCATCACAGATTTGGGGTTGATTGTTCTTACCAATCACGCGAATGGATTAGGAAGGTCTTGAGTCTCTTGACAATGAATTAAATAGAGGATTAGATGACTCTGCAATAATGCTTAACAAGATGACTGTGATACTGTGCTCCAAAAGCCAAAGAGAGCTGATGCTAATGTCACTTCAGGCTGAAGTACCTGCAGTCTCAGGCATTACAATTTGTCGAATTTAGTGTCCACACTGCATCTTGTGCCAAACCCTCTGGAGCGACCGCTCTGTATCTGTTTCATTGATGTCTAATGATAAGCTAGACCAAGATCGGGTCATTCTCTGTCCTATTGATAGTTTTTTGTTAACCTGCTGCGGTTCGGACAGTGGAACTTTTAACTCAATGAGTGAGGTCATGACAAAATTCCAATTCCTCTTGCAATGGCGAGATAAATGCAGCATGATCCTATGTGCATGAAACTGAAAATGGTGTCTATTGTATGGCTCGCATAGTGCAGTGACAGTGCCTGAGGACAATTGATTGAATGTCTTAGTCTAGCACTATCGCCTACACCCATAAAACTACGTCCAGCTTAAGGTTTCGTCCTTGACATAGATTATTGGTGAGATGGCCACAGAAGTTGGGGAACCCAAAGAAGCGATCTGCAAGGCAGCAGAGAAGCTTGATATTCAGCTACTTATTTTGGGAAGTCATGGTCGGGGAGCCATTCAAAGGTTAGTATCACCTTCTTGAAAGTCTCGTATGATTGTCAAATGGATAGTTATAAGGCTGCGCATATATTCCTAGCGAGTATGCCTATTCTCGTTTGGCCCTTAGTCGTATGAGTCATGCCTCAATCTGCATAGCAGTTTGATTGCACGGTCGAACGTTTCCACTGATAGGCTGCTTTGAATTGGGATTATCCAATTTTCGAACTCCTCTGTTTTTTGAACGGGATTTGACCATACCTTCTCTATCAGTGTTTTTGGATCCTTTTGGCTGTAATCTGATCAAAGTTCGCTCCTAATCAGTCTTCGGAGCTTGTTGGAGGTGTTTTGTTGGGACAGATTTAATGCTCGCGACCATAGGATTGTGAGTTTCATCGTTGCTGAGCTCCTCGAACTCGTCTCGTGCGCTGTTGGAGGATCATGCGTCTGTTGGGATTGTCCCTCCAATTATCTCCTCGCGTTCTTCAATTTCTAGCACATCGAGAAGAATTTACAAGTCTCTCTTTCTTCTAACAAAAGCTTTGCTTGTCACAACAGAGCATTTCTGGGGAGTGTGAGCGATTACTGCGTCCACAATGCCAAGTGCCCCGTTCTTGTTGTGAAGAGACCAGCTTGAAGAGCCTCATGTTTATCTTTCAGATCAAGAGTAATGTAGAAACTTACGGAATCGTAGTCAACTCATCACGAATGAGAATAGTCCTATGAATGCGTGGGTTGGCAATCTTCCATGCAAAAGCAGCAGTGGCCGGGGCCGAACAAATGGGCCCGAAGCCCGCCCGGCCCTTGCTCGGCCCTATCATGGGCATTGCCAAGTTTATCCTGTTACTTGAAAAGCGTAGGCTCAATAGGATCTGCTTACATTCATTTTTAAATTTATGTATATTTTTTTGGGTCTACATCAGGAATGAGTTGGAGGAGCATGCTCATTTCCATCCATATCCTTTGACGGAAGGATTAACATGAACAAAAAAATCCGTAGTTCATAGTCCCTTGATTGTCTTTTTCTATAAGTTCAACTCAGTGTCTTTTTCTGCAATTTAGGTAATCATTATTTTGAAGATTATTTTTTTTACTTTTTTGATTATTTTGATTGGCAAAAAAAAAATTTATTTTATATTGGCAAAAAAAAGATTAGATTTAAACGGAAATTGAGAGAGAGAGAGAGAGAGAGAGAGAGATTTCTCATCATTATTTTACTTAATTTTAAACTTGGGAAGAGAATAAATAAAAATATGGAGAAAATTATCCCAAAAGTCCTAAATCTGTTGTACGGTGGCCAATTCAGTCCTAAAATTATTTTACAACTTGCCAATTTAGTCTTAAATTTTTCAATTGTATCAATTTAGCGATAAATAGTTTAATGATTTGCCAATGTAATCTTAAATTTTTTTACGATTTATCAATTTAGTCATTTCGGTTGAAAATCACTGATGTGGCGGTCTAGTCGGTCTTAAACCATCTTTACGTGGCATGGGCAGATGGCTGATGGTTGGGTTGATGTGGACAATTTTTAAAATTTATTTTTTTTGGCAATTCTTGGTCGACGAGGTTACCGACTGACCCTCGCTTGGTTTGGGTGAGGGCCATCGGCCACAGGCGAGGGTCGCGTGGCCCTTGCTTGTAGCCGGCTAGGGTCAGCCGATGACCTCATTGGCCTAGAGCTGCAAAAAATTGATTGAAAAGACTAAATTGACAAATTGTAAAAGGAATTGATGACTAAATCGACATAATTGAAAAATTTATAATTAAATTAGCACAATTGAAAGGTTTCGAATTGAATTGGCCGTCGTACAAAAAATTTAGGACTTTTTGGATCTTTATCCCCAAAAAATGTTCAATGACGTGGCAACCATGTCATGATTGTTATGCTCACTAGCAGCCATATAAGATTTTTCACGGTAATTCATCTTTCAGGAAAAAAACTTAGCTTACGCCAAAGTCAGGCGAAATATTGTGCTCTTTTGTTAAGGCATTTGAAATACCATGGTAGTGAGTGTAAAAAAAGGTTATGCTTTTCTCCTGACATTACGAAGACCGTGTTAAAAAATTTCGCAAAGCATAAACAGTAGTTCCTCTGTTTTTGAAAATTTAAGGTGGTTGTGTTGCAACTTGCTGTGCTCAGTTTTCTGGGATTTGGCCCTCAAAACTCCCCAAGAAAAAGCAGTTGGCGAGGGCGTCGCCTTCCCATTGTCGAGTAGGTCGAGCTCAGAAATTCATACAGTTGACCGGTGGTTCTTACCTGTACTTCCCGCCATCTGATTTCCCAACTACCATTTCGGAAAGAGCGCGTTTCTTCAAAAACAAGACGCCACCACAACCCCACCTTCACTGTCACTTGTACAGACATGTGCATACATTCATGTGTGTATATAAACATCTTTACCCTTCCGAATTCTGCAGGAACTCGCGTTCATCTCCCACCAGTGTCTTGTTCCGTGCTTAAACCCTGAAGAAGACTTGGAGACTTTTGCTTGCGAAAGATGGCGGACGTGTTGCTGGCCAACGGCGTCGACCGGAACGTGATGTTGGCGATCGACGAGAGCGACTACAGCCACTACGCGCTCATGTGGGTGCTCGACAACCTCAAGGAGTCCGTCGAGCGCTCCACGCTCCTCATCTTCATGGCCCACCCTCCTCCTCGACCCGTCAGCACTTTCCAAGCCTCCCTCAGCTCTGCTCGCGTGTATTGCTCTGTTTCACCCAGTTAAGCCCCTCCCTCTCTCTCTCTCTCGATCTCTCGATTGTGGTGATTGTTGTTATTTGAGAACTCCACGAGTTCATGGAAATTCTTCTCGCTAGCTGACTTGCGTTTGGTGTATTGCAGCTCCGGACTTTGTCAAGTCTGTCGAAGCAAACAATAAGAAGCTTACTTCGGCCTACTTGGATAAAGCTAAGGAAATTTGTGCTAACCGAGGGGTATTCCTATTTCCATACGTCCTCTGTTTCTTCAATAACAGGAGATCATAGCTTTCCAGTGCGATAGGACATGATTGAGTGATTAAAAAGCGGGATTATGTTAATCAACTTAATATCTGAAGTCTGCACTACTGTACTGTTGAAGCAGCGACCGTTAAGTGTGTAACGATGCGCGCGTTCAAAGGATTAAATTCCACCATAGTTTCCTGCTACTAATTATCATACAGATTCTTGCCGGTCACTTTACTTCTTTGGGCTATGCTATTGCCTCCTATGATCATTTTAAATACTCTGAACATTTATGTCTTGTCATGTTTCTTTCTTATATGGCCGATTGACCCATCTTTTAACTATGAGACATTGTCCAAGCTAAATAGGGGATGTCCTTAGAGCACTGATAAGTGTATCTAATAGAAGTATGCATAATTCCTTCATTTTTGTCAGTCGACGAAAGGGAAAGGGACTTTGCTCTGAAAATAAGAAAAGTTTCTTTTGACCCTCAAGATAGTAGTGAAGCGTTGGTTTTATTCTCTACAACCCAGCTAGATTTGATTTTTCTTGTCGTAGAGAATTTCATAGCTTCGAAATCCCACATCTGTAGGAGCACTTTGTCTTATGCCGATAGTCTCTCTACATGCAGGTAAGGGCTGAAACAATTGCAGATGTCGGGGATCCTAAAGTGGCCATATGCGATGCCGTTCTAAAGTACAACGTTAGTCTTCTCGTTATGGGTGAGCGTGGAATTGGAAAGATAAAAAGGTGCGCTTTCCGATTCCTTCCCTCTGTTCCTCAATGAGACAGTTCGATGATAACCCCATAAATGCTGTCAATTGGTTTGTGCTGAGACAACAATTTTGAGGTGTCCCATTGTATGCTTATCATTGTACATACTTCTGCAATGAACACAAAGAAGGACTAAAACAAGGAAAAGAACTTCTGGATGCTGACTTTAGCCGTGAATTGATGTGATGTATGTGCTAAGTAGATGCTAAAAAACTGTTCAGCATGAATAAATCATTACATGCATATCCATAAGCACTACTCGGAATGAGACACTGTGTTACTTTTCCTCTGGTACTTAGCATTGCACAATTTCCATTTGTAAAGAAGCTGCTGAGATTTTCTAGAGTTACGCTACAAATTCTCAATAACTTCGATTGCAATTTACATTAACTAATTGAGTGTGCACTTTATTTTCCTTGGCTTTCTGAATATCCTGAATTTGTGTTTTCTGCTCCTTGTCACTTCAAGAACTAAATTTAATGAACTCTAACTTCTTCTGCAAGTCTGCAACATTTGCTCTGTCATTTGTGGCTCTGTATGCTTACGGTTCAGAAAATGAACGTAATACTGACCATAGTGCCATAACAGGGCTCTAATCGGGAGTGTGAGCAACTACTGTGTTCAATATGCCAAATGCCCAGTGCTTGTGGTGAGGAAACCATACTAGAGGTAAAAGCCTACAGCTTCAACTTATATCATGTGACAAAAGTTTCTATTGATGGCATGCTGTCACGAATATAAGGGATGCTCTCAAATTGAATCTCGCCCCCACCTTGGGGCCTTTGCCAGTTCCTGTATATAATTCAAAGTGACTTTATATTGCCTGATTTATGTTCCAGAGGACTGTCACATATGCCACAGATTTCCGTCACTCTACCATGCCCTCTGGATCATTTTCTGGTTGTTCATGTTGAATGGAAACGATAGTTCAGTTGATTTTGAATGTGAATTATGAGCACATATTAAGGAAAGAATGGATAAAGAGTCGCAGAAAATCTGCAAGTAAAAGGAAGCATTGGGGTCATTTGGTTGTACTCGCTATAAACGAGCAAAGCATAGGACTTTCAACTCAAACCAATTCTGTGACCTTTGAGGTTTTCTCTGCTTAACAATCGTGAATTAGGCCAAATATGTCAGTACTGAAAGCAGGAGGTTACACTTTGAGCTTATCAGATACTGCATATTTTTATAAAGTCTTTAATTTATCAGTTTTTCGTCAGTATATGCTTGCCTTCATGTACTAAACATTTGCTAATATAAATTCATGCTCTCGACAAAGGAGTTTATCTTGTCCTGTGAACTGCTGCTCATATTCTGGTAATTAATGTAAGTAACATGTTAATAATGCATGAGTTTGACATATGGTATAATGACTTCTTTTGGCAGGATAGTGAGTGATGGGAATTAGAAGACGGCCGCTTAGGGATAGAAGAATCGCCGGTCACAGTATAGACCTTTTTCTTTGTTTGCTCAGAGTTCAATGTACGACAGACCAATGTTTCAAACCTCAACGGAAGTTTTTCCGCAAGTTTATCCAGATACCGATATGCAGCGCTGATCGCTCTTCAGGCAGGGCCAAGAACATGACACCCTTCCTTCACCTATCTTTGGCTGCTGGCCGAGATAACCGGCGACCGCTGCTGTACTTTCTTCTATTTTGCATATGGCAATTGGCAAAAGTTCTTAACAAATGTCGTGTACTCTGGAAGATCTGGACTCTCTGTATGCTTAGGATCCATGGCCATTTCAATGAGTCAGTTACTCCGACTCGAGCGCATTGAACAAAGTCGATAGCAAATCAGGTTCTTAGAACACTTAGAATGCGAGCAAGTGAGAGAAGGTGGTGGATTCTTAGAACAAAGTTGATAGCAAATTGCCCGATTCGAAAAATTACTTGGGAACGCCGTCGGAGCGATAAAAAAAAGAACTCAGCGCGACTCTTTGATGAAAGTATCAAATGTCACTGAATCTAGATGTCCATACAACATACAAAGGATGGGATCATTTGGTCTTTTATATCGCATCAGCCTGTGGATCAATAAGTCTCGCGCAAGACCGGCAAGACAACTCCAACATCCAGTGATTGATAAACTGTAGTACCGTCTTATTCAAAAAGGGCCAGTGAATCTACATATCTTATGGACTCGACTTTTATGGTCAAGTCAAAAAGTTTTCATTCTAAGCGTGCTTTAACATCTACCTTTCAAAATCGGTTAGGTTAACTCGACCACTTTAATGTTACATGTCTCCCCAACAAACCTAAGAGAGTCTGAAAACCAGGCAAAGTCGTGGAAACTCGGTGAGTAGATCCAAAAGGACAAGAACTTGGCACGTTTTCGACCACGTGATACACGAGCAGCCATCGTCATGGGTGACTCAGCTGCCTCCATCTCGATCTTCTTACTACGACCTTAGCCTTAGCTTTTCCAAGAAAGCCTGCCCTTTCCTTCCGACGTGGAGGGAATATGCCTCAGCCGCCACTCACGTCTCTCCACGTCACACGCCAGAAGAAAGGCTTTCCGTCCCACATTAGATTACTCTGTTGTTATCCATCCGTTCTCTCGTTCCTGACTTTCTTTATAAAATCCCCACACGATCCCGTTTCATACCCTTCACGCTTTCGTTCTCCTTCGCATACCCAACGCGAATTCATTCCTTTCTCCTCCTCGAAGCCTCGCGTTTTTCAGCTGATGAATCTTTTGCAAGACCCACCTTTTCTTTCCCAGATCCTGTCTCGATCGTGGTCTCAGGAGGCCTTCGTTTCGCTAGCCTTTGAAGTCTGCAAATGGAGCGCCATCTTCCTCGCGACGCTCGCTTGCTTTGGCACGCTAATCTGCCGAGTCGTCAGGCTACCGGCCCTCAGATTCCCGAAAAGCAGCCCTCTCGCGGCTCAGCAACCTCTTGTCTCCGACTTCGACGATAGCGACGATGACACGTGTTCGTACTCGTCGGAAGAAGACGATGGCCAGTCAGACGAAGACGAGCTTCCCTCCCCGTCAGGCGACCACTCACAAGGGAACTTCATTTTCCGGCTCGCGGGCTCCGGGGACTCGCGGCTCCGGCGGCGTCGCAGCTTCGCCGACAACCTGTCGCAGTTCGTCTTGGGCAAGACCGTCGTGAAGCTGTGGGACAGGTCGGACAGCAGATTGCTGCGGCTGCAAGACGCGAACGGAGAGTTCGTCGGGAGGTTCTGCCAGGTCCTTGCGTCACCTAGGTCGCCGGTGGCCGTGGTGTCGGCGGGGCTGAACAACTTGGGGAAGATCGCGCTCGACGTCTGGGACACCCGGGTCGGGTTCCGGATCCCCGCCATAGTCGCCGAGTGGGAGCCCAGAGCCTGTGGCGAGGTGACGGTCGGAGACCTCAGGAATGTCATCTCGCCGGTGGAGTATTCGCTGGGAGCCGATGCGGAACGGTGGTGGGACGCTGACGCCATCGTCGATCCCGATGAGCTCTGACAAAACTCTCTGTTGGAAAAGTCGCGGGGCTGACCGGCGACGCGGTACGCTCTGACTCGGGAGAAAAGTAGCGATTCACGTTGTCGAATTTGTATTAATTGTCGTCGGAGTAAATAACGGTGAGCCATTGAGAAATCGAGTTCGAACGAACATGGTGTAAGTATACAATTCATTTGTCCCCTATCGTATTACACTTCTTCAATGAAGCAAACGAACATGTCCATTATCTAATTATTCTTCACCATATATTTTCGTCCATCGTCATGGATTTCAACGTAATGTAGTTTCTCTCTGGTCTTGCTTAGGTTTTTAATGGACCGGTTTCATCTACACCAGCTAGATGATACCTAACACACTGTTTGGGTTAGGTTCGAGTAAGATAAAAGAAAAGTTATTTTGTTTAACATACTACGAAAAGTATTGATGTATCCTAAATTGTTCATTATTTATATACATTTGGGAGTATTTTATGTTTAATATAAGCTAAAGATTGTCTCTCAGCTCTTAGGTTTCAATGAAAAACAAAAGGAGAATTTTAAAACCACATCAACCTAACATTTGATCAATGTGAATTGTGCTTCTTGACAAAATGAAAAGCCTCGGTCAATTATCGATTTAATGTAATTGGCCAAATGAAATTTAAAAAGAAAAGCAGCGAAGTTTCCAAGAATTTACTCTTGTGGAGCTGCGGTTGGTGCCTTCCTTAAGAAAAGAAGGGGGTAGTTTCAGAAGTCCACGTTTAAAATTTGCCATGGTCCCCGGTGTGGACCCGGAAATCAAGAGTGCAACGAACGAAAAATGTTTCTCGGACCACGCAACCGCGTACCACGTGTTGAATGGCCAGTCCAATTAGGGTTTATTAAACGACCAAGCAACGTTAAAGTTAAGTTACATGAAATAAAATAGGAAGTAATCCGGGGAGAATGGCGCAGCTCATACAACTTGCCGAAGTCAAGTTTTTGCCTGGTGGAAGAGAACAACATGGGAGTCGGTAATTAATCAAGATTATCATTTTTTTTTCCATTTCTTCATATAATTAAGGGTTAATATCATGAAAAACCTCGAACAAGTATACCTGTGACAATTTTACTCTAACTAATTTTTTGACCACGAAAAATTCCAAACTGCTACACTCGTGACAAATTTACCCCAAACTAATTTTGTAACTACCAAAAACCCCGAACTAATATATTTGTGATAAATTTATTCTCTGTTAGTTTCCATTAAATTGAATTAATGTCATAAAAAATTATAAATTGGTATGCTTGTGACAAACAGAGGATAAATATAAAATCAATTGCCGCGTGTCATCTAACAAAGCAATTTGATAGTAAAATTTAACGGAAATAAACTTAGGATAAATTTGTCACAGGTGTACCAGTTTGAGATTTTTTGTGGTCAAAAAATTAGTTTTAGGTAAAATTGTCATAGACGTATCAGTTCGGGGTTTTTCGCGGTGTTAACCCTATAATTAATGTAATTCCTAGGTGATTTTATTTCTTTTTTTTTGTGAATTATGATTAGATAGTGTTGACACTAAAAAGTGACCAAAACCTTTTTATCGATACATGACGCCAATATATAGACGGGTGTCAACCGATAGGATTATCGACAAGATATTAGAAGCTAAGTTGTTTGTTGACGATTATGAATATCGATGACTGAATGCTGTTATCGACATACGATAACAATTGGTTGATGAATGATGCTTAATGAATTTAACTAAATGCTAGAGGTAGAAGACTGAAGGCTAGGAAGACGACGAATGAGGAGATATCAATAGTTTGCGGAAAAGACTAACATGCAATCATGGAGAGCAGTCGTGAAACCCGAAGTTGAGCACATCTATAACTGCAGAGTATAACCGCTTCTAAATAAGATGAGGGTGCAGTTATGAAGCGTGATCATGGAGCTGATAAACAAGGGTCTGCGGTTGTAACTTCAAATTTGTCTATTAATCACTTAAAAGCGGTTACATTATGAATTTGCTATATAAAGCCAAGTCGAATCATTGTAAAGGGATCCACAATCATGAACACTATGTACTTTTTTTTTTTGTTTGTCTTGTTCTAATTCTTTTTTCTCTCTTAGACTTATGCTCTCCTTTTTATAGAACGTGAGGGTCGAACCTCATATCTGAAACTAAACTTTTTCACCTCACCCAGTTCTCTTACCCTTGGGCCACATGCCCAGTGGGTCAACTATGTACTTTTTCAATCAATCAGTTTATCAGTTTCTAGTATTCGCACTTATCTTTTTTCTTAGATTTAAATAGTTTAGATCCTGGTCACATTTGGAATCTAATAAAAAATGAAGATCGACATTTAGAGAAAGATATTTCGTCGACTGAGACACTTCTCGGCAAAACAGATAGAAATTGATAATTTAAGTACACTATTAACATTTTAAACATCTTTCTAATTATCTGACAAAAAAAAACATCTTTCTAATTAGATTTTAACTATGATTTTTGTGTGACTTTTCGGGTTCTCATATATGCTATATCTAGTTCAGAGTGACATTTATGTCCTTGAATTAATGAAAGAAAAAGTTGAGAGCTTTCAATGTTTGCGATTTGAGTGTTGCAACCTTGTCTCACGTGCGAGTTAGTGGGGATGAGATACTTTGCTCCATTAGTATCTCCTTCCACTGCCTCATACATCAATTAATAACTATAGGAGAAAGGGTAGTTTTGAGGGATGAAGATCCTCTGCATGGAACTGTGCTTTCCTTGGTGCCTTGATAAATTTCAACTTAAATTATTTTTTTATAAATTGATTACTGAGTTTTATTGAGCCGCCGAGGGGAGAACTACGTGCGGTAGAGGAAATCCACTTCTACTAGTACAATATATGATTAATGTATTAGTGGTTGCGATTTATCAAGGCGCTAATGAGCTTAGAAAATTATTCAAAAAGTCCTAAACCTATTGTACAGTGGCCAGTTCATTCTTAGATTCTTCGATTGTGTCAATTCAGTTATAAACCTTTTGAAAATTTATCAATGTAGTTATTCTGAGCAATTTTGGGCAGAAATTATTAACATTGGTATCGGCCATCCTCCTTGACATGACCGGAGCTAACGTGAACAATTTTTGCATATTTTTTTATTAGTTTTTCTCTTATATTTTCTTTCTTTTTGTTTTCTTTACCATTAAAGGTTGGCAAATTACAAAAATTGTCCACGTTAGCAATTCCTAGTCAAATTTGGTAGAAATGACTACATTGATAAATTATCAAAAGGTTTAGAAAAAAATTAATAAAATTGAAAGGTTTAGAACTGAATTGGCCACAACATAATTTCGCTAATAGATATAGGACTATTTATATATTATTCTTCAATGGGGTACAAAGTGGGGTAAACAATTCTAGTCCGAGTTAGTGCGATCTTGTTTGTATAAATAATCCTTTTCAGTATTTACTATGTTCGGTCCATCCACCCAAACTTAGCTCCTTGTAACTCGATCCATGAGGTAAACGAGTATTCCCAACCCACCTTAAGTATAATTTCCTTTCCTAAAAGAAATGCTTCCTCTTGATGTTATATACTAGATTCACTAAAAGTCATATCCATATATATATATTCTTGTAATATACAATTCTCTTCACAAAAAGGTTTCTATAAAATAATTGATTGAACAGAATATTGCTTAGAACGGAAAATATGGCATACGTGAAGTTATTGACATCTCTAAAAAGTGTCACATCCGAAAGACCAAAAGTTCGAAGGAAAAATTCGAACCACTAAAAAATCTACACTTTGGCTCTCGTGATTTTATGCTCAGTCTGAAATCCACCATCTAAAAATGGAAAACGAATTCGAGTTCCTTAAAAAATCTCGTTACAAAAGATAAATAAGAAAACAACTTGAGTTCTTTAATATCCAATTTAATCAATCGCGATATCCAATCTATCTATGAGCAAGGTCTCGGTAAATTAATCAAATTTTGGAGGACTAATATCAACCGAACAACGAAAAGACGGATCGAACAATTTCACTAACAAAAGGAGGAGCAAAAATCATTATTCAACTTTTGATCTATGATCGGTTGTACCTCCAAGTAAAAGACAACACTCGTTGAAGACCTTATGATAAAAAAAAGGAGGACCATATGATAAAAAGAAGGAACGTAAAACATGCGCCTACTTTTCTTGTGCTCTCTTTCATACATCAAATTGCAATGTGGCAGGCTAGATTGTCAATCTATGTAACATCGTTTTAGCAAATTCACCAAAGACAATAACTGGGAGACAGAGAAAGTATTCAAGATCGTTTCCACAACCAGTTTCGAATGCAAAACCAGTGTCAGCACAGACAGAAGAGAGAATCAAGATCGACCCCTCCCCTTTCAATTATTAGCCAAAATGAATGAACTGAATCCCAAGAAGTGCATGCACGTGTGAAACGAAACCCTATAGCTCGCTCTTTCTGAGGGAAAGAGAGGTGGGAAACCAAAAGCTCATATACAACAGATCTCTCTCTCAAGCTATGGATAAGAAACAAATCAAACACTTCTAAGGAAAAATAAGAAAATATTCTCCAACTCTTCCATCACCAATCACTTCATGTGCTTCGTTCATCTCAGCATTCTGGCATTTCTTTCATGAACTCGGATATAGAAGGCGATATCATCCGATTCGCCGCGGTTGGAGACATGTGAGCAGAATAAGGGTATCTGTACATTCTTTGCCCCGGCGACAGGAAAAAATCCGCGGCGTTCGGCGTAAACAGCGGGATTTCCGAAATCAATGCGTTTTGGTGGCTTAGAATCGGAGAGATCCAATTAGCTTCATGGGTCGCCGGAACAGCCCTGCTTCGTCTATCCTCACTCAAGACCGAGGATGACGCGTCCCGTTCATTGAGAGTGGTCCTATCATCAGTTGGTGCTTTTTGTGGCTGAGGTGGATCTGGAGCTGGAGCTTGTCCGCTTTCATCATGGCGATGGGACGGCGAGAACCCGGTGAGCTTTTGGACGAGGGCCATGAAATCGCGGGCCTTGGTGTGGATGATCTTCGGCGAATGTGTATAGATGATGATGGGGCGGGTTCCTTGGGGTTGCGGACATCGGGGTTGCTGCTGCTGCGACGAATCCGCGGGTAAATGATTAGGGTTCGACAAGGAAGACGAACAAGAGGAGGACGAGTTATTGGAAGAGGAGGAGGGACAGTGATGGGAGGCCTTCTTGATGAGGCGAGAGTCCTTGTGGATCTTGAGTAGCGGCGGACGGGGGCCGTTGATCTCCCTCCTGGCGGTGGCGGTGAGATCACCATGACCGGCAAATTTCGCTGGGCCCATCGAATCAGAAGGGACGGGGTTCGAGTGTGATTGAAAAGGAGATAAAACTTACCGTGATGTAAATGTATATATACTCGTTGCAGTAGCTGCAATGTAAGAGAGAGAGAGGGAGAGAGAGAGGCGGTTGGTGGGGTAAGAAATGAGGGCACAAGGTTGAGCGAAGTTTTATTGAGGAAGGGAGGAAGAAGAAGATGGAGGAAGATGATGATGATGATGATGACTGAGCCAGCGATTCTGACCATTGACAAATGTGTGTGTGCGTGTCGTGGAGAGAGAGAAAGGAGCTGAAAATGTTAGGGTTGTTTCTTTGTTGGCTTCGCCGTTCGGTTAGGCTAAGCCAGCCACTTCCCAGTTGGCTCTTTGCCCTGAGTTAAATTTATCTTCCGAGGAAATGCCGGGCGAATCCGCCTTTGAAAAGACCAAATTGCCCTCTCGTTACGAACATCTGAAGCCCCCCAGGCGCTGGCGAACCGTGGCCTCCTTTGCTAGTTCCGTCCGCTGCTGCAGCCGCCATTCCAAGACGATCGTCGGCCTGCCACCACCGACCACCATCTCTGCCACCTGTGCGCGGTTGCTATAAGAAATTTGACTTGTGATGGTAACTATTTAGTGTGTTAGAGGCGATTGTAAGTGCCACTAAAAGATTTACAAGCGACCATAGGTTGTGTTGCTAAAAGTTCTAGTGGCGATTGTAGCAAAATTCCTAGTGAAGTCTACCATGATCATAGCTAAAAGTTCAAAGGTATAGTAAGAAGTATCACGGTGATTGCAATTACTGTTAAATTAAAAAAAAAACACTTATCAATTATAGTTTCTTGTTGCATTTTCAATCATCGCTAAATCATATAATACAATATATAATAATTATATAGATACCAAATGCAATGGGTAATTAAACATTTTTCACTAGACATAAGTTTTCATTCATTATATAACATCCTTATCTTTGAGAAAGACTAAATGCAAAGTTTCTTCTAACATGATCCAAAACAAACCCCGAAAGGTCACATTTACAGTTTCCTTGTCGATTAAACGCAAGTGACGTCAGCAGTGGCCGATGGCGAGCTTGTCGGAGGTCATCACCGTTGTGGTGATGGGCGTTGGTGGCTATCTATGCATGCACTTATTTCTAGATTTTTTCGTGTTGCTAAAGGGGTTAATATACATGGATAAGGATGATGCATGAAGCTACATTCACACTCCACACCACACGAGAGATTTCAAGTTTCGTTAGACATAGATGGTGTTATTGCCCAGCTTGTGCCATTTGCGGGATGTCCAAAACATGATTTTTAGATCACCGGCGCATTGACACGTCGCACTAGCATATAACAACTGCACATGGCATGTTTGGCGTAACTTGTCTTGGGTAAAATGGCATTGATTTCTCCATGCTAAACATAAATATTACACGTGAATAATTCATGCGTAACGATTTCTTTGTCCATCTTTCAAATGCACCTAATTAAAAGCTAAATCAACAAATTCTTGATTTAAATTAATGAAAGGATAACATTGAACATTTCCATATAATTTAGAGACTAAATTAAACATGTATAAAAAATTCAGAGACCACATTGAATAAATTAAACATTTCAAGAGCGAAATTGCATTTTGAGTCACAGTTCATGAATTATTTGTGTTGTTTTCCTATTTTTTGTAACGCGAAAAAGCGAGAAAAGGGTATAGAAGGAAAAAGAAGAAGAGGAGGAGGATCGCGCCTTGGCTTTGTTATGCTAGGAAAGCGACTCGGCTCCGGAAGATGCGGCTGACACCATCGACTTTTGAATCTCAAAGTCAAAGGTGCTTTTTTGGAACCAAAAAAAAAAAGTCAAAGGTGCTTTTTATATTTTAGTCCCGACTTGATTTAATTTCTAAAAAGGTGTTTGCGATCGACTTATTGTCGTCATGGCATTAAACAACTTCCAAGTTGACTATTGCATGAGCAATAACATACATACATGGAGAATCCAATACATGAGTTGACCGGTCAATATTAAAGCTTTTTTCTCTTCCGTCGAAAAATATTAAAGCTCTAGAAGATAGATTATTGACTGTTATTAAGGTCCCTTGGCATTATTAGTCACCAATTTTACAACGTCATAGTTGAATGGGTGACATGAGTACATCAATATGTTACGTGTCCAATTTCTCTCGAGCACACGTATCAGTCCTTCACTAATGATCACGTAGACTTTTTCTCTGAAACCATCGATGAATTCGGGAAAAGTTTCTTAAACATTAGCCTTGTAAAATGGGTAATCATGAAATCATAATTATGGTGGTCAACATCAATGATTTGACTAGGAAAAGATGTCGCATTTTGTATTTGAATACAACTTTTTTTGTCCCTATAACCCGATTGACATTTGTATTAATGAAAAAATATGACATTACTTTAGCAGGACGGTCGAGATAAACAAAAATATTGGACGGACCGGATCGATTATTTCTTTTTTGGGTCAAAACCGGACCGATTAGATTAATTGAGATTTGAATACATTTAATTAGTGGAGCGGAGGCAATCTCTTGCCTCATGTCCAATGCCAAACAAAAGCTGGCTATACCAAACGCCAAGATGTTTGGTGGAGAAAGAGTGTGTCAAGCTTCAACCTCACCATCAAACTTATTTATTCAAATCGCCAAAGGAGACGGATCTATCTTATCTCTTGCTCAGCAACAAGTCTCGATCGACGCAGCTAAAATATAGTTCGGGGTACATTTGAAAAAACTCATAAAATATAGGGGCTTTCAAAGAAAGAACCGCTCACCATTTTCAAGTAAATTAATTCTCATATTGAAGCTTAGTCAAACTACCATTTCTTCCCCCGGTGTATAACCTACTTTTGATGCTTTTGAAAGGGCATGGAAATCGTTTATTGTATGTAGAAGTGATGCCCACGCATAGGGAAAATGATACAAACAGTCCATAAACTTTGATCTCATGTGTAATGTGATCCTTAAACTTTTAATTTATTCAATATGGGCCATGAATTTTAACTCAATGTGTAATGTATCCCTGAGCTTTTAATTTGTTCAATATCGTCCATGAATTATATTGAACATGTACCAAAAGTTCATGGACCACATTGAACAAATGAAAAATTTATGAATCACATTGAATATTAGACTAAAGTTCAAAGACTATATTTAACAGATTAAAAGTTCATGAACCATATTGAACATTATGTTAAAATTTAGAGACTATTTATGCCATTATCCCTCATGCAAAACCCTAATATTTTCTTGAACAAATCTTGTTGCACCAGCCAAAAAAGTTGAGTAGCAAATCTAGAGGAATGCAGGAGGCTCCCTTCGAAGTAGGTGGCTACTTTCTTGCTCGATAACTTAGCAGGAAATTAGGGTCGAGATGAGCCGTCGCAAATGACCCGATTCCAATATGAGACAAAAGGTCGCAAGTCGTCTCTAATGACCATTTTCGACTGCGGGAAAATGTATTATCCAAAAAGAACTATAGACATAATAATTTCTTCACCAAAGCATCCTAATAATTATCCTCGTTTTTGCATTGCCTTAATGACATGGAAAAAACATGACCGGTTGGTAGAGAACCATTAGCGACTAAACGTTTCATAGCCAAAGGTCCACGATTGTATGATTGTGCTTAATTGACTTCTAGAGTGCAGCTTGGGTTATTTGCTTGGACATAATTCTCACCAGTTAATCATTATAGAAGATGGGTTTACAAAGTAGAGGTTCAATCCAGCCCCAAAAAACACCAAAAGGGCCGATGATAGGTAAGATTAGTAACGAGATTGGGCTTACTAAAGTTACCACAGCATTCGATTTTTCATATGACAATTCTTCGCAGAAAGCCTCGTCTAATGCGGGCCCATAATTCCCGCATCGATTGTACGATGAGACCGAAGCTTAGTTGCCACTAGACGCTGGGAAAAACTTCGAAAGAACTTAGTTTGGATTGGAGCAATACTAAGGTTAAAAGCTTACTTCAAAAAATGTTTTACAGATAATCAAGCTTTCACGTCAGACGTGAAGAATAATTGTAAGTTATATGCAATTTCCACATGAACTAACTAAAGTTTGTACTGAAAAAGATCAAGTCAACAAGCACCCTGAGGATATTGGCTGAAGGTGTACTTAACAAAGGAATAGTTCAAATTTCAAGGTACCGATCTAACACATTTGTGGAATATGCAAGTATATTCAAAATCGGATGTATTGTTTATTTAGTTGTTTGACAAGCATCCTAAGGATATTTGTTGACGAATCTTTAAGTTTCGTTACGATGCCGGGGATAGGTTACTAGTAATTCTTACTAAAAGAATGATTCTAAGTTCCCCAATACATGGTTTAATTGTTGTTAAGAATAATTCTAATGCATTCACAGTGGGCCTTAAGGAAAGTCTTGGCCATAAGATTGCACGACTTGTTAAACAAGAGTCTAGTTAACGAGTGACAGAGGGCGAATTATTTTTTTCTTTGGAGGTTTTTCCTACTTTAACTCCCTCTCTGCGCCCCCCTCTCTCTTGAACTTTTACTTTGCTTCTTTGCAAAGCATGGGAGTTGAATCCCACACGTCCCAATGGGTTAGAGACACACTAGTTAAGATTATTAAAAAAAAAATAAGAATTCCCCATGTTGCCCCTTAATGAACTTCACCACCTTCTGGTCATGATGCACACTAGTTAAGATTACTAAAAAACAAGAGCAACACATATAGACACGCTGTTAAATATGTCTTGAATTTTATGTACTCAGTTCGGTTCATGACCCGATCCGACATATTTTTTGTGCGACCCAAAAGTGGAGAGAAAATTGAGATTTGGTTCGCGACGTGAAGGGTTGGGCCGATAGATTTTCTCATTTAAGTAAAGAGAATTTTGTTTTCAGAGAGTTTTCGTGAGCCGTGAGGTTTTGTCGTTATTTCGACTTCTGAAATTTGTACTCTCTTTGATCATATAGTGGAATCTTGTCTTGCCTCGCCCGTGGACGTAGATCACCTTGTGATTGAACCACGTAAAATTCCTGTGTTCTGTCTTTTGCTTTTCGCATAGGTTTCCAACACACGCTTTGAAAATTGAGCTATAACACATTTTGAAAAAAGCCGCCTACTCCAAATAGACATACATATGTTCTCAAAACACGATTAATAACCCTTAACAAGTTGTGTCATGGGCAATGTTTCGCGTACCGATTAAATAATTCTCCATGTTTGTCCCCCCAAGGAACTCCACCACCTTCTGGCCATGATGCACGAGGGATGGCGACACGAACTCGTGCAAAGGAACATGACACAAGGGCGTTGGAACCTGGACAGTGCCCTTGCGACCAACCACATTGGTGCTAGGAATACGTGCTGAGTGGCTGTTGTGTTACGGGATCGTGCGCGATGAACCGCACGCGCGGTTTGACTCGGCTCACGTCCTTCCCTAGGCAGAGAGCCTCGGCCTCTGCTACATTCCTTCCCCATCATCATCATGTGCAAAATAGTACCAATGCATCGTTTTTAAAAAGGAAGGGCACTTATAAATTCATTTGATCTGTGCCTGTGAAGTGCATGTTTGATCACTTTCCGATGCTTTTGTCTTTTCACTCGGATCTCTCGTATTAGATTATACCATCGCCCCATCATTCATTGCCCTTTTTGGGCACTCAAACATGATTTCGATCTATTGGAGGATGATTTATCGCCATTCACCATGTTGTCATGAGAAAGGTGGGGTGTTGGGCAATAGCGTTGTGAAGACCAATTATCAAGAGAGCGACGCTAAACGATCTAAATGATCGTATGAGTTATAACGACAATCTATATCAATGCTAGTAAATTTAAGCAAAGTTATGCTCAGTTTTTTTGCTATGAGTTATTTGAATTGTTTCATTTCAGAGTGTTCCGCTAATCTATCATTTTTCTTTGCAAAAGGGTCTTATGAATCAGTTCAATTAAAAAATTGACTAAGCTATAATTAGAAAACTACAAAAGTGAATTGAAGATGAATAACAGTACCTTTTCAAGTGGAAAAAAATTGCTCTTTTTTTCATCAAGCACAATGCATCCTGACATGTGTTCTTAAGTTGCTTTTGATCATATGAATTTTTTAGACCTGATAAAAAAGGATAAAAAATAATATATGATTTCTTATATCGGGGTTAGTAATATCGTAAAGGACCGCATATTATGTGTACTAACCTGAGTAAGTGCTTGATATGTATATGATAAGACTGGATTAAAGTAACATGTAAGTAAACAATTTCATCTTCCTAAATCGAGGAAGGTGGTGGTTGCTGGCTGCCACCTCAGGGCCACGACCACCGCAAGTGGTCGCTGACACCTTCACGGGAGGACAGTCACCTCTGGCAGCCACCGCACAGGTGGTGGACTATTCTCTCTCCGGGATCTGACACTCTCGCTCACACACAGAGCTAGGTAGGGACAACGATGATGGCCTCCGGACGACAGAGAGAATGTAAGAAGAGAAGGAAGGAGATCGAGTCGTGGGGTGGGCCGGGGCAGCAACCACCACACGGTTGTCGCTCGGGTTCTATGACATCGTGCATGTGGCCACCTCCGGCAATGCCGAGTAAAATGCAAATGGTTTTCCTTTTTCTAAATTTTTTTCGCAGATAGGAGAAATGATCCGGATTCATCACATGAGTAAGTGTGATAATTTTATCCAATCTATATCTGGCTAGACACGACCTCCGGTGTTGTGTAGGACAATTATTCTATTTGGAATTTCATTCCAAGCTAACCCACATGGCTTTAGAGAAATCTTTATCGTCTACTTAAAACAAGAAAAAGGTCAAAGTATGTAATACACTGGAAAGATCATGCAAGTTGGTATGCTGAGACTCGTATAAAATTTTGTCATATTGGGAAAAGAGTAGTCGGTAGTAATCGTGTTTACTGAAATAAGTACCTGGGGGGGGTGGTGGGGTGGGTCAGGGCAGCAACCACCACACGGTGGTCGCTTGGGTTCTATGACATCGTGCATGTGGCCGCCTCCGGCAATGTCGAGTAAAATGCAAATGGTTTTCCTTTTTCTAAATTTTTTTCCCAGACAGGAGAAATGATCCGGATTCATCACATGAACAAGTGTGATAATTTTATCCAATCTATATCTGGCTGGACACAACCTCTGGTGCCGTGTAGGACAATTATTCTATTTGGAGTTTCATTCCAAGCTAACCCACATGGCCTTAGAGAAATCTTTATCGTCTACTTTAAACAAGAAAAAGGTCAAAGTATGTAATACACTGGAAAGATCAAGCAAGTTGGTATGCCGAGACTCGTATAAAATTTTGTCATATTGGGAAAAGAGTAGCCGGTAGTAATCGTGTTTACTAAAATAAGTACCTTGGGAGGGTGGTGGGGTGGGCCGGGGCAGCAACCACAACACGGTGGTCGCTCGGGTTCTATGACATCGTGCATGTGGCCGCCTCCGGCAATGCCGTGTAAAATGCAAATGGTTTACCTTTTTCTAAATTTTTTTCCTGGATAGGAGAATGATCTGGATTCATCACATGCGCAAGTGTGATAATTTTATCCAATTTATATCTCGCTAAACACGACCTCCGGTGCCGTGTAGGACAATTATTCTATTTGGAGTTTCATTCCAAGTTAACCCACATGGCCTTAGAGAAATCTTTATCGTCTACTTAAAACAAGAAAAAGGTCAAAGTATGTAATACACTAGAAAGATCAAGCAAGTTGGTATGCTGAGACTCGTATAAAATTTTGTCATATTGGGAAAAGAGTAGCCGATAATAATCGTGTTTACTGAAATTGGTACCTTGATGGGAAAGTTTGCAGCAGCGAATATCTAGAGAACACTATGATGCCGTGAATTAAATCTAGATAACGCTTTGTCATTTGCTTGCTTTTGGTTAAACCTATCTCCAAAAGGAAACATTGTTTTCTGTGGGGACAAAGTGTTAGGTAACCTGGGGAGCTCATCCCCCATGCAATGTTCATAAGACAGCATATGAGCTCCCACTACATATGCCTGCGGAGATTCGGATGGAGCCAATCTCTCTAAGCCATATATTTGACAGATGTATTACGAAATGAGTCCGACATGATATTTGTGACAATGGAAATGTGCGACCGGTAAGAGGCATACTTATTTTGGTGTACAATATCTTATGTTGCAGATAAACAGAGCTTACTATCATTTTGTTGCGACTTTAGTGAGGGCAACCTACACTACAATTGCAAGAGTAGCTTTTATGAGCAGGTGAACGCCACACTTAGGGAGAAAACCTTAGATACATTGCGCGGAAACGATCCAAGATTAATACAGAATCGTTGCTTGCCCCCCCAGAGCATGTGAGCCCTGTGAACTTGAAATTATTAGATCGTATAAATTTCACGTGAGACCCGTCTCACCTGATGGTATATGTAAGCTAGGCCTGTATGGACCCAGTTCAGGCTATAAATTCTTTCTGTAAAGAGGCTCTCTGAGAGAGCTGGCTTGGCATACTAGAGGGGGAATTTGGGAAACCCAGAAGGTGCAATCTCTAGAATCCCTGAGCGATGAAATGGACAACACATGAGTTAGTGCCTACCTAACCACATAATTGTTCTGAATGCCCCCCAAAATCGAGCACATGTCATTCTCCAGATCTAATGAGCTGCAGTAATGGTGACGCGGTGTTCAAGCACTTCTTTCCTCCGGAAACGGAAATGAAGTACCCTCTCGCATCCTTGTCCTATGTTCAATAGGGCACGCATATAGCACATTGTATTCAAGACAGGATCCATGAGGACCACAGGTCAAACACGTCCGTTTTTGAGTTGGGAACTTCTCCATAAAGTCTTCGTTTCGCTTTCTGAAAATGTTTGATGTTAGCATCCCCAGAACATTCACAGAACGGATGCACTAAGTTCAAAGATGGGGACAATGCCTTTGCTGTGAAACACACTAATCTAAACGTCACGCAGCACGTCCAAACCTGAATAGTAATCAGACACACGAACTCCAAGAGGCCTAACTTGTAATGAGCGTTTGAATTGCATTAGTCTTGTGATAATAAGAGTAAGTGCCCTCGACATGCTTATACCGAAGCATGATAAAGAATAATTCAGTCTTTGAAATACTGATCAGGCACATCACAAGAAAGGAATAAAAAATCACGGACTTTCTTATTAGATTATTCAATGAATACCTTAAAAACACTTTACCAACAAATCTTATTCTTTTAAAGAGAAATAATTCGTGACGAAAAAGAAAGTTAACAGGACTTTGTCGACGAATGACCCCAATCCCTCAGGGGCGGTCGATCAAACGAGCCAATCGTTTTGAAAGTTTAAGTCATTAAAACACAGATACTTCATAACTTGACAATATAAACAGTGCATCTTTTAATGCCACGACTTTTGTTGTGACATGCATAATCGTCGCTTTGATGTTCGAAACTTTCGCTGCTTAAATATGCTTAAATATATTTAATAAAGATATAGAGCATAAACCGAGTCAATCATGAGTCAACACTGGCAATGATTCATTCCTTCAGGTGGCTCGAAGGCCCAGAGGGATGCATCTGCATACCGGACACCATACATAATTTAATCAGAATAGGCAATTTCCGATTGGTCCTTGAGCAGTAAGCAGTTATTTAATCGTTGGTAGAGCTGCTCGATTCCATGCTATCTTCTTTCTCAAGGCAGCTTGTTACCAATAACTAGGAGGAGCACGAGCAGAGACCCGTCTTCCAGTGTCTCTCCATTGTCTGTCCATTCAAGCATCTGGGGGTGATCATCATGACTGCATAGGAATGAACTGCCTTGAGTGCTTAAAAAGCTCTCGCATCTATGGAAAACTCACCATTATCCATCGTTTTTCATCATCATACTTGGTGGAACAATGTGCTACCCTATTCGGATTGTTAGAATATTTGCGCGAGAAAATCTATGCTGAGTCGCAGCCGCCTCTAGTTTTGACCATGGCTTTTGCGTGCCATACGGATCTTGCGAGTCTCACGTGGCATCCGACACCAGGTTCGGATGTTGTGACACGGTGGACATGAGTGCGTAAATCATTCTCTGTCCTCGAGCTGTAATTTAAGCCGAGAATATCAAAATGGGTGTTTGAATTTACCAAGTCGCCAAGCTAACACTTCGTCGGCGCTTCCGTGTCTAGAGACGTCCTTGTTTACACTCCGTGCGTCCATAAAAAGTCTCCGTCTAGCTAAACGTTGCATTAACTGGCCTTATGCAACGCCCGATATGTATTGCATAGTCTTTTGTATAAGCGCTGCTGAAAACTTTAGGCAACAATTTTCAAAGGGTTGCTCATGCGGCCGTTGTCTAATAACAAGACAACACTCCTTCAATGTTATTGGGCAGCAAATGTTTCGGGAAGCAGCACTTTCCATCAGTGTTGCCAAAACTTTAATGCACCACTATGACAAAGCGTTGCTTAAACCATATAACTGAGCAAAATAAACAAGGCGCCTTTCTATGGACATAAGCAATTCATTCATAAACATTTTATACGGGTTCTAATTCAGTCATAAGTATTTCAATTTTGCCCATGTAATCCTAAATATTTGCATGGAATTTTAATATAGCTTTTCCGATCAATTTTATTTTGGATTGAAAACGTTTGGCACGTCAACATTAGATGCGGATAACTTCACTCGGAATTGTGCTTAATCTTTTGTTTTCATTTTTCTATTGCACACGTATATAGGACATTCAGGTTTTCGAGATGGAGGCCATTAATTCTTATGTAGAATTTGAAAGCAGGCGCTCGTTAAATAACTAAATAAGAAAATATTACAATTCTCGACACACTGCCGATTATTCTTGCGATTTATACAGTTAATATATTAAAAATCAAATATTTTGACGAGTGCTTTGCGATCCCTTTGACTCCAATCGAGCACATGTCATTCAACATTTCGGCTGACAAAGAGAAGGGGGCCCACCACCGTCACCCCGTTACTGTCTCGTGCCAACTGCCAATAGACCATCCTCGATGTGACTCGGTGTGTGATGGCTGTTTGCCTCTTAACCCTCGTTAGGTTCGAGAGCTCTTGCAGCGCTCGCGCTGCCATCAACAAGGAAAGATCCGGTGGTACAAGCAGGCGAGTCTCTTCGAACTCTTATCGGGGTCGTCGCTTTATGCAGCGGCTCGTAGGTCATTCAGCTGTTCCTCCCTCCTCCTCCGCAACTTCGCTTATGCAAAGAAGAAGAAGAAGAAAAACACAGGAACCATTGTTTTTTTCTTTAATGTTCTTCTGCGGCGGGGGGAGGGTGTGGCTTGTTTTTGTTAATATTTTTGGACACGACAGTGCGACACCTCGCGGTTCTGCTTGCGCCACTTGTTTTCGTTACGCAGTTTAGTTAAAAAAAACAAATAAGAAAGGGAAAGAAAACACGAGAACGTCCAACGGTCTACGCGACAAAGAGAGGATATCCAGAGGAGAGCGAGACAGAGACACCGGAGCACCGAGCAAAGATATAGATCATATCCGGGCGCTCGTCCAATATGAAGGTCCTCGAGTGAATATAGAAGGTGTCGATTTCATGTTATAATGTAATGTCTTAAGATTATTCAAACTCATGACCCACGTCCTGATCGAGACAATTAAGGGGTCTGGTTTTGTGACCGAGATGAATGTCCGAGACGAACCAAACCCGCGGATGCGTCTGTTTCGTACGCGAAAATTTTCAAATTCATACATGCGATCCGAAGTCCGAGGACGAGAAGGCCAAACAGCTCTCCTTGAATTTATACCACTCTCGGCAGTGCCTAAAAAGAAATTAAAAGGAAAAAGAGGTAAGGAGAAGAAGAGATGTTTCCTCCATCCACATCTCCAAATTGCACGCCGGAGTGCCATCGACAGAAACCAAACCCACCCACTCCCGGACCCAAAATTGGCCGACCCGACCCGTGAGGCTCGAGCCGCGAACCCAATCGATGGAGCCGTTCCACGGACCGATGGAACCCTAAATTTACGGAACAAACAAGAGAGAGAAAAAAAAAAGGGGAACGGGAAAACGACACCTACTTCTCTTGCAAGAACCGATTCACAATCTTCGCGCTCGGCCCCACCACCTGCCCCTCCCAAACGTCCCGCCACCTGCTGCCGCCGCCGCCGCCACCGCCGACAGCCAGCCTGAACGCCTCCGTCGCGTCCAGCCTCCTCAGCTCCCACCCGCAACCCCTCAGGCGCAGGATCTTCCCGACCTGCCTCCTCGCCAGCAGGCGGGTGTTCTCCTTTATCTCCCTCACCGCCTCCTCGTACGCGTCCTCCCGCGCCCCATCGTCGCCCCCCTGGCCCGCCCTCCTCGGCGGGTGCTTCTTGAAATAACGGTCGAACTCCGGCACGCCTATGGCCTTCCTAAGCCCGGTCCGTCCCCCCGGGTCGGTCCTGCCCGGATCGTAGTATTGGGCAAGCTCCTCGAACATGCCCGCGTCTAGCATGTCGTCCACGCGCTTCGACAGGTAGTCCTCCAGGACGGGCAGCGACACGTCGACCCACAGAAAGCAACAGTCGTACCTCAGCTCGGGGCTTGCCGGCGAGATGAGCCTGCCGAACACGTCCGTCTCCGGGTCGAACCGCTCCACCAGGAGAGCGTGGATGAAGGAGTTGGAACCGCCGACGAGGAGGGGGAGATTCCCGCGGGAGGCAACGCCGGAGATGGCGGCGTGGCCGAGGGAGCGGAACAGCGACGGGCTCATCTCGCCGTCGTCCGGGTCGAAGGAGCCAAGGAGGTGGTGGGGGACGCCGTGGCGTTCGGCTGGGGTGATCTTGTTGGTGGTGATGTCGAGGCCCCGGTAGACCTGCATTTTGTCGGAGTTGATGACCTCGGAAGGGAAGAGGGAGGCGAGGTCGATGGAGAGGCGGGACTTGCCACACCCGGTGGCGCCCATGATGACCACCACCTTGGCGCCGCGGCAGAGGCGGCGGTGGGCGGCTGCGGACGAGGCCATCGGGGACCACCGGGTGGGCTTGTGGTGGGTGGAGCTGATGGGGCCATGGTTGTTGGGTGGAGGGAAGAGAGGATGGAAGGAGAAGAGAGATTGAAGCTTGGAGGAAGGAGAGTGTGGTGGGTTGAGGAAGAGAAGTTTCATAGAGAGAGCGTGACGATTCTTTGGTTGTAAAACAAGCCGAGCTGTACCCTTCTTTTACAGCATATACGGAAGGTGTGACTCTGTGGGTGATCTCAGAGAGAGAGAGAGAGAGAGAGAGAGAGAGAGAGAGAGAGAGAGAGAGAGAGAGAGAGAGAGAGAGAGAGAGAGAGAGAGAGAGAGAGAGAGAGAGAGAGAGAGAGAGAGAGAGAGAGAGAGGAGTGGCTACAGTCCAGTACAGGAATGACAATGCTGGAAATGCTCTGAGCGAGAGATTGAATTCGCTCCCTCCAGCAAACAAAAAAAGTTCTTATGTATTTCTGCTCCCTCCCTTAATCAATCCATGCAAATCGACGAAACAGGGGGTTCGCAGCTCCGCCATGCGACGCCGGCATCAGGTGAAGATTCGTGGCGCTGGGCCTGGCTCTCGCTGTGCCGGGGGCAGTCGCGTGCTGGGCGAGCTCGATCAGCACCACGGGAGCGGAACGAGAAGGTGTCGAAGGCGAACGAAATGGGAGGAAAAATATCAGGAAGATCGGGGGGAAGCCAACGAGGAAGACGAAGAGGAAGAGGAAGGAGAGGAGTGATGACGATGGAACATATTGGCGCAGCGAAGGAGAGTGTGGGTGTATGGGGAGTGTTATGGGGCCGTACGCATGTTCTCCGCATTGGCTCTTTTATATTCGACACCCCACCCCACCCTGCCCTATATTATAATTTATTGAAAAATTAACATAAATTGTCCATAAACTTTAGCTCAATATATAATATGATCCATAAATTTTTAATTTATTCAATGCGTTCCCTGAATTATAACCCAATGTGTAGTGTAGTTCTCAAAGTTTTAATTTGTTCAATCTGGTCCCTGAACTTTCAAAATAATATTTAATTTAGTTCCCGAACTATGTAAAAATATATTATGGAAGAAATTAAACATTTTCATATAGTTCGGGGACTAAATTGAACATTGTACTAGAAATCCAGGAATCAAATTGAACAAATTAAAACTCAATGGACCGCATTACTCATTAGACTAAAGTTCAAGGACCGCATTAAATAAATTAATGGTTCACGAACCACAATGCACGTTGGGTCAAAATTCTGTTTGTGTCACTATCTCTCAGTTATTCGTAATCAACCTTCCTCCTTTTATTTAAATTTCCTTTTAACTTGAACAATAATAATAATAACGACAATAATGATAAATTTCCTTTTGAAGAGGCTTGATCTTGGAATTAAGACGCGTCCCTATTTTCATGTCAATTATGGACAAGTGTCTTAATTTTTTTTTTGGTAAGGGACAAGTGTCTTAATTTTTTTTTTGGTAAGGGACAAGTGTATTGATTTTTTTTTGGTAAGGGACAAGTGTCTTGATTTTTTTTTTTTGGTAAGGGACAAGTGTATTGATTTTTTTTTTGTAAGGGACAAGTGTCTTCATTTTTTTTTTTGGTAAGGGACAAGTGTCTTAATTTTTTTTGGTAAGGGACAAGTGTCTTAATTTCGATACTATTCCTGTAAGTAAAAAATATCTACAATTTTTTTTGTCGGTGGGGCCCTTTTAAAGGTGGATTTTTAATTACGCGCATTATTTTTGAGTGAATTTTTAAATTTTCCCTTTTTTTTTTTTGGGTCGGAACCTTTTATATTCAATGGGTTGGATTAGAATGTAATTAAATTTGTGCTTATTCCATATCCCCATATCCTCATTTTAAATAAACAAAGGGTTTCATGGAAAAGTCTATAGGAGTCGAGTCATCCATTTTACTATCAATGTGATCACTTTTGCATTGGGATGTATTTGCATCACATATTTTCCTTGTACTTCATATTTTCATTCGCCACTTTCGTTGATTTGGTACTCATTCCTCCATGGTTATATGTCTTTTGTATGCGCCACTAAACGGGAGGTGGAAAAGAGATGGCAAACACAATAATTATACTTAGGAACGAGACAATTCGGATGCATTTAGCATATTAGCTACATTGTACATAACATATATACATATGTGTGTGTGTTCGTAGATATGACATGTATGAAACAAAAAATCACCCCAAATTTGTCTCAATTTCAATGGGATATTTCACTTCACAACTTGACACTCCATTGAATATCTTGTCAAATGCAACCGAAAGTAGAGCTCATATCCAGCATATTTGCTTTTGCTTTTGAAAATAAAAATTAGCTTTATGTATTGTTTGTCTCCATATACTCTTTAGTCAAATATCGTACGAGATACAAGGGTTGAGATTCTATTAGCTCGGACGTCCCCTCTTAATCAATACCTAATTATATGCGGTACGTCTTCGAATACACGTTAAGCTCGGGTTAGTGGCCGCTGGCGGTGGCTTTTTCGTGTGATTAGACAGCTTAATCATAAGCCAGAAAAGAACATTTGGGATTGTCCGCATGTTATCACTGAGTTTTATGTGGGAGGGCTTTATTAATCTAAGAAGGTGCAACTTTAAACTAGTCATCAATCGAGAAATAGTTGGCTAAAGATGCGTCAACTCGCCGTTTCTGCTTTGTTATATACCTTAATTTAAGTGATCAAGAAGGTATTAAAGAGAATCATGGCTGCACCACCTTTCTAAAAATGGGCAAGTTGTTGTACTCGTTCGCTGGCCATCGACCACAGATTGGACATTTATAAGTAGTCACATCTAGCAACTGCGTGTATCTTAATGGGGATGATGAGGCCTAATTAATTAGGAGATTAAGCACTCTTTCTTCTTTTTATGGGAGAAAAGACATGAGTGGATGCAGTGAGTTGTTCCTCTGTACTTGTGTGCTAAGAGCATCTAGGCTCCTGGTGTTATTTGGAAGAGACTTTACGGGAATAAAGACAATATGAGTATCATAACTTTTACATGGCGTTCGCTTGAGTGTTATAATATTTTTTTTGCTCACTTAAGTACTACATCAAAGTAATGTCGGTCACTTGAGTGCCGCTTCTGGCAAATCGTCCTATGTGAATTTTTTACATTTTTTTTATTTTTTAATTAGTTTTTGAACTTTTTATTTTCCTTTTTTTTTTTTTTTTTTGTCCGCTAGCCGTAAAGGCCTCGCCCTTGGCCCCCTTGGCTGGCGGGGTTGCGAGGGCCCCAGGCAAGGGCCTTTACGGCAAGGCCAAAGCAGACTTTTCGGCGAAATAAATTGTCGATAGCACTTAAGTGATTAATTTTTCAAATTTGTGATCCTTCAATGATCGATTTTTCAAATTTGTAGCACTTAAGTGAGAGAAAAAATTAAAAAATTGTCCACGTTGACACCAGCGGTGCCACGCAAGATGACCGGCGTCCAAGTGAAATTTTTCAATGAGGCAAATTGCTAATGGCATTTAAGTAATTGAATTTTCAAATTTATGGTACTTAAGTGGGCAAGAAAAAATTATGGCCCTTAAATGGGCTCCGTACAAAAATTATAGCACCAGTGCTATTCTTATCTCAGACTTTATGCTTCTTGCCTAAATTTAACAAGGTTTTGCACAATTATTTATACAACCCACATTCATCATCATCGGTTAGGCAATTACAGTTCAAAGAAATGACAAATATATTAACATTGGCGATAGGTGGAAAACGCACTATTATGAATAGTGTATGTAAATTGCTCTTGTTACTTCTGTTGTCCTGCTAATTAATGACAATTTACCAGAATTTTTCTTTTCATATATGGACCAAAATCTCATGAGATGTGCATGAAAAAACTGTTCTTTATGAGTATACAAGATGACAAAAAATAGTGAATCATTTAATAATGAATGGAGTACGGATAAAACTAGTTAATTAATGACTAAATGAGATTTGATCTCCCAAATGTAATTTGGAGAGAGATGAACACAAGCGGGTTGCTACTTCTATTCTTCTATGGTGGGGGTGCAAAAGGAATGTCCAAGTGTCAAAAGTATTTTAGTCTAAGTCTGACGAAAGCCGCGAAGGCAAGTCGCGTAAGAATAAGATGAGAGCCCACCACCAACTTATCCTGCTTTTCGAGTTTTGAAAATGATGGTCATAGAGACGAAAACATTCTCGTTCGATCCCACGTTTCATCATATCGATTTCCTTTTTCTCTTTAGGAAATGGACGGGACAAGCGATCCACACATCAACAACGTCGGCACGGGAGCTCCAAACCCACCGTGGGAATACTCGATTTGAGCTCTGGCTATCGTTTACTTTCGAAGCGAGCCCGTGTTGTCGCCTCATTACCTAATGCAAACAACAACAAAGTCGGGAGTGATCCTTGTGACCAGCATTCGAGTCAAATAATGCAACCGGTCGCGAAGAGTGATCAGAGGATTCGGAGTTTTGGTCAAAGGAGCTCCAAACCATACAAGTAAGTCTCTTGACCATTAGGAGCCATCAATTCACACATAAATCTGGCCAAGAATATTTCCTGCTTTAACTCAGCTTCGAAATAGGGTTGATCCTGTACCTCCCATTATCAAGAAAACGATTATTAGGAGCTACCGACTCAGCTATGTGGCCTAATGTTGAAGGTTTGGAAGGGAGGGTTCAAACCTGTAGACCTAAGAAACTGGGATGCTTTTTAACTAACCATCACTTAGTTTCAATCTCTAGTGTCTAGAACCTATACCAGTTTGTAAATGCCTATAGAGAAGAAGGGGAAAAAAAGAATCGACTCCTTCAGTTTCATCAATTTAATTTCTCTAAGATTTATGGTTATATGTCATTCTGTCCAATATCAAGACTAAAAATGTGATTATCAATAAATTAATGCGATAATTCCTAACAATCTACGAATTTCACTCAAAGAAATGAAGTTCGAGCACCATGATTTCGATGGGTTGTAACTTTTGATTTGGGAAGAGTTATGGACCTCGTAAGTATGCTTTGAAAGAGAAATGATTAAACGACGAATCTTAATTTACTATGAGATTAACAACATACATTGGACTATAAAAAAAAATAATTATAAGTTATCGTGGGGTTTACTCCTTGAAGAGTTTATAGCTCACAAAATATTGTTATTCTCAAGCGACCCAAAAATTATTATGTTGGCAAAGCCCCTCTAAAATGTTCATTCAAAGCTCAACACGGTGGTTCCAACTTGAAGAGGCAGAAAGCCAGTTTAAATTTTTAAAAATTTCACTTTTTTCGCATTGTTTCTGGCCACTTTTCCGAATTTGACTGCCCAGCCACACATGTCCATAGCCCATTTTCATGTTAAATTACTAATTCACGGCTTCATTTATTTAAGATGTAAATGACTTATATTTCTAATTTTTAGGCTTTTTTCATATATTTTAAACTTTTGAATGTTTTTTTAGGCAAGTCCGAGCCTTTTGAACTCCTCATCTTGAGCCTAAGAACTGACTCAAGCACAAGCCTAGTGGTGACCGTGAGACTGGCTCGAAAGCTTGAATCTGGAGTGAAAAATATGGCTGAATTTATCCGGGCCGATTCAGGATCTTAGGTCTTTCTTAATACCCCTAGTTAGAAGTTGGAACTAGCAAGGATATTATGTACCTGCGCATGGATGAAGGTCCTCCCACATGTATGGACACTCCATTTGATATCTCAATAAATCTCAATTGTTAATAAAAATCTCATTTAAAAAATCAATGAGTGAGATTTATTGAAGCAACAAGAGGATCCATGTCCCTTGCACATATGCCTGACCAGACCGAGAGCGCTCGAAATCTAGATCTCCCGAGGAAAAATAAAGAATTGTTCGAAAAGGGTATAACCAAAGAACCATACAAAGATGCAAGTGAAAATGAGACAACTAAACAACAAGAGGGTTTCACATATTTTTTTGAGATGTTACCTCCCACGCACATCTTTCAAAGCTACCAATAGGGGGAATGGAGATCCACATGATTTTCCAAGGCAAGGCACCGGGACGTGGGATTGACAGCCTTGATTGGACTTGGCAAAATGGATTATAGACCAATTTCTTAACTTGTATTTGATGAATTGAATTATTAAACGGGTTAATTGTATTATGTAAATGAGTTATAAATGAGTTTAGAATGGTAAAACCTAAAATAATATGGGTGTTAAATGGATTCACAATTTACCTTGACCCAATCTACCTCTATGACTCTCTCTTCACTTTCTCTCGCCTTCACTCGATTTCGCATTTGCTCACTCCGCGCTCTCACCTTAGTTTGGGCATAAGTTTTCCTAAATTTGATTAAATATGAAAGTATTTTAACAATATGGGTCGAGTTAGATATTGATCAAATCGGATTGAGTATGCGTCATTAGATTTGTGTTGCATGAAAATGGGTCAAACGGGTTAAAATGGTCAGTTTGAGTCAAATCATTTTCGACCTGACCTGACCCACCCGTTTGATAGGTCTAATTGTGATTAATGCAGCCTCATTGGCACGAACCTGTTAGCCCGAAGAGAAACTAGCATTTTCAAGTGGCTTTGTGCTTTGATTGCTCTTTATAAGACCCGACCAACATGCCAATGACCGATGGTTTGTCACCAACATTACGGGTATTTTTTGTGGACTCACGAACATGATATGATTTTTGTTTTTCACATTGTTGATTGATTGATGTGAGGTTATCGATAAAAAAAGCGAAAAAAAAAGTAGTTGAATAGAAGGATTGCTATGATTGATCTAAGTGACTACAAGAAAATGCTTGAAAGGAACAGGGCACAATCCAAGTGTCGATTATGTTTTATGAGATATTATGAAAGCTCGAAACCAAATTGAACTCCCTTCCTTCTTCATTTGAATGTTTGAGATGAATCTTTAGAATATCATACATAGTAATAGTTGTTTCGTTTATGCTACAAATATATCACATTATTTATCCATATAATATACTATTCTCCTTCTAGAATTTATGATAATTGATGACGATTTTCATTCTACTAATTTGAGAATTCAAATGAAAACCAAGCTAAAGGGTTTTCTGATATGACAGAGGAGACCTAAAAAAGGAACTCATTAAGGAATCTGTTCATATCATAAAGCATTCTTTGGGTCCACTCGTTTGAATATTTTAATTTGATTAAGGGATGGATTAGAATCTCCTAAACTTTGGCTCAAATTTTTAGTGAAACACCATCTTTAATAAGTCGACTGTGTATTAAGTGGAAAGTATACTTGACTTACTATTGAGCAGTAGTTCCCTTCATTTTCTTCACATTATTAGATTGATTTGTCTCGTTTTGTTAATAGATTTGACGGGAAAAATTATAATTAGGAAAAATGATAGTGTTTTAAGGAACGATAGTCATGTCTTCGCAAACATATTTGATGTGTTCGGCTAAGGGAATGTATTCCACGTGACAGTGAAATATTAGTGTAAAATGCCAATAAAAAATAATTATTTTCAAAGAAAATCAAATACCAAATATGATGTGACACGTTGCCAACCGGCAATGTGATTGGCCAGTCACACTGTGTTATCTATGTGAGCGACTCATAAAACAGTTTTCTATTTAGCTACTCATACGATACATTGAAAAAATTGCCGGGAAAATAAGATTGTTTTTTGAAATTTATTGATAAATTGATATGATGACTTATAAATGGATGCTTGATGATGTCTCATTCGCCTGCATATAGATTTGGTATTTATGAAACACTTTGTTCATTGAAAAATAGTTCCAATAGTCAAAGCATTATTGAAGACTAATTGCTCAATTCAACTGAAAAGCATACATACATGAATGTAAATCATCCAAAATCCTTATCTCCGGAAAGATGCGGTTTGAATCGGATACCTAGGGATGTTAGGAATTGAACCGAAATCGAAACAAAAATTTTGATTTTTTGGGTTTAGTTTTATTTTGGTTCAGATTATGAAAAAATAAATTGTTTTTTTGCCGATTCAATTCGGATTGGATTGGTTTAGTTCAAGTAACAGAAAGAAATTCGGTTTTTTATTATGAGTGTCTGTCTCTCTCTTCGTCCTCGTCTCCAACCTAGCTTCTTGTCTCTTTACAGAGCCACCTCCATTAATTCCTCTCTCTTCAGAGCAAAGCTGCAAAATTGCACTTCCCTCTGTGATTCCTCTTCCCGAGGCTCCGTCTCTTCTCTCTCCCATCAGTTATTAGCCATTTTCTCTCTTCCATAATAGCTCCGTCTCACCTCTTCCTTTTCCATTGGCTTTTGTTTCCGAGTATCAAGTTGTGCAAGTCAATACTTCTCTAATTTAACAAATGGAACAGAGAGAGAACGCAGAAGCAGAGTTGCCTTTAGATGGAGCAAGGAAGGGCTCTTGCAACAAAACCACAACTTTTTAGTATTTTAAAGAACAATCTCTCTATCTCTGTCTCTCCATGCAAAGAAGTGCATGAAACCATGTCAAGTTTTCGAGATTCCGAAGCAGCTTTTGGGGAAAGCCGATGTTTGTTGGGTGTGAACTTGGGAACAGAGCCTCCATGAGACATCAAGCATCCAGATCTGGAGGCTTGACACCTCCTTGGCCCATCGAGTCTCCAGATCTGGAGGTGTCTCCACCAAATTGAAGGAGACGACAACACGCCGAGGTCCTGTGCGGCAGGCGGCCGAGAGGTGGTACTATTGTGGCATTGAGTTTTCGTGTGTTGTGCGTGGCCGAGAGAGAGGGGCCTCCGTTGTTGGTGGTGGCTGCGGCAGCAGGAGTGGCATGGCGGAGGTGATGGGTCAGGATTTGTCTACGGTGGTGGGTGGTCAGGACTTAGGAGAAGATTGCTTGACGCCTCCATGGTTTCGCCAATGGGGGATGAAAGGAAGGGGTCGAAGGAAAAACCTTTTTCGTCGCGCCCGCCAAAAAAGATAAAGAGAGAGAAAACCGAAATCCGAACCGAGCCGAATCGATCCGAATTGGATTTCGGTTTGGGTCATATTCAGTTTGGAACTCGGTTCGGATTAAAATATACACACATCCTAACTATTCGGTTCGGTTTGGGTTTTCAAAAAATCCAAACCGAACCATTGATACCCCTCTCATGATCCCTTAATTAAGGAAAGGAGAGCGATTATGGAGATACAAAACTGGATATTTACAAGATAAGTTTTAATTAAAACTTTCTCTGTTAATGTTTCACGGGAATTGTTCTCGCGATGAAATATAATTCACTGAAAGTCGTTCTTTGATTTTTAATGAGAGAGGACCTGGTTCTATGGCGACTCCGTACAGGAGATATCCAAGTGCGAACAAAGAACTTGTTCGTTTTGATCAGCAACATAGATTCAAACTATGACAAGATCTGATCAACAAGAACTTCGAAATTTATAGCCAATTCAGATAAATCCATCCAGCTACTAACCTGCGGCATCCGAACTCCATCGATTCACCATTACCGAACTACTGTGCTTGAAACATAGATGACTACAGCTAAAAAAATTGAAAGTACAGTGCAAGAAAGTAAAGATAATTGAAAGATAACATTTTGATTGTGTGTTTGCGGGGGGCTTTTTGTGGTTGTTGGGTAGTATTTATACTGTGAGCATGATAATCGCCTTCCGATGCCTTCAGTTAGATCATATTCAATAATTACCGTTGATCTCATTTTCGCCATTTTTTTATGACACCTATCCATTTACTGCCATCAATCTTATCTTTTTCTTTATTTTCCTCATGCCCATTGTTAACCGTTAATTTGATCTCGTTTTTGTTTCAGACACATATCCTTCCTAATGAGATAACTATCATCGACCTTGTCTCGGATTTGACATTTGCCCTTCCGCATACGATAACCATCATTAATCCTTTCTTTGTCTTGACACCTGTCCTTCCTCATGTGATAACCATCATCAATCATTTTGGACATTTATCCTTTTCCATGAGATAACTGTCATCGATCCTTTTTTTATCTTAACACATGTCATTTTCCATGAGATAACCGTCATCAATCCTTTCTTCGTCTTGACACCTGTCCTTTGTATCAAACCATCACTAACTATGCATAAAACCGCACACTTCTTTTCTCGTTGACAACTTTGACAATCTAGTCTCCCCATAACAATTTCATCAACAACCTTCGGTACGGAAACTCGGGTAGCGCTTACCTCTTCTATGACTTCAGTTTTTCAATTTCAAATTCTTAAATTTCCCGCCAGGATATTCCAACGATTGCCAGTTGTCTGCTTCCGTAATCAACCTTTTATGGGTTACGTCATCTTTCGACGACCTTTATGTATTTGTTTCAATTACTTTATATTTCTCCTACTTTTAAATTTATTTTTACTGTGGACAACTTGATTAATTATCGGTGTTAACATATGCCCTCTTTTAAAAGAATTAATTCTTTTAAAGAAATATACCCGACTTGGATAATCTTAATCTTGACACTCCGTATTTCACGTTCACTTGATCCCCTTGCGACATTTCACTTTATTCTGATACATTATCCCAATCATTTATGGCTTGGCAAATCTTCATGATTATAAATCATCCAAACCATCGTATCTTGGTTACACATAAAAATCAAAACTTTAACTTTTCACCTTCTCTTTCGATTCTAGGTTTTCTTCATCTTCCCCAAATTTCTTTCTTTTCGCTCAATCTGTATTCATGGACACCAAATACTCTCTTGAGACGTATATTGTAAAGTTTGATCATCAGCAAGAAGATGAAAACTCCTCGAACTGTTGTCTTTGCCTATTGCATTTGGTCGATGAATCCTTTGAGGAACTTGTTCTTGGTCCTTGTTTCCGCAATCATCAACAAATCTCGGCTTCACTTCGACCATGTTTTCCAAGGAAGGCAGGAGAACTACTTCCTATTCAGAAATCCTTGGTCGCGAACATTTGGACATCAGAGACTCCTAGCTCTCGAGGGTTTCCTTCCCCTAAGATAGATGTTCACCGCTGGTTTATGAGATTGAGGGATAATGTACCTACTCATCTTGCTTGGATGAGAGCTAGCATTGACGTGGCTTTAGATGTCAGCATGTTGTCATACGCCTAAACTTAGGGCTTTTGGGTGTTGCTATTAGTTTTTGGTCCCTCTCGATTAACTGCTTCTTCTTTCCTTAGGGGTTTAATATCTGTTACTCTCTTAAACATATATGACATGACTAATTCTCATCCTATTGAGACCCCTGTGAAAAATATGGCTTCACAGTCAATGCCTCTTATTCCTGAAGAAACCCTTATGGTAGATTCCTTGAAAAATATTCCCATCGCTTCGACCTAGTGGACCCTGATGAGCGTATACTTTTTCTCCTTTTTTTATAGTCAAAATATGTTTTCTTTGCTCTTTCACTAAAAATCTCCAAAGATTTTTTGCCACTTGTAGCCAATCTTCCTACGGGTAAAACACTCGCTTTGGGCCCATTGTTTTTAGAGACTCTATATAGGGGAATAACTCATGCATCTTTATCGATGATGTCTAAAAAAGAAGGCACTCTATATAGACCATTTTGGATGCTCCAATGCTGTTTGGTTCATTACTTTCCGTCCATTCCTCTCCAATCATAGTTCTCGTAAATTTCTGCACCACTTTTATCTAAGCTTCGACCACCCGCACCCCTTCCTTTTGGGTGTCGTTTGCTAAGTTATTCTTTATTAAATATTCCCGAGAATCTTTCTCCTTTTGCCTTTTACCTCCAGAAATTCTTGACAGTCGACTCAAGTGAAATCAAATTCTTTGCTTATGATGCAAATGAATTCAATTGTGTATTTTGATCCAGTAGCCTGGGCCGATTCCATTGATTTCTGGTTATGTATTCTCACCCCTATGGACCTTCCTCCGAGGCTATCTCAAAGGGAGAAGTTCTATCATTGCTTTGAAATCTATTCTCCCCAACACTGTGCCAAACAATTTAGTTTGGTTCAAGCTGTTCCTATGCCAATTCCATATTCTCTAAAATTTCTTGACATGACCAAACAGAGATATTCCCATAAAGCCCATGTTCCTTTTATATGCTGCTCCAAAATTACCCATCTCATACGTGCTAAATTTGCCTTTGATATTTATGAGTTTGAACCTAAACCTGAGTGTACATTCGAGTGGACTTCCTAGTGATTTTTTTTGCCTTTGAAAGGCCTTGTGAAGACTCTACTCGAGCTATGTTAAGCCTGATAAGGGGATGCACATTTAGGCCAAAGAACATGAGCAAGAGGGGTAGAAAGGCCATTTCAATGGAACCAATCCATCAAGTAAACATCCCAAAGCCTAGCTTGGAACCATCGATAACTGTCATGGGCAAGCAAGCTAAGGTCCAGATGGTTAAAGAAGTGATTCCTTCAAAAGGCATCACTGTTCAGACTCGACTATCTTGTGCCAAAACAATGGAACAAGCTGATATTAGAGAAAAAACGTCTCCTCTCAAGAGAAAGACCGATCGTAGCCAATGTATTTGTCCATTGTTATTCCTCCTTTTCTGCACATTGTCTTCAAATCATCTTTCTAAATTCATGTATTTCTGCTTTTAAAGGTCCCTTACCAACCAATCAACCTTCGGAAGAAATAGAAGAGGAATCAGGGGAACCAATTACTTTGTTGATAAAAAAAGAAGCGGCTCAACACTTCAGCCCTATCAACTTCTTCGTCCATGACTACTAGTAGTCCTTTGGATGCCTCGAATTCTCAAATTGACCCTCTTTGTACTGAAGACAATCCTGATGGTATTTACTTTTGTCTATCCCTCTTATCTTTGCTTACTTCATTTTATTGTTTGGTGCAATATGATGAGATTTTTCGGGAATACTTATTGCTGGAATTGCACCACACAATCCTATCGATCCCTCTCTCGAGGTTTCTATTATCAATCCACATATGTTACTCCTTATGGCACCAGACTAAGGTATTTATGTTGCAATCTTTATATCATTACTTGTTGTATGTCTCAATAATTAATCTTAACTTTTAGAATTGAATGATCCAGCATTATCAACTCTCTTGATTTCGGCTCCTAAGGAGGTTGTCAATATTTTGAATCCTAATCCTGACATCTTGGATAGTTCTTCCATTCATTCGGCTAGAGTTGAATCTCCTATTTCAACATTATCTTTGGCAATTGCTCCTCTTCCTATTCAGAGCATTTCTGATTCTTCAACACAACATTCATCAAGTAATCAATCTGGTCATGTCAAAGAAAGAAGTTCTCCAAAATCTCTCATGAAGGCTAAACATATGTTAGAAGAGGCCTCTCATGTGCTGAGCTTTACCCCAAATCCTTATAGCACGGCTCCTCCAAGAAAGGTGACCATCGAGAATGTTAAAAGTAGGTTAATGAGATTACTCGATCTTTCCAGTGGTGATTTTCCTATGATTTTGCATAATCACGTAACCTTTGATCAACTAAAGTCCATACTCGATGAGTTATGTGATGTTGAATCCAGTGTTGTATTGCCCCTTGAGCTCAAGATAAAGCTTCAAGAATTCTCAAAAACTTTTGTCGACAGGGCAGAGTTTTATCAACCTAATTATGACCTAATTATGTCTCTGACCATCCCTAATCAATTTAGTTATGAGATTAACAAGTCTCTAGAGGAGCTTGAGAGATAGCTAGACATACTTCAACAAGCACGAGAATCCAAGCGTGCACAACGACTTCAACTAGAGGAAGACTTCGACAAGGACATTACTTCCCTTAAAGAGCTCAAGCAATTTGAACACATGTGTCGGTTGGCAATGGAAGCCAAAAATCGCCATACCAAGAACAATTGTATAACTGAAAACGGCAAATTTGACCGTAGCATGCTATGCCTCTAGAGTGATGTAAAAAATTTGTTGTTCCCTAAGGAAAAATTCTAATTAATGAAATCATCTTTTTTTTTCTGGTCTAGTATATTACTTCTTCTCTTCATATATTTCTCATGGTGGGAATCATCTTTTTGAATTTCTCCGCGTTCCCTTATTGTGTGTAGTCAGTTTCTATGCTAGGTCTGTTTATACCCACCGTTCTTGTTCCCTTGTTTCATTCCATCAATTCCAGATATGGCATCTAACTTTTCTTTCTCTCCTCATGCTCAACCTTTCACACACTTGAATCATTTTGACGATATTCAACCTTACGAAATAAGCAATCGTATTTCTTTGTCCTTCATGAATTATGATATCAAGAATGACTACATTATCCTGGATCGTTATCTCAAATCCACCCCAGCTCCTCCTGCATTTACTGAGTGCTTCCCTTGTCACTACTAGGAAGTTCTTCCAATCAATAAAAAGTCATATTCATGCCCATACATGGTTGACTTCAAATCACAGGTTTAATTCCTATCATAATTTCGACAATAAACTCTTTCAATAGTACCGACACATGAAGAGCGTGATGGAGCCTCAGTGGTGACTAGCTAGAATCGATAAAGCTTTGATGTTCTGCTGTATGTTTATCGATCCGATCAAATATGACATTATTGGTAGCCTTTGTAATTTCTGGTCGCCTTCTTCATATTGCTTTTTCCTACTTGCTGGTCCAGTAACTATAACCCTCTTAGATGTCTAGACTTTGACTGGTCTTTCCCCTTTCGTCAAATTCCGTGGTCAAGAAGTTTTTGAATGCTTACCCTTCCAAGACATAACCTCTCTTGATCTTCCTTATGACAGGTTCATGGACAACTTTGCTAAATCTAAAGGGGAAATTTGTTATGATGAACACATAACATTTCTTCTGTGCTAGCTCTCGAGGTATATTTTTTGCACACTAACTCTATCGGTTTTCTCAGAATTTATTGATGTTGCTCACATGCTTTCCCAAGATCTCGATGTGGATTTGGGTCGGATAGTTCTTGCTCTACTATACCAATCCTTCACAAATGCTCAAACTTCTTTTTATAATGCGCATCTTGATCCTTTTTTTTTGGTACTTTTTGGATTGTGCAAGGATGGTTACAGGTATATTTCCCTGAAATCTTCTTTGATATAGGGACACCTCCCATTCACTGGTCCGAAAATGACCATCCTCCTATTGAGGGTGAATTTGGTCTTTAGAGGTTTTATCGTCTTCTTTATTACCCCTTGACGGAAAATTCTCTCTTTGAAAGCTTCCTTTAGGCTTTGCTTTCTTCAAGGAATTTTATTTTCCATAAGGTCAGTGTCGATGTATTTGAGCATAATCTTTCTTATGACCAATATGACACTTATGTCTCCTAGAAAAGCATACTTACCCCTTCTAACTTAGTTTTAGATTTTTCGACCAAACGTAAGTTTTTTCCGGATTTCGAGGTATGTAATCCATATTACTGCTCTTGTCAATTTGGCCTCACTCAGGATATTCTAGCTCATATAGTTTATTCTATGGACTACCCTTTTTCTCACGCTTTGAATCATCATTTCATCAACGAGGGGAGCATCTCTTGCTGCAATGAATTTACTCGCATTATCCTTGGAAAATTTGACTATACCTTTGTTGAATGGTGGGTTAAATAGTGAGCATTTCTTTTTCCATCACATGTCGACATGATAATGTCCAAAGTCACCCGGCTTCTCCCTAGACTAAATCATCCATTTGAGAGACCCTGCAATCCAACATTCAATTTCCACGACCTTTCTTCTGAATGTTCATATGATGGAGGTACAAATTACAACAATTGATATATCGAACCCTTTGCTTACGTCTTACCCTCCATTCTCTTTTGCCTTGTAGATATAAGTGCCCCATTGCACAAAGAAAGGCCGAGGATTATATTAGCACTCCTGTCGATACTGAACCTGAAAATCATATTTCAATCTCTGATGTTAGCCCCTCTCCACCAAGACATACTTTTGGCAAACCATCCCTTTCTCGAGAAAATGATAAATTCCGACCCAAATGGGTTCGACTTTTTCATTTACTGTCACTTGGTTTTGCCCATATCCGCATTAATCCTACAATGGATGCAGAAATCAAATCTCTTCTAACTAACTTGTCTAGCTTACTTTTTCCTTTAAAATGCTTGGCTATGGAGTATGCTGTAGAGGAATTTGCTCATTCTTTTGACTTAGCCTTGACATCTTATAAACTTTGACAAGATCGCATCAATGCTTTCGATGTACTGGAAAAATCATATTTGGAGAAGCACGAAAATTTGGACCAAGCACATGCTGTCCTTACATGTTATCAAGATGTCGATGACACTCCATTGCAGCGTCTAGTTGACCAACTTAAGCAAGTGAGTCAATTAGAGATTATATGTCATACTATGGAGGACAAACTTCAAAAGGCTTTGTCCGAGAAAGACCAATTCTTTGAAGCTAATTGTGACCTAGAGATGCGTCTACGCAACTTTTGTTTAGGGATTAAGCAACATTTCATGTAACTGTTGTATCAGTTGTTTGTATATATTATAGTGTTGCTGCCTAGTAGGGTCTTTGCCATGTTCAAGTCAATATGTATCTTTGATCGTTGTCATTGTATATATGCAACTTTTCCTTCTACTAAGTGTATTTGATCAAGGAATTTCGCTCTTATCCTTCATTATCCCTTACGGTGTCTTCATTCAAGTAGCATTACATCATCTTCACCTGTCTGGAACTGGCCCTTTACGTCCAAAAGTGGTCGAATCTATAGCCGGTTATGATTATCCATATCCTCAAAAGATAATATGCATAATTACAGCCTTTCACATTTTCGACCTCGATAGATATTGATCATAAATGTCTTTCAATTATGTTAGTCTGTATCTATAATTTTCTTATATAAACTACCGATGGTTTTGACGCACACAATCTCCTTTACATCCATTATGTTGTTTCATTTCCTCCAATATTAATAGCATCTGCCAAAGTGTCTTTATTTTCCCATCAGTTCAAGTAACCTGTCAGCTTCATCTATTACTCACGTCCTTTAAATACTACACGACTCTATCGTGCCATTCCATCTCGATCCTCTATTTAAGCAACTTTCTTGATATTATCACATTTCAATCCTCTTCTATTCCTTAATAGTCCTCTTGAATCCTCACAATATCTTCATTATGGCCAAGCCTTCTTCCTCCTCAACTCCCGATGCCCTTTCTTTCACTGAAGAGTTTATTACTCTGTGGAGAAGTATTATATATTGACCAAGTCTTACTTATGCTTTCATATCCATCCAAGTAGGATTTTAGGGGAAATCTTCGCTTACCTGAAAAATGGTGAACCTAAACACCTCCCGCCAATCATCCCTTTAGGACCGATTTTGATAAGTTTTGTATGGTTTTTTATTATAGGCTTTAAGCCTTTATGGAGGATAGATCACAAATCGTGCGCTACATGGTTATTGAGAGTGAATACTTCAACAAAAAAGAGCTAGCCGACCATGCAAAGAAGATATACTTTGATCAACACAGATCCTAGAGGCTGCTCGTGAAGCGTTGGCCAGGCTATCTCATTTGAAAGATGCCAAAGCTAAGCAACTGAACATTGTAAATCACTGAAAGAAAGAGCAGAGGATGAAACGGAGAGAAAGGCAGTGATCAAACTGTTGGCTCGAATAGATGAACATATCAATTCCTACACAAAATTGGTGAATCACTTGGAAGAGCAAGCTAATGCTTGCTTTGAGGCTTTCATGATGCTAGAGAGAGAAAGCAACCAGGGATATGCCACCATGCACGCCAATTCTTTTGCCTATCATCGTGCTGTAGAAGAGAACCGTCGTCTAGAGAGTCGTCTGTTTAATTTTGTAGTCAGATTCATGGGTCATATCGTTTTAAACTTATTATGTAATGACCATTCATGAAAAATCTCTGTAAATCCATCCCTTTTGCTCGATCGACTTGGTCCTTTTAAATAGTTGATGTAATAGTTCATCCCTTATTTGTCCAACCTCCTCGACTAATCGATGTATTTCGTTTTTATATATGATGTGGCTGGCTTTCAACCTCTTCATTTCCCTTCATTTCTCACATTGTTGGATAATATTTCTTCAAGTATTTTCCATTGATCGACCTAGATATTTCTTCAATCCCATTAATATCCATCAGATGATACACATTTCCATTTAAAATCTCTGTAACCAAATATAGACCTTCCCAATTTGGCGATCACTTACCAAACTTCTCATTATCTAAGCCTACTGGTAGTATAGTTTTCCAAACTATATCACTAATATTAAACTGTTTTTCTTTCACGTGTTTGTTATATGCTTTAGCATTCCTATTTTTCTAAGCAATCAATCTTTCTGAAGTCATAACCCTGTTTTCACCTAGTGTATCGATGTTCCCATACATTAATTCATTGCATTCTTCTTTAGACATGCCCCTTGTAATTTCACTCTCAAAGATTGTATTGTAATCTCCACAGGTAACACTGCTTCTTGACCATAAGTTAACAAGTATGGAGTGACTCCTGTACTTAACCTCTTTAATGTTCTATAAGCTCACAATACCGTCGATAAGAGCGAATCCTATTCTCTTGGATTTTCTTTTAGATGCCTCTTAATGAGGATAATAACTTTATTAAATGCTTCAGCCTGTCCATTCGCCTATACATAATATGGAGTAGAATAAAGTATTTTGCTTCTCCTAGACTTAGTAATCCCCAAGACTTCCTGGCCAGTAAACACAATTGCTCGATCCGCTATTATCTTCTATGGTATTCCAAATTGATGAATAATTCGGTCTTCTATAAATACCTTCACAATCTTATGAGTTATAATTTTATACGAGGCTGCTTCTACCCATTTAGTGAAATAATCAGTGGCAGCTAGTATAAAGTTATGTTTCTTAGACTATACATGACAGATTTTTCCAATAATATCTATCGCCCATCCTCAAAATGGCCATGGTTTGATAATGGGTTGCATAATCGATGCAGAGACATGTTGCAATAGACCATGTTCCTGACACGGTTTGCATTCTTTAGCATAGTCGATACAATCTTGAGTCATTATCGGCCAAAAATAGCTGTGGCATCTTAATAACCATTTCATCTTTACGCCTACTTGATGGGCATCACATATTCCTTCGTACACTTTCACCATTGTTACCATCGACTCTTCCTTACTTAAGCACTTAAGCAAAATGCCAGAGACTGTTTTTCGATATAATTCATCATTAAGCAACAAATATGCTTGTCTTTTAAATCATCTATCAATGGCAACTGGATTATTTAAATAGTAAATCAATGGTGTTCTCCAATCCCTTTTGTCAACATTGATACGCTCTGAATCATATTGGATCATCATGATTCGATTTTCTATTGATAGCAAAGTTTTTATTTGTGTAATGATAAACCTGGCCAATTCTTTCGATATTTTATTACCAAATACCATTTGAGCTAACTCATTAGCTTCCGCATTCTCATTTCTTTTCGTATGTTTCGGTTCATAATCAAAGAATTTGTCTAGCAAAGCCTTCGCCATGTCGAAGTAACAAATAATATTTTCATTGAGACATTGGTAATCCCCCGATAATTGGTTGATTACTAACTAAAAGTCTCCTTTTATTTTTACAAAGCTCACCTTCATATTAGCCAATATATTAAGGGCGACAATCAAGGCTTCATATTCCGCTTGATTATTGGAACAATCAAAATCAAGTTCAAACATAAGTTTAGTTCGATGTCTATGAGGAGATACAATTAAAACTCCTATACAAGATGTTGTCGCCATATTTGAACCATCAAAATACAATATCCATGGTATCAACTATACCAATTCTTCGTTGTTCTCTTCTTCTAAATGTACGCATGGATATTCTGTAATGAAATCGACGATCGCCTGCCCCTTGACTGTTTTAAGTGGCACATATATCAGATATATTTCAGATAGAGCAAAAGCCCACTTTGCAATTCTTCCTCTGATAATTGGTCAAGTCAGCATATACTTAATAACATCTATCTTGCAAATTACCTGAAGTGTGGTCAACAACATATAATGGCGTAATTTTGTACATGCAAAATACAATGATAGACACAATTTCTCCACCAAAGAATATCTTTTTTCTGTACCATTCAACATTCGGCTGAGATAATTTATTTACCTATTCTTTTCCTTTATCATTTTCTTGTGCCAACATACTCCCAATAATACTATTAGTTGCCAACAAATAACGTTTCGATGGCCTCACTTACTTAGGTGGCATCAAAACCAGTGGATTAGTCAAATATCTCTTAATTTGTGTGAAAGCATGCTGATGTTCTTTCTCCCAAACAAATTGATCATGATTTTTTAACTTAAGCAGCAGAGAAAAAACCTCATTCTTACCTGATAGATTAGTAATGAATCGATGCAAAAAATTTATTTTGCCTATAATCATTTGTAGTTGTTTCTTGTTCAATGGTGATGGTAACTCTAAGATAGCTTCTGCTTTATTTTTATCTATTTCTATTCCTCTTTGATTCACTAAGAATCCTAGAAAATTGTTTGCTATTATCCTAAAAACACATTTAAGCGGATTCATTTTTAATTTGAACGTCTGCACCCTTATAAAAGTATGTTTAAGATGAGTTAGATTACTTACCTGATCTAATTTAATGTTAATGTCGTCGATATATACCTCAATGAAATCCCCAATCATGTCTTGGAAAATAAAATTCATAGCTCTCTGATATATTGCTCTAGCATTTTTTAATCCGAATGGCATTATGAGCCACTTGAACGTCCCAATAGCTCCTGGACATTGAAATGCTGTTTCGTGGATATCTTCTTCTGTTATGAATATTTGATTATAACCTAAATGACCATCCATTAATAACTTGATCTCATTGCTAGACGTTGAATCGATCAATATATTTGCCATTGGCATTTGGTATCCATTCTTTGGGGTTGTAATATTTAGGTTCCGAAAATCGATACATACCCTTAGCTTCTCGTTCTTTTTAACTGGCACCACATTGAATAACCATTTGACATACTATGCAGTTATGATAAAACCTATTGCCAATAAATGTTCAACTTCTTCCTTGATTTTATAAACAATTTTCGGTGCAAAATTCCGTGGTGGCTATTTATGCAATCAGAACCTCTTCTTTATAAGTAATCTATGCTCGACCACATCTCGACCTAACCCTGGCATTTTATGATAATCCTATGCAAAGCAATCTTTGTGTTTCCTCAATAATTTAATTAATTGGGCTTTGGTCATGTCATTCAATAATGCACTAATGAATATTTGTCGATGGTTCTTACCAAAAAAAAAAAAATATTTGTCGATGGTTTTGGGAATCTCCAATATTAATCTCCATTAACGTGTCTTGAACTTTCATCACTTTATTGTCTTCTTTAAGAGATGACTCTTCGAACTTCATTATGCAATTAGTGGCATCCATAAACTGCTCATCCAATTTGGCTCTGTAGGCCGTATACCTCCTATTGAGGTCATCCAACAACGTAAGATTCTCCATGGACCACCTTATCTAAACATCCCGTCAAGTCATCTTTAGGGATCCATTTGACATATCCTTTATCAAACCGGCAAAATGCTACATTCCTTGAATCAATTCTAGGTGGTTTAATAACATATGAATTTTCATCGGGCATCTTTTTAGAACTCGGTTAGTCCTTAAAGCATGTACTTAGGATATATGAGCTTTGTTATTAGCTTTAACATATTCAACTTTGCTTCCATTCCAAAAAGCTAACATCTGATGAAGGGTAAAAGGTATACATTGACTTTTATGAATCCAATCTCTTCCCAATAATAGGTTATATTATCCATTTGCCTCGACAACGCAAAAAGCTATCATAGAAGTTTTCGATGCAATAGTCAAATCAGTTACGAATATACCTTTAACCTCTGTTACCTCTTCTGTGAAATAGGATAATTAAATATTCGATGGAATAATCTCTCCATCTTTCTTTCCCATCTTTTTAAAAAACCTATATGGAACTAAATTGAGGGTAGATCCCCCGTCGACAAGAACTTTAGAAATCGGGTTTCCATCGATCCTAGCATTTATATTAAGTGCCTTGAGGTGTTTAAACCATTCATAAGATGGTTTCTTGAACTTCATTAGTTCTTCATCATCGAATTGGAATTCTGCCTTATCCTCTTCATCGACTACTAAGTCTCCATTGACTGTCGAATCCATCGAAGTTACTCTATATTGCAAAGGCAATCTAGCTTGAACCATACACGAGCTTGTAAGAGTAACCGATTTTGATAACACAGCCAGTTTGAATTTTGCTTTATTGTTGACCACAGGATTCTTCTCACTGTTATCCCTTTTATTCTGGCTAGAACCTCCTGGATCCCTCCTCCATACCAAATTCTTGGCCTAAAATTTTCTTGGTTTATAAGGGGCTGGCAAAACTTGAGTAATATGGATCGGGTTGACCTGCTTTTGTAATTCATACATTTTTTTCTTTCTTTATAATCTCCTCTTTTGAGTTCTTGTTATATTGTCCCATTGGCCTTGAATCTCTCCAGATTTGAATCATTCATCTTTTGGTGGATCGTTTGGTATTTTCAAAGTCCTTGGGCGACCAGGTGTTATGGATAATTTGGCATCTCCTCTATGCGAATCATCGAACTCTTCTGCCTATTCAAATGCTATCACATTTTCTAAATGTCTGGGAGGTGGTCCATAGTCGACGTAATAATCCAATTTACCACTAGGTTCACCTAACGTTCCAATTATTGAATCACCCTCTTCATATAGCTGTTTGAAAGATTTCCACTTTATTGGTCGTTGTCTTGAATTACCAACATGTCGATAGTTTGGGATCGACTGTAGTGTTCCATTGAATTGTCATAATTCGGGTGCCTGTATTGATCTCAAGAAGCTATTCTCTATGAGAAAGCTCATGTTGAAAAAAACCTTTCTTTTGAATAAGAATTATAGTTAATCTCCTCCTTGCATCGAGCACATAAATTTGATTGTACCACTTTAACTTTGGATTTTGAAGACATCATCCCAGTTATGACAAGAAATGAATCAATATCTACATCCATAGGAGCCTTTTTTTTATCATCCGCAAACATGATCTTTTCTTGTCGAATCACTTCTTGAATATTCTTTCTCAACACAATCCAATCAACTGTATTATGACTCCACGAATGATGCCATTTACAATATTTCTTTTCTACTGGTTCTTCTTTACTTTGTATTACTTGGCCTTTGGTGAGTTTGATTTGTCCATTGGCCAGAAGCAAATCAAATATCTCATCAACCTTATTTATATCGAAAGAATAGCATTGTACATCCTTCGATTTTGTCATAACACTCCCGTTTTCTTTCGCTTTAGTCGGTTTTAATGCAGGGCATTATATGGTTTCTCTATTGTCATCTTTGCCACTGCTACCTCAGCATATTCCAATTCATCTTCGTCAACCAAAGTTTCATCAATAAAATTTATCTCATGTTTGACATGCCTTCGATCCTTTTCTTTTAGAAAATTTTCATGTTTCACATCAATAGTAGATAATGAGAACAAATCATAATAAGCTTGACCTACCATTCTCTCCCTAGTGGAGAATTTTAAACCATTAAACGCAAACTTAGCAAATGTCTTCTTGGGTAATGGTACAAGGCACCTATTCCTTGCCTTTTTTAATCGAAACATGAACTGATCAATCGACTCATTATTGTGTTGCTTCATTGCCGACAAGTCCGTAACAGATACATCCGGCACGACTCTTTGAAATTGATTATGAAACATTGTTTCCATTTGATCCCAAGAAAATATAGAATTAGTTGGTAGAGATATGTACCAGGTAAAAATAGTTTTGGACAACGACAATGGAAATAGACGTAATTTCCAAAGATCTCCATATGTAGCATCCCCACACAGTGCAATAAATCGATTAACATGTTCTTGTGTCGATTGATCATCTTCGCCAGTGAACAGACTAAATTCTGGCATCTTGAACCTCCTTGGGTATGGGACCGCATCCATCCATTTCGGATATGGTTTTCTATATATTTGCCTAAAACCTCCTGTATCATCGCCGTATTGCCGTAATATTTGATCAATTGCATGTTGATTATGCTCGGCGGGGTCATAACTGGTGGTGCGACTATCTAAGCTTCCTATATGATTTGCGGCACCATTTGAGGTACATTGTGTTGTAAGGGTTGATGTATTTGGTATTAAGGCACTGATTGTAGCGGTTGTGGAACTAGGTATTGTGGTATTGGCTGTGGCGGTTCTAGAACTAGGTATTGTGATATTGGTTGTGGCGATTGTGGAACTGGATATTGTGGTATTGGCTATGGCGGTTGTGGAACTAGGTATTGTGGTATCGACTGTCGCTGTTGTAGAACTGGATATTTTAGCAGTGTTGGAAGTCTTCCTTGGATTTCTGCATTGGTATTTGCTCTAAACAGTGCCTGGGGAAGATTTGGCTGAGCAGTAAAACCACCTAATGGCATGTTGTCATGCGAGTGATACAACACAATCTGCTGAGGAATTAGATTCATATTAGTTGCATTTGTCTGAGCCGGTCTAGATAAATTACGACAATTAGTCAATGGCTAACCTATACTAGTATTCTCATTTCTTTGTAACAAATTTATCACATTATTTTCGCTTGTCATCGCATGGCCATATGCTTGGCTAACCATCGCATTTTCTCTGCTTTGAAGAATTCTTACCGGTATAAAAGACGTAGCTTGCCCTGTGACTCTAATGCTAGGGAGTATGGCGTTGGGTTGACCAAGGCTTCCAACTGTGGCAAGAGGAACAACAGGAATGGTCTACACCTGAGTAGAACCAATCTATGGGCTCTACCTAATAGTAATCTCCTAGACCGTATTGTTAATCAGTGGCCTAACAATATCGACTATACATCTACTGACCAGATTGGCTAAATTATTGTGCTATTCTTCAATGATCCTCCTTATAGTAGCAATTATAACCAGATTCGGTTCCAATTGTCTTCTTTGTTCCTCAATAAGATGTCTGGGGTTATCCACCTCCCCTATTTGTCCTTGCTCTACCATTGTCCGTCCATTCAATGACTCTGCATGTGTCACCCGCTCAACAATAGGATTCGAAGGTGCACTACTTTGTGCAACATTGTTGCTATAATCCAACTGACTCTGACTCCCTATACGTGCCATTGTAACTCCTCAAATCGACCACACCGGTCCCACCAGACGTGCCAAAATTGTTCTCATAATGAAATATAATTCATTGAAAGTCATTCTTCGATTTTTAATGAGAGAGGACTAGGTTTTGTGGCGACTTCGGACAGGAGATATTCAAGTGTGAACAAAGAACTTGTTCGTTTTGATCAGCAACACAAATTCAAACTATGACAAGATCCAATCAACAAGAACTTCGAACTTTATAGACAATTCAGATAAATCCATCCAGCTGTTGACTAGCAGCATCTGAACTCCATCGATACACCATTAGTGAACTACCGTGCCTGAAACATAGATGAATACTGCTAATGAAAACTGAAAGTACTAGTGCAGGAAAGTAAAGATAATTGAAAAATAACATTTTGATTGTGTGTTCACAGGGGGGGCTTTTTCTAGCTATCGGGTAGTATTTATACTATTAGCATGATAACCTCCTTCCGATGCCTTTGGTTAGATCACATTCAATAATCTTCGCCGTTTATTTTATAATACTTATCCAATAACTGCCATCGATATTATCTTTTTCTCAAGTTACCTCATGCCCATTGTTAACCGTTAATTTGACTTTGTCTTTGTTTCGGATACCTGTCCTTCCTCATGGGATAACTATCATCAACCTTGTCTCAGATTTGACATCTGCCCTTCCACATACGATAACCATCATTGATCCTTTTTTTGTCTTGACACCTGTTCTTCCCTATGTGATAACTATCATTTATCCTTTCTTCGTCTTGACATCTGTCCTTGTTCATGAGATAACCGTCATCGATCCTTTCTTCATCTTGACACTTGTCCTTGCCCCTGAGATAATTGTTATCGATCATTTCTTCATCTTGACATCTATCCTTTGTATCGAACCATCACTAACTATGCATAAAAATGTGCGCTTCTTTTCTCGTTGACAGCTTCGACAACCTAGTCTCCCCATAACAATTTCATCGACGACCTTCAGTACGGAAACTCGGGTGGTGCTCACCTCTTCTACGACTCCTGTTTTTCAATTTCAAATTCTTAAATTTCCTGCCGGGATATTCGTACGATTGCTAGTTGTCAGCTTCCATAGTCAACATTTTATGGGTTACGTCATCTTTTGACGACCATTATGCATTTGTCTTAGTTACTCTATATTTCTCCTACTTTTAAATTTATTTTTACTATCGACAATCTGATTAATTATCGGTATCAACAGTTAACAGTATTAAACCTTTTTTCTTATACAATCTTGAGGCACGAGCGTGGGGACTCGGCTATTTAGAAGTTCATAAAACACCGAACTAGCCCTATAAACCAGTTAAGTCTAGACTTTTGATCTGTGTAGGTGACTTCTAACTCAAAGCAATTTGTACAAAGTTGTGGCTATCAAACAGATGACCTTCGTTCCACGAACTGGAAAGTCCTCGATGTTGTAGCTAAACGTGTCGACCCGGATCATTATTAAAGCTCTGAATAAAGGGCTCCTCAGATATGCTCGTTAGTCCAAAGCAAGATCTTGTGCATCATTGCCGTTTGCTATATTTTTCAATTATCGTACATAAACTCCATCATCTTAACTTACCCTATGGGAAGAAAGAGGCATCTTGGGCGGCATTGACACAAGTTGTGACATGTGTGACTAGTGACTAGATATCGCTCAATCAGGTGGCCAATTTCTGTGACATGGCCGCTCACCGACCTTCAATCATCACTCAACTAATTATTCTCCCAAGAATCTGAATTTCAAATTGATTTGGCCTACCACTGGATCGTTCTTTTGAGCACCCCTAAACGTCGGTACAACAAATCCATCAATCAATCGAATCGTTAAAGATGACAGTAGCTTTTTGGAACGTAGATGTTCCACTTTGACACATTGGTAGCGAACCAGGGATCGTTCGTTCATGCATCCACACGCATACCGACATGAATTGGAGAGATTGGAGCACCGAGTTACGCGAGGAGTGGAGAGAAGTGCAGAACTTTCCAACTTGAGTTTGCTAATGTGGTCGGCGTTGAAAGAATTAGGGTTTGAAAAATGGGGAAAAGTTGGAGATTACATCGCCAAAGTTCAGTAATTCAACCCAAATCAGTCGAACAGATCTGAAAAATAAAGTCTATGCCGACAGATATGTCTTTCTTATCATGATTAATTTTGTGTGTATAGGGTAATGTTTGGTTTCAGAAACTACCTCGTTACTATCCCCTAAAAGATGAAATCATCGCAAGTTAATTTAGCTACTAGCATAGTTGCACATACTCTTGAAGTGAACATTTATGCAATTTTGATTTCGTAATAGCTAATCATCATAGTTATCTCCCAAGATCAAGGAAAGTTACTTAATTCGGTCCACTTTGGAGCTAAGACGTTCTTTCTTTTTCAGATATTATTTGTGCCCTCTTTCTCCAAATTAATGCTATTTCCTTCACGAAAAAGCTGGGACATGATAGACGAGATTATTTTTGGGATGGAATTATTTATCTACTTATTACAAAACAAAATTTTCATTTTTTCCCCCTCAAAGAGACGTGAAAGGATTGTACTATCTCGTTTGCACACCCATTTACGTAAAATGTTCTCTAAATTTAACGGTGTCAAGCGTTAACGTGTTTGCTTTATGTCCCCATTCTGACCTCCTTTCCCCTTTTCTTATCCCGTAGACATTTCGTTTCACACGTGTATTTGAATGATGGAAAGAGAAGAGAAGAAAGGAAGGAGAAGGGCATCGTGCCTTTGAATATGCAAATGATAGGCGAGAATCTCTCCCGCGGATGGAATCACCGAGGAAGAAGAAAAGCTCGTCAGTTTGAGGGCATAAAGCAGGAGAATTTTCAATGATTCTGACAATCACGTTGATCTATTGCCGAATTCTGGGACCTTGCAAATGATTGCCCCTGTAATAATCCGAATGCCCTTTTGACGAAATCCGTGCGAGAGCGGGGGGGTCTCTAGATTTTGATTGATGTGCGGGACTTCCGTCTGAAAAAGCTTTGAGCTTTCGTTCATGGAGCTCTCATCAATGCGTCAAGTCAAGCCCGCCATACCAGTACCAACAGCATGCTTCCCGGCTTAAAAGCACGTGCACGTTTTCTTCTCTGCTCGGGATAACCCTCGGGTTTGAAAGCAGTAAAGATCGACCAATGTCAATACAATCCCACGTTTTCTTATCTACATTTTGGGTTTTACTGAGGTTACTTTATGTACATAGGTCTCTCAAATTCTCGATTGAAAACTCGGTTGGTACAAGGTCTTGAGGGAGAGATGATATAGTTGATACACATTTCTCTTCTCCGCTTTCTACATATAATAAATAAAAATATATTTAGTCCCTCAATCTAAGAGATAGAAAGATTTTTTTTTCCCTTTTATAAGTACGTTATATTAGCTCACCAAGAACGAATGGTACAGATTGAACAAATTTATTGACTAGGGAAAGTACCAATTTGGACCATTCACAGAATTAGGTTGATTCATGAAAGTCAAGTTTCGTGTCGTAGTAAGACAAACACCCTAGGTTGATCGCTTGCTCTCCACAATTCATGGCGGGGCTTCTGGATGAGTAGAGGCAACCCCCCCTTCCCTCCCTTTTTGCGTCTCTATCTTTTCTATTTAGTTTCTGGACTACCTAGATAATGTGGCGCTAACTCGGCGCATCATTTTAGCCAAGTATCTCGAAATTATTTAGAAAGACATGTATAGTTGTTTTGTCACTCAAAATACATAGAGCTGACAAAAATACTCAAGTTCACTTTATAGATAAATTTTAGATCTCAATTGCACTTTCGTTAAAAAGTTAAGGAACTTCATTGCACCTACTTACAAAGAAATTGTTGAGATGTTGTACATCTTCATAATCCTCTATGAAGAAAATCATAGAATTTCTTTCCAAATCCAAACCACACATCCTCCAACGACTGCTATGGAACGCAATAGAGAGTATAACTTCCGATAACTTGAATTGTATACCCTTCAAATCTTGTGGAGGAGTATATTTTAACATGCAGACAAAATAAATATTGCAGAACGAGAGCTAGCTAAACAGATAAACATGAGCCATGCGTCTGTGTCATGAGATGAAAACATGGTCTAAGTAAGACAATAATATAATCTCAGTTATTTGGTCAATGTAATTGTCTTATAAGTTGAACTCCATCGATCTATAATCAATTGCGAGTCATCCAACCCGACCTGCCAATCATCCGTCCTTGGCAAAACTTGATCCGCTGGCTCATTTGAGTTCCAAGTAACTGGTTCATGGAGATTGACGGGTCGTTATCGCCTTGTCGTCCATAATCGTTAACATTATGCTATGCAATTGCATAAAGAATTCTATAGCCATTTGCTGATTAGTTTGTACGAAGTTTGTTTAACTCCGCTGATGTTGATGGAGTTTTAGTCAAGCTGTTAATATTAATGATTCGGACTCCAAAATATGTAGGCAAGCCCGTGCGAAGGTCCCGATCTCAACTGTTGACTCGTCCGAAGAGTCCATAAACAAATATCATTACAACAGGGCAAGGTCGATAAACCCTCGGATTTATATACTCCCCCCCTGAAAGAAAACAAAACGAAGGGACACGAATCGTAGCAAATTAAAAGATGGTGTCGATCACTTTCAGTTGACATGTAATGCGTTTATCTTATGAACGTTGACATGTGCAGATAATGCTTTATTTAATCATGGAAGTAAGATATTGCGATAGGGCTTAATGAGTTACCTGTAATAATAAATTAGGCTCTTATCTGAATTAAATGATTGTTCCGATTAGCAAGAGGTGAAGCTCATTTAATATTTCTATTTTAAAGAGGATAATGTTGTGTTTTTAATGGAGAGGAACCACTGATGACGGTTCGTCTCCCCAATCATGAACAAACAAGAACATTTTTTAATCATCAAATCTTTCAGAAACAAGAGGTTTTCGAATCTTTTAATGGAAGGGAGCTACGCAGTATCATAGGACTTCGAAACCACCTCGTACCACACCAACAGATGTGCGGCTCACTTGCAGAGAAGAGAGTCAAAATATATATAGACATAATATATACATATTGAATGATTCGAGTTCTGTGCGCAACAAAGCATTTCGATGAGCTCGAACTCCAGGTTCCTTTCCATGACTCGTCGCTGCGAAGATATTAAACTTCCGCCGTGCACGCGTTCCAACCATAATAAGCTTCTGTCCCATTGATCGCATATAATTGGTGAATGACCTACGATTTTTGTCTCTGCGTCGGCTTGTCTCTGTCAGCTTCTTTTCCTAGTCACCTCAAACCCGGTTACGTTCGATGCATGTGAAGCCCTAAGCTAGAATATAACATGCTAACCTATTCTTTTTATATCAAGTCATTAGGTTATGTGACACATGAAATGAGATCCGGTCTTTATCATATCAGACTCTTAACATTTGACTACTCAATAAAGCAGCATCTGCAGATGTAGAGCGATCAACTGCTTCCTACTATAGTTGAATAATATCCATGCATGCATCGTCATTCAAAGTCAGAGATGTATGAGGAACAACTCCGTGTGACCGACAGAGTTTGTAATAGTTACTTCAAACCAAAAGAAGGGGCAGTTCTAAACAATCCATCAGATGGTGGTTGGAGTCGTTCTTGGCCTTGTGCTCTCGTCTGTATACAACCATCGGCACTTTGCGGTCCTTGATTTAGCTCGCGCTTCATTGCTGCGAAATTACAGGTTGACAATGAGTTTGCTTATAGCAAGTGGGGTTAGAACAAATGACTGACTCGCGACGTGCTCGCGACGTGCATTATCAAAAATGAGAAAAGAAAGCCCATGTTTACGAGACAATGAATCATGTTTATGAACCCTAGCGATATTGATCGACTGATAGAGTAGCAAAAGCTGGAGTGCAATATTTGTGGCAGAACTCTATATTTCCTAGCTAAAAAATACAGCTTCTTTCTTGTCCATACTTGCAAATTTAAATAAGTATTGGTAAGTTTGAAAAAAATTGTTGGTAAGAAAAAGTCACCAAGGTTCGTAAATTACAAACATGTAATCACCAACTTCTTTTTAATAATTTGCATATTAACACTTTCTATACTAATTGACCAACTTTTCAAATTTTACTAACTTTTATATGCAATTACAAAATATAAATTAGAATAATTTATCGGTTTTTGTCAAATTAAATTACCAACTAATTTTGGATATCCAACTCTTATTTGAGTTACTTACATCGTTAAGTTTTCTTTTTAATTACTAATTCCTTTAGGGCCACACTTTTTCCACTCCTATCATGGCCAAAACACTCCCTACCACAATATTTTGACAATTTTAAGCTTTATGGTCCCATCTTTTTTAAGCATCTTTTTTTGCTTGGTTGTGGTGTCCCATTTGTTTTTTTCTTTATTTTTTCTTGTGGATCCCATTTTCCTCATTGTTCGTTACTTCTCTCTTATCCATTTTAATTTTGATCATGGTTCAAGCCTTGGTGGTATCTGTCAAAAAAAAAAAAAAAGAACACTGTCTTTTGTGGTCTGTCCCTATCACTTGTCGTCTACGCCACGTGGCACTCATCGGTTTTTCAATCGTTAACCAGAGTTTGATACCCATGAACACAATAAACCTAACAGCTCTTGCATTGAACTCAATGCCTATTAGAACACAAGGATTTGAACAATTGAGGGTGGCTCATTGCATAATTGAATTTACAATCACCTCTTCAGTTCTCTCAATCACTGGCGATGGAAGCATAACTTAGAGAGACCACGAAGGCAAGGAGGGGCAAATCCAGTCACATTTTCGGTTTGCGTAAACAACTTAGTGTGACGGGGGGAAGATTCGAGCCATATTTTTGGAGGCTGGTAAGTGATAGCGAATCGGGAATGAAAGTGACAATTAGGACCAAGAAGACAAAGATGAAGAAGCAAACATTTCTGATGAGCTTGATGAGGTTTTGGGCAGGACTTCAACTCCTCGATCTAAATCTTTAATGGTTTTTTTTTCTTGTCTTCATGATTGATCAATCGATGAGTTTGATGCGAAATGGGATAACGAATAACACAGAGCAAAAGGGGTGGAATGGGAGTGGAGAGATATGAGATGGATTTTTTTACTTACGATTGAGCTTTGAGTTAAAGAAATGGAGATAGAAAAGGATTAGTTGGGTGAGGATGAGGTTTTTGCAAATTTGGACTTCAACACAGATTATTGACATGAAAGGGATGTTTTAGAAAGAGAGAGAACAAAGAATAATAAATGAGAAAAAGGAAAATGGACTTGCGAGATAAGAGAAAGAAGAAAAGCAAATGAAAAATGCTTAAAAAAGTGGAACCCATAAAAGCTAATATTGTTGAAACATTATAAGAGAGAGTGTTTTAGCTATATTGGGAGTAGAAAAAGCATGACCTTTCTTTTATTGAGACACTAGTTTTTACTTATCTTGGTTAGCAACCCCTTACATTTACTAACTTTTTTTTGTGAGATTACCAACTTAAATTAGCATGACTCACCAATGTTTCTTGCATTAAATTACCACAAAATATTGGGTTGTCAACTCTCATTTGAGTTTCAACAAAAAAAAAAAACTCTCATTTGAGTTACTTACTTGTATGCATTTGATTTTTTTTTTTAATTTTCCAAATTTTCTTATGATTTACAAACTTATATTTGTAATTTTTAACAACACATTGAATTTACCAATTTTTTTTAGATATTACCAACCTTAATTAGAATAAATTACCAATTTTGTTATGATTAAGTCATCACCTAGTTTTGGATTATCAACTCTCATTCAAGTTACTTATCAAATTTAATTTTATTTTAATTACCACCTTCATTTATTTTTCTTAGTTGCCCCTTAAATTTGTTAATTCTTAGGTAATATAACTAACTCCACATTAAGTGATTTATCACATTTTCTTTCTTTGGGATTACCAACTCCTGTTTGAGTTAATTACCAACGTTTAGGTCACTTAATTGGGAATAAAATTGGTACGTCACCAAACAAAGTTATTAAAAAAAATTTCTTTTTAAAATTACATACTTTTCTTACACTTGACAAAAAAAAAAAAACACTTTCACTTATCGACCCTTTTTTAATACATACCAATTCTTTCAAAAACTTACCAGCATGGAAACAAATCCGTTTCTCTTTTTAGCGGAACAGTAAAATCATCCGATATTTGTAAGTAGTGCTAATTGACAAACACATATATGATAGTTCAATATGCTCACGGCGAGTACATAATGCTATACGTATGGGTATTTGAAAGCATATTAACTTAGTGAAATATGAAACATGAATTCAGTATATGGCTATCAATCTTATTACAGACCGCTTAGATCAGTGATATTATGCCGACTCCGAGATTACAACCGATTTTTCAAACTAAGAATGTGAGCGCCCCTAGAATCTTAAAAAGTGTATTATGCTTATCTTTAATCAGGATAGTGATAGGAGGAAAAATTGTTTCACACATTTTAAAATAGACCGATGATGATCACTTTACCAACTATAGTGGCTCTTTTGACTGTGCCAAAAATATGATAAACATGAAGAAAATGTAACATTTTAGGTTTAGGTATGGGTCGTGTAACTTTAAAGTTGGTCATACATTTACATTGTAAGGTTGACAGACGATTGGAGTCCTTTTTGACCTCATGAACCACGACTTCACATCGAATTTGCTTTTACCTACTATTTCTAGATAAAAACGTGAACCACTTTCATTTTGGCTGCCGCTATTGGTAGTTAACATTTACCCGTTCCCATTCATGAACTAATCCACTCTTGTATAGTGCGATGAAAGTTACGTTCACCAGCTTACTTTTGACGAGGTTTGAAGAAAAGGAAAAAATGTACGATGACTGAGTTAAAGTAAGAATCGAGTGATTCCTAAATCATCTAATAAAGCCTTAGTCTATGGACGTTCCATATAGCCTCAGTCCCGCATTGTCCACGCCTAATTGCTATGCCAATAGATAAGTGTCGCAGAGCCTTAATCTAGCCCGATCTCAAGCCTCTTTTATTGACAATGATATAACTATGTTAGTTGGTTTGGCTACATCCGCATGGTCTTATTGATTGATATGTCTTTGATCCCATGTTGCCTTGTTTAAGCTGTTTGTAGTGGGCCAAGATCAAGGCATATAATATAGTTTCGGTTGTGGGCTTAGGGAGGCTACTCGCAAGCAATGTTAATTATCAACGCTAGGATGGAGATGTTGGGCATCGATTGCAATGCCTTTGATCTCACATTACCCGGTTCGAGTTGTCGCCATGATAAATAAGTCTAGTGTAACTTTACACTAACACAACACGCTTTAAACCCGTTCTAACACAAATGAGCTGCAATCGGAGCAGACAACATTGTGCTAGCACCAGACTCGAGTGGAGCTTCCTATAGACACTAAGAATTGTCATGTAGGGTATATGCACCTCATGAACGATGGCTATACTTAAAGATAGGTAAATTCGGGATAGAGGAGTCAAATGGAGAAAAACTTCGGTCTTTAGTCCTGCAATATCAAGCATGCTAATAGTGGAAGTTGCACTCTGACCACCTTTAACCAAGTATTATAGGCGCTATGGTACAAGTAGGGTGGTCCCAAAATTATTATAGCCTCACGGATTATGTGACAAAAGAGGTCCTTTTGAGCTAACAAACGGGCAATAGCACACCATTATCTTTTCCCAACTGGGCATGCGTTCTAAATATATAATTCAAGCGAGGACAGCCATGAAGCAAGAGACTAGAGTCCATACTCAATTGCCGTACTTGGAGTTGGCTAGACCTGATCGTGAAATGAGTTGACTCTAAACATGCTCACCAACTACGCAACTCATAGAGTTTGGATCAGCACGAGCTAATGTTGAAAGAGACGCATGAATAGGAGTTAGTTTTAGAAATGGTGGCACAAATGGTCTCTCAATTTTGGTCTGATATGCAATGTAGTTCCTGAACTTTTAATTTGTACAATGTAGTTCATGAACTTTACCTTAATGTGCAATGTGATTTTTGAACTTTTGATTTGATCAGTGTAGTCTCTGAACTTTTGATACATGTTCAATTTAGTCCATAAACTAAATAAAAATGTTCGATATTGTCATTCAATTAATTAAGTTCGGGGATACAATTGAACAATTTCGTGTTATCCAGTAACTAAATTGAACATGTACCAAAAATCTAGGGATTACTTTGAATAATTTAAAAGTTCAAGAACAACATTACATATTGGGCTAAAGTTCATGGACTACATTGAACAAATTAAAAGTTTGGGGATGACATTGCACATTAAACCAAAGTTAGGGGATTACTTGTGTTATTTTCTCTTAATTTTATTTCGAGTTCATAAACTGAACAAAAGGGCCATATACATTGCAAATACGTATAACATTATGTGACTTTAAGTAGACCCTCTCAACTATGAGGTACTTGAATTGCGACTCCCAACATTCTATCATCTTTTTTGTAACCATCCCCCTCGATTTTCTAGCATGTATTCGTTTTACTTTGAGAGTAGTAAAGTCATGTACCTATGTACCGTCGACGTAGAGGAGATAGTTTCTAGTTTAACTTCACTCTTACGAGGCTATCGAGTTAAATTTGAAGGTACATATTGACTAACTGTATGTCAGTGGAAACAAGGTCTAATGTGAACTTTAAGCATTCGCGCAAGAGTGCAGCAACAGGGAGATTATCTTTCAAAATCGTAAGTTCGTACCTTAGGAAAAATTTAACTCGCGATAAGGAAATCATTAACAGATTGTCTAGAAAAAGTTCTAGGTCAGAACCGATCTGTTGATAAATAACCCATAATAACAACTGTTAAAAATTTACATCTATTTAATCGCTTGTTCCGATCCATACCATTTGGTAATAATCTTGGCGGTCGAGGACAACAATCGCGAAAAACCGAAACTCGTGGACCGAAATTGCAATTGATCCATACCTAAGGGGTTTGCTAGCAAGTTGCTTAGATTACACTCCACTTGGCGCCATTACGACTCCACGTTGCATCGAGGGTCGATGTGGTCGGCGTAATCATCATGCCGCAGTGTACCGGGGTTTTGAGATAATTAGTTTAATTAGGTCCGTAATCAATACATTAAGCGATGAACATAATACGTCCAAACCCATACGATATTCATTTAAAAAGTGGGTTGAAGTTTAATGAAAATGGAGAGAACAAAAACCCTAATAATAGTTCTTTAATAGGTAGAAAATCTGGGATTAAGAAAATGCCTTTGTCCTTTTCCTGGACGCGGGTTTCGTCTGGAGTGCTCATAAGAGCACTCTTGTTCGTACTCGACAATGATAAACCCTAATAATATTTATTAATACCTATCTGTTTAAATCTAATCTTAATACATAGATAGCAGCTAACAGCATGAGATGATGCTGTCTCTTTGTAAAATACTGCGCAAGTTGGGGTATTGCACATGCGTCGCACGACACGCGCGTTCTGCTTGATTATGAGAGTGCTGCTCAATGAATGATTAAACTTTTCCTTCTACTGCCCCTCCGACTGATTGGGTCAAGCTCAATTCTGACGGGACCTCTAAAGGCAACCCGGGACCCGCCTCAGTAGGTGGGCTTCTGGGCAATGAATCAGGCAATTGGCTTGCTGGATTTGCTCAAACTGTGGGAGTGTGCTCTTCGCTCAAAGCAAAACTATGGGATATCCTTTTGGGTCTTAAAATGGCAATTTCTTTGAGCATACCTAAACTTATTATGGAAGTAGACTCGCAAGTTGCCATTTCACTACTTCACAGATCATCTCCCACTCTCCACTTTGGCGACACACTCATCCCTCAGATTCAGAAACTTTTAAGGTGTTTCCAAGAATGTCAAAATTCTTCATAATTTTAGGGAAGGCAACTCATGTGCTGATTGGTTAGCAAATTGGGTATTTCATTCTAGTTATGCAAATAGTACCTTAGTGCTAGATAGGCTACCGAGAGGGTTGATTCCTCTATTGTTAGGAGATCAGGTTGGTTTAAATTTCGTTAAACGAGTTATGTTATAATTTCTGGGCTTTGCCCCTTTTAATACCAAAAAAAAGACAAAACTTTTCGTTCGTATGCATTAATGCTTTGATTATTGTGTGCTAAGTTAAGCGACTTGAGTATAATAAAGTTAGACGAAGGAAAACAACTTCTGGCACTGGAGAGAGAACGATTAGCACGAGCTGGTATATATACTATTTCTTCTTAAATCCTAGTGAAAGATCCTAGAGTAGGTGATTCATCGGTCGAGTCGTGTAATCATTCCATGTTGCCGGAATCGATCATATCACTAGGACGGGCGACAAGGCCCGCTATGGTCATAGAGATTGCTCCGATCACGCTTCCTGAGATGCAATTCCGTCTCGATCTTTTAATTTGCTAGTCTTGTCTCTACAGGGTCAATAAAATACGCAACGACCTCTGCTTGAGAAAAGCTCACATAGTCTCCGGAGTTCGGGCTACACTCAGCGTTTCGAAATCTCTCGTCTAACAAATTTTGAGGTACCAAATTAGGAAGATGAACTCTTAAACCCAAGATGCATCGGCCCAAAATTTCGGGCTTATACGAGGAACTTTGAATTGCATCAGTCGGCCCATACTAATTATTCTGGACCGAATTCTATAGTGAGAAAAGCGAAATGGGCTGGCCCATACTTATTTCAATGGGCCAAATGAGCATAAGCGAGCGGCTAAGTCCACTACTAGTCACAGATCACAAGATCTGAATGTTGCAAAGGATCAACTTTTGGTTAGTTTCAACGAGCAAAGGACTTAGTCGATAAGAGTAAAGTTTGGTAAAAACAGAAGGCATCGATAAATAGAATGATTGACAACTTGAAGGGAATTGATGACTCGCCGGAAAAGTCATTGACGGCAAGCATCATCGGCTGTCGACGAAAACGTTCACCTGTAAATGAGGTTAACGATACCAGCATGTAAACATCAAGGTGGAAGACGGCGCAATGTAACCATCGAGTATTGGAGTCAACGATCTCGGATGCAACTATTTGTAGACAAGTGTTGCTAAATAGTATGAGGCATGTAAAGCATGTTTAATTTCTTAGTAACTGTCTATAAAACGGTCGATTATGGATTATAAATACTCCAAGTGTCTACTTTGTAAAAAAACCGCCAATCAATTAAAGAACACCCCATTGTTCAATTTTACTCCCGGGTTTCCTTTACGTTCCAGTACTTTTTACATAGCTAGCAATCATTGTTCCTAGTCTTAGCACCTTTAATTTTTTTGATTCCTGTCCAAAAATCGATAAATGACCCTTCACAACCTTTGTTGATTTGTATTACTCTATCTATATTTTCAAAAGAATTTCGTCGGCACTTTTTAGTGAAACAATTAGTAAGGGAAAACCAGCTTATGGTTCCACCGTGCGAGATCTTTGCATTTCGTGCAAGTGATGAAATATTCAGGTCGATCCAAAATATTTATATGCAAAATTCTAATCTACAACAGGAAGTGGATGACATATAAATATTTTCCCCAACTTAACAGCAATGTGCTTATATTTACTGCATGTTTTCAAGAGTTTCTCGCCCGATCGCCACTGTCTAGCTGGAGTGGGGAGACATGCTGTAAAGAAGCTGAGTTGATTGATGGAGAAAAACCAAACTCGAACTTGGAATCCTCATCTTCAAATATTGCCCCAAACTATTTGCTGTTTTTAAATTGATGGTGGTGTCATTCTCTCATTTATAGCTTCGTTTTTTAATTGGCATAAAAAGTATTCGAGATCCTGAGCTTTTCCAAAATTATTCAATTAGGTCCCTAAACTTTTTTTTTTTTTTTTTTTGCAATTGGGTCATTCAACTAGATGCCTTTTCGTTGGAGTTGATTCTTCTATCAAAATTATGGATGAAAATGCCAATGTGGCTATTGTCACTGTTAAATGCCGACACGGCATCTTGCGTGACATTTGGAAAATAAATTTTTAAAAATATATGAATATACATAAAACTTGAAAAAAGGAAACGTACAGGCTTGGGTCACGCAGGCCATATTTAACATAGAGTTGGTGACCTATGTCTAGGTGTCACACAATCCTTGATGAGGGGATATACTTTAAGGACTCGATTGCACATAAAAAAATAGTTTAAGAACTTGCGGTGTCTTTATCCCTTTCTTATTTTAAAAGTAAGGTGATGTCCAAACCGGTTTCTTTATATCGATCTGGTGCAGTCAAGATTTTACATCTAGATTCCTCTAAAACAAAACTTAACTCTAAGACCATGAGGAGAGGGCCAAACTCCTGGAGCGATGCCATTCTCTCGTTAAACATCAAAGCCACTTGCCATGTCGAATTACCCCATCGGCATTTTTAACGCAATTTTGGGATGAACAAATTTGACAGGCGCCAATTATCCCAAATGCATGATAACATGCCTTCTTTTGCAACTTTTCTAAGGCTAAAATTATTTGGGGAAATAGTGTTGTTTCACTAAAGGTTAATCTTTGGTATTTTGTTATGTAGATTGAGTGGGTGATTCGAGACAAAGAAGATGGACAATAAATTAAAAGTGAAGGACTCTAGATGGCAAAAATTTGAGGGACATTAATATTGATAAACTAAAAAGGTACATCATGAATTTGTTTTTGATGATCGTGTATCCCTTTACAATAAATACACGCCACCTTTTATAATCTGCTAAACACAATTGCTCACATGACTGCTTATAAGCTATTAATACTCTAAACAATCTGACCCAAAAAAAAAAACTCTAAAGGCAGATACAAGTACATTTCCACAACTTTAGGTCCCATGTTTGCACCTTGACACTATCCGCAAGCGGTTATAACCTCTGAAGTGCCCCTGGACTCGACTGTCGATCGATCAATAACTTTGTCTTCAATTAGTATCGTAGTCTTCATGTTCTTATTTCTATCCAAACACTTAGCTAGATTTAGGTGGCCAACTCATTGTGTTCTTTGTCAACATGTCTTGTGGATTACCCCATTGACGACCTCTCAATGTTCATGTTGTCTCGCTGTCAATGGCCACGTCATCAATGTCAATATCCGTGCTTTCGATTGACATCTTCACTTTATCTCCTTCCTCTCTTTTTTTTTTTTTTTGTGACCAGCACTCGGTCAAATTTACAATAACATCAGCCACACATTGGCTTTGTTATGGAAACAAGATGTTCGTCGACCATTTGCTATAATACATCAGTAGCTGTATTTCATCAATGATTATCGTCCATAGTCATTGAGAAGCTCTTTCTGTAATCATCCACAACTACCTTACGAAATTGTCAATGTTACCGAACTCTATTTGACCAAATCGACTTCACGTCAATTATGAAAGAGTTGATTTTTTTTTTTTTTTTTGCGTAAACAGGTGCATATCATCCCCAACAATCACGTGATTCGATGTTTTGGCATCTGAACGCTGGTTGTGGACGTAAAATGCGGTGAGAAACATTAGTACCCAATCTTGTTTTATTAGAAAAGGAGCAACATAAAAGAAAATATTAATAAATAATTTTCATCCACTTTTTGATTTGATAGCTAGAGCGAGAATGAGTCGTGCTCGTGCTTTATTTCTATACCAACGCGATATTATTTTCGTTCCCTTCTAAGTAAGAGGTTAAACCATTTCGTCCGAAATTACGTGCAGATCTCGGTATATCTCGGACGTAAAACGTGAAAGGGGTATTTCCTCCTCCCGAAAAAGATAAAGATTCGGGTAAAATTGAGAGACTTGACGTGCAAAAATCGTCATGTAAAACAAAAAACACGATCCTATTAGCCCGTCATGTGTATACACCTAAACAAGCGGAGCGGCCTCCAATCAAAACTCTGACTCTTGCTCATTGGTGAGGATTTCCTTAACCACAAAACAATTTTCATTGGCTTTTCGATTTGATAATTAGAGCGAGAATGAGTCGTGCTCGTGCCTCATTTCTTACACCAACTCAATACTTACTATATTTTATTTTTTTTCGAAATTTATTTGACTATTGTTTTTGCAATGAGATCTCTCGAAAGATCCGCGATCGGCAGCGTTGAGCGGGCTTGCACGTGATGCACGGACAGCCGCCTTGTGAAAATCATGCAAAAATAATTTCGATCAGATTCCGCTTGCTCGTTTCCGACATTTGTCCGGTCGTTCCTGGTAGTTGCGTTCCCAGGCCAGACCTCCGGGTTGAATCCCATGGACCCGGCGCTGACCCTCGGATTCCGGGCGCCGGAGCTGTCCCTGTTTCGCCGGAGAAGCGACGCTCCCCTCGGCGACCCTCGGCGAGCTCCTTCCCGACTGGCGGCGCGGGCGAAACCGAGCCTGAGCTCCTCCGCATCGCCGCCGTCGCCCGGGACTCGCTTGACCGTCGCGGCCAAGAAGAGGCCGCCGATCGATGGGCTCAGCGACGAGATGAACGCGATCGCGTCGCAGAGGCTGGACTTCGCGCCTGCTCGGAGAAGGGTGCGAGCTGCGTTCACCGAGGTCCAGCGACAGCTCGATCATTGCTTGTTCAAGGTTCGTCGTTTTTGTTGGCTTGGTTGTGATGGTCGTTTGGGCGGTGAGCTGAGATTTCTTTTGCAGTGGGCATAATTTATTGATTGGGTTTCTTTTCTTCATTGATCTTTTGATGGTTTTTGGATATATGTGTGGCTTTGGCGTGTAGCTGGCTCCTGCTGGGATCAGAACAGACGAGGTAAAAAAGTTGACGCTGCAACTGCAAGTGCCTTTTTGTTGTTAATTCATTCTTGCTGGGGTTTGATCGGTTTCTGTGTTTGTTGTTTTGTAAGAGATTTGGAAAAGCAATGCGTCTGTATCTGCTTCTTTATTTTTATTAATGGGGCACAATGTCGTTGAAACTCCCAAATGTTTATTCATGTAGTGGTATGAGACAAACTCAAACGGTCTCCAAATTTTCTGTAAGAGCTGGTTGCCTAAAGCGGGTGTTCAAATTAAGGGCGCAGTGTGTTTTTGCCACGGCTATGGTGATACTTGCACTTTCTTCTTTGAAGGTCGGCTCAATTACTCCTTAATTTAGAAATTTTAATTTCAGTTGCCACACCATAATAGTGGACTTATGCCATCATCAATTACTCAAATGGAAATTAAGGATTTGCAGTGCTGTTGGAACAATGGGATTTTAGGTATCGCCAGGCGCTTTGCTTCACAAGGATATGCTGTTTATGCTTTGGACCACCCAGGTTTCGGCCTTTCAGATGGATTGCATGGTTACATCTCAAGCTTCGATGAATTAGTCGACAACGTCATTGAGCAATACACGAAAATCAAAGGTGCGAACTGCAGGATTTGCCTCAGAAAACAATCAAGATCATTTCAATTGCTGTATCCTCCCTTCCTCCTTTTCTCTCTGGGGAAAAGAAACTCAACGAGTGCCCGAGTGTGCGCGCACACACAATAGAGAAAAAATCCGTGATCTACTGTTGATAGGTTGTCTACTTCTTACACGAGTTTATTTCATGAATTGCAGAGAGACCTGAAGTGAGAGGATTGCCTCGCTTTATATTGGGACAGTCCATGGGTGGAGCTGTTACTCTCAAGGTTCATCTTAAACAGCCTGATGAATGGGATGGAGTCATCCTTGTTGCCCCAATGTGTAAAGTATGTCCTCCATCACCTTTGGCTGTTATCATTTTTGTCATGTCCTTTTGCATGGGAACCTTCTTCTATCCTCTGCATTATCCAATCAAATTGTCAATCATAGCTAGACTGTGAATGAGTTCCTGATGGGAAGATGATCATTGACTGTGCAAATGATGCATGATTTCGTGGACAGTATAATGAATGTAAATCACTTAGGTTTATGACCACACTTGAGAAAAACCAGTTTCTTGTTTATTATGCTGGTTGTTGAATTTGTAAGTATATGCTGGATGATAATGACTATAAATATTGTATTGTAAATTCCATATTTTTCAACAAAAATTCCCTTTACTATGTGAAAGATATACCCGTTAATTTGGTATTCCATAATTTTCTCATGCAAAACTTACTCTGGCAAAATCCTCATTCAAGATTGCTATGCGCGAGAATGCCATATTGACTACTACTGCACCACCATTTTGTAAGTCATTTTTACCAACTCTCTCTCTCTCTCTCTCTCTCTCTCTCTCTCTCTCTCTCTCTCTCTCTCTCTCTATCTCTCTCTCGATGCATGTACTCATGTGTGCGCTAAGAATGCATGCATGCATATTGTATAACAGGAAAAACTAATGCTTGTGCCCTGTTCTGTCTGATCTGAAGTTTTTGATACTGAGCGAAACTGCAGTTCAAGTTCTTATTGGAACCGATGCTCTGTGCTTATGCACACGTGTCTCGACACATATAAAGTGCCTATACGAAGCTTTTTCTGCATTAGTCTTGACCCATACTAATAGAATCCGCATTTCCAAGTTCCAATGGGAACTGATGTCTGTGCTTAACATGATAAATTGCTGACCCTAATTGCTTTCTAGATTTCAGATGCTGTTAGACCACCCGAAGCAGTTGTAAAAATGTTGACCCTCATGTCTAGCATTCTGCCAAAAGCAAAGCTCTTCCCGCAGAAGGATCTTGCTGAGCTGGCTTTCAGAGACTTGAAGAAAAGGAAAATGGTTAGTTATCTTCATTATGGTCTCCTATGCTAGAGTTTATGCGAGTGGTTGAAAGTTCAGGCTGTCTTGTCCTAGTCGTGCAAAAGCTTATTAGTCAGCATCACAGACTAATCAATTGGTTCACTGCAAAGTTATAACTGACTGCCATGAACCGGTAAAAGGAGCATCTAATGCAATTTGGCTAGATTTGTTGAAACAGATCGATTTCTCAACGGCATTCTGCATCTGTGCTTGTGGAGTTCCTGTTGTAGTATTCAAGTTATGTCACCTTTCTAGCACAAATTACGCAAAGAGATATTTAGTCGCATGACATCTAAATTTGCTTCTTCGAAGATGCCCATAGCCTAATCAGAAGTGAACGTGACTTTATCGTGCCAATGCCCATAACTATGTTGAATCATTTTTTATGTTCGCAAAAGAGCAGTCCCGCTTTAATTTTTCTGAAGCCAAGAGATTTTGTGATATGTCAGTTCCAACTTCTTTTTCGCTGACTTAGGCTTTACTCTCACACATCACTGCATAATGTGTGAACCAATGTCCTTTCAGCTAATTTTGTACAATATGTCTGCTCATTTTCCCAATTGGAGATGGTTACTGGGTGGAATAGCACTATCAATAAGGGATCAACTACTGTTCAAATTATTAAAATCAGGTTTTGGTCATCTTATTATCTGGTTGTTTACCATGCTTATATCCTAAATAAGTGTTATTAGTATTATTTTGCACATGAGTATAAGGAGGTTGCATTCTTGTGTGACTGTTTAGTGATCAAGGATGTTAGAGTATCCAAAAGGCTGCAATCATGATTGCTCAGGGGTTAATTTGGGGATTCATCTAAGGCCAATTGTCTTTTTTTCCTTAACTAACTGTTAACTTAAAGAAAACTAAACGAAGGGAACTTGATCATTGCTTCATGGTTTTTTCAAGTTTCCTGTTATATTGGTTGTGATTGGGCACTGCATTTCTAAAAAATCTCAGTGAGCTAACTGGTAGTTCGATCTTCATGAGATTTGTGCAGAAGTTCAATAATTCTATTTGCCTTGTTTTTAGGCTGTCTACAATGTGATTTGCTACAATGACCAAATGCGACTGCAGACTGCCTCGGAACTTCTTAGGGCAACTAATGATATTGAGGCACGAGTAGAGAAGGTTGGTGTTTTCCAGTTGTGCCTTCACCATTGCTTGCCTATTCGCATGTGTTTGCAAGCAAGAAGAAACTGAAAGTCAATCAATATGTACTTCAGGTTTCATCTCCATTGCTGATTCTTCATGGAGCGGGTGATAAGGTGACAGATCCTTCAGTGAGTAAGTTTCTCTGAAAAGGCCTCTAGCAAGGATAAAACCTTAAAGCTTTATGAAGGAGGGTATCACTGCATTCTTGAAGGTGAATCTGATGAAAAGATATTTATGGCCCTCGATGATATTGTTTCGTGGCTGGATTCTCGGTGTTCCCCCAAGTAGAAAACCATTCTTTTGGTGTTGAAAGCAAGTTCATTTGAGATAATCATAGTTAAGTTGCACATTGGGCACTTCAAACAACATTCACTGACACGGTTAAAGAACGGGGTCCCATTCCTGATTATGTTGCTGTTCAGTGCCCTGGCCTAGTCGTCACTGTGGACTCATCTGCTTAATTGGGTAAAGCATTATTCATTTTTCGCCCCTGTTCTTTTTCAGAGTTCATCGCAGCAATCACCTCTGAATTTGAGGGCCATTTCTCGAAAGTCGTTAACCTTTTCTTTGCCTTGTCTTTTGTAATTGTTCCTTTTGGAGGTGGAAGATGTATTTGGGCTAAACTGTTGAAAGATGAAAAATTTCTCCAGTGACTTTTTTTTTTAAAACACGCATATAACTTGATGCATCCTTTTGCTGCTTAGTTATATAAATTGGGAATGGTGATCAATTTTTTCCTTCCTCCTGAAAAAGGAAAACCGGAATAGAGGCAAATGTGCTTTTGTAGCTTTGTTCATTTGGTTATTCAGACACCTGCTTAAAGGGCGACGCAAACTGGTGAGCTAGTCTTGCTGTGATAATGGTACTGGTACTTTCATCAACATCGCCTCGGTTGTTTTGTTTCCTGTGTTACGGTTTTCACACTCTGTATTCATTTCAGGCATGAGGGCTTGATCTGCCAGTTGAACTCAAGAGGATGAAGTGAAACCATTGATTTGAATGCGTGTGTTGTGGTTGCTCACTTGACATTATCATCCTGCACAATGCAGCATGCTTTGGATATAGGAAAGTGGCCAATATAAACTGTATTCCGGTCTCGTGTTTGGTAATCTGGCAAATTAGGATGCCCCGGATCCGGCGCATCTCATCAAGAAGTGTAATGTTAAAGTTTAAAAACCGCTGTTGCATGAATTGTATATCCTAGGGGAATTGGTTTGCAGTCGACGGCATAACAAATCAATCAGACCTTTTAGTTGTACAACTCGATGGTCTCGTTCAAGGTTTCGTCCTTCTTGGTTCAAGCGCTTTGTTTCGACCATTAAATAGGACTGTCCATTTTGTCTCCAGTACCATTAATCTCTATACCAAGGCTTCGGTCTTAAAAAAGCTTCATGATCCATAGGATCTTCTTAAGTAGCAAATGGAAAGCATGCTTGCTAAACTAGCTCAATTTGTCGTTTCAAATTATAGTTCTTACATTCAAATATATTTTAGTTTTCTTGTCTTCTATGGTAGTATGCTGGTGTGATGGCCATGTTGTAATGAAAGTCATCTTAATCACGTGATATTAGCATTCCGAATTAAAATCGCGCGAAGATATCGATTGGATTGCGCAAAAATATCAACTGTAAAATGAATGGAAGTTCGGTTCATCGAGTGTAATTTTAAGACATATTTTAGAATTCAGTGATCACGGCTCCCGGCTGGAATATGTCTTCCTTCTTATGTTACCAAATACTAAAAGAATGAAAAAAATAAAAATAAAAACACAATCTTTGGAGAGATGTCGGGCGAGGGAGGAAAGTCAACAGCAAGAAGCTTCCTTCCCATAGGCATCCAAATCCACTGAGTTCGCACGAATTCACAGACAAATCGCGTCTCTCGGATCGAAAATCCGCCCAAGTTCGATTCTTGATCGCACCCAACAAGGAAACAGCTCACCACCTCCCCCAATTTCTTCTCCTTGATCGTCTTCTCCATTGAAGAACAGAGCCAGCAACCTCGAGCACTTGGGTCTTCGCAGGGGGGCAATTCAAATCTCTCGCTGTATGTTGGGAAGTTCTCCTTCCCCAATTCGTTCCCCTCGGTAGATACCCTTTATCGATCCCACAAAGAACCCCATGTCTCTTCTGAACCAGCTGTTCAACAGGGGCGTCTTCGGCGCAAAATGGTCAGTTCTTTGCTTTGATTCATCTTTCTTGAGGTCAATTTCGTGCCTTTTGCCTTCGCCGGTGCTGTGTGCTTTTGTGGGTTCCGGAATTTTGAGACGTTGTTGTGGTTTTGAGACGCTTTGCTGTTCGCCATAGGCGATTTGGCGAAAGGGTGGTTCTTCATACTGACGAACTCCGCTCCTAGTTGCTATGTTTTTTGATAAAGCTCCGAGTTATTGTGCTTAGAGATTAAGGTGATGATAGTACGTGTCGCCGCACTCTGACTGATCGTTTTAATGTGCTGTTCTATTGGTTGTTATTTAGCAAGACAAGCTTGACATTGGCAATCTCGCGGATCAAGTTGCTCCAGAACAAGAGGGACTTGCAGCTCAAGCTCATGCGCAAAGAAATAGCCCAATTTTTGCAGGCTGGGCAAGAACCAATTGCTCGCATCCGGGTACTTTCGAGAATTACAGAGAATTTTTCTTATGAGATTTATACTGTCTACTCATTATCCGTGACACGTGTGCACTCAGTTGAGAGCTGTTCTTCAGCATGATTGCTTTTGTTGACATAGGTGGAGCATGTTATACGGGAACAAAATATGATGGCTGCATATGCCATATTGGAGCTGTTTTGTGAGTTTGTTCATGCTCGGATCCCTATAATCGAAAGCCAGAGGTAGGCCACTTGATAAGTCGTGTATCTCGCTGAAACTGTAATGTTGCTCCTAGGCCAGTTAGATTAATTGCCTGGATATTCTTTTTTTCTGGATTCTGTGCCAATTCTGTGTGGAATCGAGGAAGTTACTAGCTCTTGGCGCATGTAAATATATATTTTATATGGTAGTTCATCCAAAAGTTTGAATTACTAAGTGGGGAGGTCAAGGAGAATATAATGTCATCATCAGGCCTAAGCGGCCCCGAACAATGCAAATAGATAACTAATTGATCAAAAAAATATGATGAGACAAATTATCAGTATCCTCTATATGAGTGCTGGAGCATTTGCATATAAGTTTGGGCTATATCCTGGAGAGATAGGAACCTTCACCCAACACACACAGAGATAAATCACAGCAAGCCTGAAGCACAGTGCTTTTCTACTTCCAAGTGAATATTCTATGTATAAAAGGAAATGGAACTTTTTTTTTGGGAGAACTGGACCCAATAGCTTATATTTATATTTTGAACTCCCTAGTTATCTTGATTTTCCTGATTTTGCGGTTCCCTACAATATTTAAGTGTTTCCAGATTGTTGCGTAATGTTAGCTTCTCTTCTCCTTGGAAGGGTAGTTTTGGTTAGAATTTGGCATCTGTGTCAAGGACAAAAGGACGCAATTGAGACAATTGGAACATGAACCATCAATTAGCTTGAGAAGTAGAATGCATTGTTGCATATAAGGCGACAGCTAATATAGTTGTAAATGTGGTGATTCCTCCCTGGTAATCTAGATCATCCACAATTCTATCATATACGGTTCTGGGATTGCACTGCTGAATGCAGAATGAATTATGAACTTTGAGCGAAGCTATTCAGATTATATCTTGATGTAGTCAAGTTGTTTAGGGCTCATTGGTTTGTGGCCAATTTGCATACATAGTAACACAGAAGTTAGAGGTAAATATAAAGAGGTTTTTTTCATGAAGAGTAAGGAGGAAAAAGAATGGCTTTTGTCTCTACTGCTACGATGGAGAAATTGCTTTAGCAGCTTGTCCTTAGAATTGGTCTTCAACTTTCAAATTGACAGTACCTTTTCCCGCGCCTCAGAGAGTGTCCGACTGATTTGCGTGAAGCCATTGCAAGCATCATTTTTGCGGCTCCAAGATGTTCAGATGTGCCAGATTTGCTGCAGATCAAGAATCTGTTCACTACTAAGTATGGGAAGGAGTTCGTCTTAGCAGCTGCTGAACTTCGTCCTGAATCTGGAGTCAATCGTGAAGTTAGTTGGCTTGTCCTTGTTTCCTAACTTTGATCATGCTTCACCCATTGATTTTTACCTCTTAAATCGTTTATATGATCGTCACAGTTAATTGAAAAGCTCAGTGTTTGTGCTCCTCCAGTCAAGACAAGACTCAGAGTCTTAAAGGACATTGCCCAAGAACATAATTTGGAATGGGATTCTTCTAATACTGAAGCAGAGTTGACCAAGAAGCATGAAGATCTCTTGGTAATTTTTGTTTATCTTTCTAGATTCAGTTATGCATATAGGAAACGACCTTTTGAATAAGGTAGAATCAAGGATCCTCCCCACTATGCTTTGTTTTCAATGAAGAGTCAATATGCTCACTTGTATTGTGTCAGAGGTTTCCAAAAAGATAAGTGCCAGCAAAATTGATGAAGATGTTTTGGGTTGGAGCCAAGTTTCAGAGAACATATCCCTGATAAGAAACTTTAGTTACCAAATCTGATGCATGCATCTTAGGTTTACTTGTCCACATTGTAGCTGTGTAGATCCTCGGTTTGTTTCAAGTGTGATCCTAAATCCGGCTGTTAGTGTTAGTTCCTGCATCTCCATCTTCTGGAATATATCAATGAGCTGTCAGGTTACCATTTGTGATTCAATGTCAACTACGTAGAGAAGTGAGATCAGATCCTTTGACTGGCTACGCTATGTCGATATAGTTCAAGAATATATTGTCCTTCCTCTATGAAAACCATCAAAGTTCTCTACCTTTTATAGCTTACTTTGTGATCATGCTCTTTCCATTTAAATTGCATGTCTGTGATCTAACGACTGCAAGTAATGATTGGCCATTACTTATAAATCGGATCTTGCATAATATTGTACGTTTAGCTTTCTGAAAATTATTTGCTGCCTTAAGTAAACAACATTTTGATTTTCTTGGTGGTTGAATAATCAAAGAGAAACCAATATCCTGTCCCTATGATAGTTTATGTCCATTTAAGGTGTTCACTTTTTACTGGACAGAGGCCTCTAAGTGAATTCACTTAGAGCTTTTTTCATTTTGAGTTAAATGACTAAATTGATTTGTGTTGAGCAAGCATTGCTTAGCTGAACATCCTGCAAGTTACAGGCTTCTGAAAGAAACAAGTATATTCCCACTCTTGTTTCCATGGACTTACATGCAGGCGGGATCTAAGCAAACTTACAATGGAGCAGCGCCAGCACAAGCCCCCACCAAGCACGTCTCTTTCCAGTTACCTTCTTCTAATGGGACGCATGATATAACTCCAGCAGAGAGTAACAAAGAACACACACGCCTTGAAGTGCCTGTGACTGCTAGTAAGACATCCTCACACAGCACAAATGAGATCGAAACATCTCAGAAGAGTCAAGATGCTGGAACACTGACTGATTCAAAGTTTGAGACAAGGCCACAGTCATCTGAAATTCTGGAAATAGCTCGAGCTGCCATTGCTTCTGCAGAGCGCGCATCTGCTGCTGCACGTGCAGCTGCCGAGCTGGCGAAAATCCAGTACGGGACGCAGAAGAGTTCGGACGGAGCTCCTCCTAGTATCCAAACATGATGAGGTTGAACGCATTGTCTAAACAGGGTCAAATTCTTCCATAAAGAAGCGAGACAGATGTAAGTAATGGCCATTTTAGGTGTGAAGACGTCCTGGCGAGTGCATGATGCTGACCATCTCCAAAAGGGTTAAGCAGTTGAGAAGCTAAATGCATCTTCTTCTCCTCGAAAAACTGTTAAATGTGTTGAAGCTGACTATAAAGAATTCTAGAAGCAAATGTTTTGTGCTCAGGGTCTTTTACGGAAACGATCATTTGTTTGTAAATTCTATAAGTGTGCTCTTTGGCAACAATCTTGTGATACGTTCGTTATGAAGCTTGAGATAAACAGGAGCATTGATGCTTCTCAAGCTACAAGTTCAATGTGCGGAAGCTTCTTGTATAGGGGGCAAGTTTGTAAACAGTTTGAGTACATTATGAGGAGTTGAAATCTTATAAATGACCTACGATCATCTACTGTATTGATTGAGTTTTTGTGTAATATAAATCTTGCAGTTCATGCACCTCGACTTATATTCTTAAACCCGATTTTTTTAAAACTTTCATACTTTGACTCGTAGATTTTACATGTAACTTCTTCATAATCTTTTAAAATTTGCGTGTTCTATTTTTTTCTTTCAAATGCAAACAAACATGTCCTGTGAGATGTAAACAGACGGAGTCTTTACATGGTCCGACCACCAGTTTCCATATGCTTTAAGGTCTTCATTTAGATTAAAAGGGATACTCATAAGACAGATATACATTAAATTCGTCATTCATGAACCTGGGAAATTCCGAAAGGTCCAGTCAGAACAGCTACTGGAGCCATCTCTATTTCAATCTACAAACAGTATACGGTAGCCCAGCAAAGTTACCCTTTGGTTGAGCCGAAGCTAAATTCTATGCAGATATAAATGCTAATGCGAAAAATAATGACGACGTTGATTTGGGTTCTTATGCGTGGACCATCTTGTTCTTATGCAAGACATGTATATATGTGTGGACAGATAGTGTAGAAAATTATGCCATTGGAATTGGAAAATCCATGCCCTCCGGCGTGGAAACTGAACAATATTGGGCTGTGCGAGGTGGGTTGAGACCGGCCGAAGATATAGTGGAATCGACAAACTTGAAATTGAATCGGATGCAAGAATGTGCTACTTATTTAATCCATCGTACATCATTCTTCGGGTACATATTTGCGCGATGTACTCATTTGTGACTGTAAGTCATTGTTGACGCTATTTCAAAAGATGGGGATTATGCATAGTCTTCTAGAGGGGAATCAACCTGTTAATGATCTCCGAAAAATCTTAAAATCTATTGTACGGCGGTCAATTCAGCGTTAAACCTTTCAATTATGCTAATTTATTCTTAAACATATTTTACGATTTATCAATATAATCCTTCTAATCAATTTTGGCCTGTAATCACTGACGCGGACGCTAGACGTCTTGTGTGGCACGACCAGCACTAACATTAACAATTTTTATTTATTTTTAATGAGCTTTTTTATAATTTTATAATTTTTTCTCTCTTTTTTCTTTTCTTTCTTTTTTCTTTTTTTTTCCTTTTCCCTCCACCAATCGCCATGGCCGGCGAGGGTCGACCTTGCAACCTCAAGCGAGGCTCGCCATCACCTGTGGCCGGTCGCTGACCATTGTCAAGGCCTAGCGACCGGGAAAAATTAAAATAAAATAAATTATAAAAAAAATTGGTCATGTTAGCACCGGCCTTGCCATAGAAGACGACTAGCTTTCACATCAACAATTGTCGGCGAAAATTTATCAGAAGAACTACATTGACAAATCGTCAAAAGGTTTATGACTAAATTAGCATAATTGAAAAGTTTAAGATTAAATTGATATTCATACAATAGGTTTTGACTTTTTTGATGATTTTCCCTGTCAAAAAGCACGTTTTGTCTTGGAACTCATTTCCATTTAACACCACTTCAAATCTCTTCTATATTATTTTTCCATGTTCATGCAGTCCTGCCCGGGATTTGTTTCCCCGCGACATATGTTGGCAATAATGTCCGAATGCAGTTCTATTTTAAGACCATAGGAAGAATCTACTTCCATTTCATGCGTTTTCCTCCCTACAGAAAAAAGAACAGAAAACGTAAAAAGGGCAAAAGGAAAGGCTGAGCGCTGGACCGGACTGGACTGGACTGGAGCATCTTTAAAACCAAAGCAGCGCCACCAGAACGAAGTCCAAAGACAGTCTGCCTGTCGGTCAGAAGAACCAAAGACATTCTTGTCGCTATTCCCGATCGGCCCCAGCACTGTTCTTTTTCTTTTCCATTTATCTTTTGCCAGCTCTACTACCTCGACTCTATCACTGCCGCTGGGAGCAGAGAGTGGCTAAACCCTAGCCAGGCTGCGCCTATACATGGATGGACAACCACCGCCATACGCGCACTTTGCACAGGCCGATGCATGCATGCATGCAAGGTGTGTGTGTGTGTATTACCTGAATCAATGCATGTATTACGAATAAAAACAAAACCATAAATACAGCCTATACGCACTTTTACACACTCTGAAGTCTCAAAGTCTCGCCCCCCGAAACTCGAATGCACCTCTTTCACCAAAGACACCCCCTTGTGCGTGAAAACTTCAGCGAACGCCTAGCTTAGCTTCAGATATCTACCCTTTGATTACTTTTAGGGTTTTATAATGATGACAGACATACACCGAGAGAGAGAGCGACAGAGATGTAACGTTGTTAGCAGGAGAAATAACAGGGACTGAAGGTGAGACTCATGAAGAAAACAAGCGGAGTGATAAATAATAAATATAATGTCCAAAAACACAGAGAGAGGGAGACTCGCTCCGGAGCGCGTGTTCTTTTATGAGATCCCACATTGAGATTGGTGCTTATCATGTTTGAAAAATTCGAGCTCGCGTTTCAGCTTTTCTCTGCCAGATCTCTTCTGTGCATTTAATGCTTTGTTTGAAATGAAATGATTGAGTTGGAAGCAGCCGAATTTAATTTCACTTACTGCTTTATTTGCACAGGAATTAGTCAGAATTGACAATAGGCTAATTGGGAAACCATATAATTTTCAATGTATCAATTGTTTCGGTGAAGCGTTCAATCAATGTTTTGAAATTCAAAACTTTCCTAATACGATATAATATGTTTAACCAAGCCCCGCGACACTCATCAACAATATTTCATTAATTAATGAACTTTTTATGTATGCAATAAGAAAAAACTTTTTTTATAATACGAGGTATTGAATATTGTGACTCAATTAACAAATATAGGTACATGTAAACCAATCCGTTCACGTGCATCGAGTAAGACTTCACAATTTGATTGATGAGCATGATCCCTGAGGTTAATATGAGTGGTGAAGCTATGATTTGAATACAAGAACTATTGAATCGGCCAAATTCTTGGGGTTACAAGATCAAATTTATGTTTTTTTTGGGCTGTTAATAAGTTCTCTCGCCCTCTTGTGGAAAGGACTAAAATTAGCTGCCGCTCAACTTTGATAGGTTGATTCAAAACATTAGTTTACACTTTACATCAATGTGATTATTTACTCTTAAATTTCTTTTTTTTAGAAAAATCCGGAAAGATTTGAACTCAGGATTTTCTGCTCTAATACCATATAAGATTTTGTGAGACTGTTGAAAATTTAAGCTATTAAATGATGGTGTGATTTAATATTTAAATAGTGTAAGTTAAGGTGCACCCAATTCACTTAGGGTTTCCTCAAGATTGGTAGCTCTGATACCAATTAAGATTTTGTGAAATCACCGTCAACTATTCTAAAAATTTAATATGTTAGATAAAGTCATGATTTATTATTTAAATATTCTAACGCACAAGTTAAGACACCTTGCACCATCGAAGCCTGTAGCAAAGTTCAACCCTAGCGGCCAGGGCTGCGAGAGCTATGGCACAAAGTTTGGCCATGGTCACGCAAGAAGAAGAAATACAATAAAATGAGAAAAGGTGAAGGAGGGAGGGTCGAGACATAGAGTCTTAGCTAAGAAAAAATAATGAGAGCTTTGCTAGTATAGTAATATTTGGGCCATTGTGAGAGTAATAACATGTTGTGAGTCAAAAATTCTTGAAACAGTAGACCCCATAATAATTTATAATTATTTGATATTTATTTTGTTGTGACCCAGAACATACTGCTAACCTCATAGTAGATTAAGGATAATTATTTAATCATTTCTCAAAAAATAACATTATGTGATTGAGAACACAAATGTACGAGAAAACTACCGAAATAAGAGCGCCATTTAGCGAGCAGCAATTGCCCTTTTGGAAAAATCTAAATGTCCTGAAGGGCTGTATTTTTCCATATTCATGGTCGGAGGAAACCAAAACTCTAACTTGAAAGTTATAAATTATAGACATGACCCACGAACAAACTTAACTACAAATTAAAAATGGGAGACAGTGCGTGGCTTGAGCAAATCAATTTGGTCCCGTTTAAGTTATCTAATTATAATTTGTTTATGATGTTAGTCTCCCCATGCGACAGAACAGGGTATCAACTTTTTAGTCGCCTACAAAATTTAAGCAAGAACAAACTACTTATGTTCCTACACAAGTAAAACGTCCGACATGGATCCATTCAAAACCACATGAAGCAGGAAAGCAATAGAACTGTTAGGTTTAAAGTTTGAGCTATTCAAAGATCTAATTCATGCCTATAATATTCTTTCTAGTTGCCAAATTGCTTGCATAGCATTCAATTTTCATCCTTCCATTTAAGGCGCTGTGTGAATCTAGGATTGTGGTCATTATGGTTTCACTTAAAGTTCCTTTTTCGTAATAAATTAAAAATAAAAAAGCAAAATATGATGAGGGACGAAAAAAGGGAATATTATCCAATAAGTCATAAATTTATTGTACAAATGTCTACCGCTGCGTTAGCAGTTTTCTAATGAAAATTGGCCGGAATAACAATATTGGAATTTCACTTAAAAAGTTTAGGATTAAATTAATCAAATTTAAAAATTTATGATTGAATTGACATCCATACTATAAGTTAGATAATTTTTTCAATAAAAAAGATTACGGATTAAGCAAAGAAATGGTACGAGCCTAGGAGGATCAAAACGATAATATCATGACGTTGATGGCATAAGAATTCTTAACTTGTGTGTTTTCTTTCTTCTTCTTCTTTTTTTCAATTGCACGTTTATCTAACAGGATATTGTCAATATATTGGGCAGTGATGGATTGTTGTCTATTAATAAGACAAAATCGATCTAAGGCCTTGTAGACTATCATCTGTCCTTTACAGCCTAATCGAAACAACTTTTTATGGCGGATCTAATTAGAAAAATGTGCTCCTCTTATGTGAAAGGATTGCAAATGCTTAAAGCAATTCCCACTTCTATTTCGTGCCACTGTTCAAAATAATGCAAAGTTCATTGCCCATTCCTACATCATAATACTTTATTTGCATGGAATAATAAGCCAAGCACAATTTTGAACAAGATGTTGCTTGTCACGTGAAAAAATGTTACTTTCATATTCAAAGGTACATAATTTTCTTGATTTATTGCTCTCACCTGATATGACATGTACGCAAGATTCTTTCTTGGGCACTTCAGCTATGTTTTATGCTCGAATTTGTCCATGATGCTATCGAGCATCGTATCCGAAGACTCGTGAATGCTCGTAAGTATCTCCGTTTTGACAAGAACCAAGGTTTTTTAATTGCTTTGAAATCTTAAGTATTCGAATTTTATGACAAAACGAACACATGTCCACACGTGTTTTGCGAGCATTGGGTATGGTACCATGCACTCCAATTGACAGTCTATTAATTGGACAGATCCGGTGCACATGGGTCCAATCGATCTCGATTGTGAATAAGCTTTTAAAGAATGGGAAAAAGTAAAAAAAAATTCCAAATTATACCCATAGTAATATATTTACCTTGAACTTTTTTTGTGACATCCAGAACCTTAAACTATGGTCATTGCGACACATTTACCATAAATATTTTCTTGTGATATTAAAAACCTCAAACTTTTATCTATATGACACATTTATCTCCTATCAAGGTTTTGTTAGATGATTTTTCAACCGAAACAATGTCATTTTTATTTCACTTAAGACACGTGGATGTCATATTAACACTGTTTACTTTCTGACATCCATGTAGGTAGATTTTTAATGGTTATCATTGACAGAACTTTGACAAAGGGTAAGTGTATCACACAAGAATAAATTTGAGATTTGTGGTATCACCAAAAATATTTAAGATAAATGTGTCACAATAGACATAATTTAAGATTTTTGGTGGCATTTTACCTTAAAAGAATCCAACATATGCATCAATGGCCTGCAAGTACTGCTCCGATGGAAAGACCGGTGATTCACTCGCTTTGGTGACTGTGAGTGAAGCGTGCGTTCGGCTGGCTGTTTACCCAGATCAGGTTATTGCAAACAACATGCAAAAGCCCTAGCTAGGCGCACATATATATAGCTGAGCCTATCTAGTACACAGTACAATCTGTGTAGCTCTATGCTCGAATTGGCACCAATTGGCGTGGCGTGATTCTCGACCAGTCTATGCATCTCATGTTAAAAAGACTCAGGGACGGGCCAATTCAAATTGCTTCATGTGTGATTTCAAAGATATGGTCTATCTCTGTAGATCCTACTCGAAAATATATCTGTATAAAGTAGCAGATAGAACCAACCCTGGCCACACACACTCTCCCTCCAAGAATCACGTTAGCAGAAGTATATAGGTTTTTGATGTATTTTAGGCATGAAGTTGACGGATTTTATTCCAAAGCTTAGAATAGTGTTACTTAAACCTTTAAAAAAATCACCAAAAAACAGACCATATCTCAAATCTATATGTCAATATCTTGAGTATGTCTCGGGTTTTGACCGACGACTCCAGTGAAGATTGAAGTAACAAGAGAGGTTTGAGATGAGGTAGGAGGCATCTGTAGAGCGAGAAGAGGGAGGAGCGAGCCAAACGTAACTGAAGCTACCTGGTAGGGGCCGAGTGCCCAGCTAACATGTGGTGGCCGGGTTATCGGCCAGCCCTCCAGGTGCCCGGGCCAAACATGGTCCGGTGCCTGGCCAGTCCTCCAGGAAACCGGTATCGTTTTGGTCCTCGCGATTTAAAACCCGGTTTCGACTTACGTTAGGCATGCATAGAGAGATTACACTATCGGAATTTCTTGAATGTACCCTAGGGTTTTTCTCTGGGAGTTTTTTAAGAAAAATACTTAAGAGATTGAGTGAATACCGTAAGGATCTAGAGTTAATAAGTTTTCTCTATTGTATTTTTGTCGAGCTTATTACTTCGAATTTCAAGAAAATGGAGATTATCTGCTCCACCTGATTGCTGATGCTTCGGTCGAAAGGGGATTCCTCAACAGAAACCTATCCCGATGATCAAGAAACTATGATCTACACATGAGCCTCAAACGAAAGCAACTATTCTTTCGGGATAGAAAGGGACTCGTCATTCTTTACTTCCCGATGAAAAGAGCTAATCTGAAGGTTTTGCCAAGTAGTTAAATTAAACAATTGTTCACTGGCTTTTAATCACGATTGTTTCTGGTCTACTGATCAAAGCAAGACCTGAATAACGAAAACTATTTGCCGGGGTTCTCTTCACCCTCAGGCCATAGTCACTGTCCTTATCGTCCTGGGAGGATGTGAGCACAGATATTTCTGGACAATTGAGATCCCTGTAGAGAGAGAGAGAGAGAGAGAGAGAGAGAGAGAGAGAGAGAGAGACGGAGAGAATTCACAAACTTGCAACCCCATGCAAAGGTAAAGAGGGCGGTTGGGAACTTCCAGTTCAGATCGAACTTCCCCTGTCCCACATGCACGACCAGCCAAACTCCCTTAAAAGCTCAAGCTTTTGGTCACTTCCTTTCACACACGTTACAGCAACAATTCATAATTGATTTATAGATCGAATACGTAAATCCAATACACGACGACGACAGACACACACACACACACACTCTCAGAGGACAAACTAGCTGATGAGAGAGTGTACCCGACTCCAAAAGCTGTACCACTAAACCCCTCCCTCTGTCCCCCAAAATAAACCAAAACTTCTCTCCTCTCTCCCTCCCTTGCATGAAATGAAAACCCCCTCTCTCTAGTCAGTTTTTGTCATGTCCTCTCTCTGTCTCTCTCTGTCTCTGAGGGCGGCTTTTCAAGAACTTGGTTCAATACTCCAATATACGTCCAACAAGATCAAATTTTTAGAACCCATCTTGAAACCGATTGATCGAGGGAGGATCCAACCTTGACACCCAATTCAATCCTTCCTTCTGACCCTGCGGCGACCTGTCCCTGCCACCTCCCCCGGGTGCATTGAACCCTTCCCCGACCGGAGCCCCGATGCAGGTGTAGTTCGAATCCAGCGTGCCGAAGTGTGAGCTCGAGCTCCTGCTAAATACGTGGCCCATCGAGTAGTTATCGCTGGCAGCCGGGTGCTGGTTGCTGTTGTAATGCGAAGGGTAGGCCACAAGGTGGGGCGGCGACGGGTATAGGTAAGGTGGCGGCGGTTGGACGATGGAAGATGAGGAGGAGGCTGAGAAGAATCGCGGCGGCGGCGTCGGTGGGTACATTGATGATCTGTATGGAAGCGGCGGATCTGCCACGTTGGTCGCCATGTGATAGCCTCCCGGCATCGATTGACAGCTGCTGAGAAATCAAAGATCCCCACTTGGGTTAATGCACATGTATGTGTTCATATCTGAACTTAAGCTTGAACGAAGCAATGACCCAAAAGATCAATGGGAAAATCTTTGCACATTAGTTGAGCACACATTCGTTAAGGAAGGGTGATGTGAACAAGCTCACATTAACCATAAACTTACTAGGATAAGTTTTTAATCTTCAATTTGATTACCTTATAACAAGAAAAGTCATTTACTTAACAAAAGTCCGGTTAAAATTACCAAACATGAGAATCCCATCTTTTCCTTTTCATCTTTTTTCCATAAAAAAGTTATGATTTGGTTATGGGATTCAGAGTTTCCATTTCATGCTTAAAAAGAAAAGATCTAGCTAGGTGTGTGCGTTGGCGTGTGCGTTTGTGTGTGTGTGAGAGAGAGAGAGAGAGAGGAGAGAGAGCGCATACGCTAGATGATGATGAGGAAGGGCTGGATGAGCGGCTAGGGTATCGTTACCGAAGACCAGCTGACGAGCCTTGTTCAGTGTCTCAGTCTCTCTTTCTGACCAAACCCAACAACCGAAGAAACAACAATAGCACAAATCATTTCAAATCAAAACCCCAACAGTAGTTCCCCTCAAGAATTTCAGCGAACCCCAACTGTTACTCCGAGTCTGTGCGTGTGTGCGTGGGGAGAAACCGAGATTTGACATGACTAGGCTTCACCGAAAGCAAAGTCATTAACCGACGTCCACAGTCCATTTCGGGTTTCATCGACAGTGTATGTGAACTGTTCAGAACAGTTCACACTTCGTTTCTTTTTCCTTTTCTTCCTCCTAATTAAGAGAAATAAACATGAGGGGAGGGAGGGAGGAGGGAGAGAGAGAGAGAGAGAGAGGACGTGCCTTGACGGTGGCGATTCATGTGCCCGCCAAGAGCTTGAGATTTGCAGAACTTGAGGGAACAGAACCTACACTCGTAGACCTTGCCGCACTCTTCTTTTCCGTCGCTCTTCTTTTTCCTGCACCCTGTCAACCAATTAAAGCAACTCGATTTGACCCTTCTTGCCCAAAAAAAAGTCCAACCTAATTGGCTCTTGCCCCAGATTATTTTTTAGGGTCGTACCATGCCATTTGAAAGATCGACTTTGGATCGACTCTTTCTCTAACCGTAAAAGCTCAAAACTCGCTCTTTAACTTCGAGCTTGGCAAGTTGCTACAATGTCTCTCTTTCTTCGCTCATAAAATAGTAATGGTTTTTTGTATTGACTAAAGTGAAATGAGCTTCTCTTTTTTCTCTCCTTTTTTTTTTTTTTTTTGCTTTTGCTCGACCAAAGAAACTAGTAGTCTAAAGGAGAAAACTCTTGATACCTGATGAGGAGCTACTACCCTCAAACACTTGCTTATTACCATCTTTAGTGTAATCCTCAGGCAAGTTGTTGAGGTCTAAGGAGTTGTTTTCCAGCTCTCTCCTGCAACAAACAAACAAAAAAAGAACAGAGAGAAACAATAGAACTTAGTCTTGAAGAAGAGAATGGGGATGGTCAAATTAGCTAATAATGAGGAGCTGAAGAGTAAAGAGAGGGAGGGTTTTTGGGTGGGGGAGACCTACATGGTTTGGTACCGACAGAGAAAGACAGAAAAACGTGAGGTTAAAGCAATCTTCAGGTTAAGTGGGTGTGTGGGAAAGATGCTAAGTGTTAGAAAAAAGAAAAAAGAAAAGGTGGTTTTAGAGGTGAGGCAAAATTCACAAGACTTGCAGTTGAAGACTGCAATATAAAGGCTAGTCGAGTGGAGTGAAGGGAGAGAGAGAGAGAGAGAGAGAGAGAGAGAGAGAGAGAAGAGGAGCGCCTATGAAAGTTCTCTATCAGTTCACCCCTGCCCCGCCCCTGCACCGCACACTCCTCTCTCTCTCTCTCTCTCTCTCTCTCTCTCTGAAAGATGAGAATTGAAAGAACAAAGAGGGCATTCTCGTGACTCTCTAATTGAGAATGAGGGTCTAGGAGTCCACGAGAGTGTCATTCTGGTTCGGTTGAGACGAGTGAAGGGAATTGGACTTCTCCCTGAGCAAGTAGAAAAAGAATGATTTACGCTTTCCCTTTCGAGTGAGAGATAAAGAGGGACTTGGCTCATTTTTGGCAGGACTGGGGTAATATAAGTGAAGGAAATGAAAGTAGGACAAGATTGGGCAATACGTATTCAACTTCCAGCTCGAGTTGTTGTTGTTTTGTTATGTAGCAGCAACTCGAAGGACAAAAATCCAAGAACGATGTGCTCGTATAAGAAACAATGTGGAGATGCAGAGCAATCGGTACTAAAGTATCAAAAAGTGATGTTAGGTTCATCATGACATTTGTAACATTACTACGGTGCCTTCTAGGGTACACTATTCTTATTGGAGCTCCATATGAACTACTAATTTGAGTGCTCGCTTATCATAACAACCGCGTGACTTAGTTTATCAATTTTATAAATCAAAATTTTATGTACTAATGCAGCGTTACTCAATCATAAGGTTGCCTTTTGATGAAAGAATAATGCTTGAGATGCTAATAGACTGACTAGAAGGTGTTGGGCAACATAGTGGCAATAGAGCTGTTGATGGCGGCTAATGGTTGAGAGGATGACATGCATTATTAATCATTGTTAGATAGTGATTAAATATCTCTTATTTACTAGCTATCCAAAAAGCTATTCATAATTCACTTGATTTCCTTTACATTAGCAACATTATCTGTCCTTCATTTGAGAATTCTGAGAACCCACTCTCTCGCTCTCCCCCCGAAGACGACGACAACGACCAAAAACACCTTCAACCAACTGACATTAACTTACACGCGTGCGCCCAAACACGACATTAATTAATAGGGTTACCTTTGGTTGATGATCTCTACAGAGATAGCGACCTTTGTACTCACAAGGGAAGGCGGCAGTCTCTACATTGTGTCAAGTCAATACAATTAGTACACGATTCGCTTATTCAATAGGTAAACCAAATACAACCCATATATTAACATCCGTCAAATTTGGTCGCTCCAACTCGACATGACCTACGCTACCTGATAGCTTCTTTGAGATTAAACTATTAATTGGCCTCAGTTAATAACTAACATGCTTAATATATTGATGTGCTTAACATGGTTTTATCTACACAAATCCAAATAAATTTGGAAGACTTGACAAGTTACGGGCTCAATTCCTTTTCTATGTAAATTGAACGGGAAATTCGAAGATTGATTCCAAGATACATAAGAATAGAATTTTATAATTATAATACCTCATTAAACAGTAACGGTAATTGATGCTAATATTCACTTTTGGTCATCCTTGGTAAAGGATCCATTATAAGCTAATTAAATTGATAAAAGGAATTGAAAAAGGTAAAAGTAACATGAAGAACACAGCTCAATTATTGAAAATTATGATGAGATTTGGCCTCTTTACGACACTAATTTTGTAATTTGGTTGAGCTGAGCTAATATATTATCATTCTCAAGTTCAACTCGACTTGATTATTTGTGCATGGCTCAATACTTGATTTGATGTCGATCCGAGATGATTGTTCTAGCTAGGCCTCGACTCGGTTGTTTGTGCATGACTCAATGCTCAATTTGCTTTCAATCCAATTTGATATGTCCACCTAGGGCTCGACTTGATTAGATTTTCAATAAGCTTGAGCTCAACTTAACTCTATACTCAATTTGCAATCTAAACTTTAATCTACACCCAGACTCAAATTCCAAAACTACAATGAGATTATATGCAATAAAACTATATGGAAATTCAAATGCGTACCGTCTACTGCAACTAACTCGAACTTTACTCAATACAGCACTTAAGCTGCTTCAACTCGAAAAGAGTCCAATGGGGAGTCGAGGAAATCGAGTGGCTTGACTCATTAACACCACATGTGATATTTAGTCTCCAACTACCTATCCAAATAAATATGTATGACATCAGTGTTTTCTTTAAAACTTACCTCTAAGGTTCACAAATAGGATTCTCAATAGAAAGAGGTCAATCATTCTCCTTGTAAAGGAGTATTTTTCTTGCAGACTCTACTTTTTTGCTCCAACTAGGAATTTATACTTGCCTCATTCAATGTCAAGAGTTTTGTTCAACAATAGAAATAATGGAATTTAACGAGTTTTAGTAGTGCAAATGAAGAGTTCTACGAAATTATAGCATTTGCCATAAATCTTCCTACTAAGTATTTCCTTGAAAGATTTTATTATTTAGTATAATAAAGATGTTGACTGCTTTTGAGATTTTTTCCCAGGCTAATGTACGTCAAACAATTGACGGATTTCTTTTCTTCTTACGACGAATAAGCTCTGTGAAAAGTTGGAATGTTGATCATGGAAAATGGAGAGAGCCGTATACGGATATGGAGTGGTATGATTCTGCAAATTATGTTAGGATTCATGAACGTTAAAGTTTTGACTTTTATATTCTGACTTTAGGTAACCATATAATTTTTTTTTACAAAAATCAAGCATATTAGATGTTCAAGCTTCGGTTGTACTCTTTTCTTTCTTTCAGTTACCAAAGTTTCAATCTGTGTTGCTTATTCCTCTATTGGCTAGTTAGAGTTTTGTCTACTTGATTTAATTAAGCACTAACGAATTAGCAAGAAATCTGATCGATAAAACAGGCTCGTGACAATTACATATACATCCACAATGGGCTTTTAGTTATTGGGTTCCAACTTTTGATTTTCTTTCCTTTTCGATTTTATTTTTGTTATATGTTGGTTAATATGGTTGAATGACTAATTTATCAGCCAAAGAAATGTTAATAATATAATCTTTAACAAGAAAAAATGCGATCGACAATAGCGCATAAAATGACATTCTTTTTTGCACCGAGAAAGTAAGTGAGAGGTTATGTAGACTTCTTTTATAGTTACCAGAACATAATATTCTGCCATGTTACATCTCGGCCAAGACCGTGACTCGTGGGCTCACTTTGCAACGTCCCGTTCAATTTTATCTTATCATTACGAATAAGCGGAAGCATAAACTCAGGACAATCACAACAAGATCAAACAAACAACAGGGTTAAAACAACCATCATAAGCAAATCTTATATTTATATGATGACATATATTACAAGCCAAATATTTTTACATGCCATTTTTTCTTAAGGGCCGATTCACATATGTGTATCCGCCATAACATATACGATCGGGTTATCCTATCACCACTACCGTGGTTCCCTCCAAAAAGGTTCTTCCCAAAAAGCTTCTCCCCAAACGCGCTCGGTCCTTCCCGAGTTGGATCCACCGCTTAGGCTTCGTTTGCAACGTTCCTGAGTGCCGGTCTATTGGCACCACCAAAAGCGCCATTGGACCTGCAAAGGTGTCCAAACAATCCACCTTCCGTCCACATATACCAAGCTCCATACCTATGAGGAACAAGGCTGTCAAGTCCCTCATCGATCATGACTTGAGAAATCACTTTTCGATAGGCTCTACCCTCCTCCGCATCTATGCGTCCAAAACATTCACTATAAGCTCCACAGAGGTATCAAAATGCACAGGCGGAGACTCCATCCTACAAGTCTGAGGAAAAACATCGGGATTGAGTTAAGGACTCAATAAGTAAATCTACTAACGTCAAGTTAGGAGGAAACAATCGTCGTCGGACATGCGTCCAACCTTACTGCCCTGATGTCGATGGCAGATCAAAAGCAAATATGCATCTCACCTTACCTATTTGCTATTCAAGGCACTCACATCAAACAAGAGAACATCAAGCATGGCAATTTGACGATAACGTGCAAGAACAAACATACAAGATTCATTTATTATTAACTGAAATCCATCGGTTCTTCTAAAATTTATTGGGCATCCAAAATTCACCAAGCATTTGAAATCCATCGGGTAATGTCTCGAAATCTATCGTATATGGCTTTAGTTCCTCGTGTGTCCATACATCGCAAACATTGAGCAAACCGATTTCTTATCTTTCTTTAGTAGTCCAAGCAAACAAGGTTGCCCGAAGGTGTGAGTGCACGTGATTCATGGACAAAAAGTTTAAATCATCTAAAATGTCGATCACGGTCCAAGACCTGTGACTTGATCCAACACGCCAAGCATTGAACAAAATTGTACTTAGCTCGGATCCGATACGCCTCAATATCGAACCTTTGCCAAGCAAGTCTTGATCCAAATGCCATAATGTGCGTACAAGACATACGTTCCCTCTTTCGCAACCGAGTCGTGCTTGACTCATGACTATGTCTTGCCAAACAACCAAGCACACAAGCAACAACAAGGCAGTCCCTATCATGGCTCAGGTAAATACACAAGTCAGCAAGGTATCACAACATCCTATCCCAAAATTAGAGAATCTACTTACTCTACTTAGACCAAGAAGTGGTCCTAAAGAAAAGCCAACAAAGGGGTTGGCATGAGGGAGAAGAAGTGAGTGGGGTGAGAGAGAGAGAGAGGATGGTGTGAGCAAGTGGTCACCGGATGGTGGGGTAGGCGTGTGAGACGATGATGGTATAAGGAAAAAGGAAGACTAAGTGGGGGCACTTCTATTTATAAGGTAGCCTACCAATGCTTTTTATGAAGAAGAAGCAAAAGTCTAAGCTAATGATGAAGGGGTCTTAAAAGTTTTTTGCCATCATTAATCTTCTTCTTCAAGCCTTCAATTAAGGCCACTCATTCCCAACTTAGTCTCTAAGTCTCTAATCTAAGATCATGATTCTCTATTAGGTCATTTAAGACCAAGATAACAATGATAGCTTCACTTATCCCTAGCTTCTTTCAATTGGGCATGAATCACTCTCTCCTCTTGACTTGGGCGTGAGTGGTCTTGGTCTTCAAGACATACAATTATTGGTGTCTTCCTCAAGACACCTTAATTATTGGCTTTATGTCCATTGTTGGTGTATTCTATGCCAAGTTCAATTATTGACAACTTACAAAGGAAATTGTTAATTTGTCTTCTAGCCCATGAAATCCCTTTGGGCGTGCATCATCCCCTAGGCTCCAAAATTATTGGTTCTTGCCAAACAAGATCCTTTATCGATTCATGATTTTATTATTGGGGGTTGGTCTCCATCATTGGTTCTTGTAAGATAAGTTCCATTATTGATGCCTTCCTTGCCAAGTTCTATTATTAGCCAACTAGTCAAGTCAATTTGTCTTCTTGTTCCAAAAAGCACCTGGGCATGAATCACATTTCTTATCTCAAGAACACTAATTCCAATGGTTTATCTTCCTTTGGATACTAAATTTTCACTAAGGCCTAACTTAGTAAGCAACTAAGCTAATTAGGAGTTTCAAGTGCCATAAATGATTAACCATCCCATTTGGAACTGAGATTCGGTGCAAAATTATGTTCAAGTATGATTGGACACAACCAAACCAAAGACCGGGCCAAACGACGCAAGGCCGAATAAGCCGAAATGTCCTAGCACATGGCTTGTTCAGTCGGGCTTGACCGAGTGCAAGGCCTGGCACACGACTTGGCTGCATAGGAGCAGAGCCGGGCCGAACGGTTGGTATGCCAGCTCACGGCTAATTTGCATGTCACGCCCTGAGCCCCATCGGGCACGTGACATCCCTCTTCTGGTCGAAAAGTGCGATGTCCCAGGTTATCGCCGACCTCGAATAACCATCAGAGATTTTAAGTCGCCAAGCGCAAACCACAATTAATCCCGAACAAATTAAAATTGAAGAGACATTTAGGGAGAAAATACACGTATTCGATTCCATTAATAACTTGATATATTCACAACTTACAACCTTCGCATACACTTGCACACCGTATTACAACCTATCGATATACCAAAAAGATCGATGACCTGGCATTCTAAACCCAAAAATAGTACTTTCCAAAAACTTGCTATTCTAAACCACTAATGCTAGCCCCTACGCCCCTTGCTAGGTGTCCACTCTGAGTCTGACTCATCATCATCCGAATCTGAACCTCCCAAGCCTGTTTGCTCCTCCGAAGACTCCGGTTCCGCTTCAATCTCAATCGGGTGATTAATATTGCCCGACTCCGATGGAACTTCATTCTAATTTTCCTCAGCTAGAAAATCAAAGAAATTGTACTCTAGGCACGAAATTGGGATCCATATACTCTTCATATGGAAGTACATATTCCGGGTCTCCTACAGGCTCCTCTGATTCGTCGGGCTCAATCTCAGGTTCTACCTCGGGCTCCACCCCTGCTGATCCTTCCTCGGAAATCAGTTCCAAATCTATGTCGATCGGGCTCCACCCCTGCTTGCGATCCTTCGAGCTCAGGTTCGTGCTCAGCTTTTGACGAACCCTGGGTTGCCGGCGTCGGGTGCAGTCCTGAATGCGCTAGGCTAACCTCCACGCTAGTCAACTCCCCGTCTATCGAAGGTATAGCCGACAGATTTTAGTCCCCAACTAAGTCAAATGGAACGTCAAAACCCCTAACAGGCCCGAACTCATCCCCGGCATCATCCCGAAAGAACCAGGCAGAGTACTTATGCTCTTCAAAAAGAGGTAAACCTACATCTACGAAGACGGTGGAAGTATTCTTAATCCAAGTAAAGTTATCGCCCATCGGAAACTCTGCAACCTCAAGCTCGGTATGTACAGGTACTCCAAAATGTTCCGGTGGCGGCGGAATATTCATGGATCTAGTCGGGATTCTGAAATTGTTGGTTGAAACAATCGTGAGACACTTCTCAGTAAGTTTACCCCTAAACCCCATCTAGGCTATCACGTACCTCCAGAAAATTATACAAACAACACAATCACATACGCGCAATCACTAGCAGGCACAACTCTCGTCGTAAACATTCGTTTCATTCTCATCATTTCTTTTTCCACATTTCTCGCCAGTGACCCACGTTAAAGTACATACCTCAGGTACACTGCGACCGTTTTTCACAACACTTCAGGGCCCGTGTTAACATACATGTCTCAGGCCATATTTCTTGCCCGCATTGAAGTACACGCCTCAGGCTTAATACCTACCACCTACTGCACAACCAGCATTGAAGTACACGCCTTAGGTTGGCAGTCCTCCGATAATACCGAGCATTGTCCCGCGTTGAAGCACACGCCTCAGGACGGAACAATTCCCACGATCTCACATACCGTACCATGCACTATTTCTCGTTCTCTCACACGTGCAACAATCATTTGCCATTTAACTGGTCATTCACACGTGACCCGTGCACGCAATAATTATATACAAACCATGCTCACTCAGCAGTCGACACGGCCAATTTTAATAATTAAAACAATCTGACCCAAGCGTGCACCCAACAACATTTTTAAATCAACCAATTACACAATTACACATTTAATTTCACCACCACAACCTAATTATAATTCAAATGCACGTAAAACATAGAAATCATTATTTTTCTCTGACCAAATAGTCTCAAATCGATCCAGGTCCTTCACAAGACTTTCTCGCCATAAATTCTTGGTTCTAAAAATCCAACTTACGACCTGATCGGCCCATCACAGCCCCATGAACATTAGTCCACAGCCCACTATTATTCTGAATTTTCCAATAAAAATTTTTCGAGTTCAATTCTAAAGCCCGCCACATAATTTCACTCTTAAATCATGCAATTCCGCACCTACCCTATACCCGGTTTCACCCAAAATCCTCCGTCGATACCCGAAATCCTAAATTGGGTTTAGAGCGTGACTTACCCTCGTTCTAGACTATCGCGGCTAGAACGGAAAGCGGCGGCACTTAATCGGGAACGGCGGCGACGGTGTACGGCTCCCGGGTGGCGGCGATCGGCTTGGCGGCGACGGCGCGACTTGGGCGTGACTGGCAAGGCTCACGGCCAAGGGAGGGGAGAGAGAGAAACCAAAAGGGAGAGGGATGGCGTGGGGGCTGGTGATGGGCTGGGCGGCGATGTCACGCCCGAACCCCTACGGACACGCGACATCCCGCTATGGTCATTATGATGCGACGTCCCCAGGGACTCGTCGCCGACCCTTCATTTTATCTTTTAATTACGCATGCGGAAACGAACACAACAATCCCGGACAAATAACAAATAGAGATAGTGGAAACAAATCACAACAGTTAAACAATACTATTTTAAATTTTCACTTGATTAACCCCGAGAGTATTCTTACATGCCCACCAGGCGCTACCACAAAAAGTCAGAAAAGACAAAGGCCGGGGTTAATCTACTTCATCAACAGGTCGAACTCCAAAAAGCCAGCTTCCAAACACCCCGAACCAAATTGGGTGCGCCAACACGCTAAGGGCCTGAAAAAGGGGTTAACAACAACAATGAGGCGAATGTCTAAATAAGTTAACGGCCTAAACCCCGCTTAGGAGGCCCTACGCGCACAGGGTCCCCTAATCGAGGGCAACATAACATCAATAAAGACATTAATCACGGGCACGTTGATGAAATGCATGTCACCATTTAACGAGATTTTCCATGCATTAATTTCGATTATAAGGCAAAAACCGTGGGCACCTCCATACCATGCCAACTCCAATCATTTGCCATTTAATTATTCGCCCCTGGTCATTCACACAGCAAGATGGCGGTCTCTCGGTAAAACCGGGGCTCCGTCCCGCCCGTCGCACGCAGCCGTCAAACGATACACGGGATAATTATATACAAACCATCCCATAAGGAGCTCGGCCTCGGGCGCGACAAGGCATCCGGAGTATCGGCACTCAGTTATCCCCGGGCATTTTAATAACAAAAACAGCGTGTGACCCCGAGCACACAAGTGCTAATTATTATCTTCTCAATTACAACGTTTTTAAATCAACCAATTACAACAATATCACATTCACAATTTCAATCCAATCTTCAATAACGACATAATACTAACCGCAAAATCACGATCCATTCGGCATAACAATAGAAGAAAATAATTTAATGCCAAAAACTCATAAACTTTTCGAAAATTTCCGATCAAAACATTTTGTCGTAAAAATAATTTTATCGACAATTCACGGCACGAATGCCAACATTCAAACTAGGAATCATAATTTGAAATTATAAATTTTCCGAAATAATAATAAATAAATTGGAATTTAATTATTTAATAAAATCTAAGAATAATTTAATTTTCCAAAATTCAAAATATTTTCTCGAATCGAAATCATTCAAATCATTTTCCAAATCGTCAATTTATACGGCAAAATCCAACATTGGCATCATAATTGACGTTAGTCGAAAATAATAATATTTAATTTTCAGAAATTAATTATTTAATAATAAAATAGTAATATTTAATTCCGAAAATAATAAAATAATATTTAATTCGGAATTAATATATTAACTAATAAAATAATATTTAAAATTCGAAAATAAATAATTTAATAATAATAATCAATAACAATAAACTAAACAACAATTTATATTCTAAACACCATTAATTAAACACTAATCCATAATTACACATAATCCTAACTAATCAAACATAATATTAACCTAAACACTAATTAATCTACCTAAGCAAGTTTAGAAGCGGAAGATGCACGGGCGGAAGCAAGCAAGGGAGAAGAAGAAAGGAAGGAAGAAAAAAAAAAAAAGAGAAAAGAAAGAGGGAGAGGAGAGGAGTTGGTGGGGTAGGTGAGGGGAGGTCAGACGTAGGGGGGAGGGGTCAACGAAAAGGGGGAAAAGGGGAGGAGAGAGAGAGAGAGAAAGGATTAAGTCGCAATAATCGCGATCTAACGGACACGATTTAAATTCGAAAACGATCCGACGGTCCCCTAAAAAATCCTAATCAATAATTTTAGGATTTGGGTAATATTGTGTTAATAAAAACACATCGCGAGGGTGGTCTACCCAAATTCAAACCAAAAAAAATTCACTTTTCACATTTCCGGTAATATCGAGGTTTTAACAATAATATCGACATCATTCAATTAAATTATTCCGAATTCCGAGAAATTCGACACCAAAGTTTGGGCTCTAAATAACGGCCCGGTCGATCGAAATTCGTTTTAGCGAAATTCTAATTTAAAAATTTAAAATAACCGAGAGTAATCCGAGATTTTACTTTAGCTAGATTTTATTTAATTACAAATTTAATATAATCCAAAATAAATCAAAAATGGATGAAAATCGGAATGTGGCGAGGATAGCACGGCTCGGCAGCGGTCCGGAGGGTGTACGGGCGGTGGGGAGTGCGGGCGGGCGACGAAGGGAGAGGGAGAGATCGGTGGAGGGAGAGGGGCTCGCGGCAAGGGGGGCTGCTCACGGTGGGGGAGAGAGAGAAGAGAGAGAGAGAGAGAGAGAATGGGTCAAGGATTTTAATATCTAATTTTGACCACTTTTTGATAATTTACCAAAATGCTCTCGCCTAATCTTTTTTATCCAACGGTCCAGATTCGATCTTATCTTGAAATCGACGGCCCAGATCAAATCTTACCAAAAATATCCAAGGGTATACTTGTAATTACTCAAAAAGTCCAAAAGCAAAATTGTCCAATCAAAAAGTTATGGCAAAATGACCAAAATGCCCTTTGCCCATAAAACATGCTCTTTGTTAATTCTCAAGGGTAAAATGGTCCGATTCTCCGTTTCTCATCAAAATCGAGTTTTTTTGAACGATTCGGGGACAACAAAAATTGAACGTTACAATCGCAACATCGTCCTAACGTCCCGTTGTGATTTTCAAATTTTCCGGTGCCCGATTTGGGCTAAATTAAATAATTAAATTCTATCAAACGTAACTCGAGCATTTCTCAAACTAATGAGCGGCTTGTTGGGGAAATTAAGATATTCGACTGTTGATTGATAATATAAGTCATGCAAGTCTGTTCGGTTCGTGACAATTTCAATTGTTATTAAAATCGCGAGGATCAATCGCTAAATCCGTGAGATATGATCATTCGGTATAGATTCAGGATAATTCGTCAAGTCATTTCGTGGTCCGACGGAATCACCCGCAATCCATTACTATGACAGTGGCGAACTGATCCCTGACTACCCTTAGATCGCCAACCAGTGACTCAAAATATCACCTTAGCGATTTCATGGTCGAAATTAAATTCACGATCGAATTTTCTAATAGTCGTACGAATTTAATTCCCTAATTAGCCTTTTCCTAATGGTTAGCATCCCAAGAATGATCAATTCCGGGCGAGAACTAACTACCAGTACATTAATAAAACTCGGTATTTTATAAATCCCAAATTGATTATTTTTTTCAGGATGTCACATTGCACGAGCGAGGAGCCGAGCACACAAACGGGATACACGAACTAGGGACCGGCGCATGGGCCAAACTGAGGCATTGGCACACAAATGGACACAATGCACGACCGTGGCTAAGTTTGATTGGTACAAAACTAGATCTGGGTTGGAACTGATGGGCACAAAGCCTAGCACAAGGGTCAGGCACACTGACTAGCACACGGCCTAGCACGGGGTCAACTCGTGGCATGACTAACGGGCTCAAGGCTAGTCCATGGCCGGGCACAAGGCCTGGCTTGCATGGCCTCTACAACCAAGCCACAATGCTCTTGGCCTAGCACATGGCCTACCCATGGCCTACTCAATTCAATGCAACAATCCATGGTTGATTCACAATTGGTCCATGTTCAAGCATCAACAATTCATGTCACGCCCGGACCCGCCGAGCTCGCGACATCCCGTCCATGATCGATTATTTAACGCGACGTCCTGTGCACGTCGCCGACCCAACCCAAACATCAGAAATTAGGCACGGCGGAAACAAAATGAATTAACCCGGACATATAATAATGAAGAAGGGGTAGCAAAAGCACAATCAAAACTTGGTTCATACACTTGGTAGATACATACACTATTTACAAAAGTTCGCCAACTAGGCCAAAAACGACAAACCACATTTTTAACAAAAGGGATCGTGGTTCGTCAACTTAGCTCCTCTACAAAATGGGTCAATCAAAATACAAGGTCCTTTCTTGGTCCTCGAGATTATCCTTGTGGTCTTCGTCGCGGACCGAAATGGTTTGGTTAACGACCATGAGAATACATCTCGATGAAGGACAACCTAAACTCCACATAGGCCAATGCGTGCCTGCACGAGCATGAACATGCAATCTAACTATCCACATAACAATTTCCACATAAGTACTTACCTTGCCTCAAATCACACGCTAACACCGCACATTAGTCAAATCACTATATTAAAATAACATTTCACGTACTTATCACAAGCGTCATTCACATGCACATTCACTAACTCAATTAATCTCAAAAAAAAAACACAGGCATCCATTCAACTTTCTCATGACCGGGTCAACACCCCACGAGTCCTTTCTCGCCACCAGCGTCAACACGCTCCAGTGGCGACCCTCCGATCAATCAATCCCGTGTCAACACGCTCCGGGACTTTTCTCACGACCGGGTCAACACCCTATGGGTCCTTTCTTACAACTCGGGTCAACTGAGGTTGGCAGCCCTGATCAATCCGGGGCTTGTCAAGCACACACGCCACATAATTCAATCAATTTCACATCCTTCACATAATCAAATATCACGCAACCATTTCCGGACAACCAAGCACAATTCGCCGTACTTACACCAAAGAGGCCACAGTTCCATCGATTAAAGTCACACTCGCACACTCACAAACGGTCAATCAAGATCAGCTATTACTCGTCATCAAATCATTACATGGACACACAATATTAAGCATTAATCAGGCCAAAATTCGAACAATTACCAGCCACACTTTAGCCTACCACACCGATACAATAAAGACCACATTTTACACCAAAACTTATCCGATATTAGTCCCTCGGACTAACTAATGTCCCGGTTCGTGACAACCCCTAACTTGGCCTTAAAAACCAGCCAACAACTCGTCCAATGACGGCCCTAAGTCCACTTCTAAATCAGCCACATACAAACCATATGGACCATCGCCAAGTTGGACATTGAATCACACACAAATAGTCGATAAACTCGGCAAAATTTCCCAGCTTTATACTACCTCCAATCCAGCCATAAAATCAGTCCTCAACCGCCTCGGTTCAGCCCACAATTCAACCCCAATCACCCATCCCGAACTCGCCACAATTTAGCCATTAAACAGATCCACCATAATCATCTCATACTTGTCTGATACCCAAAGTCCCAATTGTTCACAATGGGCAAAATGCCCTTTGCCCATAAAACATGCCTTTGTTAATTCTCAAGGGTAAAATGGTCCGATTCTCCCATCAAAATCGAGTTTTTTTGAACGATTCGGGACAACAAAAATTGAGCGTTACAATCGCAACATCGCCCCTAACGTCCGTTGTGATTTTCAAATGGCCCGATTTGGGCTAAATTAAATAATTAAATTCTATCAAACGTAACTCGAGCATTTCTCAAACTAATGAGCGGCTTGTTGGGGAAATGCGATAACAATCCAAGTCTGGTTCGCGGACAATTTCAATTGTTATTAAAATCGCGAGGATCAATCGCTAAATCCGTGAGATGTGATCATTAGGGGTATAGATTCAGGATAATTCGTCAAGTCATTTCGTGGTCCGACGGAATGATCGAGCGAGCAACACCTGTGAGAAGAATGTATATGGGGCGTTCGGGCAAGCCAACGAAGGAAGAAGAAGAAGAGAGGAAGAAAAGAGAGAAAAGGGAAAAAGGAAAGAAAGAAAAAAAAAGAAGAGAGAGAGAGAGAGAGAAAGAGAAAGAGAGAGAGAGAAAAAAAAAAATTAAACTTCATTCTTATTTTAAATCCCAAAACCGGAGTCCAAATTCGGCGAGAAAAATTGCCCTCGATCCTAAAATAGCCTTTTACAAAAAAAGGGACAAAGGCCAAATTAATGAAACCAAATTTTAACGAGGGAGGTCTACTAGTCCAAATTTAACTTACTCAAAAACTCTCATTTTTCCTTCATTCCCGATAATCTCGACATCGTGGCCACATTAATATTGAACCGATCCAATTTATTTAAATCACGAAATTCCCAAAAATTGACTGCCAAGTTCTAGGGATCTAAATAACGTGGCAAAATTCGATCGAAAGGCGATTCTAGCGAAATCTCTAATTTAAAACAATGTGGTTCAGGCGAGATTTTACTATAAGCACACCGACAAATCACGCGTTTTATAAATCCCAAATTGGGTCAAATGTTCGGAATGTCACAATCCATAGTCGATCCTCAATTGTTATGTAACCACATAGAATCGAGTACCACGGCATTGGTCCATGGACACTCGTGACTAGTGTATGATCAAGCGGAATCACCTGCAATTGACACTGCCGACCCTTATGGTCGAATGGTCGATTCATGGTCGAATCACTCTAATCAATTTGCCTGACTGGGAAGTCATTTTATTGTCGATCCCTTAGCCGATCCATGGATGATCCTTCGATCGAACCATGACTAATCCTTTAAATACCCATTCCGATCATACCAACCGATCCATGACCAACCCTCGGATCAATCCGCTTGTGTGACATTCTGAAATTCAACCACTTTCGGAATATATGAAATGATTATTTCATTGATGCATTATTCGTTAAATTTCGCTCTGAATTAATCACTCACGAGAGGGCTAACCATTAGGGAAAGGCTACTAAGAAATTAAGTACGCACGACCTGAAAACTCGATCATGGATTGACAATTCGACCATAAGGATTATTGAAGGATCCTCACGAGCCCTTTCAAGCGGATTTGGGAATGGTTATAGATCGATTTGACGATAGAATAGGATCGGATTGTGAGTGATTCCGCACGATTACTCGATCGATCTCGATAGATCTTAAGCCAATTCCTAATGATCGTGTTCTTTGAAATGGACAATTAACCCCATACAATTACATGACAACCGAGGTCACCCATAACTTGAGAAAGCTTAAAAATGGTTTAATATTGAGTCAACCATGGGTTGAATATGCATAACTCCTAAAAGCCTCATATTAGTTTGAGATACACTAAAGTCGCACTTGATCGATTTTTAGCCATGGATTATAATCTAGACATTGGGTATCAAACTTTCAATGGTTGCATGTCTAAATTATTGGACATCACCTCATTAAGCTCATCTATTTATCGGTTCGCTCCAAAATTATTAGAAAAGTGAAATTCGGATCGGAAGTTGGAAAAGAACTTTTTACCCCTGAGTTATTTTGAATTCCTTTGTTGTGTAGAAGGGCAAAATGGTCATTGTGCCCCTCCATTTGTTGGCCGACCACAATGGACAGATTTGCCCCTCTTATCTTTGTTTATATACAAGTTTGCTAATAGATATTTGTATTAGCTTGTTTAGAAAGATTAAACTTAGACCCTTAGATCTTGGCTTGAGGGGGAAGTTCAAATCTAGACCTTTTTTTGTGAGTAGAGTTGTTAGTGGGGTTTTGAGTGGGCTTGTTAAATCATCTCTCTCAACTTGTCTCTCTCACTTAGGATAACACTCATCTCTCTCCCTCTCTCCCTCCCACTTCGGCACCACCACCATCACCGATCAGCCACCTTTGCCAAACATCACCAGCAGCTACCATCTAGCCGTCAGGAGCGCCATTTGTCGCTGTCCACAGCCACAATCGTGCTATTCACCGCCACCACGTTGCTCTCTCTCTCTCTTGTTCATCCACCGCCATCACCCCACCATTCACCGTCACCACTAACTACCCTCATTGTCGACTCTCTCTCTCTCTCTCTCTCTCTCTCTCTCTCTCTCTCTCTCTCTCTCTCTCTCTCTCTCTCTCTCTCTCTCTCTCTCTCTCTCTCTCTCGTTTGGCCATCATCACCCTTCACCGTCACCACCATCACGTCCCCATCTCAACCGTTCGTCAAGTGCCATTCACCACCAGGGGTCGCCGGAGCTGTCATTACACTGCTAAGGCTGTTTGCTGCCCTTTTGCTTGGCTTTTGCTTAGGTTCAAGTGTAAGTGACTTCCTAAATCTTGATTAGGCCAACGAGTGACTAATGGATGTGTTTAGGGGCTGATTATGAGCTGATTAGGGCTATTTATGGTTTAGTGATTTAGTGGCTGACCTTGGTTATTATTGGCTGATTATGATTGCTTGGTTAGAGGTTGGTTAGTAGACTGATTAGTGGCTGATTTCAGGAGTGAATTAGTGGTTGTTTGTGGCTCGATGAAATGGTTGAGTGTGTGTTAGTTTAATGGCTTGATTTGATTAACTGTGGGTGATTTCGGTACTGATTAGGGGATGGCTAAGTGTGTTTGTTTCATGGCTGATTAGTGGATTAAATTAGGTGGTTGATTCAGATTGAATAGCAGCTGATCTTGTTTAATTGATGGCTAACTTGATTTGGTTATTCAATGGCTGATTGGGTTCATTTATTGGCTAGACAATGCTATTAGCATTTGGATTAATGCGTTTCATGACATTTTAGTTAGTAAAGAAATGCACGTCATAAACACTTGCATCTACTAATTCTCAAATATAAGAATTGGTAATGAGTGATGGATTACGTGCATGGTCATGATAGTGCTGTCTAAGCGGGAGTTCTAGACGATGCCCGGCGGAGGTTCGGATGCCGTATTGCGGTTGAGGCCGAATCAATGCTCCTTATGGAATGCCATCTGAGCGGGGGTTCTAAACATTGCAGTGCCCAACAAAGCGAGATGATGCCCGGTTATGCCGGAAGACACCGGCGAGGGTTCAATTATGGACCTAAGTGATCGTTTAATAATCTAGATAATTATGAGTGTGATATGCATTGGGGAACCCGAAATATTTGAACATTTCTGGATTATTAGTTGTTGATATGCACGTTTATGCAATGGTACGTATGGTATGTTCTCGGGGGAGCATTTGCCATGTATTGACGATTTATAATATGCAGGGTATGCGTGTGCCAAGGCGAAATAAGAATGTCTGTGATTGTTTAATAGCATATTTGTCCATGCTAGAATTGCATGCTTAGGATTATCCGGAGATACGCGTTACCCTAAGCAAGACTTAGAGAGTTTACTTATTGAGATTTTCTCATTATTGTTATTTAACCATTTCAGACCCTCAAATATGAATCTTCCTCCCCCACGTTTTGGCGTGCCTATAGATATAGACACGATAGTTGCGGAGTACCTGTTAGGACAGGATAAGACTTACCAGAAATACTCGGTCACCGTCTAGGTCGACGAGGGCTTACCTGAGTGGAAGGCTCATGAGTTTGTGGCGTGGTTTATTCGTGAAGGGGACCCGTTGTTCGGTCCAATTCGTGGTTTTGACGGACCTCCTGCTAATGGAGTAGGGGATGAGGTCTAGGATCCCATGGAGATCAATCCTCCATACGAGACTGTGACTGATCCGGACACCGGTCCAAACGATATGAAGTCCGAAGCAGTCGAAGTGGAGTTCGACCCGGAGCCTCCTCTGGGTTATGGCCAGCTGTGGTGATGGTTTTGGATATGCCATCTTTTTTACTATCCCTTTTTGGTAGTGAAGCTAAGTTAGCCCGACCACCCGATCCATTTTTGTTTACGCGTGGTCCATTAGGAGGTGGCCTCGTAGTAGGCTCGTAAGTTATGTCTTCAGTGGCTAACAATATGTTTATGAAAATAGTTTCGCTTGTTTGTGTATCAATGTGTTTCATTTATTATCCCTTTGTATGATTGTTGATTGGAGTGTTTCAAGTTCACTTCCGCATGGGTCAATCCGTTAGCAATTCGATTGGGTCAGCGACGTATCCTGAGACGTCACAAACATAACAACCTTAGTGGGATGTTATCGTTCCCAAGGGTTGGGGTGTGACAGCTCGCCAATTTCATGGCCATTTTCCTTTGGTCGACTCGGTCCAAATTGTGGTTGTCACATGACAGAACCGTAATATTCCAACTATAATTTTATAAATAAAAAAACTCATTCTCGTGGTGTATTTACTTGAATCACGAGAAACCTGACGTAAATTCCGATTAATTCTTACTGTCAAGCTTTGAAAGTGAAAGGTTATATCATTGCAATATCCAATTTTCACACGGTGTATGCATTTTTTTGACTTAAAACGATGAAAAATATACATGAATCTATTCCCACGCAAAGCGCGGATTAGCATATTAGTTTTTGGATCTCGAACGGCAGAGAAGACTACTCATCTCTCTCACAACAGCGGTCGAGCTACAAGACGCGCGGCTCATTGTTGCATGAGCTCAACGTACCAAGCTCATTGTTGCATGCCTTCGACAAGCTCGAGCAGTATTTCGCGCTACTTCAATTCGATGAGCAGACCACTGTCGGGCTCGAATTCAAGAGAGCGTGAGTTTGCTGGCTGAGTTTTGTAACTTATGGAGACAATGAAGACACATTGCGGGCATCCGAGTGTAAACTTGGATGGTCGAAAGGAGATAATAGCAGGAGACGTGAGGACATATACCTCCCTTCCCTTCCCCAAACTTTTCAATCATGCACTGCAGATCGGGGCATATGATCAGATGAGCGATGTCCCGTCGACAATGTCACGTCCACGTACGACTTGGTGAAAGATTTCCTCTGAATACATGCACCTCTCTCTCTCTCTCTCTCTCTCTCTCTCTCTCTCTCTCTCTCTCTCTCTCTGTTCTTTCTAGCGGTGTCAGCTGCAACAAGTTAAAAGCCAACCCAAGAATGGAAAGAGGATGATGTACGTGTTTGGGAGGCAAATGAACGCATGCGAAATCGTGCAGAGTTTTGCTGCGATCTGATCATCATGTCGAGACGGGCAAATTCTACGGATCACCATCCACATGGTTGCACGATCCCCCCTCCCTCCTGATTTATTATTGTACCCGGTTTTTGGACTGGACCATGCAACCGTAGCTTTCAGCCATTTTTTTCTTTTTGTTTTGTTTTTCCCATCAGAGGTTTTTGTTTTTCTCTGGTGTGACCGGAGGGAACAGGTTGAACCCACCAAAGTGACACAACTAGCTACATCAACCGAACCTTTAGTGTTGTCCTCCTTTGAAAATGAAATGAAAGTGTCCTCGAAATATTCTTCGGTCCTGATAAGTCATACGCCGTGAATACATTGCCGACTCTGTTTCATAACAATCAAACTTTTTAGACCAACGATTTGTCTAACATGGTATCGAAGCACAGGTAAATATTCGAATCCCAGTATTACCTGCAATGATCTGTTTTGATCCTACTTGTTATTTAATTTGTTTTTCTATTCCGTTGGATCCCATTAATTTTTTTAGTCCCAAGATAGTCTTGCAAGTGTAAAGACCGGCATAAACGAGAGGGAGACTGTTAAATCATATGCTATAAATACGTTGTTGGCCCGTTCTTCTAATGTTTTAATTTTTTTTCTGGACAAACGGTTTGTCTAACCTGTCCAAATGTTAAAGGCTCCTATTTATAGAGAGGTTAAACTCGAACACCTAGCAAAAAGATGTATGACCGAGAGATATCCCGTTCTTTAATCATATCTAATCTTGGACGGTAATAAGATAACAGTTATAGCTTTCTTAATTTGGCAAGATCAATCTTCATAAAATCTTTTGTTATGCATTCTTCGGCAGTGAAGTCATAAGAAAGTAATTCCACACAAAACTTCTAATGCTTTCACTGATTGAAATGGCCATTTAACTTATGATACACCACCCGAGACAATAATGGAAGATGCTCAAAAAGACTGCATTTCCCCTCCCTTGGCCTAAGGCCAAAACGCCAAGATTGGTGGGAGTGCATCTTTATGGCCTGTCTTGTTTCCTTCTCTCTTCTCAAAATAATGTTCCCCTCCTATTTGCTGTGATGCTGGTTCCTAGCGCTCAAGTACACTCTTTTTCAAAGTTTACCCCAGAAGTGAAGAGCCTATTGTAGGAGCTAAAATTCGTGATCGCTCCGAACAACTATCCAAAAAAGATGTGTTCATATTCATGCTTGTGATTGAAGAGTGACTATTGGTTGAGTGAGGAAAACAGTGTGGCTGGTCTGGTGGATGAGGACGAGCGCTGATCGCTCCAAAAAAGTCCCCCAAGGCAAAGACGAACTTAGTGGGAACTTCCAGTTCATATCCAACTTCATTGGATATGAACTGTCAGTGCTCATCATTCACGTACACACCCTCCTCCATTCCAGCTATCGGCCAAACTGTCTGACCTCAGTCTGTCCATGATCTCTCTCTCTCCCCCAAAAATTTCATTGGACACTTTTCAGTCTAGTGTGCACAGCCCGACAAGCCACAATACTAATGAGAATTTATCGATCTAAAGTGGTTGTAAATTCGGGTTAATTCGATCAAATTGAAGGAATGGTTCAATATACTTCTCAGTTTGCACTTTACAATTGAGATAAAATTCACTTGTTTGATGCCCAGCGAATGTGATAGAGAGCAGAGTGAACCCATCTGATTTATGTGGCAAGTTGTAATTTAAAATAATGCTAGCTACGGATATATACTAAAACTATTTTATGAAATTGATATATTGAACGATGTGAAAAGCTTCATTTTAGGGTCAAATACTTAGTCTGTTCATCGTATCACTCGATATACTCTTTTGTGTAGACTATTCTTTTTATATATACAATTAGTCTTATGTATTTCAGATGAATAGAAAACAACGGGAAGAGAACCCCGTTTGTCCATGTCATAAATATTGATTTCGACCAAGTACTCCAATATATTTTTAGACTATGCTCTCTTGGTGTTTTTTTAGACAGGACTGGGCATTCACTCAAGCACTTGAGCTCAGAGTCTCATTTCTGGTACTTCTTTTCTCGCTTTCTCTACAAGCCGGTTCATGCCTTCTTGCTCTCTCTTTCTTGAGAAATCTTTTCACTGGTGTTTGGTTGCAATCTTGCGTTTTCTGCTTCCAGCAAATGGAGAGGTCTATGAGACTAGAGTTCAAATCCTTGATTGATAAAGTAATGCTACATTTCACTACCATCACACCTGCTTAAGAGTTGATTTTACTCATTATACAACTGCAACATCACGAGGGCAAAATTATATTTCTTCCTTTAATTTTATAATATGTTACTGTGTCTGGAATTATGTAAAGTTAGTGAAGAAACACGAACAAATATGGGGCTCAAAACCATGTCAATTTCAACTTCACATGAATTCACGTATCGATGAAGTCTTCAGATTATTCTAAGCATTAACTTTAATTTAAGACATAAATAAAAATAGCAATTAATGCACTAAAACTCTTAAAACTGGGTAGGAAAGTGCACCCAAGTCCCAAATTTTATGTTTAGTAATGAAAATACTAACATGATACTTTTAAATAATTTTCTGCGACACGTGATGCCAATGTGGTATCTACTTAGTGCTATGTTAGAAAAGAAGCTGAAAAAAATAATAATAATAAAAGAACAATAGGCCAAATTTGAAATAATCAAAAAAAAAATTAGGGGATGGGTGAGGGGACACACTGCCGCGACAGCGAAAGAATGTCAAGGAAGAAAAGAAAATTTTGGAAAAAAGAAGAAGATGTTCTCACAGGAACAATCAAAACTTGGAGATTGAAATATCTTCAAATGGTTTTGGAGGAGAAGAGGTGGAGGATGATCGGAGCATCATGATGGGTGCTCCCATCCATCAGTTGATCTCTGTCTGCTGATATCTTTCCATCATCGATGGCTTCACCATATAATCAGTAGGTTTTAGCTTTCTGCTTTCAAATTTTTGCTTTTGTTTTGATCTGATCAAAGGTAAAGGATTTTGAAGAGAATCCATTCTTCTTTTTCCATTTTAAGATGATAAATTTAGAGTGTCAATACGGGGAGACTCAGAGAGGACAACGCAGGTGGCGGTGGCTGCATTGGTCATAGTGGATGCAAGCCTGTCTATTGTGGCTAGCCGTGGTTGCAACGGGCGGTGATGGTGACCTTGTGCAGGGAAGAGAGAAAAAGAAAATTAGTAGCAAAATGATGAATACTTAAAAGGATCATGCTTTTTTCACTCCTCATTTGACTTAAACATTCATATTTTTTATGTTTTGACCATATAATTCTTTATGGGTCCCACCATTTCTAATACAACTCCACAAAAGTGATCTTTTTTTATTATTTGGATATCGTTTCTTTTCATTTCCTTGCGGGTCTCACTTTCATTCTTCTTCTTTTTTTCATGCCTTTGACGTCTTAATTCTTCACTCTTGCAAATCACCTTTGGCCTCCATTGTTGTCAAAGAAAATAGATTACCTCAATTCTCCTAAGATCAAACAACCAGATTAAACATATCATGTATCATTATTTCCAACAAGTCAATTAATGAGAAGTAAAAACAGCATCACAAAACTGATGATGAAGAACTTATGGAAACGATAGTGAGAAACTGAACCTAGAGGAAGAAAAAGTTTATAAGACATAAGTATGATACATACTGCAAAGAAATTGTGCAACTGATTCACAAACACTGTTTTGATGTACACTTTACTCTAAACACATAATTGAATCACAAAATCAAGAATTTCCACGATCCAAAAGTCAAATTCACTTTTAAGAAAAGATATCAAGAAATACTCAATAGAGACTGGGATGAGCATGATTCGAGAACAAAAAAACTAAAAAAAAAAAAAACAAGCTTTCGCCAAACCCATACCTCCGATAGCGAATGAGGATTGTGTGGATTGCTAAAGTATGTAATTTTTAGGGGATTGCAGATGCATGATAGATTTACTGAAGAAGAAGGAGAAGGAGTGGGAGGCCTAAGAGAATAGCTTGTCAGAAAGAAAATATAGAGACAATTTGCAAAAGCGAAAAATTGAGATGTGAGACAGGAAAGAAAGAAAAAAAGGGAAAGTGGGACCCACAAAGAAAAAGAAGAAGGACCGAATAATTAAAAAAATTACTCTTCTAGAGTTTTACTAAAAGTAGTGAGCCCCACAAGGGATAGTATTGTCAAAATATAAAGAAAAGGAACGTCTAAGTCAAAAAAGGAGTGGAAAAAGCGCGACCATACTTAAAATAGAATAAAATAACTCTTGTAATGGATATGTAGTAGAGAGAAACTATTGAAAAATCTATTAAGGATTTTTCATTTGCCAAAAATTAATGACCCGATGAAAAAATTTGATTGCACAGTTTTTCTAATTTCAAGATCAATTGTACTTCTACTGTATATGTTAAAACATTTCGTACACTTATCCATAAAAGCACAAGCACTATTGACGACGAACACCCCGCTCGTCTTTTTCGTTGATATTGGCCTTTAATTACAAGGGTGTGTGTGAAGAAAAAAAATTAAGAGTACAAAAAGGAATAGCATCACGGTAATGGAAGCCCCAAAACCAAACTCTAAACAAACCAGGTATACAAAATCAAACACTATAGTTGTCAGCTAATTTAATTCGCAAATGTTCCTCCATTTTCTTAGCCATGCCTTGTAACCCACCTCATATACTTCCCTCACCAAATCCTCCAACCCCCACCCTTCGACAGGATCAATGGCGTACGACAACTCAATTATGCACCCACCTTCACCTTTTCCATCACTAGGGATCAACCCTAATTGTCGACTGGTATGAATTGAACTCTATCTTAGACTCGAGACTATCTTGTAACTTAAGTTTCGTCTAATCGGATCTATACTACTTAAACGTTAGGGGTGAGTGTTAAAATATGTCTCAAATTTGAACCTCCAAAATGAAAATCTGAATTTTCAGAAATAATTAAAAAAAAAATCTAAGGCCAAGTTTTCGGAAATTAGCTTTACGAATGAAGTTGGAGTCTAGGGCTTGAAATGGGAGAGTCCATCAGAAAGGCCAACGTGGACTTTGAGATAGACATTGACCCAGTCAACAATGGATCAGAGAAGGAAGAAAATAATAAATAAAATAATAAAAGGAAAGTCAGACAATTATGGACTTTTGTTTCCTAATCTGACTCATTATGGGATCTCCCTTACGCGACGGTGGGAACATATATTATTCTTTTTGGGTCAGATTGTTGGGCGTGGTTGCAGAGAAGACAGAAGTGCCGTTTTTCTCAAGACTGCCGTGGATCCCATGGGTGCTGGGCGCTTGGTAGTGGGTCTTCTGTCTTGTTCGTGTAGCGAAGCTTTGTTGGTGAGTTACATCCCGTGAAGGTAGTATTGAAGCAAATTAAATTTTTGTGATAAGAATTTATGTACAATTCTTTCTTGAGATTGAGATATTATTTCGTGAGAAATTATAGAACTAAACACCACGTGAGTTATTGAGTGTAATTGGGGCTTGAGAAACACTTAAGAGTCTTTAAATGACTCGAGTGTGATTGTAATCTCCGTTATATCGCTTGATCTATAGTGAAATTCGTTGCTCCTCTTCCCATGGACGTAGGTCACTATGACCGAACCACGTAAATCTGGATTTCGATTTATTTTCTTATTATGTCAAATTTATTGTTCGATCGCTTGGCTTCCGCAACAGTGAGTATGGTCCGGGTTGGGCCGATCTAGCACCTAACCCAATGATCAACCCGCACAGTGTTGGTTCCCAAATTTTGGGACCAAGGACCGACCATGTTGAGCCTTGGACCAAAGACCAGATTGCACCTATTGTCCAATCTGATTCCAAGATTAACCCAGGATCAATCGATTATTTTTTTTGCTTCATCTTTGTATTCCTTGAAAGAACAAACATACTATTTCAAATTACATATCCACCAATAATGTAACATTGAGTAATCAAATTATGAACACCAGTACTTTACCAAAAGAAAAAAATTATGAACACCAGTACATATCAAACATAAATATAAAATAAGGTAACAACTTAAATTTCACACTTGCTAAAAGCAACAAACCATGAAAATGAACATGTGAAATACAATTAAACTATAAGAAGTTCAAAATGCATAATATAAACCATGAATTATTAGAGACTTGAGGTATTTTGGGGAGTTTCCATTTTGCACGATCGATCCTTGACCATTGGATATTATGGTCTTTTTCGAAACGAGATATGGTGCATTTGCTACTGAACTATCCTGTTTGTGCATACTTTGGAATGCTAGAATTACTACCTGAAGCTAAGAAAAAAAAAACACACGCTTGGTCAATTGTATAATTGTACAATATATAAGTATATGTTTTTCTTGATCCACGATTTCACTTAGGGTTCTGATGTTCTCAGAGTGCTAAATCTTAATTATTTCAGACAGCATTATCTGTTCGGTTGTGAGCTTTGCCAGTATAGTCATATCATGGATCCGTTCGGTTAACTAAACTTAGAGTAGATATATGATACTAGGAGGCACAACAGTTTTAAGGTTCTTAATGATCGTCACGAACAAAATCTATCGTGGCAACCTTCCACCCTTGGAATTTAGCTATTTGACGGTGAGGTTTATGACCATATATTACCTTTTAAAAGAGTAGAATAGGTTAATGGCAAGAATATTGCGGCCCTTATGCCCTAACTAGAAAGCTCAAATGGTGCAAAATCACATGTTTCTTCACGAAGATCAGGCAACCAGGACTAATGTGTATTATTGTGTTATGATGCTATGCCTTGACTGTTCTGATGAGTACCTACACTGCAATTTATCCAGGGAACTTTCATTTTCATCATCAGTTTTTATGAGAACTCGAGCCGTTCATAGCGAGCCAACCCATAGCCTGTCAAAATTCCCTTGGTGGAGTATTAATATTGCTGTCTTTGACTGCTTTATTGGAGACGTCCTGCATTATCTTTGAATGCAGCCTTAGACTTATGAATCGTACATTGAACATATTGCATCTTTGCTATATGAATGTAAGTTTGCAGATTTGAAAAGTTTTCTACACTCCATGCAGTATTTTGTCCACCGATTATTCTCACCATAAAAAGATACCATTTCGGATGATGTGATGTAGGACAGTGACTGCATTTTGGTGTTCCGTTGTTTAGCATCTTCTGTACTTTCATCTCATTTGCATGTTGCTTTACCTAATTAGGGACTTCCATCTTCAGATTCTCAAGTTCTACTCTCTGGTTGCTGTCATCTTTAAAACCTCAATTTAGCATCCACCTAGTGAAAGCAATAGCCAATCTTCTTTTATTAACACCACCTTTAGAATAAAGCTTTCAATGAAATCTTTTATTTGGAGGAAGAAAGAATTATATGTTTGGCAATGTCTCCACTCTCCAGTGTAGTACATGACAAGATTTCTCTTGCCTGTACCTTGCTAATTTATAGTTGTTTAGATTGAATGATTTGCAATGCTTAACTCCGTACTCTTCCTCAAACTCGCAGGTTCCTCGTGATGAAGAGGGAGAGCCTTTTATATGAGGATTTTATATTCCAATCGTGCTGAGTTAGTTGTTCTTTGCTGAAAAGATATCCTCAAGCTATAATGGCCACACGGTGGCATTGTGATGCTATACCAAATGCTAGCAGGGATAAAGATGTTTTGACGCAAACACCTGCAGCTTCTGGGTCAGAGAAAGTTGAGAATGAGAGTTCTTGTAAAACTGATTTGTGACAAGTTCTCAAAGCATCTCTAAATGGTGAAAGTTCTGCAATGTTATGTGCTCAAATAATTCTATGGAGGAGGATTTTCAACATGGCAGTTTGTCTCTTTGGCTCTGATGTGGATCGTCAATCCTCCGTTGGAGACTGCAAACCACTATTTCTCTGCAAAAGTTGGAGGGATGTCCTCCGTAAGTGTCAAAGGTGCATGGATATGTACAGTGAGAAGAATATCAGTTTCTGCTTGACAAGGAGGACTCAATCATGGAGTATGAGAAAAAGGCTAAGCAGAAGAGGGAAGAAAAGATGCAGCAGTTGGAAGGTGTAGAACTGAGTCTATTAAACAGGTTAGGTCATGTGCATAAGATGGAGATCTTGACTGGCATTGCAGACATGAAGGACGAGATGCGTCATTTCCTGGTACGTCATTAAAACTCAATTTACTCGACAGTGTGGAATTGTCAGGAGGCAATGTGTGTGGGACTTTCTTGCTTCATTACCTTTTCCTCATGATGTTTGTCCTTGTAGCATATGTTACGATAGCAACGGCCTTAAATGTACATACTTTTCCTCTGTTGGAGTCCTATGATCCATTGAAGCCAATCACCTCTGCTGATATCCACCAGGTTTTTGAGAATTTTGCCAAGAAACGCAGGCATGTGGAGTGAGCTCTCGTTGGGTCTTCTCTGGCTGCGGCAGAGCAGGCGGTGCCATGATAGTTAAATTATGCCTTCATGCTCTGTTTTAAATTTTGATCGCGATAAAATATCTATGAAGCAAGAACATATAGTCTACGTCAAGTAAGAATGTTTCTTGTGTTGAACGCAGGCTTTTGGTTCTGTAGAAAATTACTTTGCTTGACTTAAGGTTAACTCGGCCATTGTTACTTCATTTTGTCAACCGTGTCAACTATTCGGAGCAGATTCACCAGGAAAAAAACTATTCGGAGCAGTTCATGATGCGTTTGATATTGCATTATTTCTGGGTCTGGTGCCTGGATAGACTTGCATTGAAGAATCACGAAGTTCAATTCTTAATGAAAGGGGCACATTGCGCCGATAGATGCTGAAAATTGGCTGTGAGAGAGCTTAGACAAAATTCACTCTCTCCCCTCTGGAAATTGAGAAGCCAATTTGAGGGCCATGCAAACAATTTTGGCAGAGTGCCTCTCACGAATTTACTTGAATAGATTTCCCTTCTTCTCCAATTTGGAACACACGAACCTTCTTGCTTGTGTCACGCCCAGAGAATTGAATCATTCTCGAGGTTTTCTGAACGATGGATGGTGACCGATTCATGAACGAGAAGGCGGACCTCGGGTATTCTAAGTTCTAAGGTTTTCTTGATACGTTCTAGAATACTCATGGGGCGGATATTTTTGTAATTGTATCTTATCCTTGTAATTCTATTGGCTGATAGGGAGGTGACCTTTGATTGGGCCGTAGGAAGGTGCAAGCTTCACCGTTAAATCGATGAGAGATCTACGGATACAGTTAGCCTTGTATTTATATATAAAGGGGTGTCCTCTCCCTCATTTGTACACATCTCATTCTCAAGTAAATTACATTCCAAAACTTCTCTCTCTACAGTTTCTCTCTTTAATATTCTTGTGAGTGAGTGTGGGAAGGCCAACTTGGGAAGAAATTCCTAAAGCCGCACGAGTTAAGGAACGCTAGATCGATCGACCCATGACACTTGTATTTAATCCTTCTTCACCATCTGCTCATATTCAACCCCCACAGCGTTCGCCACCTTACATACCATAAAATTAACACATAACAGAGCAACTAACAAAGCAAAAGAGATATATGTTCAGTGACTCAGAGTGAACAGAGCAACCATAGCACATAACAAACATCATAACAGAGCAAAAGAGATATATTTAATGACTCAGAGTGAACAGTCTAAGAACTGGCTCTTGCTAGATAATACGAAAGAAAAAGTAAAGAAAAAACCTCGTACTCAAACTGTAGGTAATGGATAGGGGCATGGGAGACAAACAAAGTATCTAGGTGATGCAGGACTTGGACAATCACCTCCCTCGAATTCTCCTCCTCCATGTCATACAGCAGCTCTCGAACTCCATTTTCTTAAATATACAGAACAATAACAAGTTCTCATACAGCAACTCTCGAACTCCGTTTTCTTAAATATACTGAACAATAACAAGTTCTCGACCAGGGATACTCCCCATAAGCCCCGTGCGATACTTATCATCTATCACCCGGATCTAGCGCACTGTCCAATTTCCCTTGCATGTGACTACCAAATGTACAACGATATAGCCACCTCATTCCCATTCTTGGCTACTCTTAGCTCCGATAGTGCCATGTGTCCTCCTAGCTCTATGAGCTCCGTCCCCACGTGGTGCCGGTCCTCCCTATCTTCGAGGCTGATGTGAACCCAAGTCTTCAATATCACATGCTCTTGGGTGTTCGGATCGTAGCCCAGGGTGTTATGCATGCAGAACCATTTAGGGTCAATCCACCCAAAGTAAGGAGAAATCGGGGTGAGTAGTGCGGAGTTTCTTGAGAAGCGTGGCTATAGGGTTCCATAGCAGGTGACTTGGCCCTCGTCGAAGCAGCCCTCTACGCTCTGTAGATGATGATCCTCCTTGTACAAGCTAGGAGGTATGTGCAAAAATTCGGCATGGCCGAGTTCATGTTACAAAAGGTAGAATCTAGTGGTGGAGGCACTATTCAGCAGCTCAAGGTCAAAGTTCGGATCAAGCTCGCCGTCCAAACCAAAGAGGTGCTTCGGAAGAAAGAGATGGTCCGGCTCAAAGAGGCCGTTGAAAGAAATGAGAAAGGTGGGGCCGCACCGAGCTATGAATTTTCTAGCGAAGAGCAGCCCATTGAGGTAGGACTTCTACAGCTTCGACACATGCCTGAGTTCACCGATTTTCCCGAGGGGCATGTTGGACTTGACGAGGTCCAACCCATTTGTGTGGCTTATCAAATCTATTATTTAACATTTGACATAAGCCCAATTTGATTAAATATATTATGGGCTATATATTTATGACATCCAATTAGCCATATCTTAAACCTTGATGGACGGTTGAGATTTGGTAGCGCTAGGGTTGGTCATCACTCCCTCTATACAAGGTCTCTAATTGAAATGCATTTAATTATCACGCTTCCACTATTCTCTACTAAATTGTTAAAAGAAAAATACACACCCATCACTACCATTATAAAGGAGAGTGGTGAAGATTCATATCCATGGACACAAGTTATTTCTCATTGAATCAATAATGGCTTCCTTTGATTCGGGTATCTTATATTTACCAATTTGATCTCATATTCATGTGATTGAAAAATCCTATTAATCTAACATGTGATATCAGAGCTTTGGTTATTCAATGCATGAACATAATTATAAGGTTTATTATGATCTTTCGGCTCCTTTTATGATTGATTCATAGTATTTCATTGATTATGGAATAAATATATGATGATAATCAATTTTTTCAAATATCTTATGCAAATAATGTATTTGATTCGGATGTTTTTTTGAGTTTGTATTAGCAAAACGTCTTAAATCGATAGATACTGTCGTAAATTCTGGTTATCATTTCGTGATCTAGTAATTAAATAGCCTAATTTTGTGTTATCCCTTGTCTTTTATTCTGCACACAATTGTTAATGGCGTGGATGTGTTGGCATCGCATGTGATTATTTTATCAAAAACTTGCTTATATTCATTTTTGTATTTTTTTTTATAACCCAGGGAACCCCCGCACGGCCGACAGCCGGGGAGTAAACCCTAGGGCCAACACGTGCTAGCCACCATACACGTGCCACCAGTTAAGTCATTCTGCAGCGCCCGGAATTCGAATACTCAACCTTTTACGAGAGGAAAAGTGCACGCTTCAGCAGCGCCACCAAGCGGGTGGGTGCTTATATTCATTTGACGATTGGATTATGTTAAAATTTTCAAGGACGACTCTATGATGTCAAATAATTTCATTTATTTATTTATTTTTGCGGATCTAAACTATTTACGCAGTAATCGGGCCCAACGGAAGATTATTGTTTTAAATAGATTTAGATTATGATAAAAAGCGTCTCATGTTATGCTTATTATTAAATTTGTAACTGGCCCAATGAAAAGTTAAGATATTTAATTTTGAGTATAATGATAGTCTGATAAGCAAATAAATTGTTGATACATGAATCGAATTAATTTTGCCCAATAGTGATTTAATTTGATTTATTCTTGCCTTATGAAATTTGCTGGTAAATTATGAAAGAATCCCTTTAAAGTGTTTGTAGTCAGCCCAACGGAATGCTATAGATGATTCTTGGATTTCTTTTGGTAAGGTTTTGTGTATTTTACCTTTCCATGTAAATGAACTGTTTATTTTTCAGTTTATTGCAATGATGAATTAAATTATTTTATTTATTTTTGTGGATTTCCTAAAGGTACTAATGTCCATAAATTTATTTTTTTTTATCTAACATACAATCATGGCGCTATTATGAGTTATCTTTCCTCTATTGAACAACTGAGGGGTCCAAATTTTAAGAAATGGAAAGAGTAAATAAGTCTTATTCTTGGGTCATGGATTTGGACTATGCATTACGGGTTGACACTCCTGCTGAGCTCACGGCTGAAAGCTCGAATGAGCAGAAATTCTCATGAAAAGTGGGACCCATCTAACCGCATATTTTTTATGAGTATGAAAGGTTCCCTAACGACCGCTATCCGGGGAGCCATTCTTGATTCTGCTAATGCTAAGGAGTACCTAGCTCACATTGAAAAGCAGTATGAGGGCATTTCCAAGGCACAAGCTACTGCTCTTATTTCCAAAATGATTACCCTCAAGTATAACGGAATCAATGGTGTTTGTGAGCACATTATGCGAATGAATGATATGGCTACTCAGTTTAAGTCCTTGGATATGGAAATCTTTGAAGGTTTCCTAGTTCATTTCATCATAACATCTGTTCCTGCACAGTTTGGTCCTTTTAAGATTAACTATAATACGCAAAAAGAGAAATGGAAGATGAGCAAACTAAGTTCTATGTGTGTCCAAGAAGAAGAGCAGCTGAAATTTGAACCACTTGACGGTGCACACGTAATTACCTCTGGTTCATATAAAGGAAAAGAGAAAGATGCATGGCAAAAGTCGCAATTGTAGAAACAAGGGTACTTCCAACCTTATAATTGACAAGGCAAGTTCTTCTAGTTCGAAAGGACCAGGTGGTCCTAAGTGTCATTTTTATAGAGCTAAAGGACATGTGACGAAGAATGCTCAAAATTCCAACGGTGGCTGGAGAAGAAAGGTAATATTTAATTAAGCAATGTTTGTTATAAGTCCTATATTGTTGATGCTTCTTTAAATACATGATGGATTGATACTGGTGCAACTCTACACAAAACTAATTCATTACATGGATTCCTTTCAAGGAAGAAACAAAATAAAAGGGACTATAACATTATCATGGGAAATGGAGGAAAAGTTCCGGTTGCAACTATTGGCACTCTCCGTTTGGTATTGGAGAGTGGTTTCAATTTGGATTTAATCGACACTATTTATGTTCCCAGTATTATTAGAAACTCAATTTTTGTTTCAAAACTTGACTCTTATGGTTATTTGTTTAAGTTTGAGAATAAAAGTTGTTCCATTTCCCGTTATGGTGAGACTATTGGTTATGGTTTGTTGGAGGGAAACCTCTATAAATTGTGTTTAGATTCTCCGTTTACTGAATCATTAGTTTCAATGAATGTGAATGATGAAGTTGCTAAAACTGATAAGAAACGAAAATCGGAGAATGAGAATTCCTTAAAATTATGCCACAAGCATTTGGGCCATATAACACGAGGCAGAATGGAATGCCTCATTAAGGATGGAATTCTACTTTCTCTAAATTTCTCTTATTTTGACACCCGTATTAAATGTATTAAAGGAAAATTCCTAAAGGACAATAAACATGATACCACAAGGAGTGGGGTACTTTTACAATCATCCACACTAATATTTATGGACCTTTTCTTACTCCTGGTATTAATGGTCATAAGTATTTTATCACTTTCATCGATGACTACTCACGTTATGGTTATGTCTATCCCTAAAAATCAACTGGAGCTTGGACAAATGGAGCATGTTCCCTATGCATCTGTTGTAGGGAGTCTTATGTACGCTCAAGGATGTACTTGCCCAGACATAGTGTATATTGTTGGAATACTTGGCCGTTACCAAATAATGGCTTCCTTTGATTCGGGTATGTTATATTTATCAATTTGATCTCATGTTCATGTGATTGAAAAATCCTATTAATCTAACAGGGCACTCTCAGAAGGATGTCACTAAAGAGTTCATCAATTTTCCAGATGGCATGTCCTTTTCCAGTCATCGGAGCCTGTCCAAAAAGAAGCTCGAATTGAACACCTCGCTCTAAGATACTAAAACAAAGACTAACAGAGGAAGGGTGGGAAGCAAAAACAGCAGTACATCATAAAGCAGAAAACAAGGAGAAGAGATTGATGAAAGAAAATTACTAGAGGAATGCTTTGCAAGAGTGCGCTTTCATCCTTTGCATCGTTGTTGGTTTTTATGTTAGAGGGAGAGGAAGGAGAGAGCAAGTGTGGGGTTATAACATAAATGTGCGAGGGGGAGCATTCCCTTTGCATGCATGAGCCCCAGCCAAGTCGAGATCGATTCAGTGTCTTGAATCGTCATCACCTCCGAGGATTTCAAATGCAGCTTGAGAGGGAGCTTGTTTCATTTCGCATAGCTCAATGTCATATTAATACCGAGCCTGGGATACTCAATACGACATGGTGCTCTTCTAATATCAACTTTCATACGAAACACGTGTGCCCGAGATAATGCTTCACGAATAATAATAATTTGTACAATGGAATCATATGTCTATTGATCTATCCGTACATTTCATATCAACTTCACTTCATTAGTTGCGAAATTTATTCTTTATTTTCTTTTTAATGTCGACGCAGCGCATTGCGGGTCACGGTCTAGTAATCACACTTTGGTAAAGAAATGGCAAGTTATGATACATGGGCATTGGATTTGGAAATTTTTATCGTTGTGGGGCAGAGGCGGGGAAGAGCACATTGGTATTGTGGGGTTGTCCATGGGGGCATGGAATTGGAAATTTTATTTGAACACGTAGTAAATTAATTGGGTCTAAACCTAAACTTTTTGTACATGTTGTATTTGGTCCTTGAAGTAAATAAAAGTGTTGAATATATTCGTTCCATTAATTCAAATTCAGGGATTACATTAAACATTTTCATATAATTCAGGGACTATATTAAACATGTACCAAAAATCTAGGATCCATATTGAACAAATTAAAAGTTTAGAAATCACATTGAATAATAGGCTAAAGTTCATTAATAATATTAAACAAATTAATAGGCTAAGGTTTCTTAATGTGTTCTAGAATACTCCTAGAGCGGGCATTTTGTAATTGTACCTCATCCTTGTAATTTTATTGCCAATAGGAATGTGGCCTTTGATTGGCCAATAGATAGGTGGCCTTTGATTGGGCGATAGGGAGCTGCAATCTCTGCCGTTAGTTTGAGGAGAGATCTACGGATAAGATCAGCCTTGTATTTGTATATAAATGGGTCTCCTCCCCCTCATTTGTACATATCTCATTCTCAAGTAAAATACAATCCAGAGCTTTGAATGATTGTGGGAAGGCTCACTTGGAAAGAAATTCCTAAGGCCACACGAGTTAGAAAACGCCAGATCGATTAACTCTTGACACTTGTATTTAATCCTTCTTCACCATCTGCTCATATTCAACCCCACAGAATTTGCCACCTCACATATCATAAAATTAACACATAACAAAGCAACTAACGAAGCAAAAGATATATATGTTTCAGTGACTCAAAGTGAATAAAGCAATCATAGCACATAACAAACATCATAAAGAGCAAAAAAGATATATTTAGTGGCTCAGAGTGAACAGTCACAAAACTAGCTGCTACTAAGTGCGGTTGGATAATACGAAAAAAAAAAAAAAAAAAAAAAAAGAAAAACCTCGTACTCAAACCCAAAGAGTGGTAGGTAGATAATGGATAAGGGCATGGGAGACAGACAAAGTATCTAGGCGATACAAGACTTGGACAATCACCTCCCTCGAATGCTCCTCCTCCACGTCATACAGCGGTTCTCGAACTCTATTTTCTACGTTATACAGTAACTCTCGAACTCCGTTTTCTTAAATATACGGAACAATAACAAGTTCTCATACAGTAACTCTCAAACTCCGTTTTCTTAAATATACATTGAACAATAACAAGTTCTCAGCCAGGGATACTCCCCATAAGCCCCATGCGATACTTATCGTTTATCACTCAGATCTAGCGCACTATCCAGTTTCCCTTGCATGTGACTGCTGAATGTAAAACAATATAGCCACCTCATTCCCATTCTCGGCTACTCTCAGCTTCGATAGCGCCACGTGTCCTCCCAGCTCTATGAGCTCCGTCCCCACGTGGTGCCGGTCCTCCCTATCTTCGGGGCTGATGTGAACCCAAGTCTTCAATATCACATGCTCTTGGGTGTTCGGATCGTAGCCCAAGGCGTTGTGCATGCAGAACCATTTGGGGTCAATCCACCCAAAGTAGGGAGAAATCGGGGTGAGTAGTGCGGAGTTTCTTGAGAAGCGTGGCTATAGGGTTCCATAGCCAGGTGACTTGTCCCTCGTTGAAGCAGCCCTCCACGCTCTGTAGATGCTGATCCTCCTTGTACAAGCTAAGAGGTATGTGCAGAAATTCGGTATGGCCGAATTCATGTTACAAAAGGTAGAACCTAGTGGTGGAGGCGCTATCCAGCAGCTCAAGTCAAAGTTCGGATCAAGCTTGCCGTCCAGACCAAAGAGGTGCTTCGGAAGAAAGAGGCGGTCCGGCTCAAAGAGGCAGTTGAAAGAAATGAGAAAGGTGGGGCCGTATCGAGCTATGAATTTTCTAGCAAAGAGCTGCCTATCGAGGTAGGACTTCCACAGCTTCAACACACGCCTGAGTTCACCAATTTTCCCAAGGGGCATGTTGGACTTGACGAGGTCCAACCCATTTGTGTGGCTTATCAAATCTATTATTTAACATTTGACATAAGCCCAATTTGATTAAATATATTATGGGCTATATATTTATGACATCCAATTAACCATATCTTAAACCTTGATGGACGGTTGAGATTTGGCAGCGCTAGGGTTGGTCATCACTCCCTCTATACAAGGTCTCTAATTGATGGAGAATGAATGCATTTAATTATCACGCTTCCACTATTCTCTACTAAATTGTTAAAAGAAAACTACACACCTATCACAACCATTATAAAGGAGAGTGGTGAAGATTCATACCCATGGACACAAGTTATTTCTCATTGAATCAATAATGGCTTCCTTTGATTCGGGTATCTTATATTTACCAATTTGATCTCGTATTCATGTGATTGAAAAATCATATTAATCTAACATGTGGTACCAGAGCTTTGGTTATTCAACGCATGAACATGGTTATAAGGTTTATTATGATCTTTCGGCTCCTTTTATGATTGATTCATAGTATTTCATTGATTATGGAATAAATATATGGTGATAATCAATTTTTTCAAATATCTTATGCAGATAATGTATTTGATTCGGATGTTTTTTGAGTTTGTATTAACAAAACATCTGAGATCGATAGATACTGTTGTAAATTCTGGTTATCGTTCTGTGATCTGATGATTGAATGGCCTAATTTTCTGTTATCCTTTCTCTTTTATTCGGCACACATGTATTTGGAAAGCGAATACTGTTAATGGCGTGGATGTGTTGAAATCGTGTGTGATTATTTTATCAAAAACTTGCTTATATTCATTTGATGATTGGATTATGTTAAACTTTTCAAGGGCGACTCTATGATGTCAAATAATTTCATTTATTTATTTATTTTTGTGGATCTAAACTATTTACTCAGTAATCGGCCCAACGGAAGATTATTATTTTAAATAGATTTAGATTATGATAAAAAGCATCTCATGTTATGCTCATGATTAAATTCATAACTAGCCTAACGGAAAGTCAAGATATTTAATTTTGAGTATAATGATAATTTGATAAGCAAATAAATTTTTGATACGTAAATCAAATTAATTCTGCCCAATAGTGATTTAATTTGATTTATTCTTGCCTTATGAAATTTGCTGGTAAATTAAGAAAGAACCTGTTTATAGTTAGCCCAACGGAAGGCTATAGATGATTCTTGGATTTCTTTTGGTAAGGTTTTGTGTATTTTACCTTTCCATGTAAATGAACTGTTTATTTTTCAGTTTATTGTGAAGATGAATTAAATTATTTTATTTATTTTTGTGGATTTCCTAAAGGTGCTAATGTGCATAAATTTAATATTTATGATCTAACATACAATCCTGCTGCTATTATGAGTTATCTTTCTTCTATTGAATAATTGAGTGGTACAAATTTTAAGACATGGAAAGAGCAAATAAGTATCATTCTTGGGTCATGGATTTGGACTATGCATTACGGGTCAACACTCCCGCTGAACTCACAGTTGAAAGCTCATATGAGCAAAAAGTTTCTCATGAAAAGTGGGAGCGATCCAACCCATATCTCTTATGAGTGTGAAAGGTTCCATAACGACTACTATCCGAGAGCCATTCCTGATTTTGCTAATGCTAAGGAGTACCTAGCTCACATTGAGGAGCAGTATGAGGACACTTCCAAGGCACAGGCTACTACTCTTATTTCCAAAATAATTACTCTCAAGTATAATGGATTCAATAGTGTTCGTGAGCATATTATGCAGATGAATGATATAGCCACTCAACTTAAGTCCTTGGATGTGGAAATCTTTGAAGGTTTCCTTGTTCATTTCATGATAACATCTCTTCCTACACAGTTTGGTCCTTTTAAAATCAACTATAATACGCAAAAAGAGAAATGAAAGATGAGCGAACTAATTTCTATGTGTGTCCAAGAAGTAGAGCAGCTGAAATCCAAACAACTTGACGATGCTCACGTAATTACCTCCGGTTTATATAAAGAAAAAAGAAAGATGCATGGCAAGGGTCGCAATTGTGGAAACAAGGGTACTCCCAACCTTATGATTGACAAGGCAAGTTCTTTTGATTCAAAAGGACCAGGCAATCCTAAGTGTAATTTTTATAAAGCTAAAGGACATGTAAGGAAAAAATGTTCAAAATTCCGACAAAGGATAGAAAAGATAGGTAATACTTTATTAAGTCATGTTTGTTATGAGTCCTATATTGTTGATGCTGCTTTAAATACATGGTGGATTTATACTGGTGCAACTTTAAACAAAACTAATTTATTACATGGATTCCTTTCAAGGAAGAAACAAAATAAATGGGACCACAACAAAATAAATGGGACCACAACATTATCGTGGGAAATGGAGGAAAAGTTCCGGTTGAAGCTGTTGGCACTCTCCGTTTAATGTTGGGGAGTGGTTTCAATTTGGATTTAATCGATACTGTTTATGTTCCCAATATTATTATAAACTTAATTTATGTTTCAAAACTTGACGCTTATGGTTATTCGTTTAAGTTTGGGAATAAAAGTTGTTCGATTTCTCGTTATGGTGAGACTATTGATTATGGTTTGTTAGAGGGAAACCTCTATAAACTATATTTAGATTCTTTGTTTACTGAATCATTGGTTTCAATGAATGTGAATGATGAAATTGCTTAAACTAATAAGAAACGAAAATCAGAGAATGAGCATTCCTCAAAATAATGGCACAAGCGTTTGGGCCATATATCACAAGGCAGGATGGAACGTCCCATTAAGGATAGAATTCTACATTCTCTAGATTTCTCTTATTTTGACACCCGTATTAAATGTATTTAAGAAAAATTGCCAAAGGGCAATAAACATGTTGCCACAAGGAGTGGGGACTTTTACAAATCATCCACATTGATATTTGTGGACATTTTCCTACTTTTGGTATTAATGGTCATGAGTATTTTATCACTTTCATCGATGACTACTCACGTTATGGCTATGTCTATCTTATCTATGATAAATCTGAAGCGGTAAACATGTTTAAGATCTACAAAGCCAAGTTGAAAATCAACTTGTCCTAAAGATTAAAGTTGTAAGGTTTGACCGTAGAGGAGAATATTATGAAAGGTTCTCCGATACAAGTCATAATTCTAGTGATTTAGTTTTTGAGAGATGTGGCATAGTTGCTTAGTATATAATGCCGGGTACTCCCCAGCAAAATGGTGTTTCTGAGCAACAAATCGTACTTTAATGGATAGGGTACAAAGTATGATATGCCATAGCACTCTACCAAAATGTCTTTGGGTTGAAGCTCTCAAAACAGCCGTGCATATGCTTAACCGAGTCCTTAGTAAATCTGTGCCTTATGAACTATGGACACAAAGGAAACCAAGTTTGGGATATTTTTATATATAGGGTTGTTTGGGAGAGGCAAAAATATAGAACCTGCATATTAAGAAACTAGACCCAAGAACCATAAGTTGCTATTTCGTTGGTTACCCTAAAAGATCAAAGAGTTTAGATTTTACTACCATTCACATACCACTAAATTTGTTGAAACAAGAAATGCGGTGTTTTTGGAAGATGCTAATTATAGTACCACTAGAACGGTAAATCTCAAGGAAACCCGAGATCAACTTTCTACTCAAGATCATGTTTTGGTTCTTATTATTCAAGGGTCTAGTGTGGCATTACCTTCACCAAAAGGTTCCAGTCCACCAGAGGAGGTACCTAATGAAGAACCTCACAATATAGAGACTATCCTCCCTCCTGTTGATGAACAACCTTTTAGGAGATCGGGACGAGAAAGGAAATCAACTATCTCTGATGATTACATCATGTATCTAGATAAGTCAGACCATGCTGTTGGCATAGGAATTGATCCTATCTCTTATGATGAAGCCATTACAAGTGATCGTTCAACTCAGTGGCTTGATGCCATGAAAGATGAGTTGAACTTAATGAAAACTAATGATGTCCGGGATCTAGTAGACTTGCCTAAATGGGCCAAAGCTGTAGGCTGTAAATGGGTCTACAAAACTAAGCTAAACCCTAAAGGTAATGCTGAAAGGTATAAAGCCAAATTGGTCGCAAAAGGTTTCATTCAAAGAGAAGGAGTGGATTATAACGATATTTTTTCCCCTATATCAAAGAAGAACTCTTTCAGAATAGTCATGACTTTAGTAGCTCATTATAATTTAGAGCTACATCAAATGGACGTAAAAACAATATTTCTTAATGGAGACTTGCAAGAGGATGTCTACAAACAAGGTTTTGTGGTTGAGGGCAAGAAACACATGAAATGTACACTAAAAAAATCCATGTATGGTTTGCAACAATCCTCAAGATAGTGATATCTTAAGTTTCATGATATGATCAATAATTTTGGCTTTAAAGAAAATGCAGTGGATCAATGTATATACCTTAAGATTAGTTGGAGTAAATTCATTATTCTAGTATTATATGTAGATGATATACTACTTGCTAGCAATGATAGGGACATGTTGTATGAGACCAAGAGTTTTCTTTCACATAACTTTGAGATGAAAGACCTTGGTGATAGGCATTGAGATTCATAGAGATAGATCTCGAGGAATCTTAGAATTATCTCAGAGAGCCTATATTGAAAAGATTCTCAAGAGATTCAACATGCATAACTACTCTTTCAATGTAGCCCCGTTGTTAAGGGTAACAAATTCAGCTTACTTTAATGCCCTAAAAATCAACCGGAGCTTGGACAAATGGAGCATGTTCCCTATGCATCTGCTGTAGGGAGTCTTGTGTACGCTCAAGTATGTACTCACCTGGACATAACATATGTTATTGGAATGCTTGGTCGTTACCAAATAAACCCAGGAATGGGTCATTGGAAAGTAGATACGAAAATGACGCGTTACTTGCAGGGTACAAAAGATATTGTGCTTGCTTGCAAAATAATAGAGAGCCTTCAGTTATTGGTTATTCTGATTTTGATTATGCTAAGTGCATCGATACCAAGAAATCCATATTATGTTACATTTTTATGCTCATTGAAGGACTTATCTCATGGAAGAGCGCAAAGCAGTCCTCAACTGCATCTTCCACTATGGAGGCTAAATTCATAGCATGTTATGAGGCGAGTTTTCATGGTTTATGATTGAGGAACTTTATTATGGGGCTTAAGGTAGTTAATACTATTTCGAGACCATTGAAGATTCACTATGACAATCAGGTAGCCGTTTTCTTCTCGAAGAACAACAAGCCTAGTGGTGCATCCAAACACATCGACATTAAGTACCTAGTTGTGAGAGAAAAAGTCCAAAATCAAATTGTGTCCATTCATCATATTAGTACAAAAGCCATATTAGGGGATCCCATGACGAAAGGCTTACCATCCAATCTCTTTCAAGAACATGTTGCTAGTATGGGTTTGGTTAATAGTTTTTAGTTTAAACCATGGTTTTGGACACATGACATATTTTATTTATTTTGTGACCACCTTATGTAATGGATTTGGATTTATTGTTTGTTGCTTCTTATTATAAGTGCACCTTTAAAGCTTTTTGAAATAAACAATTATGCATGGACCTCATGAACATTATAGTTTATGACTATTAAGCCATTAAATGTTGTGTTTAACGTATGTGATGGGATAGTAACCAGAGAACGGTACTCTGGCATTGGAACATGGATATTGGCTCAAATTCTTTTCTGTATAAATGACAGACGTGACTTTACTTAAGGGATATTATATATGCTTGATTATGTTGGGTTAAATCTCATGAATTAAATTGATAATAGAACCTTTAGCCAAGTGGGAGAATGTTGGACTTGACGAGAGGACCAACCCATTTATGGGGCTTATTAGGTATATTGTTTAACATTTAACACAAGCCCAATTTAATTAAATATATTATGGGTTTTATATTTGTGACATCCAATTAGGCATATTTTAAACCTTAATGGACGATTGAGATGAGGGTTGGTCCCATCACTCCCCCTATATAAGGCCTTTCTTTGGTGGAAAATGAATGCATCTAATTATCATGCTTTCACTATTCTCTACTAGATTATTGAGAGAAAAATACACACCCATCCCAATCATTATAGAGGAGAGTGGTGAAGATTCATACCCACACAGTTTCTTTCTCATTGAATCAATAATGACTTTCTTTAATTCGGGTATGTTATATTTATCAATTTGATCTCATGTTCATGTGATTGAAAAATCCTATTAATCTAATAGGGCACTCTCAAAAGGATGTCATTGAAGAGTTCGTCAATTTCCCAGATGGCATGTCCTCCTCCGGCCACCGGAGCCTGCAAAAAGAAACGGGAAATGAACACCTTGCTCTAAGATACCAAAAACAAAGACTACCAGAGGAAGGGGTGAGAAGCAAAAACACCAATACATCATAAAGTAGAAAACAAGGAGAAGAGAACGATGAAAGCAAATTACCAGAGGAATGCTTTGCAAGAGTGCGCTTTCATCCTTTGCATCATCGTTGGTTTATATATTAGAGGGAGACGAAGGAGAGAGAGAGAATGCGGTTATAACAGAAATGTGCAAGGGGAGCATTGCCTTTGCATGCATGAGCCCCAGCCAACTACTTGGCTCCACGTGGAGCCAAGTCAGGATCGATTCAATGTCTTGAATCGTCATCAGCTTCGAGGATTTCAAACGCAGCTCGAGGCGGGAGCTTCCTTCATTCTGCATAGCTCGATGTCATATTGATACTGAGCCCAGAAACTCAATACGACATGGTTCTCTTCTAATATCAACTTTCATACAAAATACTCATGCCCGAGATAATGCTTCGCAAATAATAATAATTTGTACAGTGGAATCACATATCTATTGATCTATCCATACATTTCATATCAACTTCACTTCATTAGTTACGAAATTTATTCTTCATTTGCTTTTTAATGTCACGGCGGCATGTTGCGGGTCACAGTCTACTAATCACACTTTAGTAAAGAAATGGCGAGTTATGATACATGGGCATGGAACTTGGAAATTTTTATCGATGGTGGGCGGGGGAGAGAACATTGGTACTGTGGGGTTGTCTGTGGGGGCATGGAATTTGAAATTTTGTTTGAACACGTAGTAAATTATTTGGGTATGAACCTAAACTTTTGATACATGTTCAATAAAGTCCATGAACTATATGAAAATGTTCAATGTATTCCTTCCATTGATTCAAATTTAGAGATTACATTAAATATTTTCATATAATACATAAACTATATTGAACATATACAAAAAATTTAGGATTTATATTGAACAAATTAAAGTTTAGAAATTACATCGAATAATAAGCTAAAGTTTAATAATTATATTAAATAAATTAAAAATTGAGGATTATATTGCACCCCAGGCCTAAAATTTAAAAAAAAAAAAAACCGTCTTATCCCGTTAGAAAGGCATGTTGCGACAGCAGAGCGAGTATTAGCACCCCCATCTTCAAATCACCGTCGCCCATGGCGTCTCTTCTCTCGCTTCCTTCGACTTCCTTGACGAGGTTCTCCGTCGTCTCCAATCACCCCTCTTCCTCATTCAAGGTACTCTCTCTCCTCTCTCAAGCACGATGATCCCTTTCTCATTCCTCAATCTTTCACCTCGCAGGGCGACTCCGGCAGCTTGAGAGCGAGGCCCTATTTGCTCCCACCTCCGAAACTTCAGCTGAAGAGGGGACAGCAGCAAAAGCCCCCGCTCGTCATCAGCAGCAAGGCGTCTCCGCCGCCGGCCGCGGCGCCGTCGTCCTCCGACCCTGTCCGGTTCAGGTTGGACAACTTGAGGCCCCAGCCTGGGTCCAGGAAGAAGGCCATGAGGAAGGGGAGGGGTCTCTCGGCGGTTCAAGGAGCGAGCTGCGGGTTCGGGATGATGGGTCAGAAGTCCCGGTCGTGACCGGGCGTCATCAAGGGCTTTGAGGGTGGTCAAATGCCGCTCTACCGGCGTCTCCCTAAATTGCGCGGCATTGGGGGAGGTAATGAATCGTGCCTGTTTCTTGTTGCCTTGTTCGGTCGCAATTTAGATATCTCGGTATTTGTCCAATTTTGGGATGGAATGATGTTTCCTTGTCGGATGGGCATATGTTGAGGTTTGTTGATATAACGTTAATGTAGTGGGTGGTGGATGTCATGATGAAGGATGATGCAAAAAGTTGGGGACCATGAGTGTCTAGAAGTTGTTTGAAGAAATGATTCTGTGAAGAAGGAACAAGCAGAATTGGGGGTTTAATCTGTAGGACTTTTTTTCATTTTGCTCTCTTGGCTTTGGTGCAGATCTGGCAAACTTGTGAATTGGTGTAGAATTGTTAAAAATGTATGTTTTAAGCATTATCTCTTATAAATTGTTCTTTCTCCAGCTTGTTCTACAGAAAAAGAAAAGGCTCTTTTATCTTTTTTATTTAGATATGCTTAGAAAGCAATTGCTTTTTCCATGTCCATGCTGCTCAGTTATGCAATTTTTAGTAGTTATGTTAAAGCGAATAAATTGGGGGTAGTGGAGATCATTAGGATTTTTCAGTTTTGCACCTGGAGATATAAGTTCGACAAGAAGGGCTTTACCGTGCGTATATTCCGAGTCCCAGTCATTTTCTAGCTGAAGCTGGTTGAGCTGACTAGTTTACCATGATTTTGAATGTTTCGACACTGCCCATGCTACTTTATAGTTTCTGTATGTACAGACTTCATGGTAAAGTGCTTTACTACAAAGCTGCAAGCAGAAAAAAAAAATTAAGTCTATTCCAACAAGAACTAGTCTCTGGTCATTTTAAGCTGCCTGTCACTTTAAGGTTTGTGATCATGCTGCATTTTAATCAGCAATCAGACATGGAACGTTGGGATGACTTCACACAACTCCATAAAAAAAGCTTTCAGATCCTTTTTTCCTGGATATTGCAGTCTGGCCAAGGTAGTTCGTCATGTTCGATCACGCTCATTCAGAAGTTTTTCATTGATGGTTTGGCCTAGTCATGGGTTATCTTGACCCTATTTCTAACCAAATGTCTGCATTTTATTTCTTCTTTAGTTGGTAGTTACCAAAAGCATAATATGATGCCACCCTAAGTGGTGTGCATGTGATTTTCGGACAGATTTTGCTTAAATATCCTGTTGGTTAAATTTCTGATGGAAGCAAGGATATTGGCAAGGCATACAAAATCCTCGAGAAGTTGGACAACAGCAAGTCTTCTTGACAGTGTTTTACACTCGCATGTCATATAGTTAACATCTGTTTATGAACAAGTATTTATCTTTTTAAGTATATCTTGAGAATGATCAACGAATCTTGTTTCCACCCTTACAGGGTACATTGTTCACTCTTTTAAATCAAATCTTGTGGTTTCTGTAATGAGTGCTTTTATGTAACACTAATCTGATTTGTGGGTGTCCCATCATTGTCAAGAAGCCATGCTTCCTTGCTCTCTTTCATCTTGGCACCACTAATATTTCATGGACACGCCTAATAGAAATAGTTAAGTAAGAGTCATCCAGAGTAAGGGCAATCTGGAATACAAGACTTCTGAGTTACCAGAATGAATTTATTCATACAAGATGCCATTATATGTATATTAATTGTGAAGGATCGTTAATTGTGGTACATCATTTGGGAGAATCCTTGAATTGCAATAACTACAGCTTTAAGAACTAATGACCAATAAACAAAAGATGGTGGGAAATGTCAAGGGGCCAGCAGTCATATCTCCCCTGAAATTTTTAGTTTACCTACAAATTGGAATGAGTGGTGTAAATATAGGTATAGGCACGTGGCTCTTGTTTTGCTGTTCAGCCTTATGTTTGTTCCTTCAGTTGAAAATTCTAGCGGCACAGGTTTTTCTAGAAGAGAAGATCTTTGCTTTGTGTGGGCAAAAATGTCTCTACATCTCATGTGCCTAATTATACTTCATACAATGTAATTGCTGAGACCTTTTGTTTCTTTGTTTTACCGGCAAGGCATGCATGCGGGATTACCTAAGTATGTTCCTGTCAATCTAAAGCACATTGAAGCAGCTGGATTTCAAGAAGGGGATGAGGTGTCTCTAGAGACTTTAAAGAGTAAGGGTCTGATTAACCCATCTGGAAGAGAAAGGAAACTCCCTTTGAAGGTATGAACATACCTGGGTATGGTTAAAGTGTTGCCGCAGTCATATAAAGGCTGTCCCTGCTCTTCTTAAGTGCATCACCCTTTTCTTTTTCCCCTTTAGAGCAGCACTTCTACCCTTAGTGGTGGCCTTTTAAGGGTCATTTTGTAGCACTTAGGCCTCGAGATTTTGTCAATGATGTCTCCATCTTCTAGATTTCATTCAGAAGCACATGCTTGCTCCCTATATCTGCTTAATGGAACTTGTATTCCCTGTTTTTCCAACATAAGCATACAAGTGGATTTATCATTGTCGTCAGTGCTTGCAAGTTGAATCCATTTAATATTGCCTTCTCTAATCATAATATGCGCTTATCACGTAATGCTTGTGTTCTTCTAGCTTCGTAGAAGAATGGTAAAAAAGTCCTTTATTTCCCTATTTTTAGGGCAGCAACAAGTGGAGCTTGTCTTCTTGTAAGTTTTCTCAAACTGTTGCGAACTGTTTGGTAAAGTTAAATGTTAAGGCGCGTGCCTTTTCAGCGGCAGCGAAAGAGAAGCTTGAGGCTGCTGGCTGTTCCCTCACTGTCTTGCCTGGCCGAAAGAAGTGGGTTAAGCCTTCTGTTGCCAAGAACTTGGCACGTGCCAAAGAATACTTTGCCAAGAAAAAGGCTGTATCTGCCGCATCGGAACCTTCTTCGTGAGCCATTTCAAACTTTCAAGGTGTTCATTTTTTGGCCCCTTTCTCCTCTGTGTCTAGTTGCTCTACTAGCTCTTATGTTTAAGTTGCGTCTCTTACAGTATCCCTGATTCATTCCCATTAGTTTAGTTCAGCACTAGAAAGGTGCTAATTAAGCTTTTTTTCCTCAAGATTCATTTAAATTTTACTATAAAATTCTAGCAAGTCTGGATGCAAATGTTTGATGATTCTCTCTGTAGCGGATGATGTCTGATGAAACTCCCAGCTTTTTTCCTCTGTCTAGTTCCGTGTACATCAAGATCGTGATCCTAAATCCGGTACCTTACCTTCTTTGATCATTTGCTCTGGAAATAACTTGGAGAGAGGGGGAATTACCAGCTTCTGGGCATAAAATTGGGCATCAATTTCCTACATGGAGACTATGACTAGATTGATGGCATTGTGTCGCCCATCTGAGCTCCGCTCACGTTCGTAATTTATGAACCCTCAAACCGTGGCCAAGCTTGTCGAATGGTAAATGAGACTATACTACCGTCGAGTTTGATATACTTCCTATTTCTGGGAGTGTAGCTGCCTAAAGATATTGCATAATTCACACGCCATGTAAAATAAGTCCATCTGGTCTGCAGCGATGCAGTAATCTCTAGCTCGCCAGAATAAAAGTGAACGGTAGGGAAAAGGATAAAGGAGTACTCGGGCAATCCTTGATTCGCAAATGTGCGGGTGCTAGAAGTGGAAAAATGACTAATACTTACGGGACCAGATTTGACAAAGTAACCGCCGGATCTTCCCCACTTTTCTTCTTTTTCTCCGTTTTATTCCCTACTCCGAAAATTCAAGCTTTTCTCCTTTTTTTATAAAAAAGGGGAGGCAGATTTTATTTTAATCTTTTAGGTTAGGGAGGGGAGGGCCACGTGTCGAGCAACTGGTGGCGGAAGACTTGGCCACTGGCCAATTCCGTACCGCGATTCCCCAGAACGGGACGGGACTTGGGGTTCCTGACAGCGAACGGGGAAGAAGACGACGTGGTGGTCTCTCTGTTCCCCGTGGAGCTGCTCCTCTTGCTACGGGCCCACGTGATAATTAAATGTCGCCCGCAATTAATCTGATTTTATTTGTTTTTCCCAATTTTTCCTGATAAATAAATAAATAAATGGAGAAAAATGGAAAGCGAAAAAAAATAAAAAAATGAGGCCTGGAAAAAGGGTAGTGGAGATAAAGCGCTAGAAAAAAAATAAGGTAATGGACGGCTGAAAATACCCGAGAGAAGGAGAGAGAGGGGGAGCATCCTAGTCACCTCCACCGTCACGCGTCTTATCACGATCTCTCTCTCTTTTTTATTTTTTTTTAACCTTTTTAAATCTTTTTTTGTATTTCTTTCCTTTACATTTAAGCAAAAATCATGTCCGACATTATTATTGCGTCACTTTTGTGGAATTTTGCGATTGTGTTGGTGGTTTCCTTTGCGGCTGAGAGATATTATTGTTGATCTTTTGCTCGGATGTAAAATTGCGGAAAGTCCGATATTTTCACAACACGAACATCTTTGACAACGTATTATTTTATGGGAAAAAGCCACCAAATCTTGCCTGGGCAAGCGAGGGCGAGCCTCCTCGCCAAGATCGGGCGACGCTCGCCCTCGCCCGGATCCGTGAGGGGCCGCCCACGCCGACGCCGAGGCCCTCTCGCCGTAAAAAAAAAAAAAAAAAAAAAAAAAAAAAAAGCGGAAAAAGACGAAAATACCCATGGACAATATACATTGGGGTAAATGTGTCACAAATAAGAAAGTTTGGAATTTTTGGTGTCACAAAAAAAAGTTCGGGGTAAATGTGTCACAGAGGGTAAAGTTTTGGATTTTTTGTGGCTTTTTCCCTTATTTTATTGCGATATACTGGAAATAGCAACGCTTGAGAGAAAAAAGAAAAATGTTCCGTTTTGACAATTTTGATCAATTTCCCATTCGCCTAGAATTCATTAAAGTTTCCCTAAATTGTTATCTATTGTCGTTCCAACGATGAGTCTACAACCAAATGGTGTACATGAAATGTGTGTAGCTAGTCGTGTAGTTCAAAACTTGGTTTATATGCAGATGTTCGATTTCCAAGCCTATCCTCGATTTCATGAAATCTTTGGATGGTTTGCAAAAGACAGTCCTAAGCTTGGGTGTATCGTCGTTCTTAAATTTCTCACTCATGCCCGGTAGCATTGTAGTGATAGGTTCTTCAATGGGCAATTTCTGCTTCGTTGATGTCTTAAATTGACTATTCTACCTCTAGCCAAAAAAAAAAATCAACTATTCTACCAACAGGTTAAGTAGGTCCAACCCTATCCAAATTTCTTGTCGGTGAGCAAATAGTTACGATTATATATTTGTTAATGTTACGATTTATCGTTAATTATCACTAGGTATAATGTTGGGTCATGTTTTCCATCAATTTTTATCGTCGAGAAATTTGTATTATTCAATAACAGCTATTGATATTATCCAAATGTAAACTTCACTAAAATATAGACGCACACACAAAAATCAAACATAAACACTAATCTTACCCTCCCCTATCTCTCCTTCCTCTACCGCCCACGCATTTGTCATGATCATGATCCCGTGCCAGCCCTATTGTTGTGGCGCCATAGCCGTACACCAATCATTTTCGCCCGCCTTGTTGTCGTCGTGAGAAGAGAGAGAGAGAGATTTTAAATGGATTGGTTGTGTATGATACCTACTTAAATGTAAAATTTGCAAAACAACCGGTCAATAAGATGCCTGAATTTCCTCTGATAACAAATGGAGGAAAACATACCATTTCTGTCCATAAACTATGAGTCTCATCCTGCCAAATTGCTAGATTTTAACCTTCCATTTGGAAGAGAAGATGAGCGAGCGAAAGAAAGAGTGTCGAACGAATTACCGCGACCTTGTAGTCCCTCTTTACCTTCACCTCCTACTTTCTTCAATTACATTTTCTTTGACTTTAGTCCGCCGCCCACCAAGAAACCATTCCAAACATAGCCTAAGTCTAGTCAACCAACACGATCAGGACAAAAAGTCAATGGAGCTTGCTTCCACCTCGTGGCAAATACTCAACTCAGCCACGCACGGCGAAATCATCGCTTATCAAAACACATAATGCTAAGTTCATTACGTAAGGGTAAGCCTTTGCCCTGAATGTTACCAATTTCGAACCCTATCGCATCCGTGGACTGACTGTTCCGTGTCTGTTCCTATCGAGGAGAATGTTTTTGTCAGCGTGCAAATTCCTTTAAGAGGGTCTAAGGTAGATGCTATCAATGGAAAAACTCAAAGTTGAGTTAGGCACTTCAATCAGGCCAAATTTGTTGCCCTCGTCGTCTTAGAAGCATAGTTTATTTTTAAGCCAGTGGGTCTTGGTCGGGTTCACTTAGGGCATATCGGGTCTAATTATAGCTAATTGTCACTGTCGAAACTTGCCCAAATTTGTGTTTCGAGCCCTCGTGGAGATTGTGGGCCTCGATAGCTAGGGCCATGATTAGGTCTATTTCAACATCACCGAATAATTTCATTATGAGATATCGATTTAATTTTCTCTCGAGCCCTATGACCACTTCACTGGTGCACAGTTTGACACTGATTCTAATTACCGGTCTCTTGGTAAAGTACTCAATCATTCAAAATGCGTGGTATAAATATATTCGTAGGTAAACCTAATTAATGGATGAGCCTAAGCGGCCATGTTTAGTGTTGAGCCTAAAAATCGTTATCCAAACATGTTAATGATTTGAAGAAATGTAATATATTGTATCTAAATCGATAGAGGTTAGGTGGTGGGCTTGAGTAAATCAAGGAAGAAAGGGAATGGCTCCCCCATTTGGTCGGTTAGGTTTGAGCGGCTCATTGAATCGCCTGCTCCAATTATAATATTTATTTATGGGCCAGGTGGCACGCTTATCTTATCTCTAGGTACAAGTCAATTAGACATAGTTTAGCAACAAAAATAAAGTGAATTAGTGATAGACATTGAAACATATTTCTTGGGAAACAAACGAGCATGCACGATAAAGTCGGGTATAATTTTTTCCAAATTCTATGTTTGAACAGGATCTAACTCGTCTGCGGTTCGATCGTTTGAATCGAGAATCGAACCATGGCCGGATTCGATTTTCACCCCGTTCGATCGGTTGAATCAAGAATCGAACCATGGCCCGATTCGAATTTCAATAGGTATGAAACGAAGGTGAATCGAACTGTCAATAGCCAACTGAGCTGGGCACTTACGTCGGATCGGACCGAGTTAAAAAAAAAAAAAAACACTGGTCCGATCGGATCCGGATCCGGATCCAGTTTCGAAGCCCCCCCGCCCCATATGGAAACGAAGGACAATCCCATCTCCTCATCGTCATGGATCCGGTTTCTCTTTCCTTCCTTTCCTCCCTCGCCAATTTCAAACCAAAAACCTACCCATTTTGAAAACGTGAATCCGCTCTCGCTCGGGGAGGGGGCGCCCACCGGGCCACAAGATATTTCTTTTTTCTCCGGATTAAAGTAAATGATTTCCCTCCCGAGACGGGAGTGGGTCGCCAAAACCGATGACATTTCTCGCGGGAGGCACCGCCTGCGTGAAACAATCAAAAGAGGCAAAAACAAAAAACACAAAAAATACGCACAATAAAAAAGAAGAAAAACGAAAAGGAAGGAAATGAAAAATCTCACTTCATGCTGACAATAGACCTTGGAACAAGAAACTCAAAAAACCCGATCTTTTTCCTCTTCTTCTCCTCACTTCGACTCGCCCGGTTCATTAGTTGCGGAGAGAGAGCGAGAGAGAGAGAGAGAGAGAGAGAGAGTGGGACTGAGACAGGGACGGAGACAGGGACGTTGCAGCCTTGCATTTGCAGGCCTTCCCTTTTCTCTCTCTCTCTCTCCTCTGTCATCGCTGTTGCCCAATCACACGAGAACGCATTTGCTTCTCTCTCTCTGTCCATATTATTTTTCTTTCTTGCGGATTCTCTTGTTCTTCTTCTTCTCGCTCCTCTCTCTCTAGCCATCGAACCCACCCTCCTCCTCCTCGTCTATAAAGTTGAACCGTGCCTCTCCTACATGACCCTTCTTTGTGCCTCCCGCCTAACACCCCTCTCGCCCCGTCCCCTCTTGCTTGTTAATACTCCTTCCCCCTTCTCTCTTTCCCCTTTTTACCCCCCCTTAAAATTAGTCCTCCTTTGGGGGGAGCCCTTGTACAGTTCTTAGCTCAGGTACTCTCTCTCTCTCTCTCTCTCTCTCTGTCTTTCTCTCCCTCCCTCCCTTTCTCTTGCGGGTGGTTTGTGTTTGAAAGGAAGAAGCTTTTGCTTCTAAGGTGTTTGGGGGCTTTGACGGGTCATCTCGTGTGTTTCTTCTTGATAATTAGTACGTTGGGATTCTTCAATTGGCAGATCTTGATATCTGAGCTGAGATTTGGGGGATATGCGAAGCGGCTCCTTCATTTTCTTCACCTGCCTGAAATTCATCTTTAAAAGCGACCAAGTTTTTTTTTTTTTTTTTTCTTGTTTGGCTTCATTTCCGGGACCCTACGGGCGCATTTGGCAACGTTTCTGTTTTCTATTTTTTTATTTTTTTGTTCCTTAAAAAAAAAAAAAATCCGTTTGGTAACGCATTTTATTTTTCTATTTCTTGAAATAAAAAAAAGAAGCCAAGAAATAGATTTGGAGCAGAAATAAAAGAAAAAATCCACTTCTTTATTCTTAAAAATAGAAATAGAAAGGTCCCGGTCCCAAGCCGCAACCTCAACTCCTCCTCTATCCTCCGTCGTCTGCAAACCGTCTCAAAGCACCGGTCCGATCCATTCTCGGCAGAAAAAATTTAAAAATAAAAAAAATTTCAAAAATCAGAAAAATTCTCAGAAAATCCATAAAAATCAGAAAAACTCAGAAAACCCATAAAAATTTGTAAAATTTCGAAATTGAAAAAATTAAAAAAATTCATAAAAAGCTTTCTCGAAAATAAAAAGAGACAAATTTCGGGAAAGTAAAAAGTTTTAATAAAATTTTCCCAAAAAAATAAAAAATAAAAAATTCACATAATGGCTTAGAATAAATTAAAAAATTCCGAAAATTCATAAAAATTAGAAAAATTTCAGAAAAATCCCATAAAAAATTAGAAAATTAAAAAATTCCCAAAATTCATATAAATCAAAAAAATTCTCAGAAGATCCATAAAAATCAGAAAAACTCAGAAAACCCTTAAATATTTGCAAAATTCCGAAATTGAAAAAATTAAAAAAATTTCATAAAAAATTTTCGGAAAAATAAAAAGAAACAGATTTAGGGAAAGTAAAAAATTTTAATAAATTTTACCACAAAAAAAATATAACAAAAATTCACATAATGGGCTTAAAAATGTGGCCACACCCACTTTTGAATGAAATTTAAATTTTTGAGGTGCCCAAGTAGTATTTTTGAAGATTCCTTAGTTTAGGGATTAAAAGGGGTTTTAAACCCCTAAAAAGGATTAGACAAACCAATAAATCATGCTTATTGATTTTTTTTTCACTTATAACTTGCACTTATAATTAAATAAAAGATATATATTTGAATGCAAAAAATTGGGAATAGAAATTTTATATAGATTCTAAACGCGTTTTGTTCTAAAAATAAATTTTCAAGCGATTCTACTAAACGCATTATTTTGCTTCAGAAACTCTTCAAAAAATAGAAATAGAAAAAATTATTTCTATCCCTCCCTCTCTTTTTCAAAAACTCTGCCATTGGGACATAAGTTCAACAACCTCCGACACTTGACAAGATGTGCATGGAATCTTGTCCTTTCATCTGTCAGATATTCACGTGCATGTGTAAAGAGAATGGCGATGTGGATTGATCAGAGGTACGCGGAGGCAGCCAATATTTTCTCGTCCAGAACAGGTTAAGAAAGGGAGGAGGACCAAAGACAAGAGAAAAAAAACAGAGCCGGAGGAGAGAAAGGTGTGGAGAGAGAGCAAGAAGAGAGAAACTGAGAGAGAGACGTCGGAGGAGGGGAATATAGTAAGAGTTTCCTGGCAACCGGCCACGTCCAAATTCCATTCGACGACCTCCAGGCAACACCCTCAAGCCTGCGATTTCTTCGTCCACAGCACCAATCTTCCGGTGAGTTTTTGAGTTCGATCTATGTCCCCGAGGATCCCGGGTCGGAAATGTTGCGAGGCGACCGGACTAAGTCCGATATATCGCAAGTTCGCCCTCTATTCGACGTTGCCGAGCCGGGTAGGGCCACTTCTGACGACTGAGCTCGCGTTCTTCTTCGCCCCGCCTGAGACCAGGATGTGTCCTTCTTTTTATGCTTGTGTTGGATGCCAAAGAAGCGTTTTCTGAGTCGATGTCGAGCATGGCTTGTTCATTGTATTTTGAGTTTGGGTTGATTTCGTGTGCCGTTTGAGTGGGAGGTTTTCTTTCCAGCATTGCACACCATGTGCTTGTTGGAGTTGCATCAACTAGATCCGTAAACTTTTTGCTGGACTGTTAGGATGCTTGGCTTGTGATGCCTGAAGATGGTGTTGGGTTATATTCACGGCAAATGCTTTCATCGCTACATGTTTGTGCTTCTTTGTTCTTTTCGTCCTATGTGTGTTCTCTGATGATAGAGTTGTGTATGTGATGTGTTTGGCTGGTCATTGCTACCGACGACGTAAAGACTCGCTAACTCTGGTGGTTGGTTTGGTAGCGTGAGATAGTGCCTTTCTTGTCGAGCATCGGATGTTGTTATTATTGTTGAAGTTCCGGTGTTCTAGATATCTGAGCTGAGATTTGGCAGATCTTGATATCTGAGCTGAGATTTGGGGGATATGCGAAGCGGCTCCTTCATTTTCTTCACCTGCCTGAAATTCATATTTAAAAGCGACCAAGTTTTTTTTTTTTTTTCTTCTTGTTTTGGCTTCATTTCCGGGACCCTATGTTGCCAGATCCATGCCGGCAAGGCACAAATCCCGTAGATTTGCTCTCGCCCCGTTTTGTTTGTGATGGGCCCTCCATGGAATCGGGCTAATTTCGCCGGTTCCATCGGTCCCTAAGAGAATTTTTTGGGGAAAAATTCGAACCTGTCGATTATTCCAGCGTTGTGGTTGTTCTTTTTCTGTTTGTCTTTTCTGGGCCGGAGTCAAGATGCTCTCTCGAGTTCTTTATCGCGAAATTAAGTAATTAATTGGACATAACTCGCGGACCAGATCTTGATCTTGAAACTGTCGGCATCTATTGCACGCCATCCAAATTAACTGATGTGATTTACAAAGGTTCTGTTCTGTTTTGCCCTTTCCCAATCGACGGGTTCTAGGTTTTAAACTCCGATCTGTTTCTGTGGACAGGAACTTTCTACACACAAACATCAACTCAGAAAGAGCGCATATTTATCTTTCAAGAAGAACAAGAATGAATCCCTGTTCGATCCAGCAAACATCAACTCAGATAGAGCACATATTTATAGTTCAGGAACTATATCATACATTAAATTAAAGTTTATAAATTATATGTCATTTTCCATTTCCTTTTCGTTTCCTCTCTCACACTTTCTCGCTCTCGCTCTGCATCTTATCCGTAAGAAGGACATGTTCTGATAGCAGAGCGAGGCTTAACACCCCCCATCTCCCGCTCCCAATCGCCCATGGCGTCTCTTCTGTCTCTTCCTTCGACTTCCTTTACGAGGCTCGCCCTCGTCTCCAGTCATCCCTCTTCCTCATTCAAGGTACGCACTCTCTCTTCTCTCTCGGGCACGGTGACCCTCTTCTCACTGTTGGAAGCAAACTCCTCAATCTTTCACCTCGCAGGGCGACCCCAGCAGCTTGAGAGCGAGACCCTGTTTGTTCCCACCTCCGAAGCTTCAGCTGAAGAGGGGACAGCAGCAAAAGCCCCCGCTCGTCATCAGTGGCAAGGCGTCTCCGCCGCCGGCCGCGGCGCTGTCGTCCTCCGACCCCGTCCGGTTCAGGCTGGATAACTTGGGACCCCAGCCTGGGTCCAGGAAGAAGGCCAAGAGGAAGGGGAGGGGTATCTCGGCGGGTCAAGGAGCGAGCTGCGGGTTTGGGATGAGGGGTCAGAAGTCCCGGTCGGGACCGGGCGTCATGAAGGGCTTTGAGGGTGGTCAAATGCCGCTCTACCGGCGTCTCCCTAAATTGCGCGGCATTGCGGGAGGTAATGAACTGTGCCTGTTTCTTGTTGCCTTGTTCGGTCGCGATTTAGATATCTCGGTATTTTTCCGATTTTGGGATGGAATGATGTTTCTTTGTCGGATGGGCATATGTTGAGGTTTATTGATATAACGTTAATGTAGTGGGTGGTGGATGTCATGATCAAGGATGATGCAAAAAGTTGGGGACCATGAGTGTCTGGAAGTTGTTTGAAGAAATGATTCTGCGGAGAAGGAACAAGCAATATCGGGGGTTTAATCTTTAGGACCTTTTTTCCGTTTTGCTCTGTTGGCTTTGGTGCAGATCTAGCAAACTTGTGAATTGGTGTAGAATTGTTAAAAATGCATGTTTTAAGCATTATCTCTTGTAAATTGTTCTTTCTCTAGCTTGGTCTACAGAAAAAGAAAAGGTTCTTTCATCTTTTTTATTTAGATATGCTTAGAAAGCAGTTGCTTTTTCCATGTCCACGCTACTCAGTTATGCAATTGTTTTTTTTTTTTGGTCCGCAGTTATGCAAATTTTAGTAGTTATGTTAAAGCGAATAAATTGGGGGTAGTGGAGATCATTGGGATTTTTCAGTTTTGCACCTTGAGATATAGGTTCGACAAGAAGGGCTTTACCATGTGTATATTCCGAGTCCCAGTCATTTCTAGCTGAAGCTGGTTGAGCTGACTAGTTTACCGTGATTTTGACTGTTTCGACACTGCCCATGCTACTATATAGTTTATCTATCACAGACTTCATGGTAAAGTGCTCTACTACAAAGCTGCAAGCAGAAAGAAAAATTAAATCTGTTACAACAAGGACTAGTCTCTGGTCATTTTAAGCTGCCTGTCACATTAAGGTTTGTGATCATACTGCATTTAATCAGCAATCAGACATGGAACGTTGAGATGACTTCACACAACTCCATAAAAATAAGCTTTCAGATCCTTTTTTTCCTGGATATTGCAGTCTAGCCAAGGTAGTTTGTCACGTTCGATCACGCTCATTCAGAAGTTTTTCATTGATGGTTTGGCCTAGTCACGGGTTATCTTGACCCTATTTCTAACCAAATGTCTCCATTTTATTTCTACTTTAGTTGGTGGTTACCAAAAGCAAAATATGATGCCACCCTAAGTGGTGTGCATGTGATTTTGGGACGGATCATGCTTAAATATCCTGTTGGTTAAATTTCTGATGGAAGCAAGGATATTGGCAAGGCATACTAAATCCTCGAGAAGTTGGACAACAGCAAGTCTTCTTGATAGTGGTTTACACTCGCATGTCATATAGTTAACGTCTGTTTTTGAGCAAGTATTTATCTTTTTAAGTATATCTTGAGAATGATCAACGAATCTTGTTTCCACCCTTACAGGGTACATTGTTCACTCTTTTAAATCAAATCTTGTGGTTTCTGTAATGAGTGCTTTTATGTAACACTAATCTGATTTGTGGGTGTCCCATCATTGTCAAGGAGCCATGCTTCCTTGCTCTCTTTCATCTTGGCACCACTAATATTTCATGGACATGCCTAATAGAAATAGTTAAGTAAGAGTCATCCAGAGAAAGGGCAATCTAGAATACAAGACTTCTGAGTTACCAGAATGAATTTATTCATACAAGATGCCATTATATGTATATTAATTGTGGTACATCATTTGGGAGAATCCTTGATATGCAATAACTACAGCTTTAAGAACCAATGACCAATAAACAAAAGATGGTGGGAAATGTCAAGGGGCCAGCAGTCATATCTCCCCTGAAATTTTTAGTTTACCTACAAATTGGAATGAGTGTTGTAAATATAGGTGTAGGCACATGGTGGTATACCATTTCTCTTGTTTTGCTGTTCAGCCTTATGTTTGTTCCATCAGTTGAAAATTCTAGCGGCACAGGTTTTTAGAAGAGAAGATCTTTGCTTTGTGTGGGCAAAAATGTCTCTACGTCTCATGTGCCTAATTATACTTCATACAATGTAATTGCTGAGACCTTTTGTTTCTTTGTTTTACTGGCAAGGCATGCATGCGGGATTACCTAAGTATGTTCCTGTCAATCTAAAGCACATTGAAGCAGCTGGATTTCAAGAAGGAGATGAGGTGTCTCTAGAGACTTTAAAGAGTAAGGGTCTGATTAACCCATCTGGAAGAGAAAGGAAACTCCCTTTGAAGGTATGAACATGCCTGGGTATGGTTAAAGTGTTGCCACAGTCATATAAAGGTTGTCCCTGCTCTTCTTTGGTGCATCACCTTTTTCTTTTTCCCCTTTAGAGCAGCACTTCTACCCTTAGTGGGGGCCTTTTAAGGGTCATTTTGTAGCACTTGGGCCTCAAGATTTTGTCAATGATGTCTCCATCTTCTAGATTTCAATCAGAAGCATATTCTTGCTCCCTATATCTGCTTAATGGAACTTGTATTCCCTGTTTTTCCAACATAAGCATATAAGTGGATTTATCATTGTCGTCAGTGCTTGCGAGTTGAATCCATTTAATATTGCCTTCTCTAATCATAATATGCGCTTATCACACAATGCTTGTGTTCTTCTAGCTTTGTAGAAGAATGGTAAGAAAGTCCTTTATTTCCCTATTTTTAGGGCAGGAACAAGTGGAGCTTGTCTTCTTGTAAGTTTTCTTGAACTGTTGTGAACTGTTTGGTTGTTACCACACTTTCAGATTTTAGGAGACGGGGAACTAAGTGTCAAGTTAAATGTAAAGGCCCGTGCCTTTTCAGCGGCAGCGAAAGAGAAGCTCGAGGCTGCTGGCTGTTCCCTCACTGTCTTGCCTGGCCGAAAGAAGTGGGTTAAGCCTTCTGTTGCCAAGAACTTGGCACGTGCCGAAGAATACTTTGCCAAAAAAAAGGCTGCATCTGCCGCATCAGAACCTTCTTCGTGAGCCATTTCAAAGTTTCGAGGTGTTCATTTTTTGGCCCCTCTCTCCTCTGTGTCTAGTTGCTCTTCTAGCCCTTATGTTCATGTTGCGTCTCTTACAGTATCCCTGATTCATTCCCATTAGTTCAGCACTAGAAAGGTGCTAATTAAGCTTTTGTTCCTGTAGATTCGTTTAAATTTCACTATAAAATTCTAGCAAGTCTGGATGCAGATGTTTGATGATTCTCTCTGTAGCGGATGATGTCTGATGAAACTCCCAGCTTCTTTCCTCTGTCTAGTTCCGTGTACATCAAGATCGTGACCCTAAATCCGGTACCTTACCTCCTTTGATCATTTGCTCTGGAAATAACTTGGAGAGAGGGGGAATTACCAGCTTCTGGGCACAAATTTGGGCGTCGATTTCCTACATGGAGACTATGACTAGATTGACGCGGTAATTTATGAACCCTCAAACCGTTGCCAAAGCTTGTCGAATGGTAAATGAGACTATACTACCCTCGAGTTTGATGTACTTCCTATTTCTGGGAGTGGAGCTGCCTAAAGATAATGCATAATTCACACGCCATGTAAAATAAGTCCATCTGGTCCGCAACGATGCAGTAATCTCTAGCTCGCCGGAATATAAGTGAACGAAAGGGAATCGTTGATTCGCAAATGTGCAGGTGCTAGAAGTGGAAAAATGACTAGTACTTGCGAGTGCATCGAGTGGTATACATACAAGGCCGACCTAGTGACAGTACCAAATGTTGATTGTCGGATCATGTTCAATTAGCATCGAACTGACCAAGGTCCGGACCACATGCATCGTTTCATATGGCCCCTAACGTGATGGGAGTTCAATGGCATGTTTCAATCACTTTTCGATATTTGAAATAACATTACCTCCCTTTGACTCGTTTCATCATAGTCATGCATTTAATATACAAAATTATCTTTCATCCTAAGCATCATTCAAATTGATAGTCTAGCACTGAACTATTGAGATGATTCGATTTCTCGTGGTGTCTAAGCACGTTGCGTAAAGAGTCTTACGTGATAACGGGAAAAAACAAAATGACGGGAGAGAAAAGATGCCCTTGACGCATTCTGCCCGTGTTAAGGTGAATCCTTTACTTTCAAAGACCACGAAAGATGATAAAAACTCCGGTTCTAAACACTGAGCCTCAATCCTAGAGACCACGGGCCATGGCCATACGATGTAACAACTTTTCACCTTCGAACCTCTTCGAGGGCTCCGGCGAATCGCATGTCGTCACGATCTCTAAACCACGCGAACAAAAATGCCATCGACGCAGTCCATGTCGAACCGGATCCAAAAACTCTCTAGAAGCATCTCGAGCTTGTACCGGGGCCAACAACAAGCAATGGGGTCGCGGGGACAAATTACAGACGGGACCGGATTTGACAAAGTAACCGCCGGATCTTCCCCACTTTTCTTCTTTTTCTCCGTTTTATTCCCTACTCCGAAAATTCAAGTTTTTCTCCCTTTTTTTTTTACAAAAAAGGAGAGGCAGATTTTATTTTAATCTTAGGTTAGGGAGGCGAGGGGCCACGTGTCGAGCAACTGGTGGCGGAAGACGTGGCCACTGGCCAATTCCGTACCGCGATTCCCCAGAACGGGACGGGAGTGGGGTTCCTGACAGCGAACGGGGAAGAAGACGACGTCGTGGTCTCTCTGTTCCCCGTGGAGCTGCTCCTCTTGCTACGGGCCCACGTGATAATTAAATGTCGCCCGCAATTAATCTGATTTTATTTGTTTTTCCCAATTTTTCCTGATAAATAAATAAATGGAAAAAATGTAAAGCGAAAAAAGATAAAAAAAAAAATGAGGCCTGGAAAAAAGGTAGTGGAGATAAAGCGCTAGAAAAAAAATAAGGTAATGGACGGCTCAAAATACCCGAGAGAAGGAGAGAGAGAGGGGGAGCATCCTAGTCACCTCCACCGTCACGCATCTTATCACGATCTCTCTCTCTTTTTTATTTTATTTTTAACCTTTTTAAATCTATTTTCGTATTTCTTTCCTTTACATTTAAGCAAAAATCATGTCCGACATTATTATTGCGTCACTTTTGTGAAATTTTGCGATTATGTTGGTGGTTTCCTTTGCGGCTGAGAGATATTATTATTATTTTTTTTTGTAAAGGTAAGAATTATTATTTTTTTTTTTTCAGAACCTGGGGAACCCTCCGTGACTACCGACAGTAGGAAAGAAAGGGGCGGCGGCATGTGCATGCCCACCACACACACGTCTGTGGGTTAAGTCACCTGCAAGACCCGGGATTCGAACACTCAACCTTTTGCGAGGAAGAGTCGCATTTCAAAGAAGCCGCCACCCCGGGTGGATGGTAAGAATTATTATTATTGATCTTTGCTCGGATGTAAAATTGCGGAAAGTCCGATATTTTCACAACACGAACATCTTTGACAACGTATTATTTTATTGCGATATACTGGAAATAGCAACGCTTGAGAGAAAAAAGAAAAATGTTCCATTTTGATAATTTTGATCAATTTCCCATTCGCCTAGAATTCATTAAAGTTTCCCTAAATTGTTATCTGTTGTAGTTCCGACGATGAGTCTACAACCAAATGGTGTACGTGAAATGTGTGTAGCTGGTCGTGTAGTCCAAAACTTGGTTTATATGCAGATGTTCGATTTCCAAGCCTATCCTCGATTTCATGAAATCTTTGGATGGTTTGCAAAAGACAGTCCTAAGCTTGGGTGTATCGTCGATCTTAAATTTCTTACTCATGCCGATAGCACTGTAGTGATGGGTTCTTCGATGGGCAATTTCTGCTTCGTTGATGTCTTAAATCGACTATTCTGCCTCTAGCCAAAAAAAAAAATCAACTATTCTACCAACAGATTAAGTAGGTCCAACCCCATCCAAATTCTTTTTCGGTGAGCAAATAGTTACCATTATATATTTGTTAATGTTACGATTTATCGTTGATTATCACTACGTATAATGTTAGGTCATGTTTTCCGTCATTTTTTATTGTCAAGAAATTTGTATTATTCCATAATAGTTATTGATATTATTCAAATGTAAACTTAACTAAAACATAGATGCACACACAAAAATCAAACATAAACGCTAATCTTACCCTCCCCTATCTCTCCTCCCTTTGCCACCTAGGCATTTGTCATGATCATGATCCCGTGCTAGCCCTATCGTTGTGGTGCTATAGCCGTGCACCGATCATTTTCCGCCCACCTTGTTGTTGTTGTGAGGAGAGAGAGAGAGAGAGAGATTTTGGATGGATTGGTTGTGTATGACACCTACTTAAATGTAAAATTTGCAAAACAACCGGTCAATAAAATACCTGAATTTCCTTTGATAACAAAAGGAGGAAAACATACCATTTCTATCCATCAACTGTGAGTCTCGTCTTGCCAGATTGCTAGATTTTAATCTTCCATTTGGAAGAGGAGATGAGCGAGCGAAAGAAAGAGCGTCGAACGAGTTACCGCGACCTTGTAGTCTCTCTTTACCTTCACCTCCTACTTTCTTCAATTACATTTTCTTTGACTTTATTCCCCCGCCCACCAAGAAACCATTCCAAACATAGCCTAAGTCCAGTCAACCAACACGATCAGGACAAAAAGTCAATGGAGCTTGCTTCCACCTCGTGGCAAATACTCAACTCAGCCACGCACGGCGAAATCATCGCTTGTCAAAACACATAAAGCCAAGTTCATTACGTAAGGGTAAGCCTTTGCCCTGAATGTTACCAATTTCGAACCCTATCGCATCCGTGGACTGACTGTTCCATATCTTTTCCTTTCGAGGCAAATGTTTTTGTCAACGTGCAAATTCCTTTAAGAGGGTCTAAGGTAGAGGCTATCAATGGAAAAACTCAAGAGTTGAGTTAGGCACTCCAATCAGGCCAAATTTGTTGCCCTCGTCGACTTAGAAGCATAATTTATTTTTAAGCCAGTGGGTCTTGGTCGGGTTCACTTAGGGCATATCGGGTCTAATTATAGCTAATTGTCGCTATCGAAGCTTGCCCAAATTTGTGTTTCGAGCCCTCATGGAGATTGTGGGCCTCAATAGCTAGGGCCACGATTAGGTCTATTTCAACATCACCGAATAATTTCATTATGAGATATCGATTTTAATTTTCTCTCGAGCCCTATGACCACTTCACTAGTGCATAGTTTGACACTGATTCTAATTACCGGTCCCTTGGTAAAGTACTCAATCATTCAAAGTGCGTGGTATAAATATATTCATAGGTAAACCTAATTAATGGACGAGCCTAAGCGGCCATGTTTAGCATTGAGCCTAAAAATTGTTATCCAAACATGTTAATGATTTGAAGAAATATAATATATTGTATCTAAATCGATAGAGGTTAGGCGGTGGGCTCGAGTAAATCAAGGAAGAAAGGGAATGGCTCGCCCATTTGGTCGGTTAGGTCTGGGCGACTCATTGAATCGCCTGCTCCAATTATGATATCTATTTATGGTCCAGGTGGCACGCCTATCTTATCTCTAGGTACAAGTCAATCAGACATAGACATTGAAACATATTTCTTGGGAAACAAACGAGCGTGCACGATAAAGTCGGGTATAATTTTCCAAATCGATCGGGATCTAACTCGTCCGATTAATGTTTGCCGGCATATCCTACTGTTTGAACCTGCATATCCGATCGGTTGAATCAAGAATCGAACCATGGCCCGATTCGATTTTCGGTTGAATCAAGAATCGCAAACCATGGCCGACGATTCCCAATTTTTGAAATCCAGGTGAATTGAACCCGAATAACCAATAAGCTGGGCACTTACGTCGGATCGGACCGAGTAAAAAAAAAAAAAAAAAGAACACTGGTCCGATCGGATCCAGATCCAGATCCAGTTTCGAAGCCCCCCCGCCCCATATGGAAACGAAGGACAATCCCATCTCCTCATCATCATGGATCCGGTTTCTCTTTCCTTCCTTCCTTTCCTCCCTCGCCAATTTCAAACCCAAAAACCTACCCATTTTGAAAACGTGAATCCGCTCTCGCTCGGGGAGGGGGCCCCACCGGGCCACAAGATATTTCTTTTTTCTCCGGATTAAAGTAAATGATTTCCCTCCCGAGACGGGAGTGGGTCGCCAAAACCGATGACATTTCTCGCGGGAGGCACCGCCTGCGTGAAACAATCAAAAGAGGCAAAAACAAAAAAAAAAAAAAAATAAAAAAGAAGAAAAAACGAAAAGGAAGGAAATAAAAAATCTCCCTTCATGCTGACAATAGACCTTGGAACAAGAAACTCAAAAAACGCGATCTTTTTCCTCTTCTTCTCCTCACTTCGACTCGCCCGGTTCATTAGTTGCGAGAGAGAGAGAGAGTTAGTGGGACTGAGACAGGGACGGAGACAGGGACGTTGCAGCCTTGCATTTGCAGGCCTTCCCCTTTTCTCTCTCTCTCTCTCTCTCCTCTGTCATCGCTGTTGCCCAATCACACGAGAACGCTTTTTTGCTCTCTCTCTCTCTCTCTCTGTCCATATTATTTTTTCTTTCTTGCGGATTCTCCTGTTCTTCTTCTTCTTCTTCTCCTCGCTCCCCTCTCTCTCTCCAGCCATCAAACCCACCCTCCTCCTCCTCGTCTATAAGTTGAACCGTGCCTCTCCTACATGACCCTTCTTTGTACCTCCCGCCTAACACCCCTCTCGCCCCGTCCCCTCTTGCTTGTTAATACTCCTTCCCCCCTTCTCTCTTTCCCCTTTTTTACCCCCCTAAAAATTAGTCCTCCTTTGGGGGGAGCCCTTGTACAGTTCTTAGCTCAGGTACTCTCTCTCTCTCTCTCTCTCTCTCTCTCCCCCCCTCCCTCTCTCTTGCGGGTGGTTTGTGTTTGAAAGGAAGAAGCTTTTGCTTCTAAGGTGTTTGGGGGCTTTGACGGGCCATCTCGTGTGTTTCTTCTTGATAATTAGTACGTTGGGATTCTTCAATTGGCAGATCTTGATATCTGAGCTGAGATTTGGGGGGATATGCGAAGCAGCTCCTTCATTTTCTTCACCTGCCTGAAATTCATCTTTAAAAGCGACCAAGTTTTTTTTTTTTTTTTTTCTTCTTGTTTTGGCTTCATTTCCGGGACCCTATGTTGCCAGATCCATGCCGGCAAGGTACAAATCCCGTAGATTTGCACTCGCCCCGTTTTGTTTGTGATGGGCCCTCCATGGAATCGGGCTAGGAGAATTTCGCCGGTTCCATCGGTTCCTAAGAGAATTTTTTGGGGAAAAATTCGAACCTGTCGATTGTTCCAGCGTTGTGGTTGTTCTTTTTCTGTTTGTCTTTTCTGGGTCGGAGTCAAGATGCTATCTCGAGTTCTTCATCGCGAAATTAAGTAATTAATTGGACATAACTCGCGGACCAGATCTTGATCTTGAAACTGCCGGCATCTATTGCACGCCATCCAAATTAACTGATGTGATTTACAAAGGTTCTGTTTTGTTTTGCCCTTTCCCAATCGACGGGTTCTAGGTTTTAAACTCCGATCTGTTTCTGTGGACAGGAACTTTCTACACACAAACATCAACTCAGAAAGTGCACATATTTATCTTTCAAGAAGAACAAGAATGAATCCCTGTTCGATCCAGCAAAGTGCGTTTGTGTCCCGCGAAGAGATGAGGAGAGAGGCGGTGGTTTGCCCAAAGCCTCGCCGTCTTAATTTATTAAGCGCCACCATCCATGAGCACCACCCAGTCAGGCCCTTCAGATGGCACTTGGGGTAACTCTCTCTCTCTCTCTCTCTCTTCATGTTTGCTTGAGTTCTTATATAAGTAGTTGATGTTTTTAAAGGTACTTATGGTCTGTTGCTCGCTTGATCTGCAGGAGCCAAGCTGAACTAAGCGATCTGAAAGCAGGGACTGAGGTTTTGGAGATCATCCTGACAAAGGTACTCTTTTCAAACCTGCTCTTAAGCTTATCAAGTTCATCTCTTTTTAGTATAGTTTGTCGCATTAAATGGATCTAAGATCTGAAACTGCGGATCTGAAAATTGAGACACCCATAGTGTGTACTCGGCCTCTGGTATTTGTTCTTTTAAGATGCAGTGTCATGGAATACCGGCAAGATATGCCAATTCAAAACTTGGATGGAGTAATTAAGCCGCGCTTTAGGATTTTTGTGAACCCAGCAACCTGCTCATTGCCCGTAGACTTCGATTAGTGTATGGGATCTTGGTTTCTATGCTGATTTTCTTTTGGATGACATTGCAGGGTGGCAATGGTATGGAAGAATTTAGTGCACAGATGGCCTCGTCGCCCCCATTTTTTTGCGGGTCGCCGCCGAGTAGAGTAGCTAACCCATTAATTAAAGATGATCGGTTCGGGGATGATAGCTTCGCCCCGTTCTCGCCAATGTCGCCGATACCTGCCCCTTCAGGACTGTCCTTATCTCCATCATCATCCTCGAGGAAAGGAGGTTGCGTTCGTGCGAGTTTTGGGCACAAACCTGCGGTGAGAGTTGAGGGATTTGATTGCCTCAACAGGGACCGCAGGAACTGCGGTATCCCGGCCCTGGCATAGAGAAAGAGCGGAGACCCGCGAATCGAACCACATGCCCACCACTAAAGTTATCCGTTTTTACTGCTAAACTTGACGAGCTCGAGAGATTTTTGAAATCGCGAGGGAGCAGGAAAGAAGATTGTCCTTTTTTTGTTAGTGTATATATATGTTAAAAAGGGTCCTATGTAAATTGAATGGGAAGTGTCTTGTAAGTAAATGAGTTGTTGACCAAAATAATTGAGAGGGAGAGTCTTCTAGGTGTCTATTGGTTGGAAAGTTTACTGAGAAACTTGGGCTTGAGCTGAGATGGGAGATCAACCTTTTCTCTTATATTTTTTTACCCCTTTGTTTGTCTATCCTCTTTGGTTTATTTTGTATGTAAAGAGAGTCGAAAGAGGATGGATGGGAGTTTTCAGAGTATTTTGAAGTTTCATGGAGCGGCTTGAAGAGGGTTGAAGTTGTACAAATCAGGTTGAAGATGAGTAATCAAAGTTAGTAATTTATGTGTAAATACAGATCCTTTATTTTACATCTTACTTTTTGTTGGGAGTCTGTTTTCTCTCCCCATTGTCTTCTTGTGAACTGGGGATGGACATGGAATCTGCTTTCTTTTGAGGCTTGCTGCACTTTTTTCCTGATTTTTGAATGTGAATCTGGAAAAGTTACCTGATGTGATGATGTTTGCTTAGAATCCACGCACAGCATGGGCATCCTCAACTCAACTGCCAAACTTTTGTAATTCTGGAGCATGGTTGACTCTGATGTTTTATATGCTATCGAATCGTGAGATATGGCATCAATTGCGTATCCGAGGCAAGGAAATGGGTGTCCTTTTTTCGGTGGGTTTTCGTTTTTTTGTTTGACCTCCTCTACCAAGGTACTGGGAAATGGTCCTCCGAATACTTTTAATCAATCGAAGCCTGTATCATCACTTAATCAGTATGCTGGCGAAGGCATGCCCCTCCACTCGCATCATACTAGTGTTGCGTTGCACGATGAACATTATGCTTTGTCGCAATGCTTCAAAGGTGGGGAAGTTTGGTTGTTGATGAGTGTGGTATTGTGGGGTTGGGTTTGGGTGGGTGATGTTGATCGAGCAAATCCATTGTTGCCCACAAGACACATCTAACCTGTGGGACGTCCCATCTGCCCATGTCTCTATAACATTATATGGCTGGTTAAGCCCAGGATAATTTGATACAAAACGAAAAGTTTCGACACAAACGCAAAGCTGATGTGACAAAGATGATGACGAGACGCTTTAAAGCGTTTTCTTTTCGCATTTTCTACAGAGGTAGGAGGCGGTATAGCTCAAAAGGTACAGGTTTTCACCCCTGGAGATAGGTTTCTCCGTACAAATCCGACTGGGAAAACTGTTGTTGAGGCGCGAATTTGATCCGATCTTTGAATTTGATCTCCGAATCTATGCGCACGATCAGCAAGTTAAGGGCCATCCGAGTTGAAGACTTTGGAATGGTCTTCCAATATGCTTAAATTGGTAAGAGCTTGAGAAACACAGAACAGGAACTGTAAAGAGCTTAGTGGGTGAGACCTAGTTCAGGGGCATTTACCTAACTAGGTCTATGGACCCTTAGGTTTTTGCACAGTTAGTGTGGGCAAGATCATCTTGCCGACTTGTCGTGGGCTCGCCGGATTGATGAGGACACGTTACATTCCCTGAGCCTTGGTTTAGATCTGCCATTATCAGACACTCATACCCTCTGTTTATGCGGTTCTGCTACTTGTTTCGCTTACAGATTCAGTCACAAATAGGAAGCTGAAAAATGTGATCTTTGTGTCAACCAGTGTCCCGAAGTCGGTTTACGAGTCCGTTGTTGTGTTGCCCGACAAGAAGACCACGGTCGTCTCACCGCTTAATTGCGGTCACTCTTCCATCTCATCAATCCAATTGTCACGAACACCAGAATTCTGACCACCACGAGCAGGACCACCAACTCGTGAATAGGTGCCTACTATTGGAGCATTTAGATATTTAATCATGCGTTCGTTTTACAGTTTAAATATTTACCATAGTTAGTTGGGTTCGACAAACTTTTCACCTACAACCATGCTCCGACAATCATTGCTTCACGGGTTTGCCAAACAACACCTCCGAGTTTTACATCTTGCCCGAAAGACAAAACACAAGCCGATTGTCTCCACTGCTCTCGATTTCGATAGAAGGATAGCTTTTTTGTGTCAAAAGAATGTAGATTCCTATTTAGCAAATTTCTCTCGAGAAAAGATCGCGTTACAAATACTGCAAGAAACAAAACGATCCAAAAACCATCCCGTGGATAGTAATGTCTGTTTAATTCTACTTCGTAGACCTAAACGACGAGGACAAGCCTCGGCTACCCAAAAGCCTCACCCAAAAGTGGAAGCATCTGTTAGAGAAGTGAATGTGCATGGAGAGATGTGCAAGCCGCTCTAACCATATTCTGGTTGCTCCTGAGAGACTTAGCTGGTAATGGTATTAACATTCTTCTTCAGACAACTAATTGATTGGGTCTTGCTTTGCTAAAAAAAGGGAAAAGGGACACAGCAGACATCCTTCCATGGTCAGGTTGTTCATCGTATGTAAGTCCATCCTCGTCCGCACGAGGGATCATAGTTAGTTTTCTCCTTTTCTGTGGATGCTGATAAGCTCCAGCAGTCTATAGCTCTGATTATAACGAACTGTGCAGTCGGCCCTTGGGTCGAGCCAAAGGACAACTACAGAAACAAAAGAAGCCCAAAGAAGGAAACACGAAATGAGAGGGGAAAGAGAGCGCGTGTCTCTGAGGAATACGATGCCTCTTTGAGCGGCCAATCCTTTCGTTCAGAGGACGACTGGCCTTTGGAGCCCCGCCTTGGCTTCTTTAGTTCTTTGTGCCGGCAACTTTGCGGCTCCTCTCTTTGTAAAGAAAAAAATCTTAGACTATAGGCGAATCATAGCATCGCGATGCATGCGAACCGTTAAACCGGATGGGATGTACATCGATTTCGCTTGATCCAAAGCTTCATATGAACTGGGCTTACATGTGGAGGCGATAGCAAGGGTCGCAGCCCTCGCTTAGATCTAGGTGAGGGCCCGATGCCCTTACTTGTGGCTGCGCCCTCGCCCAGACCTTCTTCGTGGCTGGCAAGGGTGGCTAGCGAGGTCACTAGTCCACAGTTTTGGGAAAAGAAAAAGAAAGAAAAGAAAAAATGAAAAGAAGAAAAAGAAAAAAAGTAATAAAAAATTTCAGAAAAATTTAATTAAAATTAAAAAATTATCCATTTTAGTGTTGGTTATGCCACATTGGACGACTGTTGTTCAAATAAGCAATTTTTTATCTAAATTAACCGGATGGACTGGATTAATACCAACGTCAAAAAGTTTAGGATTAAATTGGTTCATTTAAAAAGTTTAGAACTGAATTAGTTCTAATACAATATGTTGAGGACTTTTTTAAAACTTTTCCCCTGGTCTTTAAGCTACTCTTGTGGTTATGGAAATGAAACTCAAATTGAGGGTGAACAAGGCAAAAGACAATTTTATTCAAAATTACGACAGCACTAAAAATATGCATACATTAACTTAAAAAAACGAGGACGATACTAATGTCTAACAAGTTGTTAAAGTTAAAATTAGCAAAGATGATTGTGGCAGCGCGGACGGTGAAGGCGCATACCCCATGAGGTCTGAGACGAACATGGGAACATCTCCTATTACCATCCTATCGCGGCCCATTGCCATCTCCACTTAGGACTACCATCTCTTATCCGAAACTTAAATTCCATTTAAGTCTTAATCAAACCTAACCCAAAATCCGAGACCCTTTGTCCAATAGAGCTCGAGACCATTTGAACATTTCTTTAACCTCAAGATAGTAGGCGACTCTAGTCTTGCGAGATCTCTCCATGAAATTACCCGCTCGAAGTTTGTCTGTTCTATCCGGTAAAAATAGAAAGCAAAGTTTGTCGTACGAGTACTTGGACAACTTGTCACTTCCTCAGGAAACAGCAGAAACGACGACTAGAAAACAAATTTTATTTCTAGGGATTGGTCTGGCCGACAAACGCCTAACACGCTGAACGATGCTTGTGCATCATCCACCGTCAACGGTCCTCGCACGTTGCTCCCCCGACCCTTTCTGAATTCCAACGGGTTTGCCTCCTCACAATCGAACAAATCTACAAAATGACTCGTCTTCGTTCTAATAAGATGCACAACACTTGCCAAGATCCTTAGTCATGTGACCGAGTTTAGGATTTTGAGATTGATTAGATAAATCCAGGGATTGCACGTCCCGATCTGGTAAGTCTTGTCGATAACATGTGAGAAAACCTACTAATTTTCACGTTGAGGTAAAAAAGCATGGGCTTTCGAATCGCATTAATATAAGAGACCGTATTGATCGCATCGTTAACGAGATGTAACTCATGAGGATTAAGTAACCCCATTCACCAATCACATGAAATTCTTCTGGAATGCTTAGGGCGCGCATAATTACCATTCTATTCATCTGTTTTTCTGTTTTCAGAAATAAATTTGAAATAAATCCGTTTGGTAATGTAATTTTATTTTTAATTTTTGAAACAAATTTTGATTTCAGTAATAAGTTTGGAACAAAAATGAAAAGTAAAAATTTTCTACTTTTATATTTTTAGAACAAAAATAAGAAATAAAATTTTTCTCATCACTTGTTCTCTCTACTAGCCGGCCACCTCCTTGTTGCCTGTTGGTCGCCTCACGTCCTAGTCCTTTGCCCTCAGTCGCCTCCCACTGTCCTCCACCGCTCATTGTTTGCCTCCCAACATTGTGACCTGTCCTCCATCGTCCCCCCACCACCGCTTGCCTCCACCCATCGTCCTCTGTCGCCTGCTCGCCAACCGTTCGAGAAGAAGAAATTTTATGTCGTTAATAAACACTTATTTTAGTTTAGAAACTCGTCGAGAAAATAAAAATAAAAAAATATATTTTCGATTAGAAATTAATTTCTAAAATATAATAGTTATTATTCGCGCTCTGAATGGCTAGTTGGGTCATTCTGGTTCTTCCTCTCACGGACTCTCTGTCCCTCAACCCCCACCCACCACGTTCGTTGAATGTAGCCTCGTGCATCAATTCCAGCCGTGGAGACAAAACAGCCTTCACGATTTTTCACTAGAAGACAGGGTCACAATCCCACTTGCAAGGACCGATTCCGCTCTTCATCGCGACGAAAGGGCAAGACAAGTATACCTCAGACCCGCTCGTCGTTCGAAGTTCGGATGTGGGTAGACCTTCCCTCTTTTGCCAACGAGTGTAATCATGTAGATATTGACTTATTCAGTCGATAATGTACGTACTCGGTCAATTTCGAGGTGATTATTTCGTCAAATGGTGGTCCCTATTCCATCGCGTTCACTAAAAATTATGCGACGAAGGGTCAAGCGGCGTCGGGCGCCGAGTTAGACCTGCAATCTTCAGCGAGATCAAACAAAGATCAGGAGAGACCAATGGCATAATAGAATTGTGTCAAATAGTGCTTTTCAAGAGGCAGTTATCAAATCGCCAAAGTGAAGTAAATTCGTAATTTTCGAAACACCAACTTTTGTCGTGACATGCACTGTTAATATTTGCCGACGCTCACAAATCACGATATCTCCTCCGTTCATCAGCACCTCACATGACACGCAGTCTCGAGTTCCAAAACGAGGGTCCCTCCTTCGTCTTTGGCTCGCTATAAATATGAGTAGAGCCACCAATGTCCCCATACTCCGTGCCGTACCATTCACGTAGACATCTCTCGTTTTTCTTGTCTCTGCTCTCAAAGTATTTAACAAAAAAAAACCAGCTGCGGCATATCCATCATCAGGAACCATGAAGAGGCGAAGGGTGAAGGGCGCGGGAGCCCCCAACAAGCCCGCTAGATCGTCGTCATCAGCTAAAGAAGACGCTCGAGCTCAGGGATATGCCGGAGCTGACGCGGCGGCTGCGGAGGCCAAGGAGGAGGAGGGCGGCGAGAAGGCGGGAACGAGAGGGGAAGGGGTGGCGGCAGGAGGAGTAGGAGGAGGCGCGGCGGTGGCGGCTGCGGCGGCGGCGGCGGCGGCGAAGATGGAGGGTTTGGAGGAGTGGCCACCGTGGTGGACGACGTGGGAGGTGGCGGACGAAGAAGCGATGTCGTTCGGGCCCGTGTGGTCGCCGTTCTGGGACGGGGAGTTCATGGGCGACGAAGCTTACAACGCGCTGTTCGGCGACGTCGCGTGGGACGGGGACCTCTGGAACTTGAAGGATTTGGAGAAACCAAAGGGTTGAGAGGGTTTTCAGTGGTTGAGAATGGTGGGGTTAGTTTGAGCATGAATCTCCAGTGTCTCTTTCCGGGAGTTACGAACGTTGATCAAGAAATACCGGGAATTCCCCGCTTCGTCTTCTCCTTTTCCTTTTCCTTTTCTTGATCTTTCTCGACTTAAGCAATGAAAGGTGACAAACAGTACATCAGTTCCTCGTTACGTGTGCGTATATCAGTACGTTTTTTGGATCTTTGTCATCAGACAGGTGCTAACTGCTCAAAGTTGAAGACAGACTTCGCATCTCTGTATGGACATAAAATAATTCTGTGAATTGTAGGCGGGGTTATAAGCAAAACACGAAGGATTATGATCCTCTAAATTTAGAGGAGGCAAATTTACTCTTTGGAATAAAACGACCATAATGCTTCGATGGAATTCAAGCAAAATACGAGCGAAATACAACCGTATCCTCTAATTTTCTCCCTCCCTCCCCAATCTTTTATCATTGATTCGATGCACTGTCACCCCGGTCCTTGTGCCGGAGATTGCCTCCATGCGATCTTCATCACGTCCCTTGCCTGTCAGTCGAAGCCCAGACTTTCCCGGCCCTTTCGTCCACGAAGATAGAGGAGAGAATCGCACAACCTAGATGGAGGTCACGTGCCTAGCGTTGAGGTCGTGTCCAGCCTCATGCAACCCCGGATCCGAGGTTGGACGGCAAGGGTGTCGCTGCAATTGAAATGGAAGAGGGAAGTTTGCAAAAGGGTTTTGATAGCATAATAGTGCCGTCTGAGCTACAAATTCTTAAATAAATGGACTTCACAACAATATATAATAATAATTATTATTATTATTATTTTGTAGTCAAGAACATGCTGTTAATTCACGATAGATTAATGACCAGTGGCTTAAATCATTTATCCGGTGAAAACCGGAGATGCGAGGGAAGAAAGAAGAACAGAAAAATAAGCGGAGTTGATTTGGATCGTCCAACTAGTGTTATGTTGACATGTCGATCTCTGAAGGAGTGACTTTAGGATTTAGAGTTATCTAATCAATTTAGAGGATCTCAATCCAATTACAAATAGCTCAATCATTGAATTGGCGGCCGACATGCTCATTGAAAGCCAAAATGGGCCTTTACATGTGCCCACCACAGTTTTAGTGCCCATTTTTTAGTTGGACCTCCAGCAATTTTACTAGTGATTCAAATACCTCCAAACAAAAAAAAAAAGTTTTTAGAGATTCCACACCATCACTCCTCCAAAAGGAAACTGTTTCCGTGTGCAATGTCAGCAAGTTTTTAGACTCGACAAAGATTACGAAATTGTGAATTTGTTTCAAAATTTGTTGGGGACGACAATTCACCGTAGATTCACTATTGGTGTTAATGTTTTTCATTAATTAAATATCGGATAAGATGCACCGATATATTAACGAGTGCCCAAAATGATTTTGCTTCGTAAGGGTTTCGGACGAGCTAAAATGGAGCCGCGCTCGATCCTCGCCAAGTTAATTTTCCACGAGAAAAATAATTACGTCCGCGATTATTCTAGGTCGAGATTCCCACTTTCGGCAAAAAAAATTCGAATTTATGTCGGCCATTATTAAATTTATTGCGGATATCGAGTGATTGCAGCGAGCGGGCAACCCCGCGCGCTTACCGTGCACTTCACATCCCCGCCCGAGATCGAGGCCCCATGTCGGGACCCATCCCGACCGTTCATTCTTATATCACGAGAACACCACCTCGTGATGTGGAGCCCACACTCCGAATCCCCAACCCCCCCACGCCGTCCGTATTTTTCACCATCGAGGGAAAAGATCTCGGTCCACGCTCCGCGACAGCAAGTGGGGAGCACGCTCTTCATCGAAGGAGCGCGCGTCTCGTTCGGCGCTGGGGGATATCGCGTGACGAGGACGCGCTCTCAATTTATTAAAGTTAATAACTACTCAGTGATTCAGATAAAGGAGTGGATCCTGAACTTTAAACGTACCTCCATATCCTTCGAGCTCTTTGCTTTTTATTGTTAGGGTAAGTACCACGAAAAATTTCGAACTGATATATTTATGATAGATTTATTTTAAATTATTTTTTGATCATAAAAATCTTAAATTGATACATCCGTGATAATTTTACCCCGAACTATTTTTTTTTGACCATCAAAACCCCAAACCCAGACACCCATGACAATTTTACCCCGAACTATTTTTTTTTTGACCACCAAAATCCCAAACCCAGACATCTGTGATAATTTTACCCAAAATTAATTTTTAATATTATTTTTCGAATTTTTTTAATTTTTTTTTTTTCTTTTTTTTTTCCTTTCCTTTTTTTTTTTTTCCTTCATCTTCATTGGACCAACAATGGATTGTTATATCAGAATTGATACCACAATAACATAACACATAACATAAATGCTACATTTTGACCCAAAAAAAACATAAATGCTAAATGAAAGACTTTCTTTTATATGCATGAATTTTCATGCTAACCACTTTTTTCTACATTTAAATGTCTCGCGAAAAAGGCATTATATTGTTGTTGTGTCTTTCTTATTTTTTGGTGCAAGTGGATAGGCAAACTGATGGGGTCCAACGCAAGCTTGTTACCTAAGCTTGGAGTACAACTGATCAACAATTTCTATACGTCTTGCTTGTCAATTTAATTTAAAAGATTAATTTACAAAAATAATATATTTTATATATAAGATGAGAGATATTATATGTGCATGGCGATTCATAAATCAATATGATCACTTGAAATATATAATAAATAAAATGCAAGAAGAATTTTTTGTACTATTTCTAATTGATATAGTAAGAAATTATAAAGAAAAAAAATTATAGATACAAACTTACGAATTTAATTTCAATTTAATATGCCTTACCAAATTCACACTTCCTGAATTTTTTTTTTGTTTGAGGTTAAAGATGAAAAAAAAAAAAAAAAAAAAAAAAGGAAAGGAAAAAGAAAAGATAAGAAAAACTTAAAAAAAAAAAAAAATAAAAAATAATATTAAAAAATTAGTTTAGGGGTAAAATTGTCACATATGTACTGGTTTTGGGGTTTTTGATGGTCCAAAAAAAATAGTTTGGGGTAAAATGTTATGAGATGTATTTTGGTTTGAGATTTTTGGTGATCAAAAAAATAGTTTAGGGTAAAATTGTTACAGATGTACCAATTTGGGGTTTTTATGATCCAAAAAATAGTTTGGGGTAAATCTGTCACAAGTGTACTGGGTTTAGAGTTTTTTGTGGTATTAACCCTTATTATTATGGCAAATCTGTAAATCTCAAAACGACTTGATGTTCAGAGCTCAAAAGTTGAATCCCCAACACATAGTCACCTCAGCCATCGCTGCGAAAAAAAATTAGTAGATGGTCAGAGAAAATGAATGGAAAATTGAAATCACAGAAAGAATTGCCTCCTATCTTGACCCCTCCTTCTCTCTGGGGTGATTAAAATTAATGTCGATGGTCTTTTGTTGCAGAAACAGGCAAAGGGGCAATTGTGCGTGTATGTCGAGATAGCCAGGGTATCTTGATAGATGGATTTGCTCGATCGGTAAGAGTCTTGTTGGCGATCCAAGTAGAGGCAGCCGCTGTGCTTGAAACCCTAAAACACTTCAAAGCGAAAAAGTGAACTAAAGATTGTGTTGGAGGCAGATCGACTCGACTTGGTAGAGATGATAAGCGAGGGAGCATATCAAGTGAGTTGGGAAGCTTATGCATTGATCACCTAGCAATTTTAAGATGGCACATTGTCGAAAAGAAAGTAATCATGTTGCGGATTGAATCGCCAAAGCCCATTGTAATAAATGTTTAACGGTTAATTGAGTTGCTTATCTCCCTACTTGTCTTTTGAAATTGTTTTGTTCTGAAGTCCGTAATGCCGTGGTAAACTTTAACTTGAATGAGAATATGAAAGAGTGTTTTCTGACCTCCAAAAAAAAAAGGGGGGCTTTTATCAAATCGCCAAAGTGAAGTAAATTCATAATTTTCGAAACACCAACTTTTGTCGTGACATGCATGGTTAATATTTGCCGACGCTCACAAATCACGATATCTCCTCGGTTCATCAGCACCACACATGCAGTCTCGAGTTCCAAAACGAGGGTCTCTCTTCCGTCTTTGGTTCGCTATAATATGAGTAGAGCCACCAACGTCCCCCATTCACCGTGCCGTACCATTCACGGAGACATCTCTCGTTTTTCTTGTCTCTGCTCTCAAAGTATTTAACAAAAAAAACCAGCTGCGGCATATCGATCATCAAGAACCATGAAGAGGCCAAGAGTGAAGGGCGCGGGAGCTCCCAACAAGCCCGCTAGATCGTCGTCATCAGACAAAGAAGGCGCCCGAGCTCAGGGATTTGCCGGAGCTGACGCGGCGGCTGCGGAGGCCAAGGAGGAGGAGGGCAGCAAGAAGGCGGGAACGAGAGGGGAAGGGGTGGCGGAAGGAGGAGGAGGTGCGGCGGTGGCAGCGGCAGCGGCGGAGAAGATGGAGGGGTGGGAAGAGTGGCCGCCATGGTGGACGACGTGGGAGGTGGTGGACGAACAAGCGATGTCGTTCGGGTCGGTTTGGTCGCCGTTCTGGGACGGGGAGTTCATGGGCGACGAAGCTTACAACGCTCTCTTCGGCGATGTCGCATGGGACGGCGACCTCTGGAACTTGAAGGATTTGGAGAAACCAAAGGGTTGAGAGAGTTTTCAGTGGTTGAGCATAGTGGGGTTAGTTTGAGCATGAATCTTCAGTCGGAGTAACGAACGTTAATCAAGAAATACTGGGAATTCCCCGCTTCGTCTTCTCCAGTTCCTTTTCTTTGATCTTTTCTCGAGTTAAATAATGAAAGGTTACGAACTATCCATGCCATTAGTTCCTCGTTACGTGTGTATAACAATACGTATTTTGGATCTCTGTGATCATACAGACACTAACTGCTCAAAGTTGAAGAGAGACTACACGTTCTGTATATGGACTATAAATAATTCTATGAATTCAAGGCGGGGTTATAAGCAAAACACGAAGGATTGAGATCCTCTAAATTTAGAGGAGGCAAATTTACTCTTTGCCTTCCTCCCTCCCAAATCCTCTATCGTTGATTCGATGCACTATCGCCCCGGTCCTCGCGCCGGCGATTGTCTCCCTGCAATCTTCGCTATTGTCCCTCGCCCATCGGCCGAAGCCTAGATTTTCCTGGACCTTTTGTCTGCGAAGATAGAGGAGAGAATCGCACAACCTACTACGTTAGATGGAAACACAGAGACCACGTGCCTAACGTTGAGGTTGTGTCCAGCCTCGCGCGACCCCAGATCAAAGGTTGGACTACAAGGGTGTCACTGCAATTGAAATGGAAAAGAGTAGTTTGTGAAAGCGTTTTGATAGCATAACAGTTTTTTGGCCACCATGACAGTATTAGCTTGTTGTGAGCCACAAATTCTTGAAGGAATGGATCAGAACATGCTATTAATCCACGGTAAATTAAGGATTGTCACTTAATCATTTTTTCCTATGGAAATTGGAGAGGGAGGGAAGAAAGAAGAACAGAAAAATAAGGGGAGTTTGATTTGGATCGTCCAACTAGTGTTATGTTCATGTGTCAAATCTCTCAAGGAGTAACTTTAGGATTCAAAATTATTTCATCAATTTAGAGGGATCTCAATCCAATTACAAATAGCTTGATCATTGAATTGGCGGCCAACATGCTACTTAAAGCTAAATGGGCCCCCCACAGTTTTAGTACCCATTATTTAGTGGGCCTCCACAACTTTACTAGTGGTTCAAATACCTCCAAAATACATTAACCCCCGTTACTAGGTGAGAATTGTTAAGAGATTTAGGGGGCATTTGGCAATTTATCTAATAGTAAAAATTTCTATTCTTTTGTTTCTAGAATTAGTTTGAGAGTAGAAATCTGTTTGTTAGAATTTTTGTACCTGAGCACAAATTTGCAAAAAATTGTTCCCATAATCAATTTTGGAACATAATCAAGAAGCAAAAAAAAGTAGCTTATTGATTTTGGAACAATTTTTCCATTTCTGATTCTTCTTGATTTTCTTCTTCCTTTTTTATTTGTTCCTCATCTTCTTCTTGATTTGTCACTGGTCAACTGTCGATGAGGGTGGCCTCGCCAGATTTGGGCGAGGTCGAGCCTCACCATCACTAGGGGCGGCGAGGCCGACCTCGTCGTCGCCGGGGGTGGCGATGGCGAGGGCGGCGGTGAGGGCTACGATGCCCTCACCGGCGCTAGCTACAGCCATGGCCAAGCAAAAGGAATAACAAAAAGAAAAAATATAAAAAAGAGAAAAATATAAAAAAATTCAAAATATTATTAATAAAAAGAAATTTTGTATAGTTACCAAAAGTATTTATGTTCTTTTTCTATTCTAAGAATAAAAATTTTAGGCAGTTATCAAACGCCTTCAAATGCTTAGATATTGTTCCCAGATACAACATAAAAAAGAATAGTTTCTGAGCAGAATCAATTTCAGGACATAGAATCGTTGTCATGCAAACCCTAAAAAAAAAACTATTTCTTTGCACAATGTCACCAAGTTTTTAGACACCGACAAAGGGCTGTGAATTGTGAATTTATTTCTAAATTTGTCAGGGATGTCTTTTATAACGAAATGTAGGAACGTCATAATAATTTTCTCTGAAAAAACATGACGACGTGTTCTTAATGATATATAATTCACTGTAAATTCACGATTTAAAACACTTGAATCTTTCTGAACTCTAAAATCGGTGTTAATGTTTTTCATTAATTAAATTTCGGATAAGATGCACTGATAAATAACAAGTACCAAAATGATTTTGTTTTCGAAAGGGTTTCGGACGAACTAAAATGGAGCCACGCCACGCTCGATCCTCGCTGAACCAATTTTCCACGAGAAAAATAATTACGTCCGCAATTATTGTAGGTCGAGATTCCCACTTTCCGCAAAAAAATTCGAATTTACGTCGGCCATTATTAAATTTATTACAGATATCGAGCGATTGCAGCGAGCGGGCGACCTCACGCGCTTACCGTGCACTTCACATCCCCGCGCGAGATCGAGGCCCCACGTCGGGACGCATCCCGACCGTCCATTCTTCTATCACGAGATCAGCACCTCGTGATGTGTCGCGTGATGTGGAGCCCACACTCAGAAAACCACCCCCCCCCAACTGTCCATATTTTTCACCCTCGAGGGGAAAAGATCTCCGTCCACGCTCCGCGAGAGCAAGTGGGGAGCACGCTCTTCATGGAAGGAGCGCGCGCCTCGTTCGGCGCTCAGGGATCTCGCGTGGGGAGGACGCGCTATCGGTTCGCGTGATTCGTAACCTCATTTTAAGCTGCTTTTTCACTTTTTTTTTCCCCACTTCTGCGTACGTAGTAAGTCCAATGGATACCACGTTCTTTCTCCCCTTCGGGCCTTTCTTCCACAGTTCACACCTTCCGCACTTTCTCCGCATCTGAACTTCAGCTTGGCTCGCTCTCTCACTTCCTGCCACACCAGAGCTTCTCTCGCTTCACTCCAAGAGGGAGAGAGCAAGAGAGGGATGGGGGAGGCGAGGGGCTCCTCTCTGGTGTACCTTCTGCTGATTGTTCTTAGCCTGGTTGCCTTTGGGTTTGCCATTGCTGCCGAGAGGAGAAGAAGCACTGTAAGCCCCGCCACTTCCCCGCTGAGCTTTTTTTTTTTTGCGTCCCCCGGGCTTTCTCTGCATTAGTGATTCGAGGGTCTGTAGCGATCTGCGCTGAATGCTTGCCTGTTAGTGTCTCTTGGGTGGTTCGGCCCGCGTGGTTTGTGGGGAAAAAGCAGGGGTTTTTATCTTCGAGCTGTGGAGTTCTTTCGTTGCTTGGTTGAGCTCGCTCTAGTGGTGGTGAGTGCGGAATAGCATATAGGCTTCAGTTATCGTAAGATCTGTGTGTCTACGTGCTGCTTGGAATGCGTTTCCGTCAGTGCTCCTTGTTAACGTTGCCGTGGGATTTTAGAATATCTATCCTAGGAATTCGATCTTCTGTTGTAGGAGTGATGGGCTGAGCATCTGCACTTTGTGCCGTAGACGGAGAAGTGGTAAGCGGTCTAGGCAAGGCTTGGCTGCTTTCCTGATTGGTGAACAGATGGGACATCCCCATTTGAACATTTTAGTGCTTGACATTTAGCTCAATGTTCTTAGGCTCGTGTTTAACTGAACATCGCTAAATTTGAAGTTTCGGATGTTCGAAATTTCGGGAAGGGTTTGTCATGCAATTTTAGTACGAGATGGGAAGAGTGGTGGAACCGGGTGATGGGGTGGTCGAAAACAGTTTCTTTCAGTTGGCATATCAGGTTCGGTGCAGACAATGTTGAGCTTTAATTAGAAGTTGGAGATTGTGTGAAGCCATCCTTAAATTATGCTTGCATCAGCTCTTTCTGTCATCCATGTATTCTGCCTGTAGCTTTCGAGCTATGTACCTGTCACATGATCCGTGCCTTTATGGCCGAGCAAAGCGCAAATAAATGGAACAGTCATCAAAGTGGAGATATTGTCAGCACACATGATGGTTTTTTGGTCCTACAAAAAGTGATATGTTTATCAGACATGAACTTCTAGTGCTAGGGCAATGTGCGAAAGTAATGGCATAGACACCATGACTGCCTTCAATTTCTACTTTAACAGTAGCGACGCTTCAATATTTCGATACTCATAAATTGATTTTAATGGAAATGTCCATGCCAAAATCTCCTTCAAAGGGACTTCGATCCCCACATTGGTTGTGGTGACAGTAGTTGCCAAACTTTTGGTACGTCTGTGTGCTCTTGACGCTTCAACATTGGTATAACAGCTTCAGAGCCACACAATAGCCATAGCTAACGCACAGACAGATGCTTTAGAGCTGCCATATTAGAGATGCTAAGATGCCATTATCTTTATTAGTCTCAATGTCTCAGTTTTGCCGGTTACAGTGTGCTGTAGTGGTGCTGCAACACAATATTGGTGTTCACTGCTAACAATTCGAATATATATTTAATGACATTTCTGGGATTTTCAGTGTCATTTATAGGCCCCAGAGGATGCTAATTTGCATGATACTGGGTTCAATGGTTGGTTTCATGAGAAGGAACAGCAGTTCAGTCGAATTTCAAGTCCGTCAATTAAACATTTTACTAGGGTAACCAGCGCTCTGGTACCCATAGGACCATGATGGCTTTATTAGTTGCTTTACTTCTATGATAATTTTGAAGCTCCAAAGCCTGTCTTTGCTGTCGCAGATGACTTGTTTGGCCATCAAATTGTTGGATGGATGGGTTCTTTGTAACAAGCTGTTGTGTTTGTCAGACTTTGTGCCAAGTTTGGCTTTATAGGATTTCTTGAGATCCGTTTCAATGTCCATAACAAATTTCTATTTCCATTGGGTTAAAGCAAGTGTTTTTCCCATTTTAGTTTTCCTGGGATGAAATTAAGGCTGGCAGTTGACATCGTTCTCTTCATGACAGGGAAGGATTTATGAGGATGAGAGTACGAATGTCACATATTGTGTCTACAACTCTGATGTTGCTACTGGCTATGGGGTTGGTGGTTTCTTGTTTCTTCTATCAAGTGAATCTCTGTTGATGGGCGTGACAAAGTGCATGTGTTTTGGAAGACCCTTAAACCCTGGAGAGCATCGTGCATGGTCCATCATATATTTTGTTTCTTCATGGTGAGAATTCTGAAGCATGTCTTATGATTTGCTGACGCCTTTTCGCTTAAGAGAGCTGTATGGTTGGAAAGTGGTGTCGTGATAAGTACTTGCCTCCCAGCCAAATGGGCTATAGGGACCATCCCATTTGCTTTGTTGGCGACTCTATACAGGATGCTTTACCATCTTTTGGAAGTCAATGTTTACTAGATCGTGAGACTGGGATGATGTCAAGTAGTTGTTCTAAGGTGCTGCCAATAAATTACATAAGGGAACCGTTTTTTGTGTGTTTTACTTAGAAATCTTATTTTGAAATAGCTTGCTAAGCATTTTTGGGTTAGGAGCAGGATCCATAACATTATTGCAGTTTCATATGTTTGCTGATAATGGGAGAATAGACTAGTATAAGCACCAGCAACATTGCAGAAATCTCTTATTACTTGGACAACAATTCTGTGGGAAATCAACACTATGGAGAACAGAGACTCGGGTTTTGTAAGTTCTGACTTAATGTGTGTATCTTATGGTTGGTCACATTGCAACTGATGGTCAACAACTAAATTAAAGCTGCCTAGCAGCATAGATATTGCTTCTCTGTTTAAGTATGGAGTACTTTGATTAAATATGGCTTCGGGAATCTGAACACTTGACTCATTATTCTTATGCAGGGTAACATTTCTCGTGGCCGAAGCATGTTTGATTGCAGGGGCAACTAAAAATGCCTATCACACCAAGTACAGGGGGATGATTTATGCCCAGAACATCTCCTGCGATACGTTGAGGAAAGGCATCTTCATTGCCGGAGCTGTGTTTGTGGTAGTGACAATGATTCTCAATATTTATTACTACGTGTACTTCACCAAGGCTGTTACGACTCCGCCAAGCCACAAAGCGAAGCGCACGAGCTCAGATATAGGAATGGCTGGCTATGCATAAGTTCTCCGACTCAAAGGAATTATGTAGCTTTGAGATTTTGCTTCCTTGATGTGGGTAATACCTCTGTGATTGTTCCATCTCAAATGTACCGATCGATATTGCTTGTCTACTATACTGGTATGTTAAAAAAAGAGCCTGCTCTTTTTGTTTCAATCATACTGATAAAATTCTATTACACTTGCTTGTTTATCAAAAAAGAGAGAACTCGAGTTAACAATTGACTAGTCCTCTATAGGAGCAAAAATGTTGTAAGTCGCAAAATAGTGATATCAAAGTTGCGGATTTAGTTTAAGAGACCTATAAGCAGAAGTTGAGCATGTTCATGAAGTAAATTTAAGACCCCCATCATAATTTTTATGGGAGTGTTGATTAGTACACTTTGCAAATTTGCAAATCTAGAAGAAAGACTTGGTTTGGATGATCTGCAGATACAAGTTTCTTGGGTTGAAGAGATGTAGGTGTTAGAGCCACGAGCTGGAACACTGAAAATCGGAATTTGCTTGTGCCATTGCAGTTATAAGGTCAAGAGCTTCCCGTATCTCAAGCCATATTTATTTTATAGTGGAATTGATTTCAATTTACAATGTACTTCTCGTGAAGTTTTGCATTATTTTCTGTTTGTCAGATCTTCATTTTCGTATGAGTTATGTATATCCCGAAAGTTTGGGTCAGTTTTGCTAAAAAACTCGAGACTTATCAATGTATCAAATGTGAAAGTGAAAGCTGAAGAGTGCAACTTGAGACTCACTACATGGGAATAAGGCCTTTGACGTGGGTGGTGGTGGAATGAACGTAAAAATGAATGGCCTGGAAGGAATGAATTACGTCGTTCCAGTGGGCAATCCTCGATCATCCCCCGCAGCTTGAGAGCGTCCTTTACAGCAACTGTAGAAGCAAGATGAAAACGATTGTCGTTCATTGGAGTTGCCATACGAGACCAAAAATTCCGTGGCGGATCGTCTTCCCAATTGGCAGGTGGACCTTGGGATGCAATCGGAATAAAGATGCCTTTCAAAATGGCCAAATTATTCCTAACTTAGTAGCTCTTTTGTCTTTGATAGAGCGGGGGAAGTATATGCTAACCTGAGAAAGAAGGAAGCTAAAAGAGTTGTTACTAGAAGAAGCCACGTGTGGAAGCCACCGGGAGAACGATGGATAAAATTTACTACTAACGGTGCTGTTGACAAACAAACTGGTGTCGCGAGAGGAGGAGGGTTAGTGTGAGAACATAGGGGAGACTGGATTTGTGGGATTTGCGCGAAAGATTGGAAGAACTTGCGTTCTTGCCTGAGTCTCGGACATCAAGAGCCCAACTTTTGTTGGCTAAACACGGAGACGTGACTAATTTCATGTTGAGCTAGATGCTCTATCTGTCATTCAAACTATTAATAAACTTCTGGCAGGATTCGAGAAGGTGAAGATCGAGCATGTGTTTAGAGAAGCAAATCACATGTGCAAATGACCTCGCCGCTATGGGCAAAAGCTCAGATCAAGTGTGCTTTTGATGTTGTGCCCTGACACTTTGACTGGACTTTTGCCTTCTGATTTTGCGGGGTATGCCCCCTGGAACTACGGGTCATGTGACTTCTACTCTTGTTCATTACATGTGAGTAATCTCCTTTTTCGCCGGAAAAAAAGTGAAATTCAAAGACCATTAATACTTCCACTAGTAATTATAGAATGACAAAGTAAACATATTTGTATTTGAATGTACATATTTAACCCGCTAGATACAGTATACAGATTTAGTAAAGTGATCAAATTAGATCCGACAATATAACCCGGATAGGGGGAGAGAAAACGGAACCATCCATAGCATAAGTCAAATGCTAACTAGTCAAAAAGAGGCGAGTTAAAAGTCAAGTCTCCGCAAAGAAACCGGAATATTCAACTACCAAATCAGAGAGAGAGAGAGAGAGAGAGTCCACAAGCTCAACTTTCTTATTTTGAGAGCTCTTTTCACATTTTGAGCTATGCCTTTAGTCGGCTCCTGGAGATTCATGCACGCTTCTCTGCTCGTGTTTGTGCTTTTCTCGGTGTTTCATCTCTGGGCTTGCCGGGAATATTGCAGAGCCACAGCGACACGGACCTTATCGTCGTCGTCATCACCATCGTCAGAGTCGAGCTTAGACGAACAAGTAGAAGTGAAGCCAGTGTACTTGACCAGCAGCAGCACCACCGCCGGCAAAGAAGAGATCACGTTGCACTCGAATACCAGCTTCAATGGGAGACCTTCTACTTCGAGTCATGCTGTTGACAATGGCACCGAACAAGCATTCGAAGATAGCAACCGAGCCGTGCCGAGCGGCCCTGATCCCCTCCACAATTGAATGATCACTCAGATGTGGTCTTTCTCTCTATTTCTACCTCCATGTGGTTCCTTGTTTTCTTGTTATTAGGCTAAAGCTTTTGCAACCTTTTTCTTGTATCCGAAATACCCGCGATTTTCTTGTCAATAAGGCAGACAACTCCTTGCGGATTCTTGAGGGGAAAACCGGGGGTATTTCGGCATGTCATTTGGGTTTATCATTTGAATGGAGATCCATGTATATGTAAAGGAGCAAAGGACTTATAATGTTTTCCCTTCATTCTTTTTCCATAGTGATGTAACATGTGAAATGCTTGATTCTATCTCCGCGTGAATTACTGAACATCTCCCTTCTCTTGCTGGTTGCTTCAGTTTATTCTGAAGTCATCAGTTCATTGCAATATGAGCTTCATATCCGCAGAAGCAGATTGAGTAGGAGCGCATTAAGTATTGAAATCTGTGTGGAAACAAACAGCGGCAAAAATGGCATTATTCTCTCTTGTCCTGTCTGTTTTTCTAAACCCTAAATCTTCTGCATTGATTCCCTGTGAAAGAAGATTGAAATCTCATGTGCGTCTGGCTTTAAGTTCCTGTGACGTGCGGAACATATGCTGACTATTCAAACGTAAGAAACACGGATCAGTCTGTTCCGCGCGCGTACGTTTTTTTTTCCTCAAGCAACAAGCAAAGGGAACACTGTGGGAGCGAGGGTGGGGGAGTAGCATGGTAATTTGAGGAAGATCTCCCCAGCCTTTTCAAGAGAAACAAGTTGGTAGATACACAAAAAGCTGAGATTCGTCCTACTGTTGTTTTGAACAGTGACACAGATTCCACACGACAGCACAGGTGTACAGCAGTTAGAAAACTGGGCATGGCATCTTTTGCTCGCTTCTTCAAGCTTGACTTACTTGTTGTCCTCTTCGCTGTACGGGTGGAAGATGAAGCCCAGTTGAATTATAGAAATGCCAATTCATAACATATTAAAAAAAAAACTGAAGGGTGTGAGTATTCAAGCATTTTCCTTCCCAGGAATCTCAACTTTTGAACTGCCTAGCTGGGAAAAATGGATGGAATTGATAACAGTTCCGTTTATAAAGTACCCTGCATGTGACATCGCACAAGGAGTTTTAAAGAGGTCCCGATATAGTATTTTCCAATATTTGTGAAAAGATGTACTTCGTTTTTCGCAAGTGTCAAGCATCTGATAACCATAGTACCAATATCCGTAACCCAATTCGATTTACATGTGGTACAGCTTGAAAACATGTTTGGCCGGAAGAAGACGACACTTTCTATTGGTGACCGATTATACTAAACTAATCCTAACTCAGTCTTGATTGGTTCACTTCGACAAGAATGATTTGTCATTTTTTACAATGGTTTCCTCGTTTTCACCCTTGAAGACTTGTTTAATGGGTCATCATCTAAAAGCTCTCAGTGGGTTAACCAGTAACCTTATTAATGTTTCACTAGAGCCCTAGTTTGGTATTCCGCATAGGACAGGAAGGGTTAGCTAGGCCTAGGCCTTCCCCTGTTTTTCATTCATCATCGAATTCAACTTCTGTGTGGTACAGCTAGGAAATGCGTTTTGTCCGAAGACAACCACACTATTTAAGAGTGAACGACGATACTAAACTAACGCTAACTCAGTTTTGATTGGCTCGTTCCGGCAAGAATGTCTCCTTTTTTTTTTTACTGTTCTTTCCTCGTTTTCACCCTTGAAGTCTTGTCTCATGGATCGTCATCTCAAGCTCCGAGTGGCGTTTTACCTGAGCCCTAGGTCGGAACTACGCCTAGGACAGGAAGGGCTAGAGGCCTTCCCTGGTTTTTTTCATTCATCATCGTATTCATGGTAACAACGTCTGTCGTCTGTGCTCTCCGATGAAAACGAGTCTCGTACTCATTGGAATTTGACGTTCGGGTCCCTCTTTTTATTAATGGAGGGCGAGAGGGGAGGAAATCGATGCCAGATAGGTCCGCGGATTATGCGGCGGAGGGCGGAAACAGTCTTGTCGGTTAGCGATTTGGAGTCGGAATCGGATTTTGACTCCTTGTGCGCAAGCTTTTGGCGAATAAGACAGGAAAGTTAAGTCATCGATACGATGCCACGGTTTCGCTGCACTCTCCCGGTTTGATTTGCAGCATTGGGTCTCCCGGCACTCGAACTGATCCGTACCTCACTGAACCAGAGAATGCCCCCACCACCTCTGGCCCTGGTGTTCCGTGCCCAAAAAAATCGGGTTTGAAAGTCTTCTCAATTCACCAAGTTATAGAGAGAGCTCAAATTGCTTATTCGCAGCCACGTTATGACAAAAAGTGATGACCGTATAGTATAAACAGTCATGCAACGGCATTTTGAGGCCAACCGTAGCCCGTATACACGACCATAGTTGTTAAGCAGCATCTAGCCGTTGGCCCGTGTTGTGCCAAGCTAGCTCGCAGTCAACATCGCTCGTTTGCCAACTTCTAGTCCCTTGTAGGCTAAGGTTAACAAGTGATTAATTAACCTGAACCGAATCCTAATATGTTAGACTGCACATTCTGAACTATAACATATTTTTTTTCTTGAATGTCGTATTATCAGTAGAAACTCGTATATGTTGGGTGTCGGATATCATCTCTGATCATATATTATCCATGAATGGATTGTTGCATTGGTAGACAAGTCTTGTTGAACCTCAAACTAGGGGTATGCAAAACAGACTGTCCAAACCGGAAACCGTCCGGACCGGCTAGTTTGGTCTAGTTTCCAGAAGTGTCGGTTTAATTCCCGATTCCTAAAAGTAGAATCGGTGTCCGAGCGATCTGCGTTCCAAGGAAAATCGGACCAGACAACCAGATTTGACCAACTACATATATATATTTTTTTCTTGTGATTATGTGTAGTCAGTATGGGGAATACAATTCCAAATTTATAACATATGTGTAGTCGACATGAGAACGCAATTCTAGTTTCAAAACATATGGTATCAAGTAGTGAAAAAAAAAAGTTAACGGTTCGCAAAAAATGGGAATTAGGAACCGATCACTTCTATCTCAAACTAGCAAGACATCTTGTGCTGGTAGCCATCTCAGGTGGAAGCCACCTATAGTGGTATCAAAGTGAGGGTAGGAACGTTGATTGGGTGTGGTTCATACTTTCCATTGACAGTAAGGCAGAGGGTCCGCTCCCCTGGTACCCGATTTTGTGAGCGGGCGTCCCTTCACAAAGTGTCTCGGAGGAGCCGCGAAAGACACGGAATTTTCAGGCAAGATGTATTCTTGGACATAAGTGCCGTGGGCTAGTTGGTGCAAGTCCTAGGCCTAGGGACGGTCCCTAGAAATGTCCAGGAAGTACAAAGGGGGAAAGCCCAACATCTTCCGAGTTGCGAGCTTTCTCAACATGAGTTTCTTAACTATTCTTCCTAGACCACATGGCCCAAACTTACTTTTATCATTTTTCATTCAACGGAGAATTAGAAACTCGACGTTATTTCCTATTCATACTACGGTGCATATTCTTTTCTAGAAAGAAAATGTTAGATGAGTATTTCCCTATTTTTTCATTTGATTTACATGTTCGAAAAATAAGTTTGCAAGGGTTTTCATAGGAAACACAGCAGTAAAATAATCGGGTATTTTTTTCTTATATATATAAAATATATAGATGTGAAAAGTTGGGAACACGGACCATCCCCACATTTCATCTCATCACCACTTATTTTCCTCAACTTTTAGAAAAACCAATTAATATCTTAAGTTTTGTATTTGTAGATTATTTTGCTTATCACATCTTATTTTATTTACTAAAAGCCATTTGCTTTCAGAAAATGCCCTGCCCAAGTCCTAAATTTCTTACCACATCCCAACCCCCCAAAATCAAACCCAAAACATAAGCATCCGAACCCTAAGCTTAGGGTGTGTTTGTTTCGGGAAAATGTTCATTATAAAAGATTTTTCAGGAAAATATTTTCCCTATTTAGCTTAGGGGGAATTCATTTTCCTAACTTTATGCATACATATTTTCTTTGACCATGAATGGTTTCCCATTGACTGATTATTTTCGGCAAACCAAACGCGTTAAAGTCCAAAAAACTAATTCATGAAAAAAACTTTTCACTCAAACAAATAGACCATTAGTCGAAGATTTTTGTAAACAAGGCAAGAACAACCCAAAAACCTAACCAACCACTTGTATTAATTGAGCCTTAATCACTCCAAAAATATTCCAATTCACGATACATTGAACTACAACACGGGAGAGATCGGCAACATTATTCGATCCTGCTCGGTTAGAATCTGGTAAAATAACCCAATGAAATAAATCCGCTGTTAATAAAGTCTATTTATGATATTATTACTGTTTATACATAAGTGGAATCTTTATTTTGGGCTATGCACTTCCCAGTCACCATACGATATGTTAGTGATAAAAATCCTGCGGGATCCTTTTTCGGTTTAGGCACCATGCAGCTTCCTTAACTTTATGGTGGAACCTATAAATTAAATATCTTTTACATGGAATTTGGCTGTGAGTTTGTGGTCCATCAGCAAAATGTATAGTTATAAGCTTAGACATCTTAATTGCACCCGACCTTATCACACTTTACTAGATAATTTTGGCAGTTTTTTGGTCTGCTTACTTTTGGGGAAGTTTAAATTCATGCGGGACTAATACCATGTGCGATCGGGTTATAGGAATACTAAGTTCTTGATGGAAACTGTTGATCATTAAGGCGCAGACTACTCTAGGATTCCATTGTGTTTTGTGATTTTCCCCCTTTTTCCTCACTTTAAATACTTGCATAAGTTAACAAAATTTATTCCCATTGGCTTTACTAGACTTAATTAGTACCATACAATGCTATGTTAATGGCTTGTGAACGTATATTGTGTTTTCTTGATTGAGATAAGTTATTGATTCATCAACTTATGATAGTCCAAAATGTAAAGTTTACAACCTTATTGATTTTGGTAGGTCGAAGTTGATTCGACTTGAACTCCATGCTAGATGCAAGGATTTTGTAAAATGCAAGTGGGACTTGAACCTTGAGAATATATACCACCATGGAAAACAAGATCTACGTATTGATGGAAGTATATAGTGCTTGCTATGCCTACGTTTTTTTGGGAATAATTACCAAAACAAGTTCAAAATCCTATTCTAAACATTTCAATTTGGCCAATTTAGTCCCAAACCTTTTAGTGATTTGCCAATGTAGTCATTTTGGCCAATTTAAACCTAAAATTGCTTATGTGGATGCCAGCTGTCCTACGTTGCACCGCTCATGCTTACATAGATAATTTTTTTAAATTTTTAATAAATTTCTGATTTTCTTTCTTTCTTTTTTTTGACTTAGGTTGCCGGCCGACCCTTGCCATCACTGGGCAATGGCATCATGGTCCTTGTCGGCCACATAGTGAGGGCCGTGAGCCCCTCGTTCGGCCACAACGAGGGCCTGTGAGTCCTTGCCTAGATTTGGTGAGGGTTGTGACGTCATCGCTCTATCTAGCCAGGCGAGGGTGTCTCGGCTCTCACTTGTGGCTGGTGACCTCCGCTGGCCATTGTTGAGGCTGTGGACCAGCGAAGGGAAATAAGAAAAAAAGAAACAATGAAAAGGGAAAAAAAAGAATGGAAAAAAATTAATAATTTTTTTTTAAAAATTACAAAATTATCTACATCAATGCCGACTATGCTATGTAGGACTGCCGATGTCCATGTCAGTGATTACTGGTCAAAATTGGCCGGTAAAACTACATTAGCAAATCATCAAAATGTTTGGGACTAAATTGATCAAACTGAATTAGTATCCGCATAATAGGTCTAAACTTTTTTTTTTTTTTGGTTTTCTGGACTTTTTGGTTTTTCTAATTGCCATAATGAACAGCAACAGTAAATACTAAAGACAACTCAGTCCAGAAGACATTTCATGACAATATCCTTGGGATGACTTCACCATTGACGAAAAAGCGGATGAGCTGAGTTGCACTTAAACATCAGAAAAAGGAATTGCCCTGCGTTTCACCCACCTCCCCAATTTCGACATGATGTAGTTGTCTTAGAGAATGAGTAACAAAATGGGTGGTACAAACAATTAATGAAGTATATAGTACATAGACTAAGTATTCTGTGCAGTATAGGTCTATATCAAACAAACGCGGCGTATTGACTCGTCGTTTTCTGATCTCACATTAAGACAATAGTACTCGATGAAGTGGGAGGAGAATACATTATCGTGTAGCTCATCTGCAAGGAATGCGGGAAGATGGACGTGGTCATCCCTTTCCTCGTTCTTTTCCAATCCAAGCCGCACTCACCAGCTACAACAGAAGGGGAATATTGCCTCAAATGGAAAAGAATCCATTTCTGTCCGTAAAATAAACGAAGTTAAGGAAGATAGTGCGCATGGTTGTCGATGCTCTCGCATTGCTCCATGCTAGTTGGTTAAAAGAAGTAACACGTCACAGAGAGAGAGAGAGAGAGAGAGAGAGAGAGAGAGAGAGACAAAACCGCATCGAGATCCCGAATGGCGCCCATAGAAGAAGGAAGGAAGAGAAAAGGAGAAGGCAAAAAGCGGTTTTAAGATTAAAGACAGTGGAAGGAAGATTTTCCTGAAAACCAGGAGAAGCGAGTGTGTGTGTGCTGTGCTGTGCTGTGTTGTTGTTTCAGGTTCTTCGTCTTACCACGATATGTGGCGCAACTTTGTCTGTTTCCCGGATTCGAGCTTGCGGTGGCCACGCGCCCTTGCTCTTGTGATCTCTTCTACTTCTTTCCTTCTGCATTTCCTTTGTCATCTTCACGTATGCTATTTCAATCGACCAAGATCCATCGTCGACGCTAAAAAGGTTTTGGAGCTCGTCCTCTCTTTCTCTCTCTTCGGGGATAGGAAGGTGCCCAGGAGGCGAAAACGGCATTGCGGACTGATTCAGGGGGCCTTGCCCTGAAGCGATCGAGCGAAACCACCACTCGCCATCAATCTGTGTGATGAATCGAATGTGGGAACGAGTTAGCTATCCTCGAACAAATGTATTAATAGCAACCTACCATGTCACTTTGTAAACTAATTTTTTATGCCTCCGACAAATGCGTTTTTAATAGTGTTGAAGCTCCACGAATAAGGCATTCAAGAGATAATACTCAAAAAGAAAAATGAGGATCTCATCTCCAGTCAACACGAATCCTTAAATTGAGTCATGGTAGCAGTTCCTTTGAGAAATAGCAACAGCTCGTTTAGTTGTAGCAATTGAATGAAATTGTAATGTAATAGAGCTGTAATAATTGGTGCGCCATTTTAATTGGATTAAATAACGTAATATCTTTTATCTTATTAGGCTTTATGAATATCATATGTGATAAGAAAGTAAAATCATCAAAATTTTCAAAATACCAGAGAAACAAAATTATGGGGATTACAAAAATATTTATAATAGTCAATCATGAGTTTGATATTCGATATATATTGTCAAGAATATTATAATCTCATATATGGAATATTATTTATTATTTAATAAGTTATGTATCATATATATTGTGGTATAAAGCTAATCATACGACATGTGATTGTATTAACACAATTATTAAGTTATCACATTATCAATTTGGCATGTTTGAAATAATTATTGTATCAAAATTTAAAATTTAATTAAAGTAAATTGTATATAAGGCAATCGGTATATGATGAAAAATTATTTATAAAATTGTGAAAATTTAGATAATAGTACCTTAAAGTAAGCAATTAATATCATGCTAATTATATTATTGTAATAGCTTTCAATATAATGTATAGCTATGTATTATTAAGATAAAATATTTTATTACTGAAATATTTTCTTATTATTCAATATACTGTTTACGAAAGTGATTAACTGTAATGTTAATCGTATAATACGTGCTTATATGCAAATAATTAATTTTGGTAGGGTGAGTGGGAGAAAAAAGATGGGCATATTCCAATATGGTTGTAATATCGATCACAGAGGGGCCATGCAATAGGAATTACACCTTTACTTGTAAAAGAGATTGCCACTAAAATAATTATTATTGCAAGCAAATAATGTAATAATCAGCCAAATTCTAATTGACCTATAATAAGCTATTACTGCTACGAAATGTGCTATAAATTTACTCGAACTACCTAACAAAATTAATTCACTAGGTGATGTGGTCCAATGTTGAATGTGGCCCACTTGTTTAAATTTTCGCTTGTGCAGTCCATCATATCACTCAATAAACCAATTTTTTAGATCAAAGTATTACTTTGTACTTTTTATGTTCGACTAAAACATTGTAAAAACAAATAGAGTGATGTACTTTTCATTTACAAGAAAGGTTCACACGTCTGGTGCACTGTAACCTGGATATAAAAGAGACAATACTGCTTCCACCAAGTGCATTCACAGATTGAATCTATAGGTCATAATAGACTTCGATTTAAGGTTCACTAGATTCAAAGGTTAATATGCAACTAAGTGTCTGTATTGGGTGCATACAACCATTTTTTATGTTAAACAAAAAAAGTGGTCCTAAGAACAATAAGATATACATACATGCAAACTTCACTAGAAATTGAATGCATATAAATTCATCATTACAAAACAAAACTCCCAACTCAACCATTTGCATCACCACTACTTTATTGTTTGTAGGCCCCCATTGTGTAGTCACTTGTCGTCATCGCATCCGACAGCTGCCAAGACTACCACTATCACAGCCTTCTTGATTCTACCATTGCCGCTGGACGCCCCTCTTTCTTACTTTAAACTTTTAAATCTATCTGTCTTCAATCTTTTTTGGGCATTACGTTAACCATTGAACTTCCAAAAGGTTGATAATAAGTGGTAATTTTTTTTATGACCTAAACTCCCGCACTCATACTGCACTACAAGAGTCTAACCGGCCAGACATTAACTGGGAGAGAACTAGCCAAACCCATGATCCACGCCAGTGTCGATCAAAGGTGCGATAAGGTGGAGGTTAGAGAAATTCAAACTTGGTATCAGTCACCTACAAGCCCAAAACCCTTACCACTCCACCAACCCCTTGGAAGGTGATAATAAGTAGTAATTTATTTTCTTTTTCACGATAGTAATGAACTAAATGAGATTGACAGTTAAATATAAGAGATTAGGATTGTAGGATAACGGCCATCCCCATTGATTCGACAAGGCTCTTCCTTGGCTGGATCGACGTAGCTCATTGAGCTCAAGCAACATAGAGAGAGAGAGAGAGAGAGAGAGAGAGAGAGAGAGAGAGAGAGAGAGAGAGAGAGAATGGTGGTGGTGGCCGATCTAAGGTGGCGTCCACGTCAATGGGATTGAGTACATTGAGCAAGCAAGCATAGGGCTTTTATTGAAATCGGTTATAATACTATAAATGTGTACATGATATTATTTTTATGGAGGACCCGTAGAAAATTATATAATCTCGATAGAGATTATTGCTAGTATTAGCGTTCAAGCCAAACTTCATACGATACAAAAGAGGACATGCACATATAAATATATATACATGTGTGAGGCCCATCCAACAATCTCTCTTCTACACGACTGCATGCATGCCAAGCAAAGCTTTCTGCCAAAAAGGGCATGCTGTCCGATTTGGATCGTTTCTCACGAGGGGAAAATCCCACAATTTTACCCAAACACGAAAGAACTTTTGTAGGGCATAAAAATAAACTCCCGGATTTAAGGCTTTTTCAAGTCCCTTTTGATTCCATCCAACACTTAATTATGTAAATCAAGCTAAACCAAGCTAAACCGCCTGGTCCCACCCACCCCCCCTTCTCTCTCTCTCTCTCAAACCCTCCATTCATTTCCCACATAAGTACCCCCCCTCTCTCTCTCTCTCTCTCTCTCCCTCCCTCCCACCCTCCCTCCTCATCTTCGTACCTGCACTCTCTCTCTCTCTCTCTCTCTCTCTCTCTGTGCGTCAGCCATGAGAATGAGCTGCAACGGCTGCAGAGTCCTCCGCAAGGGCTGCAGCGACGACTGCATCATAAGGCCCTGCCTGCAATGGATCAAGTCCGCCGATTCCCAGGCCAACGCCACCGTCTTCCTCGCCAAGTTCTACGGCCGTGCCGGCCTCATCAACCTCATCAATGCCGGCCCTCCCCACCTCCGCCCCGGTACTGCCCCCTCTCTTCCCTCTGCGTCGGATGTGAATTTTCAGCACCCAACTCGAGTTATATTTCTTGACTTTCTCTTCTTCTCTTTCTTTGATGAGCGAGCAGCCGTTTTCAGGTCGCTGCTCTATGAGGCCTGCGGTCGGATCATCAACCCCATATACGGGTCGGTCGGGCTGCTCTGGTCCGGCAACTGGGGCCAGTGCCAAGCGGCCGTCGACGCCGTCCTCAAGGGCTCCTCCCACATTATGCGACACCCTTCGCTGGATTCGGGTTCGACCCCCGCCACGTCTCAGCCCTTACCTCCCCTCAAGGCCTACGACATCCGCCACTTCCCCAAGGCTGGGGGCTCGCAAGACCTCCACAGGGTCCGGGCCCAGAACCCGTTCAAGCGCCCCAGGCTCGACGCCGACCCGAAGCCGGACGGCAGGCTTTATCTGGAGGCGAGCTACACGACGTCGCCAGAGGACGACAGCGTGTTCTCCGTGGAGACTCTGGAGGCTGAACCCGAGGGCGGGTCCCAACCGAGCAGGAGTTTGGCGATCGATGGCCAAGATCGTGAGAGTGATGACGATCGGATTGCGTTGGAGCTCACTCTGGGTGTGGCTCAGAGTCAACAACAGAGCGTCTCATGCAAATCTGAGGCTCATTATGGTCATCACTTGTGAATGAGAGTTGCCAAGAAAAGAGAAGGACAGAGAGAGAGAGAGAGAGAGAGAGAGAGAGAGAGAGAGAGAGAGAGAGAGAGAGAGAAGGAGAGGGGTTTTTTGAGGATTGGAATGGACATGATCATCATCAGACTTGAATCAGCGTAGTTGATGTCGTAATGTTGATTCATTTCCTGTTCCTTTTTTCCTTTTTTCATTTTCGCTACCTTTAAAAGTGTGGTTTCACGGTGTTGGGTGGGGACTTAAGTGTGAAAATGTAGTGCGCGCACACAGAGACAAAGACCTAGACACAGAGAGGAGAGACAAATATAAGTACTCATGCTTTTGCTGGTCATTCACAGGGGTCGGTGAACGGTACACAGAGACGATAGTCTTTTCTCACATACTGTTTCAACTCTCATCTGCTTGACCTAGCTATAATTAAGTTCTCTCTCTCTCTCTCTCTCGAGTTTGCCCTGGAAGGGCGCTCTTTAATGGCCGATCTTAGTGCAAAGCGACCGCCAATCTCAGTACAGTGGCCGTGTTAAAATTGGATGGAGGGTCACTGGCGGATTATTGGTTGGTGGGTGTGTCTCTCTGCGGCAGTGAAGATTCTCCACGTTGAGGGGGGTTTGGCTTTTGGCCATGCATGAGGGTGGACACCTGCTTTCCATGCACGGCCATTGGGGCTCGAGATATTCCGAGTACTTTTCCCCTCCCTCCTTCGCAGATATATAAATTAATTCCCTCTTTCCCTGTGCATCTTATTTTGCCTGAAGAAAGTTGGGAAAAGTAAATGTAGAGAAAGACCATGTTGACACGGCCTAGTCGAGAGGTTGCAAAGTTGTTTGATAGCTGAGTTGAGGATTAATCAAAGTAGCAATTAAAGAGGTGAAGGGGCACTTGAGAAACCTAGATCTGGGAATGGAGTGAAGTTTTAGTTAAAGAAGCACCTAAAAGGGTTTCCCTTTAAACATGATCCATTTTTGGGCAGGGATGTATGTGCTGGCGTATTGCTTTATTTCAAGGCAATAGCTTAAATAAAGTTTAGCCTAGTTGGTACCAAGTGTATATCCAATGATCATTTATGTTGCATCGAGAAAATCTTGCGAATGAGTTGATGAGTAGGTGGATCCACTTAGATATCTGATCAGGGGATCACCCAACTCTTGGCCCTAGTTTAGTAAGAAAAGCTGAATATCAAATGAAGGGCTTGCGAGGTGACGAAAACAACATAATCGAAAGGAGTTTCATAATTTAAATAGGATTGGGAAAGTTTCCTTGATATGCGTAAAATGTTCATCGTTTTCAATTTTATCACCTTAAATTAATGATTCATCAGCACATCTAATGAATAATTGTACATGTGTCATTTTCTTCTTCTAAATTTTTTTTATAATCTGGGGCACAGACTTGGAGTTCCCGATTATCTGGAGGCTCGTGAAATATTTAGCAAGCCCCATAAACCAGTTAAATCCACGAAATACTCTACAAGCCTAGATAATGCTCATATATCAAGAGAGTCCAATCCTTTAAAAATATAACAATTTATTTGGATCTCACAAGTCTAATATAATTGATCCGTGTTTAACAACAACTTGCTTGGCAATATAAATTATTATAAATAGCAATTAGCGTGAATAGATGCAAATATCATAGCCATTTCAATTGGTACACAGAGGACTTACTCTTTTCCATCTCTACTCTAACCATCATCCTTATGATTGGACTGCATTGGATTAAGTCTAAAATACAAAGGACCAATTGCGAATTAGAGATTAAATGAAATGGCTAACACTATATATCCGCGTTTGTTCAGCAGAAATGTACTGTTTGCATTGTCACTACGACAATTGACATTAACAAATTAATACGTTCATAGATATACGGCATTTTGGCGTATCGAACACCAAAAAATCGAGATTAGAGCCTGAGGTATATTTGTCATATAAATATCATATATACTTTCTTTATGGAAAGTCTTTTTCCACGTAACATAAAAAAATTTGGACCTAGGGGAGCCGGGGGCAGCCACAGCGATCCCTAGGTCCCCTATTATCTCGTACCCTCAAATAAAGAAAGTTTTTTCAATTTCAATTTAAAACACTAATGTTCTCGTACTATAAACTTTTAATGCATCGAAAATGTAAATATTCCTTTATCAGGTATGATTAATGGGTGTTTCATGGACACTTGCGAAAAGGATTTTTTTTTATATATTGCAACTGGTTCGATCTTAGCGTTATTGTTTTGGACTGTGCAATGTTATTTCCATTCTCAGACCTTACGGTATTACATGTTGCTCGGAATGAGAAATATCGAAGAGAGTTGACATTCAGACTTGCAGACACACCAGAAGACGAAAACACGAGCGGTTCCTCGTATGAAATTTGTAAACTTAGGTTTTCTAAGCACGCCTTTAATTAATAAATAAAAGAATAAGTGTATCGGAAATCATAAAATTTGTAATTAAAGCGCTAACTAGCTCTAAAACTTTCTAATAGTCAATCAAATTCTAAAAATTATTAACAAAGTGTAATTAAGTACATCCTTAGTTTCATTACATTTGACTAACCAAGCAATCTAACATAACTTTCTTTTTGTTTTAATTTTTTTCTAACATGTAGCACTAATATGATGCTAACTAAAAGGGAAATTGCATTAGCAAAATAGCCCAAAGCTAGAAAAAAAAAAAAAGACAGAGAGAGAGAGAGAGAGAGAGAGAGAGAGAGAGAGAGAGAGAGAGAGAGAGAGAGAGAGAGAGAGAGAGGGGGGGGGGCGGTCACCACCCTTACTCTGTCGGTATGCCTCGCCGGGATTAGGATGAGGGTGGCTGGCCCTTGCTCAGCCGCTGGAGAAGGCCACAACTCTCTCCTTAAGCAGGCCAATACGATCTTTATTCCCTGATTTGAGTAATTAATTCATAATGTTCTATTTTTGGCTATGTAAGGGTAAATTTTTCAATGGTGAGAATCGAGAATTTTTTGAGGCAAATACATTAGCTTATACATACATAATCTTAATGGCTTGGTGTAGTGTTGTGGGCTTGCGACGAGCGTCACAATGCATCAAATTTGACCATTCTTGTATTTGATGACTGAGTTGTTTTCTGGCCCAATAAATTGTCACATCGGGAAATATTTTGGATCTTTAGGCTGGTCAGACGATCACGACTCATTGTGCTGTTGCTCATCAACCTTCTATTTTCCTTCTTTTCCCCTTGAAAAGCCGATCATAACAAGATATAAGGGGAAAAGGAAAACCACATCAGGTATCAACTCACCTTGTGTCTAATGTCTTTCGAGATTCTAGAGGACTAATACTTCATCGGGAAACTAAGCTGCTTTGCAACTTTTGATCAAAATTTAGCCCCAGGAGCTCGACTAATTCGTCCAGTCCCGAAGAAAAGAAGGATGACGAACGTACTCGAACAAGGCGCAGAAGACTGATTTTGGCTTCTTCACTTGATCCGGAAACATCTCGAGAAGCCATCGACGTGCAGTCTTCGTCCACTGATGTAATTGGTGCCTTGGTTCAAGCTCATGCCACGCTAATCGACGACCAAGAAATGTTGGATGTTCATGAGCTTAGCATTTCCATTCAGGACGTCATTCCAGCTACTGAGGATGCCGTCATTACTGATGTTTCTACTCTGTCATGTTCAATCTGGTTAAAACATTTACCTTTATCATTTTAACGTTTGTGCCATCCTTTTTCTTCGCTAACTTGTTCTCTCCATACCGCGACCTTGCCAGTTAATCCGTCTTTGGCTTCTCTGACCGCTCCTAAACATGTTCTACTTACTACGGATGCAGTAGCTAACCAAGAACAGGTGGATACGGCACCGACTAGATCCGTACCAGCTGAAAAACCTGTTATTGCCTTTATCACTTCTGATTCAACTCCAACTACATAATCAGAAACAGCGATCATTCAACCCTTTCTCTTGTCCGAGTATGTGTTTGATAATCTCTCGATTCTGTTCATATCCTCAATGGCCTGCTTTAATTATGCATCTTATAGGCTGGCCCCAGAATGCCGTCCACAGCAGTCCTTGGATCTACAACTGAACTCCCTCACGTCGACGAGCTGAATGATCTAAAGGAACTCCTACGCGCCGATGTAACGAAGCCTATATTCACTCCACTATCTGAAGGTATTGGTGTTGTTACTGTGGAGACGGTAAAGGCCACATGGAAAGAGTTTCTTGAGCTCACACGTGGCAGCTACTCCTCAATCATGTCGAGCCCAGCTTCAGAAGAAAGAGCTAAGGGATTAGTTGCCGAGATTTACACTAACAACCCTTCTTTCAGCAAAACTTCTCAATTCAAAGATCAATGTGAAGGATTCCTCGCCTAGCTCTTCTCGAGTATCGAGACTTATCTGTTGGACTTGACCATTCCGCCCCCCTAGGCGGGGAAGGCCGCCTTGCCAAATTATCCATTAGCAATTGTGGCCGATACGGTAAGTTTCCCTTATTCGGTGGAATTACTACACCGATATTCAGCGAGTATAGTGGATTCACTACTCCTGCAAGTGGTGTTATAACATTACCAAATGGTCTCACATTATCACCATTGGGTGGCGGTATCATTGGCCTCTGGTTTTCAACGTTCGGCAAATGTATGTTTTGATTTGCCTTTCCATCTTTGTTTCCAATGGCGCTGTTTTGAACTGGACCACTTTGATTGACAATGTTTCCAAGACCAACTAAATTAGGATTATTTTTGTTCATTTTTGTTCTGGCCGTCGGCAACTTCATGCCTTTGCAATATTCTCACCGCTGGTTGTGGTATTGTTTGGCCTAAATTACCAACATTATTGTAAATGAGTAGAAGAGGTCGAAGGTACATACCCCGTCGCAGTCTGTCTTCCTTGCACTGGAAACGGCTGGCTTGATGGCCCCGGCCTAGAAGCTAGTTAATTCACCATGTTAACTATCATGGGCTTGAGCACCCCAGTGAGACGATTGATCATATGATTAGCCAAATCATTTCGTTGCTCCTTGGAAATCCTTCTCATAGTTGCCACCATCACAGGGTTTGGCTCCAATTCTCTCCTCTATTGATCGGTGAGATTTCACGGAATGTCCACTAAATTCCCACCTTGGTTTTCGTCTCTCACTGCATCAGCGGATGATGACTCCAAGTCTCCAATTGAGCAAGTCCCTCATTGACTCGTTGTGGGGATCGATTCTCTTGGCCAACGGCATTTCGGGCCTGTTGATTTCTTGTTTTCGCCATTTACACTTCCTCAAATTGAACCACGAGGATCCCACTAGGCATGCCACAAAGATGTTCGCTGAAAATGTTCGTCGATGAAAAACCTTTCACCAAAGGTTAGATCTTTGGTTTTTTAAAAAGGGAAAAAAACCACCAAAAACCCCAAATTTTGCCTCCTGTGACACATTTACTCCGAACTTTTTTTTGTGACATCAAAAACCCTAAACTTTGCTATTTGTGACACATTTACCCCAATATACTGTAGCATAGGGTATTTTAGTCTTTTTCCTTTTTTCTATTTTTTTCATTTTTTTTTCTTTTTTCCAGCGGGGCTGCCCTCGCCGGCGAGGGACCCTCGCCCCGCTACCCGGGCGTCGGGTGAGGCGGCCCTCGCTTGGGTGGGCGGGGTCCTTTCGCCCGGCGTCGGCAGTGAGGTTGCCCTCGCCCGGCCCGCGAGGGCGACCCTCGCTGGGCGGGGTGAGGGTCCCTCATCCTTGCCAGCGAGGTCGCCCGGAGACCTCGCCCGGCGAGGGGCAGCCCGTCGGAAAATGAAAAAAAAATGAAAAAAATAGAAAAAGGGAAAAAGACTAAAATACCCTAGGCTACAGTATATTAGGGTAAATGTGTCACAAATAGCAAAGTTTGAAGTTTTTGGTGTCACAAAAAAAAGTTCGGAGTAAATGTGTCACAGGGGGCAAAGTTTGGAGTTTTTGGTGATTTTTTTCCTTTTAAAAATGAATAAGGTTCTATGACAATTCAGATAGAAAACAATTCGTATGGCTGTATTATGAACTAAGGATAATAAAGAATAACGAACGCGAATAAAGAATTGATAAAGTAAATTGTAGAATGACTTGATCAGTGTGATTGATTGCGGATCTTTTACAATTGGTTTTCCTCAACATTTATATAGCCTTGTACAAGTGCAACCGTCGAGAGTAGTTATTGTTCAAATTCCAAATCCTAACTACTCCCCAGATTCCAGGCCTCAACTCTATTTTCTTATAACGCACGTTTTTATCTGAAGTGGCTTCAACTCGGCTCCATCTCTACTTCTGCATTTTCCATCGATCTCTTAATCGGCTAGCCTCTCTTTCTCCTATGCTGATTTCCGAATTCCACCTATTTTCTTCCATCGATGATGGCTTCCTTAATTTCTTAGTTGCCGATTCGTTACAGGCAGTTGTCCAGTCGACAACGCTCCTCGTGCTCTCATCGATCCATCATGACTCGGATTATTTTCGGGTGTCAACAGTCTTGTACCTTTACAAGTCTTGACCGCTTCGTGGGAGTAGTTATGATGATATTATTATGGAGCAAAAAGGGTGCGCATCTAGGATGATAGCATATCTTGGGTTTAGGCCTACTATCTAGTGGGTCAAGACCCAACTTATGATTCCACCAAACAAGACGACCCATTCGAGGACATTTTAAGAAGTCATGGGAATAGTACATAGCAGAGAGCGTTGGGCCGAGTATTGTATCGACTAAATCTACCAAATCAAGTCAATCACATTTTAAGATTACGTGGAATCCATACTGTATTTGGTAAAGAAAATATGCGTTTGGGGGCTAAGGTTTGTTGCAATTGCAGAGTTGGGGTTTGCTAGGTGGATTTTTAAAGGGAGGGTAAGTGGGTGTTTTTCATCAAGTGATCTAGTCTTAGGATGGAGAATGTTATTTCGGAAAATAATCGATGCAAAAGTGATGATGGAGTGAAATGTTGAAGAGGGTAGCCGATATTTTCCCTATTTTTCAACATCCAAAAGTGCGACCTCGACGCTTTTGGGGACCATTCACACGTATCATTCTCAAGCAATTAGAGGGAAAGGCCAAGTTTTCATTTAACTCTCATGGGCCACCATGAGCTCCCCATCAATCATCAGTGTCGACCCCATTCAGATTTGTCTTCTGTTATAACTACTTTCTCCTATTCGTTGAAGAATTTCATCTTCTTCCATGGGATTCTTAATGGAAAATGGGCTCTAGGTTTTGCATCATCCACTTTGTCGCGTGACATGTCCGTTAAGTCTGGATGTTGTTATTCTACCATTAGGGTTTTCTCTCATGATATCGGTGGGGAAGATCACACAACAAGAGAACACTAGCATGAGATGCTGACACTAGTTAATTATGGAGAATTTGTTGGAATTTTCTTAAGCTGAATGCAATCAATTTTTAGTTACTTTCGGTATCCAAAAATTCTACTTTTTCCAGGAACGTCAATTGGACGATTTTGATTCTCATCATCAAGCTCTTATAACACCAGTTCAACTAGGAATTTGACCGATCACTGTTGAATATATCTTCAGTTTTGGCCAAACTGGAGTCGCCCAAGACAACTTCTCGGGCTGTTCGAGGATGGACTTGCGTGGCCACAGTTGGTGACCCCTGGCCACAGATTGTCGGGCGCCTGCGCCGAGCATAGTATATTGCTCTCAGCAACTCACGCACCAAACCTCAGGGCTCGGTTTAAAACTCCGTTCTTTTACCTATATCCTTAGATTGCACGTTTGAGCCTTTTTGAGAGTGCTTCCAGGGTTCTTTATAGGATAACACCGAACCAAACTAAATGGTGTCAACATAGCAGAAAGTATGCTTAGTTTTGAGCAGATGCGGGGTGACCACTTTAAAATTCTCATTATCTTGTAATTATACTCGTTGTGTCATCAGCTTATACGAGCAATTTTTCGCATGTCTACATGGCAACAAACTTAATATTCCTTAATATTGGCTATTCAATTTAGTACATATATTGCATTCATGCAATATTCTATCGTTTTCACTCATCTTTTGTATTCATTTTAATGGACCGTTGGATCTGTATCAGGTGCACATCCATCTTCTAATCGAAAAAAAAATCAACTTTTTACATTTCTTTTGCCATCTTTCACTCCATAATTATCCAAGTAATTCAATGCTTCCAACCCTAAAACAATGGAAGCATTTTGACCTTTAGCCTTTCTTTCATATGTATGTACAAAAAGACCAAAAAGAACACAGGCTACGCGTCTTTCCACAGACAAAGCTGAGGCCAGACCAAAAAGAGAGAGCTTATTAGCTTCAGATTTTTATTGGATTAACAGAAAACTCTAGCGACCCCTAGGTCTCCACGAAGTGGACGTGTATATAGATAAGCAAACTTGGCTGGACCCAGGAGGAACTAGCTTTTAACCGTGCGTCACTTTGCTGTTAGGTCACTTGCTATTCCATGACCAGGTAGCTTCATTGATGGTCGATGGAGAGAGTTCTATTTATTGAGCAGAGGAAAAGCAGGTACTGATGATGACGCAGATGAAGCCCTCTTCACGAACCTCCCTTTCATTCGAGGCCTCTTCTCGGCGTTCAGCTTCCGGACCTCGTACCGGATCTTCTTGGAGAACAACCTCGTCCTCCGCTTCTCCCTGTACCTCGACACCTTCGCCTCCCGCCCCGCATCCCCCATGCCCATGTGTCCCCCGTACGCTCCGGCTTCGCCATAGAGGTTTTGAAATTCCAATCCGGACATGCCCTGAACATCAAGAGGAATTTCAAAACACGTCGATATGGAAGAGAGGAAAAATGAATGAAATCAATTTAATAATATGACCAAAACATCAAGAAGATAGTTCAATAAATTAGGTCCCATAAAGGAGATGATGGATATATCATACGCAAGTTAATGCGATGCAAAAAGTGCACCAAAACGTCAAGCGGGTAGTACACATATTTTGTCTCTGACTCTGTGCTTTTGTCCTTGTACTGTGCACTATTTGAATTATTCGGCAGAAAATGGTTTTAGTTGACTTGTCTTTTCTGGGCGTCTTACTATTCTCTACTTTCTCAAGTTTGCATGTATGGTGTTTACTGTCATATTTACCACTAACAATATTTAGGTAAGGGTTGTACCATGAAGTCGGGCCAGCGGTTGTCGGGACTGAAGTCTGGCCGGTCTCCGGTGGTCCACGGTGAACCCCGGCCAGCCCATGCCGATATCACTGCCTTGTAATCGAGCCTCAAGAAAATATCCCTCTTCTTCTTCTTCTTCTTCTTCCTCTCTTCACTATTACTGTTAGTCCCTTCATCGCCGCCGCAATTCTCCACGTTCTTCTCCTCTTCCAATTCGATGATCACCTTCGCTTCTTCTTCTTCATCGTTGCATGTCGTCGGAGAATCGTAGTCGAAATTCAGCTCAAATGTCTCCTTGCTCACATCGATCTCCATATCGCCGTGGCCCACTTCCACGCCAACCTCCGCGACGCCCTCTTTCTCTTCGAGTTTAATCACTCTGCCGCTACCTAAGGAACAGTCCATCGAGTTATTATCTCGCTCTTTACGATCTATAAAACCCAATCCTTCTATCCCGAAAGACTCCTTATCGAGATCTCGACCGAGAAGGCTCTCGACATCGGCCGCAAATTCCGCAAGGTCCGCGTCCGACGGGCGAAACCCTTGCATATTCTCCACATCGACGGTCAACCCTTTGCTTCGGTTGTCGCCGTTGCCTGATCCGTTGAAGGCCATGGCAGTTTCTGGTTCGGCGCCATACGCAGTCGCCTCAGCTCCTTTCGACGTGCACATTTCCGCGACGAAAGGATCGTAAGCCGGAACCCTATAAAGGAGATGCTCCTCGCTCTCCTCGTTCGACGTCTCATCTCCACCGACTTCGGGAACGACAGGGAACGGGTTTCGGGCCGCGTCCTCCGGCTTGGACGACCGGTGGAGCACGGGCTTCCCGCCACGGGGCGTCCGCGGCTTCTTGGTGAAGCCGCGGTGCCACGACGACGACTTCCTGTGCTTAGCGAACTCGCCGAGGTGCTTCTGCGAGGTGGCCGCCGTCTTCAGACGAACCCTCTCGTGGCGGCGGGCCAGGGGGTTGGCGGAGTGGACGGAGCGGTCGCAGGACTGGCAGAGGAACGCGTCGTCGGCGGCGCAGTACCAGCGAGCCCGCCTCTGGATGCAGTTGTCGCAGGCCCGCGCGGTCTTGCCGCTGAAGGCATTCGCCGCATTCTTGTGGGAAATCATCACGGACGGGCTCATGCGATCATCAACGCCCTCGCAGGTGTCTGTGTCTCCAGATATTAACGTCGAAAGGATCTAAACCAGACCGCCAGAAAGAGAGGCGCCCGGCGACTGTTTGGCGTCGAAATGGAGGGGCGGTGTTTTGGGTAGAGAGGAGCGATTAATAAGAAAAAATTGTCTTTCCGGGGACCCGCGAGACTTTGCGCTTTTCTGACAGGAGATGGTGGCGAGGCGAGGGGACGCATCGTAATATGGGGCGGGGGGGGGGCAGGTGCACTTTTTCTTTTGGGCGGGGAAAGTTGGAGAAAGGCTGCACTATTTGGGGCCCACGGACGTGCCTTATCTGGAACCCCATTGGCTGGTCACGCTAGGGTCATCCGGAGCGGAGCGCTGTGATTGGGCGACGGTCTAATAAAAGGGATTTCCCGCGGGGCCCGCGAGGTGGGCATAGGGGATGAGATCGTAGGGGGAGGGCGGGGTCCGGCGGGGTCAATTCATGATCATCTCCGTCACTTTTGAGAAAATTTTTGAAAGGGCAAGGATTGATTGTTCGCGTCCGGGGGTGGTGGGAACGGGAACCGCTCCCCCCGGTCCCCCGTGGCAGATGAGAATCATGAGATGGACTCCCGCTGTGCGGTCCCCCTCCCTCCTCCTCCTCCTCCGCCTCCTCCATGGACATCCAAAACCTTTGCCGAAAACACCCCTTCCGTGGCGGAGCCAGGTGAATGTGAAATTCCATGACCTCAGGTCGAAAGAGTTTCTTAACTTGGAGGCCTAGATAGTGTACGGTTTGGTGGAAATGTCGTGCATTAAAGATATCACCGTCTTATCTCTCTAGATCTTTCTTGATTAATCTTGATTTTTCGTATTTCAATGACTAGTTAATGTGATTGTTTGTATTTGATCTTGACCTCTCGTGTTTCGATGTCTAGTTAATATTAGATAAATGTATAGTCATTTACGAATCATATCAAGAGTCATGTATTATGCCTTTATAAAGGCAAGTCTAGTCGAAGTATTTATAAGGTGAATCATGTCATAATAAAATAGTTTATTCATCTCCTCTCCTCTCCTTGAGAGTTACTAATTAAAGTTGTTCACCTTTGAGAGTTGCCGACTATAGTCACCGACGATCAAGGCTTTCACTTTCAAGTGTTACGCCTCTAAAGCTCAACACGCATCATCTTAGGGAAAGGGGGCCGCGAGATATTCTCCAACTGCTTATTGCCCCGTCTGCGCTGGGCTGGATTGGTTTGATGGCAGCAATAAAATGTGGATTGCTATCCCACGACAAATGCCACAGAGACTAGCTGAAAGGTGTTAGACATTGCCATGAAGGATTTTCACTCAAAAACTTATGTCACGCCCTGAACCCCATCGAGAGCGTGGCACCCTCTACTGGTCGATTCTGCGACATCCCAGGGTATCGCCGACCTCACTTAAAAAGATCAGATAATTTAAACGATCGGAAACCACAATTAATACCCCGGACAATTGGAACTGGGGAACACAGGGAGAATATACATATTCATTTCTAACTATCAAGCTTATACAATATTCACAATTTACAGCCATCATTTACATAGGCACACCGTACTACCCACCACCGACAGTAAAAAGAGCTCGATGACCTGGTATTTTAACCCCAAAAATGATGCCCTTCCAAAAACCCATTCTCAACCCTTATACTAACCCCTACGCGCCTTATTCGGCGTTCACTCTGAGTCCGACTCCTCGCTATTCAAATCCGAACTCCCTGAGCAGTTTGCTCCTCAGGGACTCGACCGCCTCGATCTCAATCGGTGATTAATATCACTCGACTCATTTGGAACTTCAAACCGATCCTCCTCTCGACCGGTCTTTCAAAGAAGTTATCCTCGGTGCGAAATTAGGGTCCATAAACCGCTTGTGCGGAAGTATATACTCGGATCCTCCTCAAACTCTCCAAACTCGTCGGGCTCGTTCTCGAGTTACGCCTCGAGCTCTACCTCCTCCGGTTCCTCCTGGGGAATTGGCTCTAAATCTATGTCCATCAAGTCTTTCTTTGCTTGCGATCCTTGAGCTCGGGTTCATGCTCATTTCAAGATCCATGAGTTGCGGTGTTTGGATACAATCTAGATTGCGCTAAACTAGTTTCTACACTAATCAATTCTCCGTCTATCGGGGGTATAGCGATGTGTCCTAATCCCCAACTAAGTCAAACGAAACATCAAAACCTAACGGGACCGAACTTATCCCCTCGCTACATCCCGACCCAGGCAAAGATAAAATTGGGTCTCCCATAAAGGTAGTCCTACCTCTACAAAAACAATCATAGTATGCTTAATCTAGGTCATGCCATCATCCATAGGAAATTTCGCAACGTCATACTTGATGTGCACTTTGGTACCCCAAAACGCCGGTGGCGGGCGGTGGTGGAGGATTCATGGCTTAGGTCGGGGTTTTGAAAAATATTGATTAGAACAATCATGAGACTACACCTCAGTAAGTATACCCCTAAACCCCACCTAGGCTATCTCATACCTCCGGACAATCACAAAACATAATCACACACACACTAAATCATAACATAGTAGGCACATCAATGGTTCTTACCGGGGCTTATCACGCGCTATACCTACACGTTAGTCATATTCACATTATATACAATCACATGCATGTACAAATCTCATTTCCTGCATTTGTTCCGTTCTTATCATTTCTTTTTCATATCACTCTTGGTGACCCCGCATTCAAAGACACGCCCCGGGTTCACTGCGACCACTTATCACAACACTTAATGGCTCGTGTTAACGACACGCCTCGAGGCCATGTTTCTTGCCTGCGTTGAAATACACGCATCGGGCTTAGCACCTACTACCCTCTTGCGCAACCAGCGTTGAAGTACACGCCTCGGTGGCGATCTTCCAATGAATCGGGCATCGTCTGAGTTAAAGTACACGCCTCAGGACGGCACAATTTCCACGAACACATGTCATACCACTTTTCTTTCTTACTCATGCACATGCTCAACAAGCATTTACCACACTTAATTGGCCAATCACACGTGGCCCGTGCACGCCTCAATTCACACGTAAAACATGCTCACTAAGCATTTGACATGGCCAATTTTAATAATTAAATCAGTCTCGCCCAAGCGTGCACTCGACAGGCATATTTCAATCATTTAATTACACAACCATGCACTCAATTCTATCGCCACAACTGAGTCATAGTTCAAACACGCATTAAATACACAATTTGCCATTTTTTTCTCCAACCAAACGGCATCAAATCCATTCCGGCCCTTCACGACACTTTCTCACAATTAATTGCCGATTCTAAATATCCAATTTACGTCCCGATCAGTACATCACAGCCCATTGAACAGTCACTCACAGCCAACTATTGGCCCCAAATATTCCACCAATGTTTTCCGAATTCAATCCTAAGGCCCGCCTGTCGATTTTGTTCATAAATCGTGCAATTTCACACTTAATTTAAACCCGATTTCATCCAAGAATCATCCATCGATTCCCGAAGTCCTAAATTGGGTTTAGAGTGCGACTTACAAAGTTCTAGATTGACACAGCTAGAATGGAAAGCGGCGGCACTCAATCGGGAATGGCAGTGCCGCTTGGTGGTGTGCAGCGGCGACGATGGTGGCGAGCGGCGGCGGCCTTCCCTTGGCCGTGGCTCTCGGCCACTCAAACGGGAGGGAGAGAGAAGAGAGAGATGGTGTGAGGTGATGGTGGTGTTGTACGGCGGCGTGGGGCGGCGGCACGACTGGCGAGCGGTGGTCGGACGGCGGCGGCGACAGGAGGGAGCTGCCGGTACGGTCCGGAGGAGGAGGGAGAGATGAGATCGAGAGAGAGAAATGGAGAGGTTGAGGAGAGAGAGAGGATAAGCCTCGGACTCAAATAGTTCCATTTGACCCAAATGCAAAAATGTCCAAAATGCCCATCTCTAACCTTTTTAATCCAACGGTCCAGATTCGATCTTATCTTGAAACCAACAACCAAGATCGCATCTTACCCAAAAATATCCAAGGGTATTTTGGGAATTTCATAAAATTCCAAGGGCAAAAATGTCCAACCAAAAAGTTAGGGCAAAATTACCAAAATGCCCCTCCCTCATAAAGCATGCCCTTTACAAATTCTTAGGGGTAAAATGGTCATTTTCCTCATTTCTCATCGAAATTGAATTTTTCTGAAGAATTCAGGACATTCCGAATCTACACGTTCCAACTGCGACGTCGTCCTAACGCCCCGTTGTGACTTCCTAATTTTCCGGTGTCTAATTTGGGCTAAATTAAATAATTAAATTTTATTAAACGCAATTTGAGCGTTTCTCAAACTAACGGGCGGCTTGTTGGGAAAATTCGCATATTCGACCCGTGACTGACAATAAATCGAGTCACGTGCAAGTTCGTTCGGTACGTGACGACCTCGGTTGTCATTAAAATCGCGAAAATCAATCACTAGATCCGAAGCGCACGATCGTTTGGTATAATTTCAAGATCGTTCGTCAATTCATTTCGTGGTCCAGTGGAATCACCCGCGATCACTGTTATGACAGTGGCGAATTGACCCCTGACTATCCTTGGATCGGCCAACAGTGGTTCAAAATATCACCTCAGCGATTTTATGGTCGAAAATCAATTCACGATCGAATTTTCTCTTAGTCGCGCGAATTTAATTCCCCGATTAGCCTTTTCCTATTGGTTAGCATCTCAGGAATGATCAGTTCTCGGCGAGAATCTACTACGAGTACATTTCATAAAACACAGTATTTTACAAATCCCAAATGGACTAATTTTCAGGATGTCACAACTTAAGCTAATAAATTATGAGCACGCCACTGTTCCAATGTGAGACTTCTCTAATATAACTCAATCTCGATACCTTCATCCAAGGACATCGCCAAAATGAAGCCCAAATTTGAGCCCTTCAACATATTTAGTAAAACCCATATTCATTCAAAAGTTATTCAAAAGTTTAAGTTAATGAGTTATGGCCAATTATAAACTATTAATTGCTCATCACCATACCAATTCTCTGTTGTGGGACTTTTCTAACATAACTCACTCATGCATCCTAACAAGAATGAAATTAATTGAGAAACATGAAGTTTGCAACATAGAAGGGAAAGCGTATATCAAATAGGAAAACTACCCCCCTCGCACAATCCATCTTGCCACCCCTTGCCGCCCTTGGTGCCAGGCCTCTCCCTTCCTCCTTGACTCTCTTTTTTCTCTCTCGACGAAGGCCGTGTCCATCCGTGAAGGAGCCAAATGTGGCTCAATCGAAGGCAATTGAGATACATACGGTGGGGAAATTGCCCGATTATTAGTTCTAAACATGTTGTATTGATGTCAATTAGTTTTAAGTTTTTAAATTTTATCAATTTAGTCCTAAACTTTTATGTGAAATTTCAATGTAGTCATTTAGGCTAATTTTCATCGGAAAATCGCTGGTACGGCGGTATGCCACATAAGATGTGACGATGACCGGGTCGCCACCTCGGTGATTTCAGGCAAAAATTGATCATAAGGACTACATCAAAATTTTGCTCAAATGTCTGGGATTAAATTGAGAAAATCAAAATGTTTGAGATTAAATTGACATCTATACAAGTTGACTTTGTGCATCAGGACAGACCAAACATTTGACAGCATCGAGTACGTCTTAAGATATCCAAGAACTCCCTCGCTCATTAAATGTCACATTGCCTCAATAAAATGAAGACGGAACATATGCATGCATGCTGTAAAAGAACCGTAGAAATTGAATACCCTACTAAAAATGAAGTAATCTACAATAAATTCGGACATGGAATAATTTTTTCGCTACTTTTCGAAAGACCCAATAGACTTTCTAGATAGAAGATAGCCCTTTTGTCCACCTACTGACAAGTCATCGCTCCCTTCGCTGTCGCTCGATTGAAACGCGCCCGAGACGGCAATAACTTTCTCCCAACTCTTCCCAGAGAAACAGTACAGAAAGAGACCTCTTGGTTTCGGGCATGTTATGGCGAAGAACAACAGGCAAAAAGAGAGCTTCACCAGCTCGAGATGGACAGGCAGAACAGAACAGTCGTCGGCTGTGGTTTTCACTTCGTCTGAAAAGATAAAATGGTATCGAAAAAGCAGGATAATGATGATGTGGAAGGCTTGTCAACAACGGGGAGGAATCGGAGCATGTGTACAAAGTCAATAATAACTATCCGCATTAATGGTGGTTATTGGAGCTTCTCTCGACATATTCTCTGCTCCGAAAGAGACTGCATGTGGGCATCTACCTATCTGTACAGATAGTTGAATGATATTTCGAGGTTACGCAACAAAGTTTTTGGCGTAGTTTTAGAGTTTAGATCGCGTTCATGACTTTCTTGGCCGCGGTTGTTAGGCTAGTCATTTCTACACTTGGTTCAATGAGCAGCTCAGAACCGACCTGCCCAAAAGGGTAGGCTCGACGGTCATGCCTGAAAACTCCTGTCCAAGCTTGCTTGATGATTAGAAAAATCGCACATGCCTTTTAAAATCGAATCGGGGCTATAGGCAAATCGAGCCCTAGAAGGGTATTATTCACTCAGATCTATATAGTTAAAAGGATGACACGTTGAATATTCTAAGAATAATTATCTCCGTTATGTATTCACGTTAGATTCAGATCCTCTCAATCTATTAGGGTCAATTTACAGGAAAGAAAATAACCTGTTACTTGGAAAGGTCTAGGCGATCACCATAATTTGCCACCGATAACTAAACCTTGGATCTTCTTCCAAAAGATGCGTGATCATGTTTTTGCAATTAAGAACAGGTCCTTTTGTTTTGGCACGAAAAAAATCTTTAGATTGCCCCAACTATAGAATTTAGAACTTGCTCTGGATTCCTCATCTTGCAAAAGTAGAAGTCATTAAGTCATCAGGCTGTCGAAATGGGCTTCTAACCAACAATTATTATCATCGTATGTGCTTTACCCATTCTTTTTGTGGGCCTTGCTCATGTTATGTTACTGCCTTTGCCTGTCCATTGTAGGAGCATCAACCGTCAACTGAGAATGATGCTGTTTGGGTCTTTGTCTGGTTAATTTTTTTTTTTGGGTCTTACTTTGTCTGGTTAATTGATTGGTACTTTCTGGTTCTTACGACAGAAGTTGACAGCCATTTGTGCTGTTATCACTTTCAAATTCCACGACCTGTGATGCTCCGTCCCGGCTGGGCGATTTAACCTCTTTATCGAAAGGGCCTCACTTGTGACCCACCAAAGCTAAGTGCTCGTCAGATGTTTGAGTTCACAAGCACATGCACAAAGGGTGTTTTTTGCTCACATCAGTAACATTAGTCGGTGACTAATCTCTTTGGTAGACATTGAGGACTGTGCTATAGGACTTGCATCTGAACTCTCAGCATGAAATACTAAGAACGAAGATAGAAAAGAATAAATTTAACTTGCTAAGGCATATCTATGAGCTGAATAAATATTTCTGGCCGCCAATGTAGATGGCAGCCAAAACTTAGGGGGTAGAGGTGCCTTCTTTAAAGTTGGTAACAGTCTAGACTAGCTTCTGTTAACCCTCTCAATGCATTTGAAATAGCCCGAACTGTCGAAGGCGTTGTTCGACAACAACCGCCGATGAGCTGGGCTCCTGCATTGTGCCATCTTGCAGCAAACAGCTCGAATTTGTCGTCGCCGAAGCACTTGGATGGCTGTAGCAGATTAAAAAGACGTTTGTGATCATAACGAGGAACAAACTCAAAAGGGAAGAAATTGAATATGTTCAATATAGAGGGAGAGAAATAGAGAATGCAACTTACCAGCCATCTCTTAGCTCTGCCATCCCACACCTCGCCACTGTTGGGATACACAACTATTGCCTTGCTTGTCAACTGCATTAGAGGAAATTAGTACATCAGTGATACAGAAACTACGCAAGGCCAAGTCGAGAATAATTGACATAATAACTTCATCAATTCTTAACTAGACAAGTAGATTGATTTACCCCTTTAAATTTGCTTATTAGACTTTCAATGAAATGGGGTGGTGCACAGTTTATCCCGATTGCAGTGACTTTATCACTCTTGTTCAGTATATCCAGACAATCCTGAAAACTCTCTCCAGATGGTGCATTTTCACCATCCACTGAGCTGAAGCAAATCCAGGATGGAATTTCGATATTTTCCTCTTCAAGCAACTCAGCACAAGCCTATATGATGATTCCGAAACCCAACATTTGTTAAGCACAAAGAATGATGCAGAGCTGAAGCCATACACATCTCATGTAAAGTGACAATCAGCTTTTATTTGATAAGTAGACATTATTTTCCAGGTTCTGTCCTCGTGAACATGAAACAGCAGCTCCTTGATATTATATATCGATAATAAGTTGAAGCACTATTCTCTTCCATGACTGGTAATCCTTCAAATGTGGTTACAAGCAAAGCAAGGTTTGCCACTTATGGCCATTAATAGTGGCCCGAGATGATGATTTCTTAATGGGTACCGATGATCACAAACATCTTAGATGATCATGACTGGAGCACTATGATTCGAGACGATACAGAATTATCTTTTGCTAAACAAGACGATGCAGAATCACTGATAGATTTTTTCACTTTGTTATAGAATTAAGATGCTAAGATGCTCAGAAAAGAAAGCTTCCTCCTTTCATGAAATAGCTTCGAGAAAGATCATGCCAAAATTACACATTTTCTTATTTGGTTAAGTCAATCATCCCCTACGCTATTCATAGATGCATAATATTTCAGACATTGAAACACGAGTCAAGGCCTTCAAATGCCAGAATAATTATTGTTTTTAACACAATGTTAGAGAAGGTACTGATTTCAAAAGACCAAGTAGCATCACAAAAACATCCTCGCAATCACATTTCAGTTAGGACGTAGTATAATGTTCGCCAATCACATGCAGCTGATGCTCAGCATCTTCATATATAAGAGTGATGTATGTAATTTGAGTTTTAGCTTTGAGAAAATACAGAGTATTTTGACAATAAAAGAACATGCCTGAGCTTCCAGTTTGTTAGGAATAGTCTCAAAGGCCAGCAAATCTGCACCAGCATTAACAAGGACTTGCAATCTACGCCGGTGAAAGTCCTTGAGTTTTTCCAAATTTATGTCCAGTCCATAACAACCGCTGGGAACAGAAATGCAGATATTGAGTACAGATACAGGTGAATACAACTGCTGGGACAAGCAAATTATCACACTACTCTCAACCAGCTTCGTGCATAGTTTGTTAGTCTCATCAGAATAGACACTTACCTATACTCTGAGCCATCTGCAAGATAAGCTCCATAGCTGCCGATCGATGCAGCCACCAAGGCCCGATTGTAGCTATGTCCAGGAACCTCCTTCAAGGAATCCCAGAACTTGTCCCGGGCTTCGACGGCCAACTTGACACTCTTTTCTAGTAATGACTCTGCTTCTTCCATGGACAGTCCTTTGGACAGAAACCCAACAAGAGTGGCCTGGCACAAATAGCACAGCATTAGCCATCGTGGTGATGGAATTTTCAACTTTATCATTTCCACTTTCCATTAAGAGGATAACGAAACATTATGTAAGTTATGAGCTTAAGTAAACTAAATATTGTTCAAATGTCTTCCAAGTATCACCAGACTTGCCAGAAGACAACCACAGAACCAAAAATGACTATTAGAATAGTATTGCTAGTGGAACATTTTCTATAATATCCATACCTCCAGTAATGCCTCACGGGCCGATTAGTACAAGCCTAATATGAAGAAGCAATCTTCAAGTGTACGACTACTGAACAGATCCTTTCTAAATTTGCTAGACCATGAAATCCCAGAAACAAGCAAAAGTTCCATACTCACAGGATCATTCTCAATTAATTTAAACAGACAAACATTTCGTTTCTGCAAACTTAACAACAGTCTGACCCAAAAAAATAAATAATAAAAACAGAGTTCTTCTCATCTGGATGCTAGAATTTGCACATTAAAGTGGCAAGACCGATGAAATGGCTAGAACTGGAGATTTACAGAGACTGTAAAATCTGGACGAAAACTGGAATAAGCACATTATTTTGAGCTAGGGAATATGCAAAATTCTAGTCTGTGTTTTTCTATTGAAGGAAAGACAAAACTCTATGCCAAATGGCCCGAATCTACTCTGTGTTCTGCATTTGCACTTACCAGATGAACCTGAACGAAAAGAGAAGCAAATATCTACAACAAGCATTGCACTCAACCCTCTTTAAATAAGCTGTACAGCTTCCTTAAAATTGTCAGAGAATTTTCTACATTGATTTATGGGATCCTCTTGGTGCAAATCAAGAAACTAATGCTCTGCTGGCTAAGAATGCACCAGTTGTTTCCAATTTCCACCGTGAAGCACGGGATTGGCACTTATCATGTGAAGTACAAGCAAAAATGCAAACTTTGAACAGAATCTGCATTTCGCAGTGGTATGATCAATGAAAAGGTAAGAACATTGCTCTTTTTCAGGAAGGGCAAAAGCCACCAAAAATCCAAAATTATGCCAAATGTGACAAATTTATCTAAATTTTTTTTGTGACGCCAAAAATTCCAAACATGTACCTATCTAAGTGTCAATAAGATCCATTACAAATATGCTTATATGGCCGTTAGAAAGCAAACGGTATTGACACGGCGCTCACATATATTAAGTGAAATAAAAACTACGTTGTTTTGACTGAAAATTTATCTAACGGAACCTTGATGGATCGCAAATGTGTCGTATAGGTACAAGTTTGGGATTTTTTTATGTCGCAAGAAAAGTTTTAAAGTAAATGAAATAGTTTGGGTTTTTGATGTCACAAAAAAAAATTCAAGGCATAGTTTAGAGATTTTTGTGGTTTTCTTCCTTAATGGAAAAAAAATTTAGTTTGGGTATTTTTGTGGCTTTCTCCCTTTTATGGAAAAAAGACTCTGCCACTCAAATGAAATGGAACAGTGTTTGATATTTTTCTTTTGATTCTCCAAGCCAAACAAAAATTGAATAATGAAACAACTTAAGAAGAATCAACTCCTTCTAGAAATGAGCGGAAGATCATATGTACCTGATAGGAAGAGGTGATCAGGACATCAGCACCAGCCTCCAAATACTCCATGTGGACCTGCATTTCACCAGAATTCTGTATTTACTCTTCCAGGACAAAAGGAAAACATTTCCTTATACCATCAGTATCGAACAATCCGAACAACCAATCCCCACCGATGCGCACAGAGCGATACGCGTCGCGGCGTGCACCAAGAGAGCAATGAGGACTCGGGACTCACTCGCTTGATAAGATGAGGGTCTTTGATCAGGCAAAGGGCGCTCCAGAGAGGGTCGTTGATGGCAGCGCCGTGCTTCTCGAGCTGCGTCGCGAACCCGCCGTCGATCACCGCGCACCCGCCCGCTCTCTCTATCAGATCCTCCAACGCCGATCCCTTCCTCTCTCCTACTCCCATCTCTCTCGACGCTGCAGATGAAAAAGGTACGAGGAAGATTGTTGTCGTTGCGTCTGGTATGGTTTGGCGACAGAGTCGTGCTCTGCCTCTACCTCTTTATGCAGAGGGCGTTTGCGTGTTTCGTCATGAACGCGGTCTACTATGCCGTATAGATTCATTTTTTTTTATGCAAAGGGCTTGGTCATAAACCCCGGGCTGGGTCTTATCTCTGGCATTCACTACCCTACTTTTCTTATTTTTGCGTTTAGGATCTTCAATTCCAATCTTTACCTACTTTAATTGGTGAGCAATTCTATTCCTTACCTACTTTATAGTTCGGACCTTCCCCCGTTTATGTGATCCGGCAGACCTAAGCATATTATGGGCGGCCGCAATAGATCCTGCGAGGTTCTTCGATTAGATTCTCTCGCGAAAAAAATCGAAAATATCTATCTACTTATCTGTATCGATATTATTAAGGAAAAGACGATGTTTTCTCTATTTTTTTTGTTTTCCAGGTTGTCCCTTCAATGAAAATGGTTTTCTCATTTTATTTGCTATCACATATCCATCATCCTGGCGTGAGAGCTAGTATGTTTGTACTTAGATGCGGATATGTATGTGTATAATTCGGCTAAAGCTGGTACTTACGTATTGGACAATAGGACCTTAGTAATGTGTTTCTAGAAAATAGTTTTGAGACGAATATATTCAATTATGTATGGATTAAGTATAGATATTTAATTTTGACCAAAAAAGAAAAAAATACAGTTATTTAATGGGATAATTACACAAATGGTCTGAACTTTAGCTCAATGTGCAGTGTCCCTGAAATTTTAATTTGTTCAATGTGGTACATGGACTTTTAGTCAATGTTCAATTAAGTCCCTAAAATATATGAAAATATTCAATGTTGTACTTCCATCAATTCAATTTCATATAGTTTATAGATTAAATTGAACATGTATCAAAAGTCGAGGAACCACACATCGAACAAATTAAAAATTTGTGGACCACATTGCACATTAAACTAAAATTTAGGGATCACATTGCACATTAGGTTAAAATTTAAGGACCATTTGTGTTATTTTCTCTTATTTTCTCCCAACTTCTGAAAAAAAAATTGAAAAAAAAATGTCTTGCCATAGGTCATGCATCATGGTGCATCTAGCTGTTGCTTGTACTTCTTGATCAACCCTCCATTGGAATCTAAGAAAAGTTCCTGTGCTTTCAAATTCTGTTAGGCATATGGCGAATATAATAAACTCATTAGAAAAAAGAGAGAGATGCGGTGCATAACATATGGTACTAATCTACGATAAATGATATAGTAATCGATAAGACAGTTATTTAGTATTTTATATAGTGGCACATTGATTAAAAGTCCAATTACCGTCTACCGGTCATTTAGTTCCTAATTTTGAAAAACCAGCCTTTAACACAACTAAGGCTTCCCGCACATCTTTTTCCCAGTCTTAAACTTAAAGTAGTATCGTGGCCACGGTTTGACCGGATTGATCCCCGGTGGAGGTGCCACGAGAAGCTAGGTATGCGCCACTCGATGTTAATGCACCTTCTCCTCTCGAAATGATTTTCAGACAAGTTCCATCACTTTTTTCCACAGACCTCATTACAAATATCTTGCGTTACTTACGATGTTCGGTCGTTCCAATCAACTATGCCGATGGTACATTGAGATCATATATTTCGGATCAAGTTCTAAATGCTTGAAGGGTGTCCAAATGTAGTTGAGCCCCATGGTTGAAAAAAATGGGAACATGTTAGACTTAGAATGGAATGAGGGGAGACATTTGAGGAATCGGCAGCTGGCGATCTAATAGAGTTGCCAAAACTTGCGATTAAGACTTTGCACGCGACTTTGCTTACAATTCATTTGGTCTTGGTTTTCCACTTTGAAAGCTACTTTGAGTTTGGTGGATTGGTAAGGGTTTTTGTTTTGTTTCATTTTCCTTCTGGGTCGTTTTCTTTTCATGTGGGTGGTTGAGTTTTGGATTATCGACTGTTTTTAATACTGAAAAAACATACATCAATTGCTTCTTTCTTCTGCTAAAATGAAGGGTACAATCCTGCTTCGTTTTACAATTCAGGTGCCGAATGGCACCTGGAGTTTTCTTAGTTTAAAAATAATAAAAGTATGGTCGTTCTTTTTAAATTTCAAGAGTAAAGGATACGAATAACTCGATCTGAGGAGGCAATTAGCTTTGGAATTAATGCTAGCCGCGTGATGAAGTATTCTCCAGCTAGCAATGTACCTTTTTTGCTTATCTTTGTGCCAGCTTTGGATTGAAGGTTTTGTGGTTTTTCAAATGATATTTCTCATCAATCTAGTCTTGCTGATTTGTACAGTTAGTCAAAGGTTTCTTTCGGTGCAGAATACCACAGCCAAGTACCCTTTTCCCATCGTTCATGCAGCTCCTCATTCCATCCATTCTTTCAAAGCAATTAACTGGAGCATGTATAATATTTGTTGAGAATTATTAAACTTACTCGTGCTTAACATGGGTTTTATCTTTCCAAAGTTATTGATTACACATCTTATATGGAATTATAGTATTTTTAGAAAACTGAAAATAATTTTGAAAGTTTATTAAGAGAAAGGGACTATCACTTGAAAATAATATATGCCATTAGTAGATAATCAAATATCATGGACTTGTTTACTTTACTACAATTCGGTCCTTCTACAGCCAAATTGCAATTTGTTGGAAAGCCTTTGATGGTTTCCTTATGAAAACATTGACTTTTATTTGGGTATAGACGGTTCTTTTTGTTCTTTATGGAGTCAAAATAATTTAAAACTCTATGGTGCATTGTGTCGTAAATGATAAACTCAATTTTTATCTCCATAATATTCTCGAGATACATCAATAGATTTTTCGTTATATATGGCACATTGCATGCCGGGCATGATAGAAAAATTTTGCGTGAATACATATATATATATATATATATATATGATTATTTTTTGTTCTCATAGAGGTAAGTTTAGTACTTATTACTTTATATATTACTGAAAAGATGAAAGATTTATCACTACATTAATATCATAAAAAAGCTTCCTCTATAATATTCTCTTTAAAAAAATATATTTTTTGTCTGGTAAATCAAGTTTACTACTTATTATGGAGAGATTTCCCTCCGCACTTTACTTTTTCTTGGTCAAACTCTTGGATTTTTATTTGAACAAGAAAATAATTCTTCCATCATATGATGAATCGATTAGATAGCTCGCATATTGTTATTCGTGGAATGTACATAATATGCAAGAGTCGCTTTCAATTTGTATATTAGACGTTGAATGTCACTTTAATGTTCAAAACGCTAGTTCTTTCTTGTACCTCACGCTTTTAATCCGGCAAATTTTGTACCACTATTTAGCCTTTTATGGCTTTGGTACAAATTAGGTTGAAGTCTTCAAGGAGCAAGAAGACTTTGTCTTTGATTTGGAGAACAAAACAAAGTGTTGCGGGGGTTGGTAAAGTAAAAGGATCTAACATAAAGTGTTTGACTTTGACATTGTCTGTTCAATTCCCCACCAAACCTACCCCGTACCTATGCATAAATAGAACGTACGCTTTTCTTTGTGATTTTTAGGTGACAAATTTGAATATTGCAAAAGTTTCCGGAGTTTCGAATTTTATAAATGAAAAAAAGGTTGAAATGTACAAGTAGCAAGATTTTGATCAAGTGAAAATCAGAAAAATGGAAGTAAACCAGAAGGCATTTTATCCACCTAGAGTGGAAGAAAGTAAATGGATACAGCGTGAGAGATACACAAGATGTAACGATAAATGTTTGTGCATTGAATTCTACTCATGACACCTTGGCCAAAAGAAAGAAAAATTCTTCTCAAGTTGGCATCTTTGCGGGTCTTTGAGTTAGTTGTCTTGAAGCTGGTCTGGTCCAAACTGAAAAGCGTGCCAAGGGAATAATACAAGAGCTGGCATGTGGGACTCGTTCAATTCCATGTGCCACCCCCTCCCTTTTTTGGAGCGACCTAGCAATCTCACTTAAAGCATGAGTGGTCGGGCGGTGCTGAAACTTCGGATCACCGACTCCCCCCACCTATTATCTTCCTTGAAGTAGATCTCAAGTAATGCGGGACATGTGGAAATTCCAAAAAACTACAAAAAATTCAAGAATTACAAGCGTCTCAATCGTGCGAGCACTGTCCGTGTGAGGATAATTTTGGCCTTCTATTTCATAGAGTACGGAAGGAAGAACACAGCTATCTTCCAGGATATAACGGACCTTTCAATTAGTGTGCATGATGTACTGTTTGAGCATAGCAAGAACAAAAAAAATCTGAATATAATAGAGAGAGGAGGAGGAGGAGGAGGAGAGTGAACATGAATTTTTAGTTTGTAGAATGATGAAAAACAGGTCGACATTTACAAGAGAAATAAGCTGACCGAAAGCTGAGCATGGAACCAAATTGCAATCTCGATGCAAATGTGAAGTAGATCGCAAATCGGATGTACAAATAGCTTTGACAAATTGGGCCCAAAATAAAATAATAAAAAAAAAGCTTCTGAACACGGGTTATAGACAATTTGTATAGTGGGCTTTATACTGGTTAGGTTTCAATTTGAACTTTTGGGCCGTTTAAACCTAATAACGATCCGTTCCTAAGTATTTTGTCTTAGAAATTGACTGTATAGCTCCATCTTTTCTCGCCCCATACGCGCACATCAGAACTTAAATATTGTACTCAAGGCCTTCCTAATTACTTTTATGAGCAATAGAACTGAACAAATAATTACAACTAAAACTTATGTTAGGTTACAGAGTTCACATTACAGTAAGCATAATGATAACTCAACATGCGCATAAACGTGTAGTATGGTATTATAGCACAAGGTTTTGGATTCAAAACTCAGGCTCCAAACAGGCGCCTCCCCTTGATGATCAATTTCACGATTTGATTTTGGGAAAAACACGCTAGCTTGTGAGTGAGGAGCGGCGTGCTAGGGTCAGAACATTTTTAACATTAAATTTGTCCCTTCATTGATTAGCTTAAACTCCTTAAAAGTCTAGAATGTGTAGATTAAGTCTCATCATTTTTTTCCTTTATAACAAGGGCTATCCAATTTTGACTCACCCTATCTTGTAAATGCGAGTAAATTACCCTGTTCATACACCAGCATCCAGTATGGCTCCATTGGGTGTGCCTAATGTTGCTCACAAGATGTGCGGAACAAATATTGAGTACTCATTTACTATAATATATGGCGAGTTTCAATTGTATGTTGAAATTGTTAAGATCCATTCATCAAATGAAACTATCCAATAGTGCAATTTTGCACCATTAGTAAGTTTTTTGACAAGATTGCTTAATACATTTAGTATTGGTCATTCTCGCTAGTCATGAAAATTATTTAGGCATTCCCAAAGTAAATATTTTTTGGAACTCCAAGTGGCACATGGATCATCCATTTTGAATTAAACTGCCGATTTCTAATGTGTTTATTATATTCGCGATATGCATAATCAACATTTCGAAGGACTGAATATTTCATTACTTTTTGTTTAATTAATGTCTCAAGAGCACTCGTTACAAGATTCTTTTTTAAAATGGTTGTTGCTCCATTTTCAAACATACACCCATTGTGACTGTTTTTGTTGAACTCTACCAATGCTTGGTTTATAATAGATGACATTCATAGCGAAACCGATGCCAATGGAAACTCCTTACTCATCCATATTCGTTCATCGTTTCAGAATTAAATACGAGGACAGGCGATCCACCTGGCACCACAATGGCAAAAACCAAGAAAAAAATGTCAGACAGGGTTTTGATGAGTCCTATGGTAATCACTGCAAAAGCAATAAATAACCCATTAACTTCGAACACCACGAATCATTGACGGGGATCTTTGCGGCCATGTTTTTGTATCAGACCAAGCACCAGCTGAGCTCGAAAGCCCAAATGGCCCCCCTTGCCTCAACACACACACACACTCTCTCTCTCTCTCTCTCTCTCTGCCTGCAAAATGCAGTCAAGTTTTAGGCCAACCATCTTTAATATGCATAAAATCTTAACAATTCTGACCCGTGGGGGTCTTGCCGTCTTGGAGCTTCGTCATTATCATCTCTCATGTCATCATTAACTACTACTAAAAGACACGTACGTGCTCGTTCATACTCCAGTTGGAATCGCGAAGGATCCATTACTTGACCACATGCTGAATTAGAGCAGCTAGTTGCTTCCTACTGTGGTTCAAAGTAACGCCAAATGCAGCTAAAAATCGTGAGTTATTTTCCCGCGGGTGTTAGGGTTTTGACTAGCTCACCGGTTGGAAGTTCCGCTAGATGATTGAACTTTAACTGTCCTTCCAACCAACCAACAACTAAACGAGAATATGTTCCAGGCCAAACAGTTCAAGTTTCTTTACGCTAAACATGGTTTCTTTTGGGGATTCTGTTTAGTTCTTTTAAGCTATACTTGGTACAGCGGTACTGTCTTAATTTGAAGTTTTAAGTAGTCCATTGTGGTCCTCAACCTTTGTTAAATAGATTCATTTCCGTCTTCAGTCGATGGAGATGTATGCGTCCATTGGGAATCTTACTCTGGGAAATTACCGAGCTGCTCTCGCGCTAAACTTATATGCTTAGAACGGGTCTTAAATGGGTCTTATTCAAGTGCTCCCGGGGCATTTGTTAAATATATTCATAAAAAAAAATGCTTTCGTTTTCAATGCATTATTTGCATAAAATAAGAGGAAAATAATGCAATACAAATTACAATTCTTTTTAAATGGGTACTTTTTTTTTTGGTCGAAAAAATGGGTACTTGACGAATGCCTTGAAAGGCACTCATTATAAAAACCCAATTAGAATAAGCTGGAAAAATCATACACTAGAAAAGAACTTGAAAATAAAACCAAATGCATGACCTTCAAAATACCACATATTTACGGGAAAAGTGTTGGGAAAAGTCTTAAACCTATTGTATTTGTGCAAATTTAATCATAAACATTTTTTTGTACAAATTTGTCATAAACCTTTTGATATAGTGCCAATTTAGTTATAAACCTTTTTTTGGTGATCTACCTAGACGTTTTTCAGGATTTTTATCCAAACTTAAGTTGAATTAGTCATTGAGTTGATGGGTATGTTAGAGATATCTAGGGTTTCCTAGAGATATTTAAGATCTTTATTTTGATTTTCCATACCTCTCGTGATGATGCGTATACCTAGGAGATTCTTCATTTCTCCCTTTGATTGTGTATATCTTTGATTGATATTCCACTTAAATAGTTATCCAATAAAGCCTATATATAGACTCATGGATATTCTAACTTATTCCAGCACATAAAATACATACAATTGATTACATCAATATTTTATGCAATTAAAACTAGACCCTTTTTCAATTTGATTAAACCCAAAAAGATGAAATATATTGTTGTAAGTTGATAGAATATATGCTTAACTATATCTTCAATTATTGTTCCTACTATTTGGTCAGCATAAATGATTGTCCATTATGAGTATGATACCTATTTTTAACATCGAACTATCAGTTGGCATCTATAGATACATCGGCTGCGATTTTCTGAAACTAGAGACCAAGACACTTGAATGAAAAAATTCCACAGATTGAAGAACTCGACCGCGGAAGTTATAAATTGAAGGACCGTATTGAAAAAGGATTGCAAGGTCAGGCACAAAAAATGCCACTTCCCCCTTTAGATGGTCCTCTAATAATTACTTTCCGATGGTGGACGGTTCTAGTCTATCAACCTAATATGCTCACACAGTACATTTTCATGATAGTGTAGTTGCAATAAATGAAACTACCATGGCGATTTCGTATTAATCCGCAACCCATAGGGTTATAAGACGATACCAAATTCAAGAAGACGACCCTAAAAAAGGAGGAAGAAGAGGAGGAGGAGGAGCAATGTGTGAATCCCAAACCAGCAATAAATGGTCAACCAGAAAAGTGAGCACATACCATCTCACAGCCAACTGGAGGAGCTTGGCCAATAAATGGATCAGCTGCACTTTGGACAACTGGGAATGGACCATCCACGTATACGGGTGTATACGAAGGTGCCACATTTCATATGCAAGGGTTGGGGCAGTGGATCTGAGAAAAGGATAACTCGAGGCAATGAATGCAATTGCAACCCATCACTATTGAACCCCCCATCGTGAATATTTATACAAGAGATGGAACCACGACTAATATAGGTTCACTTCATTGTATTTGAAATACACAAGTCAACGGAATTTTTCACTTGAAGTGAAAAACTGTCTGTGTTCGAAACAAACACGGAAAAACAAATACAGAACATAAGGATTTACGTGATTCGATTACAAGGTGATCTCCGTCCACGAGCGAGGCAAAATAAGATTCCACTATAATCAAAGAGAATACAGTTTTCAGAAGTCGAAAAAACGACTTAACAAAACCTCACGGCTTACAAATTTCTCTCAAAACGAAAATCTCTCTTAAAATGAAAAAACCTAACCGTAGTATAAATAGGGCTCCCCAAAAAATTTCGTTGAGGGCTACGCCCCCAGACCCCCTAAAACATTTGTTCGCTTACTCCAGCTTGAGCGGATCGCCATAGAGATTTGTTCGCTTGCTCCAGTTTGGACCTATCGGCCCAACCCTCGGTATCATAAACTAAATCTCAATTTTTTCTCCACTTTTAGGTCACACAATAAATATGTCGGGTCGGGTGATGAACCGGACCGAGTACATAAAATTCAAGACATATTTAACAGTCTGAAAAGTTATAAACCTTTTATATAGCCACTGAATCAATATTGAACTTTCCAATTTGATCAATGTAGCCCTAAATTTTTTTGACGATTTTCTAATGTAATTCATAAGGCCAATTTAAGTCAAAAATTGCTAACCTAGTGATCTAGTCAATGCCCATCTTCTGTGGTATAACTGGTGATTTGACGCGTCTTATTCCACTCAAAATGATGTTGTTTCTAATAATCTTTAATTTCTATTATTTTCTTTTCATTTTTCATTTTCTCTCACTTTTCATATTCCCTGGAAAGGACCGGCGGAGTTGCTGAGGCCTCGGCGATGGCCAGGGACTCAGCGATCCACCACAAGCGAGGACGCCCTTGCCCAGATATAGGCGAGGGCCTACAAGCTCCACCCTCCGAGGTTGTAGTTTCAAGGTCATGCAATCAAGCATATCTCCAACTCTGACATTATTCGAGACCCTATCAACGATGCGCCCATTGACAGAGACTAAGCCAAAGCGAATGCTCGACAAGACGGGAGCTCTATGGACACCTTGTATTCGAGGGAGATCCAAGCGTCGGGTCTGAGTTTGCCAAACTTCACAACATTGATCATCTCCTGTAGCTTGACGTTGGTGTAATTGCTCACTGGTGTAGAGACTGATTCGCTATTTTCGAGAGAATCGCAGCCGTTCTCCGCTGAAGTTGTATGAGCTCTGAGAGCCGTGAAAAGTTGGAGCGCGCTCGAAGACTAGGGTCTCGGTCGAAGGACAAGGAGGTGGTGGTGGAGTGAGTCGCTAAAGATGCAGGGAAGAGAGGAGACGGCCACAACGCCCTTGCCTAAGTAGGGGTGCCCTCGTTGGCTTTTTCTGAGTAAGATGGATGGTGAGGGAAAAGGAAAAAAAAAAGAAAGAAGAATTTCAGAAAATTAAAAAAAAAAATTACAAAACGACGTTGTTTCACTTAAGATTATCCACGTTATAGCTGCCAGTTAGATGGTTCACATTGGAAAATAGTCAAATTGAAAAATTTAGAACTAAATTTATAATAATATAACAGGTTTATAACTTTTTGGATAATTTTCAATACTTCAAGTGATTCATTAATAGGAGACTAGATGGGTAAGGTAACTAAGACTTCCACTTGAAACAATGGTAATGGTTCAAATGAGGGTTGGTGTAGTATGTTGAGTTGGGCTTTGTTAGCATAATAGTCTTTGGGTTACTATGAGAGTAACAACATGTTGTGAGTCACAAAGTCTTGAAGTAGTGAATCCCATAATAATTTATAATTATTTGTTATTTGTGGTATTTGTCATCAAAAAGAGACTTTTATTCTCAAAGTAGATTAAAAACTGTCACCCAATCATTTCTCATATAAGATTGGCACAAGAAAAAGGCGAAAAGAGCAAAATGATGATGGTTACTAAATAGAGGGCAATTTGCATAATTTTGCCCTTTCAAACAATTAACGATAAAATCCGTCCATTTCAAGCATGAAATCTGGCATATAACCTCCGGATTCTTGTCACAATATTTTAAATTCTAAACGGCATTAGCATTTTGAACTCGAATCAGTAGTGAACTTGCACTTGCCTCATTTTGTAATCACTTCCTTTATTTGCATCCTCCGCCAAATCATCGCCTACTTTTGTAAAAATGCTACACGATTTAAATCAAGACAGGCATGAATCTAGAAACCATGCTCATAACTTTCGAAGTGCTCCAGATTTTGAACTTCAAGGATGATGAAGCAAGCATCTTCAATCAATGTAATGGGCAAGATCTAGTATAGAATGACGGATGACCGATCCAAGAAGTTCGTGCGAGCGAAGGGATTCCCCGTATTACTTTTTTCCCTTATCGAAGTTGATTCCTCGGAACTTCGAGGATGTCTTGTTTGTCGGCTTCTTTATTCACCATCACAATGTTGTTCGTTCATTGATATACTATAAGTACATTACTCCAATCAGGACATGCGTAATCTAATTTCAGCTATATAACTCCTGGCTGAGAGCCAAATAATTTCAGTAAAAAATTAATTTGCACTAAAATATTTAAAAACTTGCCACTAAATTATTTCTACTGATAAGCGAGTTTACTACTATAGCAACAGGTTGGTAGTACCAAGACATATTCAAGGGATGGACCAACTTATGTAATCGTAAAGTTTATTTTCTAGAGTGCAACTTGGAGAAAATTACATAACATAAATGAAAGTTCCATGAACCATATCGTCTCCTTTTCTCACATTAGGTAATAATAAACACTTGTTTCCCGAGTCTAAATTTCATGTATGCTCTTGGCGTTACAATGGGCAGTAGAAATTCAATTCAATACACAGTAATGAAAAGGAGGAGGACATATCGAGAGAGTATCTACGCAAATTTATAACAGCAGAGAGAATTCACTGTCGACGACCCCAAGAAGACAAACGCTCTCGCTGTGAGAGACGGGGGGGGAGAGAGAGAGAGAGAGAGAGAGATGGAAGGTGGGATGGGAATACAAAGATGATGTTGATGATGCTCGTGTATGGGGAGAGAGAGAGAGAGAGATTGAGACTGATGACTGAGAGTGACAGACCAAGGGAGGAAGGAGTAAATGTAAATCCACTCTGATTTAGCAAATAACTGAAATCAAAGACAGGAAAGGCCAAAAGAAAAGAAAAGAAACCCAGAGAGAGAGAGAGAGAGAGACAGAGAGAGAGAGCCATTTTTATAAATTCCCAATCTACCAATCAAACCATTTTTTGCTTGATGGCTCGATGATATAATTCTTCTTGTCCTTCTTCTTCTTTCATCCCTCTTGGCCACTCAGAGCTTGACCACTTCAGGGATGTGGACCGGATAACGGTCGATGCAATCGGCCCACGGCCCGTCGCTGGGGATCTTGATGGTCCGGTTGCACTTCCACACGGCGCTGTTGCACTTGAAGCCGCTCCCGAACGCGATCTGCCAAACTCTGTCCCCCTTCCTCATCCGCCCCTTGGCCTCGATGTACCCCAACTCGTACCATAGAGAGGACGACGACGTGTTGCCGAAACGGTGCAGTGTCATCCGTGAGGCCTCCACGTGCTCCGACGACAGCTGCAGGTTCTTCTGGAGCTCGTCGATGACCGCCCGTCCGCCCGCATGGATGCAGAAGTGCTCGAACGCCTCCTTGAAGTCCGGGATGTAGGGCTTCCACTTAGGGTTGAAGATCTTGCGCCCGATGAGGGTCAGCAGGAAGAGCAGCTGCTCCGACGCCGGCAGCACCAGCGGGCCGATTGTCGTGATGTTGGACTTGAGCGCCTCCCCTGCAATCGCCATCAGGTCCTTGGACAGCGATATCCCCACTTTGCCCTCCTTGTCCTCCTCCTCAAACACGCACCGGTACGCCTTGTCGTCGGCCCCCTTGTGCGTCCTGACCACGTGCACCAGCCGGTACTTGGCCCGCCTCCGGTTGGACCGCCTGTTGGACAGCAGGATCGCGGCACCACCCATGCGGAACAGGCAGTTGGGCAGCAGCATGGCCCGCTCGTTGCCCTGGTAGTAGTTCGGGGTGATGATCTCGGTGCTCACAACGACGGCGTTGGAGTAGGGGTGAACCTGGAGGAGGTCACGGGCGAGGTCAACGGAAATCAGCCCAGCGCTGCAACCCATGCCGGACAGGTTGAAGCTCTTGATGTTGCTGCGGAGCTTGTACTTGTTGATGACCATGGCGGAGAGGGAGGGCGTCGGGGAGAATAGGCTGCAGTTGACGATGAGGATGTCGATGTCCTTGGGCTTAAGGCCGGTCTTCTGGAAGAGGGCATCCATGGCGGAGAAGATGACGAGCTCGGCCTCGCCGCGGGCGGCCTCCATGGTGGGGCTGGGCGGGATGTAGTGGATGGCGGGGGGTAGGCAGGTCTCCTCGCCGAGGCCGGAGCGCTCGAGAATGCGCATCTGGAACTCGACGCTCTTGGGCTTGTCCTTGAGGATGAGGCGGGAGTGCTCCATGAAGGTGGAGAAGGGGACGCGGCAGGTGACGGGGGGCTTGTAGCAGGCGTAGTCGACGAGGAAGATGGTGCGGGGCTTGGACATGAAGTAGACGGTGGTGACGAAGATGATGAGGAAGGCGGAGCAGAGGATCTGGACGAGGTCGAAGTGGAGGGAGCGCCAGAGGCTGAGGATCTCGTCGGGGCCGAGGCGGAGGACCTTCACCAGGACGGCCGCCATGACGGGGACGAGGGTGAGGGAGATAATGTGGTTCACCAGGTACTGGTACCCCAGCTTCACGTACTTGAGCTTCACCGAGTTGGAGAAGTCCGGCTGGCTCCGAGCCATCGTGTCCGACAGGCAAAAGAGAGAGACTGATGACTCTGTGTCTTGTCTCGTGGTGTGGTGTGGTGTGGTGTGGAACAAGGGGCGAGGTGAGTGTGATGGAGGGAGTTATTTAGGGGGAGGAGAGAGATATAAAGGCGCGGCAAGGAGCGGGATGGTGAGGCAATTGAATGGGGGGAGGCAGATGAGGGGATTAAATGCGGAGGGTACTCCCTTCACTCAACGCCCCACTTAATAATTAATAATGACCTTACGGGCGATCCATTCATTTCATAAACTCTCTCTCTCTCTCTCTCTCTGTCCATTCCACATTTGGATGCATCTTCTAAACCCCCAACTAATTCAGCTATTTGTTCGGTGTATCCGTCCCTTTAGCTTGTGCTCCTTAACATCTTTCCGCCCTCCCTTAGCTTTGTTGGTTGACCCAATTATGGAAGGCCCTCTCTCCCCCTCCCTCTCTCCCCGAGCAACTTGTTTACTTTGGTATGGTAATCTGATCATCTCTAACGATCTCGCATCGTCCTTCTGCGTGGAGTAATGCGCCGTACGTATAGCCCTTTCTGGGAGGGGGATTCATTAATGAAGCCGAACTTTGCGAGGGGATGAAAGAAAGACACTGTTGGTTTCATTCGACGGATGGGTGGGATTGTCTTCGCATCGCACGTTGGGGTTGGAGAGATGTGATTGATGACTTCGCATCGCACGTTGGGGATTGTCTCTAGCATACGTCCAGCGGCTCCATGAAGGAAAAAGGGCAGAAGGACAAAAGGTAGAAAACCCGACACGAGGGCCTTGGAGTTACATGTATTGACCCTCATGGGTTTCACGAACAATTATATCAATTCGTGTGGGTTCTTTTCTCACGGCACGAAAGTCCGTGATCAACTCGAGCAAAGGCGAGATCCCATGTTAGGTTAAAGCAAACACCCAATGGGGAAACCTCGAAACAACATAAAATGTAAGAGACTACGTGATCCCATCGCATACTCCATTACGATCTGGTATCCGACGTAGACCCTGTTCACATGGGACTCATGCTTATACGAAACGAAGGCGTATGCAATCGGTATATGATAAAGTCCCACTGGCGAATGTGAAAGTCCTTGCCTTGTTTCTTCATGGAACAAACGTTGGGGATTGTCTCTAGCTTACGTACGCGAGTGAACCTACGTCTCATAATCAGAGCAGACAAAATCGAGATAAACTCCTCCCTAAAACCTTCCGTTCTGCAGGCCGCTAATTAATCCAAACATGTCACATGGGATGCCCCCATCATCTGGTATAGTATCTTCAGTATGAATCTGTTACACCTACATGCAATTGCTAAAATAGCCTTATATTTTTAATCTCTGAGCTCGGGTGCTTGTGGATTTCCAGCTTAGAAAATAAGGTTGGCCCGTTCGAATCCCACTAACTATGTGCAAACTGCTCTGAGTTGTGGCCACCTGCACAGGTTAGAGGTCTGGAATTAACCAGTTTATGAGGCTTGTCAAGTCTCCATGCACGTGCATCTGGAATATAAATACGTTGATTTTTTTGTGGATTTGATGTTTCACAACATGAGGAGCAGCTTCAAACTTTAGTCCCGCACCCCATATGAGAAATTTTACCTGGCCGAAACAATGATATGTCGGGCAACCTAGGGTTTTCAAGGTGTTCTTGCATTATGTCCGTGTCATCAAAATACTAAACAAAGGAGCACTCAGGTTCCAGTGGAATCCTAGTGTCGCCCGCTTCAAAACCATGAAAAAATGGACCGTCTCTCTTCTTCTACGGGTTACGTCGAACAGATTCAGAGCGAGAAAAACAAAGCATTCTTGATACATATGATTGGTTAGATTGATAGTCGTGTTCCTGGAAAGTATATCTGTTTATCTACCTTGTACGATTATGGCATAGACGGTTGGGTTAATGGTTGGGAAGTTGAGAATCTGGGATCAACCGGCATGTACTTAAGGATTCTTGTATTTCAAGTGGTATTTATGTAATCCCTAGACCTACTGATGACCAAACAAGACGAGACATACATTCACACTTGTGGGGTCCAAGAGAGAACTCTACATCAGTAGGACATCTGTTCTGACTATTCGACTACTGCTAATGAATGATGCGGAGACTTAGTAAATCATTATCATAGACGAGTCTTGATATAACTAGTGTAAACTGTCACGTGCATTGACAGTATGACGGGGTTAAGAAATAAGTGCATGAGAAGTTCTAAAATTGACTATGAAACTATGATAGAGTTATTGAACTTTAAAAAAAGTACGAATAGATCCTAACATTTGTTCGGTTCCGGCAATCAAGTACTTTCCATAGCTCTGTCTAATTTGAATGACTAAAAATGTTAACTTGTCTTATTTAGTATTTTTCGAGGTCACACGGCACTGAGAAAAGGACCTTAATTATGTCATCTTGTATAAAGTCATTCTAAACTTTTCAATGCACCTTAAAAACTCATAAACTAATACCTTGAAACAAATCTACCCTGTCGCGACTAACTATGTGAAATTCAGGAATATTCCATCAAAACCTCCGGTTTCGTCCTACAAAATTCTCTTTCATCATATTGCTCCCCACAAGAATGAGAATGTCTATAATTTCCCTAACTTTCTTAAAATCCTTTCACTAGTCCCGGAGGAGCAATCTTTCTATTCATTGCATATAATTGTTTCACAATTAAATCTTCAAGAAACTACATAGTAAGAAGATTTAAAAAATGATGTTAAGAATTTTCAAATGATCACTATCCGCATCATTAAAACCCATTGAAACTAATGTTGTAATTTTTTTCTAGCACGAAATTCGTGGCATTAATGAGGCAGGTATAAATTCTAGTTGGAAACAAAATGTGTGCGGAGTGCAAAAAAAAAAGTGCTCGTTGCATGGAGAATGACCCGACTCTTTACAAATTAGAATCCTATGCGTCACTTATAAAGGCAATAATTAAGATAAACTTTGTTATTATAGATTTGCATAGATGCTAGCATTGCGACAAGTGGATCGCATCAAGTTACCTGTAAATCTACCAGGTTCCAATCTAAGTTGTCCGTGCAAATCGCAAAGAGGCTAATCGATGTAGGGTGTCATGTCATTACGTCCATAAGAGCTTCGCTCTCTGCATGTTACCACTTCCGATCGACGTCTAAGATACAATTTCCACTCGTCAATGGCGTTTAAAAACATGATTGACTCAAGGTCAAACAGTCTCTTGTAATTCTGATTTTGCTCGATCTTTCAAAATCAAAGACGGATTCAAAGACGTGATCTTTCTCGATATGCACGCAGTCGGGTGCAGGTGAGATGAGCAGAACACTATGGAAGACCGACCCCGCCGCCACGAAACGATGACATGACTCGAGTCTTAGTTTTTTTATTTTTTGGTCATATACGAAAGTCTTAGTTGGGCGGTGGCAAGGTCGCCAATCGAATTCACTTCAGTGGCCTCGCTGAATTTAGTCTCCGGGAGGTCGCAAGTTCGCCAATCGAATCCACTTCAGACTTAGCTCGAATTTGAACTCTATTATTTCGCGAAAAATAAATTATTGAAAAAAATATTTTCTCAAAAACGATCATTTATATAATTTAAAATAATTAGCCAATGTTAAACATTTTAATTATTGATAATAATTTATGTCTAAATATTTTTATCAACGATGAAAATATTTTTCGTTTATTTATCTTTACTAGTGATACAAGCGATCATTTTTAAGAAAATATTTTTTAAATTATTTATTTTTCACAAATAAACGGAACTTACGGAGGGACAAATGTTGCGGTTGCGAACTAATTAGTAGGTGCGGTTGCGTTTGTGTCTCGTGGCGAAGAGAGCCAGAAAACAGCCCAAAGCACAGAGGTTTGCTTATGTTTTGCCTTTTCTAGCCCTAGCCAAAACCAGGAAAAGAAGGAAATGGTACTTTTTTTCCAGTAATGTAAGCTCCTGATTATAGCGACAAGAACTCGTGGAGATTAAACGTCCTGTACAGGTCGTCCCGACTTGATCAATTATCGGACCGTCTGTCCCGTAGTTTAGCGGTAAAAAAAATAAAAGCATGATTAAGTATCGATTTTAGTATTGTTCTATATATATAAATAAGATTTTATTTGTTATGAATCATTATTGGAAGAAAATAGGGGTCGTATTATTTTGTGCCCTCGAAAGTCAAAACTCTCTCTTTCTTTTAGGTAAATACCGCAAAAAAAACCTCAAATTGATACACCTATAATAAATTTGCCCCAAACTAATTTTTTTACAACCAAAAATCCCAAATTAGTACACCTGTAACAAATTTACCTATCCGTTAATTTCCGTTAAATTTTTTAGTCAAATTGTTGAGTTGGAATGCCATTGACATGTATACCAATTTAGGATTTTACCCCTCTATTTATCACAGATTTACCAATATATGATTTATCGTGGTATTAATTCACTTTAACGGTGGATAAATTTTTTAGAAATGTATCAGTTTGAGGTTTTTTGTGGTTAAAAAATTAATTTGGAATAAATTTATCACAGTTTGAAGTTATTCGTGGTATTAACCTTTTTCTTTTTTATGTTGGAGTTTGGAAGGAGTCTCCTAATGTAGCATCTTTCCGGAAAAGTTCAGCTTTTCTACTATATATTTTCTTGTTTTTTTTAATCAAGTTCGTGTAATTTATATTTGTCTGATTAAGTCCTACTACTTTCTTAAATTTTATAATCGAGTTCCTTTTATACCAAATCCGATCAAATTTAGCTGATGTGGGCCATCGGATGACACCAAAGTATAACAAGATGAAAACGTGCGGGCATAGGTGGAGCAACTTAACTGATGCATGAAGTTTGACGGTGAATAAAAATATAGCCAATACCAATGTCCATGTTGGAAAAATTTTATTTACATCACGCAACGGTGGATAAAAATATAGCCAATATGGATGTCCATGTTGGAAAAATTTCATTTGCGTTACGCTATGGTCTCACTCGATGAACCATAATAGCTGGATTTGACCGGATTTGGTATCCAAAGGACTTGATTAGATATTTGTGAAAGTAGATGAATTAGATAGACAAATTAAAAATACGGCGACTTGATTAGAAACAATGTGAAAGTACGTGTACAACAAAGAAGATTTTTTAAACTATTTTATGCATTAGACTAGAATGCAATTAGATGAACTTCCTCTCACAGGATTATGGCTCAACTTATTCTTGTTTCCGCCAACAAATGTAACCAATCGATGCTCCCACGTTATGCTGACTCTCCAAATTACCTTTTTTTTTTGGAAAAATATCACCAAAAATCTCAAACTATGCCACTTGTGACAAATTGACCCTAAACTTTTTTTGTAACATGAAAAACCCCAAACTATGCTACCCGTGACACATTTACCCCACAATACTTTGGCCCATGGGCATTTTCATCTTTTTCCTTTTGTTTTTTTTTTTCTACCTTGCTCAATGCGGCAAAGTCGCCCTTGCGGATCGCCCTTGCCGGATCCGGCGAAGGCAACCCTCGCCGACTTCCCTCCGCCATGGCCAGCGGAGGGAAGAGAGAAAAAAAAAAAAAAAAAAGAAAAAGGAAAAAGAAAAATGACCATGGGCCAAAAGTGATAATAAATAAAATGTCACGGGTGGCATAGTTTGGGATTTTTCGTATCACAAAAAAAAGTTCATGGTCAATTTGTCATAAGTGACATAGTTTGGAGTTTTTCGTGTCACAAAAAAAAGTTCAGGGTAAATTTGTCACAAGTAACATAGTTTGAGATTTTTTGTGGCATTTTCTCTTTTTTTTTTGTCAAAAGAGATTTTCATTCATTACCAAAATGATACATGAAACAATTCATAGGAAATCTCAAAAGTCCCCATAACAAGGCAAGCCTGTAAAACCCCAAAACAAACCAAAAACTAGAAATCAAAGTATATCATCAAAGCATGGTTGATAGAGAGAATCACATGCTCATCCTTCAAGAACAAATCTACAACTGCATCCAAGCAAAAAGATCAATGGCCGATCACCGAATTACACATCGTCATCAATGATGAGCACACGCCGGGATCTCCATTTGTAGTTACGATTTTGCTTTTCGGCAGTGTGCGCTAAGATTCGACGTCCCCAACAACATCACTGTACAAAGGCTACATAAAAATATTGAACAAGCTCAAATCTAACACCTATGAGAATAAGTCCTTTAGTAAGTGCGAGACGCCAAAGCTTTTAACAAAAACGCGTTGAACGAGCACAAGTTTGACACCAAAGCTGCTGTGAACACCATTGAAACTGGAGACGGAGTACTTATTCATTAAAACACCAAATTACTTGACTTGCCGAATTTTTAGAAATAGCATAAACCTTCGGTATATTGAAATTTGGGACAAATTTGATATTACTTAAATGTTCTTTATGCATTAGAGCTTAATATTTGAAATAATGGAAAACATAATTACAAAAACAATTTAGGTTCACGTACAACGGGACAATTACCAAATCAAACTTAAACCTATTTGCAAGGATATTATTTTGGTACTAAAATTTTCAATTTTACCCAGTGTAATACTAAACTTTTACTCGAAATTTCAATGTAGTCATTTCGCCAACTACCATCGAAAACTGCCGATGTAGAGTCCGGTCATCACCTGCCGTCTTGCATAACACGTTGAAGTTGACAACTTTACTTGAGCAGACGTCATACGTGGACTATCACATTAGTGTTTTTCGACATCAAATGGCAACAATGATTACATTCGAATTTACACAAAGGTTCTAGATTACAATTGATAAAGTTGAAAAGTTGAAGACTGAATTAATTTTCTCCTATTTCAACTCTTTGTTTCTCTGTTTGTTGAAGCAATTAATCAAGCTAGATTGCTGTCAAAGTCAAATTAACGAGGCCCCAAATTATTATTAAAGGAAAGCCCGACAAAAGTGCAGGTACCGTTTTGATGAGATACGGTAGATTGTCCATGCAACCTAAAATCCACATTTTTTTCATGGTCTCTGGTAAGGTACCTATTTTTGTCATAGTTAATGATTTTCAAGTAATGCTAAATAACAAATTAACCTTTTCCCCCACTAAATATTTCCAGAAATATGAAAGTGGATAATAATGTTTTCATTTAAGACTTTGGGGATATGAAAAATGTAGCTGTCAAAGGGACAAAAACCTACAAAAATGTGAAGCTTTATCATATGTTTTAAGCTTAAGATTAAGAATACTATCTGAATTACTAAAATAATCATAGACCGAATTTTGTTCCAGCTAAGAAAAATTTCTAGATTATCCGTCCCTGCCGATTTGGGTCGAGGCAATCATGAGAAGTCTTGCTATTCAAATCCATCACTCGCATTCTTCATATGCTTGCCGACCCAGTCTCGGTCAACCCATATTTTGCGGAAGAACCGCATTTAACCTGAAAAGTAAACAATCCTTGCAATAAGTTATCGTTGTCATTGGCCTTCCGAATTTCTGGATCAAGATGGTGAAGGAGAACAAGATAACTAACGTGTTGCTAATCGACTTTCGGACCGAGTGGTCGCGCTACGGTGGGGTACCTCGATGCATGATGGAAAATGCAAATTCACATTCAATCATGAGAGATATAGTGGGTTGATGAATACACGAGAAGTTATCAATGAATGAAAGTGAGACTTACCAGAACATGTCCTTCTGGGTTCACTACATAAATATAGGGAGAGGTACCATGAAAAAGGGACAATGACGGCTGGAGATCTCGCTTAAATTGAGACAAACACGAAATGAGTTGTATATTGCTGGAAAAGAGATGTTAGGTGAATAGTTCTTGTCCGGAAAAAGCGTGCAAGCCATTATGCTTTCCCCCTTATTCAATTGCAGTCGATCTGGGTAGGATTGGTCAAAATTGAGGTTTAGTGTACACAAATGTAGTTGAGACTTCCTTACCTTACCAAAAAGAAAAATGTAGTTGAGAGTCGAGAGCACATCGAGGAACTTGTCCTAGGCACATTCTTAATAAGGTTTACATCATACGTGAGGACAAAAATGGCTTATTTGATCACGAACGGAAAGTAAGTTCGAATGCCTCGAACAAGATAGACGTGAAGAGGTTGCAAGATAGATAGGATAAGAAGAAATACATAAAGAACCGCTATTTTAATCATAACCTAATTGCGTAGCCAAAGTTTAGCCTCTTTCTCTCTATCTATATCTGCAAATGATAATACCACCGGCGTCAGTGAATACGGTGGGTTTACTGACCATAAGAATTCAATTTAAAAACTTTATCTTTATATAGTGGGTTTACTAAATTCAAACAAGGGATAAGTTACGGAGAATACTAAGGTACCCCTTAATAATTATTGTCATTATATTAATCAAAACCTAATTTCTTTTAGCAGTTGTGGGAGCACACCATCTTGCACCTACCTCGGGAGTCGCACTAGAGATTCCTCCATTGAGGTATGCATTCGTTCATCCAATAGCTTAGACTCAAACTATTTATAAATTAGAATGATGAGGTTAATTAAGCTTTAGTTATGATTAAATTATCGATTTTGCTTTGATTTATATTGTTATTCTCGTATGAAGTAAGTTAGCTAACCTCGGCAACCCTACCAACAAACTTATTAGGAAATTGGATGTGTACACTTTACCGCAAGTGGCGATTCGGATGGAAAAGAATGAACTTAAATAGTTATGAGAAAAAAAGAAAGATTTGAAATGATTGTGTTATAACGTTGTTTGGATGCTAGTGAGGGAAACAATGAAAAGAAAGTATTATGACATTTATATTGCTTTGTGTATTTAAAAAGAGATATAAATTAAATATATGCCTAAATGAGATAAAAAAATCCCACCAAATATGGAGGAATTTGGAGAGATTATAAACGAACATAAAATCGACTCTACTATCTCTCGTAGTCTCCCCATCTCTTTCCTTTTATCGAAACTAGATCGTATTTTTAGAATCCTTTCCCTTCCTTCCTAGTTATTCCTACCGAACTACGTATTAACTGCACTTGCATCAAGTCAACAACATGATTAGAACACGGGGTTTGTGGATAATCACTCGATCTCGTGGTTTACTAATTCTTCCTTTGATCAGCTAAAGAGATCAAAAGAACCGCAGCGAATCAAGTATATTACTTGCCTTCACATTCCATTTATTGACCGAACTAATCAATCTTAAAATATTCAATTCAATAAGACCGGGCTTGACGTAATGGCAAGCGATTGAATTCGATCGACATAAAGTAAAGAGGGTTGGAACAACAACCATCTCCCCAACCACCTTCTCCTCCGATTGATGAATGTCATCCCCACATAGGATAAGCCTGTCCCTTCAATGGAGTAATGAAAAACACAACAGCTTTTGCCAGATGTTAAAGAGTTTGTCCAAAGCACTTCTTAAGTCTAACCAAATGTACTTTGAAAATTATAAAATTATTATTTAAAATATTTGATTTTGTTCAAATGTGTAGTTCTTCTGTTATCAAAGTATTTTGGAAAGTGTTATCTTTGTTAAAATATATCTCGAGTTTGAGATTATGGACGATTTTGATCTAAAAGTACATGTGAATATCTAAGTCATATTTTCATAAATATGGATCCCTTAATCAGGAAAGCCTATCGGACTTGAACGTTGCGGGTCCACGAAAAGCAGAAGAGGAAAGGTTATTATCTCCTTTGTTGCCTAGTGGAAAGCAGAAATAAAAAAAAAAAAAAAAAGGTCAAACATTTGCTGGAGGAAACAAATATTCTTTCCTAATTGATATTGGAGTCAACGGCTCGAACAAGAAAGTCCAACGTGGCTTTTGATTCAGACCATGGTTCGGTCAACTCTTGGGCACATATAATATATTCTGCTGCGGCACCTTGGGAGGCAGAAGTTGAAGAGTGCAGAGTGGGGTCTTCGTGCCCTTATGTCCAGAGAATACTTGAAGCACCTAAACGAGTACTTGGCAAGTTTTGTGGGTCTTTCTTCTGTAAATTGCGTCCAAGAGTGAACGTAAGTGATTGTAGCGGATTAAATCTTGTATAAGATTTGTCAATTCTTTTTCGTAAGATTGAGAGATTATTTCATGAGGAATTGTGAGGCTAAACACTACGTGAGTTATTAGGTGTAATTGGGTCTTGAAAAACACTTAGAGTATTTGAGTGACTCGAGTGTGATTGTAATCTCCGTTGTATCGCTTGATCTATAGTGAAATTTGTTCTTGCTCTCTCCGTAAACGTAAATCACTATGATCAAATCATGTAAATCTGGTGTCCGATTTATTTTCTTGTTCTGTCATATTTTATTGTTCGATCGCTTGGCTTCCGCAACAGTCCTCAATTCCTGTTAACTTAAATACGTCACAGGGACACTTGTTCACAAAATCCACAACTTTTTCAAATTGAAATCGCTTATAAGAAGATATCCTACTTGAAGTGAGTGAGTTTCTCGTGACTAGTATAATTCAATGACGAAGAAAGTGAACAAGTACTTGAGCAATAGCATACACCTGGAAAGGTTGTATTACAATGACTTTTTGTAGTATAAAAGAAAAGCACCTTCGACTGTGTGGAATTGCGCTTATTACCTACCATTTCTGCATGTTTGAGTCATAGACTACGTGAGATTGTGATGAAAAGCAAGGTTCTTCTATGGAATTACTTCAAGGCAACTTCATTATGCATGCAAGGCCCTACATTATCACATTTAGGTGGAAAGACTATGATGGGACTTTGGACTTGAGTGGCAAGACCTAATCAATAACAACGTAACGTGGTTGCCATCCTAAAAGAAGTTCTTTGCATAGATAAGTGAAATAAGCGGGAATAAAAGCATCCAGAGAAAAGTCATTTGTACTTTCAAATTTTCAACTTTTTTTTTTCCCTCAAATCTTGCATTTGTCATTTAACCAAACACCCGAAATCTTTGAAAACATAAAGATATCAACGCGTGAAGTTAATTAATCGATTAATTATATATTTTAAGCTCAAAATTTTGTTTGTTTCCAAAAGTTTAGAGGAAAGCAACAAGTAAAAGGCAAAAGTTCCAATAAGATGCCCCGAACAGCCAACCTGGAAAAGGCAATATAACCGAAAAAAGTCATATTTGAAATTTGTCTGCTCTAAAGAATACGAAACATCACGAACTACATTTGGGTGATCATGAGTTCAAACTTTATTGGAAGCACTCTTGGAGTAAAATAAATTATTATCAGTGCTTCTCACAATTAAGAGACGCAGGACTCCCGTGCGTGCCGGTGGGACATCCCAATCCGCCAGGAGGATTTACCGAGTTGTGCATACGTGCAGACCATCCTCATTTTTGAACTATTGCTTTTCGTCGTTCCTCCTATCAACGCAAATTATCTCCATGTTTGTAAGCCAACGGAATGCGGCACCCGAACCGACCCGAATCCGGCCCAGCTAGCTGCTCTTTCGTTCGTATTTTTTGCGTCGAGCCCTTGCCGATCACCTTAACAGATCAGCGACGAGCCCGAGTTTCGTTCTTACTGTTTGTAAGTCAAGAAAATGGGGCGAGAAAAAGAGATCGTCCAGGACCAGGCCCAAGTTTCAGGACTATCAGGGAAGAGCCCAAGCTTCATTTCCTTGTTTGTAAATTGCAACAAAATTGTGAGGGAAAGAGCTCGTCCACGGGTTCAGCCGGCCCGAGCTTCAGGGCTGTCAGCGACGAGCCCAATCCAAGCTTTTCGCGAGAGGAGGAGGAGGAGGAGGAGCCAATTATTGCGTCTCTTAACACCCTAATCTTACCATGGCCAAGGCAAAAAAAAAAGCCCTAATCTTTAGTAAATCTTTCAACATATGGTTGAGAACGGAGCTGAGAGACTGTTCGCTCGAGTACTCACCACGTGGCACTTCATTTTGCCTATGTGTTCGCCTCGTGGCATGACATGGGAATTGTGAGGACTGATAGAACAAAACTCATCAGGAACCAATTGGGTAGGGGAATGAATGCCAATAAAAAAAAAAAAGTGATGGAACGGATTTGATGACCTTCATGAGGAAAGATGATGAAAATGTTCATGAAATTGGTAGGTCAAAAGATAAGGAAAAGACAGATGAGAGCTTCTATTCCAAAGGTTGATTTCTTCCTCAATTTGAACATCCACCGTATTAAAACAACTAAATGGGATTTGTGGATGAAGACTTGCTTGATCTTTTTATGGATCCTTGTACGCATAGAGGACAGAGCATCGGATTTTGGTTGAACAAATAGTAAATTGGGTCTGAACTTAAAAGGTGTTTTTGTCTTTATGGTCGAAAATGCCGTGCCCGAAATGAACTTCTTTTTACCTTTTACTTAATCTAAATTTTGCAATTGACACACTTTGAATTATTTAACTTGAAACACATGAAACTTTCACAGCACGTAAGTTTTGGCACGTCAATTCACAACTCTTTTAAAAATAAAATTTTAAAACTTTTGGCAAGAAGCTTAAAAAAAATTCTTTTACTTAATCCTAAACATACAAGCCCATTAAACAAAGGCATTTTCGAGTAAATTTTGCACATTAGCATGTAAGCATCGGCAAACATTTCACATTTTATCAACATTCTCGAACGTGATGCTTTTAGAGTTTTACCGAAGATTAGAATCATATTTCCACACTTTGATTTTTTTCCACACCATGATTACAAAGGCAATTGTTGCTTGTGACAAGAAAAGAGGACTAAAGTCAAGAAGTGAATTCTTTCGGACTCTCCCAAGCGAATCATAATTAGAAATTGCATATACAGAAAAGGTAGTGAGATTAGCAAAGAGACTGAAATTATAAATCATGATTCACCCTTAAGCGCTCCCCAAAAATAAAAGAAGACTTGGGTTCATGTTGGACCAACCAATCCGAGTGATAAAATATTCTAAACTCGCGTGACGTCCACCAATACGACGAGTCGGATCACTTAATCCAAGCGAGAATGCATCGTGAAACATGAGGCGACTTTTTAATTGCCTTATCGAGAACTTCATGTCTATCTCTGAAATCGTCGCATTTATTTAGAGTGTGTTTCACCGGAAAATTTCCGCGACGAAATATAATTCATCAAAAGTCGTTCTTCGATTCTCAATGAGAGGAGATCGGATTCTGTGGCTATTCCGAATAGGAAATATCATTGTGCGAACAAAAAACAACGCAACTTCAGGCTGTGATAAGATTCAGCCAATAAGAACTTCGAACTTTATAAACAATTCAGATAAATCCGTTCAGTCACTTACTGGAGGCATCTGAACTCTATCGATCCCGTAATACAGAACTGTTGTGCTAGAAACGTAGATGACTAGAACTAAAGAAATTGAATGTGCAGGACTGGAAAGTAAAAATGATTAAAAGATAACATTTTAATTGTGTGTTCGCGGGGGCCTTTTTCTAGTTATCGGCTAGTATTTATACTGCGAGCATGATAACCGCCTTATGATGCCTTTAGTCAAATCATATCCAAAAACTACCATTGATCTCATCTCCGCCATTTATTTTATGACACGTGTCCATTAACTATCGTCGATCTTATCTTTTTTCTTCATTTTCCTCATGCCCATTGTTAATTGTTAATTTGACCTTGTCTCTGTTTCAAACACCTGTCCTTTCCCATGAGATAACCGTCATCGATCCTTTCTTCGTCCTGACACCTATCCTTCCCCATGAGATAACCGTCATCGATCCTTTCTTCGTCTTGACACCTGTCCTTTCCCATGAGATAACCATCGTCGATCCTTCCGTCATCGATCCTTTCTTTGTTTTGACACCTATCATTTCCCATGAGATAACCGTCATCGATCAATTCTTTATTTTGACACATGCCCTTCGTTTCAAACCATCACTAACTGTGCATAAAACAACGTGCTTCTTTTCTCGTCGACAGCTTCGACGACCTAGTCTCCCCATAGCAATTTTCATCGATGACCTTCAGTATGGAAATTCGGGTGGCGCTTACCTCTTCTACGACTCCAGTCTTTTCAATTTCAAATTCTTAAATCTCACGCCAAGATATTTCAATGATTGCCAGCTGTCTGCTTTCGTAATTAACCTTTTATGGGTTACATCATCTTTTGACGGCCTTTATGCATTTATCTCTACTGCTTTATACATCTCCTACTTTAAATTTATTTTTACTGTCGACAACCTGATTAATTATCGGTGTCAACAAAGTGATTATCAGATGAACAGAATCGATTCCCTTTTTCCCCGCTTTATTTTTATTTTTGTTGAAAGCATCATGTGGAGTTGGTTGGGCAACTAACTTTTCCCAACCTTACGCCTCCCCCCACTAAGTCCAACCCTACAGAATCCTATTGATGTCACGATCCATTCTCTAAAGAAGCCTAGGCTCCTCTCATGATGTCTACGAGTGCAGTCTTCTTCTAAGCATGCTTTGTTACATAAAGCATGCTGAAGGCACGTGACTCTGACATCCTTTCCCTTGGAGTTAGCCAACAAACGATGAATACTGTGGTGAATCGATGCAACTGTTGAAGGCACGAAGTGGACCACGTTTGGTAATCCTCGAACCATGTAGCCTTTGCGAAACTATAACGATAGAAATAATAATCAAAGCAGAGGAAAACGATGGAGAAATGCATTTCTCGTGACGCCTCGGCCTCAGAGTAACCCCATTCCATACATAGACAGTAGCTACCGGGACCGTTGAATCACACATTCACGTCCTTTTGCTCTGTTTTCTGTCTCTGTGCGCGCGTCTCTGAGAGAGGGAGGGAGAGAAGATGCCAGAATACTGCGTGACCGGAGGAACAGGGTTCATTGCTGCGTATCTGGTGAAGTCCCTGCTGGAGAATGGACACACTGTTCGGACTACGGTCAGAGACCCTGGTAAGGAAAGGAACCAGCAGTCTAGCTGGTCTTTTTCAAAGTTTACTCGCAAGAAGAAAGAGGCAAATCTTTCATTTGTGTTTTGAAAAATGTTTTTTTTCCCGGGGCAAACAGGGGATGATGGCAAGGTTGGGTTTCTGAACGAGTTCAAGGGAGCGAAAGGGAGGCTTAGGATAATGAAAGCAGATCTGACGGTGGAAGGAAGCTTCGACGCGGCCATTCAAGGAGTCGATGGCGTCTTTCACACCGCCTCCCCTGTTCTCGTCCCTTATGATGACAACGTCCAGGTAAAATCTTTGTATTACTGGTCAGCTTCTGTTTGCCCTAGTAATAGCCTACCTGTGTATGATTCTGACTCCTCCGAGTGATTCTTGGTGTGCATTGTGCAATTTCAGTCAAATTTAATTGATCCATGTATAAACGGCACCTTGAACGTGCTCAAATCCTGTTCGAGAGCGAGTAGCGTGAAGAGGGTCGTTCTCACTTCTTCCTGCTCCGCGATAAGATACCGAGACGACGTTCAGCAGGTTTCACCCCTCGACGAATCGCACTGGAGTGATACCGAGTACTGTAAACGCCACAATGTGAGATCGATTGGAGTGTGTTCTCGAATTAGAAACTCTACAATACCGAGTACTGGAAAACTATTGTTGCTTCACTTGGTGCAGCTTTGGTATGCATATGCGAAAACCATTGCGGAGAAGGAAGCGTGGAAAGTGGCAGAACAATATGGGATCGATCTAGTAGTGGTGAACCCATCTTTAGTGGTCGGTCCATTGCTCGCTCCGCAACCGACGAGTACACTGCTTTGGACACTAGCCATTGTGAAAGGTTAGTTTTACCATCCCAGCGTCACACCCGCCAGGGACTTCCCTTTTCTGATTCACGAATTGTCCTCCGTCGGTTAAGCAATTCATATCAACATTAATAAGTCATCAAGTTGTCGCATCCACTAGTTCTGCGCCGTAAAATGTTGTGCTGAAGTACATCCATTCCAATGCACTGCCTGTTAATTAGTACACCTGATTTTTTTTTTTTGGTCAATAATTAGTACACCTGATTGAATAACTTAAAACCTGATCAAATTGGATGATGATGCTGGTTTACTTGAACCAATGAGCAGAATCTATTTCTCCTTGAATTGGCTCGGTTCGTGATGTAGATATTGTTAAAAGTATGTTTCTTTCATCTGCAAGGAAAAATTTAAGTCTATAGGCACTCTCGCCAGGTTTACGAGGCGAGTACCCCAACATGACAGTCGGGTTTGTGCACATCGACGACGTGGTTGCCGCGCACATTTTGGCCATGGAGGAAAAGAGAGCCTCAGGCAGGCTGATATGTTCAAACTCAGTGGCTCACTGGTCTCAAATCATTGAGATGCTCAGGGCAAAGTATCCACAATACCCCTTTGAGAACAAGTGAGTGTAACAACAAAGGCGGCAATTTACTTTGCTTAACTTCGCTACTATCAGCACATCTCTTTCAAGAAATTATTGTCCGCGCTCGCGCTATCAAATCTAATCAATCACGTGTCGAGCAAGCTCAAGCGTGGTGTCTTTTACTGCGTTTAGTTGTATCTTCTTCTACACGAATCCATAACATTGACCTGCAGAGTTTCTCTTATTCCGATACTGTAGGTGCGGCAGCCAGAGCGGAGATAATAATCCACACAGCATGGACGGTGGCAAGATAATGGAGCTGGGGCTTCCTCCATTAAAATCTCTGGAGCAGATGTTTGATGACTGCATTAAGAGCTTCCAAGACACAGGCTATCTGTGATGGCAATCCTGTTCTGTGAGCAGATACCAAAATAATCTGAAACTCGGATCAAATAATGGAAGCCATTTCCACATGTTTGGAAGCTCACTTCTTTGACGTTTCGCAGCAGGACATTCACTAATTTAGGGTGGCATTTGATGCGGTCTTTTACCTTAAATTTCTATGATTAGCCTCTTTGGTTATTGTATGTAGGTCTGCGTTCACCCCCTCCCTCCATATCCTCCGTACACCACCGCGCAAACCGCCCCACGATGCCAAGATCGGACATGAACGCTAACATGAAACTCGGCTGGCCACCGCCCATCTTTACTGCGGTTGAACAACAAAGCTACCCGAATTCGCTCCATCCTGTACTCATAAATGAGGTACAGAAAAACCTTGGTTTTGTGGTGCCTGACCTCAGTTCTGATGCACCTCAGATTTGAGGCCGGCGTGGCCTTAGATCAGAGGTTGAGGTTGCGGGGTCATAAAGTTTAAGTAGGCCCGTCAAACGGGTAGATTGAGTTAGGTCAAGAATGATCCAACCCAAATTAACCCATTTACATCCAATGCAACCAAACTTAACCCGATTCAAACTCCCATACTTAGCAATCTTTCTTCTTAAATTGTGGCTCGTGAAAAATGGACGACTCCGTAGCTAGGCTTGCCGACTTGGTTGGGAATCTTTTATATGGGCCACAACAAACTCAACCCAAACCTGACCCACATGCATCCCTACACAACATAACTCATGTGCTGCTTCTTCGATTCGTCACCGCCGTCATCACCGTCTTGCGGTGCTCTTCATTGTTGTCTCTTATTCAGCCTCAAAGCCCCCTACAAAACTCTCTCCTCCCCGCCACCAATGTCTACTATCACCAACCTCCTCAATTGAGTACTCTAAAATCTTAAGAAATATTTTTTGAAAACCCATTATGATTATGTATAGTGAAACAAGATTAATAAACGAATAAAAATGGCACAAGGAATTGAACTCGAGATGTCTGCCTCCAGTATCAGTTTGAAATCAAGTACGCAATCATTTGCTCTTAAAAGGTTAAGCTCTTAAAAGGCAGTGCAAATTATATTTATATTTTAATAATCTATTCATACATTACATTCATTTTCATTGTTATAGATGTGGCAAATGAGTGCGTACTGAGCTCTTTCATCAAGTTTAGGAGTTTTGACGGCATTTTGTTTTTTTAGATCAAAATAAATGATATTTTCCAAATTCAACTAGATGTATCAAAGATATCTTGTTCTAAATTCTTTATCCCGGGAGAAAGCTAAAGTAAGAATTCTGTTTTCCTACAAGTGTATTTTGTAATGAACAATTGAGAATTGCAAAATATAAAATTCAATGTTTTCGGATTTTTCAAAGACGACATCAAATGCTCAATTCCAAGTTGCATGAGCCTTGCTCGTGACCGGGGGCAACTTGGTGCTTTGGCAAACGAGTCAAAACAAGAAACCTCGACCGTGCAACCTCTGGTTCGTACGATGTATAGTTTGGCGGGTTGTAAGTGGGTTAAACTTCAGACCCATTAAGCACCCATATTTAGTTGGGCTATAATTATACTACTTTAGGCCCACAACAATCGATTTGTTTAAAACTCAACCCACTAAAAATGAGTTAGAATCCCGGCCAATATATATAAGTTAGAAAATTGGCCTTTAACATATTTTGACATATCTAGGTTTAAGGCTGCGCACCTTACTCAGGCACGGCCCTAGATCAAAGAGAAAAGTTTGAGGACTAATAAGATTCAAAAACAACATTGAATGACGAACAAAAGTTAACTACCAACCACCTTATTATCCCTTTAAATTTTTTTGAAAAGAAACAATACTGATAATAACAAAAGAGGACTAAGTCCAAGAAGTGAATTCTTTTGAATCCTCTCAATCGCGTCATAATTAGGAATTTCATATTTAAAGAAGGTTCTGATATTTACAAATAGACTAAGAATACCAATTATGATCGACCGTTGAGCACTCGGGTAAAAAAAACACGCTCGAAAGAGCTATAAGAGTTTTTACTAAAATCACGCACTAATTATAAACGAAAATTTTTCTTAACCATCTCTTGCACACCAAAGAGAATCAAGATTTTGATGGGGAAATATATGAAAATTTACATGGAGTAGGGAATTTTGTATGGACTCGGGTTCATGTTAGACCAACCGATTTATGTAATTAGACTTTTTAAACCCATGTGTCACTCGCCAATTCGATGTTGTCATCAGACTCATCACTGAATCCACATGAAACATGAGATGATATTTTAATTGCCTTACTGAGGAATTGTAAAGTCCATCTCAGAAAATCGTGGCATCGTTTAGAGTGATTATAAGGTGGAATGGAACGGATTACTTTTCCCCGCTTCATTTTTTTATTCGAAAGTATCCCGTGAAATCGGTCAAGAACCTAACCTTTCCCAACCCATGCGTTAATCATTCGACAAGTGCATATGGACTCTGACATCGTTTCGTTGGAATTTAGCCAGCTAACGAGAAATATTTTGATAGATTAATGCAGCTTCTGAAGGCACGATGTGAACCACTTTTGGTAGATCCATGAAACGCGAAGCAGAGTGTAACCCATTCAACTTCGGATAGAGAGATGCATTCTTTGGCGACGCCTCAGCCTCAGAGTAACCCATTCCATTCATATTACATAAGCTGTAGCTACAGGGGCAATCGAACCACACGTTCCCCTGCTCTTGCTCTGTTTCTGCCTCCGCGATTGTTTCTCAGAGAGAGAGAGAGAGAGAGAGATGCCGGAGTACTGTGTGACCGGAGGAACAGGGTTCATCGCGGGGCATCTGGTGAAGTCCCTGCTCGAGAATGGGCACACCGTTCGGGCCACGGTCAGAGACCCCGGTGAGGAAATCAACAAGTAGTCTAGTTTGTCTCTTTCACTGTTTTCTCACAGAGAAAAGAGGAGACAAACTTTTTATTGTGTTGCTCTGTCTTTGTTTTGGGGCAACCAGGGGATGAGGGCAAGGTTGGGCATCTAAAGGAGTTCAAGGGAGCGAAAGAGAGGCTGAGGATAATGAAAGCGGATCTGATGGTGGAAGGAAGCTTCGACGATGCCATTTATGGCGTTGATGGCGTCTTCCACACCGCCTGCCCTGTTATCGTCCCTTACGATGACAGCGTCCAGGTAAAATCTTGGTACCGCTGGTCGGCTTCTGATGCAATATAAGATATTGATTATTGTGATTTGAGGATGTTCTCGTCGTGAGCGAGTATAGAAGATTGAACATCATTCAGTATTAGATTGCGAAAGAAGAGACTGTCGTATAAAATATTCTCGAGGGCAGTGCTGCCATGTCGATTTGAAAAATCAAGTTGAATATGCACCTAGTTATGGTGGACCAAGTAATCTGAGCAGTTGAATACGTGAGATCCACTGAATCCAATGGTTCTAATTTCTGGTGGACTGACTCTAGTTAAGATTTTCATCGAATAGTGCAGTGCCGAAGAACGAAGTGTTGTGTTTTTTTATGACAGATAAGGTGTGAATATTTAAGCTACACTTGAGGAGGTTGGTTGCGTTGTTGGTACTCTGATCGAATTTAAGCATGACTACTTTGCGTTAGAATCCAAATGCACATTGTAATACTGGCCAAACTTTAACATGTTTTTCCGACTCCTTTGGATGATTCTTGGCGTGCAATTTCAGGCAAATTTGATTGATCCGTGTATTAAGGGCACGGTGAACGTGCTGAAATCCTGTTCAAGAGCGAGTAGCGTGAAGAGGGTCGTTCATACCTCTTCCTGCTCTGCAATAAGATACCGAGACGATGTTCAACACGTTTCGCCCCTCAAAGAATCGCACTGGAGCGATACCGAGTACTGTAAACGCCACAATGTGAGATCTGACTGCACCGGGTTCTAATCAGAAACTCTACATTACTGAGTACTGACGCTGTTGCTGCTTCTCTTGGTGCAGCTTTGGTATGCGTATGCAAAAACCATTGCAGAGACGGAAGCGTGGAAATTGGCAGAACAAAATGGGATCGATCTTGTGGTGGTGAATCCGGCTTTTGTGGTCGGTCCATTGCTCTCTCCGCAACCGACAAGCTCACTGCTTTTGACACTTGCCATTGTGAAAGGTTAGTCTCACCATCACCAGTATCACACCAACTACGGACTTCCCTGATCTGATTCGCAAATTGTCCTACCTCAGTTAAGCAATTCATATCGGCATTGATATGTCATCAAGTTGCCGTATCCATTAGTTCAGCGCCGCAAAATGTTGTGCTGGAGTACAACAATTCTGATGCACTGCTTGTTAATTGGTACCCTGTTTGAACAACTTTAAAACCTGATCAAATTGTATTGTTAGAATTACTTTTCTTGCTTTCAGTGGGGAGGTAAAATTAAGTCTCTAGGAACTCTCGCCAGGTTCACGAGGCGAGTACCCCAACACGACAGTCGGGTTCGTGCACGTCCACGACGTGGTTGCTGCGCATGTCTTGGCTATGGAGGATAAGAGAGCCTCGGGCAGGCTGATATGTTCAAGCGCGGTGGCTCACTGGTCTCAAATCATTGAGATGCTCATGACCAAGTATCCACAATACCCCTTTGAGAACAAGTGAGTATCAAAACAAAGGCCGCGATCGCTTTGCTCTACTTCCCTAACTATCGCCATGTGTCTCGTCCGAGAACTCAATGTTCCAACCCGTGCTATCAAATCGAATCAACCACAAGTCGAGCACGTCTAGGCGTTGCGTCTTTCACTGCATTCAGCTGTATCTACTACATGAATCCATAACCATTAACCTGCACGAGTTTTCTTCTTTTCCCAAATTTGTAGGTGCAGCAGCCAGAGGGGAGATAATAATCCACATAGCGTGGACTGTGGCAAGATAACGGAGCTGGGGCTTCCTCCATTAAAGTCTCTGCAGCAGATGTTTGATGACTTCGTGAAGAGCTTCCAAGACAGAGGATATCTGTGAAGGCAATCCTGTTTTCAGAGCAGAGATCAGGTATTCCTCTGAAACTAAGACTGTCTTGGTCAGCATGAATGATGTTGGAAGTTGGTTTCTAAATAACGGAAGCCATTTACAATGCTATATCTTTTTTCATGGTTAATTTAAGAGGAAAGCTAGCAAGCCCAGCATAACGGTGCGGTAAGTCTTCAGTATGAAAAAGATTTCCACTAAGTGAGATTCCTCGGATATGAAGAAAGAATAAACGGCATAAGGATACAGATGATTCTAAAGCAATTAAATATCGAAAATATAGAAAAAAATATTCTCATTAGCTCAAACGATATCCTTAATGCCATTGGAAATATCGATTAAATTTCAAAGAGATGCGAGATACACACTTTCCTACTTTTTTGAGTTCTTAATCTGTTTTTTTTGTATTGAACCCTTGGTAAATCATTTAATATTTAGGTATCTTTAGATTTGTTTCTTTAAATAATATAGGAAAACCAATTCATCATCCTCGAAACGAGAGTTTTCAATTCTAATTTCGTCAAGGGGACCGGTTAAACGGATCGAGCCGCTTTCTAGGGAAACTAGAGGCGGAGAATTGACCGTTTCGATACAAAGTCACGGCACCATTGTCTCATCATTTTCCGTTTAACTAAATATTATTTCTCCCATGCAAAGGGTGGGTAGTCAAGCACATGTTTGGGAGCTTACTTCCTTGACGGTCACTAAGTCAGGGTGCATTTGACGAGGCCGTCACCTTAAATTCTAACGTGTGTTGAGTATATTGGATACATCAGGTCTTTAAAAAAAGAAATACTGCTAAAAATACTAATCTACCGTCAGCATCACCCATATATTAGTATATCTGAAGTCATCTAACTTTAAAAGTTTGAGATGAATATTTTTTTAATTCGTTCTAGCAAGGAAGTCAAAGTTGATCTGCGAGCGCTTTTGAAGTGGCTCTCACTAGCTGCATTTTAAAGTGTTCCTGAACCGGGTGAGCACTGAGCTCGCACCCGCAATGAGCGAACCTCAGGAGGTGGCGCATGTAGAGGAAGATTTTGTAGCTCTTTTTTCTCTTCTCTGTCCAATGAGCAGGAAGATCATTGGAACTTGACGATGTCTGGGTTATTTAGAATGCTGGGTCGCCATGAACGTGATCGAAAGCTACTCCTTCAATCGAAGTGCTGCGGAATCAGGTCTTGTGTAGGTTCTGGGGGATGGATGGAGAGGGAAGAACTCGATTTGCTTTTGCTTGTTTGGTGAGCATTCGGGCGTTAGGGAAAAAGGCGAGTGCTTTCGACTTTTGAGAGTGTGTTTGTAGGTTTTGGAAGAGAAATTTGGTCACGGAACTTCAGGTGTCTCGTGGCCGAATAAATTATCTTATAGACATATGATAAAAATTCTCTTTTTTCTCAAACGTAAATAGAATTGACATCATATCCAATCACACAATATGATGCCTTCTGCCTCGCCGCCCCATCAGCTATGCCACTCGTCGCCGGCCACGCCGGCCCCACCATCAATCCCTTCACGGATCAATCTCGCCCCTCTCTCTCTTCCTTTGATTTAAGGTCCTACACCTCTGGTAACTTCGCCTTGATCGCGATTATTAAATCTAATGTCCACAAAAGCATTTCCCCCTGCTGATTCGTTTGCGATAGATTTGGTGACTTACATTACTCAATTTCAAGGGCTAAAGTTCTATCTGATGTGTTCTTGTTCTTCCCTTTGCGGCAGTTCATGGGCTCTTTCGCTATTTAAATGAAAGAAAAGGGCGTTTGAGCTTTTGAACAAGATACTTTCTATCTTTTATAAGGAATTTTTTAAAAATTATACATAACTCATGACAGCATCATCATCTATACCAATCACACCTCACAATTATTTCTAAGGAATTGTTTAACCGGGTCATCTTCATCTTAAATATACGTTGTCAGATATTCAGCAACTAGATCCTTATCAAATAGGGACGCAAGATTATAGATACAGGTCACAAACAACCATGTTGAGCAAAGATAAGTAACCTGGAGACTCAATCTGGATCAATACTGGGTAATTTACAAGGTAATACTCGGTCAGGAGTTTATCTAGCAGCGGGACGAAATTCCAACGACAAGTAACCGTGATCACTCATATCGAAAAGACAGAATTACAAGCAATCGCTCAAAAGCACGCACGACGGAGCATGACATGGATCAAAATTCTCCGGTGACTTTTGCGCGCGGAGAACGTTATTCCCACGACCACATGAGCAATTAGACTATTCACGAGATGACTAGACCTCAACTACGAGCGTCAACATCTCTCCACGTTTGCACCTGGCAACTTTCGTTTTCCTCCGCGAAATATCATTCAATCAATCGAGGAATACTTTTAACTTAATTGGACGACACCAATACCATAAAGGAACAAATCTTCAATCGAGTGGTGGGGGCCGATGACGCAAGAGAGCTCTCTCGCTCCCAAACCCTATCCCTTCGACCACACTCCAACGGGGTGGGGCAGACCCCAGCAGCAGCCCCCGGCGGCACGAGAGGCACGTGCAGGCGCGCAGCGACGACGTGCCGAGTCGCTCCCCCCCGACGCTTCGTGACTCCGTCGTCTTCTTTGGTTCCTCGCTCAGCCTTCGGTCGCAAGATTTCCGTCTTTTAATAATGAGTGAGTCGGGCGGGAATTCTGGGGCCATGGAATGGATGGGGGGGGCCTCTTGGGGGCCCCTCCCTCCGGATGCTTCGATGATTGGTCGGTAGTTGTTGTTTCCGTCGGGCTGGAAATGGAGGACAGCTAAGCTCAAAAGGGGGTACCAACTCTTCTTGCTCCCCCCGTCTCTACCCCGACCCGATGACTACCCCTCCTCCTTTTCCCCCCGCCTCTCATAGGATAGGCTTTCCAAGTGGAGAAAACGAAATGCCGAGCGACGCTAACGTGGAAAATTGGAAGAGAAAATGCTCGTTGAGGAATCCGACGAAAAGAGGATTCTGGCCCGACCCCCACGACACGGTACGGAACATCTGCCCACCCTCTTCGAGGAGGAGGAGGAGGAGGAAGGATGAGAGAAAAACCCCGCTGTCTCGTGGCTCCTCCTCTGCCCATGCTCTTACCGCTCGCTGGCGCATAGGATAAGCAAGTGGTCGATGGTTAGCTTGAATGTAGCGCGTGCCTGTTTTGCTCGTAAGGACTTTTCGTGTTTGATGGACCAATTAAATGCTCAGCAAGCTATTTCGTAATTCTTAACGAAACGAACGAACATCGCACTGTCTGTAACAGTTTCCATACGATATGGATTTTGCATTAGCAAGTCGCCACTTTTCTCACCTGTGACAATAATATCCTAACCAGTTCGCAAGCTACATAGCGGTGACCTTAAATTGTTGAACGCGAGTACAATTTTCACAGGTTTTTGCTATGTACGAACTACATGAACTAGCAGCTGTCGTTCGCCATTAACCCATTTTTCTTTTCCTCTTTGGTCGATTAGAAAAAACCATCGACCATCAAGCAGGCACTGACTCCGGAAACGTGCTTTGTCCTTCCCTCTCACGTGATAGTTGAAATCCCATGAAGCACTCTCACGTGAGGAGCGCGAGCCCAGAAACACCTGCTCTCGAATAATTAAATGCCTACTTTCATAACAAGAAGAAACTGAATACTCTCTATATGAAATGAATCATCAATATTAAGAAATTTAGGCACACGATCTACAATTTCATAAGCCAATCTCGATTCAGACAAACACTCAAGTATTTCAGTCTCTACCAAGAATCATTTGATATTCGGAACCATACATGTTAGAGAGTAACCCCAGGGTCAGCAGCTGTCTCAAAGTTTTGACAGACCTAGCGCAATTCCAGGACATGAAACATTGAAAACCGAATCGCATCACGCAAACCAAACTAAAAGACCAAACACTCGAAATGATTAGCCAAACAAAAGTTTTTCCATCTCAAATTACCCATGATCGGACAATAAATATAGAGAGCAAAACAGAACGTGTTTGAGTAGGAGATTGAGTCGTCTTCTCTCAGATCTCAGGACATTGCAGAACGCACTCTCAAGGGAAGAAAATGAATAAACCCCTTTTGGACGGCTCCAATAGCACAAGAAAACCCAAAAAGGATTCTCCCCCAACTCAATCAATCCCTACTAACACACTATCTCTCTAGTTACAAACGAATAAATTGAACTCCCAATGACAAAACCACTCTCTCAAGAACTCAATTCCCAGTTCTCGAGACTGTACTCGCTAATAAAATAGACAATATGCTTCATTGACAATACTACTACTACTAATACTACCGGTAGTACTTCTATAGCTGCAAAACTTATGGGCATGCAATATTAAGGGGTGGTAGCTCCTCAATCCAATGGCCAAAGTCATCATTCTCGAGCTCGAAATCGAAATCCGGGAGCTCGCTCGACTGGTTCTCGTCAAATCCGAAGAGGGGTATATCATCAAAGTTGAAGAAATCATTCGTGGGACCCCCGAAGTCTTCGTTGAACAGCGATTCAAACTCCTTCCCGAGGTCAAGATCCTCGACAGCTTCATCATCCAGCAACAACAATGGCTCCTCCTCCGCGAGTTCCAAGCAGGGTTTCTCCAAGATCTCCCCACTGGCATCAGCAATGGCTTCTTTGGTCGAGTTAGATGCGGAAGTGTCCAGATCGAGGACCGAAGCCGGAGAAGCGTTCGACAGGACGCTCTCTGAGTCCTCAGAAGTGGATGGCCTGTTGTGCGAGTGCGAGAAGGATGCGTCTTCCACCTTAGCAGCCGAACCAGCTGCTGCCAGAGCCTCGAATTCAAGCCTCTTGTTCTCGTAGGCCTCCGCAGCTTCCTCGGGCGTCTTGTATGTTCCAAGCCAAATCCGGGACCCCCGGTGAAACGGGTCACGAATCTCGGCAGCCCAGCTCCCCCACTTTCTCTGCCGGACGCCCTTGTAAGGCGAATTAGATGGCCTTCTCTTCATGCCCGCCTCGGCTGTCGGCGAGACCCTCTTCCTCTTTTCGGGGTTTTTGAAGCCGTTGTTGCTGTCCTGGCAAGAGCTCTCGGTTTGAAGGTCACCGGCACGGTGGGAAGAGAATATGGGGAGATTGATTTCTCGAACGAAAAGCTTGGCATCACCTTTCTGGTAGTTCGATTCGTCTTCGCTTGACGAATCGTCCGTCGCTTCAGGATCTTTACAGAAAACCCGAACCTTCCTCACCATTTTGGAGTCTGCGCTGAACCTTGGAAACATCTTCTTCGGTTTCTTGAAGAGACCCTTGTGGTCTAGAGGCTGAATCAGAGGCTCTGGCATTCTTCTGTGACCGCAAAACCCTCACCAAAAACCCCCCCTCAACGATGCCCTCAAACGCAAATCAAATATCCTCAAGAGAAAATTATAAAGAACTGAAAAAGGCCAAGAAGTGGGCAAATCGGTGGGAGAGCAGGAGACGATTTCAGGTGAGACCCCCTCTCAAGAACAGGAAGAGATTGGAAAATCGCTTTATGTGAAAACCCCCAAAGCACTCGACGCCAGAACAAGTCCTGCAAAAACCCCACCAAAAACCCAACACATAAATTTCAGATTCGATGCGATTGAGCACGAAATCCACAGAAAAACACCCGACAGAGAGCGATGCGAGGAAGGAAAAAAAAGGGGGGGGAGCACAAACCCACTGACCTTTTTGGCCTCAAACGCATCGAAGCAGACGAAGAACCCAGATTTGACCTCAGCATGAAGCAGAGAGCACCGGAGGCGGAAGAGCAAGGAGCAGATGCCAGAGAAGACGATGATTGCGAAAGAGAAGACGAAAGGGACGCGACCCACAGCCCCAATCACTGCCAATCCAAAACCCACCAACATAAATCCTCCTCCTCGCTCGGCCTCACCGCTCCTCTCTCTCTCTCTCTCTCTCTCTCTCTCTCTCTCTCTCAGTGGCTCACTGTTCCGCCAGCAAACAGAGAGACGGGGCTAAAAATCAAGAAGATCGTAGCGGCCGCAGCTACTGAGGTATATAGCAAAAGCGGGGGAGGGAGAGGGAGAAAAAAGAGGCACAAGAGGAAGGACCCCGGAAGATGAGGAATCTACGGCCGAGATTTTCTCTTTCGACTTCGACGGGAAAACGAGATCGGTTCAAGAGCGCACATCGGCTTTCCAGGGCCGGCTATATATAGGCTCTCGCGGAACAGAGAGTAAAAACGACCGCCCTTGATTTTATTTTTCTCCTTGCCCCTTTTCTACCTCCGTTTTTTCACCTTTTTACTAGAAAATGTCGCGTACCAAAATTCAAAAAAGAAGATAGCACAAATCTCCATAACAACCAATCTCAGCAAAGCACAAAAAAAAAAATACCAACTAGATAAACCTCGAAATCGTCACTAAAAAAGTAAAAATTAAAAAATTAAAAATTAATTCCTCCCACCGAGAAGGAGGTGTCTCTCTCTCTCCTCCTCTCGCGTCTCTATCGTCGCTGCGGCCGCTCTTCCCGAAAGTCCTCCTCCAATTTCAACTTTCGCCGGGCGGTCAAAATGCCATATTAAGTTATTAAATAAGGCCCTTTTATAATATATATATTTTTCGAAAATAGAATATGTGGCCGGGACCAATTAATTAATTGACCCTTTTTTGGATTTTTTTTTTCATATTTGGCAAGAAAAATCCACCACTAGCTGTCGAAATTCATTGCCATATGGGGACAAAAAGTACGCCCCCATCCCCTTCCCCAGATGCGCATGACTCATCATGCCCCCGGCGGCACGACATCATGCGCATTGCGGATGCCGAATTCACTCGACGCGCGCGCGCGGGGGCGCGTGCGGACCTGGTGCGGCCGAGGCGTCCCCCCGCTGGCGTCCCACCGGCCGCGGTCCGGTGGGGCCGAGCCGCTCCGGTGGGGCGTGGCGGCGGCACGCGCCCCGCGAGGAGATCCGAGGGGAGGCGGATCGCCGCGGGTCGGCTCTGGACGGGCCCGATTGGCCAAGGGGGCATTATTACGGCTGCGGCCCCTGCGAAAGTGGGACCCGTCTTCGCGCTATTTACGGTCGTGCCACTGAAGCTCGTGCTCTCCCTCTCTCTCTCTCTCTCGAAAAGGAAATTGCCCTTTAGGGACTAGTGACGTGTACCGCTTTCTAATTTTTTTTTTTTTTTTACCGGCTAAATAGATATCATTTAAAATCTTCACAACCGTACAAAGATATTATTATTATTTCGACAAAAACAAAGATATTATTTATTTGCTATCTGGCTAAAAAAGGGAGAGATTGATTATATTTTCCATATTTTCCCGAATTCCAAAAAATGGCGATAGCGATGGTGGGGCGTCACAAATTTAATTCCCAAGCTAGCATATGCAGTTTCGATTTGTTTCTTCTTTTTTTCTTGGTATTGTTCGATTTGTTTCTTTATTTTCCCTATACTAATGCATCTACCTATTAAAGGAAGGTCAATAATGTTATTGCCCCTCGAGTTGATATCAGTTGCCGTATTTAGCAAATTTTCAGGGTTTCTTTTTTTAATCAAAGTATTGGAAACGTGACCGGATGAATAATAATTACCGATTGGATTCGAGAACCGCAAATCAAATTGGGAAATTATGCCTTCGTCGCATGGAAAAATTAATTGTTGTCTATAAACTCGATTTACTTTATTATTATACATCACCTAAAACACTGGCGATGATTACCTTAAAAGCATGTCCGAATTAATTGTACACGTGCGCACATAACCTACAAGTAGTAGTACGGTCAAAAGTAGAGAATACACAGAGTCATGACTTATGGCATAGTTAGAGTTTAGATCAAGGCACTCAGAGCAATTGAGGGGACAATTCTATAACTCCTGGTCTACCATAAGCAAAGATGCGCCCGAATGGAAAAGTTGGAGAATGAATTATCTAAGCCTCTTTCATTTTAAAATATTCATGGCCATTCTTTTAGTGTTAGAGATTCATTTATTTTTTTGAATTGCGATTTCATATCTCATTTTGATGTTACGCCGTGATATATATAATCCTCAGAGCTCTTGTAAAATTTATTAGAAAATCTTCAAATTGGCAAAGTATCTTTCAAGTTCGTTTTATCCTATGGAGAAATTGATAATGTTTGTTGGTCTATCCCCAAAACAAGGTGCCAGATGGAACAATGCAAAGTTGCCAACTTGCACGGCGAGCATAGGATTTCCCATATCGCAACATGTTGATTTCTTTTGTTTGGGTTACCAATTGCAAATTTTAGTTCGTGTCTTATATCGTATCCGGAGTTCACCCACTGGCTAGGCTTCCTTATCATAAAAAATATATATATTTAAGCATAGAGGTATATCGACAAAGCAAATTGCACTGTATTTAAATTACTCTCTTGGTCCATGATAAACCTTGTCATGAAATTGAGCCAAGTTCCAATTAAATTCAATGCAACACGCCGGCAAGTTAAGCTCAATCCTCTTGCGTTTATCGACTACTTTTGACTTATTCTTGTGGATTAAAACTTTTTCTTCTATATCTAAAAACAAAAATAAAAAAAAAAATACGGATAGTATTCACGAAAAAGAAGGACAATTACAATAAAATGCATAAATTTTATTTATCAACAAACGCATTTAATCAAAGTCTTGAAATTTTAAGTTTTCTTTTAAGCACGTTTAGCCATCTAGTCACGCCTTATCCTGATGCAAGGATTTAAAACCTTCATCACTCGAGCTCGTCACTCTCGCTTCGAGAAAAGATGGCACAATTGTGATCCCGTCAAATGCATACCTACTCGCTTCCGGCCATAGTCAAAAGCGAATGAAATTTGACAGCATTACAGATTAAGATGCTCAGTTGACCAAACGGCACACGGTTGGCTCTTAATCGATCGGAATCGACCAGTACAAAAGCCAAACACAAGCCTTTTGCCAATTATTCAAAGTTTTTTTTTTTTTCCGAAACAATCATTCAAGGTTCTAAAGTTCTTTTCCGTAGAAGGAAAAATTGGGAAAGACGCTTTACAGGACACCCTTTTTCCACAAGCCTCGTTGGAGTAGAAATTTTTTCTCGAAACACCCGTTAAGCAAATCGCCGAGTGCCACTTAACCCCTGGCTCGCTACAAGCGGCGAAAACCCATCGCCTGAGGTGTACATGACTGCCATGCGCCGATTCCCAGCCGCTAGCCAAGGGTGATTTTGTCCGGAGGAAACAATTTTTTCGAGCCAAAATTGCCCCTGCCCAAACCCGAAGGTCGGAGCTCGTCCGTGGAGGGGTCGGTTCGGAATCCGGTACTTCTTTTTTTTTTTTTGGAGGGTATTTCAACGAAATTACCATTTAAAATGTCCCTAAAGAAACCGTGTTGAATTTTTTTTTTTTAAATTGTGTTGAATTGAGAGGGGTTTATAATTTTGCCTTTCGGTAGACATCCATCTACGCTCGCTTCGTTCCTAAGATTCCGCCGCCTATCGCGTTATAATACTCGTTGCTGGCCTTATATAATTTACTTCACCATTTTTCCCAATACTTTCCTATTTATTAATTCCTTCATTATAATACACGAAAAAAATGGGCTTTTCTTTCTTTTTTCCTCCGTCAGGACAAAAGCCTGCGGCACGTGACCGTGTCTGCACGGGGATGGGCAAAATCCGGAGATCCGACGGTCCGCAACACTCGATCCCCTTCCCTGCCAGCCTCGTCCCGACCGTACCCACTCGCGCCCTCGCACACGAGAAAAGTCGTCCGTGTCGAGCCACGCCTCCTCTCACGGATTCCTGTCCGATTTAAATATTTTGGGATGAATTTCCTGATAAACCCCAAATATTAGGTCAAGTTTTAAATTTATTTTAAATTTTTTTTTTTATCTAAAAAAATCTTCAAAGTTTATGTTCAGTCCTAAATTTATCATGAATTTTGTTTTATATAAAAGAAAATCAGCAAATTTCAATTTATTTAAAAAATATACCCCTGTAATCCAAAGATTAACTTAACGTGAAGATTTTTACGTCGTAACAAATACATATCAATAAAGTAATGGGGCGATAGGTACAGACCGATATCGTATTTCCACTTCGAAAATAAATCAAACCAAATCAAAATTGTTGAAAATTTTCAAAATAAAACCATTCGAGGATATGAAAGTTAAGGACGGTAATAAATCCACCCCAAATTTTTTTTTAATTTAAGAAAAAAGCCTAATTTTTAAGATCAATCCAAATTTGCTCAGAACTTTTCTTTGTCTAAAAAAAACCCTCATTACTTTCTTGATGTGGATTTATTATCGATGTGGAAGTGTTACGTCAAGTTGATATTGGATCACCGATGTATATTTTCGAAAATAAATTGAATTTTGGTGATTTCTTTTACATAAAATAAAATTCAGAGTAGATTTGGGACTGACTCATAGTTTGGGATTTTTTTTTAGATAAAAAAGTTTAGGAAAAATTTGAGACTGAATCTAAATTTTAGTATTTTTCGAGACAAAAAAAATTCGAGACGGATTTATAACTCAACTTAAAATTTGAGGGTTTTTTAAGGGAATTATGCCATTTTGTCCTCCCCAAGTATTTAAAGCCCGTCACGTGACGCCCGTGACATGGTCCCTCGTCCGTACATCCACATCCATCCCATCCATCCCATCCATACATGGAATGAATCATCATGATGCCATGCATGGATCACGGGGACCGTTTCGGGTCACGTCGGCGCTTGTCTTTATTGCCTCCCCCCTTTGACTAAACCAATTCGAATGGTATTTTGACGATGGCGAGCTATCAAAAGTCCAGATTCTCTTGCTGGCCTGTGCGCAATCAAAGAAGCATTTCACGAACATTTTACAGTTTTTCGAGCACCGACTCGATTTGACTTGATTAGAAGACGCAGCTTACCTCAAAATTCGACCCCGTTTTCCGTTCGAGCCCGACACGGGCGCCTACGAAGCTAATCGCTCGCTCGGCTCAATACGAACGGCCGCGTACGCGACACAATTAATCGAAAAAGCAAACACGAATTTCTATCGATTCTAGGGAAACTGCGCATCCGTGGAGGATTAAGACAAGCCCCCCCCCCCCTTTTTTTTTTCCTCCTCTTTTTTGCCCGGAGAAATGCGTGCCGTAGAGCCGTCCCGAAAAAAAAAAAAGAGAGGAAAAAGGCGCGGCCCCCGCTCGCTCCATGCTCGGTTTGACTCCAGACGGAGAAAAGGGTTGGGCGGCCAAGTTCGTTACGCAATCTCGTGATGTGTGCAGCGGGAGGAGGAGGAGGAGGAGGACCGCCAAAAGATCGCTTCGGTTTCCCGCCAACGGCGCCGGCGTGGGGGCCCACCTCGCCCCCCCCTCCCGTCCTCTTGGCGTCAAAAAAGGAGGGAGGAAGTGGGGGCGTGGCGGCGTGGGCCCCCCCCACCCCCCGCCTCCTCGGTGAACTCGAAGGGGGGCGAGGGACGACGAGCGGCCCCGCCTCGGCGACACGTGTACGGCGCCCGTTGCGGGGTCGATCGCTCGATCATGACGAGGAGTGGGAGTGGGCGACGGGGGGACCACCATGCGCGAAGCGAAACGATTCGAGGATCGGCGCTGTTGGAGCCCGGCGGTGGGTTAGGTAATTGCAGCGAAAGTGCCGGCCTGACAACCGCCGTTGGGGTTGGGCTGGGGGGCAGTGACATTTTTCGTTTTTTTTGCCTTTCTGACGGTATCGCCCGTCGCAGATCTTGGGATAAATCTCAGCAAATTATTCCGGATGTGGTTTATACTCCCCCGCGATTATGCGTCAAATGGATGGATCAAGTCGGATTTGGATCGATTCATAAATGATCCGACCTAAATTGACTCATACCCGATCTGTTTCATACCCGACTCGATCCGTATTGCTAAAACACTTCTACATTCTACATTTAATTAAATCTGTGAAAACTCATACACAAATTGAGATGCAAGTGCGGAGGAAGTGAGGGGGAGATTAAGTGAGGGGAAAAAAATGAGTTGAGTTAAAATAAGTTGTAAACCCATTTACGATCCATTTACGACCCTTTTAATATTTATATTGTGCGTATATTTATTTATGACCCATTTACTTATATATGGGTTAAGAAATGGGTTTATGACCCATTTTGATAGATTTACTCGTAACACAAAGGCATGGGGATCTTGCTTTCCGGTTAGTGGGCGGGGACCCGAGAGGCTGGCCCGACGAGGGTTGGAGGGGGCAACAGCCCCGCGAAGTCTAAAAGGCTTTTTCAGTTTGGGTTTGGATTCATGACTAACTATTGTTATATATAACTGTTTTTCTCTTATAACCGGGGGATGTAAAATGGAGCTGCGATGTGCTATTAAGGGTGAAATAGGGATAAAACATTGTGTGCCAATTTCTTTTTCTCGCTCTTATTCTTTTTTTTTTTTGCGATTGTGCCGAATCTTAACACAAATAACAGATATTCAAGGAGTAAATTCTTATAATTCAGAAAATAATTAAACTATCCACTTTAAAAAAAAAAAACGATGATAGTCAGGCTCATCATCACTGAGACCCATATAAAACCCTATAGTTTCATTTACGGTATCTAAAATTTTTTCCGGAAATTTGCAGTGCGCTGCGTCAGATGCGGTGGACCGTGCAGGGAGTGTACTGTGGACAGCGCATCGAGCCCAGCACGGCGCGGGCTGTAAGAGCCCAGCTCTTTCGGGACGATGGATGGGACGAGGAGTTTGTGTCTGTACTTTTTGCTCGGCTCGCTGGCTCCCAAATTCAATCTCTCTCGCTCCGTTCGCATCAAGCTCCTTCGGGCATTTGATGATGTCCTCCACCTTTGCCCTTCCCCCTCGCTCACCCAACCCTGAGGTTTCGTAGGGTGAGCATTTTATGCTGTCGTCCTGCCCTATGAACGATGGTGCAATAATTACATGCAATCGGGCATGTTTCTCGCATCATCTGGGCTCTTGTGGGAGTGAACTAAGATCCAATATGACGTCGAATTTGGACCGATAGCATTCGAGTTTAACGGAATAGTCGAGAGTATCTACCCGCGAAACAACGAAGCCGACCCGGAAGAGTCCCGGGAGCATCCGGACCCGTGTCCAAACCCGGGATCCGTTTCGACCGAGGTCCGGTTCCGAAGCAAAAAAGTGGACGAACATGGGTTATGATGATTTGAGATTTGGTGGAGGGGTGGTTGATGGGTTGGTGAGTGGCTAGTTGGGGTTTTGCTTCCGACACGGAAATGCGGAGGGAATTAGTCCCCTATAGTTTAGTCCGGTAGGGACCCTCTCCACTCTGCTTTTTCGTTTGACTTCTCATCGATCTCTTTGTCCGAGAATTAGCAGAAGAGATCGAGAAGGATTCGCTTCTGCACTTTGTTTGCTTCCGGAGTCTCTGCGTCTCGAGAGAGAGAGAGAGAGATATGGGAAAAGGAGAGAAAAGATGCGGTTCTTGTGGATCTGAATGGTTCGCTAATCAAACCTCCGCGGGTCTGCGTGGAGAAATTCCTTGTGCGTGAAAGAAAGAGCCCAACCTGTGGTGGTGGACCTGGTGGTGATTTAACTAACCTGGTCAATTCCCAGACAATGATAGCCGACCAACCGATCTAGGACACGTTTGAGCGGCTTCGGGAACTACCGTGTAGCAGCACCTACGCTGATAAAAGAGCAACAATGCTTTGCAGATCTTTCTTGGGGCATGGAAATTACCTACTCGTGCGCTCGATATGAAAAGAACGTGTGTTTTTCGAACCAAGGTGGTTTGATTCTAACTAGCAGCGACCGTGATGACGGTCGGTGAAACTGTCATCAAGAACGATATTTGTGGAAGATCGTCGGTGCAAGGGCGATGATGGCGTTGGTGGGGATTCCATGAGTCGCACGCTCACCGTACATTTTTTTTTATCGGTGGGATTGAAAACTGTAAGGTAATAATTGTCAAATTGAAAGGTACACAACTGGGAAGTTTCTATTCTTTGTTTCTTTTAGTTCGGCTGAGTGATCAGAGCAGTAGATTGACTTGTTCCAGCACTATAAAGATTAAGCAGGTAAGGTTCATTTTTTAGGGGCAAATTAGAACTATGAAGATTGATATCTTACTAGATTGCACTGTTGAGTCATGTTCGTGTTCAAATCAAACGGGAGTTGGTAACTTATTTCCATGTGCGCTATATCGGTCCCCTATTGCAAACCATTTCTTCCATGATTAAATTGGGAAAAGGTATTTACGTAGACTATAAGATTTCACTATGTTTGTGTTTATTGACGTCCCGTGTGTATTGAGAAGTCTAGCCTAGCCAATATCTCTTGCACTGTTCATGCGCTGGAGAAACACGAGCCATAGAGTCTTCAGCGGAGAATGAGGTCCAGGGTGATCGTTGATTTAGTTTCAATGCCTAGAATTGATGGATGGCAAGTCTCATTTTGGGCGCTTTGAGGATGAACCCATCCCAGAAATTATCCTCAGATCCTTGCTGGTTCATCGAAACCTCGCAGCCCGCGAAAGAAAAGCCACTCGAGGACTATTGGCAAAAGAAAGCTTGTTGCGCGGCACACAGTAGTAGGATCAATCGATAACGGTGTCGAAAAGGCATGCAGGGCATCGGTGTGCACTTGCTCTAGCCAGAGTTGTCAAGTATATGTGCATCCACTACTCAGCAACATCATCATCAGCTTAACCCATCTGAAACACGATAGCAGAGAACGAAATTGGAAGCAGAATCCATCCTGAAAACGGTGCAACTTTTATTTCAAGCAAACAATGGAAAAGCCAAGACCTCGCTCTTTGGTCGCATTTCTTTTTTTTTTCCTCGAGTGGAAAAGGATGGGCAATCTCTCTTTGAACTCATCTCCTTTCCATGAACAACCAACAACAAAGTAAAAGTAGACTAATCGATTGCGAATACAGGGTTATTCTGAAATCTCTTAACCTTTCGTTCCCATCTTCCATGACATGGCAAAGTTCTTCCCCAGAGGCAGCTTGAGCCCGCTGATCTCAACCATCATGCTCTTCGTTTCTTCAACACCAGAGACCGGCACCAAGAAGTTTTGTGGCGAGACGCTCATTTCCGCATTCTCTGCAGCGCTGTCGCCGTCGATCTCAAGGTCGGATGCCCCAATCCCGTCCAATCCTAACACGGACACCTTCTGCACGATCCAACCATTCTGCAATGCGAACTGGCCCTCCTGCACTTTCGACCACACCTTGACCTTCCCCTCACTAATAGTCGCGAAAAAATCGACATATGTGGAAGACCCACCCCTAGTTTCATTTCTGGAAGCTCATCATCATCGAGAAACAATTGGCCTTTCGCTTCCGCCTCCTGGGCTCCGGCTGGGAAAGTCACCACGAGGCTAAACGGCGTTCTTCTCGCTTCCTTGGATATCGTCCCACCTTGCTGCATTGGGAGGATCATGTTCTGATACACGTGAACATTCACCGCGTGCAATGGCGTATCGAGGGTGACATACTGCCCCTCTTTTGACAATATGGCCTGCGTCATATCAAACAAGCTGAACCATGTACCAGGAGGAAAGAGCGCCTTGACCTCTGTCTTGCCCTGCTCAAGCACGGGAGATACCATGACTCCACTACCGATCAAAAACTGGGTGCTCAAACCGTAAGTCTCCACAAAATTGGGGAATGAAAAGAAAAGAGGCCGTGTGATCGGGGCTCCCGTCACATGAGCTTCATAACTGAGAGTGTACAAGTAAGGTAGGAGCCTATATCTCATGCCAAGAGCATTCCTAGCAGATTCGCTACCGATTCCCATTGATAAAGCTCCTGTCTCGGGGAATAGAAATTCGCATGGTCCCTTGAGAATGGGTAAAAGGCACCAACTTCAATCCACCGGTTGCAAAGCTCCTCAGTTGGGGCAGGGTAGAAGCCGCAAATGTCCGAACCAACCATCGGCACTCCGAATATGCCAAAATTCAGCATAGTGGAGATGGAATACTTCAGACTCTCCCAAGTGCCTTGGTTATCTCCAGTCCAGTGAGCGACATACTTCCCCGAGCCCACGAAAGTTGAGCGCGACAATATGAAGGGTCTCTTTCCCTCAAGCCCTTCGAGTGCTTTGTGAGTTGCAATTGATTCTGAGAAGCCATATAGACTGTGAGCATCATACTCCAATACACCATTGTAATGGACAGCACTTGTAGCTATGGTTTTAAAACCTATCGGTACTTGCGATCCCGAAGCATTTATCTTGTAAGGCGGATCGTCCCATCTGGTATCGGTAATATTCTTGCAGTCCAAGCAACAGATCCAGCCCGGCCCAGTCCCATTGGGGCATATCCTGTCCTTGGGGATCTTGCACTTCCCCCCAGCAGAAATTGGAAACTTCATTCATGTCGATCCACAATCCATCGATAGGGACAAGCTCGTGAAAGCGTCGGATTTCATCACCCCACCAGTCTACAGTTTTTGGGTTAAGAAAGTCAGGGAAGTTAACAGCACCTGGCCAAACTTGAGCGATATAGGGCTCGCCGTCATGTTTGATGAAGACATCATTGGCCAAACCTCTCTGGTATACACCGTAGGTGGAGTTGATGCCGATTCCCGGATCATTTATGACAACGTACTTCATGCCCATGCTGTGGATCTTCTCCAGGAAAGCCAGAAGCTTTGGACGGGGATAATTGACAGGGTGCAAGGTGAAATCCTTCTTGCCGTCCATGTGATCGTCGTCGTTCCAAATCACATCGAGCGGGATTTTAGCTTTCTGGTAGTTCGCAACCACATCTTCAACAACAGAAAGGTTATGATAGCCCCATCTACACTGATGAAACCCTGTAGAAACCAAAAGCAGAGAGACGGTAAATATATAGCTTTACACACGTATTTCCAGATCATCTATGGATATTATCTGAATGCACAGCATTTTGTACAGGTAACTGAGAGTACAAGCAATTAGGAAGGAGTATTAACGCCATCTCCTGCACTAGAAACTAAATCTAAACTTGAAGTGTTGCATTGATCAAGAAGAAATCATCTCCTAAACCAAACGCAACAGATCGCCAATAAGCAAAAAAAATAAATCACGAGCGACTCATTTCGATCCAGGGGGAACTTTTCGTCGTGTGCTTTCCCTCTACATTATGAACTAAGATTTCAACGAAGTAATAAGGTGTTTCCCTATAACACTTTGCACTAAATTCCTCAGTCGTTTTTTTTTTTTGGTAAAGTAAATTCCTCAGTCGTTGTGTTGAACAAAAATCTAGAAATATAATTTTGATATCACATCCGTAATTTCCCTCAAGATATTTAAAATCTGATCAAATAACATGCGCTAGTAGAGCATTGTGATAAGAATCTGATGGCCATGGTCCAGTCTTCACGTCTTGTTGGAAGGGGCACGTGAGAAAAGGACAAGAGAAGCACAAATTCAGGCCATGATTGCTTTCAGGGGTCCACCAGTTGGCCTACGTTTCAAAAGTTGTCTATGCAAAGGTCAAGATTTTAGGCTATCGTAAAGTAAACAAATGAAGACAAGTGCCCAAACCAGCAAGTCATCATAAGATCCTTCATCTTTTTCGCGCATCGCCTCATCTTTTATGCGGACCTACTGTTCATTTTGAGTACTGATCTGATTAAAAGATCGAGCATTGCCTGGTGATTGTTTACCAACATTTGCGCAATGAATAGAACAGATGAGACACATAAAGGACAGTGAAGTGGAAAGAGGAAAATGGACCAACCTACACTCGAAAATGAACAAAAGATAGCTCCACTTCAGACAAGTTGTAATTGAATTATCAACCAGGAGCAGCACTCAGGCGTCGTAACGTGCAACTCAGGTGGTCATTAAAAACCATCTCTTTAATGAAAATAAGCTACCTCCACATAAATCCTTCAGGAAGGACCCATAAACCATTTGCAGCTTGCACCAGTTCCGAACTTAGTCAATTCGACTACTTTATATGTATCCATTCATATCATCAACTACCTGACTTCCGACTCTGTGGACCGAAATGTACAAGTTCCTGCACCAGTATGATCTTACTCTAGGATGGATGCGATAATCAGAAATCCTTTTATCCCAACCATCACACCTGTCTTGTATACTCTTTTGAGGGTTCCACCATATGCTAGTGGAATGTGATAGGTCCAACTATACATGTCCACAGCGAGGGTGCCGAAATTATACCGAAAGAACGCATGCCGGCACTAAACGAACTACAGACCTAAAAGCCGAATGCAAAAAAAGAAACATCAACACGCCCAATTAAAATAATTCCTATCACCCTGTCAGTAAAAAATATCACACCTAAACTTTCTTAATAAACCCATCAATCATGCAAGTAAAGTAGTCAATGGTTCCACATTCCAAGACCAATAAAAGAAACAATACAGTGACGTGAAACCGAGGTCCTCATGAGGTGAATAGCAAGAAACTGATGGTGGGGCAACACAGAACAATTCATACGATACATACCCCACAACCACGAATTAATGATCCACCGCACCAACAAACCAATCCCGATGCAACGAGTACATTCGCTTCTTTTACAACCTTTTTTTAATAGGTGATTATCTTAGTCTAATCGAGTCCAGACAACATCTCCCCTAAAATAAGACACAGATAGAGCGATTAGAATGAATTATTAAGCATGATGAATATGAAATGTCCGATTCCTAAAACATCCATTAGACATAAGACACTACAAGTTTAATATATTCAAGATATCTCTATCTAATTACTTAACGAGTGTCCAGTGCTATTGAGTAACCTTCGAAATGGTAAAAAAGTAAAAGCGACTCCCTTCCTGGTAAAAAGAGAACACAGAGCAAGTAAGCGATTCATACCAAAAGCCCAGTAGGGCATCGGAGCCGGCCGGCCGATGAACTGCGTGTACTGGTCGACGACGGCGAGAGGCGTCGGGCCGGCGAAGAAGTAGAAGTCGAACACCCCTCCGATCACCTTGTATGTCAGCGAGCTCCCTCTGTAGAACACGTCCATGCCGTTGCTGTTGAGCAACAGCACGCCGTGCGCGGAGGCCTTCCCGCCCACGTTCCTCAGGTCCATGTACACCGGGTGAGAGCCGTACAGGTCCGTGTTCAGGGTGACCGCCGACACGTCCGTCGTGTACAGCGTGTACGGGTCGTTCGGATACAGCTTGATCCCGTGGGGCTGCGTGTTCTCTCCCAGGCCGTACAAGGAGGCGTCCGTGGGCAGCTTCGTGGATATTTCGAGGTACTGGTCCTTGAAGACGAGGGCGCTGTACGGGTCGTAGTCGCCGGAGGCGGAGTTGAAGAGGGTCTGCCCGTCGGACTTCCTCTTGACGGCGAAGGTGAAGGGGTTGGAAGTGTAGCTGAAGATGAACTGGGAGCCGGAGTACTCGGAGGCCGCGACCGGGGGGCTCGTCTTCCGGGACCACGCGGCGCCCGACGGGGGCGGCGGCGCCTCCCGGGGAAGGAGGTTGTAGGGGACCTCCCACCTCTGCTTCTCGGCGTCCGTGATGTGCACCCTCAGCCGGTCCTCCGTCTCGTGCCTGCGAAAGCCACCAAAAAAAAAAATCAATCACACATGCTCAGACACGGGAGCTCGGTTCAGTACTAGAAACGGGTCGTTTCTTGATGGTGAGGCGAAGCTAAAAAAATGAAGGCTTTTTGATGGCGTACTTGACGAAGAGCTGCAAGTGGGGAATGTCGGGGCCGTAGATGGAGGACTTCTGGTTGAGCTGGAGGTGGCCGAGGAGGCCACCGTCGGGGGTTTCTTCGACGGAGACGAGGAGGTAGCCATTGCCGATCTTGGCCGCGGCGGAGGCGGAGCGAGCGCAGTGCGCGGGGGCAATGCAAAGGAGGAGGAGGAGGAGGAGGAGGGGGGTCGGGAACGGAAGGGGTAGCCGGAGAGAAGGCAACATTTGGGTGCACCTGCTTCGAGACTGAACTGGGAAGAGTGAGCTTTTTGGTTAGTGGGAAGAAGGCTAGACAGGGGTTTCGACCAGGGAAGGGGGGGGGATTGTTGGAACTTGGAACTCTGTACGCGAGAGAGGGATTGGTTTTAATGGGAGCTTGAAGGTGTCAAGGCGAGACACATGGTGATGATGTCCATTCTTTGCCACAGTGATGGTGGATGTATCCGGGCCCTCGAGGGACCCGTCTCTGATCTTTTCTCTTTTTGCCCTTTCCTCCAATGGATTATTGCAGAAGCTTATCTAAGCAAATTTCAAGAGTTTCCAAGGCTAGACAAATTTATCTTATCTTTTTATGATCTCATCCTATCTGTTATTCAGATCATCATCACGAAAGCAATTCTTGTACTCTTGGCAAACGTGTCAGAGAGTTTCCAAAGTTAGACAAACTTATCCTATCTTTCTTTGTGGAGCGGATTTTATGCTTTCATGTATGAGGTCCGTAACTTAGGAAAGTTATCCAATTTTTCATGGATGAGGATCGCAAAGTTCATCTCCCACTGTTCTTTCTTTTGCCTGGTTGAGGGGGTGGTCTGGGAGTCATAAAGATTGTCCCGTTTTTTCCATCTCTGACTGTCATTTTCAATGGAAACCAAACTAATTTCGAGCAGAAGATGCCTTTCTGGCAAATTAGCAATCGAGCTTGTTTCAGCAGAACTCGCGCCGACATGAACGTGTGGATAGAGATAAGCTATCATCACTCGTGCAAAAGTTTCTGCGTGAGTGTTACTCTTTTTTTAACGTTAATGAGAATTTGAAGGCAAATTTCAGTAGATCGTCTGTCCCCCGCCGAATTCAGTGGACATGTGCGCGTGTGCTAGCGCGATGTTAGGTCAAGTGACCAAAGTCGGACCGTGATTCAAGGAGTCTCGGTCCAAATCGCGTCTTCCTCCATATCAACCTTCCTGCTCAGGTCAAAGTCTACGGGACGGTCGTCCTCTTCGGACATCTCTCGTTAGCTCTCGCGCCCTCCGAAACAGTGAAAAGTCGAAAACGTCGTCGCCCCACGTCCTGCCTTGCAAATCCCATTGGGTTTCTGCTAAGATGCTGCGTTGCCCGGTGGTACTCCGTCTCGGTCCTCATCAAAAACCCAGCGAAAAAGAACGGAGCTTGCAAACCTAAAAACAAGAAAAATCATAGTTCAGCAGGTTGCCTCCGCAAAGAGCCAGTCCCCATACGAATACCGGAACAACTCGGGATCTTGGTCTTTATCTCAACCGGAGCGGAAGAGGGAAGCAAAAGAGAGGCAATGAGAGCCCGAGATCAGATAACGCAGAAACAGGGGACCAGCGTGGATGCCCGAGAAACCCAAGAACGAAGAAAACCTTTGAGAACGCATTATGAACCCTATGCGTATCTCTCTGTCAAATTGGCTGAGACGTGCCAATCCCGACCTCCAAGAGATGTACTGCGATAACTTTAATTCATTTTTGTCACGTACGAAAGAGAGAGAGAGAGAGCAGCAGGTAGCATGGCATTTGTCGCATAGAACACGGGTCTCTTGACCTTGCTTAGGATACGCGGTGGCCAGTATTTCCCTACTATTATCTTATGATTTTGGATTCCACCCAAAAAAAGGAAGCTCTTTGTGATCTTGGACACTGTCGAGTGCCAAATCACTAACACTGTTCCAGTAGAAAGGAAGGATTTGGTCCCATGTGGTGAGCGGTGAGCATTAATCCAAAATTAGACTTTTAATGAGACGTGCTCGACAACAATTCCTCCGAGACCGCGATGGTAAGGGCAGGGCTAGGCTCGCATGTCCCAGAGAGAGAGAGAACGGAATCTTCGTGAACGTTGCGAGGGCGGTCGTCACAGGGGCGGCACTCGCGTCCAGTATCGAGTCGACAACAAGCAACGAGATGGCGACGGAGCTGGGATGGTGCAGCGGTGTGGCGAAAGGGCAAGAGCGGAGAGAACATGGTTGGTTGGTAATGGGGCGTTATCTCTTCTTGTTCTTTTTTGTGAAAAATTGCTTTTTGGTACATTGAATGTGCTTTGAATGTTCCATTCCTTAGCTATGCTTTTTCCAATTTTCGGTACTTCAAAATCTGTTTTCTCAACAAGTTTTATACTTTATTTCCCATTCTAGTCAGCATATACTTACTAACATAAAATCGGATCAGTTCAATTCGATCATGGATATTACTCGATTGTACAGCCAATCGCGTGGGCGCTTACCAAATCTTTTTCCTCGGCAAAATCTGTCCACAGCAACAGAACTCCACCGACGCACCTAGCGCAGAAAATCAGAACTGAGAAACGGGAAGAGAAGGAGCGAAGAAGAAACTCTCTCCGCCACGAGAAAGACACAATATTATGCCCTCAATTTGCCAGCCTCCGACGCCAATGATACCCCTTTCAATGTCAATAAACGACACACGAGTCGAATAGAAAAAAAAAAGCCCCAATCGATGCACAAATTTCCAGAGCAACAGAGCTCAGGTGGGGGCAGCAGGAGGCGCTCTGTTCCTCGGCGAATGAAGAAAAACCTTATAAAATCTCTTTTCGTCGGAATGAGTAATTAAGATAAAGATCCTTTGGATCCCAAAGGCAACATGAATTGTCCTGTATGTTCTCGATAGACTCCGATGTACGCACCCGTCTGGAGTAACACCAGGGGGGAGAAAGAGGCGGTAGAGTGCCGAGATGTCCACTTTGCTTTCACGGGTCCTCGCGAAAGATAAACATAGAATAAAAAACGCAAGGCGTGCGCGGCGCATCCTCGTGGTCCTCATCCCGTGGCGCGACGGGATTGGCTCGTGACGATATCCGTTCGATCGTGGCTTAATTTAATCGAGCTCGTCGATTATGATTCGAGCCTCCGGAGCTCGGTCCCCGTGCCATGCGCGAATCTGGGAATTCCGTCGGCTCTGTGCGTCGGGGGCGATCTTTGGGCTACGCGACGGCGATGCTAAGATTGCGTTGGTCGGGGCGGTCCGAGGTTGGCCTTTAGCTCGCATGCCGCTACCGGCCGATGCACGACTTCGCTTTTGGAGCGAGGGAAAGAAATCCTTGAGATTGCGAACTCGGGATTTTTTCTCTAAATCGGATCGAATTTCAATTGGAATCCGCTTGATGCGAATACGAGGCAGCCGATGTCGGTGGGGGGACACGCAAGTCTAAAGCTGGTCCTTTTAAAGCTGGCCTCTTCGTACCAAAAACCGAAAGGGGAATGCCATCAATCATCTTATCGTTGGCATTTTTTATGATTTGACAAGAAACAGCTCATATTTAAAGAGCATTTTTTTTTTTTGGTGATGTGATCTATAGAACGTGGCTTATCTTTTGTGGGGTTAATATTAAGAAAAAGTCTAAATTGATACATAAATAATAAATTTATTCTAAATTAAATTTTTTTGATTACAAAAGATTCAAAATTATTACATCCGTGATAAATTTATCTTTTATTAGTTTCCGTTAAATTTTATCGTCAAACTACTGAGTTGAATGACACGTGACAATTCATGAGTATATCGATTTGAGATTTTTGGTGGTTAAAAAATTGATTTGAGGTAAATTTAAGAAACGAAAAATTGTAGAAATATACTATTCTTACACAAAAAAACATGGGACCGGTTCCACTGCGGTTTCTGCCAAAAGGTCTGCTCCAAAAATTAAAGGAAGAAGAAGGGGGCACAAAACAGAGCGAAGAAGCTAATGAGCAACGAAGAAGTACTTTTGCAGAGGCGGGTCCTGCCCGCGACGGACAGACGTTATTGTGGGAAGTGGGGGGACCCGAGTGAATTATTCGAGTGCACGATGAAGCAAGAAGAAGACGGGAGGAGATCCAATCCAACATACGAATCGCTCGATGGGGTGGGTTTCTACGGGGAGATAGAGGATGGGCCGATCGCGACCGCATGTCGGGGATGTTCGGGCTTCACCGGTAAGTAACTGGAACACATACACGGCACGGATCGTCGGTCCCTACCTCCGGGTCGAGTCGTCGCGAAGCTAGACATTGCCGCCGGGTCGGAATCCGACGACGTAGAAAGCCCGGACGGACGGGCCCAATTTATGCCCGGGCCAGATTTTATGGCTCATGGCGGAGGCTCGGATTGGAGCTTGAAGGCTCGATGCTCTGAGCCCGATCTTTCGTCTTTGGTTCGGCAATCCACTCCCGAGTAGAGCCCCATTCGAATGAGCCCGCTGGAAGAAGAACGACACACGCCGTTTCAATGGTCCTTGTCCACAAGATTCATCCAGCTCCCAACGCTCCTGGAAAGCCGCCCGCTTTATCGCCCCCATAGAAATGGTCCGCAGAAACACGGGCTGTAAGGCCAGACCTGTCAAGGGAGACCGCCTCGCCAACCGTATTCAAATCGTGGGATGATCTGTAGATGACGATCGAAAAGGTTCGCGTCTCCGAGTCCGTGTGTTAAACGCCATGGATTAACTCGTCGAGGTATCATTCGCTTTGACCTGTCCCGTTTTAAGTTTCGCGATTTTATGTTTTGGCGTACAGGTTGGCACTTTCTAGGAGATCACCCGTTTTGGAAGTGCTCTTACTTGAGTACGCTTGACTTTGGAGTTCTAAAGTTAAGCATTGCCGTTGCGTAAAAAGGCGACTCCGTGAGTTAATTCTAATTTTTCACTCCTTGAGCGACACAAGACACACACATCTTAAAATCGCTCTCTCCCTATACAGTGCATGGTTCGATTTACTCCCGTTCCCTTCGCAATCTTACAAGCCTGCCTTGAGCTGCTTCTTGTCCAGGCCCTTTGGCCTCGCCCTCGTCGAATCAGGTCGTTAAATATCATCCCCTGGAAATTGCCGTTTGTGTCTCTTAGGGAAATGAGCCGATCAAAGATATCTTATCATCGACGACAAATTATATCTGAATATTTCTTTTTCATTCATCTTCTGTAAGTGATACGAATAATTGCTTTTAAGAAATGGTTTTTTCTTCAAATACTTAATTCCCCACGAAACGAACGCACTGTAGCATCCGATGAGGACTTGCTACACCGAAATGTCTTGACACAAGCTAATCTTATTCGTTTTCTAATTGTAATTAAGAGTATCTTTTATCTAGCGTGGCCAAACCCTATTCATTGACAAAGCATTGGATGCTCTAGCAAGGGGAAGTGACGTGCACGTATCTAACACAAATTGCGGGGTGCCAAACTCTAGCAACCTATGCTTCTTTAAGTTAGGAATTCCACGACAATCGATATTACCATATGATTTGTTGATGGTCAGCCACGTGATCTTCGGAGAGCGAAAACAAATTTTCCATATTCGAGAAGGAAGCGTCTCTGCGCTTTTCCCAGCCTCCTTCCTTGGGTGGCGGTAATCACACTTATAAAGCGCGTAATTACTTTTGTTGATAGACGATTAATTTTCGTTTGGAAAAAAAAAAATGAAATTACCACATGCCCACGTGCTCTAATGCGTCCCGTCCCTAAAAAGAGTGGTAAGGAGCGATCGATGCTGGTGGCAATCCTCTTTAAGTATTACCGTAGAAAGATCCGCACTATCCGATCATCTTGTGCAGGCAGGTTTCTGTCGCACAACCAGATGTAAATTCGAGTGAAGCAGCAGCAATTCCTAGCTGCGCTGAAACAGACTGAGTGAGCACGTCACGGACGAACAGTGATCTCAAATAAGATCGAAAAGCGATCGAGAAATTCAACTCCGTAACTAGACGGCGTCGCCATTGCACGAAAGGAAATCTTAACCCCAACCCGGCCGATCGTGGGTACCGGCAGCTTAAGATGGAACGGGGGAAGGCCGTTTTTCTCGAAGCGCTGCGGGCCACGGCGGGGCACCCGGACTCGCAGCACCTGTCATTGCTTTTTCCTTGTTTTCCCTCCCCCGCGCCCCCACTGGCCGGCGGCCGCCCGATAGTCCAAATCCGCGTGGAACTTTGCAGGGTGAAGGGACAATAGACTTTGACTCTTCAACGGCGCCTAAAGCCTCGCCCGCGTTTTTTCCAGTTCTCGTGCGTCACCGCTTGCTTCACCTTCGCTACGTAATCCGCAACCACCACCTCGCGAAGGTCAAATGACGTCACTGCTCGGGAAAATCGCGACCGTCCACGCACGACACGCCCCTCCCCCCGCTGCGATATGGTCAACCTGACCGACGCATCGCCTTAAAAGCGTGCCATCCTCGCCAATGTTTCTCAATGGGCACGATAGCCTCCCCCACCATCGACTCCATTTCCTCTGCTTTTTCTGGCGACTCGTCGCGCGCTTCAGGCTCGGACATGGACAGGAGGAGGAAGCGAGAAGACGACGGCGGGGCGGGCGTCGGAAAGAAGAGGCCGAAGGGACCGGAGAGTGCCGCCGAGGGAGAGCAGGCGGCGGCGGCGGCGACGGATGAGGAGGTGGAGGAGTTCTTCGCCATCCTGAGGAGGATACACGCGGCGGTCAGGTACTTCGAGAAGGGCAAGAGAGGGGAAGGGTCGCGCAGGTTGACGCTCTCCGAGCTGGAGGCTCTTCCGGAGGAGGATGGGGAGGAGGAGGAGGACGGAGCTCCGCGGAGGAGCGACGACCCGGGTCTGGATCTTAACTGCGAGCCGTCGTCCGAAGCCGACGCCGCTTCCGGTTTGTAGAGCACAGATGAGCAAAACACAATAAATTCCTGAGGCTGCTGTAGCGTGGATAGGTGAAGATAATTGAGCTGACCTTAATGGAACTCAAGGGAGACGATGTTACGCAGACTTCAGATAGTTACGTGTGTGAAGCCCTTGAGCATTATTTCTAGGATGTTGTCGGGGAAGTTCTGCTGGGTCTGTCTGTGTTCCTGTAAATTTTCTTACTTACGACTAATGTTGAAATTAAGCCACGAGACATCCGTTCTAGAGGATAAGATGACCGGTTGAGATAAGTTTAGGGATACTAATGGTCAATTCCTTTTGAAATTCCAAGGTGCGTAATGCGTATGTAATCCTTCAAGGACGGTTTGTGTGAACGAAATGTTTGTTAGTAAGACATTCGTATCCGTACTGCGTATGAAACACATATTTATGTAACTTTCGATAAGATTAGCTTATGTTGTTATGATAACCGAGTGAGGAATAAACATAAGGGTAGATAGATCATCCATCGGTGCTGCCGTTGGAGTCGCCTCCGATTTTTGCGATCCATGTTGTCACCACGATCGCCACGCCCACGACCACCAATTTTGCCTGGCGGCGCGCATCTCCCTTCATCTCTCAGAGACCCACCAATCCTCGTCCCGGCAAATTTAAGGAGTTGATTTGTCTCTTGATGCTGCCGTCAACCTCCACTCGGGGCTTTTTCCGATCGAGGTCGACAGTGACGTCATATAGCGCTCTCAACGAATTAGATTTGGATCCATAAGCCTGAGCGATTGTGTCGGGTCCGAATGGATGAGAGATGGGAGGGAGAGGGGGAGATTCTAGCTAAGGCGAAGGCACCGACGACGGTGATTTGCGTGATTGTTGGGTTGATGAGCTCGTGTCGAGATCTAAATGGAGGGCTTATTTGGAGTCCGGTAGGTTCGAATCAACTCAACTTTTTTTTTTAAATTAATTCTCCACGGAGGTGATCAACGAGCGTTTCCGGATTGGGCCTCATTTGTTGCTTAGGGCCCACCCGTGAACAAAAACTCGCATTGATTTTTGGGCTTGCGAGGGCCTGATCCGAGACCAAATCGAATTGAGTCGGGCCTCAGCGGGTCAGTACCTTTGCCAGGCTCATGATCCAATCAAATTGGCAGGCTGGAATGGCCCATTACAATTAGAGGCGATGGGCCCGCAGTACTTGAAGTTTGAGGCAAGCCCGATCCGGCTGTTTTCGTCATAGGCCCATAATTTCCATCTCTTTACCACATTCGTCGCCTAAATCTCGAATCTTGGGTCCATTGAGGGGTGACGATTTCTAGCACGACAAGGCCACACAACTCCAGCACGATACGGAATTAGCAAGTTTTGAGTTTAAGCTAATCGCGTTCGTGTTGTGGTCGTGTCGACCCGCTTGACACTGTTATCAAACGGATTGTTTGTGAATTCAACTCGTCTAACCCAAAATTGACCCGTTTAGCTAAATGTATTGTGTTGACTTGAGTAATGACCTGACTTCTATTCACCTATTAATTTAAAGTGAATTGGATTTATCCTTTACCGATGACTATATTATAAGTAAGTGTTGGTATAAAAATATCATCATGTGGTATTAGTCTATACTTTTAATTTAATCTTAATAAAGCTTGAGTTTTCTCAGAAACTAAAGGAGAAAAGAGACTGATTTCATAATCTTGCTGGTACTCTTCTAAATTAACTGACATTGTCTCATAACTATGAACGAAATTTGTCCTCAAAAAATTATTCAAGTTATTATGTTTCGGGTTGGACTGGCTTAATTTGACCTATTGTGAATCATGTTGGGGTTACATATTTATTATACTGATCGTGTTTGGATCGAGATTTCCGATCTAGCTATATTTAGATTGACCCGTTTAATCCGGTATCCTTAATATAAGGATTTTGGCACCACTAGGTTCACCAATCTCAGCTCATAACGTTTTGGGCTGGTGCTATTTTCATATCCTAAATGGCTAGATACATTTTTTTTTTTTTTGGTTTGAACGTTCTATACTACCCTCAATTTCAGAGGCTAAAATCGATATCTCCATTATGTAATAGGAAAACAAAAGACTAAATAATGTCGTATGCCTCAAATTTTTGTTCTTTCATCGCAATTACAATTTTAAGAAACACAACTCCTTGTCGTCCCGACAGCCGTGTCCCTCCCATCAATTATTGCCTTTGACTAAACTCTTCATCAGAAATTATGCCAAAAAATAAAGATTTATGTAATTATTGCAGTTCTTCCAATCAACCAATCCCTCCTAGAAATCAAGCATGAAGTGGCGTCCGTCCCACCGTGGAACCGATTTGTTGCATGATCACAACAATAAATTTGAGATGTGGTTCGTTGGTCGTGGCTTCAGCTGAAAACATGCCCACCAAAACTATAGTCCCTCGAATTGGTCGTGAGGGGAAATTGGACAAAGAGATTTAATTAGAAGCTACTTGCTTAGATAATTTCTTATTTAAGTAAACTAGGGTGCTTATATTCGCTATTTTCTCATTTGTATAACAGCTCATGTTGAATTAATGACACGCTAAGATTTGTGCTTCGCCCGTGTTGCAAGTTGCGGCTCATGTACTCATTTCTAGTGGCCGCAGATAATGTGGCGAAGATGACCCTCTTATCTAGAAGCTCTCCTTTCAATCTATGCCGTTATTTAATACGCCATTTTATAGATCAAGTCTAGTGCACCTAATATTCTTCGAACTTCAAAGTTTCAATGTCCCTAATACTGCTTAAATTAGAATGACGTGGGGAGGCAAGTTATAGCCACCTCAATAGTGGTGGTACGTCTCTCTGTCGCTGTCGCATGAGTTGTCTACTGTCCTGCCAAGAACTACGAAGAAAAATCTCTCTAATAATGTGGGGTACGATTCTTCTGTCCATAGTTAGATATTCGTGCATCTCAATTCGCGCTTTGATTGGACTCGGGAGTGATTACACCGCTGGATGCTACATAAAAGCCAAACGAAGCCAACTTGCTCTTGCTTTCAAATGACAAAAGAAGGGACCCCAAGAGATGGAGATAGACTAACGGAGACTGAGGTCGACATTCAAGGTGGGCTATCCGAAAACTGGTCGATATCACATATACCAGGATCTCATCATTCAGGACTTCATATAAATCAACGATGTAGGACACGTGATTTGAAGATCTCGCACCAGCCAAAGATAGATGACAATAGAACCAAGGCGCTTGTACATGAATACACGGGGGTGGAGACAAAGCGCCTTTTGGGCTTGCATCATCTCATCCGTCATGCCTTACAAAGATGTTCAGAACTCAGTGGACCCACGGAACTATTCTCTTGCGTTATGTTTATGCTCAACAATCGCAATCCGTTGTCACTGGTTAATTATTGGACGGTGAAAGATTTCTTGGTGATGGAGAGCGAGGACTAGACTGACTGCTTTGATTCCTTTCGAACATTAAGATCAACTCCTCGTGCTTCTCTTTTCGTTATCTTCTGTTTGTTCAAGAGCGGCGGCCTGTCGCTGAACAGACAAAATTTGCAGGCTTACGGTTCATGGAATTCTAGAAAAGCATATATGTATGAACGGGACGATGATGTTATGTTCTCTCTAGTTTGGAATCTGGACAATATATAGGATGACCGTTCCACGTGTCCACTTGTTGTGGCATCAGACAACGAAAATACAGGGGGAAAAGCTGAGCCATGTAAGTTATCGAGATTAAAAAACCTTACCAAAAAGGCTGGATTGATTTCAAAAACATGTGTAGATCAGTATGAATGATCTTCAAAATAAATAATGAGAATTGACCCTACCATCATAATACGTAATGGGAAAGGAGCTCGCCAGAAAAAGAAGACAAACAAGATGCCAGACAATGCTTCCTGTGTGAACAGATAAGAAGCAACGAAGGATAACTCTGCCACGAGAAGCGATAAATGACTATTGAGCAACGCATTCACCAACAATGCGAAATGACTTGTGCTGGAATATTGCTAGAAAACAAGTTGAGACTAGAAGAAATCATCCGGACATTGCGTGTGCACATATTGCTGAGAACATCCCTTGTAATAATTCAAAGATGACAAAATACTCCAAGTTCCCTGGTACGTGTATTTGAATGTGTAGAACAAACAAATTGTATACACACAAGCCGTATGCATATAGCGTTAACAACCAGACGTCTAAAGCAGGGAAAGACTTTGGTTCTGCACAAGGAGATTAAGCTATCGGATGGGAAATGTATGCAATTCTGGAATGAACTTTGTAGAAGGAGAACAAGTTGTAAACTGAGCGTTCGTTAAAGCTTACATAGACCAATAGAAGGTGAACAAATTTATATAACATGATAGACGTCAATTCGCTTGAAAAAAGCTATTTGCAAAAAGTCAATAAACCATAGAACAAAAATTCATGAAAAGTGTGGAAGTATAACTAACTTTGCAAAAGCAGAACATGCTACAGATGAAGTGGATGTTTTTACATACTTGCCTCTATGATCCTAGTGGGAAGACCCGGCTCTTTATCAATATGAATTGGACTTAAGTTGGTGTTTAACTGCTATTTTCAAATGTTGGAATCCGTCGAAAGCAACCTAGAGTAAATTAGACCTATTTTACCATTTTGTGATAAGCACAAGAGAACGTCAGACAAACTTGAGAAGCAGAGTGCTTTACTTCGGGAAAGGGTTCATAATGCTTTGCGAAGGACATTCTAGTGATCAAATAAGGTCAGACCAATGGTTATTGTGGTGCTTAACACAGCCCTCAAAAACAGATCAAAGTAGTTGGTGGCATCTGAGAAGCTCACAAGCAACTCCTTCTCTGTTGCATTGAATTCTTGTGCTTTCCTTGTTAATGTTGGGATTTTGGCATCCAAATCCCATAGAATTGAATGAGAAGTGTGTGGATGAAAGTGTCCCACATAAAATAGAAGAGGTGATGGGAGATGGTTTATTTTGAGAAGCCTCTCAAATGGGTTTGGACCCCAAAGGGTACCCCATTTTTGTGGAAGGGAGAAGACCTACACCAAGCTAGGTCGATTCACCCCTGCGTGCCGCCGTCCATCCAGCCAGCACACGTTTTGTTAGAAATTAATTAATTATTTATTTTTGGACAAACAAACATGTCTATTCGTGAGATTCGATTTACCCGAACAAAAACCGTTTTGGTTCGAGTGAGCCTTCGCGACTATTCACAAACTGAACCAATTCAAGTGAGCCTTTGCTACTGTTCACGAATCGATCTTCATTACTCGCAACTCTTCATTTTCGCCATTAATATAACCGAACAGTTTAGTTCGGTCGAGTGATACTTCGTGGCATTTATATTCTCGCGAGACACTTTCCCGACGCACTCTAGACATTTTTCATTTTTTTTCTCATTCTTCATCATTGTCATTTTGTGCCATTATTCTGCGAAGTTGCGCTCGAAGGTTTCTTTTGAAGAAGTACCGTGCTTCATATGAAAGGCGATCTGTTCTATCCTGGGAGGCAATTGTTCAACAACCTTTGGGTACCGTTAGAAGGGACAAATTGTCTTAATGACACAACATCAATTCGTTGGGGACAAATTCGGATTACTCATTTCAGGTTTGCCGAACAATTTTACTTTATTTTGCACATACAAACACAAGTATACATACAACAGTTAAAAAGTTGAGTGATTTATTTATTGTAAATCTCGTGTAATCTGGGAAGAGAGAGTTATAGTGTTGTGAGAAGGGCTCGAGTCTGTAGAAGCAATTCTAGAAGTTGAACTAGAAGTAACACATTTTATACAAGTGACATAGGAATTTCCAACCTTTTTGGGACGGTTAGTGTTGGGAGTGTGGAGTATGACAAGTGAACCATCGTGTCTAATTAGCATTTCTTCTATCCTTTAACCTTTTTCAATTTCTAATCCAAAGAAAATTGCTATTATGCTCAATGTACCTTCTACCCACTTTCCATAATGCATTCCCGAACAAGTTTCGAGTTTTCTAAGACAACTAATTTACTCTTATTTCCGGTACGTGCATGATAGAATATTTAAATACTAAATTACGCATTCATCTAACAGTTTAAGAATTTGGAACAATTAGTAGTGATCCCACAAAATTTCATATGGTATCAGAGTAGAAAGTCTCGAGTTCAAATAATCTTTTCAGACTTTATTTGTCTCTCAAATTAAATATATCAATATTTAATACTAAACAAAAAATTAATATTAGATAAAATATTTAAAATAATTTACAGTGCTCCCATGAAATCTCACCGTCCATTTTTCAGTCTCGTGGGTTTAGTCGGGGCTCCATCTTCTCATCTTTGTATACATTGATACGGCGAACACGTAAACCAGGCAATCATGTCTCATCTTTTCTTAATTTCGGAGCATCTGGGCACTCGGCAAATTCTCTCTCTTTTTTTTCTCCTTCGACCCCACACGTTTTTGCTGTTTAACGCTATAAATAATCATATGAACATACAATTAGCAAAAATTTGTCCACTCGAACTTAAATCTGTCGGGCATGATCCCTTTTTCGTCCTTCCCAGAAATCTGTCACGAAGAGCTTCTGCCTTTCGCCGATCAACAAAGCGAAAGTGTTGTCCAGCAAGGGTATCGGGGAAATCTGTGGCCCGTGTGTGAACCGTGCCGACACAGAACATTAAATGAGAGGGCGAACGACGGTCGCAGTTTGATTGAAACCGCGATGCATGAAGTTGGGAGGTTCTGTGAACCCAACAAAAGAGAGAAGTTGAAAATTTCAACCTAGTGCTCTCCTACACACAACCGCGGTCCAATGATTGATTTTGACGTGAGAACTACCTCGAGCGAGTTTGCGTCTTTTCGGTGACCTATTGTTTACTCAGAGCTGCCGAATACATCTCCACTGTTCATTTCATTATACTCTCTCACCTCTACAAAATTTTCGAGCCTACATCGCATAACTTTGCTCGGTGATTCAGGAACAAGCTTGTTGGGGTGGCTTAGATGCCTGACAGCGGTTAGATTTTCCATACCTACCTACCGTCATCGAGTAAAAACAATCTCATCTATGGAGTATTGGCTTCAGGTTTGGCTTGTCTTGATAAATTATGGGCCTATTTGATAGATCTGAGTTTATGTGTTCAGGTGGGGTTTACTTGTTCTGCAAAACTAGCATAATTTATGCAAAAATAGAGTAAGAAGAATTGATGGCAGATAACAAGTGGATTCCTCAACAGGAATTGCCAATAAAATGATGCGATAACTATACGGGTTGGTCATGATGTCGATTATTTTAAAGAAAGGAAAAAATATTTCCTGAATTTATATCATTTGGCATCATAACATACTCTTTTTTTTTACTAATTAGTTTTAATTCCTCATTTACCCTCCCAACACTGAAAGATAATGACGTGTGTGGGGCTCAAACTCCCCACCTCCAATTGGCCTCTTTCTCAATCCGTGTTTCTCAATGACCATTTAAAAGCAAAAAGGGAAAATTACCAGAAAAAGTCATGAATATATAGTACTCGTGTTAATTTAGTCTTGAATTTTTTAATCGTGACATTTTTTTTTGTCAAATAATTGTGACAATTGAGTCATAAAACTTTTCACGTTTTGCTAATTGAGTGTATCCGGCCAATTTTAGCCAGAAATTGCCAATTGTCCTACGTGGCAAGGTCAACACTGATGTGAATTGTTTTTACAAATTTTTTTAAAGTTCGAATTTTTAATAATTTTTATTCTTTTTTTTTCTTCTTCCTCCGCCAGTTGCCATGGCCTAGCAATAGTGTAACAGCCCGGACCTACCGCCCACACGTGATATTGTCCGCTTTGGGCCAAGCCCTCACGGTTTTAAAACGCGTCCTTCGGGGAAGAGGTATCCCACCTTATAAAAGCCGCTTGTTCCCTCTCCAACCGATGTGGGATCTCACAATCCACCCCGTAGAGGGACGAGGCGTCCTCTCGGCACACCGAAACTCAAGACCAGCTCTCGATACCATTTGTAACATCCGGGACCTACCGCCCCACGCGGATATTGTCCGCTTTGGGCCAAGCCCTCACGGTTTTAAAAAGCGTCCACTGGGGAAGAGGTATCCACAACTTATAAAGCCTCGCTTCGTTCCCCTCTCCAACCGATGTGGGATCTCACAAATAGGCTAGAGGTGAGAGCCAATGAGGGTCACTTTTGCTAGATCTGGCGTGGGCCGACTACGTAAGAAAGAAAAAAAATTAAAAATTATTAAAATATCAAATTTTTTTAAAAAATGCAAAAAATATTCACATCAGTATCGGTCGTGCCACGTAGGTTGGTGGCGTCCATGTCAGTAATTTCTAGTCAAAATTGAGTGAATGGACTAGATTAGCAAATCATGAAAAAAAATTAGAATTCGATTGGCACAATTGAAGATTTAGCACTAAATTGTCACAAGTGTAACAAGTTTAGGACATTTTTGGTAATTTTCCCAAAAACCAAAATTTGGCAAAACCAAAACATGTCATGTGAACCAATTATGTCCCGCCCCCAAATATATCATTACTAAAGTTTCCTCCTCTTTCTAATCTAGGTTCTTTTTTTTGGGTTCATTAATTCTTGTCGATTTATATACTTGGATTGTGCCGCGATGCCAAAACTTTCCAATTACGATCCACTAAATTTTCTATTTGATGGACGCGATTTAATTTCCATATGAACAAAATCCCATTGCTTGAAAAAAGTTTTCCAAGCTGACAAAAAATTTATTTCGTCCCCGATTCTATTAAAAATGACCGTAGACGTTCTAAGTTTTTCTCAAATGTTTACGAAGTGATGGATATATTTTATGTAACAAATTTTAACCCAATGTCCTAACATCTTTGTTTTGTTCAGGCTGCGGCTGATGTCAATTATTGGGGCAATGGTCGTATGCTCACATTTGCATGGTCATATATATCACTTTCACACGACAAAACATCATTGTCTCGATGATGCTTGGCCAAAACACCCCCCGCCAAAAAGAAATGGAAACATAAAAATATGAAAGCCATTGTTATCACCGTGCTGGAATACTCTTGTGGCTGCTTCTCCACCATCTCGAAAAGGAATAAAAGAAAAAGGAAATCACGCCGTCAGAATCGAGCCACGTCCAGACGTAGGTATCTAATTACCTCATCCCTCCCAGTCCACAACACACTAATTACTGCATCTCAAGTCTTCATCAAGAGCACTATAAATAGAATGAAATCTGAGTCACTTTTCGCACTGAAAGAACAATAGAAAAACGGAGGATAGAGATTAAAAAAGAGGCAAAAGAGATAGAGATATGGAGGAGGAAGGAAGCCATGGAAGAGGAAGGAAAAAGGGAGGGATGGTCACTATGCCCTTCATTTTCTGTGAGTCAATCAAGCTCTCTCGTCGTAATCATCATCTTGTTCTTACTTCTTCTTAATCTTCTTGAATGTTTCTTTGATTACGTTAATTGTATCGGTGCAGCAAATGAGGTATGCGATAAACTGGCGGTAGTGGGTTTCAACGCGAACATGATAAGCTACTTGACGACCCAACTCCACATGCCATTGACGAAAGCAGCCAACACCGTCACCAACTTCGGCGGCACCGCCGCCCTCACGCCGCTGCTCGGCGCTTTCGTCGCCGACGCCTATGCCGGGCGCTTCTGGACCATCACCGTCGCCTCCATTATCTATGTAGTTGTAAGTTTAACTGCTCTTTGTTCTGTGCGTACGTGTCTTCAGACAAAGTTGGAGAAGAAGTGGAAGTTGTTCGAGGATTGTCATTTCTTTTTCTTGTAGGAGATGGTATGATAATGGTGATATGAACAAGATCGGGAATGACTTTGTTTTCTTAGGAAATGGTATGGTAGTGGCGATATAAACAAGATGATTCGAGGATTGACCTTTTCTTGTGGTAGCCTCACACCGTATGCATGCAAAACTGCTTTTTAACTTAACCTGTTGGTCGTTTTACAAAATTTCACCTGATATTAAAAGCTCATGCATATAAAATTTCTGTAAGCCCTAATCAACCTTACAAATCCTTAAGTTTGCTACAATCGAATTCCGGATGGTGTGAGCAAAAATCGCTTCTTGATATTTGATAATTTATGATCGAGTTTCGTATTCTCTGTATATATATATATATATATATATATATATATATATTTCATCTGTCGCAAAATATGCAATTATTGAAGTGGCTCTGCACTTAACTTATTGCATTTTCTACTGTACACACACTACTTATGAAAGTGACTCGCGGAAAAGAGATCCACATAGGTTTTTACCCCTTAAGATAGCTCTCCATGTACAAACTCTGACCATGGCATCAGGGGAAAAAAAGGGGAAAACTGAAAAGAATCTGACCATATGTTTACAAAAAATGGAGGCACTGTCGATTTGATTTCTCAATGATTGGAGTCCTGGGGTATTGCTCACTTCTGGGTAGATGGAGGAGTCCTCATGATTTCCATGAGTAGACAAACATGTGGTTTAGCTGAGTGGAGTCATCGGAGGTTTCTTGCTATGGTAAGATATCATCAATGTCAAAAGCTCGACAGTGAACGGCCATGGATCATAAGAGGAACAATACGCGTAGCTACGATCTGGATCGGAGGAGCTACCTAGATAGGTGACTCAACCCACTTCAGATTGTGTACAGGGTTACTTTTTCTGTTTTAATCACAAGGAAGTACACTTTACACACGTATAGGTAAATCCAGTGCTTAGATTAGATATAAGTATTACTAGATAGTTAGAAATCACGTACGCGAGCCTTTATTACGAATGGATGAGTTATCATTTAATATGAATCAATTTGTTGTTTCCATCATAAGAACGTGACATTTATCAATTCAATTATAAAACTCACTAAACGTGATTTAAATCCTACGAATCTAGCACATAAAGAAAATCTATTTTATCTCTCCTTCTCCTCCACTTCTCCACAGCCATTTCATGAACGGCGGCCCCGACTATTGCCGTCGCCATGTTTGGGCTGGCCACCACGCTGTCAAGCCACCCACCGATCTTGGCTGTATATCTGTGTCCATGTATATACTGGCTTTCCCAACATTTGAATCGCAAAGTTCTTACTTAATGAAAGCGTGAGTCCTAGGATACTAGAAAATTGGTATTCTACTGGATTGATTATGCGAAAACTACTCATTAAACACACGCAATCACCGAATAAACATTTTATAATTCTGTGGGACCCCGCCCATTCCATTATTGAGCGCAGATTTGTCCTTATTTTGTTGACAGGGAATGACCCTTTTGACCCTATCCGCCATACTCCCCCAGCTGAGGCCACCTCCATGCAAGGGCGGCCAACTGTGCCAAGAAGCCAGCGCTGGCCAGCTCGCCGTCCTCTACACGGCCCTCCTGCTCGGAGCCCTCGGGTCTGGCGGGATCCGCCCCTGCGTGGTCGCCCTTGGGGCGGACCAATTCGATGCTAACGACCCGAAACAGTCCACCAGGACATGGAAGTACTTCAATTGGTACTACTTTGTGATGGGGGTGTCTATACTGCTGGCGTTGACAGTGCTCGTTTATATTCAGGACAACATCGGATGGGGCTTGGGTCTCGGGATCCCAACCATCTTGATGTTCCTCTCGGTCATCACCTTAATCGGTGGGTACCGGCTGTACCGGATGATGGATCCGGCAGGCAGCCCTTTTACCCGGTTGTTGCAGGTTTGTGTGGCTTCGTTCAGGAAGAGGAAATTAGCGACGGTGACGGATTCGAGATTGTTATACGTGAACGAAGAGCTTGATGCCTTGATTTCGCTCGATGGGAAGCTTGTCCACACCAACCATGTCAAGTAAGTGCTTTCTCTCTTACGAAAACGTAAATTAAAGCATAATGAAGCTGATTGGACAAACGTAAGTAATTGATTAAATTAAAAAATCCTATTCATTTTAAAAGTTCATAAGATGCACCTAACTCAAACTCACTTTATTTTAGGGGCCCAAATCATTTAATGTGTCATCATGTCCGGCTTACGTCTATGTAAATGTTTGTGCTAACTAAGAGGGAAGCAAATCATCGAATTCTTAAGTATCTAAGTATGCTACAGAAAGAATTATTCTTCTTTGATACAACGCTCAAACAGGTTTTGTAATCTTCCTTACGCAAAACCAATAATTATATTGATTTTGTAAGCCAACCTAGTCGTTTCGAAGCACGAGTTGTCGAGCCCTACTAAATTAGACAGAGAACTTTTTTTTTTTGCTAGAAAAATTAGACAGAGAACTTGAAACTCCGACTGTCGTACAATTGACGAAATGTGCTTTTTGTCATTTTTTTTCGCTCGCGGAGTGCGAGAAGGTCACGTTGAAAACTCGCACGGACCGCACAGTAACCTCAAGCAATGATTGATGAGATTGATTCCATGTTGAATTTACCGTGATAATAGCTGTGGGTCTCATGTGTGGGCATGCAAAATTGAGAAATCCTTTGTTCATGATGTGGAAGTCTCCACGGCCGAATGATTGCGTCTCAATGAAACTACTAGGTTATCTAATCTCTCTAATTGAACGAGAACAATCAGATTATTAGCCCAGAAAAGGAAAAAGAACAAAATAAATCACTGGTGATATGTCTTGAGACTCAACACAGTCGATTATTATGTGATATATAATGTCAAGTTTATCACAGATTATTAGCCCAGAAAAGGAAAAAAGAACGAAGTAAATCACTGGTGATATGTCTTGAGACTTGACACAGTCGATTATCATGTGATATACAATGTCAAGTTTATCATAACTGTGCAGAAAAAAAGATGTTCTCTTTTGAAGGAAGACGGACGTCCGAATTCATTTCACTTCATTTCGAAACAAAGAAATCCGGACAAATTGATGCATCGAGACATGAACCCGCGCGAAATTATGTTGGCCGTATGCGCGCTGCGTTTCATTTCGATGTTCCTGGTTTAAGCTTCTGATGAGTCGTACATGGTGTGACGATGAAGCTTCCGGCTCTCGTCGCACTAGGTCCGCCAGACCATTTGGCAATTACTGTGTTCCTCCACGACCACACGTAATGAAAATCCCTCTGGGAAGTGCGCATGCTTCGAGTAGAGGTCTCTGAAAGAACCGAATCTCGAATCGTTTGCGCACACGCATGCATGTGCATGTGGCCTCTGGGGACATGTACGTGAGATGGTCCAGAGCACACGGTCTTTTCTTCCTTTTCTTCTGAAGGGTCTCTGTCTCTTGGGTTGTCGCTTGTCATTTTGCATTTGCATGGATGGCGGTGTGGAGTGTACAAAGATGCATCATCGTTTGTCCTGATATAGAAGTGTGCTTGTGGCTAGAACCGGCACGAGTTCTGGACTCTTGCTCCTTCATCTTTTTTTAACTAATGTTCGGTAGCTCTCAAAGGCAAAACAGACAGACAGATAAGGGTAGATCTCCGAATTTAGGCACATGTATGTTGTGTTTGTCCTAAATACAGCATCATTAATTAAAGTACTAAGCCCCTATACACCATCAAATACACAATATATGATATTGTTCTTGCATGTTCATAACTCGTTTTAGTTCCTGAATTCTATTCTATGTCAAACTATGGCTATATACTCCACTAATTTTGTTGATCGAACTTCCAGGTTCCTTGACAAAGCAGCCGTCGTCACACCGGAGGATGATGTGAAATCGCCTAACTTGTGGAGGTTGAACACTGTCCATCGTGTGGAGGAACTCAAGACGGTACTCCGGATGGGCCCGATATGGGCCTCCGGCATCCTCCTCTACACTGCCTACGCGCAGCAGAGCACTTTCTCCCTCCAGCAGGCCAAGACCGTGGACCGCCACCTTGGCCGCTCCTTCGAGATCCCCGCGGCCTCCATGGGAGTCTTCACGATGACCGCCATGCTGTTCACTATAGCTGCCTACGACCGCCTCCTAGTCCCGGTGTCCCGCCGCTTCACGGGCCTCGACCGGGGGATCAGCTTCCTCATGCGCATGGGGATCGGATACTTCATTTCCATCCTGGCCACCCTCGTCGCAGGCTTCGTCGAGGTCAAGCGAAAGCACTATGCAAAGGCCCATGGGCTGTTGGACTCGCCCCATGCCATGATACCCATGTCGGTGTTCTGGCTCATGCCCCAGTACGCACTCCACGGGATCGCAGAGGCCTTCATCTCAATCGGGCACCTCGAGTTCTTCTACGACCAGGCCCCGGAGAGCATGAGGAGCAGCGCGACCGCACTGCTCTGGACATCCATCTCGGCCGGGAACTACTTGAGCACGTTCCTGGTCACGGTCGTGCACAAGTACAGTGCCAAGCCTGATGGGTCCAATTGGCTTCCCGACAGGAACCTGAACCGAGGGAAGCTCGAGTACTTCTATTGGCTGCTGACCTTGTTGCAGGCTCTGAATCTGGTGTACTACGTTTGTGTGGCCAAGTTCTACACGTTCAAGCCAGTCCAGATCCACAGGGCGGTGGCTGTGAATGGAACAGAAGATAAAGCCGCGGTTGAGCTTGCGAAAGTCTAGTTGATACTCGTTATAGGAGGAGGTTATTGGGTAGGCACAGTTCTCTATTTGGGTCGTATAATGATGTGACCTCGGATCTCATGTGACTGTAAATTGTCTGTTAGGATCGTATTAGCAATGTTAGAAGGTCAAGGATCCTCTGCCCGCTCGGTGCAATTTATGATGCTGTAAAGACCTTGACACATAAGGGAAGTAGAAAGATAATAGCCTCCATATTTTCTTGTGTCTCCTTGCTGCAACCTTCATCCCCTTGACTACTCTCTCAAGCACATAAAAGAAACTTCACGCAGAAAAGAAGACACGTACACAGTTTCTCTGCGATCTAATAGGAATCGGGTTTGGTTGAAAATTTGGACTAATTTTATCTTCATTAGCTGGAACTTAGTGAATTGGGTTTGGTTGAAAATTTCAATCATCGGGCGAGGAAAAAAATATACAAAAATAATTATATCGAGCGAATTTTAATGCATATATATTAGCAGCTAGAGAACAATAGCCACCGCCCGCCTTCCGCCTTCCTCCGGCCTGGCGCACTGCTTGGACTGAAGGTGAAATCCACCCGACTCCATTCCATATAGGCTCCAAATAGGCCATTTTATTCCATACTTCATTTGTTTCGTGAAAAATGAAAAATTCGGAAAACATTTTCTCAAAAGTAGCCGCTTGTATCTCTTTTTTAAAAAAATGAATAAAGCAAGTGACGCTGCTGGAGCGCGCACTCTTCCTCTCGCAAAAGGTTGAGTGTTCGAATCCTAGGCGCCGCAAGGTGACTTAACCGGCGGCATGTGTGTGATGGCTAGCACGTGTCGTCCCCAGGTTTACTCCCTGGCTGTCGGCCGTGCGGGGGTTCCCTGGGTTATCAAAAAAAAAAAATCGTCATCAATAATAAATCATTTGATTGCGTCGTAAACTACCTATAATATTTGTAAAATCCACATAGATTTAACCAAAAAACTTGAATACGTATAATATAGGGAAAATGACATAAATGGTCCATGAACTTTGACCGGATGCGTAACGTGGTTCCTGAATTTTTAATTTATTCAATGTGATCTCTGAACTTTTGATACATGTTCAAACTAGTCTTTGAACTATATGAAAATGTTCAATGTCGCTCCTGAACTTTTAATTCATTTAATATGGTCCCCGAACTTTTGATGCATGTTCAAACTAGTCCCTAAACTATATAAAAATATTCAATATTGTCATTCCATTTATTTAAGTTCAGGGACAACATTCAATATTTTTATATAGTCCAATGACTAATTTGAATGTGTATAAAAAAATAAATTAAAAGTTCATGGACTATATTGCATATTAAGCTAAAATTTATAGATCATATTATATATTGGATAAAAGTTCATGAATTATCCGTGTCATTATCCCTGTAATTTAACGATGCGGATGCATTTCAACGAAGGAAGTAACGTTGCAGATGCATTTCAACGAAGGAAGGGACCGAACCCGCGACGTAATCACAGATGGTGCGCGTAAGTCAGAAAGACCAAATTGACAGGAGGAGGCAAAGAGAAAGAGAAAAGAGCTTTCGTGCAAGGCTTTGGATATAGAGAGAGAGAGAGAGAGAGAGAGGTCCATGCAGACAGACGAAAAGTCTTGGCCTTCGGCAACCCGCACGAGTAGCGACCCTCCGTGTCCATCACCTCCCGTTTCGACCTCCCTTCCCTGCTCATATTTAGGAAGGAAAGCTCCATTGATCCAACGCACGCAACCCCCCTCTTCCCACCGTCTCCCCAATCTCCTTCCCATTACCAGTCAACCACGCAGAGATACGAACGCGAACGCGAACGCAATATAGCTCGCGATGATGATGGGAGAAAAAGCAGAGGGAGGGGGCCGCCAGAGCGGCGGCGGCGGCGCCTCCCCCCACCACCGCCCGCCGGGGGCCGCGCAGGCCGCGGCGGCGGCCACGCCCCTCTCCGGGATCGCGGAGGCGTTCGAGGAGATGGCCGGCCTCCTGCGGTCCGACAAGAGCGGGGGCGTGGAGCTCCGCTTGGACAAGTTCTGCGACGCCTGCTCTCTGGTGTCTGTTCTCTTCGGTTGCCTCGGCCTCGCCTTCAAGTTCGCCGAGATGGAGTACATCGCCAAGGTCTGTTTGTTTGTGATTCCCGCGTGTGTCCCCCCACCCCTTCGTTGTTGCGATTCTTGTTTCGTGAGCTTTTGAATTCGACTCTGTTCTGTTTCGATTATAAATTGCTAGAGCATGGTTGGGGACGGAAATTTGGTGATTATGTTGTGTTGCATCTCCGATTGTTCCAACTCTTCATTTGCTCAGCTTCAGTTGTTTCCGTAGACTAATGTGTGTATGTGATGGAATATATGTAACTAGTGAAATGCACGGAGAGTAGCACGGAACATCTACAGCTTTGTCATTTGTTGTTGGCTTGGGACGAATTCTCAAAATGGCTTAGGATACTCTGTTGCTGATGGAGGATCATGCTTGGTTGCTCGGGTGATATGTCGGCATTTTACATAATTCAACAATCTGCATGAGTTTACTGCGTTATGGAGTAGATTGTCGTTGATCGTCGACCCATGAGTCAAACTTAAGGTCTTCTAGGTGAAATGGGAAATGTCTTACCAGTTGAAATGCTATAATTAGGATTGCCAGGGATCGGTGTGGTATTTCAAAGACATGACTTTTTGATAACCGTTGTCGACATGTTTCATAGAGCTAGAATTTGCAGATAGGATTTTAGAAGTCGTGTGAGTTGGAAATGATGTATTCGGAGGGGCTGCTTCTCAACCTACGGAGTGTCTGTGCGATCAGGGAATGAATTATCCTTGCCATGTACTATTCTTGTGACCTTCCTTCCACTGACCTAGTAATTGGCTCTCCAAGGTACGTGATCTTGTGGAGGCATCGAAGACACATCGCACATTACAAAACATACTGGATCTCGACGTCGCAAATAATTCAGTGAGAACTCCAGGAAGTCATACACGTAATTTACGTCGAGTTAGGCAGGGTCTTGATCTCATCAGAGCTCTATTTGAGCAGTTCTTGTCTTCTGAGTATGCTCTCTCTCTCTCTCTCTCTCTCTCTCTCTCTCTCTGTTTAATTGCATTTTATTGTTTAATTTGTGGAAGCAAATTCCATTTCTACCAGGGAATTGTTTAATCTGAAGACCTGCTTTTGATTGTATGTTTGTTATGTCTCAGCATCACGTACTTAGAGTTTGAAGTTGGAGGATTCTATAAACCTTTTATGTACTAGTCAACTGGGAAGAGGTTCTTTATCCCTAATCAGGATTATCCTGACTTCTCGCGATAGGTTTGTGGCACAGAGCCTTTAGGGTGATCTCAAGAAAAAGTCCGACAAAATTTTCTTCCTCCTTTTTGTGAGCATTGAGCAAGGATGTCGTCATAGTTTAACCTAGACTATTTAGCGTTAGAGTTTCCAAAATAAATTCACAAATGAGTTGGAATTCTTATGGTCGGTAGCTGCTTCTTTCAACACAGAACTCTTGTGGGCAGTCATCTATATTTCTCTGTATATAGGCTTGTTAATGGGAAATTTTGCGCGCACACATGATTTTCTTACAAAAGCTTTGGAGTGCAGTAGCTCTGATGTTTCTTTGGTTCCACAGCGTAGAGGGGTTACCATGGATGATTTATCTGCTAATGATGAAGCTCTAAATGTCCTCCTGGTCTGGTTTTACTGTAAATTGTATGTAGGTCTACTTAGTAGACTGGGGTTGAAGTCATTTGCTGGTAGCGGTTGCCCAGATTCTTCCAAATTGAGCTATGATTTTCACAATGAACGAGTATAAGATGATAAGTAGATAATAATAACCTGTGATCTGAGTTAAGAGAGTCCATTGCCCTAAAGTCAACTTGTCCAATGTTACTATCTCCTGCAGATGTAATCTCATATATAAGATTAGTTTTGTTCCATAGTAATAGTTTCCTCTCTTTTTCTTGTTCTAGCGATTACTCATTAAAGGATGCGGCTACCACAGCCTATACACAAGTTTGTGCGCCCTTCCACACATGGGCAATCAGGACAGCTGTTTATGCTGGAATGTATGCTCTTCCATACAGGGATCAACTTCTGCTAAAGCTCAATGAAACTGGTGAGTCCGGATGATACTGTATGCATATCGGTCATCCTTCTGACTTTCAGCAACTTTTCCGTGTTATTTACAAACGCTGGCGAGCTATCTTTTAGTTTGATAAACTGTAAGATTGCCAAAATGCCAAAGTTTTGGGGAGTTTTCCAATCGACTGTAAAAACCATTTTCTATTCTAATAGCTTTTATAATTTCTATGTATGATTTTCAAGTATTTTCTGGAAAGCTGATGATTGCTAGTTTACAAGTCAGAAAAACTGCATTGCTTGATTAACTTAGAGTATGTTAACAATCATAACTTTAGCATGTTGACCCAAAAACGAGAAGGTGGGGATTGAATTGGTTATATAGAATTATAAGAAACTACAGAATATCAATATACATCCATTAACTGTAGGATGTCATCAGACCTCGTAAACTGCGTAGAGATTTGCTGGAAACCTTTCATGTGTACGTGTTACATGAGATAATTGCACGAAACGATGGCGTCAATCCTTTTAGCAGATGCAGCAATATTGTCTCGGGACAAGGCTCTTCTGTAAGCAATTCGAAAGCCTTAAACCCTTTCTGGTGCTTTCGTAAAACGACATTATGAGGCAAATTATACATGGGGAACATTTGCAGTTTCTGTCAGGGATCTACTATTTAATTGGGTCGATCGGTCATAAATGATCCTCCTAATTTTGTCCTATAGAGATCTCAAAATTCCGATAATCTCATTGCAGATAAGACGGCCGAGAAGAAGATGAGAAGGTATATCAAGGCCTCGATCCCAGTTATACAGTACATTGATAAGTTATACATATCCAGGAATATTAGCTTGGACTGGTGAACTGATACGCCTCGCTTTCATTCATGTCGATAGCTTTGACCAATCTCTCCTTGTACAGAACAAGACTTTTCAGGCAATTTTGTTGTCTACGATCTGTCTCCCTTCACTCCCTTCCTTCATGCACCCCAAGCTTACGGTGGGAAAACCTCATCTAGGAGTGAATGCCGCAATTGTTCCGCAGCTTCTGCTTCCGTTAGGTTGCACTGTGACACGAAGCTATTATGTAGAAGGATAGTCAAGGGATTCTCGGACAAAGTACGAAGTAGTTACAAACACTTGATGAAGGAAGGATGATTGATAAAATACATGTACCGCCAAAGAGACCAAAAGGAAATAAAAAGTTATAGAGAGCTGTGAATCATTCAATTACTTCATTATTGTTGCAGTACTAGCACTGTGATGGATGATACGCCCATTTGAGTTATTACAAAACAAATCTTCATCAACGTTACCAATCCGTTAGTGCTTGCAAATTTTGTTTTACACAACTACGTTGGATCTTTTAAAAACTGCAGAGTCTTAACACAAGAAGTGTTGCCATTATACCGGATCAATAAAAGGAATTGGAGTTTGCATTCTTCATTCTTCCGTATACTTGAGGACGAAAGAAGAACATATTGCTTTATACTTTTTGTTTTGCTAACCAAAATTCTGCTTGAGGTTTCCGCTGGTTTGAAGGGTTTGTACAAACCGACAAGTGATGCACACTTCTGTTTAGAACTCTCTAACTTCATCGATCTACTCGAATTGCAAAAATTCCAGCTGCGAGACTAATGTTAACTGTTAAATGGCCTCTTCGGCCATTTTCTTCTCTGGCTTAATGAACAATCTTCGGTCAGAACATCAAAAGTAGACTCAATTTAAGCCATACAGATAGACCCCTATCCATATGCAAATGGTCATTAGGTTGCAGCACTCAGCTGCGACCACACGAGAAATAGTCATATACATTTTCGTAACAAAGAGGAGAGGATATGCAACACTCAGCTCAAAACTTCAGCTAAGTTTATTACCCTCTTTCAAAATCTATCACAGTTCGGTATGAGTTCCTCACAAATTAGAGAAAAAAAAAATAAAAATACATGACAAAAAGTGAGCGCAAGCAAGAGCTGCATCCAAAGAATATGGCTTGGATGATCCAGTCCCAACTGAAACAAACCTCATTACAATGTAAGGCTTTCGGGATTCTCGACAATCTTTGAGAAGGTCTGGAGGAAGGCGGCCAAGTCAGCACCATAGACGATCCTGTGATCTGCCGTAACATTCACCTGAAATTTGTTTGCCACAGTTAGAAGTTTCTGCACTGGATTAAATTAGTTAAGCTCCGCAAAGGTAGCTTTCTCACCAGTCAATTTAATGAAAATTACGTGTTAGCACAATCAAGATCATGAAAAACAACTTAAAATGCCAAAATGGCAAGCTGAGATCATGATGAAATGCAAAGTCCAATAACAATTAGCCATAAAAAAAAAGTTCTGTGATGGTAGCATAATTAGGATTATAAAAACACAAGTGCAGCTTTTCAGATATAAGTATCAGCAATGCAGTAGGCGAAACAGAATCAAGAAACTTAAAATCTCTCACAGATTTTACAGCCTGTCTTGAGCGGTCTTTGGAAGAACTCTAAATGGTTACACTGAATCTGTTTCTTTTTCTTCCTCTTTTTAACACTGAAGATGTCGAAACACCCTTTTTTGTGCTTTAACAATTTTTAGTCCTCAAGAAGACAGTTTTCATTCTGAAGTCAAAATCATCCTCTTCACACAATAAATTTCTTCAAATGACGTCCCACACCGAAAAAGGGAAGAACTTATCGGATCAACATAGGCTATCTTGACTCCAAGAGCTTCATTCTGGACTCTCTCCTCCCTCCCTCCCTCCCTCCCCTCCCTCCCTCCCAACGAAAAAGGGAAGAACTTATCGGATCAACATAGGCTATCTTGACCAAAAACCTTATAAACAGAGGAGCCAGAAAACACCAAAATGTACACCATGATCTCCAATTGGGCCTTACAGAGCTTGGCAAAGAGCTTCATTCTGGACTCAAAAACTCTCTCTCTCTCTCTCTCTCTCTCTCTCCCTCCCTCTCTCTCTCTCTCTCTCTCTCTCTCTCTCTCTCTAGGGTGAAGCTCTATGGAACTCAAATCGAGCCTTACAGAGCTTAGCAAGAAGCACAATAAGATTAAGTTTGTTTGATAACCTTTAATAAAATTGACAAAATGATTCAATTAAGTCAAATATCCACTTAATCTAGTAAGTAAGGGAGGGGTTACTTAGTTCATTTAATTAAGATAATTGATGATAATTATAATCTTGCCAATATATTGACAAAACCTACCAATGATGGTTTTTTTTCCTGATAAGAGATTAATAAAATTCAGCTATCTATTTTTAATTATCACCAAACAACTTTTTAATTCTATTTTCAGCACTAAAGGTAATCAACACAGAATTCAGTTCATATATTTTCAACACAATTTTCAATTTTACCAAACAGGTTCTAAGAGTAAGGACATTTAAGTGCTGATCAGTATAGCGATCATATAGACATAACACAAGTAGTTATTATATTGAAACTTGAACCGTGAATCTTAATCTGTTTGTACGTGACAAAATAGGACAGCACCCATATCCAGTCTATAATGTGGGACATCCTAGACAAAAATAAAATTTGGAAAGAATAATGCAGAAGATAAATTATGGATCAACTTTACATACGGGATTACAACAGGCAGTAGACTGCTGGTCACTAGTTGGAACAAATTTTTTTGGAGACAAGAAGCAAGCCATGTCTATTTATCGATATCATCCATTGAATTATACCTTTCTTTTCTCTCTGACTTATTGAGATGGTATGTGGCTCCAAAAAGAGATTGGCATTTTAGATCCACTCCTATTTGCTTCCAACGAAGTTATCATCCTGGTATTTGCTAACGAAGATTTTCTCAAAATTTTCAATTTCAGAGTAAAAATTGAAAAATGGAGACAAGAAATCCTCAACTCCCAATAGTCTTACAAAGGCAACTATAGCGGTGTATTAGTGAGTAAATGAGGATTCCAATTCTATATCATTTGAAAACTAATTTTCAATGCTTGATTTATAATCATGCCTCATGCCGTATAGGAATGCTTATTAATCACAAATATGCTCGCTCTAGTGGTGATACCGAGCCTTCATTACATAATACACTGGATAGTTTGGAAGATTGCAGGGAAGATGCAAAAACTCACCAGCATTTTACTTTTGACACTGAAGAATCCATCTGCATCAGCTACAACAGTTGGCTTTGATGCTCCCACAGCCATGATGGCCCCCTAAATATAAGGAAAAAATTCATCAGACAGCTAAGAAGCTTCTCACAACTTCAATAAAATCCTCAGCTCAGTAAAGTTGGAAATCGTGACCATGTGACTCACCTGGCCTGGAGGAAGAATTGCATCAAATCTGTCCACTCCAAACATGCCCAGGTTGGAAAGAGTAAATGTGCCTAAAACATTCGACCAAACAGAAAAACCATAATCCTGATTCTTGAAGAATAACGACTTAAACAAACCCAAGTATCAGAGTTGCATGTAAAGAACTGAGAAACAAAAGACAGATTGAATGGTGAAACCTGAGTTATATTCATGTGGCTGAAGTTGCTTTGAGCGGGCTTTCTCCACCAGCTCTTTCCATTTTTGAGACAGCAAGTAAAGATCCAACTGTACCAGATGTTACAAAATAAAACCAAAATTATTATGTGAAAATTGAACACATCAAATCAATCCATTTGCTTTTCATTCTATTAAGAGGAACAAAGGCACAGCACGCTCGAGAAATCAAACCTTATCGGCATCCTGAAGCACAGGTGTGATCAACCCGCCGTTAATGGCCACTGCAACAGCAATGTTAACGTTGCTATTGTAAGTAAAGCTCTTCCCGTCTCTGCAACTGGCATTCACAACTGGATGCTGAACAAGTGCCATTGCGGCAGCCTTTGCCAATATAGCGGTCATGGTCACACCCTTTGGTTTCACCTAAATATTTAGAGCGAACAACGGGTTTATACCCATAAAAAGCAACTATCGAGCAGGTGGACTATCTTACCAAAAGCCAATGGGTATAGATTAGATCGAGATTGACACACCCCAACAGAAGAAGGCATACTTATACACTACGTTAACAATCTCTCCAACTATATTCCTCATCAAATCCTGAACCAGAAATAGCACACTAGTGGCTGCGGATTGAGCGCAGAATCTACCTTCAAATAGAGAGCATCGAGCGCATCAGTCGTCACTGGGTATCCAACTCTAAAAGTCGGTACCGAGAGACTCTCCAGCATGTTCTTCGACACCGCAGCCTGCATTGTGGTGAATGGCACCACTGTAGATCCCGGAAGTGGAGGCGGAGCCGTTGCAGCAGATTTTGGTGGAGCAGCAGAAGCTGGAGCCGGCTCTGCTGCAACCGCTGGAGAGGCAGTAGCCGTAACAGCCGGCTTGAAAGACGGCTGGATTCCGGCAGCCGCTTCCACGTCTGCCGGCGTAATCCTCCCGTACGGACCGGTACCTGCCGCCGCACATGATCAGCCACACTCAATCGTGCCAATTACCGTGTCACTGACAATTGACGATTAAATCGATGATCTAGCCAATATCGGCTCACTCTGCTTAATGATGCCATGCAGCACATTCTATGGTATTATGATTATGCGACAACGTGGAATTCAACAGAATTCTTACCTGTCACCTTGTTAATGTCCACCTTGTGCTGCTTGGCGAGCTTCTTCGCAGAGGGAGTCGCCACGATCTTCCCTGGCCCACCCACCGGAGCAGCCGGCTGCGGCGGGGGCTGAGCAATCGCCGGGGCAGGATTCGAGGTGACGGCGGGGGTCTCAGCCGCCGGGGGGGCGGGAGGAGGAGACGAAGGAGAGCCCGACTTGGCGGCGGCCTTGGCCTTGGCCTCGGCGACCTCGTCCTCGGTCTCGGCCAAGAGACCAATGGGGGACCCCACGGGGGCGCTCTCGCCCTCGGGGACGACGATGGCGGCGAGGATGCCGTCGTAGAAGGTCTCGACGTCCATGTCGGCCTTGTCGGACTCGACGACCACCACGCTCTCGCCCTTGGACAGGACGTCGCCCTCGGACTTGACCCAGGAGACGATCTTGCCCTCGGTCATGGTGGAGCTGAGGGCGGGCATGAAGATCTCCCGGATCTTGGACTGCACGGAGAGGGGTCTCCGCCCCCGCCGGCCGCCGCCGGGGAACGCGGAGGAGGGGCGCCGGGGGAGAGGGGCGGCGGAGAGGGAGGAGGAGAAGGAGATGGAGCCGGCGGGATTGGCGGCGGCGGCGGCGGCGGAGGAGGGAGAGAGAAGGGAGGAAGACGCCATTGTTGTGGGGAGGAGGGAGAGGAATGGAGGTGAAGCGGAGGGGGAGATATATGATGTAGAGAGGGAAGGGGCGGAGAAGACGAGGAGGAGGAGGTTGGTTGGAACTTTGGGAATTGAGCAGAGGGAAATTGGAGCTACATCGCTCGCTCTGTTTCCATCGCCATTAACGAAACATCATGCGCGCAACCGGGGGAAGGGACGCGCGGAGCGAAGCTTGGAAATTTCAGTTCGGGCTGACTTGGGCCAGGCCCATGTTTTGCCATTGTTTGAGGGTAGAGGTGTTACATGGGCCGCATCGAAATGTCCGGACCTGTGATCTCTCGGCCCGGCCTTATGAGGCCCATACCGGATGAAAGCGTCGTCTCGTTCTGGGCCGGTCTGGGCCAAGCCCGAACCCGCTAGAAATACCCTGGCGAGGAGCCTCTCTATCCGGCCACATTTTTCCCCTCCCAAAAGACTCTCCCGACTGTTTTTCTAATAAGGCGGGAAGGAGCGAACGGCAACAAAGCGCCACTCCGAACGTCGCTATAAGGGCTTCACACCCCACTAGAAAATAGGCGGAGTGTGACATAGCTACCTAGTACCTCCGAAAGTACAAAAGTCTGAGATTGGCGAGCTCATTGCCGAAACTCTATCGAGATGCTAACAGTTAGAAAGTCTCTCTACACGAGACGTACCACAACCGCACGACACCGCACGAGCAACTCAGAGGTTCTTTCGCTGCGCAAGTCGAATTTGTCCCCTCATTGAAGACGACTAATCAATACAACTAGGCCGATCGCCTCAATAGGGTTAACACAAGGGACTATGCTACTAGGTAAATGAGTCTTGTTTCAAATTCTAAACAATTGATATAACACTCTAATGCTACTCTAATTCCATCACGCGACGCGTAAGTTTTAGCTAGTAGCAATCTCGAAGGTTTTCCAATGTCTTGAGGGAAACCCTTCGCCCAATTTCTGCCACAGTTGCGGACCACTCCTCCTATTCCAACAGTTTCTTGCTTCTCATCCACAGCTCCATCTCTATTCAACTTGTGCCATCCATCTTCAGGCTCTTGCCGAGATAGGCTATAATTAGCACCCTTCTTTGGATGTTTATTCCCTGCCCAAATAGCTGTAGATTCTGTGGCTTTAACAGAACAGAAGCTCGCAAGATTTAAAGGCACAGATACAGGATCACAAACAGCTCCGTTATGTTGGATCCAAAGGCCCCAAAGAGTCGTAAGGAACACAGAATTTTAGGGAACATCTCCATTAATATTCCCCTCCCTTGTAAGTTCCATAGCGACGCACCAAACTTTCCAGATCCATTGGAGAAAGTAGCGCGATGTTTGGTGGAATCTAAAGGCTGCTCCGTAATCTTTTTGGCCTCACTACACTCTCAGGATATGCAAAATATCTTCCTCAACCTGGCTGCATTGCGCACAATGGGAATTGACATTAAGGGCCTGTTTGGTTCAGCTTTGGAAAGGGGCTATGGGCCTCGAAAGCCCCTTCCCAAAATGCTGAAGTGTTTGGTTTAGCATTTGGCCTAGCATTGGCCAAATGCTAGCATTCCCACGAATATTCTTTATTCCCCTTTTTTTTTTAGGGTTTGGCTATTCATCTTCTTGGGCGGGCGCTGAGCAAGGGTGGTGGCAAGAGAGAAGGGTTGGCGAGGTCACACAGGGTCGGGGTGACCCTCGGTGAGCACCATCCTGACTGCTGGCCCGGCGATCGCCCGAGGCAGGTGACCCCCTCGGCGGGGTCACCGCGGCCGCTTAGGTCGTGCAACCGCTCGGGTCGCAACCGTCGAGGGTCGCTCGCCTTGGGCGCATTACGCTGCACCAATTTGTCATTGGGTCACGACCTCAGGAGGTCGGCTCACATGGGTAAGTTTTTGTTTTTTTTTTTTTAATAAATAAGATAATTTTCAAAGTCCATTTGCAAAAAAAATTCACCAAATACTATATTTTGGCCAAAGTAGCTTTACAAAATATTTTTACCAAACACCATTTGCCTTTCTCCAATGAGCTTTCACCCAAAGATATTTGCATTTCCCCAAGTAGCATTTTTAAAGTTGAACCAACAGGCCCTAAGCCCCCTATCGTCGAGGGCTTGTTGACAACAAAAAACTTGTATGGCTTGCTTACAATTGTGGAGGGTTTATATTACGACGATGCAAATAACTTGATATCGAGTGCTTAACTATTTACTGCAAAAGCTTGAGCTAGAGTGTAACGTTGGACAAATTTTTCACTTCACGCATCAGCCAATTTGATGATGAAGGTCTTGAGCATGGATCCTTCTATGTAAACATCACAAATGGACGAAAATGGGTGCAAAAAATTGAACTCGAATTTTTGGCTCTGATACCAACCTGAAATTGAATACATAATTGCATGATCCAAATTTTAAACTAATCACCATATAACATGTTCATATATAATTTACTTCATATAATAGCTCAAGTTTCGATTTTTTATAACTTGCTCATCGTATACTACCAATATCTATCCGTTACCTCCTGTCCTGGCCTTGGGCTCTAATTGGAAACGCCCCCTCGTGATCTGTCTCGGCCTGTCACGTATACAATTGGGGGTCACTTGCAATTGCATGTGGCACTTGGCTCTACGGCGTGTCCAAAGCAAAATTTCAGAGAAGTAAAAAAACACATCGTCTGCCACTTTATGGTGATCAGGCTTGTCATCAACTAACATCGCGCATTAAAACTTTATCCAGAAGACGTATTAACTAACCAATTAGTTAATTAGTTAATTAAGCATTTTCAAGGGTCATTTTGTGGGGGCGGGGGGGCGGGGGTGTGTGGGTGTGGGTGTGGTGGGCGCAGTCAAAAGACGGTTCGGACCGGCCTGCCACGTTAAAAGAGAACTTGTCTGTTTCCCAGTTTCGAGCATCCTGGGCTGAGCATCTTCGGCTCTGAGTGTTGCAGGTGAATGGATGGATCATGAGTTTCTGTGTCGTGGGTGATGTACCACTGATGTGCATGGATATGAATCCTATGTTGCCGAGGTAGAAAAATTAGGCAAAAGTACAAGGAACCAACCATCCTCGACTCGAGTTTCAAAGCGGGACCCTTGAGAATTTAGGATCCGATGGTGCGTAGGCCTTAGGAATTTTCGCCTCGATGCGACTTATCGTTGAGTTTTATTCCTCCCCTTTGCTGCTAAGCATTCACGGATTAATGGGTTTAATCCATTTTGGTTCATATCTGGCCATCACCTCCTGCTCACTGCTCATCCTCGACTCGAGTTTCAAAGCGGGACCCTTGAGTATTTAGGATCCGATGGTGCGTAGGCCTTAGGACTTTTCGCCTCGATGCGACTTATCGTTGAGTTTTATTCCTCCCCTTTACTGCTAAGCATTCACGGATTAATGGGTTTAATCCATTTTGCTTCACATCTGGCCATCACCTCCTGCTCACTGCTCAGTTGATAGCAGCAACAAAGGACAAAGAAACAACAGTGAAAATCTGCCACAAAACTACAAAGATGGACCATCATTTCACCACTTTGCTTTTGTTGTTGGTGGCTTCGTTTGCTTGAAAGTCCGCGTCTTCAGCAACCTTGATGAGGTGATTATGTGGCTTCATGAATTGCACCGAAAACCTCGGGCTTGGAACCTGATCTTGTGGAAAGATGTAACCATGATTGTGGAGATTTAATGCTGGATATAAAAGAACCTAATTACGAAATGATGAGAAATCATTAACCAATCCTAAACAAGGGGTAGTATCACCGTCAAAATTAACTACGACATCTATTTTGATGCACAAACTTTTCAAAAGATGGTGTAAATACCGTCACTTATAAGAAACAATCATTTAAGTGGCTCATACGATCTAACTTTATCAAAAAATATTAGGTAGATCAGTCTAGTTGTATAGGCGGTAAGACACTCTACTCATTAATTACTATGTGTTCAAATAGGGCTCCACATTTCACATTTTGTCTCTTAATCTCTCTCTATATCTCTCTCTCTCTCTCATCCTCTCTGTCCCACTCGCCTCCTCATCCTCCTATCTGCTTCTTATTCTTCTTCTACATGCAAGCAATGTCTCCTTCCACATTGACTGCGACTCCGTCACCAACTCCACCAACGCCTTCAACACCACATGGCTGTTCGATTGCTTTCTCACCAGCGACTCCTCCTCCATTATCAGTCCACTCATTGATTTTTCACCCGGCAACAACCCTTGCTTGTGGTCGATCGCTGATAAAAAAAGACAAAGAGACTTACCATAGGAGCCTACGTGGATACGTGACGAGCGCTGAGTGAAGTATCCTATCACTTACATGACAAGACTGGCCTACTTAATATTCATTCCAGTTTTTTTCACCTACCAACCCTAACTTTGCATTTGCTTCTTCTTTGATTTTGGTCTATTTGAGATTAAACAGAGAAGTTCTAAGCCTTTGTTAAGGTAGATTGCAATGCTAGAGCATCTTTGAGAACCATTTTAACCTGGCTTTATTAACTTGTGGAAAACTAGTGCATTCAAAGCCGTTGGGTACCAATCAATTAAGTGCCAAAATTTTTTGAAGGATCACTTCAGTGCTAATTTTTTATTCAAACCATCCACTTGCATAGTGTTGTTGGATTTTCCGACAAATTCGGTTGCCAGATCACATCATAAATTACTTTTTAAAAGTTGAGGTGAATAGTTCTAGGTTCCTTATAGATTCCACCTAGAACCTACCATCGGGGTACAAGTTCCTCATTTTTGGGACATGGAACCTACTCGCCAGAGCCTAGAACATACCCTGTCACAGGTTACAAGATAGATTCCAGAGTCTAATAGGTTATTTATTTATTTATTTCATCAAAACAAAAATAGACGCAACAATACTGAACAAACTTGTCATTCATAAAAGAGAATACAAAAAACTAATTTTCCTGGCATTACGGTTCAAATAAATACAATTAAAATGAGAAGTCATTGTGTGAATCAATACTAAGGGTGAGTGGTTCTATGTTCCGTACAGGTTCCACAGGATTTCAGGTCAATTCCACAGAGTCTACCTATGTTCCACATGTATTATTAATTAAACAATTGCAATGAAATATCACCTTTAATGACCACCACTTGATGTTCTAATCCACAAACCACAACTTACAGTTAGATACACAAAAAATATGAAACATTACAAGTCATAAAATGAAAGCTTAGACTAGTGGTTTCATATTATATACTCATCATCTAACGCCATGAAACATCACACAATCATGCGAAGACATAGACCAAGAAAAAACACAAAAAAACTTATTTAGATTTCGGGTTTCAAGTTCCACCTATCCATAATCTGGAACCTATCCATTGAAATAGATTCTCTAATTTTTTAAACTTGGAACCTACCTTGTGTGCCTTGGAACATGGAACCTATAGGTTCCCACTGGTCAGGTTTCAGGGTAAAACCTAGAACCATGCTCAACCCTATTTAAAAGTAGTGGTACTTAAATGATTGCTTGAACGGTTTGGCACCAATATGACCGCTATATCATAATTTTTTGCATTGATATTGTCATTATCCCCTTAAATAAGTGAACCGCATGGAGACACCTAAATAAAAATCATATCACATTGCTTTCTGTGTTTCATTTTATTGTGGGGGACACATGTGTGCAGGGAGATTTATTAAGCATGCTTAATAGAAAAATACTTGATTATTATAATATTAAGTACACCTGTTATGACACATATATTGTATTTTTTCCATTTAGGTAATTGAGATTTGTTAAGGAATAATGACACAACAGTTTCTAAATTTTGACCTAATATGCAATGTGGTCCGTGAACTTTTAATTTGTTTAATATAATCCATGAACTTTAGCCTAATATTCAATGTGGCCGTTAACCTTTTAATTTGTTTAATATAGTCCCTGGACTTTTGGTATATGTTCAATATAATCCTTAAACTATATGAAAATGTTCACTGTAGTACCTGGATTTGAATTAATGCAATGACTGCATTGAACATTTTCATATAGTTTATGGATTAAATTGAACACGTACAAAAAGTTAAGGGACGACATTGACTAAATTAAAAGTTCAAGTATCACATTACACATTGAGTTAAAATTCGGGGATCATATTGCATATTGAGTTAAAATTCGAGGACCGCAATGAACATATTAAAAGTTCGGGTGCTATATTGCATATTAAACTAAAGTTCATGAACTATTTGTGTCATTTTTTCTTTGTTAACAACACTCCGTTATATAAATATAATTCTAATTGGGTAAATATCGTGGCAAGAAAAGGGGTTTGGTGGGGCGGCTAAGAAAGGTAAGAGCAGCAAACATCTTTGTCAACCTCAGCACAAAAAAAGCCTTTTTCACTTTATTGCCATGCTGTACTCCGGCTCCGAAGCATGTCGTAATCCGTCTGCCCCTCTGTCCGTCTCTCTCCCTCCTCCCTGTTCTCCAACATTGGGAAGCATCTAAAATAAGGAGGAAGAAGAAGAAGATAAGAGTTCCATCAGAGCAGGAGGGTACGCCTGGTCCCGAATCGTTTTCACTTGCTCCTCACTCCCCTGCTCAGAAAAGCCCTGCTCACTTGCTTCTCTCTCTGTCATGCCGTCATGAACTCTTCACCTTCCTCCTTTCTCTTTTTATGAAGCAGAAGAAGATGGCCTTTCGGTGTTAACTGTACGAAGCCCGTTTAAAATAGCCGAAGCCGAAAAGCATGGCTTTTGGGGACGACGATAATCTGCCTAACAAGGTGGTACAAATAAGGAGGGCCGACCAATCAAAGCAGAGCATCGGCTCACCCAACGTCACCAAGACCAGCCTGGCCTCCATCGAATCCTTGACCATGCCTCTTGTCTGTACTCTCTCTCTCTCTCTCTCTCTCTCTCTCTCTCTCTCTCTCTCTCTCTTGGTTGGGATGTGTTTGGTTACTAGGCGATCCTGTTCAGACGAAGAGGACTAATTACAGAAATGGGGTGAATGTTTGGGGGCCTGCAGATGCAGGAGGTGGTTCTGTCAGCTGATATACGATGTGTGGAGTGCCAGAAGCGAGTTGCTGATGTTATGTCTCGCATGACTGGTAACAACAAAGATCCTTTCTTTTACCTTGAACCATCTTGTTCTCCGTTTTGTTTTACCCGAACGAGTTCCTTTTCCAGTTCCTTTTCGAGTTGAGTTCAGAATTTGTCCTGTCTCTGGTTATTTGATGAACTAAATTAAGGTACTTGTCTTAGGATACAAATCCTACGGCCCATCAATACATATATTGACTCGTTCAAGGTGGGAACTTGGACTTGTTGCGTGATCCTTGACGATCTAGTAGAATCAGTCTAACCGAAGCAATTGACTCCATGAGATAAAACAATGTAACTTTCAAGAAAGCTTCTTTCACATGGAAAGTCTCAGGAATGATTTTCTGAGATTACAAGCAGATATTCTTAATTGACCTGGCAAATATACCTGCGAACCTTGTATTTTTTATCAGACTTCAGCAAACGCTGATGGCGCAAACAGTTTGGGAAGGATATGCTTTAACCTTATTCCTTAGTTTCCGATTCCAAACTCCTGCTCGTCCCCTAAATTTGCAGAAGAGCTCTGCTCAAAATACTGCTAGAACGTGGAAGCACTATAATCCAGTACGGCCGAAGTGCTATTGTCCGCATATACCTTTTGGTTTATCCTTTTGCCAACATGGACCCGGATGGACATGGTCCAGGCAAGTACTTGCCTCAGCCATGTGAATTTTCCTTTTTATCAATCTGTTATTACATATTAAGATAAGCTGAGATAGAACAAGTACCCTTGTTTAATTATCAAAATCATTCGGGTCAAAAATACAATATCATTTTCTTTGCTGCATAAGAGTATAATGCCGTAGGGTATAGATAGGCCACTCCTTTACATATTATATAATGCGATAAACTCTTATTAGATGTTGAATATGATTTGCTTATTCAAATTCTTATTTTGTGGTCCAGCTTGCCGCATATTATATCAATTTTATGGATTATTTTCATTACACCTAACATTAATATCCTTCAGATCTTGAGTGCGTACTTTATCTTTCCCTGTTCGTGATCTTGCTCACGATTATTAGACCACCGTTTTGCTTAATCTTCAACGATGAATTAATTCCACGCGGCAGGCTCCCCCCAAGTCCGCGTCTTTTGCGGTCCTCAAGGAGCATCGATTGGAGTTTCAGTGCTGTGCGCTTCGGCAATAAAGTTCCCGTTTGAAATCATCGACCGCATTACCTTTTAATCTTTTGACTGTTATACTCCTCGGATCTCTTCGTTCGCATCATTTTGCGTTGTCGTATGCAGTGCTGTCTCGTCGGCCCCAGATGGTATGACAATGTTGAGGTTTTGTCAATTCATGGTGTCTGCAGAAACAGAGTCCGTCGTGGTGAATGTGCTGGAGAAGAAGGTGACCCTCTCCTGTAAATATCCCAACAACCAAAATGGCGTCAACGGTCCCCGACGGCCGCAGTTCCCCGTCGTTTACCGAAACCCTCTCAGGCTCAACAAGGTTGCCACGATCAAACGGCTCTTTCGTTTCTCCTCCAGCTGAATGTACAGATCGAGATCATTGGTCACCATGTCCTGAGTTGTCGAATTAAACACAGATGCATGAATCACAGGGTCAATTTTGTTTGGGAGATCGTGGTGTTGTTCTTGTGAGTCGGGTTTTGCCTTTTGTAAATTTGGAGTGTGGAAATGTAAGTCTTAACACATAGCCATTCGATCCCCTATAGACATGACCAAGGTTGAGCATGAACACTATTCGGACAGGGGGCACGAGAAGCCGGCTCGACTAAAAGAAAAACCGGAACGGGGCAAGCTCTCTGCCCCGGTCAGCTCGAACCAGGCCCCATCGGCCGAGCACGGCGACGGAGAGATGATTTCTCTTTTGCATCTAGAGAATGCATTAGCCTGGTGCTGTCAAACATCAAAACTGTCCCCGTCCAATAAGCCGAATCGCTGTCCGAATCAACGAAACTTGGAGGAGGTCTTGAGCTCTGCCCTCCATTTTCAACAATCCCGGCATTAGGAAAGATTAATGGGAAGCCCTCACGAAACTTCCTGGACGTGGCGTTTCAACGGCATCAAACGTCCAACTCTGAACGGGTCGTCATCTTCTCCCGACGCTTCTTTTTTCTTCTTTCCACTTCAGAACGTTCTCTCTACAGCAAGCAAACGGCACCGGCCCGAGTTGAGCCGAAACCCAACGCACGTGGAGGGTCGGTTTAGACCGGCGTCGCTAAGCGTAAGGGCCAATCATCATACGCCGCTCCATTATTAATCCGGAAGTTTAAGCTTTCGAACTATATGACGAGGCGCTTAACTTCGGTAAGAAATGAAACTCTAAAGTGTTGGAAAATTATGGCTCTTGTTTTGAAAAATATTTTTCAAATCATTCATTTTTTTCGCGAAACAAATGGAACTGGGTGCCGTGGAACTTATGCCCATTTTGTATATTAACCATAAACCATGACAACCATAAATATTAGAGATAATTAATTTGCTGCAATTTGAGCTTCAGCCGAATTACAATAGGGTGCCCCATATCTTTACGATCCACTGTGCAACCTTGCGCTGGAAATTGTCGGGTTCTGAAAAAGTCAATGAACTGCTTACATTGATTTCCCGTCTGTGTTCTTGCCCCAGTGGGGCAAGGCTTGAAAATGCCGGTGTGAATTAATCACAATCTATATTTGGAAGAGTTCACGGTGACCTTGGTCTTAACAACTTACGGGAAACGTGTGCGTATCCAAATTTTACTAAATCCATCCACAAATTTGGTGACCACCACCTTAAAGGCGCGGGCTAATACTATAGAAAATCCCAAATTATTAAATTCGTACGACACTTATCCCAAACTAGTTTTCCCATCACAAAAATCCGTGACAGCGATACCTTTATTAGCTTCTGTCCAATTTCCCCACTGAATTGCTATTATGGAAAACACGTGACAAACAACTTGGATGGTGGGCGTGTAACATGCATCCGACGTAGAAAATTAAAAAGAAAAAAAAGATATCCTAAAATATATCATTTTGACGAAGACGGGTACGAAGAAAATGAACAAGAACGAAAAATCCACTAATTTTGCCTTAAAAGGCTCCCTCGCGTTCCTAAATTCCACCGGAAAATCCCTGATTTTTCTCGGCTTTAAATATGGATTTTTTCGTGACGCGAAAATCAGTCCGAGGGTAAATGCCCCGCGGGGTGCATCCGTTCGGGATTTTCCGAGACTGGAAAATCGATCCGGGCGTGACGCGATCGCAGCGGTTCGAGTTTTCTCGACGGTATCAATACGGAAAACGAAATAAAAACGAAAAAAAAAAAGAAAGGAGGGGAGAGAGGGCGCGCACACCAAAATAGGGAAGGACGGGACGAAAATTCGATGGCGCCTGTACCGTACCTGTAGGGGCCAAATTAAGGCGCGCGACGGGGACGTGCTTGCGAAGACTGTGTGGGGACTAAAAAGGAAACGAAGGCCTCGCTTCGTCGAAGGAGCGCGGGGCCCGTGGGGAGGTCAAACTCCAACCGCGTAAAGCACAGCTGGTTTTTTCCCTCCTTTGGCCCGGCCAAACGCTTAGCTCCTAAGGAAAAAACCAAATCCATCTCCACCTCCCCCCCAAAAACACGCTCTCTGCCTCCGCCTTCGTCGTCACATAAAAAGGCGAAACCAAGCCTTCGCTTGCTCGTTCGCTTGTGCATAAAAGAACCCGCGCGTTCACGTACGTATTCTCTCTCTCTCTCTCTCTCTCTCCCTCTCGCCCGCCCTTCCTCTCTTCTCCGTCTGTCGGGCCTGCCTGCTACCGACGACAGATGGGGAGGAAGCTGGATCGGTTCCTGGGTCGAGCCCACCGGGCGCCCAAGTTCAAGCCCCTCGTCGGCCTCGCCGTCTCCCGCCTCGCCGTCCTCAGGACCCAGCGCCGGTCTCGCCTCTCCCAGTCCCGCCACGACGTCCTCCAGCTCCTCCAGCTCGGCCACCGCGAGCGTGCCCTCCTTCGGGTAACGTCGACGGCTCCTCCTCCTCCTTCCTGTGACCCGATCGTGGGTCCGTGTGTTCGGTCTTCGTGCATCGCCTGAACGTTCGTTGCACCCCTTTTGTTTTTTTTTTTTTCTCTTCTTCTTTACATATAACAGGCGGAGCAAGTGATCAAGGAGCAGAACATGTTGGACGCCTACGACATGATGGAGAGCTACTGCAATCTCTTGATGGAGAGGGCCGACCTCATCGAACAAGAGAAGTACGCGTCTCGATTCGTTTCTTGTTTTCCCTCCTCCGTGCCTTTTCCCTCGTTTTACGGTCCACCAAGCTCCTGGCGATTTCTTACCCCTTTCCGACATTGACCGTATTTGCGCAGAGAATGTCCTGAGGAGTTGAAGGAGGCGGTATCGAGCTTGATCTACGCATCTTCGAGGTGCGGAGACTTTCCGGAGCTCCCAAGATATTCGCTCCGTTTTCGCCTCGCACTTCGGCAGGGAGTTCGTGGCTCGTGCGGTCGAACTGCGGAACCATTGTGCCGTGAATCTTAAGGTACGAATCGCTTGGTTTTCTACTCTGAATCTACTGCACATTAATGATCTGATCATGGTAGGAAATGATAGACGCCGAAGAGTTAAGATTGGCCAGAAGTTCATGTTCCCCTTATGTAATTTTGCTGTTTTCTTTAGCCAAATGTATGATTTTTCTATTCAATAGCAAATGCTAGGAGCTTCATTCGATTTTGAAATGGAACAAGTGCCCTCGAAAGTCCTAAAACTTATATCGAGGCCTGAAACTTTCAAAAAGTGTAATCAAGTTCTAAACTTGTCGAAGTTTGTGCAATCGAAGTCCTAAAACTTGTATGTATTTTTTGCTTATCAAGTTGAGCGGAGTTTATGGAAGGATTTGATTGCGCTTTTTCAAAGTTTTAGGTCACAACTGTACTTTCCTGACAAGTTTTAAGACTTCAGGTGCATTTATCGCTTTTGAAATTGCGGTTTGTTTTCATTTGAGTCAGTGAATTGATCTTCACTAGAAACACTAGTACTATAGCAAGTTCCTTTTTAGTGGTCTATTGTGAGCTTAGTTGGTGTTGTCTTCAGTTTTCAAGTTGGATCCTGTGCTACATTAAAAGTCTTTGTGATTTTCTACACCCCGTCATCTATTACATTCGTGAATAACAAAAACATGGGGTCCCTGCAGATGATAACGAAGCTGTCGACAAGGCAGCCAAACTTAGAGAGCAAAGTGAAGGTGCTGAAAGAAATCGCAGCTGAGAATGGCATTGCGCTGCATCTGGAGGATGATCCTTCCAGTACTTCCGAGGTACGATGTGTTCAAGAGAACATGCTCTCTCATACAAAGGCTCAGCGCAAAATACGATTGCTAAGTAGCTGACGTGTTTCCATGATCAATGCAGGATAAAACACATCTCGACAAGAAGCCAGAGCTTGCAGAGGGATCGCAGAGTTCATCTCCAGGAGGGAAAGAAGGCTCGTCTTCTGATTCCTTCCAGATGAAGAAGAAGTACAAGGATGTGGCTGATGCAGCTCAGGCTGCTTTTGAATCAGCTGCTCACGCAGCGGCTGCTGCAAGAGCAGCGGTTGAACTCTCTCGGTCTGGATCCCACGATCCAGACGATCACGATGGTCCTGATACCCAAAAGGCAAAATCGTTTCACAAGGTCGAGTCCACGAATAAATCGGAAGCACAAGGACAAGGAGGAGCAGTGGACGATGAGCACCCAGTTCCAGACACGCTGCCTCTCAGCGTAAATGCAGGAGAATTGAAGCGATCGATTTCTTCTTCAAGTTCAAAGTTGGAGGAAATCGATGCGACTTCAGCGGAAGAGACGAGCCACGCGAAGGTGGTGATCTTCGATGAGAGCGAAGATGAGAGAGAAGATGAAGGACGAGCTTATGCTGGACTGCCAAACCAGGACGATGGCAAGTCCAAAGACGGCGGCAAAGTTGAAGCTACTCCCCGTCTCTCATCTCAGAAGCAAATCCGTTCGAGGTTCCAGGGTGGTACGAAGGTGGATATGGACCCTGGTCTCGCCACGGTACATGCTGCCGAAGCATCTAAGATGCGAACTGCACGATTGAACTTGGAAGGGAGACCATTCTCAGTCAGGATCAGACAAGTCCGTGGCTACTGAGAAGATTGGGCGCGCCGTGTTGCGAGTATGTGTAGCCATGACGAGAATTGTTCCTATCGAATGCCTTCTTTTCTTTTGCTTTCTTTTCTTTCTGTCCGTTTTTTTCATTATAAATTGCAGTTGATATGAAGCAATTTTTTTTGCTCTACATGCTATTTGAGTTTTGAGAGTTTTGAAATGTATTGGCTCTTGTCGTGAAAATAAGCCAACGCTTTAAACAACTCTTGTGATTTATTGTGAGTATGTTTCTGTGCTCTCGTAGCATTCCGCTTTAGTAAATTTTCCTTTTCCTTCTGCACAAAAAGAGGGCCCTGTCATAATTCATAGATGCTCGGGCCAACTTCCAAGCCAGAGTTTCTTGCACTAAACAGCTCGTCTGGCTGCAGAATTGGAATAAGGCCCTAGTATGATAATTAGGGTTGTAATATACTAACTGTTACGCTATAATGGGATAGATTGTAATAACTATTACGCTATCTGGTTTAAGTAATATAATAAATATTACACGATTTGATTTTATGAATGACCAAGATAAGAATTCCCAAGATACCCTAAAAATCAAGAATTACAGGAAATATAATAATAATCATTTCATAGTTAATCGCAATTATTCATGAGTTTAAAACCCCACATTTACTGTTAAATATATAATTTAATGTATTATATAATATAAAATAATTTAATTTAATTTTTTATTTATTATTACAATTAAAAGTTGGGCAAATTACATGTGATCGTATCGAAATAAATTATTCAATTATAATAATAGCGACTTTAATAGCTAATCACGAGTCCAATATCACACATATATGATCAAGATGTTCAATATATGAGTTTTTATCTATTATTTCATTTAATTAAGTTTTGAATTTAATCATATACTACGTGACTATATTAAAATAATTATAATTTGTAACATAATTAGTAGTATGATTGAAATAATAATTGTAGAACATTTTGTGCATTGATCAATATAATTAGTCATTAAGATAATCAGTATCTATGGTATGTCATTTTAAAAAATTTATGAAACTAATACTATAACCATATCATGAATAATTTTTTATATAATAAATAATTATGTAATCAAATTATTATTTCGTGAATTATTTACTTATTATCTAAAATCCTATTTATTACAAACATGATGTGATTATATGTGAAAATAAGTATAATTGGTGTTATCCATATAAATTACATAAATTTTACTTAGGATTAATAATCTAACATTTGTCGAGTGAGTGGTATTCGGGGAATAGGTATTACAGCCTGGTTATAAAAACTATTAGACCCGGGGAGAGGCTATGTTATAGCTATTACAGCTTTGGCTGCAAGCTGTTATAGGGATTTACGCCTTAATAGCTATTACTGCATACATCAATAACGGAGAACAGGGCCATCGACTATTTTCTCATGATTAAAACATGATATAGACCTAAAATCCTAGTCTTTCTAAGTCATTGATGCTCCCCTGATTTATACTGTCACAGGCTCAATGAAGTATTTTCCAAAGCGTCATATATATATGTACACTCATTGATTGAACATAGAAGAGAATAGCTTCGGATGGTCAAAGCATGGAATAGTTTACACATATCGGCATCGGTATTTCTCTGAGGATGCAGAGCAATGTATACCCCAAGTTGCCATCAGAGAGAGATGCCAACCGGTTACTGGCTTCTAGGCCGCTTCTTGCCGTTTTGCTGTAAGTTGCAGAGAGACTGCAAACAGACACCGACATCTTCATCATACTCAAGTCCAAGTTCCTCCTGTAAGAACACTAGCACGTTTAGACTGCAGACTTGATTACACCCTCAGAAGTATGTTCTAGAGGATAAATTAAAGCAGAGAACCTTAAATTCTTTCAGATCCTTGGGTGAGTTCTCAGTTATTGTGTCCCATAGATCTTTGAACATCCTCTTACGCCTTCTCCACTGTCTTATCTTTTCCGCAAACATATCCTGTACAGCCTTCCGCTCTTCCGGTTTCACAAGGGTGACTCCTCCACGCAATTTCTCCAATTTTTCCTCCATTAGCTCCACCTGGAATGGAATTATTCAGACAAAATCCCAATTTCTACTGAAAGAATCCCCATGTGAAAGAATTTGATAGAAGAGTGCTTCCAAATGTCTCACTTCTGATCTGAGAGTAGATTCCTTGTCCCGTATCTGTTCCAGAGTAAGATTTGACTGCAAAGCTCGTATTTCTGCAACAAGAACATAATTCATGTGAGATCCAGTACTCCAGGGCTTTTTGCAGACCACCTTTACCATTGTTCCATGTTAGGCAAACCACTACCATCGAACAAGTCCTTTGAAACGAAAAACAAAAGGAAAGACCAACAAATTGATGCTGCTGAGCAAAGACTAGCAAGTGGAATAGAGGTGGACACCTCCATCATGCTCACTGATTGCCTTCCTATATTCTTCAAGTTGTTGCTGCAACTGGGCATTTTCCTCCTTCATCCGATTGAGCTCCTCGCTGTTTGGAATATCAAACTGATCCTGCCGAGCGAGGTATATCTTCTGCTTACCATACTCCTTAGAAGATATTCGCCCGTTATCAGCAAGAGTATCCAATGCCTTTTGGACAGCCGCCTTCTTCAGGTTAAACTTTTGCAGAGAATCAGCCACATTTTGGGAATTCAGTGGCCTGTTTTGCTGGGTTCGGCAGGGGAAAAAGGATGATGTATCCTCATCAGCAAGACAACGAGTCAAATCGACGTAGAACACAGCATACCCCGATAAGACCTTTTCGATCCATACTTTCATCAGAAACTTTCGATAAGCATTTAACAGTTTCCGCTTCAAAAATCCACATCTTGTTGAGAAATCGAGAACAATTAAGCTAGAGAACGGTACAAAAAGGGACGATGACCGCTGAAGCTGAACCGAGCCCGCGCTAATTCAAGAAAAAAAAAAAACAGCATTCACAGTCCAGTCCCGACCTAACATAGAGCACAAGCGCACTCTACCTCCACGCAACCAAATCAGAAAACTCCCAATCTCCTACGATTCGAAGCGAAACCTAACCACCTCCATGCGATAACCTTACCATACCCGGACGCTGTTTTCGGCGAAGACGTCATCGACTAAGGAAGGATTCAAGCACGGCCGGAGGAGGAGGGAAAAACGGAGATTACCTCATTGACGAAGCTGAGAACGATCTCTGCAGAACAAGAAAGGAACGCATCGAAGCGCGAGGGATTATTACATCAGTAATCAATCGCAGGTGACAGAACAAGGATCGCGATTCTAACGAAATCAACAACGCCCGAGGAGGCAGACGGGAAATGGCGAGTAGAGCTCGGAGTCGGACACCAAAAAGACGACGGAATCGACGGTTCAAGAACACGAGAGAGAGAGAGAGAGAGATCCATCTGCGTGCAGAGACTTGATTCTGGGTTCGATCGATGGACAGATTTACCTTCGGTGCTGTTAGACTTGGGAGCCATTGCCGCCGGCGCAGAATGGGCGGGAAAGAAAAGTCCTCGCACAGTGGACCAGAGAGAGAGAGAGAGAGAGAGAGAGAGAGAGAGTTGGTTTTTATGGCGGTGATGGTGGGAGCCGAAGCTTGCGTCAGACGGTTCGGATCCGGTTCAGGCCCACCGGGCCAGAATCTCGGTCCTCGAGATTGGGCTTAGGCCCAATAGGGCCCCCCCTCCGAAGCCCGGTTGGCGTCGAGGACAAAATGGGCAAAGCCTGGGCAAACCGTTTTAGACCCGACCTTTCTAAGCCTGCTTAGGTTCGAGAAAACTTTATACTAAAAAAAATTTATTACTTTTTTTCTGGGGGCCGCGCTAATTCCACCCTTATATCGGCTCCATCCATATCCTAATGAAGTAGAATGACAAAAATAGTCACGCATTCATACCGTTCATCTTCTTTCTTTCTTCTTAAGCTTTTCGTCTATTCAATTTTTTTTGGTAAATGTTCATACATTCTGTTTGCTATTTTTGGCTTTGGCACATGCTTTATGTCGTTTCTTATTCTAAGTAGACTTTGAACTAATGATAACCAAAGTGCGCGAATCGTCTTAAATCTTTTCAAGGATAACTATGTGCAAGAGTTACTATTCCTTCTGTTCATCTTAGATACACGAGGAAACTTCACAGTCCTCCCCTTCAAGAACCATCTTTTGAAAATCTGGATTATCTTCTAGTCCACTTTCCACACGAGCAAATCCCATTCATCAAAATGCCCAACGGCCATAGAGCCCCCTCATCAACGTTGAGATCGTTGTGGCAATCATTGTCATTTTGCTAACGTGTTGCTTTCGCTATCATCCATCACCAACACTAAAATTCTCAGCCATGTACAACTACATTGCGCCATCACAAGTGCGAATTTACCGCCATTGCTTGGCTAGCGAGATCGCCTTGACTAGCACCATTGCTCTTGAACTAGGGCACAAATTGCTTGTTACAGCTGCCCGATTTTTTATCGATTTCAATTAGTTGATTACAATTGATAACCGATCTCTAACTCTCCATCTGCTTGCACTGCCCCATGCTCTGTGACGCAAATTGTCACAGAGACCTCACAACTTAGCTCCTAAATTGATATAAAATTGATCACCTCAAACAATCTCAATTGGAGCGATCATGGCAAAAGTGCTCGGATCTCTACAGTATTATCATGAAAATATACGAAAATACAGTTTTTTGTTTTACAAAAAAGTGAATGTTTTGAGCGAATTCAACAAATCAATAGGATCTGGCCCAAAAAAAACAAACACCGATGATATATGACAGTCTTAACCAATGGAATGATTAGTTGATTATATATATATAGGAATATACAAATCCTAGCCAATGGAAAATATAGCGATCACAACTTGTCCACGTCAATGGCAACTCCCAAGTTCAGCAACGCGGTAATGGTTCGGTGGTCTACGCGCCTCCGAGCATATCCCGCCGAGCAACAGCCGCAGGAGCGTGGATGACTCCGGTGGCGGCAACACACCGCGCGCCTCCGCCGTTCGCGCGAAATGTCTCTAGCCTTCCGAACTCTCCGTCCGCCGTGTGCGGACCTTCGGCGTCAGCCGCTCGTGACCGCCGGCACCCACCAAGCAGAGAACGACTCCTGCCGCGCCTGACCGCCAACACGTGGCTTCCGAAACCACCACCGGCCGCGTCCGACCCTCTCCCTCCCTCCCGCTCTCTCGCTCCCGTCCGCCGCGCTTCCCGCCGGAAAGCCGACGCGGTTCCCGACGCCGTGGAGGGGGCGGCGGCGGCAGTTCGCGGCGAGCGCTTCAGATTGCCCTGTGGGTGGCCGAGGCGGTCTACATCCTGTGGCTCTTTCTCCTCCCTTATGCTCCGGTAAATTGATGTCATTTCGAGTTTTGAGCTCGTATCAAATTCGTTGTGTGCAAGTGGAGTAAGATTTTTATCCTGGGGAAATATGTGAATAGGGAGATCCCGTGTGGGCGATCAGTTCAGAGACAGTGAATTCCCTTGTTGGGCTCTCTCTGAATTTCTTCTTCATACTGCCCCTGATGAACTCTGGTAAGCTCCGCTTTACTTGGTGAATTCAATTCATAATGGTTCTGATGTTGAGCTCTTCCAATGTCCAAGGCATGTGATATGTCTTGGGTAACCCCAATTGTGCCGTTCGGATTCGTGGTCCGTTGGTCTGAGCAACTTTTGGAGGGATTAGATGCTTATTTAGTTATCTGCCATTCGGCACGAGTTCTTGATTGGTTAGATTATGTTTCTATTCCTGGCCAAATAAGAGAGCATATCGACGAGTTTGGTTGATGCTTGATCGCTGACATGATTGTTTTAGTTCACATTGTGGGCATGGCCGCCTTTGGGGGACATTCTTATAAGTTATGACTTAATGAGGTGAAAGGTTTATTCACTGTCTCTTTGCGTGAAAGATAGAATTTTCCTAGTAATGCGAGTGGATATTCGGGACGCATGCATAGTGTGTAGCTGGAACCCCATTTGGACTTTAATATCTAGAGTTGCTGTGATTTCGGTCTGTGCTAGTTGCATTAATGGATACACGCAATGTGAAACACGGGCTTTTGAATTTTAGATACTGTCGGCTGTATATGCTTCTCCTTTGCCCTCTCTGCATTTTAATTGCTGACTGAGGGAACAAACCTACTTTTGTCACTGGCGACATGTTCACAATTATATATTCCTCCTGGTAAAGTGAACTTGATTTGTGCAGTAAAATTTTGGCAGGGTAGTCGGGATTAATGTGATTGATGCCCCGGTCCTCCACCCGGTAAGGATTCTTGTAGGAACGGTTTACATTACATCGTCATCTCTAGATATCTTCCTCGACGCTAGCTGATGTAGTCTCCCTTGTTGTTTTTATCGGCCATTTGCTCCCCATCAGATGTCCGAAGGCCTCTTTAATTTCGTCATCGGATGGACATTCATGTTTGCTCCTCTGCTATTCACCGATCTCAGAAAGGACAGATACAAAGGCTCCCTGGACATTTTATGGGGCCTGCAGATGTTCCTCACAAACAGTATGCTTCTCTACTGAAATTTAATTGAATGAGCAATACGAGTGTTGGCTTGAAATTTAAAATCTTTTCTTTGGGCCAATCATTATTTGAGACTGATTCTTGTAATTTTTGGTAGGGAATTGCAAGTTCTATGATTGAACAAATCAAGAGGAGGAACCACAATATCTCTTACTTGCCACTTTTTTTCTCCCTTTTGTTACCAATGATTCTTTCAATATTATCACCGGTGGTTACACTTCCCTTCAAGTAATTCTTCCCCCTATCATGATGCAGCTTTCCTAATTCCTTATATGGCAATCCGACTAAATGAGGCTGAGCGGGATGAAACTCCAGGCAAGCTCTCTCAGCTAGGCTCGGTGATGACGAATGGTGCACCCGTTGTGGGACTGATAGGTGGAGGAGTCTGTCTGATTTCGGTATTGTGGGCCCTCTTTGGCAGAAGTGATGGCGATTTCGGTAGCATAGCAGACAGATTGGACTTCTTGGTAAGCTACCTTGGTTCTGAGAGGCTGGCACATGCCTTCATATGGGATATAGTTCTTTACATAGTCTTCCAGCCTTGGCTAATAGGTGACAACCTACAAAACATTCAGGATAGCAAGATTGGAATTGTGAATTATCTTAGATTCATTCCGGTTGTCGGTTTGATTGCCTACCTTCTCTGTTTGGATCAAGACAAGAATTATGCCTAACTGTACTGCCCTGGATGTACATATCAATGAGTCATCCTGTAGTTCACAGTCTTGTTGTCAAGACCTTTTGGAAAGTTTCTTTCAAGTTGATTCAACATCTTAGATTCTCAATCATGATGACTAAACGCTGCTTATCCAGTGGCTTACTGTCTGGTGTTGGAGATACCTACATTGCCCTGTTCTTACTATTGAATTTTTCGCACACTTTCTTTTCCATGAAGTCCCTTCAAGTCCATCTTCGAGTAGTATTTACAAGAGCAAGAAACTTTTACCTCGTCTATTCTTCATTCCTATGAGTAATACATTGGCAGTAAAATGAACCTCACCAGTAGTGGTAAAAGTCATAACATCTGCTTCTGAATTTTTTTTCACTCTTCATAGAGCCTCACTTTTCTTTCTTGGAGTTCTCAGATGAGTCACGAAATTAGCATCGTGTTTCTCTGACATCTAAGCACACAAATGATGTAGCATTTTATGAAGCATCATACCAATGGACTCTTCTTTTTGTATGTTGTTGAATTCATGAACTTGCCTTTCACAATGCTCTTCTGGTCTAAGCAGGAAAAAACCTTCATAGTGCTCTGAATTTCTATCTGACTGTCAGCATCCAAACTTTATATAGCGAGTTGTGGGACTAGGTAGGAGATTTCTGATGTTCATAGGCACTTTACAACAGAATTTGACAGAGACTTGCGCCGTTCTGGATTAATTGTCGGAGAGAGGAGATACATGCTCCGGAAGTTTTGCCTTCTCAAACTTCTTGTAACAGGACAAATCGCTACACACTTAGCTTGATTCCTCCTATTTTACAATTCCTAAATGTTTGCTTTAAAAAAAGCGGGATGAGCTCTTGGCCATGCAAGCCGAAAGGAAGATTTCTTTTATATTAAGATCTGAGCTAGCTAGGAGCCCCTGGACCGTAATCTTCTTCAATTTGAGTGCTAGTGATCGCCTCTCCAGGCAAGCCTAAGAGGTACTAATCCAATTCAGGACGACTCCATTGCTACATAAACCATTTGTCCATGATGGAGACAAGACTTCCTTTGGTTAGTTTTTTTTTCTCATAGCTCCTTTGATTTGGCACTTAAGCTTTTTGATTATTAGGTCAATACTGTTCCAGATACAAATGACTAATGAATTTCAGCATACGAGCCCAGCCCTTCTGCTCATCTTTCTTCTTCTTTTATTTGAAGTAAGAAGGTTACTTAACAGAGAAATGCAGCTTGAATGTTTCTTTCTAGTTTCATGCTGTTGATTCGATGGGGAAGGTCGTCCGGAGTAAACATCCAGAAAGTGATATAGAGACCGAGGGCACGCGTGTTTATGCTTTAGCAAAAGCAACCCGTAAAAATTTGAAATGGTAGCCAAGTTTCAAAAGATTACGAAAAACTATACATGAATCTCGGTGTATATTGTGAAAATTTTAGATGTTACAGGGTAAAAAAAGTTAAAATGCGTTAGTGTGAAGATTTGGATTAAGTAAATCCTGACACCCCTGAACTATTAGTAGCCTGATTTTGGGTATAAATTTTCATATGATGATAGAGTTGAGCATCTTTTAATATGATTTCTTCTTCGGCCAGAGAATCTATTAGTAGCCTGAATCATGCATTTTAACCTCCCGTCGATTTAGTGTCCTTGTGTTGGAAGACAATTATGTTCTTTGTAATCCTAGTCCAAGGTAAGAAAGAATTGTTTGATTTTTTCACGACCCAAAACAGCAAATTACCAATGATTGTCTTCAAAACTCAGCGGTACAATCAGTATACAGGGCACGGGCATCTTGGTAGATGTAAGAAGTCGAGAAAGACAATTGATAGATCGACGTATTTGAGGAGTACGAGTTGATATATGGGGAGATCGCCATGGTTTCACATTGCCAATACAGATTTGCACTGGCAATTGAACGATAAAATCTGTATGTCCGAGTAATATGATCCGGTGGCGTGCAACTACTTGTTATTAAATTTCCCAACCACCTAATCGGCAAGGAGCAAAATCATGAACGGGTGCCGTGCAGCAAGTCAGGACAGCACAGCCGCATTAAAGATACCAAATAGACGTTGTCAAAAGGAATGACCATGCCCATATTTTAGCACTTGCGCCCCAAACGTCCGGTCCAAAAACAAACACATCCATAGGAACATTAGTAGATCTAACAATTGTACTGATGAGAACCTGAGTTTACTGTTGCTAGTTGCAGTTGGTGGGATTAGACCAGCTAACAACCCTAGAACTGATCGGAGATTACGAGAACAAGGGTTCTCTGATAAACAACCCTCTCGAGCGAACCCAAACAATGTAAGTGGCAGCGGCGGCGACCTGGTGGTGGAGAAACAATGATATATGGGCGTCAATGTTGGGAGCATGTATGCGAATCTGTGCTACGTGATTCACCGAACAGACTCAGTGGTCAATATGGCTTGTGTTGTTGCATTGTGTGGACAAACTCAACCCACCACAAAAACATCTAACGCATGGTTGGTTCATGTGTAGTAGTAGTTGTTCCATTTTAAGTCCATTCTTAATGAAAGGGTTATTTTTTTCGTTTGATTCCCAAATGAATTAAAGTAATTGCCATTCCTTGAGGAAATATTAAGGAACAACTATTTCATGCAATTGAGACAGATTTAAGGTTCGTTTGTTCAAAGAAAAATTGCTTTTGAGATATTGTTTTCCGAATTTTCAGTATCTAGATAATAGAAAACTAATCAATCTACGAAAAACCTTTTCCATAAAATAAAAACAACATGCTTAGATTGGGGAAAACGACTTCTCCTTCTAGCAATAAGGAATTCATTTTCCCTAAACCACCAAACAAATGAAAACTAACTATTTTCCTTGAAAACGATTATTATGGAACATATTTTCTTGTATCAGTGAAACAAACCCACCCTTAGTTTTTATATTACATAAATTAGATTTCATTTTTCCAAATTTATAATAGATTAGAAATCAAAATATAAACTTTATCAATAGTAAATTTAAGCAATCAATTAGTAGGTTAAATTAGCTAATCACATAAATAATTGATTTCATATGTTAAGAAGACAAATAAACTACCAAAGATCTAGATAAAATGGGTTGAACTCATTATAATTCATATTTACGTTAATCATATATCTATTTAACGGCTTATTAGTTCATGTCAGATGTTAAACCAAAAAAATGTAACTTATGGTTAATAATATAAAACAAATCAAATCTAAGTATTCTAATCATAATCTAAGCTCAATCTGTTATTATTACTCTAATTTATAGAGAGCTTAATTTTGAAAAGTGGGATTTATGATCATGATATCCTTATATGCATTTAAGATAGTTAATATAACTATTTATCTACAACAAAAACAATGACCAACCTCACTAATTATATATTGCAAACTATATTCATAACTTTTTGGATTGAAAAACATTATCAAAGGTATTGTTTTTTTTTTCTGTAAATGCAAATCTAATCACTGCATGATGGAGCTTCATTTCCTTAATCCTGACTTCTCCCACTCACTTTTCATCGTTTTCCCTTCCAAAACTACAAAAAAATAGTGTGTGTGTGTGTGTGTACAGTCGTATGGAGCAAGGAAAAGGGAGAAAGCCAAGGGGCAATTATGACGATGGAAAGTCGTTCAGTGCATGAGCTGCCCACCTTTCACGTGAAATTGCTTTCGATTTGTCGGTCTGTGGGGTTTGAAAGAGAGATATGAGGAAACATGTGCAAAAGACAGTGCCTCAGATCACAAGCCCGAACCCCCCTCTCCCTCTTCCAAAGCTCGATAGTGAAAGCTAGTGAAAGGTCACAATGCTCGTCTCCTCTCATCGGTCAACATACAGGCACTGTTCCTCTTCTGTTGGGACGTGGCCTTCTCGAGTGTATTACCTGCGAACTTACTCATCACGCCCGAAAAGCCAAGCGGGGACCAGAAACCCCTCTCATGTAATGCCTTGGGTGGTGTCTTTCTGACCATGTTTTCCTTATGTTAGAACATGTGTCAATCATTCATCAGTGTTACCAATCGGCAACAAGAGGTCATACCTAACTGGATCTATCGTTGTGAATGTATTGCCCTGATCATAACCCTTTGGATTGACATGGCTGGTTAGAGTCCGGGAGAATTTCCAGCTCTGGAACTTGAGGTCATAAGGGCAAATTCTTTTGGACTTTGGTGGTCTCTTTCGGACCACGTTTTCCTTATGTTAGGGTATGTGTCGATAATTCATGAGTGTCACCAATCGGCAACAGGAGGTCGTACCAAATGGGATCTATCGACATGAATGTATTGCCCCCGATCATAACCCCCTGGATTGGCGTTGTTGGTTAGAGTTCAGCAGAATTTCCAGCTCGGGAACCGAAGGTGACAAGGTCAAATCCCACAAATAAAAGGAAAACTGTTATGAGTTAGGACTATATGCACTGATCAAAGGTTTAAACTTAATCGGTTTGTGGAACTTGTAAGTGTTCCCTAGGGTCCCAGGTTGTACTCATGCCCTTGAATCGTACAACATGATACATCAGCCCAATCTCTCTCTCTTCCTGCCTACTGTTCAACAGCTCTATTGTTGTCTTGGAAACCGTCATTCTTGTGTGACTTGGAGAGAGAGAGAGAGAGAGAGAGAGAGAGAGACGGAGGGAGGGGTGGTTTAGGCAAAGGCGCTGCTGATGGTGGTGGTGGTTTGCGGGGCCGACGACAGCAGCAGTGGATGAGCTAAGCTAGGCGGAGATAGAGAGAAAAGACGATGAGAAGGAACTAAGATTCTTTAATTATACGTATAAGTTAACCGTGTGAGCATCAGTTTGATGGTAACCGCGGACGAAGATCCAGAAAAAATTTGCATCTCCATTCCCTTGAATTGTTTGTTATCTTCCTAATTTTAATGGCTGTTACGTGCATATATTCCAAATCATATGTTTATACGCGGACATATTTCCCATGTACTAATAATGTACACAAGCCAGATATGTATCTTGTCGAAAATTGACATACTTATATGCCACAAGAACCACTCACCTCCGGTTATTGCTAGTTCAACACCTTTCTCTCTCTGCCTTCCTCCCTCCCTGCCATCCTCTTTTAAGAGGTTGACAACAACGAACCGGACAGGGATCGTGAACTTATATCTTGTCCACCCGGAGGTGAGAAATTCGACATTTATTGTCCTCTTATATAAGATAATAAGAGTGCATTTGTTTCACCAAAATTTTTTTTTTTTATAAAAGAAGCTTTTTGTTTGCAGTTCACACAAAATGTTATTTTGTAGATCGACTAGTTTTCCGTTATCTAAATTCCGGCAAATCGAAAAATAATTTTTGAGAAATGATTTTACTTCAAATAAACGGACCTAAGGTCGAAAACTTTCAACTTCTTTGGGGGCGGGGGTTTGCTCACGAGGATCAGTGACCAGTTGGCTAATTTCTCATTTATGTATATATGTGGTGACGAGAGCATGGTGATATGGCTAAATTTTTTGTTATCGTTAGATTTTTCTAGATGCGGATATCAATGACTTCTTTAAAAAATCTCGATTATAAGTTGTTTAATTTATTTGATAACAATTCGTTGATCACTTGTTAAAGTGACTAATTAAGAAATTATTACAGTTTTGAAGCCAAACTTTATATAGTCGATATCATAAAAATTGATCTTAACAAGTGTCTCAAGAACACTTGTTATGAACACCCCTTTTGTCTAATTAATGTGGCATTGCACGCCTATACTAGAATGTACATGGTAAAGTGCCACAACCGAAATATTTGGATCCCATTTCTGCATGTATTTTCGGAGAAGTAGCCAAATTAGTAGAAAGTAGGAAGCAAACTCCAACTCCACTCTCCAGTCTGCACAAATTTGGCCACCAAACTTGTTGACAAATAAGGCCAAATTGTATCGACTGAAGACTCTCTCTCTCTCTCTCTCTCTCTCTCTCTCTCTCTCTCTCTCTCTCTCTCTCTCTCTCTCTCATACATACATATAAATGCCTTTTGCAGAATCCCAATGTAGATGCATCCATGTGATGATGAGTATGTGCTTGTATCGTATGGACAATGTCTATGGGACGTGCGGGAATTGCGGTAAGTTGATAAAAACGTGGGTCGAGGCATTCTTACCTCGGACTGGTCGCTCGCGCTCACAGACTCTCAACCACCGCGACTTAACCACTGTTCTCTCTTTTTTTGGGGCGGGGGCAACTTGCAAGCATGGCGATGAAGGTTCGTATCGCCCTCCAACGCCTATAAATACGGACTCTCTCTTCACAAACCCTACACACCAAAACGCTCTCCCATGTTCACCATCTTCTCCGTTCTAAACCCTTACTTTTCCTTCCCTGTCATATAGTGAAAAGGTCTTGATCCCCAAGAAGATATGGAGTCTTCGCCCGGGGAAGAAAAGGAACCAAACCTATCCCCCACTCCTAGTCGAGGTTATGGGATTCTTAATCTTTTGTAGCTGTAGGTTTTGCAGATATCTTTTTTTATTTTCCCCCAGCATATGTAACTTGATTTTTAGGTTTGCGGGAGAGAACTGAATAGTAGAAAGAAAAACTTGAAATGGTATTGAGTATGAGCAACCCTAATGTATTAGAAACGTCATTGAACCTCACTTGAGATAATCACGGAGGAGGAAGTAAGCTCATTACCTCGGTGCAGAGATAATTAATCCTTGATGAAGCAAACACAACTTAGGCACAGTGTTAGTCCTCGGATTGCCTCTCGTGTTTTATATGATTCGTGTGGTTATGATATGTGGTTATGTTTAAGTGATGATTTTTCAGTTGGAAGACAAAGATTATTGTGTATATTACTAGTTAAAAAGAAAGGAACTAAAGATGCAGCATCATATTCTTTATACTACATGCATGGAAACGTCTTTCTAAAAAATAGAATTTGTTTTGCTCTTTATCATATCCAAGTACGTGATTAGACCTTCACCGATTCTTCTTCGCTGCCTTGCCGGTCCTCGAGTAGATGAAAGTAGGGGTGTCAAAAAAACCTGAGCCAACCTGGCCCGGTCCAACCCTACCCGGCCTGACCCAAAATTTTAGGGTATTTTGGGGTCAGGTCTTATTTTCTATGGGTATGGGTTTTAGATGTGGGTATTTATTAGGATAGGGCCGGGTCGGGCTTTTTTGACCTCGTACCAAATATAACCCTAGCCTCCCCTTCGCTCTCTTCTATCTGCCCCCCCCCCCGGTCGCTCTCTTCTCTCTCTGCGTGGAGACCCATCTCCCTGTTGATCCTTTTCGCCAGAGCAGCGGCCGCCTCCCCCTCCGCCACCTCCCCTCCTCCCTCCACGTCGCCACCGCCGAGCCACCTGGGTGGCCATCTCACGCCTGTGGCATGGTCACCATGCGAGACCTCTCCCTCCCCTCCAGCGGCGGCGCCCTCTCGACCCCGAAGCCGTACTCTCAAGACGACAAGCTCTTGACCCTCCTTCGCCAGAGGAAGACGGAGGAAGCCTGGGTTGCGTACACTCAGTCCGAACACCTCCCCAACCCCACCTGCCTCAGCGGCCTGGTGTTGCAGCTGTCCTACCAGAAGACCCCCGAGGGCCTCGCGCGCGCCCAGTCCATCCTCACGCACCTCCGCGATGAGCGCCAGCTCCGCCGCCTCGACGTCGACTGCCTCGACCTCCTCGCCATGGCCGCCGCGAAGGCCAGCCAGACCCTCTACGCCTCCTTTGTGGTCAAGTCCATGCTCCGCTTCGGGTACCTCCCCATGTCAAGGCCTGGAGCGCCGTCATCAGCCGCCTCACCACGTCGGATTGATCTGTGTTCGTTGTGATTTTGGGGGGGAGATCTTGTGGTTTTGGATACGTAAATGCAAAGAGAGAGAGAGACAGAGGAGGAGGAGGAGGCACAGAACAAGGTGCAGAGAACAAACCCTAAACCCGACCCGACCCCATTCTTGGAGTATATGCTTAATAGGTTCTTGGGTCGGGTCAGGTCGGGTCAAGCGAGACTCTATATATTTCGGGTCAAGTTGAGTATCATGATAGCCCAACCCGACCCGACCCGACCCATTAACATCCCTAGATGAAAGTACTTCATGTGCATAACCACATTTTTTTTTTGGTCGAGTGCATAACCACATGACGTATAATAGAAATACACTTGTTTTACTTAAGTCTTCTTAAATTTGCAGGAGGGACTTTGCCCCAGCATCTGGAATACTCATTTGAGCAAGAAATACATAGTCATTTTGGGAATTAATGGACCAAAAAAATTATCTCATGAAGGACCTCGACCTTGGACCTTCATGTTGCCCAAAAGGGTTGGTGGATCTCAAGTGGCATCTTGACGAATCACGGTTCCTTTTGATTGAAAAGCAGCCACATTAGAATGTGAAGAAACGAGCTCTTAAAGCCATTGCCAATATATGGTACGGTTATGATTGCTTCCTTATTATGATGATTGTTCAATAGGTGATTTTCGTACATTAGATTTCATGTAAAAGAAAATAACTTCCTATATCAGCAAAAAGTATTTTATTGTAATTTTTCCATTGAATCATACAATTTTAGGATTGATTATTTTATAAATTTGAAGAATCCGATAATCTTTTGTACGTATTAAAACTGCAATAAGAAACCAAACCATTGTTAATTAAATAAACATAGCTTCCGATAACTGTGATGGTCGAGCAATCAACAAAACTTGTCATCTTTTCACAAAACAAAACTTAACGCACCGTGATCATGAAATAATCCAAAGCCAACCCTCAGTCCCTATATTTCTAACATGTCGTCTTACCTCTTCATACTCTGCTCCATGCTGGGAGGCGTCGCAGCGAGCCGTCTCTGCCTTTCCATATTACCGTGCCAACCTGTTTCGATTCCAAACCCGTCACCGGATTAGTTTGGAGGTACGAGAACATTACATTTTCACAACAAAATTTAAAATTTCCAAAACAAGCAGTCCCGTCATGCCATGTTCCATATATCAAAATGTATACACTTCACACACCTACCAATTTTTCCTCCAAAACTGTTGCTCGTGGAAATATGGATTTCATCAAAATCTTTTGCATGAATTACAATAATCAAAACGAGAGAGAGAGGACCTATGGAAGGATCAAAGCCAAGGCTCTTGAGCTGTCTGTATTCTTGGCAAAGGGCACATTCCTCGCAGCAACAGTGGACGCAGCAATCGGTGCACGGCCTCTCTTGCAAGAAGTATTGCCCTCTCAACTTCGAACGATAGAAGCACGAATACAAGCACGGACACCCCGTCACGCACATTATCAGCGCATACAGTGCGCTGCTCACCCCGCATGCTGCATGCCATTTGCAAGGAACATATATTACATTAATTTAGATTGCCACACATTACCATAATGATCTTAAAGCTTACAAATCACACCCTTTCCTTTTAATGCTTTATTTAATATGCATAGCGCAGCCTGCGTATTAATTTAGTTCACATCGACAAATGCCATTTGTATTTTGAAGGATATTTTTTTGTAGCAGAATCAATCAAACATGTAGATGTCACTGTCCAGGGAAAGCTTTGGGTGACCAAAACATGATATTTAGGCAGAGTGCAAAAGGCAAATCTGTGTTTTCGGGGACTTACAAGTTGACCCCCTATCGACCATTTCTGCGATTCGCCCAAATGTAATGCACGGACACCAGCATGTTAAGCAACCTGCATCAGACATTGAATTTGCATAGTATTAATCCGCTTGTTAATTGCAAACAAGCTACTTCCTTGCCTTGACACATCCATGGATCGTATTGTAGACAAAGGCATGAAAATTGGTATCAAATGCAAGTTATATTTTGACGGTAACATACCCCAAAAAGTCGAAAGTCCGCTTATGTACTTCCGACATATCCAAATTCGAAAAACCGGCTTGAATTCATATATATTAAACTACAGCCCTCGGGCAAAATGGAAGGGAAGAATGCATTTGACTGCTTAACGAGAGATTTATCGTGATTTGTTCGGAAAAGAAAAATAGCAGTCTCTTCTGAAGTAAAGAAATGTCTCACTGACTCGCGAACACCAAATGCAGGCGTTCAAAACTTCAGATTATTGGCGTTGAATAAGTACGTACAAGTGCTGAAGTCGTCGCAACAGTTGCAAAGACCGGTGGACCAAGGGACTGGAGATATTGAAGAACTGGCGGAAAAGCCGCCCCCGCCACCGCCGCCGGAACTGATCGGGGCCGGTTCTTCCTCCGGGTCGTCGCGCGCCTTCTTCATCTCATACAACTCCATGTACGGGTCGGTGCCATCGGCGAAATAATCCCGGCCGATTCGCCGTAGTACGGCATCCGCCGGCGACAGGGCGAAGGTGGGGTCGGCGGTTCCGGCGGCGCCGATGGTGTGGGAGACGGCGAATCCATCTCCTGCTCCTGTGGATGGCGATTGTACATGGTTCGGTGCCTAAACTGAAAAGTTCAACGTGAAAAGTTTGAAAGTAGAGAGGAGCAATATACGTGCCTTGCGAAGGATCGTGTCTCTTTGCGGATGTAACTAGAAAAAACAGCGAAGGGAAAAAACGAAGAACCGCCATTGACTGACGTGGCGGGACCTGATTTGTTCGAGTGGGGTTGTTTTTTCATTATTTTTTTTTGGTAATTACAAAAACAATCTGGCTATAATCGTAGGGCGACGTGTCTTCTCTTTTTCTTTATTTTGTTTCTTATTTTATCACTCAAAAAGGTTATGGACTTCCTACGGAGCTTTATTTGAGCACGATTTATCGATTTTTCACTGATGAAGTTGTCAACTAGGTTTGACTTATCAACTTTTAATTATTTATTTTTTAAGAAAATTTACTGACCTTTTTTTTATTGAGTTACCGATTTTAGTCGTGTCACTTACCTACTCTAACAAACCAACTGGTTTTGCATTACAAACTCTAATTTAAATCGGTCATCAACCAACTTCTCTTATTGTTTTACCGAATTTTATCAACCTTTTTTAGTGATGCCTTAAATTTATCAACTATGTTTTCCAATCAAGTAACGCAATTGAAAATTTTATAACTCAAACCAGAGTTGATAGTCTAAAAATAAATTATAACTAAATAGGAGAAAATTGATATAAATCACTTGAACTAAAGTTAGTAATCTCACATAAGAGTTTGTAAACAAAGGCATAGTTAAGAAAGGTAAAGAAAAGTTGATACCGGACAAAAAAAAAAAACTTGCTGAGTAACTCAAATGAGAGTGGGTTACTCAAAACTAGTGAATAATTTAATTGGAGAAAAGTTTGTAAAACATCCTAATTAAGTTTGGTAATTTCTAAAAAAATTGGTTAACTGAAGGTGTTACTAAGAATGCAAATGAAAAGAGAAAGAAAAGAAATATAAAAAAACAAAAAAAGTTTAAAATTTTTCAAAAATTATTAAAATATTATTTAAAATATGTCCATGTCCGAGTCACGTAGAACGGCCATCGTCTATGTCAGTAATTTCTAGTCAAAATTGACCAGATGGATTAAATTTGCATTTTAGGACATAATTGGCAAAAAAATAAATTTATAATTGAATTGGCGCAATTATAATAGGTTTATGATTTTTATTATAATTTTCCCCAACTAAAAACTAATAACTTTGAAGGAAAGTTGGTAAATTTAAAAACAAAACAATTATAAGTTGATAATTAATTCAAATTAGAACTGATAATCCAAAACTAGTTTGGGCTGCTAGGCCCTAGGAAATGGAAGAGCCATCTCAACCATCGTGATATTACGTCCTGCAATTAATTTCAGATTTAACTACATTAAGCTATATTCCCATGGTCCCATACAATACAAATGGCAAACTAAAGGCGCCCTTCACGTTGTTCAATTCTATCATAAGCTTGACTCAGCCAAACTCAAACTAAGCAACCATCTGACTGATTCGTGCTTCTCAATAAACCATCAGCTGGTTTTCAACTTTTCACAGACTAAATTATAGATTGTTTCAAACACAATGAAACTATGGAATGATAACTTGTGTAACTCATGAGCATGGAGCAGGATTGCTCCCTTATTTCTGGTTTGTTTCTGCATAAATTTCTGAATAAAAAAAAAAAAAAGCTGGAACGATTAGCACAAGAACTGGAGCAGATTGCCATGGACATGATAAATTTGTGTACAAGATCATCAATCCACGAAAACTCCTAATTAGGTGGATCATTGCCTGGTTCTTGGGCGGCATCATCGTCGTAGAACCATCTTGTTGGTTTTGGAGTTTCTCTAGATTACCATGATATCCTTGCCATGAACCCAGCAATATATGATTACTCATTCCCTGAATGCCATATATATCCTAATGATTTTGCAAAAAAATCTAAGCATTGCGTAACAGTTGAACTAAATATGTCTGCAATAATTAAGTTCACCATTACAGTGCTACATACCGAGTGCAGGGACAATGCCGCGGTTTTTAAGCTCGCGGTATTCTTGATGGAGAGCACAAGGCTCAAACAGTGAATGGACAATGTAATCCGAGGTCAGGATCTCCGGCAACCAGAATCTCCACCTCAGTTTCATGCGTATGGCCGCGACAATATACAAGGCAAGAAGGCATAGATGATTCCGCTGGTGACACAAGCTGCATTTTCGTGTCAACAAAACAGAAGGGCCGACAACCTCTGGTTTATAGCTTATTGTTAGTAACGAATGGCATATACTTTGTAAACCAGTAAGCTTACTCGTGTGGCCATCGTCGAGCACATCTGCGATCTGCCCGAAAGTTATGCATGGAAATAGCGCCGTGATGAAGGCTGCAAAATAAAATATTTGAACTAGATATAGAGAATGCAAAGTCTAGAGTCCTACACTTAATTAAGGAACACTTGCTATTATTACGTAACCCAAAAGGAAAAATAAACAAGAACTGCATTCTGAGCAAACATACTCTCTCGCTTTCCTTCGCCCTAAACACGAACAGAACGCAAATGAAAACTCTTTACTTCTTCAAAGGTTGATTCTATAAAAGTGAACAGATCAAGACGATGGCTTTCATGTTTCAAGAGGAAAAACGCAAGAACAACATACCGTTGGAGGAATCTTGCATGCAGTCAAAGAGGCCGGTGGTCCACTGCTCCATGTTCATGTAATTATTCACAGACCCGTTGTTAAGATTGATCATTATATTGTTAGGAGCATTATTCCCCGTAGCGGGATGCTGCACTTGCAGGAGCGACATTTTGGGCCATTGCTGAGGAGGGATTCACCGAAGCAGGAGCAAAATTGTAACTCTGCGGAGCCACCACGTGGCTCGTTTGTTGCCGGAACCGATCGTGATGATATTGCACGGCCGTGAAATTGCCGCCAGTATTGTTAGCTTGTGGCTGGTTGAACTGAGGATAGGCCATGGCTGCTCCGATATTAGCATTGCTGGGGCGGGGTGAATGTGGGCACATTCACCTCCTGGTGGCCAGTCTGGTGGACGGTGTATGGCGATGGCGGTGCATACGGCACTTGCAATGCCACTGGCGGAGGCGGTGGCAACGACGGTGGCGGTGGTGGATCAGGATGGTTTTGGCTTGGGACATGGTGGCCAGGTGAGGGAGGAGGAGGAGGAGGCGCTTCAGATGGGAGTCTGGCCATTTTTCCTCTCTCTCTCTTCAAAGTCTCTTCCCCACTATATTCTTTTCGTTTCAAAAGTAATTATATAAGGAGGTCTTGTTGCAATGTCTTTTCCATTCACGAATTACCTAGAGGAATCCAATTTGATGTGCACATTTCGCCCTGTCAAGCAAATCTAAGAAAGCGCGACAACATGGAATCAAACTCGTATTTTCTTTAATTAATTATAACGATGCACGTCCTCTATTTCCAAATTAAAAAAACGTAGGTTTATATATTTATTTTAAAAAAGAATAAAAACGAAGAGGAGTTATAAGCATGTTGTGTGAATGTTATATTGTCTTGCTTCGATTGTTGACTTCGGGGTGCCATTTTCGGCAGGCTCAAGGACACGTTGCTGAGCTTGCTTCGAGTATAATTAAAATTAGAATGATAGGATAATTTGGTCTGATTAAGATATTGTGTCGGCAGTTTATTTTCTCTATCGTTGTCCTCGCCGCTCCAGCCGGAGTTGACTCTGGCATATCATGATGGGTTGGACTTTGACTTTTTCCAAAGGCTAAAGCCCACCCCCGGTATGTGGTCACGATTTGAGCTACTGCATGCGGCCATTTTGTTATCGTATTTATATTGACAATTCCGACCAAAAGAAAATGTGTTGACTTTTTTTTTTACATATTTTTCCACGAAAAAACCCGAAACCGGTTATTTCGAAAGTAAAAGAATGATTCTATCCATGTCTTATTTAAATTAACGGAAGAAAATGTTGGGCAACGATGGATGGCAAATCTCTTCTTTTTTAGAGAACGCGCGTTTTCTTTTTCTCCTCATCAAAAATTAAGCAAGATTTCTCAAAACTATTTCAAGATCACTCAGAATAACCAAAAAGTTAATTCAAAGTTGAATTTTTTTTATATATCTAAAGCTCGTCTTGTAATTAATTAATTTACGCAATTACCAAAGTATATGTATCTATGTAGGTTTTAATATGTGTCTCACTAAAGTTCATACTACTATACTATTTCCTTTTTTTTTTCCTTTTTTTCTTGTCCAAATATGTACATGATGAACAGTGTATCGTATATTCATTGCACTTTTAATATTTGAATATTAATTTTAAACTGTGTTTCTTGTACTCATTTTATCATTGAAAAGTATAACATAGCGATTAAATAAAGAAAAAAAAGCTATAAGACATGACCAACACTGCTTTGTTAAATTATGTCAAATAAACATCTATTATTAGGTGTAAACAAACATTTTTCTCAATCAAGAAACTTTTAGTTAAACTAAAAACAAATTACAGAAGACGATGCCATCGTTTATAATGGAAATAAAAACAATCATCCAAATGACACCTAATTTGAGCCGATTGTTTCATTAAGAATTTCTCCTTAAAAATGTAAATTAGACAAGACGATGTCATTGTTCTTATTTAACCGGCATCACCGTAGAAGACAAAGTCAACCCTAATGTCACTAATCAATCTGAGCTTAAAATTAACCTTAGACTTTGCAGATATGAATGCTTACAAATGCTTTGAGAGATGGCGTCGGACCTTCCTATGCAAATTTTCTTTTTTGGGTATTATTTTTTTCGACGACTTATTGCGTCAATCGGTCCAGAGAAGTCCACCGGCTCGCCAATAGGCCCAAAAAGCCGAAGGTCCACAAGCTGACCATATGATCTCAATTATTTTCTTTTTCAGGCGGCTCTCGATCTATAATTTTTCTTCAGGAAAAAGTTACCAAAAATCCTTACTATGTCCACTGTGAGACATTTACTTTAAGCCATTTTCAGCGACACAAAAAATCTCAAACTTGTACCTATATGACACATTCACCCTCCGTGAAAATTCTATCAATGAGAATCATTAAAAATCTAATTACATAGACGCTAGAAAACAAATCAGCGTTGACATGATACTCACGTTAATTAAGTGAAATAAAAACGATGTTGTTTTAACTGAAAACTATCTAACGGAACCTTGACGGCGCATATATATAACGATTACATCGAGCATTCTATGGATTGGAATAGGCTCCTCATGCATGGTATTCCAAATTTAGCTCAACAATAGAATCTCTTTGTCTTAAATCTAGTCCCTAGGACCATGCTCTTTTATTAAGCACGCATCTTGTGGGTTCATTATGCCGCACTAATATGTGGACGATATGATTATTACTAGTGATAATCATACTAGCATTTTAAAACTCCAACATTATCTCAATTAATAGCTTGAAATGAAAAATCTTGCATGACTCAGCTGCTTTTATGCTTGGAGGTTAGTTCATATTTCTATGGTTATCATCTTTCTCAAGGAAGATATGCCAGCAATTTTCTTTCTTGAGCAAGATTCACTAACATCAAGGTCGCTACAACTCCTCTTGAGGTCAATGCCAAATTTGATGTCAAAGATGGGACTCCTCCTTTAAATCCTATACCCTATCAATAGTTGGTTGGCAGTCTTATATATGTCACTGTTAGTCGACCTGACATCTCCTATGTTGTTCATATTGTTAGTTAGTGCATGACCACGCCCCATACGACTCATTTTGTTGTAGTCGACCTTTGAATTCTTTGCTATGTCAATGGTACATTATATTATGGCCTTCACTTATTCGTTCAATCTACTTTGGAGTTGACAGTTATTTAAATGCTAACTATACTAGTGACTCTCGAGATCGTCGCTCACTACGGGCTACTATTTCTTTTTGGGCAACTCACTTATCTCATGTCGTAGCTAGAAATAGACTATTGTCGCTCGCTCTAATACAAAAGTAGAATATCAAGTTCTTGCTGATACGATATCAAGAGTTATTATAATTGCTATGGCTACTTAAAGTAGAAGATATGGGAGTGTGTCGTTATAGCGGTACAATAATTCATAGTGACAATTGTTGTGCTATGCATAGTACATAATGAATTTTTCATGAACGCATCAAGAATATTGAAATAAATTGTCATTTCATCTGATTTCGTGGCACTGTTTGATTTGTATCCATTTTATCAAATCTTATAGCTTCACCATGACACATCCATCTAGGTGTGTTCTGAATCTTTTCTCTAAATTCCAGTTAACGTCCTTTAGAGATTTGTTGGGGGAATTGTGACTTAAAGGAATCTCTAAACTACCAAAGTTAATTGTGGTTAACCTTAACGTAATATTATCTTGTTCCGGTAATGGGCATAATATTACATTTTTCTCTAATTTACAACAAATCTAAACTCTCCCAATTCCCCCAATTCAACTCAATCATTCTCCCAACTGGAATAAAATAAGGTCAAGGCAAAACTTCATACGTTCGTCCATCTCTAAGCATGAAGCTTTCCCCAAAAATTTCAGATGGCCAAGATTTTGGGTTTCCAAAAATCGCATTTTGGGACATAGTAATTCGATGCTATGGTGTTCATCTCAAGACCTGGAAAGCGCGGCCCGCCACTATTCAGTGCTTACGGTGTCGACGGTCCAAATCGAATTCGTTCTTTTATTTTTATTTTCCCCATTTTCCTTTATGAAGAAAATTTAACTTTTGCTCATTTTTTTTTTTTTGGGCAAGCATTCAATTAGTGTGTAAGAGCAATGTGGCAGCCACATGAGAGCCAGCGTGGCATTAATCCCCCACTTAATAACCACAAAAGCATTTTAGTATGTTTTTCTAACAGAAAAATGACAAATTTTGAACAAATAAATGTATAATTTATGGATTTGATCGTCTAAATATTGCACAATTGAAAAAAAGTTCAGAACTCGCCGGCTTTATTTGAATAAAAAAACTAGAACAAGGAAACTACAAAACAAAGGATAACGGGGCAAGGTCATGAGGTACATGATGGTCAAGGGCGTACCCGCATGGACTTCTAGTTTTTATTTCTTCGCGTAAATCTTGTGACGGACGCATATTAATTTTTAAACCCGAACCACCATAAATTTTCATGATGTATAAATGTCGTCACATAAATTCATTTATAATTCTTTATTTTATTTTTTCGAATTTGAACAATATTCTAAATTATAATGGAAAAAAGAACTGCCTTCTGATTTGAGAATCGTCTAAACAAACTCGTCCTAAGTATGAGGGCTAAGGTTTCTAAAGAGTATTATCTTAAAGAGGAACGATAATGCTGTTAAATTTTTTTTCTCAATGCTCCATTACTACCAAAATCGTTTGGGTCACCATCCCCTAACAAACATATCTTTATTGGGTGGGATATTCTCAATAGGCTAAGATTTGAAAGGGGGTGATACATTGACAGTTCTTTCATTCATTTTCTCCTAAATATTGGGTAGGCCTGTCAAAATAAGTCATAAACTCATTTTTTAACCCATATTTGATGGGCTGAGTTATTATATAAATTAGTTATATTCAGTAAATGGGTCATAAATGGGTTTAGAATGGTAAAGCCAAAAATAATATGGATATTAAAAGCAGAAGTGGAAACCACCTAAAAATGGTGCCTTTAAGCTGAATGTCGACGGATCTTTCATCGAGGGTGAACCGGACGAAGCGATTACTGGCATACTTCGAGATTCGAGAGGGATAGTTGTCGCCAGATTTGCGAAATTGATCCCCTTTGCAGTGGTTGAAGAAGTGGAAGCCTTAGCTCTAAAGGAAGGTTTTTGTCTCTTGGCATCGTACTTTACTCTGAACAAAGAAGCTAATCTAAAGGTAGAAATCGAAAGTGATAGTTTATCAGTATGTGGGCTCATAATAGGCACTTATCCAAGCCCGTGGTGCATCCGGGCTGTTATAGAGGATTGCAAAAGGAGTTTGGCCCAAATTAAAAGCACTTTGTTGGCCTACTGTCCGCAAGAAGCAAATCATATGGTAGATTGGATCGCCAAAGCCCTTCGTAGAAATGCCCTCTCCTCTAATTGGATTACTAAACCCCCAACCCCTTTGAGTTCTTTTATGTTTCATTATTGAACATCTTTGTTTTGATTATGGCACTTAATGAATGAAGTACTTTTTCGACCAAAAAAAAAGGGTTAAAAATTAATTTATACCCAACCCACCTCTATGACTTTATTTTCACTCTCTCATGTTCTCGCTCAATCTTACACTCGCTTTCTCCGTGCTCTCACCTCAGTTTTGGTATAAGTTTTCTTACAATTGATTAATATGTGAGTGTTTTAGCAATATTAGTCAGGTCGGGTGTGAGTCACTCGGTCAAAACAGGTTAAAATGGTCAATTTGGGTCGAACCATTCCCAACCCACTCATTTGACGGGTCAAATATTGGGAAATGTGGATGCAAAAAGTCTGGTAAACTAATTATATTTGTTTAATCAGCTATGCGTACATAAGCGGGGCACTTGGCGAACGGATATTCCAATCCAAAGTACTTAGCAAATTAATCTTCATTATCGATTCCATTAGTTGTAGCCATCGCGATACACGCTAGTTAGACATGCAAATGGATAATACGTCGAAGTTAATTAATCATTGGAACTTTAAAAAAGAATTAACAAATGAAAGAGGAACAGTACATGATGTTGGCCGATAAACCGTGTGTTGACTAGCCTAGGTATTTTTATGTTTTTCTTCGAAGTTCGAATGGACCATAACATAGTCTTTCTTGGCTACAGTTGCGGCGGTACACCTGCAATACTGATGCTCTTAACTAACGTTAACCTATCTTTTCTGCCGAAAACGATAACAGATGTCACGATTTGTGTGGGCTTTTTTTTTACTATTATTATTATCACGTCATTATCATCACTGTTGCTGCTATTGTCAAAGATGGCGATGCAGCCAGATACGCAAACATCAACATGGTTTGGTTGACAGCACTGACGTTTCAAGAGAGCTTTCTTCTTATCCTTCGCAAGCGACAACTCGCGAGCATGTTTTGTGCTTATGTTCTCCTTTTGTCTTTGTTAACTCTGCATTTCCAGCCCCTAAAACTTCTGGTTTTCTCCTGGGTATGTGCATTAGCACGTCGCGATCGATTATCCTGTTGAATTATATAAGTGAGAAAAAGAGCAGTCAATGGACGACTAACTACTAAATGGGACACCGAAGTACACGAGACATGCATTAACCTACAACAAAGTGGAAAATATTCTTCGGACTTGGATCTATATTGGTTCGAGTTCACCTAATTAGTTGCTGCTTATGTTAATCTAATGTGTGTTTGGTTGACCTCAAACACTGTACCTTCTTCAACAACTCCCTCTATATATCCTCCATCTAAATTTCTCAACAAAAATAAGCAGCCCATATCTTTTCCCATCTCCACCAATCTGAATTAGATTCGAGATACGAAGGAAAAATGGTCTTCCACCACACTTCTCTTCAATCCAGCATAGCCACTTTCGACCTTGATCGAAGTGAGGACGACGATGTTTACTATGCCGAGCTCGAGAGGCAGATCCTAGAATTAACGGCTGAGGAAGATGAGGACGGTGGTTTTCTCAAAACCAAGCATCGGGGCAACGTCGCTAGAGCTTATAATGATGCAATGAAGGCTAATTCTTTGGCTTGTCCGAAGGGTTTGGGCCATTTTAATTCGTGGGAGAAGAAGAGCATCAATTCTTCCGTACCGGATTGCATTTCGAGCTCATGGCAGAAGAGCAATGGAACCGGTGTTTTCATTCCTAACATCGTCAAATCAAGAACACGGCATGCGTCAGGTAAGATTGAGCGATTTGTCGTGGTTTCTTGCTCTTGGGAGTGTACTTAACTTTGTCTTCCTCGAGTTTTCATCGATCTCTTTTGATTTTTGGGTGATCTTATGAGGATATAGATTGATATCGTGAATGGCGGATGTGATTGCAGATCAGAGCGCAAACTATGGGAGGAAAAGAATTTACAGGCAGGTGGATCAGAGCGAGAACAGCAAGTACTTGGCGTCGATGACTACTTGGAGGTCTAAACGAGAGATGAGGTTGTCCAGTCAAATCATGATCGAAGGAGGATCAAGGTCCATGGAATGAACTGTAGAATACAGACCAAGGTTGTGTGATATGAATCTACTTTCAGCAAATTCAAGTTTGGCCGTAGAATAATCAAACGATGGGCTAAGTGGGATTCGCGCCCGACGTCTGATCTGCAACATGGAAGATGAAGCTGTTAGATGACGATGCAGATGTACTCGAGCATTATCGATTTTGCTTTCGTTTGATCAGATGTTCGGAAAGCTAGGGCAAATCTATGTGTTGCTTGCTGTTGGCGCTGTCTCCATGCAGTGGAGCCTAATCACATAGCCCGTTCATAAATAATGTTCTTTCTGCAAACAATAATGAAGAATGTTATTGATGTATAAAGTTTGATGGTTATCGCATGTTTCTCTCACGTGCATCCATTTGCATCGATTTTTCTTTTATCGCTATCAAATAGTATCATTAGCCAAATACACAGTCGCATGGAAATGAAGAGATGTATTAAGCATATGAAACCATTTATTTCGCCTAATATGCGACATATGATCTGATCCACATAAATACCCTGATTAACCAAAATAATTATAGTCTTATCGAGGAAATAATCTGAGACCTAAAAACTTCTAGCATGCCTTCTCTTCCTCATCGCCGCCAGGCGCCCGCTTTCCCCCCTCCCTCCACCACTGTCGCATGAGCCTCGGCCCCACGCCGACATCCCCACCATCACATCCCGTCGCCGTCGCCATCATCACGCATGCGATCGTCGCGATGGCAATGGTGACAACCCGTTGCACAGATAGCCCCCTCAAGCCTAAAGTGGCCCAAAGGCTTGGGACCTCGGATCCGAGGTTGGGATCTAACATTCGAGGCTTTGGCGGCAGTGGATCTGAGGTTGGGATCTAATGAAAGGTACCTTGGTTTCTTACAGAGAGAACAATGCACCTTAGTTACCGAAGTATTTTAAGTTTACTTTATTAATTTTTTTTTCTAAAGACACAATAAAAAATAATTATCGCATCGGTATTTCACTTAAGAACTTCATCTTATAAAAAAATAAGTTACTCGTGTCATTTATGATTGATCATAAGAATTAAATTCTACTTAACGGGGACACTAACTATACAAAAAAAGTGAGTAAACAGTAGGAGATTAGCTTTGACATTCGAGCTCTGCACCAGCATTTACCAAAACACCCTTTCATTTTAGCCCAAAGGGCTCGGTGGCTTCCGACGCCCTCTAACTTGCTTTCCCAAAAGGGATAATGACACGGATCGATCATGAATTTTAACTCAATATATAATATGATCCTTAAATTTTTAATTTATGGTCTTTGAACTTAAGCTTAATGTGCAGTGTAATATTTAAACTTTTAATTTATTCAATATAGTCCCTACACTTTTAGTTCAAGTTCAAGTTCAAGTTAGTCCCCGAACTATATGAAAATACTCGATATTATCCTTTCAAAAGTTAAAAGGGATAACATTACACATTAGGTTAAAGTTGAAAGATAACTTCGAACTAATTAATAGTTGAGGGACCACATTGCAATTAAGTCAAAGTTCAATATTTCCCTTCCCAAAGCTCACCCTTATCATATGCTTCGAGTTCAAAAGCATAGGAAAATTACCCTTAACTTATTGTACCGATGTCAATTCAGCCTTAAACATTTCGATTTTCGAGTGTAATCCCAAAATTTTGCACGAAACCCCCAATGTAGTCATTTCGGCCAATTGCCACCAAAAATCGCTGACGTGGCAATACACAAGATTGTTCATGCTAGCGTCCCATGTAAGGATGGCTAATGGTGATTAAGATCCACGTCGGCCATTTGAAGGATTATATTGGAATTTCCATACAAAGGTTTTAGGATTGTGTTGGTGAAATTGAAAAGCTTTAAACTGAATTAACATCCATGTGATAAGTTCAAGACCAATTGGGAAATTAGCCCCCGGGAAAGGAAATATGAACATTTGCAAGCGACAAACAGAAGGGTTCACGGTTCATGATGTCTTTCCCTTCTTATTCCCCTTCCTTCTGGGGCCACCGACACTGTTCGCATCGATTGAAAATCCGTGAGCGCACGCTGTCCTCCGGGAAGCGTCATCAAGAATCTTCACCGTAGCGACCAAAACCGCAACCTCATCATTGCTTGTACACAGCCCTCCACCATGCCACAACATTTATGGACCTGACAACAATTGCTCCATCCCCAGCTATTTCCATTTCTTCGCAGCAAATTGGATTTTGGGTTCCCGTTTAATCGTCTCATCCAAATATGCAAAATGTGTAAAAGAGCAAAACCCGAGCTCCAATCATTAGGCTCGCCAACCCCGGCATAAGAACATAGTTCCGCCCGCACGTGTTCACGGTTAGATGATCGATATGCATTGTCGGGTATTAGATGCGGTAACGGCACTTTTAAAACTTGCACGCCGCGAAACACACGCGACAGGTCCGTTCACCCCGAAGCACGCGCCGTTTTGTCGCGAGATTAACATGTCGTGGTTCTAGCAGATTACGCGCGTGTAATGACAGGACTCGAGAATCAAAAGCTGTTGCCCCTCAATCCCATCGATTCTTCCTAACTAGCTAACCCAGTCAAAGTGAGCACGAATTCAATGCGACGCTTAATAAAGGGACGCGCACTAATGTCCAAGAACAGGCGAGATTCCTAGGACTGCTTTCCATTTGGAGACATTTCACCGACCATTTCTCTTGTGGAACCTGTGTGGGGTTCAAATATCGACCCCAAACACGGCAACCTATTTCATGCCCCCCTTCGTCTTGTGCCTCTATATATACGTGCGTGTGCTGTGTGCGTATGTTCATCGTCTTCACCTGACCAGATAGATACCTGTACGTTCGTTTCGTGATCTTGCTCCATGGACTACCCACCCTTTTTCCATCATCCCGGCATCTCGGCGGCCAAGGACCCCGCCCCACATCTCCTCAGCTTGGAGAAGGGGGAGGAGGACGACATCGATCTCTATGCTGAGCTGTGGCAACAGATCCTGCAGCTGACTTCGGACGAGGACGACAACCCAGCCGGCTCGAAGAATCAAGGCCCGTGCCCGGTCGCTGCTGCGCCGCCACCTCCCGTGAGCTGTTTTGATTATCGGATGATCAACATGAACGTCGAGCCGTCGACACCAGTTTGGCCGCTCAGCCCGCCGAGGAGCGCAAGTGGGACAGGAGTGTTCATTCCGAGCGCTGCCGCGACGGGAAGAGGGCATAATCAAGGTGTGTCTCTAGGCCGCTTCTTCCTTTTCTGATGGAAAACGATTGATTGGATCTTCTACTCTGGCTAGATAGGAACTCGAGCGTAACACAAGCATTTGATCCTGCTCTGACTGCTGTGATATCATTTCTCTTCCTTGGTATGCAGGAATAGGGGCCAAGAAGAAGAAGAAGAAGGCCAAGAAGCAAGTAGAGAACAAGTGAACTCGAGCCGCCACGGCGATCCGCGCGGATTGCCGCAAAGATATCATGGCAACTATTATGGCAGTTTAATAAATAGAGAATAAGTTGTTTTCTTACTCTGGAACATGGTTGATAAGGGAAAGAAACATGAGATATTTGACAACCAATCACCTACTTTTGCCCAAAGTGCAAATGCAAAATGTGCTTCCAGTGCTTCCCTTTTCTCAAGATTATTCTCGAAGCCGTAAACCATGTGGAACTTTTTTCGACTAATATAGCTTTCATATAAATCCGGCCCGGATCGCTTTAGTTGCAGTCAGTGGTCATAAGTGGATCCCCACTAGAAACGTTAATTTCAATCAAAACTAATAATTACAATCAGAAGAGTTTAGCAGAACAGATGTTTTCGGTCCTAGGACGAGCTAACCATAACGAACTTAGAGCTCGGAGACGCGAGATGTAGTCGTTGATAACGAGAAGAGCGCGGGCTGCTTGACGGGTCGTTAATATACGATGCATCTGTTGGAGCGTTTGCTGTCTCAAGAGGTCAGCCTGTGAGAGAAGGAACAAAAAGAAATGAGTTTCACGCGAATAGATCTTCCTCGCACATGCAAGGTTTTCTTCTAAAAGATATAGATAATATCAAATACAGTAAGCATAACTTCAGATGTTTCGAAAGACATGACTTCTGTGATTAAAGTAGCACCTGGTGAACGAAGTTTTCAAGAGTGGCCAATTTGCCCATCGCAATAGCCATTTGGCCCATGTATTCTGCGACATTTCCCGAAGCAGCAGGACTCAGTGTGGTAGAAGAAAGTGTCTCCACGAGAGATTGCTGCAGAGCTTCCATTCCCTGAGATAAAGCATCTTCAGCCTGTTGCGAAGATTGCTGCAGATTACATATGCCCATCAACTGTTGTTCCGTCAAAGGCTCAAGGTGGTTCCCAAGTATCTGAAGGTCCAAAATTTTGCGGACAGCAAAAGATTAATTCCCACAACACCCTTCTATCTTAGTCAACGGCAGAGGAGCTTGTAAAGAAATCGATCACCTTGAGAATTTCAGATGATCGGAAACCGCCCAACCACATGAAACACCTCTCGGTGGGCGTCTTCCACATGCCGGAGAGTATGTGGAACACATCGGCCTTTGCACCTATGTTCTTCAGTCTGAATATCTCATCGTAGTGAACCATCACAGCATCCACAAGTATCCGGAGTTCACTATCGTTCAATTGGGAGTTCACTCCGGATCTTAGGTCATTGATCAGCCGTTGATGCTCATTAAGCCACCGAGTATAGTCGGTGTCAAAGGCCATGGCCCCTGAAAGACTAAAAATGTGAGAAACCACTTGGTCAAACTTTCAAGTAAATCAATTTGAAATATCGAGTAATCCCATCAGTAAAACCCTTCTTCAGAGAGCATCCCGTATGGTCAATGTAATGAGAAAAACAAGAAGATCCCCTAACATGCAATACTTCCCACAAAATGAGCCGATAGAACCACCATGACCTGCAACCATATGCATAGATGAACGCATAGTCCACAGGCAACATCTGCAACATGTTTCCATTTCCAGATGCGCCGGATGACATCATTTACCACCGGAATTCGCTCAACCTAAGCTAAAGAAATTTCTCCTTTTCTCTTCATTTTTGTATTAACTACATAACATCAATTGAGTCATTTAACCAGTAATCAGAATAACTATCAAGAGCCAATATTATCTCTTCCATACTATGAGAAGACCAGTGTTAGTCAACTTCTCAATGCAGGCAACAGGAACACATACTTCGAGTTAAATGTATAGCAGTACTTTGATCTTTCAATATTAATTAGCAACTGTTTATTGATCAGAAATGGACAGAAAAGACCACGCTGGTCTGAAAAGAGAAGTGCAGGTGGAGACAGACATGAACTGCACCAAATAGATGGACCGCAGCAGCTTAAACCCTGGGAAAGAAACTCAAAAAAACAAGGGACTAAAACCTTTGCTTCTCATCCTCACCATTGCCAGTGGCAGCCATATTATGACTGAGATCCCCAGGAATTCCAGAAGCAACTAACATACCCTGCATGGAAAACAAAATCCGAAAAAAAAAATGAGTTCTTGAACTTCACAAGCTGAGAATGAATAAACTTTCCACATGCAAATATTGAAACTTATCTCACCTGCTGGCGGGCTCGTTGAAGCTCCTGTTCCAGTTGCATAAGCCTGAGCCTACTATTTTCCAGTTGCAGAACATATGCCTACAAGAAACCAAAAGGAAAAATTAATCCTAGTACCAAACTTCCAATACATCCCCTATCAGATGAATTATATCCAAATTCCTTAAATTCGAAAGCTCGACAAACAGATCAAGTTGTGATACTGTTCTTAGAAATCCTCTTTGAGAGAGAGATCCCCAGATCATTCAGAATTCTGACTTGAGTTGACACCTCGGCAGCTATTCCACCATCTAACCAAGTTCAGAATACTTATGAAAATTGAAATTTTTAAACATTGAATAATAGCATATTGAAACTATGCAGATTATCAGCCTCCGAATAAAGTAGATATTGGTTTTACAGATAAGAAAAAATGCTAAGATGGAGAAGCTTGTAGATGCCAAAAATCACTTGGTGGTTTTTATATAATCAAAACTTCCAAAAGATGAAAGCACAAGGACACATAGTGGTTCGACAAAAAAAAAAAGGACACGTAGTGAATAAAACCTCCCCTCTCTCGCAACAAGGCCATTCAAATTCCATTGAAAAATTGCGACCAAAAAAGATTCCACCGAAATCTAAGTTATCCATCATTTGCTTTACACTTTGCTCTTCCAATTTGGAAGATAGAGAGCTGATGGAGACTCGATCATGACACGAATATAAAAGAACCATGAAAGTACCTTCTTTCTAAGTCGACTCTTCCTCGCAGCTTCTCTATTTTGGGCCAGTCTGCGGAGCGTCTGAAGCAAAAGAGGCACGAGAGGTTTACTAACACTCTAAATCCACACATAGCACCCGCTCTAGCAACCAGAACACAGTGAAAACATACAAAACGGGGACCACCTTAACATCACTCATTCTCATTTTAGGTTGATCCGCAGAGTCAACAGCCACGAGCGCTCCTCGCTGAACCCTATAAAACTGCATACATAAATATGCAGACAAGCATTATCTCAAGAACATTGAAACCCCTTCCACTTTAATATGTTTACAACTCCCCATGAAAATTGATACATTTCGTGTACCCAAGTTGATCAGGGGATAAGCCAAAACTACACCCATCTGCCGTCATAACTTGAAAAACAGACAAAAAGAAAGGATCATAAGATAGCAAAACTTGCAAGAGAATAAGCGGAGAAACATTGTTTACATGGCGTTTGTCATCAATGTCAACATCTGTAGATGTATCAGTCTGTTGGCTGTTGTCTGGAGCTGCCATGCCCGAGTCAGCCCAGTTCTCAATTCCCTGCACATTCGCTAATGACCCACCGTTTCCTCCTCCTTTCTCATAAATCTCACCCGTTTCCACACACCCTCCTCCTCCTCCTCCTCCTCCTCCTGAAGACACTGTCACTACTCCCGAAGAGCTCATGCACTGTGCAAAAAATCACAACAAGCTCAGAGATCGTTCTTCTTCACAATGCCTAAAAGTTGCATATCACAGAGAGAGAGAGAGATTGAGAGGGAGAGAGAGAGAGAGAGAGAGAGAGAGAGAGAGAGAGAAGAGGTGGGTGGAGTTTAGGAGGCACCGTGTTCAAGCCTCCATAGCTCAGATTGTTTGCAACAAAAGCGATGCTGTTGTTCGGTTTAAGGCTGAAGGCAGAACCTACGTGTATTTAATATTAGGAATCGGTTAGAGCAACAGAAAGCCAGCCAAGAAAGAGACCAAAAGGCCAAGCTACTGCATTTTAAAAAGAAACCCTCAACGAACATATGAATTTCCCAAAAACAGAGAGAGAGAGAGAGAGAGAGAGAGAGAGAGAGAGAGAGAGAGAATACTTGGGCTTAAATCAACAGCATCTTCATGATGAAATGCAGCAACGGACTGTTGGAGCTCGCCGAAATCCGCGAACCGGGTCTGGTTCCGGCTCATCACATCGTCACCTCTGTTTCATCCCTCGAAAAAAAACAGAGAGACACACTTGCATTCACTAACGTATCACCTCCCAAAACCCAAAACCTTCGAAAAGCGGCCATCGCTCGAATTCACCCGAAAAAGGAGAGAGACGAAGGGAGATGGCAGAACCTGAGAAAGAAGGAAGCTTGGCAATATATGTCGGTGTTCGTTGGAGCTGCTTTGAAGCTCTGCATGTTTCTTTCGCTCTACAGTGTCACTCTCTCTCTCTCTCTCTGTCTCACTCTCTCTCTCGCTCTAACAACAGAGACACGAACAAGGACAGAGAGAGAAAACGGGCATGGGGTGAGATCACGAAATCATGTTCGAGAAGAAAGAAAGCACGGAAAGAACAGAATCAGAGGAGCCCAAGAAGCAGAAAAAACGAAATCTTCTGGCTGTATCTTTAACAACAGGATAGCGCATCAGTACGGCTTCGTTTCTTGAATAACACTTAAAAAATTTACGAGGCCAAGCCCCTTTTATTATTGCTTTCTGACTCGGGATTTCCGTTTCCCGATGCGCACCCCTCAAAAATTTCTCCCTTTTTCCTTTTTTATCCTAGTGCTTCCCTATTGAACCTCGCTCGCCTCTCTACCCTCTCCCTCCTTCCTCCCATTTGCATGATGATGGAAGGAAAAGTTCTCCTTGAGGTATATATGATGATATGATTTGGCCATGCACCATCCGCGAATAGAAGTCCATTGGAATACCACCAGCCTTATTCCAAAGGCTAATGCAAGCTAAAGTTTCAGATAATAATGGAGCCCAGTGGTGGAGAATGGTGGTCAATTCGCGATTTAAATTAAGCCCACATGAGCCAAAAAAGTGAAACTTTCAGTGACCAAACTTTATTCCACATGCGTGTCGACTCGCCACCGGTTGCCACCAGTCAAACGAGATTCTATTTCCAGTTATTAAATGCGAGGAAGGCAAAGGAAAACTGCAGTAATCACCTTAATGTCTTCTGTTCTGCTGAAAGCAACACGCGAACGAGCGATCTAGAAGACTTTTTTTGAATAACTACATGAGAAGGCATTATCTGGGGCAAAACTCATTCATTAGTCATCACGCTTTAGTCGATTCTCTCATCAAATCACTAAGCTTTAATTATAATCGCCACTTGTGCCATATTTTGATTAAGTGATGCACTTTAACTTGAATTAGACTAATTTTCTAACAGAGTGCCGACTACTTTAGCGCCATGTGGAGGCCAAATTGCGTTCGTGAACTCGGGCACAGGTGAGCACATCATTGGAAAAACCAAGCGGACCCTATTCAAAATGCATCGAATGTAAAGAAATTATAGATTACTACTACATTTTCTTGTACGGGCGAGGAAGTCATCTGATCCAACCTCATAGATTAGGCAATTATGCAGGCCAAAACTAGCGTCCAGGGGTCAAACGCAAAATTTATTCGCATGTTGTAAGCGCGAGGAATTGAAACCGGTGATTAAAGTCATTTCAGTGACGTTAGTTTCGAAGTTAAACCCCACTAACTTCAGCGACCGTCGAGGAAATATCTTTCAATTTTCGGACGTTTACTTCTTCTTACTACGTAAATTTTTAATGGCTACTTCGAAAGTCAAATCTTTCTTGGATCATCGAAAGCAAGAGCTACGAGGACACCTGTCAAGTGCCGACACATAAACATGTCGATAAATCATGAAGTCGCATTACTGCCGCAAGCATCTTTCAGCTTCATTGCATTGATCTTGCAGCAAGTGCATCAGAAATTTCTCCTCTTTCTTTTACAGTCTTTCACGAGTTTGGCCAGGCCACGCACCGCAAGAGGAGAGCGAGGAAGGAAAAAAAAAAAAAAAACCACAGAGAGACCAGAACCCAAGAAGCAGAGTACCTCCTCCTCTGATCCCCCTGATTCTCTCTCTGTGCTCGGTTTGATTCTTCTGTTTGTTTCCATCTCTCAGTCTCCCTCTCTTTCTCTCTCTCTCTAGAGCCTAGCGATGCTCTCCCTTTTGATTCCCCCATCCCTCTCCCTCTCCCTCTCCCTCCCCCTCTCTATCCAGGAAGAGTTAGTGTACAGTACACGTAAGTCTCCAGCTCCGAGCTAAATGTCAGAGGAGAAAGGATGATGGGATGCGATCTGAGAGAGAGAGAGAGAGAGAGAGAGATCTCAGAGGGAGACTTGGCAATAAGTACGGGATAGCAAACGAGACAAAAGAAAACAAGAACAGTACGATCTCGATGTGGTCGTTATTTATTACGCTGGGGTGGGCTGCCGCTTATGTGTGGGGGGAGAGGTTAATAAAGGCCAAGGCATTGCTTGAACGAAACCTCTTCATTATGCGGGGACACCGAGGTGAGGGCCTTCATCGGATCGCAGGGACTGTCCCCGACATTTATCCCCCCCCCCGCCCCCAATATCCCAAAAGTCATTCCAAACCCGCCCCTAGCAACAGTTCTCGGGAAAAAAAAAAACAAAAAAGAGAGAAAATTCCGAATAAAAATACCGATAGTCTTCGTTTTCTTAAATAAGAACATAAAGTGAACTTTTATGTGAACTTTTATGTTAAACAAAAATCTAAAGTGGCCATGGCTGTTTCAAATAAGGGCCCGACCTCGCCGGTCGCCGGCCAGCTAAATATCCCGACCGATCATGGGCATTTTCGTCCCGAGATAATTTCATTTTTTTAATTCTTTATTACTCGTTTCTCGTTTCTTTTTTTTTTTCTTTCCCGTGGCTTTCGAGGGCAGCCTCGCCCATGGTGAGGATTGCCTTGCCAGCGGCCGGCGGGGAAGAAAGAAAAAATCGGAAAAGGTAAAAAAGAAAGAAAATTCAAAATGTAAAGGACGAAAATGGCTTTGACCATTCGGAAATTCGAGCCATTTTTTGAAATCGAAATAACCACCCCAAACCCTTATTTGAAAAAATGATGGTACTTCAAGGTTATCTTTGAAACAAGGTCTATTTGAAGCTCTTATTTAAAAAAATGAGGATACTTCATGCTTTTATTTGGAATTAAAAAAAAAAGTTCTTTATGTCGATAATAACACAAATGGTTCCTAAAATTTTATCTAATATGTAATATCATCCTTGAATTTTTAACTTGTTCAGCGTAATTCTTAAACTTTAACCTTATGTACAATGTCATCCCTTGACTTCTAGCATGTTTAACGTGGTCCCTAAACTTTTGATAAATGTTCAATCTTGTCCCTAAATTATATGAAAATATCTAACGTATTGACAACATTGGAATTTTTCATCTAGTTCGTGGACTAAATTGAATATGTATCAAAAGTTCATGGACAATATTGAACAAGTTAAAAGTACATGAACGACATTGCACATTGAACTAAAGTCCATTGATCATTTGTGTCATTTTCCTTTCTCTAAATAATTGCATTAAAATTGCGATATAATTATTGCAATAACAAGTTACTTGCATCTTTGTTTGTGATTTTCCAAACTCAAATCAATGACCAGACTTAATTTATTCGATGTTGAGCTTGAATCAATTTTGGCTATTATTCGCGTTATCAGAAATGGCAATTTGCAAGCAAACCGTTCTTTTCTTGAGCATGATATTTTTAAAATAGTACCTTTAAAGATCCAAAAACCGGTATCCTATAATACATTGACCCTAATCAAATTTTCACCTCACAAAAAATCTCAAATTGGTATCCACAACCCGAATCTACCCTCAATATTAATATTCTGTCAAATGTCCTCACCGAATCGACGCGTGTCGACATGGGTGGATCTTCCACGTCGCAATTGTCATTCTCCTCATCGAATCCGTCTTTCAATCGTTTGCCACGCTTGTTCAACACGTAACGAGACATTGGATGCTGACGGAGAGTAGATCAAGGCTTGGATATCAGTCTAGGTTTTCCGTGAGATGAAAATCAATCTTGGATAAATGTATATATGTGGCGTACCAGCTTCCAATCTTCAACTATGATAACGCTATTTTTCGGTACAAGGCTTTAGGGATGAATATGGTTTCAAGATAGAACTTGGAACTGGACAGATACCTGAGAACTGGACCAATGGAAACTTGTCTAGTTTCAAGTTCCAAAAATCAGGGAACCTATTTCGACGGATAGGTTTTAGGTTTTAAGTAGGTGGAACCTGAAATGAGTTTTTGTGTTTTTCTTGATCTATGTCTTTGCGTAATCTTGCAATATTTCATAGTGTCCAATAATCAGTGTATAATCTGGAATGACTGATATGAATTTTCATATTATGATGCTAATGTTTTTATATTTTTTAAGTGTTTAACTATCAGTTGTAATCGGTGGATTGTAGCGATAAATGATTATCATAAAAAGGTGATGTTTAACTGCAAATAATAAAAAGCGGAACCCTGGTAGACTCTGCAACCGATACTGAAACCCGTGACAATATAGGTTTCAGGTTAAAAAATATGCACGATAGGTTCTAGATTCATAAAAATAAGAAATTTATTCCGATGGGCCGGTTTCAAATAAAACTTGTACGGACCAGCCGCTCACCCATCCGAGACTTCCCACGTTTATGTCTTGGGACTGCCGCTCCTAATTTCAAATGTTTGAATATTTGGGGCAAAAAAACGTCGAAACACCTAAGAAAAGAACTTTATACTCGTCCATTAAATACGTTGCCGTCTCGGCCCCGGAAACTGTAGATTTACAAAGTCACACCAATAATGATGATGATGCAATCGAGCTTTGACTATGTCCTGAAGAGATATTTTGTTTTTTTTTTAATTTTTTGATTTTATTTTTCTCTCCAATGACGTGAGCTTGAAATAAATTACGGTGGCGACGCACCGAGATTCTTTCATTCGCTGACGTGATCGGACGTCCCAATTTAAATGAAGTTTATTCGAAGTGCTAGAAAAAGGACAACACACGTCTTTTGCGTGCACCCTTTATCTCCTGCGTTCCAATCGTTCCCGACAAGCAATCGCCCGAGCTCTTAGCCCACGACAAGTTACATCCATGAAATTAATTTTTTTTTTAGTAAAGAATAACAACACAAATAATTTTTGAATTTTGATCAATACGCACTGAACTTTTAATTTGTTCAGTATAGTTCCTGAAATTTAGACTAATATTTAATACGATCTCTAAATTTTTAATTTATTCAAGCATATGTTTAATGTATTCCTTGGATTATATGAAAATATTCAATGTAATTTCTGAATTTAAATTAATTAAAGGACTACATTTAATATATAACAAAAGTTCAGGGATAATATCGAACAAATTAAAAGTTCAAGGACTACATTATACATTAAATTAAAGTTCAGTGACTACATTAAATAAATTAAAAGTTTAGGAACCATATTACACATTAAACTAAAGTTCATGGATAATATGTGCTATTTCCCCTTTTCATAATTGCGAAGTCCAATGAGAAAAAAAAAGGGAAAAAACAAGTACTCATTGGCTTGTTCCTAAAAAAAATTCGTGGGAAATGACTTGTGATTCCAAAATCAATTTTATTTATTAATGATAATATGTTATGAGAGGTTGATATCGATTTCCTCATATAAAGGAAACAGTAAAGCTTTTTAAAGAACAGAAAAAGAATTCCTAAAAATCTAACACGTTATTAGGCCCGTTTGATTCAACTTTGGGGAAATACATTTGAAGGAATGCAGATACCTTTGGGCTAAAGTGATTTTTCAAAATGCAAATAGTATTTGGTAAGTATTTTTTAAAATCAACTTGGGCTAAAGAATTTTTGCTAATTTCTTAAAAAAAAAAAAAGCTCCGATCGAGCTAAACCACCGGCCAAATTTAGTAAATTACCAATCGCCGACGACTATATATGGTCGTCAAGCCACCACTACTTTGGGGTCATGACCGACCGGCGGCTCTTCGCCTTGGGGATCGCGCGACTCCGACGACCGCGACCTATGGTCGCCGGGGTCGCGTGACCCTCAGGCGACCGTCGCTTGGGGGTCGCATGACCCTAGCGATCGCCGCCTGGAGGTAATTGCTTGGGTCGCGGGACCCGGGCGACACCCGAGGTCCGGCGACCCCTGGTGGCGGTCGCCAGGGTTGCGCGATCCCCATGCGACGATCGCCTAAGGGTTGCGCAACCCCGGCAACCGCCACCTAAGGTTGTTTGACTTTGGGCGATCACCTGGTCAGGTAACTCGTGCAATACTGTTTAAATACGTGACCGATGATCGCTTAGATGTCGCTGTTTTGGTCACAACCCCGGGCGATGCTCAAGTCCAAGATCGGCGGCGGTCGTCGGGGTTGCGCAATCCCCAAGCGACAATCGCCTAAGGGTTGCGCAACCTCGGCAACCGCCACCTAGGGTTGTTGGACCTTGGGCGGTTGCAAGCGTTGCTTGGGTCGCGCGACCCCGGTAACGCCCGAGATCCGACAGATGCCAAGGTCGGGCGACGCTAGCCCTCAGGCCGTGGTCCCCGAACCTCGATCTGGGGAAGATGAACAGTGTAAATTACATTCCTAAAATGCAACTTTCCAAAGCACCTCCGGTGAAGCATTGGCCAAAAGTCTCTCAAGGAGCATTCCAAATGTAATTAATCTCCCTAAAGTGAGTAAAAAAATTAGCCAAGCGACTTTAAAGTTCAAATGAGCATTTCAAATGCCGAACAAAATGGGGCCAATATTTGTCGGACTCGGACAAAAAACGACGTCGTGCTGTGCGGGCAGGCAACTTCAAAAACAAATTTCTCCCGATTCTTGTCCCGGGTCACAAGTCATATAAAGCTCGGCTGGTGCTTCCGTGGCGCCCGCCATCCTGGTCTCCTCCTCCTCCTCCTCGCACGCCGAAGAAGAAGACCATGCTGTGATGCGACTCTTCTCATCCTCGGCGTGACCCGGACGCGACGACGGTCCATCTCGCATTTCCTCTCCGTCGTCCTCTCCTCCCCGTCGCTCGCCGCTTCTTTCGCTCCGGAGCTCCGCGAAGATGAGCTCCATCTTGCAGGTAATCCCCGTTCGTTCCGCGCGCATCCTTCGGTTCTTTGATCGCGTTTGGCCTGGCCGTGACTGACGAGCTGGACCGTGTTTCGTGCGTTGCGCGTTCAGGGGTTCTCCAAGTCCCTCGCCATGACGGTGCTCTCTGAGATCGGGGACAAGACGTTTTTCGTTGCCGCGGTGAGTCCCCGTCGTTGTGATTCGCTTCTCTTCTGTTGACTGTTTGGTCGCTCTTGTTTTTCTCGAGTTGTGTGGTCCGTGGGGATTCTGTGTAGGCGGAATGAGATTGATTTGAGAGGCGGTAGCGATTCGCCTGCTCATGTGAAGGAGGGGGTTAACTCTTAGATTGGTGTCTGCTTGTTTGTGTTAAGAGAAATTATTGGAAAGGACTCGATTCCTACAACTTTACGAATTTAAATGGAGCACTGTGTTCCCTTGTTCCTCAAACATAAAAAGCTCCAATAGTTTTAGCTTTGGCAAAATATGATGTCGATTCAAATCTTAACTCCACAAAGTGCTCTTTCCTACCACATGTCCATAATCCCGACAGAGGTACTTAGAGCTAAAGACGTGGAGGGCTTGCTAGGCTCTCAAAATGGCAAATTGAATTTATGTGATGAATATGTTAGGAAAGACTCTGGTGCCTATTTCTACATGGCATGGTTTGTGTCGAGAATTTAGAATTGCCTCCACCTACGAAGGTGTGATTCCCGGGAGTAGTAGGGGTGGACCTAGGGGCCTGGCATTGGCAGTGGCTGCCACCTCCTGGCAACTGGGTGCTTCGTGTAATTTTTTGTAATAAATTTCGATGTTATCTTTATCTTCTGGTAAATCCTTTTTCCCCCTTACCCATGTCAACAATGGAAAATGGAAATTCTCTGTCCTTGAGTGTTCTTTTCTCTATATCATTGGTGTATTAGAAATGCATCGAACTTTCTATCTTCCTAGTGAATCTTGAAGTACATTGGATTATAGATGCATCTGTCCATTCTAAAATGCTTCATATGTGCATTCCTAGATCTTGGCAATGTGCCATCCAAGAAGACTTGTTTGGTCAGGTTGTTTGGCGGCTTTGATCGTAAGTGTTTTTTATTAACTGTTGCATACGTAGTTTTGCACACTCTTTTTGGCAATCTTTGATTGATAAGTGCTGGGGTTTTCATTGATGTGTAGGTAATGACTGTTCTATCTGTTCTCATTGGTTGGGCTGCTCCCAATTTGGTATGAACTTCATTTGCTTGTTCTTCTTTCTATATTCTCTTCAAAGGTTATCATACTGTCTTTTAAGTGAATGTAGTGATCATTCGGACTTCTGACCTTTCAAGAGACCGGAATCTTGCTTAAATGAGTAAATATTTTACTGAAGACTTGGATATTGTGCAGGAATACAGTTGTAATGCCTAAATGACTTGTATTGTAGTATTCAAGCTGTTCTGCTTTTGATTCTGCATTTATCCAATCTTTCTCGCATCTCTTTATCTTAATTAAATGTGAAAAAATCGAACTCCTTTACTCCTTTCTAACCATTTACACCCAAGCACTTTGCATCATCTCGTGTGTTACATTCTGTTGTGAAATCCAACACAGAATATTTTAGAGTGCATCAGACTAATATCTCAAATTTGATTATCCATATAGTCTAGCTTCTGTTCTATTCGATGAGGCACCTGGGTCAGACAGGGGCCAAGCCAGTTGTGTCCAAGATCACTCTTACAATCTAAGCTACAGGTCTTTTAAGGTTTAAATCCACATTTTCTCTTTTAGCATTTTCTGATTCAGAGTGTTATGGGCTCCACGGCACTGGATGTAAGCTTTGTGGTCTTTGGCTCTGTCAAGACCCTTAAATAGATAGCAGCCAAGAGTAGAGGTAAGCTAGCAAGACAAAGTAACAAAGTAGTCTACACTTCTTCTGATTATCTTGATTGTATGATTATCTTCTTAATTTTTTTCCACATCATTCCATGGAGCTTATGAGCTTGGATCAATTTGTTGGGTCAACTACTTGTATCCTATATGTTCTCCTGTTCATTCACTGCCATAAATGTTTCAAGACACAGTCTCGTTTGGTTCTGCTTATCTTCTTTGAATGGAGCATGCTGTGATCTTGCAGCCTTTACCTTGCAGATTTCTCGGAAGGGGGCACATCATGTTACAACGTTGTTGTTCTTTGGGTTTGGCTTCTGGTCTCTGTGGGAGGGATTCCATGATGGAGGGTATACATCTCTTTTCTTTCCTTTTATACTTTTTGATATTTCATGTGTTGCTGAAACCTATATTGCTGCCATTCTTTACAAGGAAAGGAGTAGTTTGATTCTCATTTTCAATGAAAGTAGCTTTTAATGCTGAACGTAATTTCTGTTTCATTCAACAGAGACGCTGAAGAATTAGATCAAGTTGAAGCGGAACTGGTTAGTTTAACACTAATATAAGTTTGCCCATACTTAAAAGTTCAATCAGTCCCTTTTGACTTCACCTTTTACGTTTCTTAGGATGCTGACATAAAGAAGGCCAATGCAGGAGCAAATAAGGAGAGTGACAAGGTGATCAACAAAATTTCCTTACCAGATTGAAGTCGTAACTTGCTTAACTCAAACTAGGTGACTATTCATTGGCTCCATGACCTTTTCAATGTTAATATGTGAACAATGCCGACAACTCCATCAAACTGTAAGTATCCATTGACAATGCCTCCATATGCAAGGCAAAGGGAAGAAAAGAAGTCATCTTTGCTCACTGATGTGGATCGGTACTTCTATGCCCTGAACAACTCCAAGATTGCTTTTTTTCTAAAACAACAGGACGGGGAAAGAAAAAACAATGACACCAACCAAGGTCTTCATTACTTTGGACAATTATAATCAAACCCAAGCAGCAACCACCCCAGCAGCAGAAACTGTGTTTGACCAAGAAACTGCTAGCGTTTCCTTGTCTGTACAAAATGAAGTCATTTGGGAATTAATTTGCATATGATTTCATCCTTTCACTGTAGCGATTCAATTCCATTGTTTCTACCGCATAGTAGTACTTGTTCCACCCACAAATCCTTCGAATATACTGAGGATTCCCAGTTTCCCAGGTTGATGATGCAGTGAAGAAGCAGAGAAGACCATTTCTCTCACAGTTCTTCTCTCCAATATTTTTGAAGGTTTTTGACTTTTCCAACTACAGTGCATGTAAAGTTTAAAAAAGTTGAACCTTTTCCTGATGAAGTAGTTCCTTCCCTTGCTGCAGGCTTTTTCTCTCACATTCTTTGGTGAATGGGGTGACAAGAGCCAGGCAAGTGTCTCCCTGAGGAAGCTGATAATTTATCTTATTCCCTGATCAAATGGACATTTCGGTGATTGTGTTGATAAAATTCCTTTTCAGCTAGCAACCATTGGATTGGCTGCAGATGAGAATCCATTTGGTGTCGTTCTTGGTGGAATACTGTAAGATTCATCTTTATCTATCTAGCTATTACATCAGGGGAATTGCCTGTGCTTTATTGACTATTGGGCAGGCTTTGTGCTTTTCTTGTATATCTAGCAGCCACAGGCTCCACACACACCCCCTCTCACCCCTCCTCCTATCTTCCCAGACCACACGCAAACATTTTAAAGAAAGTCAGTGAATAGATTGCTTAGGTACTAGTATGGCCTAGCAACAAATGTCATAACCTCCTGAATCGCAGTCATGCGATCTGTGACATATTTGCTGGAGGATTATATTTGGTGGAGTTTTTGGGCACATAAGTTGGGCTGACATTAATATGTTTTTGTTTGCTAAGGGGTTACTTTTTGATGGAGTTTTTATGCATATAAGTGTGGTCCAACTATTTCTCAATGGCCCATCATGCTTGTCTACACTTAAGCACTGCCAGGCCAGCCTTTCCTTTAGACTTTTGTTTGTAAAAATCTTCTGTTTTAACTGTGATGGGATGATTTTGGAAGAAAGCACTATGATCATGGAGAATTGGAAATTTAGTATGTTTTTCAGAAAGATTGTACGCTGCGTGAAGTTGGACCAGTTTGAGATTCTTTATAGAGCTTTGGAGTAAGGAGCTGCTGTTCTTTATTTTCCAGATCAATGCTCGGGGAAAATGGATGGGCCATGTCATGTCATTGTACTTGTGTTCTAAGATTCTAGTGGAGCTAGGTCATTTCTCAGATGCATGTTGGGGCATTGGAGTAGAAATGAAAATGGGCCTGTTAACATGGTACCGGACTTCTCTAAGGAGTTCTGGTTCCAGTATTCAAGAACTTTTATTGGCTTCCATTTGCTCTTATGTCACATATCCTCTGCCGTACTCCATGTCAAAACTCGTGTTCCCCACTAAACGCACATCCTTGTATCAAGGCAGTATTTGTATGGGTTGCTCATCATATGTTTCCCCCCATTCATATTCCATTCAGCCTTTCTTTTTGCAACAGATAATAAGTTATTTCCATACATCAGTTAACTGTAATTTGTGAATGGCATCGTGTTGTCGTTTCTCAGTGGACAAGCATTATGCACTACTGTAGCTGTTGTTGGAGGGAAAAGCTTAGCAGCTCAGATATCTGAAAAATTTGTAAGAAGTGCTGAGTCCTGTCTGCATATGTATCTTCACTTCTATGGACAAACGTGTGACTCCAACATTTATCTTTCTTTTCTTCAGGTTGCCCTCTCGGGTGGAGTTCTGTTCATCATTTTTGGGATTCAGTCTTTCCTTTCTTCCGTGGAACCGTGATGCATGCCTCCCAGTGGTAAGCTGTTATCTTTTATAAATCTACCTGTAAAATTCCAACTACCACTTGACTCAAGCATGCCGTAAATAGTTTTTTTAATGAGGATCAGGACAACTCGTCATGTGATTTGGAACAATGTGCTGTTGTACATAAGGCTCCTTCTTACGTATATGAACTCAACTCTGTCTTACATGTTGCTTGCAGATCAGACCATGATAGCTCTGGGACCTTGATATAGTTATGAATGTCGCTTTTGAGGCTTGATTACTCACAGCGAGAAAACAACATTGTTTTTATTCATGAAAATTCATGCAGAAGGCTACCTATAAAGGCAAGGCTTGGCTTAACCTGTGGTCCTCTTGTGCATGAATAAATTGGTTCTTTTGTTGTAACCTACATAGACGATCCATTTGTGAAGAGGATAGTGCGTCCTCTCTTTCTCACACCCATATGTGCAGTACAAGTGAACATCATATAGTCCTCCTGTGCATGAATAAATTGGTTCTTCTGTTGTAACCTACATAGATGATCCATTTGTGAAGAGGATCCTGTGTTGTCTCTCTCTCTCTCTCTCACATATGTACTGTACAAGTACACAGCATACCTAAGAATGCTAGACTGTTTATACGGTTGTTATGCCTGGACTGCAGATTTAGTTCTTAACAAATCTATTCACTTGATACAATCTGTGAATGTCCTAGTTCTTGGATTGGCTTAGTAAGAAGGTGAGCCTGAGAGCACTAGTGTTCCCAGGAAAAGCTGATGCACTCATTCACGTGTCCACTTTATGACTAGTGAACTTCATATCTCAGCTGAAAGCTTTTGGACTACCGCATTCTAGTAATTGGATTTCACCATTGTCAATTCATTTCCGAGACGATATTTCCACATGCTAACCTAGAATGATCACGATGCAACAGATAGCAGGTTTTGCTAAGCAATAGTAACGATCATGATATCTCACTATATGGCAGGCCAACGCAAGCAGCTTATTTGCCTGCGTTCTATTTGCTTTATATATACACAGATGAACTTATACCATGTGGCACAACCCTGGCTTCACACCTAATAAAATTTGCCATGAATGTGAACCAATCTTGGTATGCCCCATAAAATGGTCCAGCTTAGCATGCATTGGAGAAATAAAGGGATGCTATATCGTGGCATGCCCCATAAGACCGGATTAATCACATCATACTCTTCTTGTAATTCTGCCTTGTTTTGCTAGTATCATGCTTGTGCTTCTCGATTGTCGCTTCAACATCTTTATAGTATCATTTTTCCAGTTTCCAAACGCGTGATGCTTGATTGCGTATGAAGGAACTGTTAAGGAATATGCTCGAACCTTCTATGTTGGGGATTGCCTCTCGGAAGAGGGGCAATTCAACATTGTTTGCGCAGACATAAACACCGACTTCATAGGTGAAACGTCTATTTTCCCCGGACAAAGAGGGGCGGGCTTTATTGTTAGACCGTGCTTCAAGCTTCCTTGAATGCTCCTGCACTGCAGCACCCGGGGACATTCAAGAAAGGATAACTGAGTGACCGTTTCCTTGGCGGTAGCCCCCCTATCTCTCTCTCTCTCTCTCTCTCTCTCTCTCTCTCTCTCTCTAGTCATGATGACTCACGACCAAAATGAATAGTAGGAGGGCAGACGGAGATTAGCATAAGCAATGTCTTTGGATAGTTATGATGCGTTCATTCATCAATCATGCGCGAAAAATGCACCAACAACAATGTACGATTTCGGGCAAATTGAGAGGCCTTGTGGAAATATGTGGCAAAGTGACGAACGGGTTTCAGTCTTCCGACGATTAAGCCGATGTAAGAGACAAATCTCGGGAAAGCAAAGCGCAATTGTCCAAAAAAAAACTAAAGCGCAATGCATTATCTCTCCATGCTACCCATTAAAACACCCGAACATGGCCTGCACCGTGCTGATCCCTTAGACTCGAATGATCCTTCACTTTGACATGCCAATTACTATAATAACTTCAGGATCTGAATCCGGAAGCTGCTTCGGGTAACAAGTGGTCGAGTACATTTTCAAGCATTTAGACTCTGTTTAATTTTTGGAAAACATTTTTCTCAATTTTACGGCCTTCAGTTTGCTTTGGAAAATGAGTCAAGGGAACATGTTTTCCTAGTCAGTATAAAGCCTATGTTTAAATTTAGAAAAATGATTGAAACTCTACCCTTGGGATCAAAAAACCCAACGCTAGTTCCCAACGTCCAGGTCCAGGTCTCCGGCACTCGGACAGAGGTCCATCGAGGCCAGACTCGTGACCCTAGTGCTTGGGCCCGTGTCCATCGAGACCAAGCCCACGCTTGGGTCCATTCGCCCGATGCCCCACTGCTGACCCTAGTGCTTGGGCCTAGAGGTGTCCATAAACCCATAAATGACTCATTTAAAAATAAATGGGTCATATATGGGTCACTTTAATTTTAAAAAGTTTTAAATGGGTTTTAAACTTTAAAGTTTAAAGATAAATGGGTCTAAATGGGTTAAGTTTGGAACCTATGCCCAATGACCCATCCACATACTCTCTCTCTTCACAAAAATGTTAAAAAAAAATCAAATTTTAATTATTTTTATTTTTTCTCTTTTTTTTTATTTTTATTTTTTTATTTTATTTTCTTTCTTTTTTTTTTTTTTTATTCCGGCCGTTGGTTGGCTACGGTCATCACCTTGAGACAACCTCGCCGGATCCCGGCGAGATGGAGCCTCGCCCGAGGCCCGCCCGAGGCGGCAAGCTCGAGTCTCGCTAAATCGTCGAGGCTCAAGCCTCGCTTCGAGGCCCGTCTAAGTCTCGGCCTCGCCGGATTATCTCCACCTCATTCCAATTGAATTTCTAGACTTCCTCCTATGAACCAAGCATATTCATTGTCCCTCCCTACAAAAATTATCTAAACGACATTTCTTCCCACTTTAAGCCGCGGAGAAGAAAGCACCCACTATGTGCGAGAGGAAGTTAAGGCACTAGTATCAACCAAGCGAAGAAATGGTTTACGTTCAATTACGATAAAGCATCGGCGCTTTCACACGTTGCGATTATTGAAGAACACTTATAAATCAGAACCGGAAACACTATATATATGGAATGACAAGACAAACCTTGTTCGAAAATCGCACATATGGCATAGAATTGGACAGAAAACTCGGCATTTTTCGCTCAAGCTGCGCTCATGAAAGACGGAAAATATTTTCTAGTGGCCTTCTTTCCTTGCTCCTCGATTCGGGACGCTTGGCCCGACCACCTGTCGCTCAAAACACGAGAAAATGTTGTAAGCGGGGAGAAGGAGCCGCGGAATCTATTAAAAAGGAAAAGAATAAAATAAAAAATTTTTCGATTTTAAAAATATTTTTTTTCAAATGACTTTATGGAAAATATTTTTAAAATTCATATTTTTTGTAAAACAAAGCTAATGTTAATTTTTAAAAAATGTTAAAATTTTTCACTAGCTTTGTATTGCATAAAATGTTTTAAGTATAATTTTAAAAAAAATCATAAGAAACAAATATTTTAGATTAGGTTAAATATAAAAGTGTTTTATCAATATGGGTTGGACATGGGTTGGGTATGGGTCGGGTCGGGTATGGGTCGAGATATTTGTGAATAAATTTTTTTTGAATCCTAAACACCCGACCCCCTGTTTAACGGTTCTACAAAGGCCAAACTCGGATTCCACCCATGAGGTCTATTGAGGCCGGGACCTAGGACCCATACTTGGTGCCCATGCCCCAATCTTTGAATAATGTATATCCCAGATTTTGGTCGGGGTCTATCACAGAAAATGTTGGGACCAATGACTCCATTTTTGCCCAAACCCTACATTTTTCTTTGAATCCTTACAAAGGCCATGCTCTGGTCCATTGAGGTCGGGGCCTGGGACCCAGGGTGCTCGTACGGGTCTATCAAGACTGGACCCAGAGTTCTACGCACCGAATAATGTATATCTATTTAAGAAAATTAAACAATATTTTCTATACCAAATAACGGAAAATATTTTCTAGTTTATTTTCAAGATTAAGCCAAACACTAGAAAATATTATCATTTTCCACTTCCAAAAAACATTTTTCAATCAAACGGAGCCTACAGCGTACATTTTTCTTCTTCTTCTTTTTAAACTCTTCTGGTTTCTTGGGTTGCTATAGGTTGATGAAGGAGCACAGCGCACGTAAGCGTTGCTCGTCCAACACTCTTTTGCTAGCTTTATGCAGCAAGGGGTCTACTCATCCAACACTCTTTTACTAGATTTCCTTCGAAGTTATGGAGCATCTCTCGCCAAAGGGACTCTTACGTAGAATAAACTCGCTTGCTTAGCAAGCGAAGAAAATTACAGGATGCGTGCTGCATCGCAAGCTAGATAGATTGATCATGGTGTTAGAATTGGGCGCACAAACACAACAAAATAGAGAGTAAAAAAAAGAGAAAAATCAACACATTTAAACTATGATTACATCCAATAGAGGATTTCACTATATATAATCAGTACCCCCTACCTCTCAATTATAACTCTCAATTGCAAGAGAAATAAATTATATATAACCGACACGGTATCTATTCATGAGTTTAAATCCAAATTACCAGTAAAATATGTGTCCAAATTATAAAAGCTCTCTGTCGGCTTGGAAGCGCTGCCCCTACAACCCCCGCTGGGGTGCTCCCCCGAACTCCCACCCACTTACTAAAGAATAGGAATTTCATGTCTTCTTATCAACGGAGAGTATGAATCGCGCCCAACACACGGGCTATACTCAAAGCGGGCTAATTTTTTTATTTTTTTGAATATTCAAGAATTGAGGTTTCCTCGTCAATCCAAGGCCTCGTGGCTCTTCTATTGGCCCAAGAAGCCACTCTCTCTCGACTCTCGAGCCATGCAATAGTCGTATTTTCGTTGCTATAAAAAAAAGGGGTGGGAAAGATGGCTGACTTTTCAAAAGGGCGTCAACTTTTTTTTTTTTGGTCGTAATCCGATTGCCCCCCAAAAATTCCACCGAAATAAGGAGAGGAGAAAATAAATTTCCTGTTTTTCAAAAAGAAAAATACATACACACAAATGAATATATATAAATAAATAACACGGCAACATTCAAAAATTCGACAAATTTTTGTTTTTTTTTGGATATTGTCTTTCACTAAGTCCCAGTCAATTTTAGTTAGATGTCACCATAGCAAAATAATGATATAGAGAGAGAGAGAGAGAAAGCGAGGGAGGGGGAGAGCGTGTTTCACGCTATTGCTCCTTAAATAGGACACTTCCTTTAAGGATTTGACCCAAAGTCGCGACAGACAGAGATCCCTCTAATTAAAAAAGAAAGAAAAAAAAAAAAAAAGGAAAGGAAGCAATTGTTAAGGTGAAATTTCGTGCGATTCACCCGAATATTCCGAAGGATCCCCCTTCCGAATTGACGCTTTTGCCCCCCGGATAGACCGAGGAGTCCTTTTTGGCCCCCCCTCGTTTTTTTTTTGTTTTGTTTTTTTTTTTTAAGTAGTGCACCGTTTCGCCGCGCGCGGTCCCTTGGGGGACAGCCGAGGGCAAGCGACTCGGCCCATAGATTCGCCCAAGGGCCACCTAACCAATCTCATCCCTCGGGTTTAAAATTATTATTATTATTATTATTTGTTATTTTCGTTTTATAGAAAATTAATTTGTTCCCCCCGGTACCCTAACGTCAGCGTCCTCATCCCGTGGATCCAATGCCTTATCTCCTTCGGGCTTATAGATAAATCCACTAAGGTTTGCCAAAAAAAAAAAAAAAAGAAGGAAAAGAAAACGAGCAACGAACCGTCTTCTTCCAAGGGTGGTGGGGGCGGAGGAAAAAAGGAGGAGGAAATTCGATGTCTTTTCAGTCTTCTCTCCGTTCTATTTTCAAATCGATCGCTCCCCGCGTCCTCGAGCCGCCAATCCGCATCGTGCCCGCGTTCGGACGGCGAATGATCGATGACGACGGCGATATCGGCGCTCGGATCATTAATCATACAGCGACCCGGCACTACCCTCCTCGGACTCGGCCTTTCGGCGGGGCCCCGGGATGGAAATCGATCCCTTCCAAATTTGATTCGAAGGCGGTGCTCCTCTGTTGGGATACGTGACGTGTGGTGAGTTGTGCTCGAGGAATTGGTACGGTGTCGAGCAGATACTAGGGCTCCCTCTTAGTAAAAGATACTAAGCTTCTGTGTATCAGAGTCGAAACCATGGCCATCAGAGTCGAAACCATGGCCAGCAGTCGGTCTAAAGGTATCGATACGTTTCTTTCGGCAAAAAGAAACCATGGCCAGTAGCTGGTCTAAAGGTATCATCGGGCTCCTGCCGTGCGCCCGCGACGTCCTCGCGTCGCCGCCGGGACTTAACCCGGCTCACGGGGATTCGGGGAATCGCTCCGAGCTTCAAGCTTAAACCCGGTCCAGACGAACCCCGCGGCTCCACGAACGTGTCGCGTCAAAAACGGGAGATGGGAACCACGCGACGATGGCGGAAGCGGTTGTGGGGTTGGGGGTTGGGGGTTCGTGGAGGTCCCACGTCGAACCAAATCCTTCGTCGATTGCAAAAGATTCTCCGAGGACCCCCGAATATCTCCTCCTCCGTCGCATCTCCTTCCCCTCCCCACCCACCACACCAACCTAAACAAATTAATCAAAAACCCCTCCCCCCTTTTATTTTATAGGCGCGCTGAACCTTTTTTTTTTCCCTCCATTTAATTCATCGCATCATTATCCGGAATATTCCCTCCGGCATAAAGCATAAGTCTGCTCCCTCCCTCTCTCTCTCTCCCTCTCTCTCCCTCTCTCTCTCTCTCTCTCTCTCTCAAATTCGAAATTTTGGCGTTTGGATGGAAGCGGGGCACGATCGGAACCTGCTCTTGTCCCCGTCCGATTCGCGTCTCTACGAAGAATCCAAGACGAAGCATCCGGAACCGGATGGTTACCTAAAATTCCAGCCATCGTCGACTGCATCCCCCCACCTCATAAAATAATACGTGTACATGAATCCGTGGGGGTGGGTGGGTGGGTCCCCGGGGGGAGATTTTTTCCCCCGTTTTTTTTTCCTTCTCTTTTCTCGGTGGACGGGGGAGTTCGCTTAGATTCTTCGCCGCCAAAGAGGCGATGGCCGTGTTTTTGTATTTAGCACCGGCGTGCGAAGCTCGTTTTGATCATTTCAAAAAGAGAGAGAGAGAGAATACGGGCGCGCGCGCGCGCGATGACGCTAAGATTTTGGACAGGAGTGTACTACTGCCTGTTGCCGAAAGTAACTTCCCAGCTAACTTTGCCGGCATACGATAGGGCTCAGGGCGTCTCTCGATTCATCCTTCCAAGAACTTGAATATTAGATTTTTTTCCCCGTTTCGACGGTGCGGTCCCAGACTAAATGATTTTTTCAATTCGCACCTAAACCGGCACCAAACGTCTTATGTTGCGTTCGAATCGAACGCCCACGGCACCACTGTGTAAGTCGTGCGTCCCGGCGTTGTCCTGTGTTCCGCTCGATTGAAACTCTACATGCGGCTACTCTTCTTGATATGTATGGTGCGGGCTAATCTAAAGCCACGACGGAGCTTGAACTTGATGGTACCGGGTGTCGCGATTTCTTCATTATTTGCGATTTGAGTGACCGTAAGTTTTGTTGATTTGTTGAAAAACATAATCATCCGTTATGTTTTGTCCGTTGTTGCATTTAGTTAACAAAGAAAATCGTGGCTAAAAGAAAATCTCGTGCATGTCGCCGTGCTCTGCTCTTGAGGACACCGAGCTCGTTGTTTCGTATCATATCATGCGAGGAAAAAGTTCGATTCGCAATATGCAGCCCCCTCTAGGACTCGATAATCTCGACAATAGCTGGAGCTGGGGGTGCTAGTTTGCGAAGTGAATTTCTCGATTCGTAGGAGGCGCAAAAATTACAGCATCTGCTTGTTAGGATTCGGTGCATAATTACAAGCGAATGCAGATTAAAAGTGAGATAGAAGAAATCGAAATACAATAATTTTATCTTGATGCACCCTTAAATTATAACTACGCCCAGCGGATGATTCCACTGTGATTAGCACTTTCGCACCTCTATGTTACATCTCTTAATTACAGGATAAAGAGATTACATAAGCTCAAGATAGTGGCAGCATTACCGCCGCGACTCCTGCGCGGCTCGGCGGCATTATTACCGCCACGACTCCCGCCAGGGCGGCCCCGCTCATGCCATCCTGTCGTAAAGGGAATATAAATCACGTCCCAACACCTCTACGGCGGAAAGCGAGACTTGGTGAGACTAAGTTCTAAAGCGAACGTCAAATTGCGAGATTTTTACTACTTTATTGAGAAGGAATTTAGACGCTTGAGCTTATTATGCGAAGGCCACTATAGCGAGGATCTACTTGAATCATGCTTCTTTACCCCTTCTGTCTCTCTGTCTCTCTCTCTCTCTCTCTCTCTCCTCGTTGCCCATGGTAAGAGGATTTCTTTTCGTGAAGGTGGGAGTAGATAGGGCACAACTTTTCATGGTCTAGGATATTGAGGGAAGAAGTGATCTCCACGCAACCCACGTATTACTTTCTTGTCTACCATCCCATATGACATTTGTATCTAATCACGAGTTCACCAAAAAGTTTAGAGGCCTTTATAAGATCCTGGCGTGACTCCAACGAAATTTATATAATACCGGAGGGAAAGATTCCGAGCTTAAATATTTATAAATCCCCTATTGGAATATTTCAACGTTAAATCACATTTTCATTTACAAGTCGACGGCAACCTCTCGAGATTCACATAGAGATAGGTATACATTTCAAGATATGTAAATTATGATCAACAAATATATATATATATATATATATATCTATATCTTGAATGGCAAGTTCCCACAAAGGCTCAAGATTCTTCGATAAGGCATTGATTGTTGTAGGTGGAGATGGTGGACCTATCAATAACTTTTTCGACACTCTTCCTCGGAAGAAAAGTATGAGAGGAAGGTTCCCTTCCATTGTCCATCGTTTGGTTAAACGCGTTAAAATTTTTCCGCTTTTTTATTAATTAACTGTACAATCGTTTTAAAAGAAACTTAATAACTAGACAGTACATCATGCATTACACACTTATTGGATCACGACGAACGAAACGCACCGTCCGACTGAAATGTTTAATCCTATTCGGTAGAAAAACGAGCTTTGAATTCAAAAGCGAATAAATGTGGATTAATTTTTGAGGACGGCATTGTCGTTATTATCATCATCATTATTTTTTAGGCGTGACCGCGAAATTAAGTGATGATATTACATAGCTACCGCAAATTTAAATATGGGACTTATCACTAGGTTTGATAGTGCTAGGAACTGACATCGAATGGTCAAGAGGTCCGAAATTCAGATTCTTTTCGTACTTTATTTCTCCGGAAATATCTAACTTAGAATCCCAAATAAAAAAAAACCCTTAGAAAAATTTAAATGAAATTTCTTCGTACTTCGATGTTAATAGTAAACTCAGACTCAGATCATACTTTAGCCCGGCATTAAATGTTCAAGTCTTGACCAATTGGATTAGATAAGTACCGCATCTCTGTAAAAAGGATAAAATTTAGCCTTGAAATAAAAACATGATTCAATTTTAAGCTTAATTACACGGAAGAAATTACCAAAAGATAAATTAAATTTCTGTAATACCATCTTCTCAGAGGTCCACCTCGCTAACAATTAACATTAGTTTTCTCCGTCATCAAATGCTACACGTATTTGGATTTGGCCATACACAATCTTTCGTATGACTAACTCTTACATGAAATTATCGAAACGGTATCTTATTTTATTTATTTTTTCGTTTCGAATCAAGATTTATCTATTTATCTATTTCTGCGACACGAAATTTCTCTCTGTTTTGTCCATTCAACGTTAAATCACTTCAAATTGGGAAAATGCTTACTGTTCATATTAGCCTTTTTAAGGAAAAAAAATTCCTCGACATCTATAACATTAACACTTCCTCAGTTTTAACATTATTTTTTACAAAACTTTTTTTTATTTTTTCTTTTTTGGGTCCACTCTCTGCACTAAGACAAGAAGGAAAGAATCGAAATCAATCCACGGGAGAGGACGCGGCGGTATGAGTGGAAGAAGGACGTAGACGGCGATTTAGAATGCGCATCCCCGGCGCTGTGGCTCCCTCTCCCTTCCGAATGCGACGGCGAGCGGTCCTTGGATGGGTTCCTCTGCTGCTGCGGCGCCATCGCCAGCGGCGCGTAGACCCCGGCCGGGGCGGCGGCGGCGGGGGGCTTCGGCGCCTCCCCGGACGTGGTCGTCGTGGAGGCGGCGGCGGCGGCGACCGCCGCGTACTCCGGCGGCGGGACCCATATGCCCCCCACCACCACGAACTGAGGGGCTTGAGGGTTGCCGCTGTGCTGGATGGTCGGGCTCGGCCTTCTGGTGTGCAGCCGGTATTTCTGAAGGAAACCCAGAAAACAGCGGACTTGATGTAAGATGACAATGGAACATTAAACGTTATCGCATCTGGAATCTCTTCCTTTCTAAAACAAAACCAAAGCGGAAAGACGAAGGAAAAAAAAAAAAAAAAGGCACCTTTACTTCTAACAAGAGGAAAGTCTTTTAACGGGAATTGCTTTTGTGATGACTTGCCTATCAAGCTAAGCACAAATTCGCCTCCCCTTTTTCCCTGCAGATTCTCGTTGAATGTTCTCTAACTGGTGTGGTGTGGTGTGGTGTGGCTTAAGATTTAGGGAGTTTAAGAAACGATCTCGATCTTATCAGATCAAAGATTGGAATTTTTTTTTTAAATACGTAATGAAATGGTGAGTATTGCTCTTCAAATTGGAAGCTAACCAGCCACTAAGTTGCAACAGTAAACCAGGGAGAAGGGAAGGCGCAGGAAAGAGACAAAAACAAGGAATCCGAATATTCCATGATCGTTCAAAAGGGAAGGAGGAGATGTGCTAAACTTAGCCAATCCAACGTACCTGCAAATGGCTTTTGACTTCGTCGTTAGTGAGCCCATCCACCTTCATCAGCTCCCTGATCTGCTTCGGGGTTGCAGCTGCCAAAACAAACAAACAAACGCTATCCAATCAGATCCTCCCCCTGGTGCAAATGCACGTTCTAATCGGTGGGAATTGAGAACCCCAAGTACAAAAAAAGAATGGGCTAGAGATCGAACTGATCTAGTTTCAGCTGAATTTTTTTTTTTTTTAAAGAATTGGGTAAATATAGTGACATACCATGTGAACCACCGAGCTGTTGAAGGGCTTGCAAGAACCGCCGGTGCAGCTCCGGCGACCAGCACCGCCGTTGCTTCCTCTGAGCCTGCCCTTCCTTGTCCTCCTTCCTGCTTCCGTTGCCGTTGCCGTTGCCCTTCGTGGTGTCCGCCGTCGAGCTCGTGGCGGCAGCCGGGACCGGCGAACGTAATTCGACCAGAGATTGATTGATTTTGTTCTGATGATCATTATCGTGACTGGTGGTCTTCACAGGACTCTTGTTTTCTCTAAGGAATGGCTGAAAAGCCCCGCCATTTCTCGTCACCTCCACCACCGATACCCTTCTCGGTGTAGACTCCTGCATTTCAGACCAGAACCGAAAATCCCATGAAAACCAGAAACCGAAAAAATCATTTCTTTGTTCTTTCTTTGTTTTTTTTTTTTTTCCCGAGAAGATGGGTTCTTTTCTTCTGCCTTGCCTGTTGAAGAGGGGGACCTGGGGTGGTCTGATTCCACAGCTGAGCAGATCTGAGCCAGTCAGATTTCTTTTTATCAGTGGCGTTGTCGCTCTTAGGCTTCCTGTGCGAATGTTGCTCATCTTCTTCTTCTTCTTCTTCTTCTTCATCATCATCAGAAGCCGAGCAAATTCTCTTGATGGGAATGAATTCCTCCAAAACCGGACCATCAGTCGAAGTTTGGTCGGAACACTGGGATTGGCCTCCCTGCATGTACTCCGTGGTCGTCCCAGATAACTGCTGCCTGCACGAATCGATCGCTGCCAACACCCAGAACGAAAGATCCAGCCTTTTTCCATCATCCCCTTCATCTAAAAAAGCAAGAAAGACTCGAAAGAAAGAGTTCCCCGGGGGGGGGGGGCTAACGGGAACCCGATCAGTACCTTGGTTCACAAGCTCCAAGCAAAGAGGGAGCTCACGCTGGAAGACTTGGATCTTGCGCTTCTCTTCCTCCAAAGCTTCCATGTAGCTCTGCATTTTCTGGAACCGATGATGACTACTATTCATGCCTCCCCTATCTCCCCTTCTCTTTCCTCCTCCTCCTCTCTCTCTCTCTCCCTTTCCACTGTTTATGGGTCGCTCTCTCTCTGATGAGTCTGGAAGGACAGGGGAGGGTTATATGGAGCTTGCTGCGAGGCGAGCATAGAGAGATCCGAACAAGGGGAAAGGGAAGGGTGTTGGGAAGGGGGGGTGTGGTGTGAGAATATGGGATCTAAATAGAATCAAGAAACGGAATATGACTCTCCCCCCGTGTCCAAGAAAACGATTTTTCTTTTCCTATTATCGTTTTATCGTTGTTTTTCTTTCCTTGTTTCCGGTCGCTCTCTTCCTAGAGCGAGCGAGAGAGAGAGAGAGAGAGAGAGAGAGAGGGATCGGATGGTGGAGAGCGGGGCATCGAGGTCGGGGCGTCGCATAACAAAACAAAGAATCTCTGACGGGAGAGAAGGCGGTTTCCCCAGAGCCCCAGAGAGAGAGAGAGAGAGAGATGGGGAGGGTTGGTTCCGTTTCTCTATCATTGCATTATGCATCTATTAAAACGCAAAGAAAGAAACGGAGGCGGAGGAGAGAGAAACTTTACTTTATCATTTGTCACGGAGAGAGAGAGAGAGAGAGAGAAGGAAGGAAGGGGGATGAATATTCCAGTCGAGGCCGTGATTCGCCCTTCGTCGCTTCATTCTTGTGGGGTCTGCAAATTCTGACGTCGCCATCATCATCTCTCATGTCCCTCTCTGTCCCTCTCTGTCCCTTATCTTGGGGATAAGATCAAAGATGAAACGACGCTTCTTGATCCGTCCACGACCCTGAGCAGTTCCCTCCACGGTTATCGCTACCGATCCGCCGGTCGTTTGCACCCCCCCGTGTTAATTTCGACTTCAGAGATCATCACAGATTTGGTCGCGTTTCGTTTCGGGCGTTTGACTGGTCGTGCGTCCAGGCGGGCACGGCGCTGGACTGCGCAACAGCAAATTCCCTCGGCCCGGGATCGAAACGATCCCCGGAAACGTGTGATTTTCTTTGGTTGATGAGGACGATTCAACCGATTCTTGAGCTAACTGTTAACATATTTTGTCCCAAAAAAAAAGTAGCAATAGAAAGAACACCAGTTCGGCCATCTTCTGCTTCGAATGGATATGTTTTCTTCTAATCTTTTGATGGGAAGGAACTGCTTCCCACCATGCCCGTTTTCTAACGTCAAAAGTGGGACGACGACAACAGCTTACTGGGTGCCAGTTTTTCTACCGTGCGTAGAAAGTTGGGTGTTCCTTTTTCTTCTTCTTTTTCGCGTTTCAAAAGTTTGGAACCAACGACTGTGTTAAAGCCAAAAGTTAATGCTCTCTCTGGGAAATTCGGCACTTAATGGGTGGATTGCGAAATTTGGACATTGCCCGCATGCAAACTTAACTGAAGACCGAATGCGACGGTCAAAAATTTGATTGGGAGAGGAATGAAGGAAAATATGGCTTATTTTCTAAGTCTCTTGATTAGGGTTAAGTGCGGGAACGTGACTTGAGGTTCGGGTCGTTGTTTAATTGAGCATCTAGAGTTTTATTTTGGGTAATTGAGGATTGAGGTTTAAAAAGAACAAAAAAAAAACCCCAAATCAGGTCTCGAGCTCGCCAATGGTGGAATCCAATCGTCAGAAACCTAATGCGGCTCCCACGTGGAATATTTTGGTAACTGCCCGGGTATGGTTTTCGGCGCCTGAATTTCATCGGCGGCGAGGTCGAGGCTTGCTTTGGGACCTTTTCCAAAACCTTAAGTCCTCGATGTTAAAATAAAATATATATTTATAAACGGTCAATATTTTAAATCCTCTTTATGCCATGTATCCCTCACTCGATCTATATAATGTTTGCAATGTCTCTACCGAGTGATATGGCCAAATTAAACTTTGCTAAAATAGAGGTCCGCCCACTCTGGGGTCGATGAAGTGGCAAGGGCATTTTTCATGCTTTCGGCTCACGAATCAAGGGTCGTGGATTCGATTCTTGGCCCCGGGGAACTCGGACTTGAGCGGGGGGGCCATCGTGACAGGTCGCCATGCCAGTTTCCCTCCAAGTAGCCATCTAAGTATGATCGTGCCCCTAGATTACAACGATAAAAAAAAAAAATTAAAAATGGAGGACCCACGCGATAGTCATCGAATGGTTTCAGTTTTCAACTTTTCATTGATGGGTACGGACGCCCATATGATGATAAGTTAGGGAGTGAGATTAAGCTTACGATAAAATTGAGAAAATAAGCCAAAAATGAACACACGGCTCACCGAAAGAGAGATAGGAAACAAGGAAAAAAAAAAACGTAAAACCCGTCTAAAATAACACAATGCGACGCAGGAACCGGTCGTATCGTGTTTGCTTTCGTATCTTTTTCGGGATATGCTCGATCGCTTCGTGGCCCTTGATCCCCATCCCCCTCGATTCCCTCACGTGCGCCATCTTCTAGACAAGGCTACTTGTGGCACGCATCGAAAGCGAATTGGATTTTCCACCGAGGACCAAAAAGGATCGTTTACAGAACATTCCAATTGGGTCCGTTGTCTTTTGGCAATCGACCGAGCTTCCAGAGGGTCGCGAAATTTCCCCCTTTCGCTTGTTGGTTGTGAAAAAGTTGGCGAGAGTATCTTAGAAGACCTCTACGATGGTTGTCTCGCTCGAAACCTGTGGCTGCTGATCCGACGAGATCACCCGCATCACGTTAAATGCCACGACGTGTCTTGTCCGCGCACGTCTTGTCTCTTGAGGATATACTGGAATCATGCGCGCCTTTGTCTACTTTCCGCAAAATTCCGAACTCTAGAAGCGCGAACTCTGCGATTAAGGATCGAAGACTTCGATGAGATCGAGCGAAGGAGATTCTGTTGATTTCCTTTTTATTGGGGGCGTGACTCAGCGAAGAAGATCGTACTCCACGATGTCACCAACAAGACGTCGAGAGAGGAGGTCGAACTTGTACGGGGGAAATGATGCCTCTTCGTGTCTTTGTGCGATGGCACCTGTATTGGTTGACGATGGCGATGAATGCCTGCCTACCTTTTGAACGAACGGGTGGCGTGTGGTTCCGAACATCATTTCCTAGTCGGAGTGGAATTCCAACAATAGCGCTCGAAGGGAATAGCCACGGTACCGTGTGAATAACGGGGACCAGGAGGTGGTCTAATCATATGCACGGTAGGGTTGTCGATTCGTATCTTTTTGCCATGTGTGTCGGGTAATGAATATCATAATAATTAAATATTAAATCACGTCTTCATCGAATAATTTAATTTTTTAAGGCGGTTTAATCTTTTATAATAGTTGATGATGATTTTATAAAATCTTACATAGTATAAAAGCAAAAAGTCACGAGTTTAAATTTTCATAAGCCTCATTTATGTCTCCAATTAAATATGTCCAACTTAGTACAAGACAAAAAGACCAGACTAAGCGTGAATGATAGTGTTAGAATAATTAAATATTAAACCACACGTTCATCTAATAACTTAAACTTTTAAAATAGTTGGTGATGGTCCTATAAAATCTTACAGTTAACATGTTCTCCCAAATTTAACATGAGAATTAAACGTTCATCAATTGGATAACATATATTTTTGGAATTCGAATGCAATACGATTATTGAATTAGCAATACGTCAAGATAATTTAAAATGTAGATTTACTAGTATATATAAATGTAGGAAGAGGTACCCAAAAATTCCTAAATTTATTGCATTCGTGATTTTGATTTAGTCCTAAACCTTTTAATTAGACCAATTTAATCCTAAATATTTTCATATTAGTTCCAATTCAGTCAATTTGAACAATTTAGGCCGAAAATCATTGACGTAAACACAGGTGGTCCTATGTGGTACGGACGGGCCGAATTGCTAGCGTTAACGCGGGCAATTTTAATAATTTTTATGCCCCTTTTCTTTTTGGTAGTGATTGGTCACCGGCCACATGCCGCAGCTAGCGAGGGCAAGCCTTGACGAGGCCTAGCAGGGGCCAACCTTGTAAGATCAGTGAGGGTGACTCTCGCCCAAGGAAGGGCGAGGCTCGGCAGGGCCAACCTCCCAAGATGAGCATGGGTGATTGCCTCCGGTGAGGGCCGCAAGATCAATGAGGGTTGGCCTCATTGTCATTGCCTAAAAAGAAAATTGCCAAAAAAAAAAGGAAAAGAAAAAAGGAAAAAAAGATCAAAAAATTATTAAAAATTTCTATGTCAGCGTCGACTTTATTATGTAGGATCGCTGACATACACATCAATAATTTATAGCCTAAATTAGTCGAATTGATTGAATTGATACTAATATGAAAAGGCTTAGGACTAAATTAGTCCAATAGAAATGTTTAGGACTAAATTAATACCAATACAATAGGGTTATGATTCTTTTTTGGATACTTTTTCCTATAAATGTATGAAAACATATTAAAACATACATCAACATTGCCGAAATAAATGCATGCATGTCAAGTGAACTTGAGTATCTTGATAACTTGTCAATTAGATGCATTTAAGTTTAAGTGTTTTACAAATTAGTTGAGTGGGTCTATCTCTAACAACTCCAGATGTTACCATTGGCATATAAATGGGATTAAGCTCAACTAGAATGCTCTCGATCACATGTCTTGTACGTATCGTGCGAAAGGGACGCCATGAAAATTATCGGCATTAAAAATAAAAAATTAGAAAAATAAATATAAATAAATAAATAAAAGAGTCCATGAAATATCGAAAAGGAATACAGGTCATTGAAGGACCAGCCCACATTTGTCCGAAGCAAACCGAATATGCTTTGGGTGTTCGGTCGGGAACCCCCGCGCACGGACAAGAGCCAAGCCGTTCGGAATCCAGGGAGCGTGCAATGCACCGCGTGCCCACGCCGCGTCGCGAGACGTCCCCGTTTGCGCCCCATCTAAGCGCCGAGCCGAGCCGAGCCGAGCCTGATTCTTTGGGCCCCTTTTTCCTCACCTCGCGCTTCCCGTGGGTCCTACTTCACCCGCTCCTGCGGGAGCGTGCAATGCACGCCCCAATAGGAAGACCGGCACGGCCTCGCCCCGTTCTTAAATCTGGTAAATCTGGAGGTGGCGCGCCATCAAATCGGATTAAACCCAACTAAGATTTTGATCTGGGGACGAAGGTCCATTTACAAAGTTCGGGTTTTGGCAAAGAAATACCAAAATGAATCGAAATGAAATCTAAATGACACAGAATTGGACATCATCAAGCATTTGCAGCCTTTAGGGAACTTTTCTGTACACTTTGCTTGAGCTACACAGAGAGCGAAAATGGACTTGTGCTGATACCCCCACAAAAAGACAAATGAGGGTCAAAATGATGTTTTCTCAACACTGGGTCAGGATTTCAGCTCCGGTTCTAGTGATCAAAATGGTGTGTTCGAACTGTGCGGCGGGGCCGCCGTCCGCCGTGAGAGTCGTCCAATTGTCCGGCCACGTTCTGCACTCTATGCTTCCCAATGAAAGGATCGGTTCTGCGCACGCGCATTTCGCGGTTATTGTCGACGGCAAATGCGAGAAGAAGTTTCAGCTATAACTTTGAGCGACATGCAAATCAAAGGTTCTCAAGAGTTTTCTCAGGAATTATGGCAAGGAGCTCACCGATTGTGAACGTCTGTCCCTCGACCATGGTTCCAGGCTCTTCATTTCCTGCCCGATCATACATGAAATGTTGATGAAAGTGACTGAGTTTGGGTTTCAAATTTTGTATCGTACGTTACGTACAATCTCTCAATGCTGGTTGGCACAATCTTGTATATAGTGGTAATGCCATGGCAATTAGAGCTCGTTCTACTTTCACCAGTCTAGGTTTTCCTAATTCAATAATGAGGTGAGTAAATAAGGACATTAGGGAAGAACTTACGATGATGATAAATGATTGGCTGAGAATGAAATATGGTTCCTACTCCGTGCCCAACGAACCGCTCGACCACTCCGTAACCATATTTCTCGGCATGCTCACTGGAGGTATAAAGACAGATTAAAAAATTCAGACGACTATTCCCCGAAAGAAATAACGAGGCTATTTATTAAACAATGGCACAAATGTAAACAGCGGCAGAATAACCCACAAGACAGGCTCTGAGATTGCAGTCTCTATCAGCTAAAACTGCTCAGCGACAAATGTTCTATCCCTTGCAAATTGAACCAACACTTCTTTTGATTCTTCTCAAATTGTAAATGCAGTCTAAAGAAACTCTGGTGCCCATATCCTCTTAATAATAACAAGTAGCGACTGAAAACCAAGTAGTCATCAAACTTCTGGTCACATGACAATCTAGAAAAATTCTTCAGTTAAGAAGGTAATTATGTTCAAACAAAGATGGAAGTTAACTAGTTTAAAATGTGACATTAAAAGAGACTGGCGGTTTGAGATCATTTCATCGTTTGTGCAGTGTTTCTGCTCACACATAGCCTACACCTTTCTAGCCTTATCCCATTTCTCCAAATGAAACTACGACAAAGAAAAAGTATAGTCTACTTTCAAATTTATCTCGATCAAGTCATTTTTCTAGATCTGTCAAGAGTACACGTTTTTTGTGACATTAAAGCAACTCCTGCCATGGTATTGTTTGTGGATCTTGATCGTGGAGAACATCAAGGTTCTACTAGATTTAAACTGACTGAGATGCATATGGTTCCATACTAGAATAATCAAACTACTCATAGTTCCATGCAAATAAGATCTGAATTTTAGTGAGCAAATTAGTCCAGCATCCTATATAGTGAATACACACGATTACTATATTTAAGTATTAAATTAAACTAATCAGCATTTTTTTTTTGATACAGCAAACCTAAGGAACTTTCCTGACGTTATCTATAAATTTTATGCTGCAAGACTGCAATCAGGCAGAAACTGTAATATAGCTAACTGGTAAGTTGTAGGATAAACTTGTGACCCAAAAGACATGCAACTTTGTTGCCACTACACTTGCAACTGAGCCAATGAATTTCTCTATTTTTCAATTTACTTCTTCCAAAGCCAATCCTCAATACAAAAATCAAGCATCCAAAATGAGTCGACATGGACAAAATTTACAAAGAAATTCCTGACCAACATTTGTAAAGAAGCTGAAACAAACCTTATTCTCTTTCCAATTTTCTTAAAACTTGCACCATCTTTGCAAACTGCTATGCCTCTTTCCATGCACTCTTCAGTAACCTACCATGACAAGCACAGTGTGAATTCTATAGGAGATCGACAGGAAGAAATAGCTATACCAGACGAAACTGTAAGCAAATTTTCACCTTCACGAGGTTTTTAAGTGCATCACTGACATTCCCACAGAGAAATGTCTTTGATGTGTCTCCATGATAACCCTAACAGATATAGAGAGAATTGCATCAGAGAAGGCAATGCACTCCACTATTGTACCGAAGTTTTAGCTTTGGTTAAGGGAACTTGACGCTGACCACGTCACGAGAATAAAGTCCAATTAGACAAACCAAATTGCAGACCATGACCCAGGCAAATAAACATGTACAGGAGGGGGAGGAGGGGAGGGGACCACTATTGAAACATAACAGCATGAACTTAAGTAATTTCAATCAAACATGATAGCCCGTGTCTTAGAATCAACGAGGACAAGACATGCCCTTGCTTGTCTATAAACTGGTTTAAATTTGAATGTTATTTTTATCTTCCTTCATCAACATATGACATTGACACGTCTTTTTTCTTACTTTCAAGCGACTGTAAAAATATTCAAACAAACAATCATTAAAAGCTGAGCTGTTAATTAGAATGCACAGATCCACCTTCTGTCTGCAGGTGTGGGCAGAGTGTGCATCTCTGAAAGAGAAAGATGGCGTAGATAATTAAGAAAACTTACATTGACTTCCTCTAGACACACTATATTATCCTCCAATAATAGCTAGTTATATAAATTCAGATCTAGGCATACGAGAGTAACAAGACTCCAATGACTTTGTAAGTTACTTGTATTAAGTACAACATTGAGCCAATAATTGATTGACAAACACTTACATTTAAGTAGACAGTCACGTCGATGTTTATAATGTCACCGTCCTGCATAAGATTGTGATTATTGAAAAGAAAATAATAGGCTTCTTAACTGAGAACTATGAGCGAACACGGACCTGTAGTTGACGAGAATCTGGTATTCCGTGGCACATGCATTCATTAACTGATGTGCATACACTTTTGGGAAATCCTCCATAGCCAAGAGGAGAAGGATAAGCACCAGCTTCAATAATCATCTGGTGCACTGCTTTATCTATTTCATCTGTTGTCACTGATGGCTAACAAAATTAAAGCAAAGTTAAGCGCAAAATTACCCTGAAAAAAGAGCAAAAATAAACATTACAACATGAAGTCTCATATTTCTTTTAGATGCGAATTTCAGTATGTTTCATTTGGTATAATGGCAGTTATTGCTACTTGTCGTCCTAGTTCCACTTGCGTCAACTTCAAATGCCATAGGTACAATCCATTATTTCCTTTACTACCCTAATTCAGAAAATTCAAACACAAGAAAGAGCATGTGTTTCCATCACCAGAAGATAACCTTTCACTCCAAGTACTTAAGACTGAGGCCACCATACACATGTAAATCTGCATTAAAGTTTTGAGACCTAAAGGAAAGACTGCTCGAGTTGACAAAAACAGTGGCAAAAAATTAAGAGAACGTCACAAATTTGCTGAAATTGAAGAACTATACAGCATATAAAGTTGTTATATTAGGACATCATTGGTTTCTTTGTCAACTCGTACCAGTATATTTCTACATTCTGGTAGTATATTTTTAAATTCCAAAGCAGAAACTTCTCTCATAAAGCATAATCTCACCTTGACCAACTTCCCTGCATAATCAAGAACACGCGCAGCAAGCTCACACGCAGCTCTCATGTGAGCAATGCCGTCAGAATCGTGAATTTGATATTCACTAGCAAGCTCTGGAAGCAACGGTGAACCGAAATAAGGAGGCTTTGGTATGTGGTCAGGCACAGGAAGAGGCGGAGATACCCTTCCACGCCTTAAAGGTGGCCTTCTTTTGAACTTTTTTGTGCTTTGAAGTTCGCGTTCTCTGAGGTTTTCATAATAACAGACTGATATCAGTGCAAGATAACCATAAATCAGCAGTAAGGAGAAAAAAATATTGAGACGGAGTGAAAAAGTAACTTCTAAGATCAAGAAATCATCCTCCCCAAGCAAATCACTTTAGAACAATCCTTATTCCTAACAATCTCCGGTTCTGTGCGTTAAATGCTGGCAGAGGCAGTCATCATGTTTGGTTTAAATATCGAATTTAATTTTACCAGAATCACAGATATAGATTAGACAAGACATTTTCAGAGAGTTTTAACAAATAATCACTCGGCTAAGGTGCTGGCAGCCCTATTGCGCCGGGCGTGTCACCATTTTAAGTGGACCTTCGCAGGGAAAGGGAATCCGAATTAGGTTCAGAACAACTAACGCTTTCGGCGTAATGGACAAATCTACGAGACAGACAAACGACTTATATGAAAATGCCAATCCACATTGAGCGGAAACCCAATGTCTGCTAATAAATTGGCTTTGTCCCTCCCTTGTTTCCACATACACTTATACAGCACACACGTGATGCCAAGAGGGTGTCCTCATTCTCATGTATGTAAAGGTACCTCCTGATTCTCATGGCCTCTTCCAAGCCAGATATCCTCTTGGAAACGATCACCAGCCGCCTGTTCGGACACGTCTGCTTTACTGAAAATGCGAACAGAAAAAAGGCGTCGTCATACCGAATACTAGCAGCTTTACCAGCACCAAACTCCCGCACACACAGCTCGAACGACAGTGCTCTAGCGACCCCAAATTCATCCAAATAACTCCTAATCAAGCATCATCGACTTAGCAGGACCATCGCACCGCTTAAACAAGGCCAGCAAGCAGCAGCAGCAGCACACCGAAAGCTCTTTTTCATATTCACCTCGTTCCTCGGTTTCAAAACAGCTGGGCAAACGCGAAAAAAAAAAAAAAACTACCACGAAAAGCAAAGAAGCAGAGCTGTAGGACACGAACCAGAAACGCGAGCGGGCAAGAAAGCGAGCGGCGACCCGGCGAAGAGTGAAGACTTCGACGATGGCGAGGAAGAAGGCGAGGCTCGCGGAGACGCCGAGCGCACGAGGGAGTCAACAACCGCCATCGCTCTCTCTCTCTCTCTCTCTCTCTCTCTCCCGCTCTCTGTGCGCCAAGTGAAAAGCTCGGACCGTGCAGATTGAAGCTACGGTAAGCAGAGAGAGAGAGAGAGAGAGAGAGAGAGATATATAGAATTGCGAATTGCGATAATATCTAGCTCGATGAGTGGGCCGGGCCTGAGTACGAATGCTGGGCCGTCGACCTTTCACTCCGGGCCCCTTTGGTTTGGGAACAGGGATTGGATTTTCCCAAGTGTTAAGCTATATTAGGCGATGCCGGTGGGGCTGCGGCGACGAGCTCGCCCGTCCATGCTCGACCCTTGTTGACGTTTCGGTTTGTTAAGGGAAAAGAAGGAGGGGATTGGTTCATGTTCGTGTCGAGCTCGCTCTTTGTCGGCTCGGTCGTGGGAAGAAGGACCTGCTCGATGGGCTGACTGAGGCGGGCTCGAACGGGGCCTTCGGAGAAACCGCGGGCCCAATACTAGTCCTGGCCTCGGCGGGGACGAAGAGCCTTGTCCAAGCCTCCCCATGACTTAAAAAGAAATTCGTTGCAGATGGGATGTGTTGTCTTCGACCGGACAAAGATATCAGTACACTTGAGTCGGAGCATGAAAGTTAATTACAGCAATGCTCCTAAATCCAAATAGAAAAAGGAAAAAATTGGAACTAGCGTTATATGCTGTTTGAGAAATACTCGTTATTCTACTAGAAAATCGATTGTTTCTAAACCTATCAAAAGGGTGGGTCGGGTCGAAAATGATTTGACCCAAATTGATCCATTTAACCCGTTTTGACTCATTTTCATGTAATACAAACCTAGTGACCTATATCCGAACCGACCCATGCCTAACTCATGTTCGGCCGACCCGTATTGCTAAAATATTTTTATATGTAATCCAATATAGGAAAACTCATACCCAAACTAAAGTAATAGTGCGGAGTGAGCGAGAGCAAGAGAGTGAAAAGTGAGTCATAGAGGTTTGTTGGGTTTAAATAAGTCGTAAACCCATTTGACGCCTATATTATTTCAGGTCCTACTATTTACGACTCATTTATTGAATATAACTAACCTATATAATAACCCAGCCCATCAAATATGGGTTAAAAGATGGATTTATGATCCATTTTGAAAGGCGTAACTATTTCTTAACTAAATTTTACTCTTGGTCACCAAAGTTTAGTATTTCGCAAGATGGGAGATGCTATTCTCAAGCCTCATCACATGGGGATCGTCATTGTTGAAAATCATCCTAGAGCATGTCTAAATAACAAAATTTCTTCTGGGCCTCAGACACGAGAGATATCTCGAGGCCTTTGGCTAGAGCCCAGTTGAGGGGGGACGTTGCATGAGCTTAATCTACGCAGATACATGCACGCATGCATCGAAAGAAGTATACATAGACACGCGCACACATGCAGATCATCATGAGACCACATCGAGTAGAATATTGAGGTGCAACGGCAAGATTTGACCCGTCCAGCTTAGTGATTATAATTATTAGCATCTAGACTATTCTTGATATCAAAGGTTTGGAATATATAATAAGCTTAGTCATTCTCAAAACCTTGTCAAAATGACCCTAACATCCATAAACAAACTTTTCGATTGTTTAATGTTTGATTAGCGATCTGACTTTTGACCATACGGAGAGTGCGTACTAGACCATATACCTCAGCTCACCCGCAATATTGCTGCTGGTGTCGAAGTCAGATTCAGCTCGATCCTTTCGCGGCGGATAACAAATTATTTTAAACAAATGGTTTGCATTATAATTCTTTTTTACCCATCAACCCGCGATTGAGGATACGCTTGCGTTTTTGCTTGACTCACGCTTCATATCCATAGTCCTTTGGCCACATATCTAAATAACAGGTTTATGACTAAATTGACAAATTATCAAAAAATTTACGACTAAATTGACACAATTAAAGGATTTATGAATGAATTTATTTTCGTATAATAGATTTAAAACTTTTTTGAATAATTGTCCCTCTTATTTCTCGTCCGGTAACTTGTCGTACTATGCTGGGCCAAAAAAAGAAACTTGTCGTACTATGGAAGACGACCTAACAAATGACTAAAGATAAACCAAAAATAGAGGGAAAAAGAAAACGCTTAAGTAGGTCATACCCTCCACTCTGCAACAGCAGATACTACCTACAGTTTCCAAAACCCATTGTCGAATTCCGTTTGCACTCGTCTGCCACAGGAAAAGGTGCCAACGCTAACGTGAACCGAATCGAAACGTTACGTGCGAATAAAATTTAAAGTCGAAACGTTTTGTCACTAGCCAAAAGAAAAACCGAGGACAACCGCAATGTTCTGTAATGGAATTAACAATGGGAAGCAAAAGGGAACTTGTCCATCTCAAAAGGCATTTTGATCCCTCGTGCTTCTCAAGCTGGGCCACTGGTTCCAAACCATCCATGGTCGACATATTAATCTTCTGAACCTTTTTTTTTATTTTTCGCTTTTCCTCCTCTTTTTCATACATACATATAAATTTGATGTCGGGAAACGCTGCTAGTGTATGCGATTAAGAGACGACGAAGTCAAGACCCATTTCAATTCTTTCTCGAGTTTGTTTTTCCTTTTTAGACGGGTCTAATTGTTAGGAAAAATCCAATAATCAATCTCTTTATCAAGTATCGAAAGTCATGGTTGATTGTTCAAATGCCGTGTATTGAATTTGGATCCAATCATCGAGACATAATCCTAGACTTAGTATCCACAGTCAATCGGTACCGACATTACTATCCTCTTTGATTAATCCCGGATATAGCTCCCTCGCTTCTCCCACTCGCCGGAACTAGTGCCGCAACTTGGACTGCGGCTGCGATTCGAAAGACAGCCAAAATCAAACCGGGAGGGCGATCCTCCCGGCGAACAAGTTGAGTATACTAGAACGACTTTAGAATTATCACGTCCGAAGAGAAACTTCGGAAGAAGGGTTGGGAACACGCTAGTCACGGAGATAGCCAAAAAGTAAGTGGTTTCTTACCGACCAGATATTTCTAGAAAGCAACATCTGCATTTTGCTCAACATGGCAAAAACTAAAGTAAGTGAGGAAGCCAGTTGGATGTCGTGCCAAAACGAGAATCAATTTTTCTCTCCCAAACGGGAGGAGCACGATACAGAAAACTCATGATCGCTTAAATCAAGTTGGAACCAAGAAAAGATTGAATTTAAAAAGAGAGAGAAAGAAGAATTCTGCAAAGCTCGCACGTTAAAAGGGAGTAACCCGACCGTTTGATTATTTCTATTTTCCAGTAACTTTTTCCTTCGTTGCACCTAATTTTTTTTTTAGCTTTTCCTTCTTTTTTGCGGCTCCAACATCTATCCTGTAAGAATATACAATTGATGTGGATCTACAACATAACCCCATCTCTTTCCCCTCAACATAATTCACAAGACATGGCAACAGCTAAGGGAGAAAAAAAAATTCAAAACCTAAAGCAAGAAATTCAACGGAAAAAAGATCGACGATGGAAAGATGTAGATGATGCTACAAAGCACCAACCACCATCTGCTGCTTCTTCCTACACTCGAACGACAGCAAGTCCACATCCCTCATTCTCTTCCCACCGCAATAGGGCACTTCCATTATGTTCACCCCGAACAGCCTCACCATCTGCACGGGCTGCGCGGCCAGGCCCGCCGGCGACTTGCTCCGCGGCTTGAAGTCGATGTAGAGCTGCTTCTCCGGCCCCGCCGACCGCTGGAAGCAGACGGTGTCGCCGGCCTTCAGGCTCTTCTCCTTCACGAACCGGCTCCAGCCCTTGGTGAGCACGTAGCTCTGGCTGCTGTTCCAGTACGAATACCGGAACCGCCAGACCTTCCCGCCGACGTCCTCGAAGTTGAGCAGCACGCCCTTGAGCGTCGCCGCCGGTCCGCCCGGCAGCGGGAAGTGCTTCTCCGCGTGCTGCTTCGGGATCACCAGCCGGTTCAGCTTCCCCACGTCGCTCGGCGTCACGGCCTTCTCGAACAGCTGCTCCCGGGCCGCCGCCGCCGTCCCCTCCGCCCGGCCCGGCCCGTACCCGGCCCGCTCCGCGGCGGAGCCCGAGTAGCTCCGCTTGCTCTGATCGAGCTCGTCGCGGTACGTGTGCTTGCGCAGCATGTCGACGATCTCGGCCTTGGAGTGTTTGGCCAGGAAGGCGGCCTCGGCGGGGTCCTCGGCGCCCTCGGGCTTGAAGTTGGAGACGGCGTCGCGGCCGCGGAAGCGCTGGGCGGCGATGTCGTAGGCCCGGGCGGCGTCCTCCTCCTCGTTGAAGGTGCCGAGCCAGACGCGCTGGTGCTTCTCGTAGATTTGGGCGCCCCAGCGGCCGTTGGGCTGGGGGGACGACGCCCTTGTACTTGGAGGAGGGGAGCTTCTTGTGGGACTCGGCCTCGGCGCCGCCGTCCGGCGCGGGGTCGAGGACGGCGCTGGCCCCGCTGCCGACGCGGCACAGGCTACCCGGAGGGGGCGGGGAGGGCTTGGCGGGGGGCAAACGGAGGGGCGGGGAGATGGAGGGGGAGTCGCTGCTGGTGGTGCTCTCGTCGGTGCAGCTGATGCCATCCATTGCTGCGCGACTTCGGTTGAGTAATGGTTCTGTCTTAGTTGAGAGAAAGAGAGACGGCTGGATGGATGGATGAAGAAGTATGGCCTGGTGGAAAGCTAGGAACGTGGGGAGAATATATATAGGGAGAAGGGGGCTGGGGAAGAGGCAACATTTTTAAGTTTCATGTGTTCGCATTTGAAGGAAATAAAGTTAGTTTAATTAGTATTTTTCGTTTTATTTTTGCGTGTGTGTGTGTGATATAAATGGGAGATATAGCGATATAGTTGTGTGTGGGTCAACTCCCTGGGGGAAGGGTATGTGTAAGGCAGGTACCGGGAAGATTCATGGGGCTAGTGAGAGAGAGAGAGAGAGTGTAGACTCGCAGAATTTCCTCTTTCAGTGATCTTGAGCTCCAGTAAGATTAATTATAAACAATTAGCATGCTGTTTAAGCACTAATTCTGAATGTTGAATACATCTCGCTTATTCAAATTGTTATTCGAAGTCCATCTTGTTATCTAGAATAAACCACGTTGGGAACCGATTTGATGTACCTAGCTAGCATCCATCTATGTTTTTTCCGCACAACATGTGTCTTGGCACTTTTCAAATCGCTCTGTCCACTTGGCTAAAATAAAGATAACTAGCATCTAGTCCTGATGCACATCGAGTTATTCATAATACCACACTCTTTCGCTTATTTCATTCAGGGCGAAGAAGCCCACCTTAAGTAGGTAGCCCGTGGTATACTCGACCGCCAATTGTGAACTTAAGTTTTTTTAGATGTTTCGATCGATCTCTCCATAAAATTCCTGGCAACCCAATTGAGAAGTTTTCTTGATGCCTATGGCGTAAGTGGAGAGCTCGAATCACAAATGCAGTTTCCCTTTATATCCTCTCCCGGTAGTTCCATTGCGCATTCACTTCCCCATATTTCAAAGCACGTGGACATCAGGCGCGTTCTGATCCGGCGATCGCTTGCACACGCTCTACTTCCGCAAACCCCATTCACACGCCTCTTAAACCGTGACCCCACGATCAGGAAAACCCCGGTCGCCCTTTTTCATCGGGCTCGACGCAGTATCATTCCACGGGAGTGGGGGGGGGGGAAGGGGTTTATACGTTTCCGGTCGGTTTCGAGCGTTCCGAATGCGCGTGAGGACGTGCATTTTGTTTTTCCAAAGGAAAATGGCGTTTCGATAATTGAGGGCGGGAGGCGGAAGCATGAGGAGGAGGAGAGGGTGGGGAGGGTGGGGTCCCCGAGCGAGCAAGTTGATGGGGGCGGGAGGTGGGGGGTTCACATGACTTCTTGACCGTGCATTTGGCAAAGTGCATCCCCCCTCGAGCAGCTCGTTAAAGCTCCTTTGCCGCTCTCCAGCATGGCCTCTCTCTCCCGATCTTTTTACCATACGCCCGTCCAATCGCATGGCCTAACAATATATTCTCAAGCCATCCGCTGCCAACAGAAGGCCGAAACCAAACAAAAAGGGAAAGGACTAATGAACTACTCCCGCTCGTCCAAGGCCTGTGGCTCCATCATTCGCCATCGCACCCCCTTCCCCCTATATGCCATCGCCCACCCAATCACAACAAACCGAGGGTGGTATTCCCTCTTTCCAAGCGGTATTCTCTCTCTCTCTCTAGCTATAGCTCTAGCTTCGCAAGAATATCCACTAGGATGGGTCGCGCGGGTCCCTCGCCCAGATGGATAAACTCGAAGGACAGATGGATGAGGGGGAAGGGGGAGGAATCATCATCCCGCAGCATGGAAGGAAGGAAGGAAGGAAACACGCCTACCATGAATCTGACCCTGACCTGGCACGATTCGATTCGTCCTCGCAAACTCCCCCCCCCCTCCCTCCCCAGTTTTGTCTTTATCGGCTAGGTTCGAACCTCAGTACACCCCCCACCCCCTCCCTTTGCTCCCAACACTCAATATCATCGTCATTATCATCAGCATCTCTCTCTCTCTCTCTCTCGCCCTCCCCCATTACCCACCTGCTCCAACATTATCTGCTCTCTGTCTCGTTGTTTTGTTTTGTCACCAAAAATGACCATCGTTCGTGCACGAACCCTCGGTACGTCCCCGGATGTAGCCTCCTCCCCGATCCGCGGTGGGGGAAGGGGAGGCGCAATAATTGTTCCTACTTGTGAATTTGTCCACGGGTGTGATTCGTCCCGACAAAGCGAAAACGGAAAGTAAGATTCGGCAGACGGTAGGGAAATGACGAGGTTGAGCTGCCGAGCCCGTAGAGAAGGCGGAAGTTCGTCGGTCGTGTTCGAAGTGACCACGGAAAAGACCCGCCCTCCGGAACTGAGCCCCGGGTTCCGATCGGAATTCTTGTTTTACGTGCGGAAAACTCGACAGACGATTCGTATGCCGAAATGTTGCCCCAAAAAAAGGGGGGGAAAATCGCGAACTCTCCTTGATTCGTTCGACCCTCGTTCCGGTCAGGATCGTGCCCCGGATCCGTATGGTTATAAATGAAGTGGCGATCGATATTATGGTCTAACGAAACCCTCGATCTCGATCCCTGTTAATACTTGCTGCAATTGATCACGGGGACAAAACTTTGTTCCAGTCTTTGCCATTTAGGGTCAACTTAGGGACAATTCACAAGTGGAACGCATGTTATCGATCCAAACCATCACATGCTTGTTCTTTTCACTCAATTCCATATTCAAGTATCACTTTTCACGCCCCGCGAAATACGCTCGCTCTGAAAATGCGTGGACAGCGTGTGCTCGTCATCGATAGATCCATGAACGGAATGCAATCGGGACAGGTTATCACTCTAGCACGGTATGCTGGGACAACATAGCCGACTGACCCCTAGTTAAAATATTCTCGTGGATATTCAGAGATTACTAGGGGTGAGTAGGGGTTCTGGGAACTAAATCGAACCGACCATAGGAACCAGCCTGATTCCAAGTTTCCGCAGTTACCGGTATTATGATGACGCCCATAGGAATTGTTTGGTTTACAGTTCCCCGGGTAAGAAATGAATTGGGAATCGAGAACAGAAGAACTGGACCGAGAACCGATGAACCGTGCTTACGTGTTTTGAATTTTTTGTTGTTTCTTTTTATTTTGCATGTGTTATCTTTTATGGATTGTTTGCTATTGATAAACAGGGATTTTTGTTGTTGCTCTTACTTACGTTTTGCTTAATTAAAAATGAAACAAGAAAAGAAGAAGAAGAAGAAATTGCCCGGTTCCTTGGTAGACCCTTCTAAAATCGACCCTAGAACCGATTGATAGGGTAGGTTTTGGGTTTTAAGATATGCATGGCAAGTTTCAGATTCCAAAAATCGAAAAAATCGGTTCTGATATGATAGATTTCAAGTTCCAAAAATCAGGATATTGGTTCCGATATGATAGGTTTCAGGTTCTAGGTAAAAACCTCGACAGACCCTGAAGAGTCTCTTATCCCTAGAGATTGCAATTGCATAGAATTGCTCTCCTCTCCTCTCTTCTCATTGCATAGGGAAAATAAGATTAGTTTTGTTATTTATTTGAAGGGAAAAGGCCGACAAAAACTCCAAACTTTGCCCCTGTGATATATTTATCCCGAACTTTTTTTTGTGACACCAAAAATCCCAAACTTTCTTATTTGTGACACATTTACCCCAATGTACATTGTTCACGGGAGCTTAACTGGAATTTAGAGACACCAAAAATTTATTTTTGTCATACCAAAAATCCCAAACTTTCTTCTTTTTTTTTTTTTTTTTTAGTGAGGAGGCCTCACGACAGCCGAGGCGGCCCCCGCCGCCGTCGGGCGAGGGCCCTCGCTTAGGCGGCGAGGGCGAGGCTCGCCCGACGCCGACGAGTGTCAAGCGAGCCCGGCGGTGTCGGGCGAGCATCGGCCGGGCGTCGGGCGAGCCTCGCCCTCACCGCCCAGCGAGGGCGGCCCTCGCCGATGCCGGTGCCGAGGGCCTCGCTGGGCGGGCGAGGGTCCCTCACCCTCATGGGAAAAAAAAAAAAACATAAAAAAAAATAAAATAAAAAAGAAAAAGACTAAAATACCCTAGGCTACAAAGAGATATTGGAGTAAATGTGTCACAAACAAGAAAGTTTTGGGTTTTGGTGTCAAAAAAAAAAAAGTTCGGAGTAAATGTGTCACAGGGGACAAAATTTGGGGTTTTTGATGATTTTTTTCCTTATTTGAATGAAGGTTGATATCATGAAAAATTTCGAATTATATTTATTATCACGTAAATAATCCAAATTTTTTTTTTTGTATCACTAGATCGCGTCCCTAGAAACTCTAAATTTATTCATTATGATATAAATATCCAAAAAAAAATTCCGAATTTATACCGGCGTGTCAGATATTTAGCCCTCTCAGGTATCGGCAAGAGCACGGGGGGGGGGGGTATTGCGGAATTCCCGCGCGGACGGGGGGGGGGGTCTCTAGAAGAGGCGGGAGGGGGCGGGGCCCGCACCTCAAGCGCAAGTTGATGGAAACCAACCGCCCGAAACGGTGGGGGGGGGTGGGGGCGAGCCAAATTACTATTCTAGCCCCCACCCCTGACCCCTTCGTCCCGGCGATGCGATGCGATGCGATGCGATGGGATTGATACATCTGCTCCTCCTCCCGGCGGGTCCCGCCGCCTAGAGATTCTTCACGCGTCTTTGTTTTTATCCAGTTCATATTTTTAATTTCCCCCCGCACCTACCAAATCATCCACCGCCACCACGACGACCGCCACCCCCCCACGAAAAACAGGGGGGGAATAACAATATCGAAATTGCGGCTTTGGACATTATCACGTCTTCTTGTTGCTGTTGTTGCTTTTGTTTTTGTTTTTGTTTTTTTTTTTATAAATTTCGGGTGGTGGCTAAAGGGACATTATCGCATGTTTTTCTTTTTGTTTCTGTTTTCCTTATCTCTTGCATCTATCCCGTTTGGTTCCCTGAGGAAACAGTGGACGTGCGGGGGGTGGTTGGCGGTGTCGCGTGGATACGGAAAAAAAGGGGCAGGGCCAATTAATTCCCGCTTCCCAGTTTCAATGATTTCTCCGAATTATCTCTCCGCTTTACCTCCCCCCTCCCCCCCCCACGTCTCTAACATATGTGGGGTCGCGGCTGGTGGTCCCCCCGCCGCCCATCACGAACAGGTACGATTTGTTTTTTTTTTTGAGCCATTGTTGTTGTTACTATTGTTGTCACCAGATCTCTCATTCTTTAAACGTGTCCCCGCCAACCCCCCGCCCCTTCTGTTTTTGGAGGAGGGGGGGTGCTTTCGGCGGATTCCGATTAGCATCTCTGTGTTCGGATGTGCGGGCCGCCTCGCCACTCCGTGGAACCGGTCGTTGCCGCCCCCCCTGGATTCAGACGTGAGCTGTTAGGTATTGATTAGGATGGAGGTGGCGGGAGCGGCTGACGAGAGGGTCGTGCCAAAGGGCGGATCAGATCGGATTACAAGTGGGTATTTGAAATAGTTTGATGTTATTAGCATGTTCTGGAGTGATTATTTATTTATTTACTTATTTATTCTGGATTTTCATCCATTTCGTTTAGCGGTATGCGGATGGTCGAACGGTATGTGTTAACCAAATTTAGGAGATAGGAAGAGAGAGAGAGAGAGATCGAATCTGCTATTTTTTTCTCCTAATAAATGCTCGATCTACTTGAAACGCGCGTGTAAAACCCTGGAATATCGTCTGACGCGCATTATCGATAAATTATTCGGTGAACCCGGCACATCTACTGAAACGAATTCGGACCGTCGTCATATCCCCATGCGACCCATCATGCTCAATAATCCAGAACTAGTTTGGTACGTGCACTGCGCACCGACATAATAATTTCTCCGTTGCTACTCAGAGCAATGGAGAGTAAGTCTCACCCGACCTACTTTGTGGATTTAGAATCATCAGCCAAGTCATCTAACTATATATAAGAAATAGGCACACCTTCCTTTTGACATCACGGTGCAATGGACGATGGTACAATCTTTGCCACGAGATACACAAGTATGGCAAATGGGTTGTCTCGCTTATCAACAAACAACCTCTTCCTCTCATCACACTCCTTTATTATTCTCTCCACGCACTGTGCAGAAATTAAAATAGCTTATCCTGGTGACGTCAACAGTTCCCACAAAACAAGATCTACGGAGCAGTAAGCATATCTCATAGAATAATCTCTCATCCTCGCCTCGATTTCATTGAACAAAAAAAAGGAATAGGATCAATTTGCGTGGTAACCAACTACCGCGTTACCATTAAAGGCGAGGCTGCTCCTCTTAATCTAAGATAAAGCTCCCCTGTTTTTTTTCTTTTTTTTAACTGATTCAGATAAAGCACTGAGCACTGTTTGGTGCACTTTAGCTCCCAATCTTCGATCACCTCTTCGTCCCACGAAGTTCCGCAATGATGGCCTTTTCGAAAACCCCTAGCCTCGGCCATTGGTCAGCCCCGTGTCGTGGGGCTTATCTCCTGAGTTGGCAGTCGCCATGCTTAACTCGTGCATCCTTATCTCCCGGATCTGTCGTGTGCGAGAGAATAGTTAATTTTTGCTCTTTGCATCCCATTCATGCGTTCCTTGTCGCTTTTCGGAATTGGATAATACACGCACCACGCGACGCGGGCAATGCGTGTCTCCGGATTTGCGCGCGCGTCGTGTTAAAAGACGCTAAGCCGGGAGAACTTTGGCTTGTGAATGCCCACCCAATAGTCATTTTCAAATATTGATTAGGAAAGTGTTTTTTTTTTTTGCTGAAACGATACCAAGTGGCAACAGATATCTGCTTGGCCAATGGCGGAGGGGGAGAATCGGACACGAGCTTCGGGGACAGCGATGTTCGTGCGTATCGTTTTCCGGTGCTGCCGCATGATTATTAAACATGCGAATTTATGATATGATTCGGGCATAGACAAATGAAATCGCGCGACGCATGAGGAGCTCAATCTATGGTCGGAAGTGACATGGGATTTTGACTCGTGATGGATCCGCCACCTCGATGTCCACAGACGGATGTCTCCCGCGTGTGCTCCCAACTGCAGTCGACACAGCGCTCTTTCGCCCCAGCGCGATGTGCCTATCCGAAAATCGAATCTTTAGGTCGAGATGATTCCCGCGATTTAACTGATGTGGCCAGTGGAATGGGATTGCTTCGTGGGGGGGATTGCTTCGTGGGGGGACGGCGCTACCCTTTTCTCGTAAGATTGCGAGCTCGATTGAGGACTTACGGGATTGTCGGAGCTGCAACGCGCGCGCTTGAAATGCGTTACTTCGACCGGGTGCCGTGTGACATTTCGTGACGTTAGGTTACCCACGAGCTCGAATTTGTCGAATTTACCGTATCTAACTTCGAACCCTTTGAGATTGCTTTTTTTTTTTTATGGGTAGGAAAGATGAGGGAATGATCAACATTGAGTATTTTGCGGTTGATGACGACACCGAGCTCAACAACTATTGATATTTTTAATTTAAGTCCTCGTCATCAACACAAACGTGCTCCATAATAAATAAACTGATCAAGCCGCCACCATAAAAAAAAAAAAAAAAACAGAGAGCGGGGGGAAATTAGGAAAAACATGGTCCTTGTACTATTACCAAAATTCAATTTTGGTCCCCATACTTTTACTCATTACGACCGTGGTACCCGTAGTATTCTCCGCCGTTAAATTCAGGAAAAGCTGATTTTCTCCGGCCAAGACGTGCAGAAAATGGCGACGACGGCGGCGGGGCTGCTGACTTGGGTGACGAAATTCAATGCAAATGTTTTTTTTCTTTTTGGGTCGAAAAATTTGATGCGAATGTTGACTTGGCCATATGAGGCGGCAAAATTGCCAAGTCAAATAAAAGAAAAAAAGAAGAGCGAGGATCGAAAACATGAAAGACCCGGGACTTTCTCTCCCTCCCTCCGTTAGCTCTACCGTTCACCTCCCACGCTACTAGCGAAACAACCACAAGCTTCTCCTTCTTTCGCTCCAGTGCCGCCGCCGCCGCCGCCGCCGCTGACAAAACAACCATAGTCTTCTCCCCAAGAAGTTGGGTAGCAACCATATTTGCAGCCCAACAATCAGATGCTCGGCTGAAAAATCGAAGGGTTCCCTCCAATGAAAAAATAAAGGGATAATACTACGAAAAATCCTAAATCGGTATTCTTGTGACAGATTTACTCCGAACTATTTTTTTGACCATAAAAAACCTCGAATTGATACACTTGTGACAATTTTACCCCGAACATACCACAAAAAAACTCTAAATTGGTACACATGTGACAATTTTATCCTGAACTAATTTTTAATATTATTTTTTTGAATTTTTTTGAATTTTTTATTTTATTTTATTTTATTTTATTTTATTTTTTCTTCACCTTCAACCTTTGGCCGGTCGCCGGTCCGGCCACCGGCCAAAGGCGAAAGCCGGTATGGGCTGCCCGACGCTGGCGAGGGCAACCCTCGCCTGCGTCAAGCGAGGGTGGCCCTTGCCTGAGTTAGGTGAGGGCAGCCCTTGCCCGACACCGACGAGAGCAGCCCTCACCGAATCGGGCGAGAGCGGCCCTTGCCGGCTTCCACCTCTGGCCAGTCACCGGACTGGCGACTGACCAGAGGTTGAAGATGAAAAATAAATAAATAAATAATAAATAATAAATAATATTAAAATTTTAATTCATGGTAAAATTGTCACATATGTATCAGTTTTGGATTTTTTGTGATAAGTTCAGGGTAAAATTGTCACAGGTGTACTAGTTTGGGGTTTTTTGTGGTTAAAAAAATAGTTCAGGGTAAAATTATCGCAGGTGTACCAGTTTGGGATTTTTTATGGTAAAAAAAAATAATTTGGGGTAAATGTGTCACAAGTGTATCAGTTTGGGATTTTTCGTGGTATTAACCCAAAAATAAAAGAGGAGATACACAACCTTTCAATTTTAATGCGCGGTAAGGAAATCATTAGTGGATCTAAGGAGCGTTGGTTTTGCGGACCGTCCCCGAGAATATCATTTTCTCAAATTATCGTCCTCCGAAATGTAAATCGGGCGAAGGGTATTCACGACCAATACGAATTTACACAAGAAATTTGCCAAAAAGAGAGAGAGAGAGAGAGGGAGAGTCATGGTCTAAACAATTATATTCTAGTGGCTAGTGCTATCGACATCACGATAGGCCCTACTAAAACTTGTAGTTCCTTTTTTTTCCTGTTTAATTTACGGCTTCTCGGAAAATTGACTTTTTCTTCGGGAAAAAACGAGAGGAGAGAAATGCGGTATTTACCGTTTTGGGTCAAGCCGTCAACCACACGCATCAAATCTGTTCACACGCAAACCACGCCACTTGCATACGCTATAAAAACCGCGCGCCAATATACAATTATTAAAAATAAATTAAGAGAATAATTACGAAATTGGAAAAAAAGAGAAAAAAAAAGGGAAAACTAGTTCGGAAATCGATACACGTGGAACCGACTGATTGACTGCTGCGCAATCTCTCTTGTGCCGACGTGGACGGAAGACCCGGACTTTCGGGTCAAACTACGTGGTCGCCTCACCACCTAGGACTTAAAACGTGATTAGTAATACATTAGCTATGCTTAATTAGCTTCCTTATTTCAAGCGATGGTAGTTTCATTCATTAGTTCCATCTTTGACTCGGGGAAGGTGGGATTAGGGTTTGAACGCCGAACCTCCAATTATATTAAATAGATCTCATCTTGCTTATAGCTAATAGATTAATCATTCAAGCTGTTATACTTGACATAGATCTTAGATTTAGGGGGGCAATACTAAACTTCGCACGTGCTAGTGCATACCGTTTTTTTTTTTTCCTGTTGTGAGATCTTGAATTTCGAACGTCAAAAGAAAAAGTTAAATGCCTCCGGCTCGGCTTGAATAGCTCCTTGAGCTGACCACTTGTGATGAATTTCCCGATCGCGCCGTGGTTGACTTTTAAGTTAGGAAGTTAAAATACTTTGTGTGGAAAAACTTGACCTCCAGATCTCGGGATCCAATCCAAGGTTTTGTTGCGAGGAGGATGACTTCATGGAGCTCGTCCAGCACATCTGCACTGGACTCTCTAATCACATCGTTCAAACACTAAGACGAGTCAAAATCAATCGATCTCAAAGGACTTGTCGGAACGCGTGTGTTTTTCCAATCTGCATCGGCCCACCGACGGAGTTGAAATCGTTGATTCGTCCATCAGTTGACATCCACGATAGAGAAAGTCGGAAAAAAAGGAAAGGAGGAGTCGACATTTTGTGGGCAATTTCCTCGAGAATATTCTTCTAGGGTTCTGCTTGCTGCTGTTGTTCTTGTGATTTTCAAAGGGTTAATGTTGGAGAAGCTCTTTAACTCAGTTCACTCCATAATATAAAGCCCGAAACCACGATCCCATCCTGCCGGTTAATACCACCGGACGCGACTTTGAGCTCTGGTCGACCTGTGTCTCTCCCTGTTCTCTCCGTCCATCTCGTCTGCCCTCTCCTCGCGGGACCGTGCCGGGCCGAGTTCGATGACGGCTAATGACCTAAGATCTCTGGGGTGGTGGAAATTGTTATGATGTCGCTTAGGATACTGAAAGCACTTGCTCAACGCTTTTCAATGGCATCCGTGAATTTTCCGAATAAATAATCGGACGCTCAATTTTCACGGGCGGGAATCACACGGCCCTAGAAGGAACGTCTTTTCGCGCGGACGATGGACTAAGAAGAAGCATGTTAAGATGCTCGCCGATGAAACTGAATTTACCTAGATCATCCATTATCATATTTTACCAAATCGGATCAAATCGCAGAATCTCAATTAAAGCAATTAAATATCTGGGGGTCGAATTTTAATTGAAGTCGCTTTTGTTGACTCCAAGCGAGCGAGAAATTGATAGGAGATGACGTCATAAATGGAACCCCACCGTATAGCCTCCCTGTATCCCACATAAGCTCATCCCATTGGCCGAGAGAGCGTGTCCTTCACTGAAGAGATAAGGCGCAATTATTTTCTCTCTCTCTCTCTCTCTACGTTCCTTTTTTTTCCCCGAAAAAAAAAGGAAAAATTTTTAAAATTCCTCCTTTCGCCTCGCCGTCCACGTCAGCACTGCAAACTGCCACTTCACTTCATTTTGATCAGGGGTGCGGCCCCCGCACATCGAAGCCCATCCCGCGGGTCGAGTTTACTTTGACCCGGTCCGCTGGTTTTCGTGCAACGGACGTTGTCGTCGATCACCGTCGAATCCGCTTGGTTAAGTTTGCTCCTCCTGTTAACTCGTCGGCCAGCAGAAATAATTAAGACCTTATAAATCATGATGTGTCTGTATTACACACACATATATATATAAAATCCGCATTTACTATATACGGATCGTCCGTCGAAGACCGAACGAATGTGACATCGAAATGGGGCGAGAATAGCAAGGGAATTAAAAAGTCAATCCTTCCGAATAAAGTCCCCATTTATGTGAGAATTTTTCAGAAAGAGGGAACATCGCATGAATCGAAACTTCGGATCACTTCGGTCAAGAACCCCCCCGCGGGTCACAATCGTGTCGCCTGAATTGAGTTTGAGTAAATCGAGAGCATCGGCCACTTGGGCTAGTTGAACAGTAAAACTAGCACGTAGGAAAACCGTGCGGTCGGCACGAAATCCCGTTATATTAGCCTCTCCAATAATTAAATGTGTGCACTGGACTATTGGTATTGGAAACGACTAACGAGGCCCGACCCAAATGAAAATATCTTTCCGTGAAACTTGAAAAGACATCGAGAGATATTCGCAACCCTAATGCGGTTAAAAATAATAAAATCACGTGGGAGCGACTGAACGTACTACTTTAATGAGCTAATACCCAACTTGGGAATTTAAAAACGACAAAACCCTAATATCTTGTACTTGGGGAATATGTTGCCGACATTGGCTCCCAAAAAACGCCATGTTACAAAGTCAAATAATGAGGCCACTTGACAGAGAGAGACAGAGAAATTAGGCTGAGAAATTGATTTTTCTTCGGATTTATTTTCGTGCAGCAGATAAGCCTCGATTCCCATCTTTCCTGGTCAATCGTCATCGCCTCCTGTTCACATCAGATGCTACCTGCCAAACTTATGGATTTATTTTAAATATTTCCACCAAATTGAAATAACAAGTGCGTGGTCACATGACACATGCCCATCTGTCCTTTCCTTACGTGGAATTCTTTAACAATAGGGACCAAGTGGGCGATAGCAATGGAGGAGGAGACTTTGTGCAACTATCGAGGTCAATCAAGTCAACAAAATGCCCATTTGATTCTGAATTTTCCCCCTCACACGCATATAATATACATGCAAATGACTCTTTTTTAATTGATCCCTCCGTTTCTTGGTACATCATATGAATTAAACAAACCGTGGATTGGACTCCACATTACGCGTTTCTTTTTTTCTCTGGACACGCTGGAAGTTTGAATTGTGAGGTCCTTGTACGATGAACAACATCATGATATGACCAGAGGGCTTTGGTTCTTTGGCAGTATTGATGGGCGAAAGTCACACTAAAGTGTGAGGAAGAGCTGTGCGTGCCTTGATATTCTTTAAACAATGATTTAGATGTCTTTTTTTTTTACCAAACAAGAATGATTTAGATGTCAGATCTTAGTTTTCTTGGGGAAAAAAAATGGGATGGCCGATTGGTGGTGGTTGCCCGGTGGTGCAGACATTTTCTGGCCCTGTAGTTGCAGATATGATATACTCAACTGTTATCAATATGAGAGAAACATACATGTTTATCAACGATCTGATGTTTAGGTACGTACCATAGCATTTATCCCATCAAATGTTTGTATTCTCGTCCTTTTCTTTACCTGCGATTGATGATGGTGAGATTACAATATTTCCAAACAGAAGTTAAGGGTGTATTTGTTTTATGAAAAATATAATATTTTTGGAAAATAGTTTTCGAAAAATCATTTTTCAAGAAAATAGTTAGTTTTCCTTTATTTGGTGATATGCGATCGAAAACATTTTCTGGTATTTGGATCTCATTTGAAAAATGGTTTCAATCCCATGATTTTATCTCATTAAAAAAAAAATCGAAATTTTAAATTTTTAAAAATAAAAAAGAAAAAGAAAAAAAGAAAGAAAAGAATAAAATATTAAAGAGGTAAAGGGAAGCAATTTTGAAAAGCGTTTTCACCTTTTTAACTTAGAGAATTCAGTTTCCTAATTTTATGCATGAATGTTTTTCTTGATCGAAAAGTGTTTTCGGTTGACTAATTATTTTCGGCGAATCAAACAGGTGAAAGTTCAGAAAACGGATTTTCAAAAAATACTTTTCTTGAAACAAACGCATCCTAAGTTGACACGTTTCATGCATGATCGATGGTTATTTAGTAGAGCAATCATAAGGAAACAGCCACGCATATGTAACAACTAAGGTGGGGAGTTACGGTACAAGATTTAGCCCTACCACGAGAACATGTTCTCTTAATAGTCCCATGCCTTTAAATCTTGAAGATATAGGAAGATTGCAATTTGAAGTGTACCATTATCTGAAGTTGACCTTTCCCGTATCTTGACCATATTTATTCACAAGACCTAGCTAAACATTACTTTTAGGGTTTGGGATATTAGGGTTTGGCAAATGAATTGATGGTTGGAGAAGACGGATTGGTTTTTTCTTGTTATGGTCAGCTCAAAACAAAGGGTTCACTCTAGAGAACAAAGAAAAAACTCTCACCAAACTGTATTTTAGAATTCGAGGGAATATAGTGCAAAGGATGTTAGTTGCTGGTTTAGGTTTACGCTATTTGTGACTAGACAGGCATGGTCTTTCTTTCTTCACAAGGAATAGAATTATGATAATCATTATAACGTAACCTAATGGCCCACGGGATACGCACATATACGCCTGCCGGATCAGCCGTGTACGCTTGCATTTTTAATGATCAAGAAATCAACCCCTAAGTTTGCCCTTCTCAGAGAATAATTGACTAGCAGATGGAAACAGAAGCAGCTGCACACATACACATCTTGACACTATCGAGAAGCTGATTATTCTAATGGAGAGTATTAGTTTCTCAGGTTAAACTTTGGTGGTTTCCTCAAGAACCACGTGGCTGCACTTGGTTTTCAAACGTTACAGCTCTTTTAAATCATTAGACTCCAAGATATACGCGTTTCCGTGCATGCTTCCTATTGTTTTATCGTGCGACAACCGAGAGTGACTATTATAGTAATGCGTCATTAGTAATCCACCAAAATCAGGCTTCGGTCAAAAGGGGTATGTTCAAGATCCCCACTTAAACTGGAGGGGCCTTGCAGTACAGTTAGGGCTTGATTACTTTACTGCAGCTTTGCCTCTTGAAGTCATTGAGCTGTGTCATAACTTGCGTGGAAAAACATTGATTATTCCATTCCCACATGAGGAAAAAGTTAATGGTTCGTACACTTGCATTAGAAAATAATAAATCCGGCTTAAATGGTTATCCGAAAGGGTTCAAACCCAACTCTGATTTGTGCGTCTAGATAGCATTTATCTTGAACTGACCTTTCTGATCGTCTTCTTTAAAAGCTTCCAACGCTATACATCGGCGTCACTGTCTATCTTTCTCTCTCTCTCTGTCCCTCTCTCTCCGTGAGCAAGTTGACATATATGGAATAAAAAACATGAATCAATAGGACAAGAGACTTGACGTGTTAGCTGGGTACTTTGTTGAACATGTCCCCATTTTCCTGAAACCAAAAAATAATATCAGCATAACAGGAAGACTTGGCGAGGAGATATCATCCTCTTTTTTTTTTTTTTTTTTTTTATAAATAGCGAAGAACGAGTCAAGAATCGACGACCACGATTGAAGGGGACAAGTTGCTCTGGAAGTGGGTCCTGGCACGAATAAAATATGTCCACGTATCTCGGTTCGATAACCCCCAACTGGAATTTGAACACCAGGAAAAGCATTTTGAAGATTATGGCAGGATCTACGCGAAATGATCGGACAGATTCCTTCAGTCGCATGTTACATGCTTAGCCTCCGCAACAGCATTTGAAGGTGTACTAGCTTTTCTTTTAGTTTAGGCGAGTAATAGTCTAACGTAGCCAGACAAGAACCCAGGCTGTGACAAATGAGCCACCCGATCTTCCCTGCAAGCGTTTGACCTTGCAAATTTTATCAAAAGTCTCCGGCGACGACTATATTTAATTTCACTCTGGTGGGCGGTGGGAGTTGGAATTAATTAGGTTTGAGTTTGGCATATGTTTAAACTTCAAAGTCAAGCAAATGAAGATCAGAGCCATCTGGGGATGAAAGTGGTTCTTAACTACATTACGTGCTCCGATAATAGCAAGGCCTAAATCCGGATCGTGGATATTCGTTTGCCCCCTGGAAATTAGTAGTCTTTCTCTGAAGAAAACAAGTGAAGACGCATTATTGTCAATGCATGAGATAGTTTCTTCCAATTCTGAAATCATATTATGTTATAAATCAATTACCAAAGAGCAACAATGACTAATTGGTTTTTGCAGATTTTTTGTTTGAATGTGGTTGGAGAGAACCGAACCTTCAAAATCTTGTAAGAAATTAGGTTTGAACCCAGACAAGATTTCAATGGGCAGCGATGTGGGGCAGTAAACCATACTTACATGCGGTACTTCGTTCAGCTAACACAACACCATGTTTTGCCAGTCAGAAGATAGACAACGCGGTGAACTACACAATACTCTCTTGTAGTCTTGTGGACAAAGACATAATTCCATAAGAACCGCCATAATGAGTGACAATCTGCTCAGGCAGAAACTCCAATATTAGAGGATTCTCTGATTCACAAAGGACAACAGGATGAACCTAGTGTACAGGAAAAAACAGACCAAAATTGTCACATGAGTACACCAAAGATGGACCCGCCCACGTTAGCCAGCCAAAGAGCCCATCGCATAGAGGGCAAAAACAGCTAGAAGCTAATCATGGTCTAAGTAATTATATGATGTAACAGGACCACTTGACACTTGACACTTGAAACGAATATGTGAAGCCATTTACATTACTTGAACTGTCAATTCACAGCACGTATTCATCTAAAGTCAGAATCGTGGTATGATACAATGTAGCTCTATTCCATCAATGATACAATGCATTGTACAGATTATGAAACTTCTTGTGTCCCCATTGAAGAGGCAAATTGTCCGGAAGAAGCCAAACTCAGGCCAACAAGTCAACCTTGCTATAGGCGCTGCTGCCACTTGCATCTCTTCTGATCAATTTTCATAACCAGACAAGGTCCATTTATGCTCCTTTGTGGTAAAAAACTGTCAAAATTGATGTTCTCGCTACTGGAAGCCGTCAACGGGGACTAAAATTCGATGGCAGTATTTTAGCATGTTGGCTTTCCATCTCTAGGACCATTAGCGACTTTTGTCTCTGATACCGGTTTCTCTTCGCAGAGAGCGCTGTAGAAGGGTGAATCACAATAACCATGCATTAATAGAAGACTTGCAGAAGTCGAATCATCTACATCAACTAATTATCAATACAGTGTAGATAAGAAAAACTGATCAACTTATTGATTGAGCAGCCGTGACCAGTAAAATGACTGTCAAAACATACAGTACCAACAACTGTACAGATTTTTAATGAGTGGCGGTTCGGTGCTAAGGTCCCGCGATCTCACAAAAGGACATCTACTACAGCTTGTATTATGTGAGGTAAAAATACGAGATTCACAATAAAGCAAGACACCTTAACAACCAGGCATGAATTAGAAAACATGCATATCGTAAAGTAAGCCTTTTGTACTTCTAAGGAGACATATCCACATGCTTTTAGGTCTTCATGTATGGATTTACAAAAACAAGCAATTAGCTAAACTTGCTTCATCTCCAATTACAGGTAAGAACTCCGTCCAGCAAGCAAGAGATGAGGGAAGAAACAAGATTTCCTACCCACAATCTAAAAGGTTAGTGAAGAGATGTAAGATGCGGAGCCACTATTGTGAAGTGTATTATGCAAACTAAACCTCATCAAAAGAATGCAAGAGACCATTCCAAGCGACTGACTCAATGTCAAAGACCAAGTTAACCATGCTTTTGAGGAGCAGAACTCGAACTGAATTGAAAGAGATACATCATAAGCGATCATATATGATATAATCTAATCATCACTGGAGTCTGGACCTATGCCTACAAAATTCTGTCAGTAACTGAGATTCAACTAACCAGTGAATTTCCTTGCTCTTCCAAGAGAAAAAAACTGATATTTCTCGAGTAAATAGAGAATGGAAAGAACTAAAATTAATACGTGTAAGTGATGGCAGAGATGGAACTCTATTCCATTCACAGACATATTGTCGGTAGATGACCATAGTGATTAACTTGAGCACGTTCAACCATGCTGTCACTTTAATTAACTCTTCGAGTCGATACTCAACCAATTAGCGGGGACATGATTAAGGTAAGTGGCCCTAGACTACGAAAGTTTTACAGCTTCAACTAGAGAAGGACATTAGCTCTTAAATCCTAGTCAGCCAACACCTCATTCATCTTCTCTTTACCATCACACTGAATTAACTGATTAATCCATGAAACTAAGGCGACTAATGTTGATATGTAGTCAATGGAGATGATGATGGAAGCAATTTTTCATTAGATTTAAAAAGGCAATTAGCATTTGCCTGGCCAAAACTACCGTAGTATCATAATGCTTTCCGATAGCAAGAAGTAAGTCCGAATATATGCAGGCCTAGTTCCTTGAGAGCAGAGGATCAAATCATGCACTAAACACCATAAAACTATCCGCATCTAGTTTTACTTTGGATTGACTGAACATTTCAGTTTGAGCCTTGAAGAATTAAGCTTCGCACTTTATAGCGATTCTCAAAAACAGAAGTTTTAACATCCTCAGAGAAATACATATAACGGTATAACCATAATGAGAAATTCTATGCAAGAAGCGGCAGCCATCGTATGTCCCTCAGCGTATTTGGAGTATCATGCACCATGCGCAAAGCGTGAGGATAAATTGGTTTAATAAGACGGTTAGGTATATCAAGCAGATACAGCTTTCTCCCCCCAGAAAATGGTTAGGCTGAACATGCAGAACATAGTGTGCAAAAGAGAAAAAACATGTAAGATGATAAAACAGAAGTAACATCAACTTACACATCATTTCATGAGGTAGCGCAAAGTCATAATCATGCCTCCCCCTTCTTATGCAGCATATGTATACCACCAAAAGCAGCACAGAGAATACAACAAGACACGATATGGCTATGGCAATTTTACCACCAGTGGACAAGCCGCCATTTTCCCAAAATAGAGGACATGCAGGCAAAGAAGGTACACCACACAAGCCTTTGTTACCAGAGAGGCTGTACAACAGAGAATAAGGTTAGAGAGCTATCCAACATATAAAGTAGGACAGAATATTAGAGAACCAAAAGAAAAAGGCATACAGGATTCAAAATTCAGAAAACTACCGAAATAATACATTGTTCCAGACCCAGAACATGAATTATAACTCAAGACATTTGTTATGAAACTTCAGGTATAGCAATCTATTTGTTACATCTCAAAATGCGCATTAAGTTTTGTTGAGCTATGGAAACCACAAATTTTTCCTAACAGGACTTAGTGGAAAGAGATAATAAGAACATAGCGTGCAAAAAACAAATTTTAAGTTAACGTACTCTATTTCTCCACCATGAACACCAATTGAGTAGACTTCTTCCGGCACTCTTCCCTCCAATTGGTTACCATTTAATAATCTGGAACATCAAAAGAGAAAGAAGAATTGTGATGAGGCAGTTGCAGAATCTTAAAATCGTCCACTTGCTTCCATAACATCTTCACAACATTACAAATTTTAAGCAATAGTCGAGCAGCTGTAAAAATGCACAAAATTAAGGGCATTATATTCTGCACTTTGGAGAAAACTAATCAACCTCATGCAAGTGTATATTCCTCTAGAGATGAGAAAATGTCAGTGTCCTTGCAAAGATAATTTAGGCTAGGTGCTTTTCTCCAAATTGGTACTTCCAAGTCCATGAATGCAAAAAACACCCGTTATCTATTGTGCTGTTGAGTCTATCCTCCTACTTATTCAACTTCAACAACTAAGTCCCACCTTTTCACCATATCGAGAAGAAGACAATACATTTAATTGACTAAAGTCATTTCTCATTTCAGATAGGCAAAAGGAGCAAAGAGAAGTGCATCCATAGTACCTCTTCTGGGCCTACATGAACAATACTCATTCTGTACCACTAAGTAGATTGCAACATCTATCATTTTTCATATGCTAATTAGCACCGTTTCATCAACCCTTTATATTACAAATAAAAAAACAATGCTTAATATTTACCAGGACAAAGCAAAGGGAAAACACTTGCTAGGTACATTGCAACATCTATCATTTTTCATGTGCTAATTAGCATAGTTACATCCACCCTTTATATTATGAATAATAAGACAATGCTTAAATTTTACCAGGACTAAACAAAGGGAAAACACTTACACAAGCTGCAGATTTGAAGCTGCTAGACTATCTGGAATGGAACCCACTAACTGATTATTGGATAAGTCCCTGAAAATGCAATTAACAGAAGATTAGTATGTTTGCTGAACAGTCTTTGCAGTGCAACCTGCTTTTCATGATGCATAGTATACATGCACACTTATTCAAAGAATGATATCAAGGAAGAAAAAACGTCCACGTGGATTACTAAAAACGAAAAGAAAACAACAAAAAAAATGGCGAGGAATGTGACCTCAATCCTACAGATGCAGGCTCACAAAACATTATATAGCCATTGCATTGCTGACCTTTGGGCCTTATGCATACCCAAACCCATCAAAAGGGAACGATAAAAAGGATATGGTTGACATACTCAAAATAAAATCACAAGTGGACTCTGAGTGGTTTTAACACCTGAATAGAAGGTTGACTCAATCAAACCTTAAGATGAAAGCGTTTTGAGAAGTTCTACATAACAATAAGTCAATTTTTGTCTAAAATTAGGTGACATTCCATCGAAGACGCACTATTTAGATAGCTGCCTCTGAACTTATTGTTTAGACTGACTTTTTCTGTTTTGAGTTGTTATTTTTTTTTAAATAAGTTCAGATTAACTAATCTAACATTATACCTGCATTTTCAGAGAAGATACAATCACCAAGTATGAAAAGTCTAGTAAGAGTAGTACACTACAGAGTGCAAGCCTAAGTATCCTCACTATATGCAACAAAGAACAAGGGGTCTACCGTGAACTTTTGATCGTCTATTGACAAAAAGCAAGCAGACATATCTGGCAGACACATAGAATTGAAAACACCCAACACATTTAAGGAATCTAATTCTCCAAAGAAATGAACAGCAGGATGATTTTCATACCCCATAAGATTACTAATAACTATAATTGTGACATATTGAAACCTCGCTCATATTTCTGAAGTAATTAGAACTTAAAGAGAGTCGAATAGATTCTATCTCCAGTGAGTCAGATTTAAGCACTTATTCAGAAAATCTACATGTCCTGCCATTCTGACAATCCTACCAAGATGGCTGACTGATATATGATCTACATAACTTCTACAAGAGATAGTACATCCTCAAGTAGATGATGTTAAGGGTCTGTTTGTTTCGCGAAAAACGAATGAAATGGAAAAACATTTTCTTAAGAAATGACTACTTGTATTGCTTACAAAAATGAATGAACGAAAAATATTTTTATCGTCTGAGAAAATGTTTAGGCAAAAATTGTTACCAATGATGAAAAACATTTTCCATTAATTAAGTATTTCAAGAGATTATTTTTAGGAAAATATTTTCCAAATCATTCATATTCTGCGAAACAAACGGAGCCCAATTCTCTCATTCTTCTATTTTAGCGCCTCCCTTCTTTTGCATCAGTACCGCTAGCATATTTTTGTGCTTTATGTTAAAGATGATATATTTTTCTTCATAACATCTACTGTTGTCAACCCCTCCACCCCAGATTTTTACTTGCTGTTCCTCTGATGAAAATGGTAGAGACAATGAGAGCACATAATTCTTAGTGGGACCCTTGATTAACAACTTTCACATATAATCTACAAAGTGTAACTCTTCACCACTCATGTAATTTTTGCAGCAGGGCCCTTACCACAATGCGTCCCAGGTGAAAGGATTCTTCTCAAGTAAGAGCACCATGCAATTTTAGCAAAAACGATGCACAGATAAAAGCAACGATATAAATTCTCTTGATGCAACAATTCTAAACTCACGATTTTTACATTTTTTTTTTTGCAGTTATGATTAAAATGTTAGCATAGTAAACCGACAAAGCTTCAAATACTTACAGTCGTACAAGAGATTTTTGACCAAGCCCAGATGGAAGACTACCCCCTAAAGAATTGGAACTAAAGTTCCTGCAATCAGTAAGAAAAAATATCAGTATGTCCTTTAGAGAATGCCAGCACAGTGGGTCCCCCTTCTCTGAAAAGGAAAGGAACAGTAGACCAATTAATTTTAGAGATGAAAAGTTGACGTCTGGGTTTAGTTTAATATTTTAATTCTGTAGTTACACAATGAAAAACATTTTCTGCTTCTCTCCATAGAGAATGCCCCTGAACGACACTTCATATTGGTAAGACTATGAGAACGAGAACCCCAAGATTACAACCAAAGCAGGCAGACTTTGCTGGCGGCTGTGCCATAACATGAGAAAAAAAGGAAAATGAAAGAACTCTAGCCTTTTGACAACGATGTGTAGGTGCACATTCTTACATGTTTGCAAACCAAAAGCATTCCTCATGCACTTGTCAGTACTAGCTTCTTAACCTGAGACTTTCAGTGATGTGAGAATTATCACTAGTCAGGGGAAAAAGAGAGAGCGAGACATGCATTGGTCAGGAATACTATTGTTGCTTATTTATAAAAAAGCTGGTTATATTAAAGGTTCTGATAAAGACAAGAATCTGTAATCTCTCTTCATCACGATGCTCCGACATCTCTATCGGAAGTAGATTGACATAACTTAAAGTGGATCCCGTAGGTGGGCAATGAATTTTGCCAATCAAGTCTTGTTGAAAGGAGATGACGTCTGAATAACAGAAGATTTTTTCCAGATATTAATTTAGTAGCATTAGCAACCAATTCCCTTCTTCTTGAAAGTGTTAAGAGTACGGAAATGAGCTGAAGAGAACTAATGGCTTGGTAAAACGCATCAAAAACCAGAATAACAAGAAAGGACCATGTTTGAAGCATTATTCTCCGCCGTAATGCAACGGTTGTAATTGTGGAACCATGAAAGCACAGATTTGATGGCTGATACTTACAGGCTAACCAAGTTTGACAGCAGACCAACTTGATCACTTATAAAGCCTTTCAAGCCTTGACTTCCGAGATCTCTGAAAGGAGCAGGCATTCTTTACATTGTTAAAGCCCGACGGGAAGAACCAAAATTAATTTGCATTGAGAGAGACACACACACACAAACACACACGCATGCATGCACACACTGAGATGCTTGCCGAAGGAATATAGCGAAAGACACCTATACTTCTGCATACGTACTATCAACAACATTATTTCTATAGAGATCTCGTGATCCAAGGTTACCCTGCTATGGCCCTAATCCCTAATCTACCAAACCTGCTTTTTCTGGAGTACAATACAGACCACCAAATATATCCTAGTTCCAGAATTCTAAGTTCCATGCTATTCTTAAGGAAGATGATCCATATTTGAGCAAACTAAATAATGATCTACATGGTGTGATGGAAACTATCTCAATGTAAAAGGAAAAGAAGCGACAACTACTGCTCGAAGCCAAATTATTTCTGCTTTTATACACTTGTAATCTGAAACTAGGCATACCCCTGCAGCTATCTCCATTGTCTTAATTCCTAAAAGTTTCAAGTAAAGCAGACGATAAACGATTGCTTACATCTGATATATTACAAGGGCAGTTTTGTCATTGTTGGTATGGCATGTCACTCCCTCCCAAGCATCCCAATTTGTAGGAGCACAAGGATCACCATTCCAACCCATTCTATCAGGAACACGAAGCGACTCCTTCAATGATCTCATAGCAATCACTGACAAGAACAAACAAGTCTTTTCAATAATTTCTCCTCAAATGTTATCATTTCCATCTGATTGCAAGAGATTAAAGTTACTCCCAGAGTGTCTATACATAGGACAACCATTTAAGAGTTCCCATCTTCCAATATCATGAAATTGGAAGAGAAAATTGACAAAACAGGTATTAATACTACAAATATTCCATTAGGCCAAATAGAGACCTTTCTGCAGAAAGAATATCTTAAAGATCATGCGCTTCAACTTCAAATGGACAAGTAATATTTCAAGTCAAATGCTGGCCATTTACACCATACTCTAAATGTATTTCCTATTGATACATAAGCAAGGTATCTCTGGTATCATTGTTCACACTTGGGGAGGAACAATAGTATCACTTTGCCACAAATATGGATCGTTGAAGAGGAAAAGACATGTATTTTGATATTTCCTTTCAACTATACAATCAAGCATTCTTTAATGACATGAGTAGTTGAAGTGAATTCTCTGAAGAGAAAATGGATTAAAAATGCATTTCCAATGGTCACCAGATAAAAGATCCATTAAAATGCCCACGTATAAAAGATTTAACCGTTTAAGGATCCTGCAAATACCCCAATTCCAGTTCCAACTTCAAATGTGTCCAGCGAGTTTTCTACTTTAATTACACTTCAAAAGATCAAAATTAGAAGAAGAAGAAGAAGAAGAATGATTCGGTCAAAGTCTTCTTTTGACTAATATGTAACCTACCTAACCAGAAAGGTCAAAACCAAATAGACCGGCCAAAATCATCATCACTCTACTCCCAAGTACGTACCTTGCTGAGGATCAGTAGCAAGATCGGTAGGGACCAGCGCATAGTTCTCAATTCCGCTAATCAACGGGGCACCAACAACAGGCACCAGCTTCACATTCAAAACGGTACTGCTCAAATTCCTTACGGTGTGATGCCAATCGAAAGCCGCAAATCGTCCGACCTCCTTATAAATATCGATCCTCGTCGCGTTCGCCCCGTTCACCGTGACATCGAACACCCTCTGGCCTGCCTTACTCACTCCCCAATCGATCTCCGCGAAATGGAACCACAACAAGTAATCCAGCTTGGCGTCCACCTCCAATTCATACTCCAGGGCCCCCATTTGACCAGCTGTCACCGCAGTCTGGTACAATTTCATGGGGAAATAATTAGGCTGCTGATTGGTCCCCGTGATGCTGATCTTGGTCGAGATAGCATCGATGATTTTACGGGTGTTGGCGGTCCGGGAGTTGTAATCCGACTGCCAAGACCGGCCGAAGTAGTCGGCGTCGTCGCTGAAAGCCGGCCCCCACGGACCGGAACCACAGTCCAGCCTTCCGTAGTTGACCAGAATGAAATCACTGCCTATGGATGCCGAATCGTAAGATAAGGGATCGACCTGAACGAGGGAGAGAGATCCCACTACCGGGGGATCGGTGGCAATGCTGTAGAAGCAGACGTCGGCCTCGCCGTCGTCGACGAAGGCGAAGAGATCGGAGTAGGCGCCGTCGCGGGCGAGGCCGGGGGCCCAGGGGGAGCGCCAGCTGAAGACGAGGGTGCCCTCCACGGAGACGTCGAAGCTCGGGGGGCGGGACTTGCCGTCGTAGTTGTCGTAGACGGTGAAGGTGCGGAGGTAGTAGCGGCCGGGGGGCAACCCGGGGACGACGTAGCAGCTCTTCTTGCCGGAGGAGAGGGGGAAGTAGCGGAGGGTCTTCTCCTGGGGCTGGCGGAAGTGGAGCGGCTCCGAGACGACGGCGGCGGCCCCGCCCGTGAAGAACCGGTCGGGGAGCCACGTGGCGTTGAAGGAGTCGACGGCGACGGCGTTGCCGCCGCAGTCTATGCGGTACGACACATTGCCTGAGGAAACGGGGAGATGGGTCGGTCAGTTAATCACGGTCAGGGGGCGGGGGGACAGAGCGTCGAAAGACACGAGCTTTGCGGCTTACCGTACGGATATGGAGCGGGAGCGGGAGCGGCAGGGGCAGGGGAAGAAGCAGGGAGGAGAGGGAGGGAGAGGAGGAAGACGAAGGAGAAGAGGGAGTACATGCTGCTCCGCTTCCCGCGGAATTCCACCGCCACCCACAGTTCCTCTCGCCGTGCGGCGGAGATGAACGCGACGACGGTGGAAACCGAGCGGAGACGAGGAGAGCCGCAGAGCGCGAGGGACGGAGCGTCGACGGTGGAGAAGACAAGGACAGTGGGAAAAGCTAAAGAAGGGGGGGGGGGAGCGCTGTGTGAAGTGAAGTTAAGTGAAGAAGAAGAGATTCGGATTTGCGACGGGGAATGGAATGGCGACGGAACTTCGTCGGGCCTTTCTTCGGAAATTGTGACCTGCCTCCCTTCTAGCTTCGTACTTGAGGCTTTATTAAATTGGAGAAAAACGGCCATTCGTGGGTTTTGGCGAGAGGGGGGAAAAAAGGGGAAAAATGAGAGGCTGATTTTCCCTTGGCCCAAGACAAAAGGGGCCAAAAAAGACAAAAATTTATTGTCTTTTCAGGAAATTGAACTTGGGATGATTAAGGAAAAAGGGTGACTTGGAGTCAACAGTGTCCACTCGCGAAACTCCACGGATTTGATACAGAGCACTGCAAATTGAAAGGATCGGCCGAAGAAAGGAGCTGGGGGCAATCTCAACTTCCGAGGCGACTTTTCTCTATCGATGCCATGACGGCATGACAGCCTTTGCCTAGAGATAGGGTTTTTATTGAGACTGGCCTTAAGGGTGCATCGTGCATCACAGCCCCAAAAGAAACGTGAGCACATCTCCGTACTAGTTACTATAAACAAAGAGAGGTACCGGTTAATGAGACCCGACCCGGGACGGTTATTTTTCCGGCGGACTAGATCGGCGTAATCTTTCGTGCCCCCGGTGAAAACGGCGAGCGATCACTTTTTAGTTCACGTGATCATTTACTGTGCCGCGTTCCTACAAGCAAGGAATAAAAGAGAGAAGGAGTGGTGAAAGGAACACGGCCATCCCATCTCGTGAACCATGAAAAAGGATGGCGAGGAATTTTAATGGAATTGATATTTTTCGTTTTGTCATTTTCTTTTCCTTTTTGTTTCTTCCTTTTTCACCCCCTGGAGCCAGAGGATGGGACGGGAGGTTTCCCCATTCAAGACGTCAGGCTTGCATCAGAATAGCCATTTGGGTATAAAGAGAAAAAGGGGAGAATAAAGAAAAGGAATCCGATTTTTAATAATAATTATTATTATTATAAATGATATTCGGTAACGAAAGAGAGTCCAACCAAAGGGAGTGGATTTTTTAATGGGATATGACGAGGGTCGACAGCTGAGACACTTGCAAGGCGTGAATTCCCCTTTTCCCTTTTTATTTATTATTTAATATTTATTTTTTTTTGGGGGGGATCTTCATGTGCCGAACAAAGGCCTAGAAAATGGTCCGTGCTCTCCCCGATGACGCGGCATCCATGCAAAACGGGCACGATTTGGTAGATTGGCAGCCCCAGGTCCGGGGGGGGGCAAATCACATGGTCAACGCGTGGACTTTCGCTAATTAATCTCCCACTAAGCTCACCGTTAATCACCAGATGGGGTTTGTTAATTGGGTCTCTCGATTTTTAAAGGTATATCGAGCACTAATCACCTTAAGCTCGCTATGCGATGCCGATGCCGAATATTTAGCAGAGAATTGGGATATGTAAAGACTCGTACAGAGTGAACAAAAAAAAAAAAATTAACAATGGTGCTCGTATGTCATACCCGTTTCTCAATTTTTTTTTATGAGTTGAGCTGCTTAATTCATTTTGAAAACTATATCGCGATCTAATACAAAACCTTTTTAAGGTTGATTTTGGCCTCTGAACATGTTGGTTTAGCGGATCAACACTTCATTTTCCTATTTTTGCACCTATTTGAATTACCTTATAAGTTTATTGTACTACTGTCCGCCAGTTTGTCATGTCTTCATTGGTTTCGGATTTTATCTATTGATTGGAATTGCCTTATAAGTTTACTCGAATAACTTTTTTTTTTCCTCGAAAGTGGATAGCTTTTATTTATTTAGTTATTTATTATTCAGGATAGAATTGAAGGATTAATTTCTCTAACAGCGCAAATTTAGAACAGCTACTATCAAATCCCATAATTAGAATCATTGGACTAATAGTGATTAATCAAATGCTGAGAAACTTCGGTTGTCTAATCTCCATGTCGTGTACAAGGAAATCGCACACGCCCGGGCTATTTCATGTTCAAGACCTCTTAATCGAAGGTTTTCTCTCTTAAAAGACCAGAATAATCTGTTTTAAATAAGTAGAATAGAACACTCACGTGACTGAGTGCAATGCAAAAGGATCCAAATTAGATGGGCAGAGCTGAAATTCAAAGGAAAAATAGGAATCAATAGTGTAAAATAACAAAAAGTTTCGTCCTTCAATTATATATATATATATATATATGTACTATCAAGTCTCAACCGGGCAATAGAATTTGTTTTCTTTTTAGTCGGAAGGAAAATTTTCATTTCATATGAAAGAGAAGTACATAACTTCGAGATAAAAATGCAAATCCCACGAAACAAGTCAATTTAAAATATGAATCAATTTAATATAGCTTGCTAAAAATCGCTCATTCAAAAAAACGGATTTGTCATAGCATCAAAGTACAATCGGCAGCTGATTACCGAATCTCGCAATATCATCATCATTGATGAGCACAAGCCGAGATTTCTCTCTCCGGTAGCTACGGCGTCCCCAGCACCTTCGCCGTATAGAAATTCGTCGAAGGCTCATCGGGATGCAAAAAAAAGAAAAAAAGAAGAAAGATTGTTCAGTCAATTAAAACTTACAGTAAACTTTAAAAAAAAAAAAAATTTGATGATGCGAAAATTATATAATTCCGGTAGTTGTCACGGTTAGAAGTAGGTAGGAGTGAGCTCTCACCCGTGACATGATGCACAAGGAATTATGCGCAGGACACGCACAATAGGGACAAGACCAATGCCCTTAGTAAATTACAAACTAATTTTAGTTCAGTTAGTACAATAAGACCCGACGTGCCAACGCACTGATTTTCAGCCGTATTTGATTTGGACCTTCTTCTCCGTGGTCTCCGTCGAGCTCCTTTCGGACCAATTTTGCAGCGGCCATGCTTTCGCTTGCTGAGGTGGGCTAAGAATTTAATGGACACCATCCCATTACCAACTAATTCGTACCCTTTCTGCTAATAATTGCTGGGGACACGAAATAATGTCCCCGTTAATATCATAATTTGCCTGGTCGAGTTAGGTTCGAGACGATCGGATCTCGACAGCACGTAGAGCTACGACAACGATCGGGAACGTCGGGTAAGATAAGTGATGGTTATTAGTTTCAAAAGGGCCCGTTCGAGGAGCGTGCGTCGAGAGTTCAAATACTTTCTATTCGAAACGTTTCGCCCGCCCGTCCTTTCTTCTTTTCTTAAATTTTTGCCTTTAATTTTCAGGTCGGGCCGGGCCCGTGGAAGGGGGCATTGAGCAACATAGTTTGGTCCGCCGGAGAGTCACTTTTGCTTTTGGCCTCGGTGCTAGAAGTAGTTCCGTGGCATCAATTCAAGGCTATGAAGTGGGATCGTCCTTCGTGAACCGCATAAATTGGCAGAGTTGAAGATGACAAGACAGGTATAAATCAAGGATGCTTCGTCTCCTCTTTCTACGGGGGAGCGGCAGCTTAAAAACAATCTCAAACTATATTCATTGTAACTTAATTATCTTAAATTTTTTTATGACATTAAAAATCTCAAATTATGCTCCCTATGGCACATTTATAGTAATCTTTTTCTCGTAACATAAAAAAAAAAAATCTTAAACTTGTGCCCATAAAACACATTTACTTTTAATCAAGGTACCGTTTGATGATTTTTCATTCAAAATAATTTGGTTATATAAATGCTGTTTGCTTTTTTGCGTCAATGTAGGTAAGTTTTAACAGTTCTCATTGACAGAATTTTGACAAAGAGTAATATGCCATGCAAATATATTTTTATGATAAATATTTCATAGTGAGCGTAATTTAAAGTTTTTGGTGGCCGTTGTCCCTTCTTTATATCTCATTTAAGTTGTCCCTTCTTTATATCTCATTTAACTTGTTTTTTCCGGCCCCAGTGGCCAACGCTTGATGGGATTGGGAGAGAGAGGGAGAGAGATCTCTCACGGGCCTCACCTTCAATTTTCCAGCAATTTAAGGCATGCTTTCTGGGGGCGCAGCATGTGATGAAGGACCCCCTTCTTCATATTATAACATCGAAAAATAGTAGTAGAATATCAAAGGAGAGAGAGGGAGAGGGAGGGAGGGAGGCAGAGAGAGAGTGCACTATCATTGAAGTTGTTCCTCGGTTGTCCTTGAACTTGCTCACAGACCCAATTGGTAAAAATGAAGTTTGAGAATGTGATAGGAGAACATTCTGCAGAAGTTTAGACACTACCGGTTCTTTTTTATCTCCCGAAGAAACGAAAAATCACGAAGCGGAAGCATGGTGTCCATAATTAGGCAGGTCCACACATGGCCCAAGTACACGTTCCAACACCTCAATGGCTTTCGCTGAGAGCACCTGACCTGAAGGCCGAAACTTTGGGTCGAACCTGTAGCGGGTCGTTCCTCTAGGCCTCTCAAATGCTTAACTAAGGCCGTCTTGAAGGACGAGCCCACTGCCAAGATTCTATTGGTATGACATGCAGTCACGACCTCAATGACGTTTGCAGCATCGTAGCCTCAAAGAATGATCGATGCGTCCCGTTGTTAAAAGGCTCTTTTATTGACTGGTTGCACTGGCGGATGTTGGATGGATTGCCTCTTTCGCGGATGTGATCATAAAAAGCACGTCCCACTGGAGATCATCTATCAGCAGTTCAGCACCCCATCCAGCCAGCTTAACTCTTGTTTTGTTGATAATGAATCTGAAATCAGCAGAGTTTAAGCCTTCCATCCCTTTCCTGCTCAGCGAGATTTTTAGAGAAGTAAAACTTGGGACTTTTAAAACTTATTTTTTGTCCAGACATCTCACCAGAACGATTCAAAGTGCCAATTACTGTCTGACAACCAGCATCGCTAGCTACCGCAGTCAAGAAATAAGTCATCAGCAGAAAACAAATGAGAGAAGGCAGGACCTCCTCTGGACGTTCCTATAGGTGTCCAGGTACCATTCTCACATTCCCTTTCGGTAAGATGACTCAGGACATCCACAGGACATTCTCTTTTTTCTCTCGTTGGTATCTTTCCATCCTGCAGAGAATCTCCTTAACTATAATAACACTGTCGCGAGTTCTCTCCTTCCGGGCATAAAGCTGACCTGATTAGGATTTATTTATCAAGTGATCCAGAAACGGTCTCAAATTACTGACAAAGATGTTGGAAATGAGTTTACAGACAGTGTATCACATAAACTATTGTTTGTGTTGCTGAATTTGCTACATCTGTAAAGACGAGAAAGAAGACATTGGAGCACGATATCCAAAAGATATTATAGCACCCGACAAAAAGCCCAACCCCATCCATCTTATGTCAAACGTACAGCTTGTGGCGTACAATGTTCCTCCATCCACTCCACCTCTTCCTCTCCACAAATATTACCGGAAACAACTGTCGTTACGCGCCCAAAATTGGCCCCCAGGAAAAAACAGAAGAAAAATCAATACTTGTGGTCTCAATTTGAAGCCAGCATTTTTCTTTGGGCGAGTAACCTGCTTTCTCAGTCCTCTCTACCAAGACACCGCGTGCGCACAGCCTCTGCCTCCCACAGGCATGGCCATTGTCGCAGCGTCAGGAGGAGTCAGCATGGCCTCCACCATCAAGCTCCAGTCTCACAAGCCATCCTCAAATACGGCGACGACCCCGTTTCTGGGCAAGAAGCTGGCCGTCAAACTTCCCCTCAGGACCCTCGTTTCAAGCCCCAGAGCCCTCGTTCTCGCCTCGGGAGGCCACCTGATCGATGCGGTCAAGGACCTGTTTCTGGGTGTCGGCGTGGGCCTTCCGTGCACGGTCATGGAGTGTGGGGACATCATCTACCGAAGCACACTCCCCAAGTCCAGTGGCCTGACGCTCACGGCCCCAGGTGCGGTCTTGGCTCTTGGTGCTCTTTCTTACCTGTGGGCGACTCCTGGTGTGGCTCCTGGGTTCTTTGACATGTTTTTTCTTGCTTTTGCCGAGAGATTGTTCAGACCCACCTTCAGGAAGGTCAGTGTGGTGTTGGAAATTAAAGAAAGTTGCGATTTTGGTGGGGTTTGAGTAATTGATTAAATGAAGTTCGGTTTCATGTTTGAACAGGATGATTTCGTGCTGGGGAAGAAGTTGGGCGAGGGAGCCTTTGGTGTGGTTTATAGGGTTTCACTGGCTAAGAAATCTTCTTCAAATGTAAGTATAGCTCTTACAGGGACTCCTGATATCGAGTCTCTGTCCTAATTTTAGGGCCCAAAAGAAAGTGTTAGGTATGAGCTTTCAGGTTGTTGCTGTATGATGGCTCAAAGTTGGGTGCTCTTGTTTATTAGTCGCTTGCTGATCATTGTGAAAATTATTTTTGGGTTTTTGTATCATTTGAGGTGATTAAGAAGTGCCGGCATGCACGTGAGTGTGCAGACTTGTTACACTTCACAGTGGCAGAGCTGAAATGGGCTCTATGCTGTTGTGGGTGTGAATTCAATATATTAATTCCTTCTTGCTGCTTGCTCTTGAACAGAAGGAAGGTGACTTGGTATTGAAGAAGGCTACTGAATATGGTGCGGTCGAGATTTGGATGAATGAACGTGTCCGAAGAGCTTGTGCTAGTAGCTGTGCTGATTTTCTATATGGCTTTCTAGAGGTTTTGCTCTATATAGATTCTTTGAAAAATTGTGGGCTTACTTTTAATTAGCGTGGGAATATAAAAATAGAGAAAACACCTTTCACAAGTTTGCTTCATTGCTAGTCCGCATTGTATCTTCTCTCTGAAGTTGTCCCCAAAAAATGAAAATGGTTCCAGAATTCTTCGAAGAAAGGAGGAGAATATTGGCTTATATGGCGATTTGAAGGGGAATCAACACTTGCAGATTTGATGCAGAGCAAAGAGTTCCCTTATAATGTTGGTAGCTCTTCCTTTCACCTCTTATTGTCTTCATATGTTCTTCATTCTTTTGGTTAGAACTCGACAATTTTTCTTATAAGCATAGGATGTAGCAATTGAAGTTGCACTACACATAGTCATGTTTATGATAATTTCTTTCTTTGCAATCAATGGCATGGCTACTGAGGCATTGAACGTGGAATCTGAGACACTTATCTAAATGTTGCGTGGCTGGGTATTCAACAAAGGAAGATGGTCGTAATACCTGATCATTTCATCTATTATCTTCTGTCCATTGCTTTGTGCTTTATTTGTTTGAGATTTACATTCAACCTCACCTTTGTAGATCAGTCTATGTCCTCGATTGCCATCTTCAATTATGATTAATTTTCTTGTCAGGTAGAAACAATGATTCTCGGGGAGGTACAGGACTTGCCGAAAGGAATTGAAAGGGAGAATAGGATCATTCAAACTATCATGAGACGGATCCTCTTTTGCCTGGATGGTCTTCATTCGACAGGCATTGTGCATAGGGATATTAAGCCACAGAACATTATATTTTCTGAAGGTATTGATAGCATGGTAACAGTAGCTTGATTGTGTTTCTTTTCTGTAGAAAAAAATTGATAATTCATAAACCACAACATGTTACCTCTGAAATTGAGCAGGTGCTCGTACATTCAAGATAATTGATCTTGGAGCAGCAGCAGATCTTAGAGTGGGTATCAATTATATTCCGAAGGAATTTCTATTAGATCCAAGGTATCTTCCTTCACATTTTTTAAATGTGGTATCTCATCAGCATTTAGATCACGACTGTGTGGAGAAGACATGCGTGTAGAACAATGTTGACAAAAATACACATCAATACTACAGAAACTCATCTTACATTTTACTTTTTCAGTCCTGAAACTGCATGTTTTGTATAAACAGAGCTAATTACTTCATTTGGAGACATATTATATGATGTAATGGAGTAAAATGGTCCATGCTGATCAGGTCCCAGCAAAATGTCTAAGATTTGTTTAAACATGTTGAAGGTTCAATTTTTGGGAGCAAGGGTGCTTAGGTTTGTTATCATCTGCACGCCGACAGCATGATGATCTCCTTATGAATGGTTTTACTGAACCTATTGGTCGTAACTTTTTCAATCTCAAGTGTCCTCAAACACGCGAGTACTGTTGAATGCTGGCCTTGTATAAGCATGTCAAAAAAATTTGTACGAGAATTTGGTACTATACAATCGTAATCCTTTCCATGTTCATAGGACATGCAAAGATTGCATCTAACTTCACTGTAGATTTTGATTGCCATTGGCGATATGCCCTTGTCTCAACCATAGAGATTAATGACTATGAGATGCAGGGTCTCCTTTTCTTCCAAGAGGCAATATGCCTTCTAAGTTGTTTTTCTCCTCTGAATTTCCGGCCAAGGGTGACATAACAACAGTAATACCTTTTCTCACTGAATGGAGTTAGCTACGTTTATCCTTTATGCCACCTTTCTCATTTTGCCCTTAAAACCATGAAGGAGAGAGAGAGAGAGAGAGAGAGAGAGAGAGAGAGAGAGAGAGTTAGTGATGACACCTTGTTAATTCTGATAAGGAAGAATCTTGGTGGTGGTAATTATGTCTTCCGATGATCATATTAGCACAGAATATGGATTGATATGGCTTTGTTAAACTTTAAACAAGAAATATTGTGCACTTCTTGAAAATCAATACCTGACTGAAGTGGTGGATGTGCCATGGTTTCCATATCTTAATAATGTGAATTTTTCTCTTGTGCTTTGACCTCTCTAAATGGTTGTTTAGAGTTGTCTGATTTCCTAGATTGCTTTGACACTGTGCCTCTTATAAAATGTGACAATTCTCTTTGGTTTGTCACTTCTTAGGTACACTGCACCAGAACAATACATTATGAGCACACAAACTCCCTCTGCACCTTCAGCTCCAGTGGCTACTGCTCTTTCCCCAGTTTTATGGCAGGTGTGACGTCTACCATGGGACTGTTAAGATTGACTAATGTACATCAAGTTTCCTTTTGTTTCGATTTTAATGTTTTTCTAGCTCTGATGGCTTTCCTTAAAACAGATGAATTTGCCAGACAGATTTGATATCTACAGCACTGGTCTCATTTTTCTACAAATGGTGAGCTAACATGTCTGCATTGGAGCTTGTTGTAGCTGCGATTTGATATTATCCAGGGGAAAATCTCACTACATGACTTGAACCTTTTATTCACACCACTGGTCGTGTCCCTCCTTGGATTCACTTTAAACTAGTTTTCACAAAATATTAGCTATATGAAGCTAATCTACAATGAAGATAAAATGTACACGAAAATCAAGCAAAATTTTCGTTTTTCAGTAAGGTCATGAGATTTTGCATGCAAAATCATCTCGAGGGAGTATGATGACATGGCTATATATCACAAATTCAGCGGGTATGTTATGTGCTTTGTCAATGGTAGACATTCAAAAAGCTGATACTTCAAACCTTGAAGTTATCACTAGGTCAAGGTTTAACGTTGGAAAATCTTGTGTAGGTAATTATCTAATTACAATACCACCCAGTTAATCCAGGAATAAACTAAGGTAGGTATATTATTGAAGACTTGGGAGATGGCTAAATAAATTGGTCATAGTAGGACACTAGATTTTTTACGCCAGAACTGCACATCACTTGCATGTAGTTTAAGATGTAACAGGGACAAAGCTAAAACTCCTGTAGATTTGTCTCCTTCTACTATGCTATAAATATGGTTTGTTTCATGCAATAAGCTACATTAACTCGAGACAGCCTGCTCTCCATACAGGCGTTTCCATCATTAAGGACCGATAGTAGTCTCATACAATTCAACCGGCAGCTCAAAAGGTGTGACTACGATCTGGTCGCATGGAGAAGAAGCTTAGAACCCCGCGCCAGCCCCGATCTAAGGCGGGGGTTTGAGCTGTTAGATTTAGATGGTGGAATAGGATGGGAACTTCTCACATCAATGGTTCGCTTCAAACCTAGGCAAAGAACTAGTGCAAAGGCAGCATTAGCTCATCCATACTTCGATAGAGAAGGATTGTTGGTTTTATCCTTCATGCAGAAACTGAGGTTGCAGCTCTTTCGAGCCACGCAACAGGATTATGAGGAGGCTGCCAAATGGGTAATTCGGCTGATGGCTAAGTCAGGGACAGAGCAGGATGGTGGTTTCACAGAAGCTCAGCTTCAGGAGCTTAGAGTCAGTATCTAAACCATTCCGCGCAACTGTAGTTTTTCACTTCTAAATTACACTGAGGACACTCCTCCATTCAAAGAACTCTCTATTCACCCATTGCCAAAGGTCTTTCTTTTCCACTTTTTCTCTGCTTTTTGGACACAGAGGTATGCTACTAAGCTACTTGTAAGCGTGATAGCTCATTTCATTGATAACTTGATTAAAGAAAGAAGAAAATAAGTTTACAGAAGGCCAAGTAGTTTTGAAGACAAAAGGGCTAATGGTATAATTTGATCAGAACACTCTTGCACATTGTACAGCTCTATTTCATCCTCCCATGAATCGTGGGAATCTTTCTTTAAGACCTTGGGGTACTTATTTTGTGCAGGAAATGGCACCTAAACGGAAGGCAACTGCTCCGAGAAATGCTCTAGCCTCAGCTCTCCGTCTCCAAAGGAAGATATTAAGAACATTAAATGAGAGCATGGATGAGCTCAACCAGCGCCAAAAGAGCCTCTGGTGGAGCCGGTGGATCCCTAGGGAGGAATGAAGTTTGTAAATATATGCACACCTTTTCTAATCTTCATGTAAATTTTGTCTAGCCATCGTAACTATATCAAAGGAATAGAGTGATGCTCTAAGTTGAAAAGAAATAGATGTAGTTAATTTTTGCTTATTAGAAAACTGGGGTACTCTGAATTCATGTCTTCTCATTTCTTCAGAGTGTTATAAAGTTGATAATGATATCAAATACAATCAAGTGTTTCTTGTCTAACATGTTCTATTAGCTATTTCACATCCCACTTTTGCCAGCTTCTTTTAGGTTTAACCCCAATGCTTCTAAGAACACCACCACCAAATGGCTGAAATTCTAAATTTTCTTTGTCGTGATCTCTAGGGCTCAAGGATCACTTATTCATAACTCAAGTCCATATAATGCTTTTTGTTAACCACAGCACTGGTTTGCCACATAAATGAGGCACATTGAGGATCTCCAAGGCTCAAGGGTCGCTTATTAATAACTCAACTCCTGTACTTTATCATAAACCAACGATTACCTTGCTGGCTGTCTAGTTAACAGAACAATGAACAAATATATTTTTCGCATATGTTGGTGTGGCAACAATACAGTATTTATTTTCATACTTAAAATTTAAATGACCTTCATACGAGTTTCCTTTCGGATCATACTTGTCAAATATCTGATGTGCACGTAAAGATACAACTGTGTTACTGGTCAAGCAGTACTATTGCACCGTTGTTATGCATATGGAATAATTCGTGTAGCTCACCTCCATGCCAAGTCATTGGCCGTTGGAAGATTGAAGAGATCAAGAAGGCTTTATCATTAATGTACTGCCAAAACAAGTGTTTTGATGGAGTAGTAATAAACAATGTGATTCAAACCTTGAAATGAGTTATAAAGTGTAATATAATGTTGAGTCTGGAAGAGGCAATGGCATTGTGAATCACGAGAACTTCACGTGCAACTCTGACCTGTGGAGTACAACAAGCCCATTTTTTTATGTACAGACAGTACATCAGAGCCCAGCATAGAACACTTCAAAATAAACCCGGGACAGTCCGATCATGGAGATTAATTTGTTAAAGCTTTGTCCACACAGCGATGGTTCAATCCTCAAAGCTTTTTTGGGTATGTTGAATTCCCATCTTCCCTTAAGTTGGGTCACAATTTTTCACGCAAAAAAATGAACTGATATGAAAATATTGAGTTTGGCAATGCTCATGCGAATGGACACGGTGGTGAAAACATTATTTCTTGGTCCAGAACTCATGAGTATGGACTCCAAAGTTGAAGGAAAACAAAAACAATTACCCCAGCATTAATGACTTCAAGATTCTACGAACAGCGAACATCTTCAAGGTATGTACCATGAGTTTGAGACTTGACAGACACCGAAAGAGAGAATCTTCATGTCTCACTCTGAAAGCACAGAGAAGAAAGGATGGAAGAAGCAACAAAGTTTCTGAGCACTGATACTCAAACCGAGATTGACAGATTAGTTTTGTTCAGAGAAAATCAGTATAAAATTTGCAGCTTCGCTTAGTTTAATAAGGCTCAGTGCAGAGATTGTCCTGATTGAAAGTGGGTGGAACACGAGACCAAGCAAGTGGCTCTCTCTCTCTCTCTCTCTCTCTCTCTGCATTGATCTTGTTAACAAATTATTTCATATTCCCATTTGTAAACTCAAACACTGACTGATTGGGCTTTGAGCTCTTTACATGAAAAGGTGTATATTTAGGGACGGCTCAATTTGATGGAAAAAAGGCAGGTCAAAATCTTGATTTCCACTTCTTTGACCATGGGAAGTAGCTGTTTCCTATGAGGCGCATCAAACTATTTGATTCGCGTGAGAAATCCGAAACAAATTATCAAATGGAAATACGACATATGTTTCTGTCACATCTTCCTAGTTTATGTACGGTCCTCATTGACTATACGATTGGGACCATGCGGATTAACCCGTTTATGGGAAAACCTTTGTTCTTAATTCTGAGGGGTGTGGAATTGTTTTAGAATGGATGGTCAGTGGAAGAAATGTAGCCAAGGGACAGAGAGCTATGGTTTCACCATAAAAATATTACATGTGTTCGCTACATGTTTAGCGACATTGCCATACACAACAGTATTTTCAATTGATTAATAAATACACCATCCATAGGAGTAGCCAAGTTGTGTTGAGGGGGTCTCAAAAAATAGGGATGGTTTGATTGGTTCCTTCTATCAGGATCTAGAACATGCAATAATTTCCAGACTACGGTCCTGTGGATTAGAATAACGTTATCTCTTACCTAGCTGTTTCACATAATGCAACTCAATGTCCCCACATGTTAATTCTTTTTTTCTGATTTTCCCTCTCTAGGATTAGTCAAATGCTTCACAAGATGAGCCTCATTATTGTCCTCCCCAAGCTTGCAAGCAATAGGGGTGGAACATGTGTGCAGTGTTGTTTAGGATCCAACTGATTGTGATGATGACCCCATATTGCCTGTTTGGGTGGATTCAATTCAACAACAAAGGATGTGACACAAACTGGAAATAGAAAAAAAGAGAGTCTAATCCAAGCACATGAAGACACAAGGTTGCATTATCATCACCCCCTATCATACCCCATATTGAATGCAACTGATGATTGATAAAAAAGATGGGGTTTTTCTAAGGTATAGTGAAACAGTGGCCGACCCAATATGCTGGTGGGTAGTGCCTACAACACCGAGTGATCATACGCATGACCATACTAATACCGATCACGTTAGGTCTTGTTTGGGATTGATTTTTTTTAATGGGTTTTGCATGGTGTTGGGGTTGTGGACCCAGATGGGGCTTGTCCGGTGGGTTAGGGGACAAGTGCACGCCCTTTCATGCCCCATAGTTGGCTCTTTACTAGACCAATGTGGGTAGGGACCACGACCCTCCGCCTCCTATAAGAACCCAATGACTCAATCGCCCAGACTCACCAGCCTCAAATACACACCTTGCAAGTCTCTCTCTCAAGAAATCATCAATCTTGTTCTTCTTCCGCGAAGTTAGCACAAAAATGAAGATGCTGAGCAGCCCAAGCATTGGAAGCTCCAAGAGGAGGCTATCAAGCAGGGGGCTTGGTGGGGCTCTCAGAGAACAGAAGGCCAAGCTCTACATCATCCGGAGATGTGTGGTCATGCTCCTTTGTTGGCATGACTAAAGAAAAGTCTTAGTTTTTAGGGGGAATCAGAGGATTTTTTTGTCTTCTTTTTTCTTCTTTTCCAAATTTTTTTGGTGGAGTGTACATAGCAGCAGGGCGGTGACGGCAATGGCGATGACGATGATGATATTTTTGAAGGAAAGACTTAGCAAGTTTTGTACCACTTTTCCTAATCGGCTACATATGTAAATCGGATAACTTCAGCTTAATCAAAAAGCTCTTATAATTCTCTCGTATTTTTTCCACTTCCAATCATTGTTCATACTCATTCTTCTACTGGTATATGGTTTCTACAGCTTTTTCCCTCTGCAAAGTGTGAATTGACCATATGCTCACAGGTCAAAACTGCGTAGCACTGATAAACATGGACACGTGGAGAGTTCCACAATTTGGATATTCACTTTCCTCGGTCATTTAGTGCAATCTTTGCCTAATGTTCTAGCTGAGCACTTGCCTTTATTTCTGAACTTTTTGAATCTTCAAGTGCCCTTGACTTTCCAAGTTCTTCCTCCATCATCTTTTGATCAGTATCAGTAAACAGTCCTACATTTTGTCCATCATTTTGTTTTGTCTCTTTTTGGTGCTTTCCATGCTATAATTGAGCTTCATCGTAAAGGGTATGAGTGAATGATCAGCCAAAAGTGATCTTATTTGGACAAGAAAGATTCTGCAAAAAGAGGGGTGTATCTCAATCTGTTTGACTACTGTGAAGGCCCAAATAATCATTAAAAGTGCCAAATTATTTGGCGTTGGTCTTTGTACTTTCTGATATCTCCAATTGACTCCCAAGTTCCAAGCCCTAATCTTTCTTTCTTTTATGCAAATCCAAAGAGTGGCTTAGGCACTTAGCATGCTAAGAGTAAGAGGTCCTTGTGCCCCCCCAGCCGTGTGTACGTATATATATATATGGAAACACCATTACCTAAAATCAAGTGTAATCATTTGTTCTTCTTCTTCTGGGAAATTGCTATGGAGTCCGTCTCTTCGAGCCAAAAAAAGCACCCCGATTCCCTCACACGATTACTATGCCCTTGGTGCTTAATCAAAATTAGAGCCGGACCATTGAGAGTGTTTGGCTCTGATTTCAGTCCAGCAATTCCGAGTGTATCAATGCTCTTCTTCTTTTCTTGGAAATGAATGTGAAGAGCATATCTTCTAATTTCCGAGTAATGTCTTCTGCAATGATAAAATTCCTCAACCTATGGTCCGGTGATAATACCTCCCGTGATGAACTGTTATTTCCAAGTTATACCTACCTCGGCTGGCCTTCTGTGGGCAGTTGTCATCTGAAATGGATTTTTGTCATTCCTACTACATCTCAGCATAAAGAGGGCATAATATAATCCCTGTAATCTGTAAATCTTGATAGTGTTGTCCTCTACCAAACGACATTTAAAGACATATTGCATCCACAATCCTATGCCTAATTAGTTTTTCCTTCAGCCAATCATGGGATTTCTTTGCTTATGATCAGTAAATAACAACCGGAGGTTAGTGGGTTGATCAAACTTTGGACGTTTGTGATAATGATAGTTATTTTTCCTCAGTGCTTATGCCACGCGTATGGTCGTAGTTATCCATCCAGTAGCAGGCAATAGCGTCCAAATTTGTTTGCTCCCATGGACTCGCACGAGCGAGCAAAAGGAAGTGCACTGGCCAAAGGCAAAATAAAGCACGAATAAAGTCGTTTTTTTCTTCTCTGTCCCTTTTTGTCATCCTTATATTTGAGGAAGATATGTGAGCAAAGTCTCTGACCAACAACCCTACATCGATATTAATCAAGATTTTCTATTACATGCTCTTCGCGGTCTTACTTTGATTCGGGATATTTGGAGTAAAATTACACGTGAATATGTTTCTTGAAAAAAAAAAGTCCAAGAGTTCAAGTTTTCCTTTCGCTGGCAACTCGTAAGTCAAAAGTATTGATGTTTACTCAAAACTCTCAAAAGTTGATTGCATAAAGACTAACATGATTCTTTTCCTTTTGGCAATGCAAATATACAGTGTTCGTCCTATCTTCTGGATACTGAGAGAGAGAGAACAGTTGGGTCTCTCAACTGTGGGTCAGAGAGAGAGAGAGAGAGAGAGTGGTGAAGAGTGGTCAACAGAAACAGAAGCTGAAGCTGAATGGGGCTCTCATCTCATCTAATATTCTCCTGTCGGCCACAAGAGAGAGAGAGAGAGAGAGAGAGAGAGAGGACAAGGACAAAGATGAACGTGATTGGTCAAAGCTTTGACAGGCCTTTATCAAGCCCACGTGTGCTCTCTCTCCCCACCATGTGACTGGTTTCTTTTCGTTTGACACTTTTCCTCCTCCTCGTCCTCCTTTCATCCTCGTCATCATCACCACATCTCCCCCAATAATGTCTGTCCCGCACGAGTATTCACAGAGCTCGTGCAAGCTCTTCATGTTTTTTTTTTTTTTGACAACAATAACATCACGGGTTAATGTTTAGCACGTGAAACAGTTTGATCCAAGACGAACATTAAAGGGTCGTGAAGTAATCTTAGGAATTTAGTACATCGTGTTTTTATCATGTTGGGATTCATTATGCATATTTCGTAATAATAATGTTTCAATGAATCGCTATGGATAGTCATTGTCGGCGCTCTAAGCACGATGCCTGCTCTTGTGTCGACATCAACCCCCGTGCATTACATGTCTATTTGCCAAGAGAACTCCTCCGCATTGGTCTGCAAGCAATTATTCTTTCCACTGAGAAGTATCATCCTAGTTTATCTTGTTGTCCAGCAGAAGTAAATGAACCATATCTCCTTTCCTTCTTTAACCCTTTTCATGTGTAGTGACGGTAAAGGAAAAAGAATATTGGGTGAAACTTAGGATCAGCTCAAACCAGAGGATAGTTAAGTGCAATCCAACAAATTTTTTTTTTTTTTATGAAAATATGGCAGCAATGTGTAATTAAAGTTCTTTCTTTTTTCCCTTGTGGCCAGAGTGCAATTGAAGTTCAGTTTCAGTCCTTTGCCACAACTTTCCCCAGCACTTGAGTACATTTTATGGACAGCTATTTTCAATCATGTCAATGTGATTTCGCAATGGCTTTCGTCGAGGTTGAGCTTGACTGAAAAATCAGGCTTCAAACGCTTTACCTATACGCGACATAACATTCGACAGCCCAACCATTAATTGTCCCAATTTTGTCTGTTTTCAACAGCACTGGCATAAAGAGAGAGAGGCTCCTCAGATTCATCGATAACTCAGAACCATGGCCTCTTTAACGACACAGCATGTCCCAACATTGTTCATGTCTTTGCCAAGAAAACACTAAACCCAAACAAACCAACAAGTCCAGCTTAGGCACTTCCCTACAATCACGCATAACCATCTAGCTTGTGTCTGTGGGTTATTTAAGGAAGCTTCCCATAAGCATCCTGGCCCTCCAGAAAGGGTGGGGCAATTCATTAGAGGTTCTTCTCAAGCAATTTCTTGCTGAATGTCATAATCTGTAAGCCAGATAACTAAACGCATAACTCTCATTGGCGCAGCTCTATCCGTGAAGATTTTATAGTTGCATTCAGCATCGACAGACGCCGACAACCACAAGGAGTTAGGTAATTTGGATGCACATAAATATACGAGATATTCATCAACCGTCTCTCAACAAATAGCCATTTTCGGGAATCAGACATCGGAATACAGATGTGCGTAGATATTAACAAGTTCAAAAGAAGAAAGTGGACAGAGTACCGAATGTCCCAAAGGTATTGTAGGACAGGAGAAGATTCGATCGGTCTACATCCTCTAAGAATCAAACTCATTTTGCAAAAATTCGATTCAAATCTCTCATGATCACCTTCTACAGTAGGGAAGAGGAGGTACAAAGAGGTTACCCTTCCATGCCCATGGATTTAGACAACAAACACAACCCAATTATGACCCAATCCTACCTAGAGGCTAGAATGAGAATTTCCATTCAGACATTCCAAGTTGTGAAAGTTAAAATCGAAGCACATATTTCTACACAATTTATTTGAGATCAAACAAGAAATTGAAGATTAAATAAACAAGAAATTGAAGAAACAAGGAACCACCCAGAAATAAATCTGTTGTTAGTTTCTGGCAACAGTTAGGAAATAAGCTTCATATACTTTTTATCAAACATGTCTTACAACATTTGCATGTTCACCAATGTCAGAAGAGTTTTAGTTCAGAGGACATAGAAACAAAAACTGCATTGCCATTACTTACATCTCAAGTTTCTAATAAATGCACAGTTACAAAGTACGAATTAGGAGGCGACGGGGGCCAATTTTACATGAACCTGACATCAAAAAACTGCCTCAATCCGATCTAGTCGACCACCTTGCTCCCGCCCCAAGCAACAAAGCTATCCTGTGATCCAAATTCCTAAAAAGAACATGGAGAGCAAGCAAATTGAAAATTGTATATTACTTGAGGAAATGAAGAGGCAGCAATAGAAAAAGGGTTTGTACCAGCTGGCTCAATCGAAAATCAGGAGGGGTATCAAGCTCAATATTTGCTGGATCAATTGCCAGATTGTGGCACTCCTCCAGATCCTTCTTCAAGTCATCAGGTCCTAATTTAGCATAATCAGAAAGAAGGGGTCTTTTTTTCGACTCCACATGGTGGTTCATGTCGCCATCTCTAGTAGGAGATTGAGATTGAAGAAACTCGTCACATAAGGACATTCCCTCCACAAGCTGTTGCGAATCCAGTAGATTCTGTGACTCACTATCCCACCATTTTGCGTCTTCCTCAGCCTGGTGATCATTCTCTACTGTCATTTGCGGAGCAGAATTTTGTAAGGTTTGCTCATGATGCTGGGGATTTTCTATTTCCAGTTGACCATCAGGATCCGCACACTGCATCTCAACATGCTTTCATTGCAAGCAGTAAAGGCAGAAAAGAATGAATAATCCAAATTTTAATTCAAACATGTATGTCAGCAAAAGGGGAATAAATACTCTACTGATAAGTGATAACCCCTTAATCATGATGAAATTGCACGAACATGACGTGATTTTTGCATTAATCAACCGTTTTAGCGCTATCTTACTAGATTATGCACTTTTTGGTATTATCCAAATTAAGTATTAAAGAAAAGGAGGCCACAAGTGTCGAAAAATATCTATAGATAATAGTCAATTGTGGTCATAAATAAACAAACTACGATCTTTTCAGTATCTGTCGTGCTCTATAAATAGAGCCATCTATGTACTCTTTTGTTAAGTTAACAAGTAAAGATGTAGCCTTTGAGAATGTTCTCAAATATCCTAAAATAATTACAACAGGAATATATGGATCAGTAAAATCGCAAGCTGGGAATGTGTATGTTCAATTTCTATAGATACATAGAAAGACGATAGTTGATGCAGCTTGCAACAGCAGAGAAATAGTAGTTTTACCTGAGCAAGGGGGCCTCCACAAGCAGAATCCTGAACCTGATCAGAATCACAAGATCGCCTCTCCGTACAAGGTGGGTCAGGCGTCACTGACTTTGGAGTGACTGGATCTACTTTTACTGTTGTAGCATCAACTCTTTCGCGATTATTTTGTTCATTATTTTCACCTTGTTCGAGCTGTTGCGACTGATGATCATAGAAAATTTTAGATATTACAAACTCTCCATCCTTCTCATCCTCTTCAGTTCCTAGATGATACTGGTGCATCTTCCAATTAGTTTTTTCAGATTTTCCTCCCCTGACCAGATTTGTGTACAAAACCATAATCTTTTTCCACCCCTTTTGAACGCCATCAGCCATCACTGGTTTAGTCCTTGCCCGTCTTATGCCAACGAACATCACCAAAATCATCACCAAGAATCTTTCGACGCTTTCTAGTCCCAGTATTGTAAGCCTTAATGGCCCGGTGGAAAAAGTGAGCTACACTTCCATCTTGCTTAACACCTGTGGGATGCACTTAAGCTCAGATCAAGTACAAGAACTATCCCCACAACAAGTAGTAGAATATTTTGCTCACCTGGTAAATTCTGAGGATGCGTATAACAGATCCCATCATCTTCATCAACGGTAGGTATAAACTCATTGATAAAAGAATGGGATCTCAAACCTTCTAACCCAGCCTTTGCAAGCAAATGATACATAATTTCTGAGTCAGATGGATCAAACTTCACACCCCTGGGTAATCCTGGCCACTCCTGTGCAACCTGGAGAAGGAGAGATTGCAAAAGCCCAGATGAGTTCGCATATAGAAGTTTCACTTTAATAAAGAACATAGGATAACACTTTTGCTGACAATAGCTTTAAAGATTTAAAAAAAAACTTTAGAAATCATGAGAAAAACAATATCACTTCAAGTAGGCAAGCAAAAGATATAAACAGATGCCAGAAGTCGAGGCTACCAAATATAAAAGATTTTTGTCATATTTAACTTACTTCAAGACGCTATCAGCTAAAGGGAAGTGAATGCGACCTTATAAACCCAAAGCAAAACAATTGAAACAAGTCCATGTTTACATCTTTCAAGTGTGTCTAATGTCAAGAGAAAAATTTTAGGGCATATCACACCCTAAGTCATGCATTGATGAGTCTTCGAGCAAAAGAAATTTGTCAAACTCTGAAGTCAGGCATGGTCCCTATATATAGTACCCACCACCATGGCAATTAACTCAAATGAGATCATAAGTGCATGTGATTCAAAAAACTCAATAAGAGATGCATTCGACAGGGCAGATGTCCTGCACTCACATAAACATGGAGATACCTTAGACTCGATTATGAAAAGGAAAACCTCCCAAATGCAATAGAACGATAAGCCACAGCTAATTTAATTGGTATATGGACACCAAACAACTTAGCAAATCATAAAAGAGTAGAAGAAGAAATGACAAATTCGATGGACCTAGAAAAAAAATTCCTAAGAGTGGAGAAAAGAAAGCTAGCTAAGAGCTACAAAATAACAAACTTATTGATGAGTGCAGGACATTATTTATATTGTATCAATCTAACAGAGAACCTATAATCTAAAGAATGACTTGCATAAAAAGGTGAGCTTCTAAGATATTTAAAAGGTATGATAAAGAGTTCAGAGATCAAGTACAAATAAAAAGAAGCCTACTGGAGATATGCAAAGAGAGGACTCAAAGAGAAGGGGATGAACAAAGGGGAGGAAGAAAAAGATCTCAAGCTCTTAAGACATCATCTGCTCACTTATTTAGCCAAATTCTGCAAAATCAGTTTACTGGCCTATCTGAACTGATTGCTGACTATCGAAACAGATATTGACAGAAAACTGTCCACCACTTCATACATTTGCTAGCTTAAAAGCAGAACTTAAGGAGACAGTAATGAGCAAGACGGTAGCAACATACATCACTGTTATCAATGACATGTTGGCATTTTGGACAGGCTCTAGTTGGATTGCTTTTCCATTTTACTTTCTCAGGATCAGAAGCACCAGAAGCGCTCCTGATTTTTGTTGCAATTCTATGACTGTCCACCAGCCAGGATGGTCTGCACACGTTACGACAAGAAGTACGGTCAATCTTCTGAGCACACCGCACTAGAGGTTAGCTAGAGTTAGCCCCAAATAAAATGCATGAACATCACCATATGATCTTATACAAGGAAATCTTGAGAACCAAACAATGAAAAAGATGCTTGAAAGAAACTGCTAACAGGAAAGATAAACATGGAATGACAAGGATGTGATATAATATTCCTCAGGCAAGATGTAATTTGATTTAAAGCTGTAGGACCAACAAAATCTATGCCCTGTCTCCCTAAAATCAATATATATGCTAGCTTATTCAAAATCACAACTCAAGCAACTGATGGCATCAGGTTTGCCAAGACAATTGTTCTCTTTAAAGGTATGGCTACAAGCCTACAATTGCTATGAACCCACTGTCCATTTATGAGTTGTGACATTCTTTCTTAAAAGCTTATGGAAATTTTGACAGGATAAGATAATATCAATATGCCAAAAGTTTGTCAAGTAACGACAGGTAATTTTTTATATAGATATCAATCTTCTAGCTAGTGTTAAAAGCATAAATTTTATTTTTCATGGTAACAAAAACTTTCAGAAATAGTTCGTACTATTTCGCAAATGACTATTATTCAGATATCTCTTGCAATCTGGAAACTATGTCTTTGGTTGGTCGTATTAAAAATCAGGACTTAAATGGAAAAAAGTGAATCATATGGGAACCAACGAACAAAATAATCTTATGGGAAATGTCAAACAAAAGGTAACCATCCGTATACAAATGCCTTGACTGTTTCCATCGGACAGAGCCAAGGTAATACATAAGAAATGCAATGCAAAGCATTATTGAACACACAGACAAGAATGTTAAGGTCGGACCCAGAGTCCTTCCAAAGGCGCATCGCTTTGCCAGAGCAGCCATTTCCCTAATAAGGCACCTTCTCATCAAGAGACGTGCCCAATTAATCATGGAAAAAAATGGACTGCAACGAATGCTTAACTAAAGGAGTAAATACTACATGGGTGATCCGAATACAGAAGACACAAACAAGTCCAAACGATGTCGTTAGAGAGAAAAGAACCAAGAACCAGTACATGGATCGCACAACTCATCCATTCATCAACCGAGCCTAAGGCTAGGTCATCGGACCAAACTTATCTGAATGATCAGGCATCTGGATTGCATTTCACGCTGAGCATAATAACCGCATTTAAAATCATACATGGTGCAGGCTCTAGACTGAAAACCTAGCTGATCTATCTGAGGCAAAAAAACACTACTTTAAACCCATGACCACAGAGTCAAAAGCGACACTGGGTATGCACCGTATAATTCCCCAAGTAAAACGGAGCTCAAACCGTGAGAACTGCGCATCAAGTAAACTTTTTTTTTTTTTTCCGTTCTTTTTGGCCAGGAAAACAAGAAAAAGGGGGTCACTCGAGCGCAGAGAATTCATCATCCCTCGGCAAACAAATCGATACCCATCACTTCCCTCATCTTCCAAATCGCAGAAAGGAGGCCAATTTTTCATAAAGGTCGAAACTTTCGCTCAGAATGCACCCAAAAAAACAGTTTTTTTTTTTCCTCGATCGCACGCAAAGCACGGTCTTTTGCGGAGTCAACGCTCATCGACCAGGGAACCGCATCGGCGAACGACGCCCAAGTTCGCTTACCCAGCCATTGCGAGCGAAGACGGCGACGGCAACGGCGGCGATCAAAAGGGAGGGAGACTCCTCTTCGCTCTCTCCGAGTTTGAATCTCCCTGTGATGCAAGCAAAAGCACGTATAAAAAAACAAGAGGGGAAAATGAAAATCCGCCGCTGCAGTGGGACTGGACTGTTTAACTACTGTCTTTTTCATTCTCTTTTTCTACTTTAATCTCGTGGGTAAACCTTTTTTGTTTAGCATTTGAAGCCATTAATCGAACTTTAGTCAAATCGATTAATTGAAAATATTGGAGTAGGCCCGGCACTCCACGTTGACGAACGAGCCCTCCAATCATTGGACGTCACGTGTCCGACAGGCTACAACGCGCAGTCCCACTCACTGGACGTCGCGTGCGCCCTATAGAATACAGGGAGATTTCAAAGTCCCTCCTCCGTTACCGGTCCCCGTTACGCTCCCTCGCGTCCTCCCCTCTCCCTCTACCTATTTTGATTCTTCTATCTCGTTAGCAATCCTGCCTTCTTCGTTATTTCATCATTGCAAGCAACTCTCTCTCTCTAACTTTGTGAAAGGCAGAGTTAAGATCGTCTTCACAAAATAGAGCATGCGTGACCAAAATTTTCGGACCTCGTGTTCGAATCGACATCTTAATCCGATTTTGCGTCTCCATTTCACTGATGTATCGGTTGTGTTCATCTTGGTTGATTTCTTTGCCTGCTTTTCCTTAGCATGATAGCATCAGCAGCTTCTTCTTCTTCTTCTTCTTCTTCGCTCTTCACTTCTCATTTCTCAAAACCCTAGGGACAGAGAGGAGACCAAATGAGGCAATGGGAGAAGGGAGGGAGGGAGAGACAGCAGGAGACTTGAACGGAGGGGGAGAGAGAAAATGAGTGGGACTTTTAAAATATCTCTGGACAAGTGGGCCCTGTCAGAAACGTGGCGCCCAAAGAGTGGAGCAAGCGTTGCTGACCTGGAGTAATCAGCCAATCGATAAATCCTCATTTACAAATAAAAGATAAATCGTCATTTTATTAGCCCAAAAAAAAAAAGAAGTAAAGGCAAAACAAGTTCCGCGAGGGGCGGCAAAACTAGTAACTCTCTATCACGCGGTCGCGCTATAAGCTCGTGTGTTCGCTTCGTAAAATGTAAATTTAAAATCGTCTTCACAAAATAGAAAATCAAAATTTTCAGATCTCGCGTTCGAATCGACATCTTAATTTGATTTTCCGTCTCCATTCCACTGATTTATCGATTGTATTTATCTTCGTTGATTTCTTCGCTTGCTTTTCCTTAGTGTGATAGTATCGGCTTCTTCTTCTTCTTCTTCTCTCTTCACTTCTCATTTCTCAAGACGATAGAGAGGAGACCAAATGAGGTAATGAGATGAGAGATAAGGGGACTTTAAAATCTCTCCGGACAAGTGAGGCCTATTTTTTTTTTTTACAAATAAAAAGATAAATCGTCGTTTTATTAACAGCAAAAAAAAAAAATCAAGTCAAGACAAGTTCTGCAAACAGCGGCAAAACAAGTGATTCTCTATCGGTCGGTCGCAGCACAAGCTCGCGTGTTCACTTCGGAGCCAGTCAAAGTCAACCGCAGTCAACGGGTCCCACCTGAAATGTTTTTCCATCGGTCCTCCTTTAATCCCTGTCCTGAGAAAAAGGAATCTCCCCGTGGAATCGCTCGTTCGCTGTCCCTGTTCCGTTAAAACTAACGAAGACTGTTTTGGAGAAATTATTTTTCCGATCGCCTGGTACGTGAATGGCAAAAAATTAATTGATTAACGAAAAATGTATTTTATGAACTGAAAATAAACATTGATCAAAAAATGATTATTTACATCATTTAAATAATTAATTAATAAAAAAATATTTTTATTACCGACAGGAATTTATTGAAAAAAGTGGGAATTTATTGGAAAAAGTGGAAAGAGCCACGGGTCCATATGGAGTTTATCTTTACAAGTTTTGATGCAAAGTTTTTTTTTTTGGGGGGTTTGTCTATAATGCAAAATACTCGAAATTTTTTGTAACGTGCAAATGTTGATATGTATATGTAATTTTTTAATATTGCAAATTCTCACGCCTTTTTTATTGAGTATTGTGGGGAAAAGTATAACAAAAGTCCTCCACAAAATTGTATTTGTACCAATATAGTTCTAAATCTTTTTTTTGTGTCAATTTAGTTTCCATGTATTGTGAGTAGAAGTTGGAAATCGGAAATAGGTTTTGCCCGAGGTAGAAATTAGAGTGGTTTTATCATTTATCTCCTGATTAGATTAGATCGGATGGTTTGCCCAAGTGACCTTGTGTTAGGGGAGAAATTTACTTTGATGCCTTGTCTACGTGACAAGAATTTCAATTGGCCCTAACCATGGTTTGAGCGGCGCAGTGGCCAACTTAGGCTAATTGGGTCCAAAGACTAGCTGGTGTGGGCCTCGACAAGGATGGATAATTTTGAGGCATGGTTCGGCCTAATTGGACTCAAGCGAAACCCACCCAACTTATAAAGCGTGAGTAAGCCTAAACGATGGGTTAGGTCTTATCAATTTTTGCATTTGAGTTTTGAAAGTTTCGCTTCTTCTAAGTGCCACGTGAAGTGTGATGTGATGATTATTACATAAAGATAAATCAAGGGTATAATATCCTGACAAATCAATTCCCACTGGAGGGCAGATTTGATGAGAAGATTGCAATTTGCCCTCTAAGTTTTTGAAGTTTTTAGATTTCATGCTCTGATATTTTATGAATCTTGCAATGTCCTGTCAAATGTCTAGAATTGCATGGCCATCGACTGTTTCTCGACATGAACAGAAAACCAAGAACTAAACAAGCTAGGGGCCCGTTTGGTTCGACTTTGGAGGATTGCAAATATCTTTGGACTAAAGGGGTTTTCTGAAATGCAAGTAATATTTGGTTAGTATTTTTTAAAATCAACTTGGGTTAAAGGACTTTTGCTAATATTTTTTTTAAAAAAAAAAGCTTTGGTGGAGCTAAACCACCTTCCATTGCTGTCAACAAGATTTGGTTCTTTGGCCACCACCACTTTGGGTCGTGTGACTCGGCGACCGCCGCTGGGTCATTTGGACCTTGGCGTCGCCGGGGTCGGCGACCCGGGCAATGTGCGACCTAGGCAATGCTCGAGGTCGGCGACCCTCGGGTGGCGGTAGCGGTCGCGACCCCGACCCCTGTCGCTGTCGCCGCCTTGGGACCTCGATGCAGGAAGATGAATAAGCGTCGATGAACAGTGCAAGTTGCATTCAAAAAATGCAACTTCCCAAAGCACCTCCGATGGAACATTGGTCAAAAGTCCCTTGAGGAGCATTTCAAATGCAATTGCATCTTTCCAAAGTGAGTAAAAAAAATTGCCAAACACCATTTGCATTTTGCCAAGGGACTTTAGAGCCCAAATGGGCATTCCAAATGCTGAACCAAATAAGGCTTAGATTTAGAAATAGAAGGGGATGGGGGCAGGGCCTGAGGAGCAGGGGGTCGACGGTGATGGCCGTTGTTACCACGGCAAGGGGGGGAAGGGCATTGTGGTCGCCCCCGATGGCGACCATCTCGATTTCAATCTTTTTTTGCATGTCCAAGTCGATCTCGACATACAATTCACTTAAGCATTTCAACTTCGATTGAATTCACGCCACCCCAACAAAAGCCAATCTTCTCCGGCTCATAGCAAACCTCTCTCTCTCACTCGCACCAATTTGCTGACTATAGCAGCCATCGACCTTGGCCACGAGCAGTGGTGGTAGGAGTGGCCACAGTCACCAACACCACCCTCTCCTTCTTTCTCTCTCTCCCTCCCATAATTTGTTTCCTTTTTCATTCTCCTCAATTTCCATCAATTTATTTTGATATAACTAATGTAGTTCGGCTTTTGGGGAATGCATTTGGGGAAATGTAAATATCTTTAGGTGAAAACCCATTGGAAAAAGGTAAATAGTGTTTGGTAAAAATATTTTGTAAAGTTACTTTGGCCAAAAATATAGTGTTTGGTAAATTTTTTTTTACAAATGGACTTTGAGAATTATTTTATTTATTAGAAAAAATTGAATAGTAGCATTTGTGGAAGATTTGGCCAAACGCAAAATCTTTGGTAAATCTTCAAAAAACAAACACTCTAAACATTTTGGGAAGGGGCTTTGGGCCCAAAGCCCCTCCCCTCAAAACTCAACCAAACAGCCGTAGAGACTTGGGAAGCATTACAAAGAATGTCAAAAGATCAGGGAGTACATTGCCAAAAAAAATCAGAAAAGCAAAGGGACCAAATCACAAATTTCGAAAGTCCAAGGCAAAATGCAATTTCCTGAAATTCACAAGACGCATTCGCCCGCGAGCACTTAAACCAAACTTTCTGAGGACAACTTAATTAATTCATTATCGAGAATTTCGAAAGATTGAGAACTCCACAAAAAATTGAAACAGCCAGAATGCGTGTGGCGGTTAGGGCTGCGCATACCGTTTCCGGTTCTTACCCGGCAACAGGACCGAACCGGCCCCGGAAACCGGTCCGGTTACCGGTTCTAAATCATCGAACCGGACTTGCTAGGCCGGTTCCAGCGTGGAACCGGGCCGATAAAACCCTACTCCTTCGTTTTGATATTGCTGCCACTGTTGAGTTCCTTCGTCGTCTTCATCCTCGATTTTGCTCTGTTCTTCTCCAGTCCACTCGCTCGCTCGCTCCGGCCTCGCGATCGCTGGCCTCGCCCTCTCTCGCCCCTTCGCTCGCGACAGGCCCCTTCTGGTGCGGGTAAGGTTTCTCTGTTCCGTGTTCAATTTATGATTCCGACCGGACGTTCCGGGTGAAAAGAAATCCCCCCTCCCTCCTCCGACGATGTTGATTCCTCTGTTCATGTCGGTCGCGATTCTGGGTTGGTCGGCGATCCTCTTACTTTTCCCTCTGTTCCGTGTGGGTTAGGCTTCGAATTCGATTGATTCTTTGACGGCGGGCTGCGTTGAGGAGGCACTGGGGAGCGAGCAGTTTCGGGAACGGCTACTTGTTTGAGAAGGTTGGCATTCGTAAGAAATCCTGTTTATTACGTATCTGGTGTCTCATTTGGTGATTATCTGCTGGTCAATTTGCTTGTTACGTTTGCTGATCTGAATTTGGAGTCCTGACTTTGATTAGCGTGGCTTGGGGGCGTCCGGGACTTGGTGTTTTGATGATTGAATCGAGTCGAGTGATTCGTTCGTTGGTTTTGCTGCAGTTGGCTTCCGGCGAAATGTTGATAATTGCTTGTTTAGCGTAGAAATACGTTGAATTACCTTAAAGAGACGATTTTAGAAGGGTGGAAGCTGAATCGTGTTGCCAATTGCCATGTATCATGAATTTTTTTGTTAAGCTCGTTGAAACGATGATTATATGTCCTTTGATCGCTTTGTGTTTTGAGATTTTGCACATTAGGATTTGGAAAATAGATGATCAGTGTTCCAATTATATTGCTTTTAAGTGAAATGCTTTGAGTATTAAGACCATTGTGCACTGTGAAAATACTGCAAGAAGGAAGCCTTTTTATTAAATCAAGAATTTATATAATTCTCTTTCTTTTGTAGGTCAGAATTTGGTTAATGCATCAACCTTACCTTTCTTCAATCTGTGATGGTTCTTTGTAGGTGGATATCAGAGGAATGATTTGATTGGACAAAATCTTGATTCTGTGGCTCTTCTATCTGAGTATTAAGTTGTTTCTAGAAGCCATGAGCTCCTCCCGAGCCAAAAACTTCCGCCGCCGTGCTGGCGACGATGAAGATGATGACAATGAACCCAACGGAGCTGCTGTCACTGCCACGAAGATCCCATTAAAATCCACTGCCGCTGCCACCAAAGCTCCTCCTAAACCTAAGAAACCCCAAGCCCCGAAGCTTCTCAGCTTTGCCGATGATGACGGCGACGACGAAACCCAAACTCGCTCTCGCTCCAGACCCTCTTCTCACCCCAGCAAACCCTTGTCCTCCTCCTCTTCTTCTCACAAAATATCTTCCCTCAAGGATCGCCAATCGCCCGCCACTCCTTTGCCTTCGAATGTCCTTCCTCAAGCTGGCACTTACACCAAAGAAGCCCTGCGCGAGCTCCAAAAAAACACAAGGACCCTCGCTTCATCAAGCAGCTCTCGCTATGCTACTGCATCGGAATCCAAGCCTGACCCTAAACCCGAACCCGTCATTGTTTTGAAGGGTCTCGTGAAACCCAAGGCCATGGTCGATCAAACATTGAAGCAAGTGGATGAATTGAGCTCTGATGAGGAAGAGGGTGAAAAGGGAAAGGCATTGGAGGAGAAAAGGGAAGGTTTGTATAGAGATGATGCAGAGAGACGGTTGGCTGCGATTGGAATCGTAAAGGGGCAGGATTCGTCCGGGTCATCGTTTCCTGATCAGGCGATGATAAATGCGATAAGGGCAAAGAGAGAACGGCTGAGGCAATCGCGGGCAGCTGCGCCAGACTATATTTCGCTGGATGGAGGGAGTAATCATGGCGCGGCTGAGGGGTTGAGCGATGAGGAGCCGGAGTTTCAGGGGCGGATTGCCATGTTCGGAGAGAAGATTGAGGGTGGAAAGAAGGGTGTTTTTGAGAGTTTCAATGATAGGGCGGTGGATGCGCCATTGAGAAAAGAGACCGAGCTTGAGGATGATGAGGATGAGGAGGAAAAGATATGGGAAGAGGAGCAGTTTAGGAAGGGATTAGGGAAGAGAATGGATGATGGAACTACCAGGGGAGTAACTAGTAATAGTAACATTAGTACTGTTCCTGTGGTGCATAATGTGCAGCAGCCACAGAAGTATGTATATACAGTTCCTGCAGCGGGTTATGGTCCTGCACCAAGCATTGGGGAAGCTGCCCCTCCTCCTCCAAGCATAGGAGGGGCAATGGTTACGGGGCAGGGGTTGGATGTTATGTCGATTCCGCAGCAGGCTGAGCTTGCTATGAAGGCTTTGTGCGATAGTGCAAGGAGGTTGGAGGTAATCTGTTTGTCTTTTCTTTTTTTGTTTCCAGCGCTGTGATTTTACTACTTACTTATGTGAATAGTTAGTGTTCTCTTTGTCTAATTGCATTGTAGGATGAAATGGAAAATGAATTTTAGTACAGAGTGGGGTCTTAGTGAGTTCTGTCTATTGACTGTTTATCTTGACCTGGGGCCTTGTAGAAAGATATATGGGTACTTTGAGCGTAGTGACTTAAGGATTCTGAAGGTTAATTGAATAGATGTCATTTTTTAAGATTTAGTCTGTTGGAAAGCTTGGAATCAGGTTATTAGATAGAATCAGTGTTAGCGTTGGTCCAGAGCGGGGAGCTTAAGTTTGAGGATACGACTCGTGTGAATTTTTTGTTATGTGATATACCAAAAAGGGTATCTTTTAACTGCATCTCACGAGGGCTGGGCTGATATAGCTTCTTGGGTTGGGAAATCAAAATAATGTTGTGATAGCCACTACTCCTTGATGTCCATACTGATAATTACTGTTTTGAATGGAGCTTGGGCACATCACGCGATTGTTTTTTTATCCTCTAAGAACCCACATTGATCAGTTCGTATTCTCTTAATACTCATGTGAGAGATGGCAGACTTCGCGTGGTACTTTATCTGGGAGAATTCCAGACTCTGGTGGTTCTGGATCATTCTATACAAATGAAGAGTTAGCCCTAACTGACTACTCTCATCACATGCTAATACTGAAAAATTGTCAGTTGACAGGGTATTGGTACCGTAAGCATGTAAGCATATAGGTAGTTGCTATATTTCCTAGGTTTGTTTTACTCCATGAATTTCCCTGGACATTTGCTTCCTTTGAAGGTTGATTGTTGGACCTAACTTACATGCCTCCTTGTTTTTATCACTTCGTCTTTTACGTTGGAATCGAAAGCAACCATTTTTCTGCAGATCATACCTTCAAAGCCGGGTTTTCTACCTTTTGTAAATCCCTTTTGAACCCTAAATTCATATCTTTTCCTTTTCCTTTTAAGAGTATTCTTCTTCGATTATCAGGCATAGAGAAAGACCAAATTGAGATAAATTCTTTGGGCAAAACAAACGATTTAGGTCTAAGCAATTTTTTTTTCCAAATCTATATGTGGTTTTTTTTTTATGTTAGAAAAAGTTATTGCGACATGTCAGGCCAGAAGCAAGAGGCGAATCATTTCACTTTTTAAGTCTAGTTAACATGTAATCAACCAATCAAGCAGTTGAAGCATTCATCTGATTATGCCATAAGATGGTGTTTGATCTTTCTTAGGATTGAACATATTGATATGAATACTGTATGGCATTGGGTCTTGCATTTGGTAAGGAGTAAAAATGGGTCTTTTATGTTGTGTTCAAGCATATGTAAAGTCGGCCCAATTTCCAGAATTGGTAAGGAGTAAAAATGGATCTTTTATGTTGTGTTCGAGCATATGTAAAGTCGGCCCAATTTCCAGAATTCTCATTCAATTTGCTATTACTTTGATTTTTCTTTTCCTGATATCTCACTCTTCAGTGTCATTCGCCTCATTGTATAGTCTCCTACTGTTGGGTTTATAGATGACCTACCTTTTCTTTGAATAGCATGGATCAAAATCTTTTGCTTGCTAAGAGAGAGAATGAGTTCTTATGCCCTTGTAGATATTGTTTCTATGTTTTGCTTGCTAAATGGGTTTGCAAGTTTTTGGATTCTCTCTGTCTTTTCAAGATTCGTGAGTATGAAGGTTCCCTTTTCTTCCAATAATGTTAAACTAGGCTACTAGTCCCTTCTTCTCAGTAGAGGCAATCTGTTATTTGGCTTGATGTATATAGAAAACACTTTTCTTCTTGAAGTTGGAGGACCTAAATATGTATATGATTTTTTTGCTTTCTGTCAGGAATCACATGGCAAAACCATGTCATCTTTGGCAAAGACTGATGAGAATTTGTCTTCCTCATTGTTGAATATCACTACACTTGAGAAGTCTCTATCTGCAGCTGGTGAGAAGTACATCTTTATGCAAAAGCTTCGTGACTATATTTCTGTTTTATGTAAGTTCCTCCAGGTATGGCTTTATTTGGTTTTTCTTTTACGCATATACTTTTACCATCTTTGTTAATTTCATTTGCCCCGTGGGAAAGGTTTCTTTCTTGTCTGTTTAGTTATACACTCAGCACGGTACCTAACCCAACGCATCTCTCTCTCTCTCTGCTCCACCCCAAAAAAGACAAAAAGCACACCCGCATGCACACACGTTGCACCAGTATTCATAGGTATGTTGACATGGATAAAGGTTAGTAGGGATGGCATCTTTTATAACTTTATTTGAGAAGTTAGGAAAAAGGACAATTTGCTTCGGAATTCTTTTGGAGGATGGGAAAGTGATGGATTGTGCCTGCAAACTAGTTTGGATTTGATTACATCTATTATACTGTAATGAAGTACATGGGCACAATAGTATGACTATTTTGCCTTTTCTCCTATGAAACGAGTCCTCTTGCTTGCAACAATGCATTTCTTCATGAATTTATAGTTCTAATGTGTTGCTTCAATTGGTTACTGATCGAGAGCATATATCATTTCACTCTTCTAGGATAAAGCTCCATATATTGAGGAACTCGAGGAACAGATGCAGAAATTAAATGAAGAACGTGCTACAACTATATTGGAAAGAAGATTGGCTGATAATGATGATGAGATGGTGGAGATGGATGTAGCTGTTAATGCTGCATTGCAGGTATTCAGAAACGGTGATAGCAGTGCTGCAACAATAGCTGCCGCGACGAGTGCAGGCCAGGCTGCGGTCGCTGCAATGAGAGAACAAAAGAATGTGCCAGTAAAGTTGGATGAGTTTGGTAGAGATATGAACTTGCAGAAACGAATGGATGTGACACGGAGGGCTGACGCCCGACAACGGAGGAAAACTCGATTTGATTCCAAGAGATCATCATCGATGGAGTTGGACAGTCCTCATCAGAAAATAGAGGGAGAATCTAGCACTGATGAGAGTGATAGTGAGAGTAGAGCATACAAGTCAAACAGAGATTTATTGCTTCAGACTGCTGATCAAATATTTGATGACACCGCTGAGGAATATGCCCAGCTCTCAGAGGTTAAACAGCGGTTTGAGAAATGGAAAAGAGACTATTCTTCGAGCTACTGCGATGCCTACATGTCACTTAGTGTTCCCAATATCTTCTCTCCATATGTTCGGTTGGAACTATTAAAGTGGGACCCATTACATGAGGACTCTGATTTCTTCGAGATGAAATGGTAACGCATTGGCTTGCCTCTTGCTAATATTTGTAGTCATGTGGAAGTGAGATATCTCTGAATTGCTTGGATGATTTATCGTCTTGAATTTTCTATGGAACTCGCACTTAATTATGTATTGACACTTTGTCACAAACTCTGGCTGAAGCTTATTTTCACCTTTTCAGGCATTCATTGCTGTTTGATTATGGTCTGCCACAAGATGGAAGCGATTTTGCCCCTGATGATGCTGATTCTAATCTTGTTCCGGGATTGGTAGAGAAGGTTGCACTTCCCATTTTGCATCATGAAATAGCCCATTCCTGGGACATGCTTAGTACAAGAGAGACCAAGTATGCTGTTGCTGCCACAACTTTGGTCACAAATTATGTTCCAGCTTCCAGTGACGCTCTGGCTGAATTGTTAGTTGCAGTCCGTACTCGCTTGGCAGATGCTGTTGCAAAACTTATCGTATGTGTTACTGAATGCTTCATTTTGATATACTCGCATACAACTCTGCATTGCAGGTTTTTTAATATGAATTCTTTGATGTACTATCCACAGGTGCCAACTTGGAGCCCTCTAGTAATGAAGGCTGTGCCAGGTGCTGCACGGTTGGCAGCATACCGCTTTGGCATGTCTGTCCGTCTGTTAAGAAACATATGTTTGTGGAGAGACATCCTGGCATTACCAGTTCTGGAGAAGCTTGCTTTTGATGAGCTTTTAAGTGGGAAAATCTTGCCTCATGTTTGGAGCATCGGATCAGATATTCATGATGCAGTGACAAGAACCGAAAGGATCATTGCATCTTTATCTGGTGTTTGGGCCGGCTCAAATGTGTCCGGTGATCGCAGGTAATGAATGACTTATTTGTAGGCGATTTATGACTAACCTTAATCCGAGTTACCAATTTTGCATTTTCCAGTGTTGCATAATATTTTTAATAAAGCATTAAGTGATTCTTGTTAAGTTTATGTTTACTATTTGTTTTGTGGGTGACTGTGGTTGTAGAAGTCGATTAATTTCATTGCTGAAGACTTTATTCATTTACTCAAAGGGTTTTTTATTTGGCAAATACTTTGATCTCGACTCTGTTCTAGTTCTCGTCTCTTGTTGCTCGTAAGTGCCCAAGGTTTCTTTTGCATTATGTGCTTAAAGGTGCATTGGAGTTTCAGATTTCTAGATGATCAGGGCAATTGAGTAATTTGATCTTTGACTGACCATAAGAATGATTATAAAAAAAATTTATCATCTTCGTGTTGGTTTCTTATTATCTTTTTAATAACTAACTTCTTCATGGATTCGCTTTGTATGCATCTTTTCTTTAGTTGGCTTTGATCTTTAGTTGTCCCCTGCTAGCTATGCTTTTGTAGGCTTTGCAGTGATGTTGAACGGCGAACACTTATTAATTTCAGAATTGTGTGTCCTCTACACTTTAATTATTGAGTCATATTGGTGCCTCCTTGTACGTTGGTGTTACGGAGAGAGTAGAGTGATAATACAAGAGTAATCTCAATTTATTTGAAGAGAGAAATGATTGGCCAGTGTAAGTGTCTCCGGTAATTAGTCAGTTGCCTGTTGATGTTGCAGTCCTTTCCTTTTTAGTAGTTTTGGGCCTACGTAATCAGAATCTGAATCAGATTGGATTACATGCTGATTTTCAACTAGATTATAATGTTTATATATCAAGGTAGAAAGGATTAGCAAGATTTATGGTTATGTTTGCATGATTGGTGAAGCAGTATATTCAAGTTTTATAGGTCCTTTCATTTTTTATGTATCAAATGCATAATATGAGTACATTATGCAGTCACAAGCTCCGGCCGCTGGTTGATTATGTGCTTTCACTGGGAAAGAATCTGCACAAAAAGCACATGTTTGGTGTGACCGAGGGGGAGACCAGTGGGCTTGCCCGAAGGATAAAGAAGATGCTGGTTGAGCTGAACGAGTACGACAATGCTCGGGAAATAGTCAGAACCTTCCATCTCAAGGAGGCATTGTGAGACACCGGCTTGTGCAGCTAATTCTGAGCAGTGTGACACCTGGTTGAGAAACATGATGACAAAGCACAACCAACAGGGTAATATGCCACCAATGGACAAATAATTGTGCCATCTGAGAATGAGATAATATAAGCATGTGTATGGACGAAAAAGTCCTGTGATCTTGCTACGAAAGTGGCACGTTATGACTTCTGGGGGACTCTCTCTTTGCCTACATTTAAGGCCAGGTTCCATTCCAATCTTTTATCCGCATCATATGCCCTTTTGGTCCAAGGGACATTTGTGGAGAAGGCATGCCTTTTAGTCCTTTACGGTGGTAGAATGTAGTAAAATTTTTTGGGGGCAACTGCTTTGTTCTTTTGAATTCGCAAGTTTCTTTCTTGTTAGGGTGTGACGATCATACCATTGCTACTGAGACCATCATGCACATATTTTTGGAGGAGATAGTGTCTATAACAATTGGCATTAGTGCTGCAGATGTTTGTTCCCAAGTAACATGAATTTTTTTAATTATATGCTCAAAAGGTGAGCTTTCCATTTTTCTTTGTTCTTCCTCCTCGTCATCGCTTCTATTGTCCTCTTTACTCTCCGGTGAATTCTAGGTGATAATCCAGCTAGGTGTATATGCAGAACTGCGTCGATTACTTTGCACTTGCATGTGGTTAACTTGCGTGTGTAGAAAGCCACTCGAATCTGTGTCTTCTGGTGAAGCATAGAATGACATACGGCTTAATGACTCAAATAGTTTATTTTTTGGGCTATTAATTTGAAGTCAAATCATATGATTTAAGATTTGTTTGGTGATAATGAAAGTATCGTAGAACGCATAAAATAACCAGTCTGAGGAGAGAGTTCCCGATTGACATTGTAGCATAGAAATATGATGATTGTGAAGACAATCCAAATCTAGATCTTGAAGGTACCTTTCCTAAATCAGCATAGCACATCATCTCCTCTTTTACATTCCATATGTTGGGTTATGTCAAAATTGGAGGAATAATGCATCAATCTTTATAATTCATTATTGTCGAGTGAGATTCGTAGCTAAGTTTCCAAATCAATATATATACACACCCGCTATATGATAGAATGGTAAGTGGAGATAGATGTATTATTCTTTCAGCATTATCAATCTAATTTATGAACTTTTCGATTGTGATCAGAGACAATAGTCATATGTTATATGTAAAAGCTTTCAAATGTTCAAGTTCACAAATATTCGAGACGTGCTAATAGCATGGCAATGTAGCTATCCTCTGTCTATGATATGGGCAAATAATCGCTCGTCAGTAAAATTTTGGAAAACTATGATTATGTCCATTAACTATTACTCTTAGAAATTTCTATTGCAAATTAAGCAATTTAATATCAAATAAATGTTTATTGAGCTTATTCAACTGGCTAGTATATCCTTTGCTAGGACACTTGTTAACGTGATTTATTTGTGATTGAACGCAAGCCATCTCAGCTGTATACGGAGATATTGAGATCCAAAGGGAATACCAAAGGAAATCCACTTCCTTTTTTTCACTACACAAAGTGATCATCTCATGGCATTGAAATTGCAATTTTCTTGTTCCAACAGTATGGGTGAATCTGCAGGGCTAGACCATTCAATGATTTGCTAGTCTTGCATTAGCTTAATCGCGCCAAACCCTGTCGGACTCTCAAGCAGAGATTTTACAAGAAAGATCTCTAGCACACCTTATTGTACAGCATAGCAATGTCATTTATAAGATTTCACAACAGGCATTTTATAGATTAATACATAGTACTAAGCTCCCAAAAATTGTAAAAATAATGCATGTCAATTTCTGCAATAGCAACAAATTTTCTTGCTTCACTGACCTAAAAATTCCAAAATAATTGGCCATCATCTGGATTCTAGAAAAGGAATGCGACTTCTAAAGAGGCGGGAACACAAACTCCTTCAGCGTTTAGAAGACCAACTCTTTCTCAGTCGATCCATGATAAGGACGAATGGTCATCTGCAACTATAACAATACTAAGATACAGCTTGCAGAATCTGTTGCTCCTGCGAACCCCTAAAAGCCCTTTGCGGAAACTTCTCAACAGCTGAAACAAACTCTTCTACTTTTTCCTTATGGGATTGGTGTCCACGTTGCTTAATTACTTCAAGACATGATCCCGCTATGGCTTGTGAAAGTCTCTCAGAATTCCAGGATGGAACGAGCCAGTCATCGTCGCCATAACAATTAAAACTGCATCAGAAGAGGCAAAGACATTAGAAGCAAGTCAATGAATCGATCATTCCTAGGCCACAAGAAATAGACACCCAAGTAAAGCTTCTTTCTTTGGTGGGAAGTAATTTGTAAACTGAAATCTGAATTCATTACCTTTTGACTTCTTTCCCTTCTTAATACCGAAAATCTAGACCAGCAATTTTCCTGCCCTTAGTTTGGCAACAAAGGAGATGACATGACTACAACGGCGGGATTGTTGTTCTTTTCATTAGTGCAAAGTAGCTTATTTGGAATGAAGATTCAATGTTTGTGCATTTTAGACTCGACCCTGTGGAGATGGAAGTATTAATAGAAAAGAAAAGCTTTTGAGACTTAGATAGAATGTGTAGAGACGGATTATGGACTGCCTTGGCTACGATGGAAACGGAGCATTTTTATCAGTCCCCGACTTGTAGAGCCACTGGAGAAGGTTTAGAAGGTGATGATTTTCGCTCCGATTACATTAGGCATGACTAGCCAACAATGTAGTTTTACCTTTACTGAAACTTTGGTTCCCCTCAAGACAATTGATGTCCCAGACTTAGCATAGCCGATCCACAACTAGAGTAGGCACTAATTGTGATCAGTTGGTCTCCTTAAGGTTTCCTCACCTCACGGTCCTAATCTCCTCCCTAGTTCTGGCCAAGTAGCCTTCCCAAAAAATGCTCTCCAGATTACACATGAAGTATAAGGTTTGCATTGTCGCCTGGACAAGAGATTTCATGCAGTCTTTCTGTAAGTGCAAGTTTTGATTCAGAGTTGGCATCAAAAGCATTGCAGTGGTTCGCTCCAGGAGAGCTCTGTCACAATACTTACTCCTTATGGCTGAAATGTGGTTTTATCAATGAAATGCAGTCTCGTTAAAGCAAAGGAAGTTGGTTGGACAGAGCACTCTTACTCCATTTCCCCTCCAACACAATATAAAGAAGATCAGAATTATCATGACATGACCAAGTACCTTTGTATATTCATGCAGGACATGTTTGTTGGTTTTGTTCGGATCATGCCATGCATTTCTAATGGCAGCTATATCAAATTCATCAATTACCATGCTTACCCGAAAACCACGAAGAGACATCAACATTAGTATAGCAGAGATTCAACAGCTAGGGATCCCATAATACTATCTGCTGTAGTGTAGTTACCACTTACTGTCCAGCAATGAGTTTTTGACATATTCAAATCAGAAGATCCATATTACATTCCACATCCAATGTTGGAAGAAAGAAACACGGTAATAACCCAAAGTCACTATTGAGTCCATGACCCAGTCTCTTAAATGTGTATTACTACTAATCTTTGCCAAGCTACAAGAAAAACATGAGGTAACACCTCCATGGAAAAAAGAGAAAATGCAAGCAATTACTGCTGAAATTTGTGCCACAGATTACAACAAAAGGAATCACATGAAAGAATATGAAATTAAAACTCAAAAAAGATTATTTATCTGAAGCGAGTCTAGAAAGAAACTTTACCAGCATAACAGCAAAAGCAGAGCACAGGAAAGTCGACAACAGTTTTTTATATAGAGTGGAAAGCATGCCTCCCATCCCCTTCACCATTTGCACTAGCACCTCCGAAATGTATTTAATGGTCTGTGACAAGAACCTGAAGATTCTTGAGAATGGGTTTCCTGCAGCATCCAAACCGGATGATTTATCTTCCTTCTTGTTCCTCTTCCTAGATCACTCCGTTTGTCGCCTCTACGAGAAAAATATGGTGCAAGAATAGCAGGTGCTACAAGAATTAGCGCAGCAACACGTTCTGGAGCCTCAAAGTATATATTGACTGCAACGAGGCAACCGGCGGAGTGCCTGAATAACAATTTACTTCGAAAGTTCAGCTGTCTAATACCAACGCATAGCAAAATGACAACAATAAGGGGGAAAAGAATTCTCTGGCAATATTTGGCAGCCGATGGGTTGTGTGGGCTATTTCCAGATAGGGGATTGAGAGCTGTGTGCATAATCAAGTACCTTTCCTTTTCTCTGATTCGTCAAACTGGAAATTGGACAGTTCAATGACCACATGCAGTCCAAAAGAGAAGTTGATAGGCAACAAACGATGTATAAGTATAAAGAGAAATACATTACCCACCCCACCAAAATTGCTTTATCTGATGCCAAGAAGTCGATGAAATACAAGGTGGCTAGCACTGAAAATGCCATGGAGTATGGATTTAGAGGTTTCTCATCCTTGCTTCTAGATGAAAGCTCAACAGATTTAACCCTCGATGTCAATCCAAAAGCCGGTCTATCTAAAGTGAGAATTCTGGAACCAGTTAGCCTGGCCAAATGCTTCATAACCCTATTCCAGGAGAAGACACAAGCTCCAAACCCGTGCAACAAAATCATAGAAATATGAGGCAGTTGCGCGTGACTCATCAGTTCCGAAGAGTCACGTGCTTGCGATGCCACATCATAAACCTTGTGGTGTATGTGGACCCCTTTAAACTCGCAAAAACGACTGTCAGGATCTGCAAGGAGTGACGGGTCCAATAGCTCATCTTGATCTATGCCAGCGACCGTCTTCTTCTTTTTTCCAACAATCCCTCTGCATTATCATGTCTTCAAGAGTCGCTCTCATAGCTTGCCACTCGACTGGGCGAACACTAGAAAAAACCATCAATTTCCATGCTTCATTCACTGTTCCTGTTGAATGTACAACAACGTAATAAGGAAAAAAAAATTTGAAACTTGCTGCTCAATTTTTTTACTCTGCACCCCGTGGACACTCAACGAACATTCAATGTCGTGCCTTGTGCTATACAACCAACTAAACTAAGTACTTCAGAAGAAAAAATATAGCTGCTCATCGATTTGCTCAACAATCGAGGACGTGCAATTCAGCATAAATTCTCTTACAGTTACAACACAGAATGGAAAAGCAAAGAACGCTTATTTACACAAATTCACCCAAGAAAATATAAAATTGACTCAAAGGCACAGAGACAGCGGATGGATTACCTGAGTATTCTGCACCTGAGCCACTCATTGAAGAGGTAGAAGCAAGAGCTACAACCTTAAGATGTGAAGTTGAGTTTGATTTCAAGTTGCCAAGCTAGGAACCTTCTGCTGATCCTATTCTCTCCCTTGATTGTCGAAGAACCACCATCACCTCGTAAAAGATCAAAACTTTGACTCTGAAACACCTTCCCACTCCTATGGGCTAGTGTCCCTTGAGCCCTATGATGATGCTGGAGCTGTAAAGACGCAGCATTTTGAGTGGAAGACGGATAATTATTAGACCGAGCAATTCTCGACCTTCTTTGGCCCAAGAATTGGAAATTCTTAATCTTTATAGATGCCCTTGTTCCCTCTGTTCGGAAGATGACATTTTGAATCGTGGGAAACTCTCCCGCCACGCTTCAACCTGATCCAGCAACGTCTGCTAAACGGACGTCCTTACTTGCTACTGGTTGAAAAATAGTAAAGACAAGATATCTGTACTATTTGTGTTGTTCGTCACCAAGAGTTGCCCAACGAGAGAGTAGTTGAAAAATGGATGGGTTAACCATCAATAGTAAAATTCGTGTAATAACTCACTTTGTTGAGCGAGATTCTAATTCTTTAAAAGTTTAGACGATAATCTATTTTCAAATATTGAATATATCTGAAAATCCTGATATAAAAAAAATCTCGAATAATTATAATATAAAGTTGACTTATAGAATGAAACTTATAACGATGAAAAGTAAAACTCACCTATGGGAACAGTGATTTTCATTTTCTAAAAAGTACTAAGAAAAGATAGGAGAACGTAATCAGCATATTTTAAGGTGCTTTCCGTAAACTCTTTTGAAAAGTCCCCGTTCTTTCTTGGCCTTTGCTATTCAGAAGACGAGCTAAAACTAGACGCTCCAACAACAAATAGTAATAATTCATCGCATCAGCTGGATTGTGGTTTGACAAATTCCAAATTTGTAAATCAGTGCCTGTCTGTACAGTACCAACTGAGAGTATAGTGAGACCAATCTGATTATTTTCCGTCGCTCAAGCCAGCTATATGGCTGCTTTGCTATGCAAGAAACTTGGGTGATCCTACTCTCTCGCCAGTACCATCTTCAATCGAAAACGACAATGGCTCCCCAATTGTTCTGGACCCAAAAACGCCCAATCCCGGAATTGAGAACACCCAGTTCAGTTCTTGGGAGAGTAAAAGCAACGAGCTTGAACTACGAAATTATATGCAGATACTGGGAAACTACAAAGAAAAGCCACCTCTCCTTCTCATTCCTGTGGCTCCGATTACTTGGGCGCAGTCAAAGCGATCGGTGATAAAGTTTGTTGTTCCTTTGCCGCACTTGGGTCGTTCACACAGTTCATTGTTGCCGATGAGTCCAAATTGTATGGATATTTTCACTACCTTGTCATTTTAGCTGGTTACTTTTTGCGGGGTTGATTTGGCTAGGAATTTTTCATTGTTTTGAGTGATAAAGGTGTGATTTGTCTGTTTAGAGGTTTCGGGTTTTAGAAGCATGTGATCTTGTGGCAGCTGGTGCCCTTCCTGTTGCATTTGGAACTTCAAATGTTGCTCTTGCTCACAGAGCTCGGTTGACCTCTGGTCAGGCATATATCCTATAGTTGATTATCTGCAAGTACTTTTTGGTACTTATCGGATTTAGTTCGGCATCTTTCGCTCCAGGTGATTTCGGCCACACGCATTCCATTTAGTTAATGCCGGTTGTGAATGATCAAAATGTAGGTCTTGCTTGTTCTCGGTGCAGCCCGGGGTGTTGGAACTGCAGCAGAGCAAATCGGAAAGGTTTATGGAGCCGTTGTTATTGCCGTTGCCAGGTATTGGCCACTTTCAAATTATATGCCCTTGACCCCTTGCAGATTGTTAGTCTTCAATCGAAATAAATTTGCTGCTGTCCTGGAAAGTAATGAAAGTGGCATCCACAGCACATGTGAAACTCGTAGGGGAGCTGAAATGGTGCGGTTTTTGAAGTCTATGGGTGTCGATCATGCAGTAGACTTGAGCAATGAGAATGTCATTTCCAGTGTCAAGTTGTTTTTTCAAGGCAAAGAAGCTTAAAGGGGTTGATGCATTGTATGATCCAGTAGGAGGCCAGCTTACAAAAGAATCAATGAAGCTTCTCAAGTGGGGAGCGGGTGAGATCCCATCGATACCTGCAAATATTGCTCTTGCGAAGGTGCGCCAGTTGGAAAGTTTCGTCTTTGCAGTCAAACTATCTTGTTTTCTTCTCGTTTACTTCATTTATCTATTTAATCGAGATGCTTGTCTTAATTTTTGAGTGGAAGCTTCGCGTGAGAAGTGACGGAGACTTGTGGGTTTGGAAGTATGGACAGAATGGTTCGCTGAAAAATTGTTAAAAATTTATGTCTCATTCATGGCCTGAATTCAGTTCCTCGTGGACATGATTGAATTTCAACTGAATCGAGGCTCCCTATCTTAGATAATCAGAATTGAAGGAATAAAGTGCTCCGGTCACTGAGGTATATTGTGATGGAGAGAGCTTGAAACGATTGTACGAGAGTATGGCAATAGCTTCTCTTAGTCATGGGGATGTTAGGACTCGGGTAAAGTGCTGATTTGTGCTAGACCATTGCTCGCTACACTATGCGGTGTCTGTGAGAGGCAGGAACGGAGATTCCTTTATGGTTAGATTGTCTTGCTTGCTTTGAAACAGTGAAATGAGAGAACACCGCAGATATTAGCTCACCTAGCAAATGAGCCAATACATATCTATTGAGGAAACTGGTGAGTTTCCATTTGCAGACCAGTTTGAGAGGCAACTGGGCGGGTCGTTCAAGAAGCTGATGTAGATATTTTCAATGACACATAGCAGTTTTGCCTCCCCTTTATTTGCCCTTCCAGATCAAATCACGGTGTGCTTCATTTCAGTATATTTCCTTCTGGTTTAGTTTGACTTTTCTGCTTCGAACCAGAACTGGATGGTGCATGGACTGTATTGGGGCAGCTAAAGAATCCATTGACCACGCGTTCTTGAAAATTCCCTTAGGGAGTTACTCTACTGGTTTGCAAAAGGCTTGATCACTGTCCAGATTTCTCATGCGTTTGCCCTGTCGGAGGTCAGGAGAACCCCAGACTCTCGTCATTGTTCTTATCACTGTCCAGATTTCTCAAATAAATCTCTTCATGTTGTTTGACAGGCCAACCTCGGCGTTCACCCCCATCAAAGACCGGAAAGTGACAGGGAAGGTGATGGTCATTTGCGAAGGTCCTGGAAGCGCAAATCTGAAATTTGGCATAACGATGAGGCAATGCGGGGATGAAGAATAATACTTCAGAATTATACTTCTACAGCTCTTCAAGACAAGTCTAGTGTCTGTACTCTGTATTTGTTGCATGTTTGGCTCCTGTAATTCACCTAAGAAAAAAATTTCATACCAAGGAGGATTACTCTGTCAAAACTCACTATCCATCTGTTGGTTAGATAGTCTGAATGTCACCCTCATTACGCGAAAACAATTTGCTTTATAACTTGTCGGGGCTTTGACGCCTTTTCAGGGGAATATCATCATGTTCTGTTTTAGTCAATCCGACCAAAGGTGAAAGGACACTAAAGTAGGAATTAACATAGATGTTCAAGTGGAGATCAAACCCAAATTTGGGCTAATCAAGAGCATTTTTTTCCTGGTCCAAAAGGCTTACGAGGAGGTTCAAACATGGTCGAACGGCATTTAGGCATTCATTAGGCACAGCCCAATTGGGAAAACCCAATAAGGTGAAAGTTGGGATCGCTGACGTTGTCTCAAGAAATCATGAACACAAAATGTAGGTCGATTTGACAATGGTCGGTGAAGCATTCAAGTCGCACATGATTTGCCTAAACATCTCAGGGTCTCAAGTTACTTAAAGAGCACGGTATCCCACTTATCCTCACCAATAAAATTTTTCACCATTGTTTCGACTGAACAATCGAGTCATATCAAAATAGACGTTTTGCACTTCTGAAGTGCAAAGTTTCGTATTCAATGAGCAATGCTGAGTAGATTAATAATTATTTTGTGCACATGGGGTGGAAGGCTATATACCCATTGAAAAAATTACCAAAAAGGTCATAAATTTATTGCACATGTGCCAATTCAATCCTAAACATTTTAATTTGGTCAATTTAGTCTTAAACATTTTAACAATTTGCCAATCTAGTTTTTTTTGATCAATTTTGGTTAGAAATTACTGAAATAGCAACCTAGTTAGCATCGGTCGTCCATCGTGACACATCGACACTAACATAGACAATTTTATAAACTTTTATGAATTTATTGTTATTATTGTTTTTTTTTGTCTTCTTTTCATTTTTCTTTTCTTTTGTTTTTTAAACTTGGGTCGGCAACCCTCACCTGTTGGCCAGCGAGGACCACGACACCCTTGCTTAGTCTAGGCAAGGACTATGACCCTCATCCATTGGCCAACGAGGGTGTCGCAGCCCTCGCCTAGATTTGGGCAAGGGCATTGCAGCCCTTACCTGAATTTGGGTGAGGGTCACAATGCCCTTGTCTTGACCAAAGTGAGGGTCAACTGCCTAAGGTTTGGGAAAAAAAAAAGAAATACAAAATAAAAAATTTTAAACAAAATTAAAAAATTTTAAACAAAATTAAAAAATTATCTACGTCAGTGTTGGTCACACGTAGGATGGTTAGCATTGATTAGATTACCACGTTAACGATTTCAGGTCAAAATTGGCAAATTATAAAAAATTTTAGGATTAAATTGGCGCAATTAAAATGTTTCAGATTGAATTGGGAAATTGCCAAAATGTTTAGATCTAAATTGGCCAAATTGAAAGATTTATGACTAAATTAATACAAATGCAATAGGTTTAGAAATTTTTTTGGTAATTTTCTATGAGAATATATAACTACCAAAGAAGACAAGGGAACACGGAAAATAATAATAATAATGACTCGAGATTAAGAATTTCCACAAATAACACAAGTATAACCATCATGAAAGCATTATGAGAGATGACAAGTTAAAACTTGAAAATATGTCAAGCTTTTGCTTCTTCCAATATCATTCTAAGAGATGACAAAGGAGAGATTTCTTTCAGTACCAGGTTGTAAAAAGTAATATGACCTGCATATAATTTCCTTCATTATTTACCATCTATAACTCTCAATTTGTCAAACAAACCATAATTATCAATTGACTTCGTCAGCCTCAATAAGTTTTCTTTTTTTTTTTTGGCTGGAAAGTCAGCCTTAATGAGTTGTTTTACTATTACATAAATGTATTTATGGCAAATTTTACATACAATTAGGTTTTTATTGCAGTTTAACTACTGCAAATTAGGTTTAAAGTTAATAACGGAAAATTTGTAGGCAATAGTTTCCTAAATAAAAGTACGTGCACCTGCATTATGCATAAAATTAGTACAGACATTGGTTTAAGGAGAGAACCAAAATTACTCAATCAAAATGGCAAAAATGCACGGAAAAGAAACAGCCTAAGTGTATTTAATAACAAGAAATGTTAAATGTGCAGTCTCAGTTATAGTTTGCGGACCTTTGATGTATGTCATGTCTCAACCAGGGCATAGCCTGAACATTTAATCAGTAGAAGAACACAAATAATGATGAAATGGCAAATAATATACAAGGTTAGTAAATTTTGAAGCTTAAATTTAAACTTTGGGCCTTCTTTCAAAACTCTAATAAGTTCAGGTTTGCAGTTACAAATATTTCAGATGGACAAAACTCACGAAATAGCAACGCCAAATGTTTATTTCATGCAAAAAAAATGAAGGCACACAATTTTGCAAATTGAAAATCTTGAATGAAATGGGGATGCGCTGTCATTATAGTCTCAGTGCCCTTTGAATTGTGATTCACACAGAATATACAAGGCGCCTGTCGTGTTACACACAAAGTTGATAAACATCTACTGATTTGCATTCTCATCCATGTTGGCAACTTGGCAAAGGACCATTTCAAATTATTTTAACCTTCTTTGATAGTTTAAAATGCAACTGCTAATTCCCATTAAAAAAAGACCACACCATATAGCATTTAAAATCCTAAAAATGCTGTATTCGTTTATACATAACTTTCAGTCTACCCCACCACATTGCCAGGTTTGATGTGTGCACAATTTCAACAAATGTCTCAAGTATAGTACCAAGGCACGTAATCAAGAGTGGGATTGTGGACCAGAGTAGTACTCTCCCCTTTCCAAGGACTTACCAGAGACATCTGCGCTAGTCATACTGTCCCTTCTCTCACATTATGAGGAGAAAAGAATAATAACAAAAAATAAAAAATTTAACTAGAAAAAAAAGTGAAAATAAATAAGGATTCTATTAACGAACGAATGTCGAGATACACTTATTGAATAGCATTTATTTTGACCCAAAAAAATAGCATTTAGGAAATTTTGCAATTTTCAATACAGTGATTGCCTTGTGTTATCCATGATCACCATCTTGAAAATTTAATAATTCCAACTAAACTGCACTTTACGAGGGCACAAGATCCAACGAAGTAAATACAAAAGCTTTCTTGTTCAGTGAGTTAATTTGAGATGCAAAGCATTAGAGCATTCCAGGTAAAGAACAGACTGTAATTTTCCTTCAAGAAATTAAGGGGACAGTATCTGGAAGGAGCAAAGTGTTCCTGTCATTAAATTTTATACTTGCATGCACATCCAAATCATCGAGCAGACCCTCCAAAAACAAAGAAAGAAAAAACAAAAGCTGGAAATAGTTCACAACAGCTTCACACATGCATGTAATAAGTACACGAACGATGATCCTCAGGAGCACAGCATTCCCTAACTAGCCTGTTGCAAAATGGCTATACACTACGAAACGCTGAACATGCATGCCACATTGGGGTTCTGTTTCTTCATTTAGCAAAGCAAGGCTGCTGGTGCAAATAAAAACCCTCGAAAACATGATCCATTGAAGAAGACGGTGACGATGGTCATGGCGAAGGTTGGGACGAGAGAACATCAACGTCACGCAACCCCAGAGAGACCAAATGGCACACGTAGTATGTCGTACACACTGTCCATAAACAGTAAGAAGAACAACCAGAAGATCGACTCAAATGAAAAACCCTAGAGCAATCAGTTCCTCACATTTCCTTGAATGGGATTTCTCAGAAGTTTTCTCCTGTCACGAAAAAGATTTCTCGCTCTCTTTCTTCTTTTCAAACTTACATATCTCTCTGCCAAAAGCCCAAACCCAGACCAGTAGCACCAGAAAATAATGCGGGAATTTTCCCACCAACCACACATGTACAACACCATTTTTTTGCCTCTTGTTTCTCCATTTAAATGGAGCCGTGTTCGTGGTAAAAAAAAAAAGCACCATCATATTGCCTGCTGTTTAGTGGCTGAGAGACACAAGCACACACCAAAACCCTCCAAAAAGAAAAAGACAAAAGAAAACACCCGCAAGCATAAGGAAAATAAGAAAGAAAGAAAGAGTAGAGATGGAGAAAAAGGAAGTTAGAAGAAGATTTAGATATGGTTGACATTGTTAGAGAGACCTGTGTTCGAGGATATTGACGTTAGTCCTTTGCCTCTTAACATTCCCAGAAGAGGACTCATCGCCCCCACCAGCTTTCTCTATCACCCCTTTGAGTGCCTCCTGTATTGAACTTATTGAGTGCTGTTGTATGTGTTGCTGCTGTTCTTGGTGCTCTCCATTGTTGCCGCTCGAGTCGTGATCGTGATCACCGGTGACGAACAAGACGTTCCTCATGCGCCCACCAAGCGTGGTGATTTCGGCCTTCAGCGTTCTCAGCCGCAATGCCTTCAAGGTCTTGATGAGGTCAGGCAAGAGGTCGGACCGGTCCTCGCAGCACAGTGACGCCTTTATCACGAGCTTGCCGTCAACTTCTTCGTCCGACGCGTCCACTGTGAGCTCGTCGGTCTCAGTCGGGATCAGGCTTGTCTCGGCGATCAGGGACGTCTGGCGCTTCAGCTCCTTCACGTGCTGGATCACTTCCGCGAGCAATGAGGCCTTATCGGTCTGTTCGTATCACATCAAAAGAAAATAAAGAAATAGGAATGAGAAGAGTCGCTAGAGAAAAGGAAGTCATTTTGCATGGTTTTCCATATAGCAAGTTAAGTTTATTCTCCTACCATCTAAAGGTATGAAACGAAGCATGCTTATCATGTAAATCACCATCTTGGTTTTAGAATACCCTATTGGCTGATGCATAAAAAATGGGAACGGAAGCTTGCATTTTCATGGTGAATCTTTTTCTTTTACCCTTGGAGAAAGGTAATCTTGTGCAATGGACTGACAAGAATGCTAGCTTGTCTCTTTCCTCTTTATTTCTTGTCATTCTTTGTTTATATAAACAAGAAAGGCAAAAAAGAAGGGGACTCGGAGTGATTGATATCCGGCAAGAATTATCCATGGGAAGCCTTTTCGACTGCTAAAATGGTTTCTCTTTATCGTGTCAGCCCAGCGACATTAACGCCTCTCTCCCTTTTCGATTATCATCTCCTCGGAACTACCACCGAAGATTCGGAGATGGAATACCAAAAGTGTTGAGTAGCGAAAAGGGAAAAGAAAAAAACATAATCTTTGTCATTGATCAAACAAAAAGGAAACGGTGGGTTATTAGCAATATATGGGAGAGTGCAGTTTTTTTATGGCTAAGAGAGATAGGTTTTGGTTTGAAGGGCACTGTCTATGTCTATGTCGTCTAATATGTCTACCGAGGAACTAGCAAATATTAACGAGAATCTAACCAAAGAGATCTGAACCCGGATTTCTCTCTGAGTCTGGAAAGAGAGCAAAAAATGTACATTATTGTGTAGACAAAACAAAAAAGGTTTTGCAGATGACACTCTCAAACATAAAATACGCCGTCCACGCTATACGCGTGCTGAATGTAACTATAACTATACAAGTGCCATTCTACTTCCCTTTTCTTTTGTGCTTTTTTGTTCTTTGAGTGCGCGTGCAATTCTGCTGGGTGTTTCATTTGTGTGGCTTGAACATGACAACACGATCATCGAGTGAAAAAATATGTGAAACATTTTTGTCTTTCGCTTACTTTAGTGGTGCTGGGAAGTAAGCTACGCAGCTTAGCGAGGTGGTTGTTGATCCTCTCTCGCCTCCTCCTCTCGGCCTCGCTGTGGCTCTTCGAGGCGGCCAGGGCTTTGGCGTCCATTATCTCTTGAGCCGTCATCTTCCCCAGCTCGGCTTGGAGACCAAACGGCGCGACAGTGGCGGTGGCACCCGGATGAGCCGCTGCGCCCGCCGCAAGGGCGTCCGATAGGATCCGGAGATGGTCCGAAGCTGGGCCGCCGTCATAGGCGAATTGCAAGGGAGGGGCCCTTCGGTTGAAGAAGCCGCCGTAGGGCGACGGTGGCAAAGGCGGCGGGGGAGGGAGGAGGAAGGGGTCGGGCTCGCGGACAGGGTTGAAGGCTGGGTGGGCCTGCGGGAGGGGCCATGGGAGGACGGACGGTGGGACTTGGAGGTCCGGGTGGAAGACTGCGCCGCCGAAAGCGTGGTCGTTTTGGTGGTGGTGGTGCATCTGGAGGAGCAGCTGTTGTTGGTGGTGGTAGTGATCTTGTAGGTGGTGGGGGGTGTTGTGGAAATTGTTGATGGTTTGCGAACACTCTCCTTGATCTTCTTCAATCTTTCCACTCATACCCACCTACTAAAATCCCACAACCTAAATTCAAGAAAGATCAAAGAGAAAACAAAAGCGAGAGTCTTTTTGCTTGTGGACTTTGTGGGTGTTTCTTCTCCTTTCCTTCCCTCTGATACGACCAAAAATGAAAGCAAAACGGAAGTTTTTGAAGATGGTATGCACTTCTATGGACGAAAAGCACAAAAGGGTTATCAGAGAAAGAGTTTTACTTTCTAGGAAAGGATTGTAGGGAAGGGAAGACCTCTGCTCGATATACAACTGATGAAGAAGGATGGAGTTGATTCCCTTAGCTTCTCTCTTGTTTGGGGTTTGAGAGCTCTCTCTATCGCTCGCTAGTGGTGGTGGAGAGGAAAAAGCCAAGGTTTAAGACCAGTTATGTGAATACTCTCTCTCAATCTCTATCACTTGGTAGGTTTGTCTGCGATTGCCCTTGTGTGTGTAGTGTGTGGGGGGGCTTGATGAGACCCCTTTTTATCCTCATTGCCTGCAACTGAGTCTCTCTTGTGGGTTTTGTTGGCATCTTTTTGTTCCCTCTGTCTTTTCTTTTTTTTTTCTTTTCGCGTTTTGATTTTTCTAATTTGCACCACTCTAAGTATATAGTCTAGGGGGCCTCAACTTTCCTTTCTTCTTACGGCATTCTCCATCAATATATACATGTAGCTATCAAAAGATATTGGTGGTGGTGGTGGTGGTGGGGTGATCTTTTTTCTCTTTCTTTTCTCCCCTGTTTACATGCTCCGAAAGAATGCTAAAATATGTTGCCTTGTGATTGGTTCAATGCGTATAATTACATTCTGTGAACACATGAGCGTAGGTCAGAGAGAGAGAGAAGCTAAAACACAAAGCAAGCACAGTGAAGGCAACACACAGATTGTCGACCGACCGAAGCCTCGAAAAAGGCTGTTGCATCGTCATGATAAAAGGCGTAGCTATGTTCTATCTATCATTCTCTTTTCTCTCTCTCTCTCTTTCCTTTTCATTTTCCTTTTGTTTTGCTTGTATATTATTTGTTTTTCGGTCAATTTATTTTATTTTATTTTTTTAATTCCCGGGGGCATCGTAGCCACCTTTCCTACCTCGGTCAAGCCCCCACGTTCTTCCATACTCAGCTCGCTATTTCCACGCCATCCCAAGACCTTGTAATCATTGTGTCTTGGAACACACTCCACCCTCTCTCTCCCCTTCTCTCCCTCGGCCTTCCTCAACAGTTTCTCCACGTATAACTTTCTCGGTTTCAGCAAATCAATACACTCATGAGAGAGAGAGAGAGAGAGTGCGAGAGTGATTGTATATTATGGTTCATAGAGACAAGGGCACACACTGTGCTAGCTACAGAATTACTTACATCTCAATCAGAAAGGCCCCTACCCACCAATTCCAGCAACGATATCATACAAAGGTGAATTGGGTATTCAGCAAGATTTATATGCTGGAGGAGATGTTCATTTTGCATGATTGTTTAGGTTTTCAAAATGTTGGAATGAAATGGAGTGCCCGTGTCTCTATCTGTCCATTCTTTTGCCCGAGTATGGCTAATCCATTCATTGACATTATAATGTCTTTAAAGAAGCATATTGAAAACATTAGTGAAACAGAAGTTGCGCAAACATGTTGTGAGGCAGTTCACAAAGTGGTTGATATAAGTTAATAGTTTGAGCTTTTGAGTGAAAATATATCTGATTAATTACATCAATAAACTTCATGTGAGCATTGCTCAATGCAAGGATGACTTGGGATAGGCGGCACACCTTGGCTCTTCTTGTCCATTTTAGATATTTTAGAGAGTTTTGGCTTGATTTGCTTGGAGCAAGATTGGTTAAGAATAACTCGACCTATCATTAACCCTTTTTAGTGGGGTTAGTGTCGCCCAGGTCCACCTAACACGTGATAGCCCATAATTGGCTCGTGTCCTTCGGCATGTGGTAGCCTTACCTTTTTTGTTTCCCTATAACAGGTTTACCACATGGCATAATCCTATCAGCTAATCACCTTAGTCCTATCACAATAAATACCCCAATATTCCATTCCTTTTGGGAAACTTTGGAATTTTGAACATCTGGAATTTAACATACTATTGACTAGGGCGGCGAACAATTGAGAAATCTCCAAAACAAGTAACTAGACACTCCTCACTTGCTACTCGGCATCCAAATATATTAGAATTGTCCGTTCCTCCTCTAATATCCTCCCTATTTTAACCTGTCTTTGGTATGTTTCTCGATGCTAACCCTTCTCAAGACTCGGGGATCTCATGAGAAAATCTCCTCGACCATTAGATAAGAATTTGTTTTGAATATCATCTGACTACACAACGCCAAGAAGATCTTTTTTCCCTAGTGGGTATGTAATTAGGAGTTTCAAAAGATTATTGTCACTCATCTGTTTCTCTCGTTACACCAGATAAATGTGACTCCTAAAAGAAGTATTGTTAATTTTTTTTAGATCCACTGCATGTGTATCTACCATCTATTGTCTATGGGATATTTCCTTATGGACAAAAAAGGAAAATTTAGTGAAAACCCTAAGATGAGTACTTTTAAGACACTTGCTAAGCAGACTTTATAAGGAAAAATTCAATTATAAACTATGTTAATTGAACAAAAAAAGAAAAAAATGCATTAAGGATAATGCAATATTTTCTTCTATTATACTTAACAAAGTATACCTGATCACTCGTTAACAAAGTTCATCCCTACTCGTGCCCCTTCTTCATGCTCTATAGGTAAGTTTCCTTCCATTACACTGGAAAAAAAGAAAACTTTAAAGCTATGGAAATCACATAGTTGCTTGCTCCTATCAAGTTAAGAAGGCAAGAGAAGGCCAAAGCACAATGCAAATAATTATGTTTCTGGCCACTTCCCTTTCTCTCTTTTTTCTATATTTTATAAACATGTGGCGTGGTAGCCCGTGCCTTCAATACAATCACTGCTTTATTCCACACCTCATAAACTAATAAATTGCATGCACTCCTTCTATTTTGTTTATTGTAATCTGGTTTGGCTTATAGAGGTGAAGAAGCAATTGTCCCTCGTGTATTATTTTTGGCAAAAAACCAAGGGGCAAAAAGCCAAAAAAAAATAATATTAATGATAATTAGAAGGAAAAGGAAAAAGAGGGCATGAAAAGGGGTGATCATCGCCTCGAAGCTCTCTTGACCAGCAAGGTCTGAGTAATTACACAGTCATAATCAGGTTGGCTAACAAAAGCGATAACAAGAAATCATTAAACCTACTCGCTTTTCATTTAACCTTTTAACAGCATAATAGGGTTCAGACAGAGATTGTGCGTGTTTGTGTCGCAAGACATTTCACGCTAAGATGATTCAAGCTACATTACGTCTAAGATAAGACATTCGACTTTTTAATCTCTAAAATAATTAAGGTCATTAAAGCCATTCGGACCTTTTCATAAGTTTTTTTCTTTTCTGATTTTGACGGGAGGATTGAAAAGTAACTTCCTTTTTCTCTCTATTTTTTAAAAAAATAAAACCATATCTGAAGGCGCATGCAAAAAAAAAATGTAAAATACTATAGAATTGAGCATTTCATGTCTCTTTTTTTTTTTTCCTTTCTTGCAAAAAGACTTACGCAAGATCGAGTAAATCCCACGTCGAGAATCTATTCCTCGCTTAATAAATCTTATTGAGAATATAAGCTTTTCATACCTTTGTTATGTACTACAATCGATGAATATATTGTATCGTTCCCCAGTACAAATCCATGCCATATTGACATTATTTATTTCCTATGTGCGCCATCTTGCTTTGGAGCTTCAACTCAGCTAAAATAAGATCAGTACGGGCTCATTAGGTCAGTGCTCTTCTTCCGTGTCTCTCCCTCTGCTATGCTGCTATTTGGCATGTCGAGATGCTAAGCGAAGAAGACGAGACCCTCTTTTCGTTTTCATTATTTTTCAGTTTATTTAACATAAATACATAGAAAAATCTTTTCCCGGGAGCACGCATGGGTACTTTTCGATTTGGTCCCCATGCTTTCATCTTTTTTCACCCCTTTTTTCTAATTCAATTCTATAATCTACTAATTTACATCTCTCCAAAGTTTCAAAGGTTTGATGATAACAGCACCTTCCACTATCTCAAGCATACACCCACGAGAAGCGAAGCCCTAGCTTGTGGGGTTTATCATGACATCAACCCCACGCTGTCATGACGTCCGCATTTAACAAATAAGACTGTAGAAGATTATGGGAATATGTGAGCCACGTGGTGCGATTGCTTCGTTTTGAGGATTGTTCTCATGATATGTTGTAGAGATGATATTGGATGTCGTACAAGTTGTCCATGTTTTTATGTAATATCCACGCGTTTATTTTTTGCCAGCATGGACTGCAATAATATACATAACCTTTCCCAAGTTTATATGTCCAATTTGTTAAGAGTTGGACTTATCTCTGAGTCCACACAGTTTGGAAATGAATTGCTACATTAGTAGGAAAATGCTTGTACAAATTCAAATTAGCATATCGTAGTTTGGAGCCGTGAGAATGTTCGATGGTGCCAAACGCCAACCCCACGTCAATGGGCAATATCGTGTTGACGGCATTGCTAAGGTGGGACTATCTATCTTTGGTGTCTGTCTCAAAGTTGAGGTTGAGGATGTCTCAATGCCTTCCGAGCTTCCTACCGTATTTGTTAAAACATTTGAAATATTGGATCAAGCTCCCGTTTCTTATGAATTTAAGACTTCAATTTGAGTTGGAAGGATCACCTTACCATGATGTTTCCTCAGTATGAAAGTATAATCTTCGAGTCTAGAAATCTATCACTTGCCTTCTCATTCACATGATCAGAGGTTCATTCTAGCAAAAAATAAAAATAAAAATAAAAGAAGTAGAAGAAAAGGGTCAATGACGGCTTACTTTTGAAACGAGTTAATAATAATCGGGTTTACATTAATGCATGGATGGGCAACAAGCTGTCGTGTGTCCCTATTGAGTTCCAGGCTAACGTTGTTGACATCTTTCCTTTGTTTTTCTAAAGCCAACACTGTGAAACGACGTTCGTGAGAGGAGACACTGCAGATCTAGATAATAATTTCTCCTCTGACCAAACCTTCAAATCTTTGGCCATAAAGAACAACTAGACCAGTGTATTTGAAAAGAGGAAAAAAAACCCTGAAATTTTTAGTGAAGTTGAGTACAGATTTGGACTAGAGAAAAGGAAAAAGAAGAAGGTGCACAGAATCAAGCAATGGCATGTGAAGAAGGCTATGCAATTGAGCTTTGTCGATACGAACTGCGAAAAGTATTGGCAAAAGAAAAGAAAAATAGCATGAGGAGAAATTTTGAGAAATTCTTCGCTTTTCTCGTGAGTTGCAGAAGTAATAATGGCGCTCGAGCACTAGATGGACACGACCAAATGTCATTGCTGGGTGAACTCGAGCATAAGGATGACCTTCAAGATTGAAGAGTTCATGAAGCTCAACTCACCTTCAACCATCACACCTCCTTTTCGTGTTCTTTGCAGTAATTATTCTCCGGATTTGCAGATCTTGATTGACCTTTGATTTGGTAAAAATCGTTCCATCCTGGTATCCTCACGTGAATGGTCCACAAGATCTCTAATTAACTTATATATTAAAAGAGAGAAATCTCACTACGCTGTTTGCGGAGTTTGGAATTACGCTGGTAGAGCATGGTATAATAATCCATATTTTATGGCATGTTTGCAATATTTTTAGGAACAAGATAAGCCCACCAAAGGCATTAGGAATCAAAGTCCAATAGGAAATGTCCATCGCTACACCAACCCTTCTGTCCCTCACCATCTGAACTGTAATGCTACATGTCACGATCAACATCTACAGGTCCTTTTTGGGTCCCGATACATCGGGCCTGGATTGCATTACATGTGATCACCAATTACTGAATAAAATCGGCACAACATATATAATACTCTCCAACCTATGAGTAATTTGAGTTATTCGATTCAATTCAGACTCACCAACACGAGTTTATCAGGAGGAGGGAAGCTTTGAAATAAGAAGACAATAAGTTAGATACCTATTAAAATCCATGCCTATGAAAACTTCTCATTGGGCAAGATAGATCTTGGTTAAACGAAAATTATTAACCTAGGGTTGGTTCCACGAAAAGCGAAACTCAATTTTGTCCATCTATTTCTAACATAGGATCTGAATTTGAATCACCAAACACACACGTTCTCTCGAAGCCACTCTCAACAGCACGCGAATCCACGTGCCCTGATGGATATATTTAGCGTGTTCGAATTGATGATAATGGACTCCTTATGAAAATTAATTGGTTGATTCTCCTATGCACTTTCTCCCTCCAATGATTAATCAAGCGAGAACAGACCCTAACACGCAGCAATGCATGTGCAAACTTTTCGTTCTTCACAGTAAAGTGCAATATTAGTTAGATTTTATGTACTTTCTTAGATTTATGTATGTTTTAAGTACAACAAACACGGCTAAATCATAAGTTGACGTAAAAGAAAGGATAGCCAGGGCATATGGAACAGCAAACAAATGAAAAAGGATATTCTGTCTCGGCGAATGGCGAGTTTAGAAACCTTTATACGGAGGATTAGAAAAGAAGAGACTGGATAATCAAGATCTCCAAGCCTAAATACCAACTTGTTATGTCAATCCAAGGATATATAACACTTCCTTGATCACTCACCAACCTTCGAATCCATCAACAGGGACAAAGAGAAAATGGGATAAATACATTGAAAGTTCTAAAACTTATCACAAAAGTGCAATTGAGTCCTAAAACTTTCAAAAAGTACGATCAAGTTCTAAAACTTGTCAAATTGATCCAATTAAGTCATTCTGTTGATTGCACTTTTTAAAAGTTTTTTTACTCGATTGAGCTTTCAAGATAAATTTTAAGATTTGATTGCACTTTTTGAAAATTTTAGGACTCCATTGAATTTTTGTGACAGATTTTAGGACTTCCATTACACTTATCCCGGGAGAAAAACAAAGACAAAGATAAATGAGGGACAATTCCCAAGAAAAAAACTTTATTAAATAACTCAAGTATGCTCTACAAAGAAATACCCAGAGTATATAGGTGTAACCTTGGACCCTTTTGAGTAACCTCCAAATAAAGAAAAGATAATTTTCCTAAAGTACCAAGCTCAAATGGGCAACAGTATTCTCATAATTGCTTATCTAGATTAAAGCAATCCTAGAAATATATTTAAAAAAAGAACTTACAGATCAAGAAAATATATCATATCCCTATTAATAACAAGAGATAATATTGAAATCTAAAAATAAGAACTTGAAATATTTGTGGTATCAATGGACCCTTTCATTAAGGAATGTACTAATTTTAGACTAATTTTTTTATGGTTACGTCTTACGGTTTTTTTTTTTTGGTAAACTATTCAACCTGGTATCATATGACACATGCCATAGATTTGAATCATAGTACGCTTTATCAAAAGGGCAACCTAGTCAATCGCTAGCTGCAAGCGAAAGGAAAAGAAAAAGAAAAAAAAAAGGAATAAGAAAGAAATAAAGGGAAAAATTTAGAAAAACTTTTTTAAAAAATGCATAAATTATCTATGTCAACGCCAATTACCAGCCACACCAAGCAGGACTGCCGTGGCCACATCAACGATTTCCAACGAAAATTGATTGGAATAACTAAATTGACAAATGTGAGAAGGTTTAGCACTAAATTGGCACAATTGAAGGAATTAAGACTAAATTGGTCAACATACAATATTGTCAACATACAATAATTTTTGGACTTTTTGGACCATTATCCTAATTTGAATGGCAATACTCTTTATGAACCTTTTCCTGCTTGTTACTCTCATGTTGTTGTTGTCGTTGGTGTTATCATTTTCACAAATACTTGTGTTATTAGTCATTTCCTTTTGCAGTCTATTTATTTGATATGGTTACTTTCACATGTATTTTACCTATGAAACTCAATTTAAGCACCTATTTTATTTGTGAAACTCGCCTCCGAACGGTTTAAACTTCTGAAACAATAAACATGGTCTTAATAACATCACAAGTTATCCCCAAGAATGCGATTTCTATCCCTAACACTGTGTCATCGACGTGATAACTCTATCTCAAGTCCGGTTGGTGGTAGCTGCAAGTTTCCCAACCCTCACTTTCTCAACAGTCATGCGTAGCTATCAACCTCCGAGGGAAGGGAAAAAGAAGTTCAACGAAAGCAACACGTCCTAGAGAAAACCCCACTAATCAACTTCTTCTAATGATATTATGATTCGTGGCGGCATTAAGTCGAGATATAAGTACTATTTCATTAAGCTTATTTAAGGTTCTTACATACATATACATGACAGCAGTCAGCACTACAGTATAACCCAACTTCTTGTTCTCTCTGTCTCTCTCTCTCTCTCTCTAGCAGGAATCATCAGTGCAATGAACAAAGTAAATATATAGGAATGAAGGGTCGTGGTCCACTGAGTGCTGCTAATAATTCATGCGAGGAGGGAAGAATCAGAGAGGAATAATTGAAATGGAAGCTCAGGTTCGGCCCAGTGGCTGTGTGGCTACTACTTTCGTATTTATTGAAACGCAGTGGGATCGAATCGTGTGGTCCAGTAGAAATGAATGGGCACGACTTTGTCATTCTTCTCTTTTCTTTTCTGTTTTGGAAACGAGGGAGCAGAGAAAGGTAAATAGAGAAGATCACCCCTGCACTCACATGAAACTAACTCGTACATGTTATGGTTACATTCCTACAATCTGTAATGATTTCAGGCAGCCCCATGCAGTCCTATCATCAACACCACATTATCCGTACCGATCTTGATTTGTCTGTGCTCACGGGGCTTTGAAAAGCACCGTGTTCGTTCTAAATTGTGCGAGACTCATCTATCATTGCAATTGTTGTTGCAGAAACAAACGATCGAATAATTAAATAGATAAAACAAAAAAATAAATGGGACACTGAATTTACGTGGTCCAGTTGATGTGACATACATCCACGAGAAGAGTAGTTCATAATTCCACTATAGATCAAGCGATGCAACGAAAATTACAATCACTCGAATCACTCAAACACCTCACTATTTCCCAGCTCGCAATAACACCTAATAACCCACAAAGTATCTAGTGCTCACAATTTCTTATGAAATAATCTTTCAATTTCACATAGAAATTACACAAAATCTCAATGCAAGATTTCCATGGCTTCAAACACTCAAGACGTAATTCACAAGTACAAGCTCCTCTTGGATACTCTTCATGAAAAACACTCACTTCTTATTTAAAAAAGAATTGAATTAAAAAGAGGAGACCCCGAATTAAAAAACTTACTTTAATTATAAAAGTTTCTTTTTCAGGCTCCAACTCGATAAATTTTCAACAATTTCCACTTTGACTTGTCAAGTCACAATCTCCTTACTAAAGCCCAAACCTCGCTAGTACTCTTCCACAATGCCTTATGGCCTCAACCACCCCAGACATCTTCCAAGTCTAAGCTTTACTTGAACTTACTTTGCTATGGTCATGGACCTTATTAAAACAACAACTCCACTTATACCTTTAATTGCTCCACAAATATTTTTCAACACAACCTTCTTAACCACAAATAAAGTAAAACATCGTTGCATCTAAATCTATTAGAAGATCGAATGCGCACTTTGTCAAATTCAGCTGTTATAGAAACCCTTAGCTCTAGAAGCTCCATCTCGCTACAAGCACTATCTATCTTGATTACCACGCTAGTCCTCGTGCCCTCAGGAGTTTCTAGTTGTAACTCTACATCGAGCTGAATACTGTCCAAATCCGTACAATTAGTGTCACAATCACTCTTTTCCAGAAGTATCGGAGACTTGTCAAATGTAATTTCTTTACTGACAATAAGTGAATATAATTCTATGCACCAAAATCGATAACCTTGTCACCTTATGTATAACTTAATAATATGTGCTTTTTTTCCCTCTTATTAAGCTTACCATGACTCACTCGAACATAACACAGGCAATTAAATATTCTAAAAACAAAATATTCAACAACTTTACCTGACCATACTTTTTTTAAAGTCTGGCATCCAACCACAATCGATGGAGATCCATTCATCAGGTAACTCATCGTATTAAGCGTTTTCGCTAGAAATATTTTAGCCATACTAGCATTATAGAGCATTTTATAGACCATCTCTAGTAATGTTCTGCTCATCAACTACGCAACTTGTTGTGGTTCATTGGCACAAGTACAATGTCTCGCTGTGCCTTCCTTCATATAGAATTCGTTTAACAGTTCGAAGCAGAACTTTATGCTACCATTAGTCCACACATACTTGGCCGTTTTATTAGTCTCCTTTTCAATTAAAGCTTTAAATTGCTTGATCAACATCAAACTTATGCCTCAACATAAACACTTAAGTCTTCCTCAAGTATTCGTCCATAACTGTTAGCATAAATCTTATACTTTTCCTTAAAGGAAACTACGATAAACTGTGAACATCCAAGTAAACCAACTCTACAATCTTCATGGTTTCTCTGACAGTTGTATTGAACTATACTTTTCATTGTTTGCTCAAGTTACAGCATCTACATACATTCAGTTCTTTAGCAACATGATCATGTGGCCGGTTTTATTCACTTACAACTTTCAAAATTCTCTCGCCAATGTAACATATGCCATAATAGACTCTTGAACAGATGTATCTATCATCTCCACGGTGAAATATTTCACTATCTCACCTTGAAGCTCATACAAGCCATTGTTCTTGATTCCTCTCATAATTACCAAGGCACATCAAACAACCTTTAGAACTCCACCTTCTAAAGCATACTGACACCCGATTAAATCTATGGCACTCAAGAAAATCAGGTTCTTCTTTAATTCTAGAATGTGCTTCACTTTAGTCAATGTCTTCATGATACCATCATATATTCTAATTCTAACATAGCCAATACCCAACATCGCACTCAACGCTATTCCAATATTTCAATTTACCATTATTCATGCATTAATAAGTACTAAATCAATTCCTATATGGTGTAGCATGAAACAAACAACAAGATTCCATAATTTATCCGTCAAACGACGAATTCTCGGTGACAAACAATACATAATCAATACTATCCGAATTATTGTCAGCTATAGCTGCAACATCATATATAGACTAATTTTAATTCCCCTACTCTTCTCGTTCTTCAACTTAAGGTAATTTTACACTACTCGTATTAATACGAGTACTAATTATTCCTCTACCTTCATACACAAGTTCATCAGACTCTCCACTACATATGCCGTCAATTGGAAATAAATCGTAAACCTCATCAAACGTCAAGTTTCTTGGCCTGGAGGAATTACTAACAGCAACAACTTGGCCAAGCCTATGTGGTTCAGTCGGTGTGATCTTCGTCCATGGGGAGAGTATCATAGAATTTCACTATAGATCAAGCGATAAATCAGAGACTACAACCACACTTAGGTCACTCAAACACTCTCAGTATTTCCCAACGCCCAATTACACATCCAATAACCCACAAGTGTTTAGCCCTTACAATTTATCATGAAATAATCCATCAATCTCACAAAAGAACTACATAAAATATTAATACAAGATTTTCACGACTTCAAACACTTGGGATGTAATTCACGAGTACAAGCTCCTCTTGAATACTCTTCATGACGGACCCACTTCTTATATAAAAAAGAATTGGATCCAAAATAGGAGACCCCAAATTAAGAAACCTACCCAAGCCAGAAAACTTACTTGAATTAGAAATGTTTTTGACAGTAATAATCCAGCTGACTTCGACATGCAAAATCAAATATATGTCTAACGCTTAGTGGTAAATGTATGGGACATTTTAAGTTGTTAATAGGTGCATGCGCGAGTGATTGTCACCTCGATAGGGAATCACAATGTTCATCCCTTGGGCATATCGAATTAAATAACACGTTTTGTTTATGTTCGTTTACTCTACCTTGGATTTCTTTTTTTTTATTTCTATCACTAAAGTTTAATTTTTTATTGCATGCTTTGACCATTTAATAGCAAGATAACCGAATAGACTTCATCACTACATGTGTGTGTTTGTTACTCTATATGAAGTGAAAATTGTGGACAAGCTGACAAGCCAATAGAACTAGGGGTAATCGGTTCCGGGATGGGTAGGGTCCAGACCTAGAACCTGAAATCTACCCTGTTATAACCAGTTTCCAATTTTTGGAACCTAGAACCTACCTTATTTTCCCTAGACCCTGTTTTAGAACCTACCCTGTTTTTTCTGTCTGGTTCGAAGGTCCACTCGAGAGCTTTTTTTTTTTTTTGTTCCTTTTCAAATTTCATTTTTTCACACAGCATCTACGTTTAAGAACGCCACCACCTACGACCACAAAGACACTAACCGAGGGCCTCCACCTACGACCATCTATGCACACAGCATGGAATAGGTGGAGACGAGATAAAACGAGAACATGAGCGATGACATAATTCATCAAAGGAACAAAACAACATACGGGCACTCAGATTTGGCCAAAAATGAAGAACACGAGGACAAAACTAGTTTAGCCATTTTGACAAAGAGATGGGGTGCACCGGCTAAGAGAGAAAAAAACCGAGCCGAGTGAGGCTTCAACTTGTGCCGAGACTCACGACAATCAACGAACAACAACCCAAAACACCAACACACAAACGGAGGGGCCAGGACTCGCACGAACCGGACGATGATGAAGTCCAGTCTAGTGAGCCCGAAACGGGGCACGTAAAGGGGTTGACCGCAGGCCTTTACCTAGATTTGGCCAAAAAGTCGTTGGTGATGAGAGAAGACGAGCTGGGTTGCGTTCCTGCGGCCGTGCGGCAACCGAGAAGGCGACTCGTGAAGAGAGAGATTGAGAAAGACAGAGGAGGCGCTCGCGACTTTAGTCTAAAGTGATGCTAGGGTTTTTTTTACATTAGCTTAAAATCAGTCTGGTTCCTGGGTGGTTTTTTACTTAGAACTGGGAATCGGACTGGTTCTAACCGGTTCCCAAAAAATGAAAACGGTTCCCGGACCTGTTTTTCATGTGGGCCAGTCTGATTCCCGGATAAATCCGGTCCCGTTGTACACCCCTAAATAGAACATCATACAGATTTGTTGCTCTATACAAAAAAAAAAAACCCAAATTTGCATGTAATTATAATTTGGTCGCAAGCCCCCAGCTACCCCCTGTTCATCGTGTGGATACAGACATATTACATCCATACATATACACATATGCGAAAAAGGAATCAGCTACTGTTTTCGAATTGACGACAAGTAAAAAGTGGACATGAAGAATGATAACTTGGAGCGTCAAAAGCAGTAGGCGTACGACGTACTGACTGCTGAGTTACGAAGAATGAGACCTTATACACCAGAAAAGCTTCGAAAACGTTTGCTAGACAAGTTCTTTTTCAGCTTGGTCCAAGAGCTAGAAGAAGCCGAACCTAGCAATCCAAGAAACTAGAACTCAACCAATCACAACCAGAGAGTTCATTCCTCGTTAGTGACTTACAACTTTTGCAGTTTTGGGACGACATGTCTTTGAAACCCTTTTTTGGATAGTAACCCTCGTTGTTAAAATTCGAGATTTAGGTTCCTTAGAAGTACAAACACTCCTGCATGAGAATATGTTGACCTGAAATTTGAATGTGGGAGAACAGTTGACCCAATTTTCTCTTATTTTGTTCTAGCAAAAGACAACTATAATAATGAGGGAGCAAGACCTAAAGCATAGGGGAATCTTGCTGCCAAAAGAGCCCTAACAATGTGCTCTTTTTTTCCCATCGAAGAAGCAAAGTTAAACCTTTCTATGTGATTGCAGATCGGGGGGTCGACAGACACTGAAAATTTGACGGACCGCTTCATCTCCTGTCAAAGGAAGGAAGGCAGATGAAGACCCTTTGATTGTGCTTCAACAATAGGTAAGAAGTCAACAACGTGGACGGCCACAATTCCTGCCAAATCAAAGGAGATCTCCCACTGGGACCCAAACAAAATCACAGCCTTTTTCACTGAGAAATTCCACACTAAAAAACAAGTGTTGGTACCCTCCCTGCCGAAAGGGACCACTCAAAACACACTTGATTAGATATATCTGTCTTTCATCGATATTTGATTATTCATCACGCCAAAAGATAAATGGTGGGTTAAAATTATGCGAGCTTCTTTAACAAAAAAAATTAAAACAAAAAGAAAAAGATTTGGCCCAACCAGACAGATGAGGACACGGCAGGAATGATGCACTGACTCCTGAGGGAGATAGATAGTTCATAGGTAGGAGCAGTCTCAATCATAGAGAGGCGATTTTTATTCCCTTGTCTGAGTTTAGGCTCATGTAGAGTCAAAAGAATATGCCCAAGTTTCCATGGAGCGTATCCCGAAAGTGGGACACTGCGTTCCCTCATATTCCTTAATCACGCACCTTTTCGAATATATAATAATGAAAACTCTACCCGGTGTAGATGCACGAGATCTTTCAACCACATTGCATCGGAATTTGTTTCGATAGACATGAAGCGCTTCAAATAATGGAATAACGAAAACATAATTAGATATGCAAAAATCGCTCTAGCTGTGTGATGTACAGTGGAATGCTATTTCATGAATGTTGAGATTAGTAATTTTTATCCAACCTTAAAATCAAAATTTCGTTAACTGTGTCAACATCTCGAATTCACTTATATTAATCACTGATTATGTGCACTTATTTCATTAAATTTGTATTTGTGCTGCAACTTATTTAATACGAAAATAAGGTTAGCTCAAAAGTAATGTTGAATCAATAGTAAGAGTAAAAAAAAGTAAAACGTGGATCTTGAGGAAAGTAAACCTCTAACTAAGAAATTCTTCGAGCACCCTTGTCATCCATTTAATATGTAATGTTTTGTGATTTCCATTTATTCGAGTTCATTTGGAAGGCAGAATCCATTGAAATGCAGAGTTAGGAAGAAAATTAAAATCATCAGAAATGTTCTCAAGAGGACATCATTCCATCTTTACTATCTCATTCATTTATATATAACAACATATTGAACGCAAATAGTAATTTTAGGGTTAGCTAAGAAAAAATATAAATAAGTACAGATGAAGAAAAATTTTTGTTTGACCAAAAAAAATGGAAAAGTCGTTGAAGAACTTTCCAAGGGTTACATGATCTTGTTACTATTATCATCACCCAATCACTTTAATATCATATATGTATATATATTTATACTGGCAAGTACCAAAAAAGCGACGCATGATACTGAATATTCATTTGTCCCAAAGCCGAAAGCGAAGAACTTTTTTGTCTAGAGAATGCAGGGGGGTGGTGTGCACTTTTTTGATCCCCAACCTTTTGATTCTTGACTCGCAAAAGAATACTATTTCAGCTAGCTGGTTGGTTTCTTGAAACCTAAGTCAAGACTCGTGTAGAAAGCATGCCGGTGCAAAGAGAGGTGCTTGTTTGTTGATTGAATCATACGCCATGATCGATTACGAATAGCTATCATTGTGTACCTCTTTTGCTCTAGGACCATAGTGTGATATCGCTTTATAATACATGACCCAACAAACAGAAAGCTTTTCATAGATAACTCGGTTTCTCATGCACGACGGTTCGTCCAAAGTTTGTGAAAGGATCTTCTGCGGTTATACTTTGGTCGGCCTTTGATCGTACTGTCTAAGGGCATAATTTGATAACCCAATTAAAGTGCTAAAAGTTAAGAATTCAATACTCAACAAGATTAAACTTGTTTGATAACCTTAAATAGAATCAACTTAAATTGTTAAAATTCACTTAAGATGGTACATAAGGGATGGGTTACTTAATTCATTTAATAGAAAATTAATTGATGGTAATTAAATCTTGCTAAATATATTGATAATTCAGTTTTACCAAATAGAGAGAGAGAGAGAGAGAGAGAGAGAGAGAGGATATGAACATTGTAGTACATTACTTTAGCAATTTTATCTATCTAGGCGAAAAGTATCAGAAAGTCACAAACCTAGTGTATTTGTATCAATTTAGTCATAAACATTTTAATCTAATGCCAATTCAGTCCTTCCAGCTAATTTTGATTAGATATTACTAACATGGATGCCAGGTGGCCTACATGGCACTGCCGACGTTGATGTGAATAATTTTTAATAATATTTAATATTTTTGATTTTTTAAATTATATTTTATGTTTCTTTTTTTCCTTTCTTCTAGCTTTTGCAAATAATCGGGCGGGCTAGCCACTCTTGCTTGACTAGGCAAGGCGAGCCCCGACAAGAGCTCCCCTCACCAGATTCTAGTGAGGCCAATCCTCATCGAGTGTCGCCGTCGCTCAGGCAACATCCGGCGACGCCGCACTAGCCTGGGCAAGGGCTGGCCTTGCCAAATATGGGGAGAGGAGCTCTCGACGAGCATCGCCTTTGCACTAATGTAATAGATTTAGAACTTTTTTTGATACTTTTTCTCAATTGCAGGTCATCATACATATGCATATGTGTGTGTGGGGATGGCAAAACCATGTAATCTCTTTCATGTTTAACCAATCACTCATCGCCGATCCGCGTTGCATTTAGATGCACATGCTACGCATCATTGTGAGGAGTGCCATGCTTACTCTAGGGGATGGGCAGGCCCCCATTTAATTAAACTCGATCAAGTGGCTTAATCAATGATTAACGTGATAAACCACTTTTCGTTCCCCCCGCAAAAAAAAGACAAACAGACAAAAAGCGACTTCAGAATCTCATATCAATGAAGACCCCCCAGAAGAAGTGTATCTGTGACACTTCCCGTCCGAATGTTGGGCGACATGATTGATTAGCATTAGCTAAATGGGTGACATGATTAATTAGCAATTAGATAATGTTGACCCTCTGAATTCACCAAACCCTTCCTAGGGCTTTCTTTGATCTTGTGGACCAATTTGTCGATTTGGCTAATTGTTCACGCATATGTCGATTAGTTAAAGATCTTTGTTTGTTTTTTTATTTCGTGATTGATAGATATGAACCTAAGACCTTTTAAGCCATCATATGAAATGGGTCTTTATGTTACATATAAAATGTACGTTTGATGGTGATAGTTAGTTCCACTATTACTGGTCAGATTCAAACCATCTTTTTATTAGCATGTCTTATTTTTTACTTCACCATATAAACCGATCCACGACTGAACTTGAATTGTCATTCCTAGAGTCACTATTTCATTGACATTCGTAAGTTTTCGGTCTGGGGTTGCAACACAATTTGCTACGATACATCCATCATCAACAAATTGCGCCAAAGATTAGATCCATGAATTACCACTCATAATGAGAACTTTCCAACTCTTTTTCTTCTACCATAACTTCTTTTCCTCCACACATAATTTCATCCCTGCTCTTGATTGATTTATCTAAAAAGTCAAGAGTCTTTAACTCGGTTGCAATTCTACACAACTTTCACTTTTTTTTACCTCCTCGGTTCGACTTACCGCCAAGCCTGATCTTCACTTACCCCCCTTCCCCCCGAAAAGACAGTACCACACACAACATTATTAGCTTTGCCAATGGTTAGTCGTACTTCATCCCCTTGGGCTCAGCTGCAACACAGTCCAAAACATATTCCACAAAGACGCAATGATGCAGTGTGTTTGTGAGCCATAAGGTTGTAGCTGTCCTTGGCCAACTGAACCAGAATCCATCATTGCCTGAACAAAATTGTCTAGGTGTGTTTGGTTTCTTCACAATGTGGAATGTAGGGTCATGGTTATTGCTTGAGATCAATGCGATGGCATGTGCCAGGAGAGGGAAAAAGAGAAAGAAAGCTACTAATGCACGACGTAAATAATCTTGACTAGACTTGTGAACGATCTTTTCTCGTATGGCTTAAATCATTATAGTCACAGTCGAGAGTCAGAATAGTCAAAACCGTAGATTTCTTGTTAGCTAAGATACATGTAGTATATTGGAGAAATGTCTGATTTATATTATGTCATCAAGGTGTCACTTTGTTTTCATTAGAAGTTAAGATTGGATGGCCTCATGGTAAAAATCAATGCGTTATTTCATTAACATTTCATTCATGTTTTCCTTTGTTGTTTAAAATTATAGCACTCGGTGCGATATTTGATTTCAACGTTATCTTTTTCTTAATGAGATCAAATTTCTTATGTGTTTTAGACATTTGAAAGCTTTCAAATGCTATTCTTATGTCATTATGACGTGTCATGTGAACTAGTTCTGCGGTTCTGTAAAATCATCGCAAATTTGTTATCTATACATAAACTTTTCATTTATTGGTTTATTGAAGATACTTATTGAGACGAAACGGTTGCATATTAAAGGAAAAAAGAAATTGAGTTAGAATAGGGTCGACTCGGTTTGAATAGAGTCGGGAATGGATTGATCCAGCACCCGCCCCCGAAAAAATGACCCGCTTTATAATGCGGACCCAGACGACCCGAACCCGAATCCGCCCTAGCCCGCATGATTACCAAGTCTAAAAGGAGCAAAAGAACCTTGGAAAGTGATCATTAAAAAGCAAAGAAGAAGCCCATGGGCTGAATGCCATTGTTGCGAACGTGAACTTGATTCTCGACTGTGCTTCTTCACTATTGCTCAAGCTTCATGTGTCCGTGGGCTTTACTATTGTGAGAGTGCAACATGTCTCCTGCATCATCTGTGACGAGGACAGCATACAGAGAGTGTGGCTGTAGATGAACTTTGGCCCAAAGGTTTAGGGTTCGTCTAAGAGAGAAAGGATTTCACATAGTCACTTGCACGAGGTTGGAAGGAACTTGGAGTTGGGAGGGGGTCATCCAGCACTCCACTCGCGAGTGACGACACGAGACACCATACATGTCCTCTGTCATGTGACCTGAAAAGGCGTTCGAGCTTTGATTGATATGACCCCAATAACACTCCTAAATGTTCCCATCGAGAAAGAGCCCTAAAATGTACATCGAGAAACGAGCAGCTATGAGGATGATTTTCGAAAATGTCAATTTGTAAAAGAAAATGATGGCTAGATTCGTTCTTCTGCGCTTGAATATAATTTATTTGGGTCGGGCCGCTCTTGAATATTTAATTTATCCAAATTAATGTATTTACTGTCTTTTCGGTTGAGTATATTGTTTAATATCGATGCTCGAATTCCACAAGCCGAACCGTCCGAGCTGAAGAAGTCTTCGGTCTGGAGTATGGGCACCATGAAGGAAAGAAGTCTCTAGGATTGGACTTCTGGAGGACCCTATGATGTTTAAGTTAGCAACCGTGATCAGGTTCCACTAACTGGCTCGTGCCTCTGCCTATCGGTCATTCCTTCGTACTTATCTCAATCAAGCTAACCAATAGGTGTTGTTCTCATATCTCGGTATACACAACGGTCGAGCGTCCTTGGTGTTGGTTCGCATCAGGTTAGGTAGGAGGCATTGACCTCCGGGTCCTCCGAGGTTAGAACCCACCGGGCACCGATCGGACCCACTATAAGAGCACCCACAAGCTTCCCTTAAATCATGGATCCTTGACTTGGCACGGTATAAGCCCCATCAGACTGAGTCGAGTTTGTGCGATTGTCTTTAGCTACATGATCTAATAAACTATCGTTCTACAACTTCTCAACGCCGGCATCCCCCCTGTCCTCATTTCAAATGCGAAAGGGTGCGCCCTTTTCCATCTATCAATTCCGAATCTTTGCGAAAGAAATAGGGTAGAGAGCGACGTGGTGGGAATTCAAGTGAGGGGGTATTAGAGAAGCAGCCCTTGCTTCACTCCCATCTCGACATCTGTCTCCACAGAAATCGTTGGCCCCCCTCCCAAAATGACCTTTTAGACATAGAGAGATGATTTATTCGATTTGTGTCCGAGCCATTCGTGCCCACCAACGTCCAGACAAGACGAATCAACCCGAAATTCATTTGGTCGCTCTCGATCTCGATCCCGATCTCAATCCCCACTTATGATCAAACTCGAATGCAGCAAGAAGACAAAGAAAACTTATGTAGTTCGTTGGAAGGTCCATCATGAAGCTCAGCTAATTTCAACATTTAATGTCTAGAAAAAGCGTATGAAAATTGTGAAGGCTTTAGAGAATGGTGGGCCTCCTGTTGAGATATGAGCGTGGCACGATTTACTGCGGATCTGTACTTTTTGCTGCCGGGAGTTGAGACATGGATCTGCAAAGCAATGACTCTCCATGCCCATGTAGCTGGGGTAGGGAAGCCATTTAATGTGCGTATACAATGGACCTTACTTTTCTTCGTGTCAATCGGGTTCCGATTTCATTAAGACCAAATCGCATTCTATAGATCGCGTCCGTGGGGAACTATTCGTGTCGGGCCCTGGAGTGTTTGTAAGAGGTAAGGATCGATTAGACTGGCGACGTATGATGAAAACAATCTTCAAATGGAGAAAAGATTCGAGGAGGTGTGTTGTGTTCGATGAGTAGTTGTAATTGGTATGAAATATATTTGATAACGTATGGGGGTAAAAGCTAGGAGGAGCAAGTACGCGCTAGTAGGTGTCTTGTTAATTTAGGAAGACTTAAGTTGATTTAATTGACTCCAACGGCTACTTTGCTCACTAACATTTGTGTCATTATTGAACTTTCTTGACATACATTTTTTTTCCGAGGAATTTTCTCTTGCGGTTTACTGGTTTGTGGTCTGGATCGGTTTCGATGCACCTCGACAAATCCACATCCCCGGGCCATTTTAAAGGTGCACTTTCTCGCTTTGACCTGGTGCAATCGAGATTTTTATTTCTAGAGTGCTTCTAATAAGACTTCAGCCAAAGACCACAAAAAGAGATGAGCAAACTCATTTACCATCTAAGCTAATTTAAGAAAATTTCCATAAATGATTAATATCCAACCCTATTAATTATTTATCACATTATTCTTCGCCGATATCGGTAAATATAGATCTAGATATAGATTTCCAATGCATGTACATATGTATTCATGTCTTCGCTTTATCCAAGGATAAGCATATAGGGCGGAGCTTTGCTCCGTCATTGCCTTGTCTGAGGCGAGGGTGGGGGCAGGGGCGGGGCATCGAGCTACCTGCATTGGGAAAATACTTCATTAGTATTTGTAAACTATATATAAATACATATATAATTATTAGAGTTTTCGTGATAGTTATGAATTATGGTACATTAAACTTATTCATATTATACATATATATAAAAATATCAAAATCTCATGGGTGTTAGGGGTGAGCACTAGAATTGGGCCAAACTATTAGGTTTTGGGCCGTTCCCAATTCCTAAAATTTGAAACTAGTAATAGTCGATCCGATCCCGGTTCTAGGTATGGACCGAATCATCCGGACCAAACCGATACTTTTTTTTTCAATTTTTATTATTACAATCTTACAAAATGTACAATCATTAGAGAAGCAAAAATAACATGTGAGTGCCAAAGGCTAAGATTGTTTTGTTCACCAGGCTATAATGAAATCCAGTACACTATTTTAACTAAAAGTCGGTACATTTTATTTGAAGTTAATGACACTTGATCATATTTTATCACATATTTAGCGTATTTCCATCGAGATTTTAATTGATGAAAGATCTAAAACACTAAAAAAATGAGAATTTAGATTCGGTTTTTAATTTGGATGATCATTATAGCTTTGTTCGTGGAGATAATCATCATGTTGAGCTTATCACGGGCTTATTCTCTTGTAGACATACTATGAACACACGCATGCTTCATCATTATAAGAGCTTTACAATTCATTGATGCAATCTAAGAGCTCTTAATCTCCCAGCTCTAGTGCTAAGCTATCAATTAGTTTTATTAACATCACTTGTATAGTAGTTTTGACTATGCAACACTTGCAGGGAATTGGAAAAAAAAAAAGAAAAAAAGAAAGATATCATCGCCGGCTGCTAACCCACTTTCGGAACCGAACTGGACCGGTCAAATCGATCTGGTCGGTTTCAAGATAAGGTGAGCCAATTCCCCGTTCCACAAACTATGAATCGACTCTTCTAGTCTAGTTCCACAAACTAGGAATCGACCATTTGAGTTCGGTTCCCGATTCCAGGGTGAGAACTGACTCACCCTGAAACCGATCGCCCATAATGAGCACAACTCATTATTTTTATACATTAACATATGTCTTCTCAACATTTATAACAAAGTAGATTAGGTGAGGTGGGACTAACACCGTCCCTCCGCGCTCCCTCTCAAATTCCTTGTGATACAATTTCACAAGGAAAATTTGCTCATTTCGAGATGGGACAACGTGGATTCGCTGATTCCTGTGTCTAGTCCCTAACTTTATACATAAACATCGCGAACAATTCAATTTTTTTATTTCAACAGTAAACTTTTTTCCAATAAGTGAGGTTTTGTGTACTGATGAAACTTGGGATGCAATCTTTTCTGACAGAAAAAAAAATAAGATCAAATGTTGCCCACCATCATATGATGGGATACCGAAGAGATGACTCTGTTGATTGAAACAAGGTCTGATAACATTCTGACCAAAATAAAATATAATAATAATAATAATAAACAAGGTGGATATGATAATCAAATAATAAAAGTAACCATCAAAAAACAAGAAATGTCAGATCCCATTTGACTTTTACCCTCATTTATTTGAAAAAGTTGGATCGAATCTCCGACTCTATTACAAATTCAATCACACGGTTCACTCCCTCGCTCGAGATGACAATACCTCACGTTGGACCGATCGAAAGTACCAAAATAGAAAGCGTGGTAGTCTTCTTCTTTTAGCAAACGAAGATATAAATCTTAAGGGCAAAGCCATAAATTTGATTCTTACTTTCCCACCAAAATTTCGAAATGTTGTTTGAATTTCAGAAAACTATGAAAGGCAAGTAAGTTTTTTTTTTTTTGGTTGGAAAAGAGATGTAAAGTTCACATGTCAATATTTTAGCGATGTGATAATTTCGTGAGTTTCGGATTCAGATTAGGCAAAACAAATTTAATCAAAAAAAGTAAATCCGTGGAATACAATAAATAATTTGAAGAGATAAAGGTATTTTTTCAAAAGGTTTAACCAGCAAGAGGAGTTAAAAATAGAGCTGCTCATTAGGCGATATTGGGTGGACTCAAGTCGAGCCTACGAGTTTTAGAGTTGTGTTTGTTATATCATGTCACTTTACTTGCAAGTTTTATACCGTTGACGTATCCTATATTAGAAATTTGGACTAATGTTATCAATAAATTTTAAATATTAAGGTACAATTATTAATAAAACACATGTCATAATTTTTTTATTACATATATGATGGGCCTACAGATTGCTTGTGCATTACTTAGATCTTATATGAAATATATATTAAAAGCTTATTCTATTTAGTATCAACTACGGCCTATAAGCAAACCCACGACCCTTCGATATCACGTCACAAGGTCGTACACGATAATCAACAATGACATATTTTGATCTAACAAACGACATATGCTTTGTCATCCAACGATCGATCATTTTTTTTGGGATATGTATACTTGAAGTCTTAAACTTACAAAAAAATGCAATCAAGTCATATAATTTGGCAAATTGATGCAATTGAGTATTTCCATTAACTCCATCCAACTTGACTAATGGAAAATACTAACCTGGCTTTTTAAAATATTTTCTTTCTCTTACGCAGCGATGGAGCGGCTAAAACAAAACGCAAGGCTAAAACGACGTCGTTTTGATATAAAAATGATTTTTAATATAAATTTTATTTAAATTAAATTTAAAAAGTTAAAATTAATATTACAAAAAAAAAGAGAAAAAATGTAGAGTTAGACCCGCCCTCATCGCCACCGCCCCACCTTTTATTATATTATTTTAGCTATTTTAAAATTTAATTTGAATAAATTTGTATTAAAAATCATATTTTGACCAAAACGACATCGTTACGTGATATTAAAAAAACACACCTCACGCCATTAGCCAAGTTGAACGAAATTAATAGAAGAACTCGATTGCACTAATTTGATAAGTTTTAAGATTTGATTGCAGTTTTTAAAAATTTAAGGACACAATTATACTTTCATAATAAGTTTTAGGACTTTCAGTAAATATATCTCATTTTTTGAACATTTTGCACGTTTCTCGCGACAACTTTTGTCGCCCCGTGGAAATACTCTTTAAACCCGGTTCATTGCGCCTAAGACAAAAAAAATTAAAAGTGAGCGAAAACAACTAATTCACAAATTTCTTGGAGGGAAAATACAAAAGAACCAAGCTGCCATCGCGCAAGTGCGGTCCAATCGCGAATTTTCCGATCGTAAGAAAAAGCGAAAAATGATATCAAAAAAAAAAAAAAGAACGTGGAAAAAAAAATCCGAAGAAATCATTTTTGCCAGTTTGATCCCACAACCCCACCAAAACATTGAAACTCGGAGGCCCGAACTCAGTCCCCCCCCCCCCCTCGCCCGAGTCACGACGCGGCGGCGCAGCCGCGACGTGAAAAACCGAGCCGCGACCTGTTCCCGTCGAACTCCCACAGGAACCCCTGCTGCATCACGTTCCCTATCACCGAGAGCCCGCCCCGCTCCGTCTCCACCGGCCGCACCGCCAGGCACCTCACCCCCTCCGCCACCTCTATGAAGTAGTTCCTCGCCGGCGGCGTCAGCACCGCCCCCCCCTCCATCACGAGGCTCAGCCTCGGCAGCCTCGGCCGCCGGACCCCCGTCACGTTCACGCACAGGTCGAATCCCGGCGGCGCACTCCCCGCCGCCGGGAGCCCCACGCGCCGCCTCATCGCCGCCAGGATCAGGCGGTACCCCGGCTCCGCCAGGAACGTGAGGGTCGTGCCGGAGTCGACGATGGTGCCGCCGTTGCCGAGCTCGTCGAGGGACCAGACGGAGGGGTCGATGGGCAGCCGCTCGCCGTCGACGTGCACGCGCTTGATGCCCACGTAGTAGAACGTGGGCGCGAGGGGGTTGGCAAGCAGCGGAGTGAACGCGAGGGAGGAGGAGGGTTCGGCGTCGTCTTCTCCGGGGCCGTCGCCGATGATGAGGTAGCTGGTGGGCGGAGGGGAGAGAGTGTAGTCCATGAGGCAGTAGGAGAACTTGTTGCTGCCGAAGCGGCGGCCGAGCTGGGAGGAGAACGAGATGGGCCCACGGCCCAGGCCCATGACCCCCTGGGCCCCACCGAAGCTCGACCCGGTTACACTCGGACCCGACACCCGGAACCCGCAGCCGAAGGCGAGCCCCTCGAGCCTCGCCGCCGTCTTGGCCTCGGCGCTCGTCGTGTTCAGGGTGACGGTCTCCCTGGAGAAGAAGCCGCTCGACAGGGAGCCGTCGGAGTAGGTGTACTCGTAGCGGCACGCGCTGTGGAGGCGCGTGCGGTTGCAGCGCGCGGGGGAGGGGCGGGGGACGAGGCGGCAGGACGCGGAGTAGCAGTGGTGGGGGCGGAAGGAGGAGGAGCGGCGGGCGAGGAAGGCGGAGCCGGGGGCCCGGCGGGAGCAGCCGCCGCCGCCGACGACGCCGCAGGCGGAGCAGCGGGCCCAGACGAGGTCGCTGCCGGTGTCGGCGACGAGGAGGAGGCGCTGGGGAGGGGTGCCGAGGTGGAGGTCGACGAAGTACTGGCCCGCGCCGAAGCGGGCGCCGGAGGTGACGGGGGACTCGGCGGAGCGGCCGCGGCGGGAGAGGGACCGGGGGGGAGAGGGGCGGTGGAGGAGGGGGAGCTTGAGGAACGAGCCGCGGGAGGCGGAGAGGCACGGGGAGGCGAGGAGGAGGAGGAGGAGGAAGGAGAGGAGCAGCGAACGAGTCGCCATTGTTGGGGGCATCTTCGAGAGAGAGAGAGAGAGAGAGACGGACAGACAGAGGGAGCAGAAGAAGAGCGCAACGAAAGGGGGTTTTGGGTGGGGATTAGAATGACAGGTTGTAATTAGTAGCGGGATTAATCAGTGATTACGCGCGTGGTGGAGTGGGGTGGATGATCGGTAGAGATTATTACAATCGGAGCAAACGAGGTTAAGACACGCACAGTTGCGGGGGAGCTGCCAGCTTCGCATTCGAGCATCCAATGATGAGTTGAGTGGGATCCTATCCGTTCGCTATTTTGACCGGCCACTCCCCGCCCGACACGTGTACCTCGCACGGACACGTCCCCCAGTCTTGTCTTCTTCTCCTCCTCCTCTGGTTCGGGTGGGGCTTTGTTCGGGTTATAAATACGGCCAGTCGCGTAGCAATGCACCGATTCGAGTATGTGCGGCGCAACTACTTCGTGACGTAATATTTGTGGGATTCTTGTTTGTTTATATTTATCTTGAAGATATCCATTCTGATAAATAGAATGAGAACCGGCCGTATGAGAAAAGAAAATAATCGATCAAAGGCTTATTTATAGTATTAGGGCAACGTTGTCACTTGTGGAACGACACAAGGGTGCTTATGCATTAGAAACAAAAAAAAAGTAGGTGGTTACGAAGATAAATAGATATCGTAGCGACCAAATAAATAAATAAATAGATAGATATTTTGGTAGCTGGTGAAGTTTTGGAAAGTGAAAAAAGGGTAAAAGAATGACATTGTTGAATAAAAAATATCGGGATGCGGCAATTTTCTATTTGGGTCGGAAGAAGTGAGAGTCGTCTGTTTAATGGTCCACAATCGATAATAATCACCATATGGCATAGCGAGAGAACTTTTATAATGTTTCCTAAAACACCTGGTTTTTCTCTTGAAAGAAATGAATCTCGACTAGCATTGATATTTGGGTTGATTTAAGAGGAGTTTTGGCTCTAAGGTCGAGCATAGCATGTTGTCTAGGCATTTTCGTCATAAAAGTTGCTCGTGGAATTTTTCATGTCGAGTCGAGTCTAGACTATATTGACCCAATCATATTGTTCTTCAGGCTTACTTGGCTTGGGTGAGCTTGAATGGTCTCGTGGGACACCAAGTCCATTAGGGGTGTGCAACCGGATCGGGTTCACCTAAAAACCGGACCGGCCCACCTAAAAAATTGGTTCCGGGAACGGGTTCTAACAAGAACCGGGTCGGGAACCGATTCCATTTTTTGGAAATCGGTTATAACAGGTCCAGTTTTCCGTTCCAAGTAAAAACTGACCCGGACCGGTTTTAGAACCGGTTTTGAGATAATGTAGAAAAAAATAAAAACCCTAGATCATGTTACCCTAGTCGGTTACCCAATCTATCTCTTACGGTTTCTCTCTTCTCTCCACGACCTCCTTTATCTCTCACAGTTTCTCTCTTCGCAAGCGCCTCCTTAGTCGCCGTAAGAAAGCAACCTAGCTCATCACCTACTTGCGTGTTGAAGAGGGCTAGGGTTCGATCATCTCGGGGTCCATACCATGCGTGTGTTTTTTCGCCTTTTTGGCTAGCCGATCCGGTAGATCTTTTACTTTGAATGGTTTCATTACTACCTATATTATTTTGCTGGAAAAAAATGAAACCAAAAAAAAGGAAAAAAAAAAGGGTTCTCGAGTCAACCCCGAAACCGGACCGGAAAAACAAGATCGGTTCCAAAACAAGGTCTAGGGAAAACATGATAGGTTTTAGGTTTCAAAAATTGGGAATCGATTATAACAAGGTTGATTTTAGGTTGTAGGTCTGGACCCAATCTATTCTGGAACCGATCACCCCTAAAGTCCATGATCACATTTGTTCTAAAAAAATATTGATGGGAACAAACCGCAACATTATGCCAACCCATCTGTCCTGCCAATACACACACTATAGTTCGAAGAAAATAATGTTGGCACTCGATATGTTCTCCGATAAATCATATGAGCTCATAGCCATGAAACATGCCATGGCAGAAATTTTGTAAATCCTAATTTTTTTTTATTTTAGAAGAATTTTGACTGTAATTCTCGTTATATTGAATGGAAACACGTGGAGGGTTCCCTTCCCTCTTCGAAAGTGACACTTGTCAACCAAAAGGGAAAACTAACACTTTTTTTAATAAATTGAAAGAATACGTAGAATTACGGACTCCTTTTTTCCTTCTAGTAATTGTGTGTTCTCTCTTTCGTTTGTGATTTTTCTAACCTTTGTTTTCCTATGTTTCTACTTCTTCGCTGACAGTACAACCTATGAAAAAACATAAAATGTACGAAAAATCCTGAAAACGATGCGGGCAATGCAGTCCATTATAATAAAAGCCACATGAGAACTTTCATTTATATTGAAATTAAGCGGAGTCTCACTATTTCTTATAACGTAATGAGTGTTCGACTTATTAGAATGAGTTTAAACAAAATTTGAGATCTTCGCCACTTAGTTTATCTCTTTATAGGAGATCTCCACTTAGACCTTAATTCATCTCATATAAGCTTGAATTTCTTCCTCTAGATGGATGGCACATCAACATAGCAAAGATCCAATGTCCTAATCCATCTTAATTCTCAAGTTACGTAGGAAAAATTCCAACTTAGAAACCTAATAAAAAAATCTTCAGTGTCTCTCGATCTAACCAAACTCCAACAGCCGCTGTCTCATCTCCCCTAGCCACCATGCCGACGCCACTACCCCTCAAGCTACAGGAGAGGGGAAAAGAGACACCGGTTGGGTTAGAGTTGGGCTAAATTCTTATTGAGAATATAAGGTTACTTCAGCCCATTTTGATCCAAGCACACCTAAACATAGAGGAACCCAATTCAAATTCAGTATTTCCTCGTAAAGGATATAAGAAAAAAAAACTTATGCAGTAGTATGTGTGCATGTAGAGTTTGCGTTCCATTGGTTAGCAGGGTTATGCAGTACTGCGCAAATCCATCATTCGTCAAAAAGACAAAAACAATAAAATAATGAAAGGAGGGCAAAAGTACCAAAAAAAATTATTAACATCAAGTCGGCCATGCCATGTAAGACGGTTGTCATCTATGTTAACGATTTCTGGCCAAAATTAATCGTATGTGCTATATTGGCAAATCGTCAAAATATTTAGGATTCAATTAGTACAATTGAAAAGTTTAAGACTAAATTAATATAAATGTAATAGGTTTTTGATTTTTTTTTTTACTTTTACCGAAAAAGAACGATAGGAGGGAGCAAATTTTCAAATGTTAACTTATGTAACCAAGTTTTTGAAAGGGAAAATACAACAAAACATAATCTTTCACCCAATGCCCACTTACATATTTCCACTTTTGAAAAAACTAAATACATGCCCAAGTCTTGCCTTTACGTATTACTTTGTATCTTCACATTAATTATTATTGTGTTCATATTTTACAAAAATGCCATTATTTACAAAAATGACCATTCCCGGATCCTAAATTCTCATAATACTAAAAAAACTTAAAACCAACTAAAGATAAATCACCTAAACCCTAAACAAGATACTATAATAGGTTTGCAAGGAGGAATTGTTTGGTCCTTTTAGCGTGGAGTTTTGTTTAAAGGTACGTGAATAATATTTAAAAATAAAGATATGTGAATGATCGATAGGTGAAATAAGCTTTTGATTTTTGCTCACACTATTACATATATCTTCTTTCAAACCAGTAACTACATCTCATATTCAGCAAATGAATCGAAGTTTTAGTCACCAGATCATACAAGGGCCGGGCGCTTCGATCAGCTTTAGCCCGTAATGGCAAATGCATCGTCTCATGGACACAGTCAAGGATGGTCAAGAAAAGGAAAAGAAAGGAGGGGAAGAAGAAAATCTCAGGCGAATTTGAAATTCCTTTGGGAGGAATCCGAGAGAGAGAGAGAGAGAGTTGATGAACAATGACACTTGGTCTCCCGGTCAAACAATCCTCTGTCTTTCTGTACGTACCCTTCCCACCACTACTACTACTACCTCCTACCTCATCTTTTCCATCTATATTCTCTCTCTCTCTCTCTCTCTCTCTCTCTCTCTATCTAGGGCTTTCCTATAGCTGTCTTCATCAAGTAGCTCTGTCTCCGCTTTCTGAGCTGAGAACTTTAAAAAAAGTCAGTATCATGGCAATACCACCTCCCCCCCCACGTGAAATTATCATCGCTATCTGTTTCTCTCTCTTTCTCTCCTTCAAAAGGAAAATAATTGGCGACATTGATCACATCTGCTATGAATGCAACCAACTTATTTGCTCCTCAAGCATCTCTGGCCAGTGATCGAGCATTACACACGAGCATGCAAATATGACACAGCTCGCTCCGCAGTTACCGTCATAATGAATCTCCCTCCTCTCTATCATTCTACCTTCCTCTGTGTGATCTTTTCATCCATCTCTCTGCTTGTCTGCAATAAATTTCAGATCGTCAAGCATGTTTTCCGCGAACGGCGACGGTCATCACAGCCCGTTTCTTCCCACGGAAGAAGCCCTGGCAATTGCCAGAGCCTCTGAAAATCAAGGAGCAGGTGGCCACCCCTCCCCTTCACTCACTTCCCTTCGGTACCTAACCACATCGATGGCGCGTTATCCTCTCTCCATCCCTATTTCTCGCAACATGTTGCACCACCTGATGCCAATTTCACTAGCTTCGCGACTTCGAATCAGGCGACGCCTCCGAAATCTCCCGTCGATGCCAATGGGGTCGAGGTTGTTGATCCCGTGAAGAACAAGAAAGCGTTGCCTCGGAAGAGGAGCGCCGGCAAGAAGGACCGGCACAGCAAGATCCGGACGTTGCAAGGCCTGCGAGACCGGAGGATAAGGTTGTCGGTGCAGGTGTCGAGGAAGTTCTTTGACCTGCAGGACACGTTAGGTTTCGATAAGGCAAGCAAGACCATCGAGTGGCTCCTCTCTAAGTCCAGGAGCTCCATTAAGGAGCTGGTAGGCCGAAACATCACCAAGCAAAGGGATTGCGGCAGCGATGTAAAGGCGGCTCAAGCAGAAGCTGAAGCAGGACAAGAACAAGAACAAGATGTTAGCAATAGGAAAGAGATGATAAAATCTAGCGATGCTAGGGAAAGGGAAAAGACGAGAGAGAGAGCAAGAGAGAGGACTAGAGAGAGAAACCCTAATGCTTTGGAGCTCTCCGGTGCCGATGGTTTCTGTGCCCACCAGCAAGTGATCAACAATGATGACTCGGCGCAAGAATATGGGCAATTCGAGTCAGAGATGGACGACTCATTAAGCATCATCGACAAGTTCTTGTGTGATGCCACGGCAGCAACAAGCAGTGCCGAGATGGCAAACTACTATCCTGAAACAAGCGGTCTCTGTCCTGCGATGAGAAGCACAGATCTCCTGGCAGGTATCATTCAAGAGTTTGACAGTTCCTCGTTTATTTGGCCAAGAACAGAACCCTAGATTTCCTCAGCTATATCTTCACAAAACGCTACTTCATGAGTTCTATAAAAATTATTGAAAATGCAAAAGATCGAAAGAAATTGGGGTATTGATTCTGATCTGCTCCCTGCGATCAGGCAATTCTTCATATGTCGCATCTCGAACCACACTAATTGATGTCATAGAGGTTGGCTGTTTTGTGTAATTTCTTTTTGGGAGTGCATGCACTAGGGAGAGCAAAGAACTTTTTTTGGAGAGTGTATTGTGCCTCCAGTTAAGAAACTTTGAAAGAGCTGTGGTTTGTGCATTATATTTCTGCAAATCCCTTCGGTTATCCCGTCTATAGTTTTCTAGTCTGTAGGCAAAATTGGATATCATGCCGGGAATGGTTTCTTATGTCAAATCAATGATGTGAGAGCTGAATGATAAGTTTTGTTTAGAGGCAGTTGTTTTTAATCTCTTCATAGCATTCTTTTTCTTACCAGAAAATTTTGCAGCTCAAGAAAAAAACACGGACCGCTTTTAGTCCTTTACTAATTAGATTCCGAATTAACATTCATATGTGGATTGATGATCAGTAGCTAGGTTGCATGTGCTGTGTTTCCTAATTCATATTTCGCATAGGCCTCGTGAGACTTTGGATATTGCAAATGGGCAGACGTGGTGCTTGTGAAACAAAAATAATGTCATGTTTTAACAAATTTTCTTTTGGCAAATATTTTGTTGACATTGAAGTAACATCTTGGTAAATGATGTGAAACAAATCAATGCCAATGTCTAACTTAGAGGAATATATTGAAAATTGTTGAGCGAATCATATGAAGACACATGGAAGCCCTATAAATTGTCATTTGTACATTGAGGGAATATATATAAATGGTGTAATAGCACCTCTTTGTAGACAACAGTCTCCGTATAAGATCTTCCTCGCTATCTAGGTTTCATTTTTCAATATTATGAGCTAAATACTACTTAGTGAACTTTAGGTGACCCAATTTGTTTATTATGGATTTGAAAAAGACTAAAAAATTAAAATTTACTAAGCTATATAGCTATAATGAGCTAAAGGGTAGCTTAGAGACGTACAGTATTTCGAGAGAAATCTGAGACTGAAATTCACCTCAAGATTCTCTTAGGTTACGGCGCATGGAAATTAAACTTTCTTCTTTTGTGGATGGATCACTAATCTTATATGCATGATACATATTTATGTCTAAACATGATAATTTTATTTTATTTTCGAAACGTGTGAGCATTTTCAATAAGATTCATATGAGTATGCTACATCCATCTAATCAGGGTTGCAACTCTACACAATACTTGCAATGGGTCTCATGACTTGAGTATGCTTGCACGAAAGTTGCCTTGGTAAGATATAGGTAAATAAATGATGAGAAGGTAGCAACTGGGTACTAAACATTTGTATTTTCCTTTCTGTTTCATCATAAGGTGCATCATGTAAGGTTGAATTTGGCCTTATTTTACTCCCAAGCAATTTTGTGGTACATTTTCCTGATTAGATGGATGTAGCCCTCAACTTTTCTGTACTCAAAGTTGAATCATGAATATGAGGAACTTCTAAGTTCTGCATTACATAAACGCCCTCCCGCTGCTATATATCTGGTTTGCCAAAATAATGAACTAAAGTTTTATATACAGATAATCCCACGGAGGAAAAAATTGCAAAATGAAACTTGCCTCTTATCTTTTACTTTCCCATAGATTCATAGTATATGGAGATATTTGCTGTGCGTTATATTTGCTTAAGTTATATTTCTATATGGACGAAGCTGATGAAGTTTCATTAGTATATGTGGATAATTGCTACGCGTTGGGTGTAATGGCTAAGGAGGTGTTATATATTTGAGCAAGCTCCAATCAAAAGCTCCTGGCACATGAATGAGATCAAAGGCGTACCTTAAAGTTTTTCTGGGTATTAAGCAGGGAAACTCCGCTGAACGTTGTTGCTCAACATTACCCCATACTGTGTTATATAGATGCTGCATGGAGACATCTGCTGCTGATTTGTCTTTTGGGTCTCTGTGTATCCCATGTTTCTGTGAAGACCTACATTCAGAGTGTGATAAATATGGTATTTTGATGTCCTTGGTAAATGACTTGAAGATTCCCCGTTCTTTTTCAGCTTACATTTTGTACGTTCTTAACCAGTTGATTGATTGAAGATGGAAACGGTTCTCTCCCTATTGACGTAAACTTGTTCGTCTGAACCACGTAATTGCAGGCTTTTTGTGTTGCATGTCAATGACCTATTGCTTTTGTTTGATCCCTTGCGGGAAACTATTCCGCCCTGTGCCGTCTAGATTCATGACACTCACTTGTCGTAATCCATTTTTCAAATTTTTCTTTAGGGTGAAAGATCATCAAATCAAACAGTAATGAATCATGACGGTGGACTAATTGTCCTCTCTGAATGCTTTGGCTTGCATCAGGTTGCCTTTTCTTGTCAGCGTTCGTGTATTCATTTGCTTATAATTGCTATCTCAACTCTACTTATATCCGTTCTTTTTCGTCGGTTTCTCATGTCAGCCCAAAGGTCCACATACTATATGTCCAGCTTTGTCATAATCTAGGCTTTGATCCTATATATTGAGTTTATACTAAGAACATAATCTGGTTCTATCTACACCTAGCTTGGGAAGCATAGTTTTAGGCAACCCCAGAACTGAAAACATCTTCAATGAGATCATAATTTACAAACACACATCAGATATGCTTAAGGAAAAATCAAAATCCACACACCACACAAGCCACACATCCTTTGTGGATATCAGTGCCAAGGTAAAAGAGAAAAAAGTAGATTTTGATGAATGGATCTAATTCATCACTAATTCATAGTTTCATGGGATTAGTACATATACACTTTAATATATGCAGACTATAGAGTCTGACGAGTCTCGTTTCATAATGTTGTCAGGTCACAACTAAATCTAACCATACCAAAGGGATCGGGATCTTCTACATTTAGATCAGTTTACCCCCTAAAATTTGGAAAAATTGTCTACAATGCAAATGGACGGTCCAAATCGATTATTTCTATTTTCCTTTTTTCTACCTTTTCTTTCTTTTTGTCTTCCCTAGTTCCCATCTTCCCATTTCACCCCTACCCCGTCCAAACTCGTTCTTGTTTGTATGACACTAAGGTCTTTCTTGGGTGTGTGGTCTCATGTATAAATCCCTTAGAGAGTAAGGGTATTTTGGACCAGGGGGTAACTTTACTTTATAAATGTACTCCTTAAAATGTAGAGGATCTCAATTCATATCAGAATTTACCTTGTACTTGCTCTTGTTTCGTAGCTAATGAAAAATCTCTGTAAAATAATATATAGAAGAGCGGAAAGTTAACAGGTGTGGAGCAATTCTTAAATATCTAATAAAGAATGATTGTCATTTTTAATGCGCCGGTTATACATGACATGAGAAAATGACAATTTTTTTTTGTCAAATATGTTTGAGGAGCGTTTTCGACGCACTAGTCAAGAAAACCTCGTTTATGAGTAACTATAGCAGGAATGAAGAAAATCTTAGAGAGTGAATCACATCTATCATATCTGGATATATCTCATTCCAAGATCTTTTCCCAATAAAAATATAAATGAAAAGAATCACGCCAATTCAGCGAACATCCTTCAGCTAATCGGAATACCATCACCAAAAAACAAAGATGAACCAACAGCAACCATTCCCCACTACTAAAATTCATAGCCTTTTCAACAAGGGCTCCACAAAAATCAAATGGAAACTCGACACAGAGAGAGAGAGAGAGAGAGAGAGCTCACAGGTTACACATGCGAATGGGGACCGTCCACCCTCTTGACAGTTGTCTGAATACACGATGGTCCATGTTTTCTGCAAACCGAACTCGGTGGTATATGGGGGAAAAGAAGAAACAAGAAGCAGCAGCCAGAAAAGAATGCAACTGTTCGTTGGTAAGAAGAAGGAGACAAGACGAAGACGAAGAAGCCTAGCTCGCTACCTTAGGCTCTGTGAACAGATATCATCGATTGCTCTCTATCTTAAGGACAATGCTTTGCGTTTTCTCTCTGAGAGAGACTCTCCTGACACCGTCCTTAAAAGCCAAGACAAGATTTTGCTATGTCATGCACACAAAAAGTTTCGATTTTGCTGGTTCTTTTTCGGGGTCTACTCGGTAAATTCATTGCATGCCGGTGTAGGGAATGCCTAGGGACATGAATGATGAAATATCGGTGCCGTCACTGCCGTGATATCGTATATAGCTATGATAGAATCATCCCTAACACATCCAAGATCCATTTAATCAGTAAAATACTACGAACAAACAGAAGAAAAAGCAAGATACGATTGTTGCACGAATAGTACTACTCCTCCTGCTAGGGATCTCTTTTTATCTTTGAGAAACTAGGGGGAGTTGTTAGTAAAACGGATGAGGGTAGGGCGAGCCAGGGCCATGGTCCGAGGTGAGTAACATTAATCCCTGTCCCACGATACGATAGCGGGAGTTATTTTAAACGCGAAATATATGACCAACGTGATATAATCGATCAATCATATGGCTCAGAAGATATGCATGTCATTTAGTTCTCCGCTTCAATTTTAGAATCGCTCGCGTTCTATTGATATGTCATACTGTGTGTTATTGTCAAATGGTATGATAACTGTCCCATCAAATAACAGAGATTTTGCAAAACTGACCCCTTCTCTACAGGACCGGTGACAAAGAAAACATGATGTGCGCAATTTCAGCCTCTCATCCGATCTCTTCGTACTGGGGATGATGTGAATCGGGACAGACTTGGTGCGCAGAGGAAGTAGCACAAGAGGCTCATAATTTCCCGGAACTACTCCACGAAGAAATCTACCGTCGCGATCTGAGTAGGTTTCTCTGTCATTCTCTTTTGGGGTAGAAGTAGGGCTTGGTTTCTTGAGAATGGTGGGGGGGCGGTGGGGATGGTGGGTGTGGTGAGTTTGGATTTCACGTAGGGACAGGATCTCCAGAAGTCTAGACAACGTTATCTCAGCACTACAGTTACTCCATTAAATGTAAAGAGACCTCAACGTACAGTTTGTGTTTGTGTGTGTATGAAGTTGTGGAATGTCACTTTCGAATGGAGGCGTTGGGCCATTTTTAGAACCGCGTGCTCATCCCCCCGGCCAAGATTACTTGGCTTTATGTTTTCCGAGACTGCACGAAAAACCCTCCTCAATTTTAATGAACGTTGTACAACCTATAAATTAGATGTTTGCATAAGTTAGTCAATCAAATATCAGGCTTTCGGGGGAGAGAATGTGGATCACATAAGAATCCGAAATTCAAGAACAGAGCCTCCAAACTCTTATCAGGTATGCAATTTTTCTTTGGATCAGATATCATGAGCCAATTTGCTACCAAAAACAGGGGATTAGCGAGGAATACCTTCTTTGTGGCCTAGCCTTCACAAAATGGCGACTGGGTGGAACCTAACCGAACCTAGAAACCCAGATTTCTGAATGAGCAAGAACCTATTTTACCACTCGATCTCAAACATAGCAACTAATAAGGTCGGAGGAATTGTCAGAGCATAATTTTGTCTCATCCTTATTAGTATCATACTATAACGACAATACAAGATTGTCAATAAAGAACAAAGAGTAGAGCTCAACAAATAAACCATGATGGATTACTGATGCACAATAAAACTCTCCCAAAATAGCCAGGGTCCACACCACATTTGTAGATATATACAAAAGCTGTCTCGTCATTCAGCAGAAGCGAAGCTCTCAGCCAAAAGCCAAACTTCAATAGTTTTACAAGTACTACACTAAAAACAACTAGAATTTTCTCACCGCCATTGAGCTGCTCTTGTGTATACTTGAAGAAATGCCATTGCCCGACAGTGCTGATGGCTTAAATCCGCCCGTCAACAAGTTAGAAGCTGTGCCGACCCTAATTTTCCTCCTCTTGGACTCCAGGATCAGTCTGCTCTTATCTGCTGTCATGGACCTGGAGGACGAAAATATAGAAGCAGCATTTATCAATGCCCGTTTGTCCTTCCTGTTCCTCTCAAACTTGGACGAAAACTTCACTTTTGCTGCGGTGGCAGTGTCTTCCTCCATTGCTGGAAGCAGTCGTATGCCAAGGCCCTTCTTCCTGGAAGCAGTCTCTTCTTCAGCAATCCGCTTCTTTTGGCTCTGGAAATGGACAGTCGAGTCAAAATTTGACAAACAAAAGAACATTAAGAAAGAGGAGATAACTTGGGATAACTCAGAAACATACTCTAAGTTGCGCGCGTAAGGCCTTGTTCAGAGAGTAGTCATCTGCATGCCTAGCGTCTGATACACGTTGAAGGCGCACTAGTACTGGTTCAGCTTCTTTCTTCTTCTGCAAATCTTCCTCTTGGTGTTCGAGGCGGTAAAAAGGATCGGCGAGCTTGCCTCTTTCTGAATAACAAAATATTTTGAGCCAGAAAAGGAAGTCAACATCTATGGGTTTGTTAAGTTTGCTACTTTCCTATTTTTCCGCCAAAATCTGAAATACCATTCAACTTCAAAAAAAAGGGTGAATGGAAAGCATAATGTACAAAATCCACGTGTTAGCATTTATATTTACTGAAAATTTTAGATGTTTAAATTATAACCCACAAGATTACAAAAAGGCAGAGAGGACAAATTAATAACTACTCCAGACAGACAGTGCCAACACAAAATCACAAGCAACTCCATTGCAACTCAACAATCACTTAAAAGAATCATCATAGAATGTAGGAGAAAATCGCCTACCTTCATCTGCAGGAAGTGCAAAAGTTTCTGCATCCTCGATGTCATACTCTTCAGTCTTTCGTTCAGCCCCACTAATAATCACATATTCACAATTTTTTGGATCTGTTTGAATCACAATTTGATGCTTGCAGCAGGCCGATTTCATTGTGAAGCTCCATATCTTCATATACAAAGCAATAAACAATCATGAAAATCATTATTACTGGGTTCCAAAAATTGTATTAAAAAGGGTCTTGTTGACAACGCACTTGTTTGACATACTTGATGAGAAAATAATCATTCCAAAGCATGGATTGTACATATCGCAAGGACAATCAATGCTTTGGAATTTATAATATTGTCTGATTTTGTTGTTTAACAAGTGCTCCAGGGGCACTTCAACAACATCTAATTTAAACGAGGATCTTATCAAAGCTTTCCCATCATCAGCCACATAGATTATCATAATTCTTTATGCCATTTTTATGCATTAATAGGACATATCCTGCAGTCTACAGCATTCCTCTGAATCTCTAATTAAACTTACTCATACAAAAAGCAATAAGCCTTCAAAGAAGCGTACCTTTGTAGAATAATAGTTTCCCACTTGCTTTTTCTCAGCATTGAACCTAACACCTTTTGCAATCATAGAATTGCATCCTCCACACCAAATATTGAAGGGCATCTCGAACCTAAAAATGTCGGAAAAACACAACATATATTAGCAATTCGCAACTTTGTACCACACATATTAGTGTTAACTCGCCACAGAAAACATATTTTTGCTGAAAAATGTTACAAATATAAGAACAAAGGTCTACTCCAAGTGCACACTTTCATAACATTAGACAGGAGATTCCTCGCTTGGATGTAACCCTACGGCTAGAACTAATCGATTAGAGCAGGCTAATAGAAAAAGTCACAACCATCCAGGCAATCAGAGAGGGCGCTCCAATAAAGTGTCATGAGACGCTGTAAACTGGAGAAAGCAACTTGCGATTCACTATTCCTAAAAGATTCAGAACAGTAATCCTAATCCTCATATCATGTATTTAAGGGAAAAAACCAGCCAACGGATACGTTTACTCGTACAAAGAGAAAGATCATTCCTGAATGCCAGCTATCTCAACAACATAAAAAAAAAAAAAAAAATGTGAGGGTGAGTGACCTTGCACCACCTATGTAATTAGAAACGAAAAACCCACAAAAACACTGATTCAAGCACGGGTCCAAAAACAGGAACTAACAATGAGGGATGGCCACAAATTGGGAGTATTAGTTCACGACTGTATTAGCTTTGGCAGGTATGGACACGACATAAATAGCCAAGATACATCAAACTACCTCTCTCAAAAACAGAACTCATTTGCAATCCAGTTAAATAATAAACGTATTACTAAAACTATATGCTTCTAAGGACTAACGCTGCCCAATACCAAATATGTCATAAGAAATTGCTATCACATGCACCCAGATGACAGAAATTTAATAAAAAGAAAGAGATAAACAAGGAAAGCCCTAATTATACATAGATAGTTACCTTATGATCAAAATGCCCTGGTCTAGCTTCCGTGCTCTTTCTCTCAAAGCATGTTGACCATGAAACTTGTTCAAAGAACCCTGAAAGACGAGCAACATAAGAACCCAAAATACCAAATGCCAAAATATAAGAACACTGAAATCGAAAGTTGGAATTGTTACCTGGTCCGGCGTCCATTCTGGAGGGTAATAGAAATTGTCAGCTCTTGCAGCTGCTAGTGAAGACTGCAAAATTCAAAAGGAAAAGGAAGCTTAGGTCCGGATGAAATCAGTGATTTACGTAGTAACGCCAAAGCATCTTTCAGCCTCCACGCATAATGGCCGATGGCAACAACACATCACCCACAGCTACTGCAATTTCTACAACAACTCTGCACCGTGCTAACCAAAATAAGATCAAAGGCGGTTCAAAAGAGGAGACTCCGATAAAAGACGAGACAATTGGAGCGAATAGATCACAGCCCTGCTCTGCTGCATCATGCTAATGAAACCAGCATACGCAGGCAGAGCAGACCATCGTCAAGGATCCAAGAATACCTTCTCAAAATAGCTTCAAAATTCAAACTTAAGCCAAAAAAAAAAAAAAAAAAAAGAAACCGGACGTCAGGAGTCCGCGATTCATCCTACAGACCGTTCTCCACGTTCGCACCGAAAGGGAACCGACGACCGCCTCACGACGAGGAAAATCGAGCGACGAACCCCGAAAAAAACCCCACAACGGATTACGCACAAGCTAGCCTACCGACGCGAATCGCATCACCAAAGCACCGGAGACCAAATCGCAAGCCGACCCAATTCGGGGAGCGACGAACCCTAATTGCTCGTTCCAAAGGGGCGAACAAACGATCGATCAGCTCCCTAATCGCCAAACCAAGCAGTCATCATCATCGAATTGAAGAGAGAACGAAGGTAACGCACCATATCTGCTTCGACTTCGGATCGATTTCAGCGCTGAATCTTCCTCCTCTCTCCCTCTTGAGGAACGCTTCCGCGCTTTGGAGACGATCTCTTGCAGAGATAAAAAAAAAAAAAAAGGGGAGATTCCGATTTGATGCCGTATAAATGTCTCGGTGACACGACGTCGTTTTTTCCGATTGCCGCCGACTCGCTTCTTTTGCTTTTTCTTTCTCTCTATTTTCATCCCTCGCCAGCTCGGATATCGATTGATGACAGTAATTTTGAAATTGCGTTTGCCTATGGTCAACTTAAAAAATACGTTTGGTAGTCGAGATAAAATTTCAAGATAGGATAAATTTTATCATATCTCATTTTTGCCGCCTGCTCAAGATAGGATAAAATCGGCTATAGGAAATATATAATTCGGATAAAATTATCCTATGAAAGAGGTAGGATAAAAGTGGATATGAATTCTAATATCCACATAAAAGTTATTTTTCTCGAATAACAAACTTGTTAAACCGATAAAATTAAAATAATATTTGAATATAATTAATATTTGAATTTTAATATAAAAATTCAATTTAACAAAAAAAAATAACAACAATTTCGTTTTTATTTATTCTTATTTTTATTTATATATTCAAATTTCTTTCTACCCCATGATATAAATTTCACATATATATTTAGTATTTATATTTACTACATATTTTAGGTATATTAATATAGTTTACTATTTAATAAACTTTTATTAGAGAATGATGGAAGAAAAAAGAAATAAAAAAAGAAAAAGAATTAAAACAAAGAGAGAGAACAATAATAAAAAATGAGCAAATACAAATGAAGTAGGTAACAATATGGTGAGAAATTTTTATCGTGTCAGTTTGTGCAATTTTTATGTTAATTTACACTGAAATGACGTTCACAGCAAATAATAAACATGGTAATATGTAAAAATGTTTTTCTTTATTAGTGCGATCCACCAAACAATAAATAAGTTATAGCAAATTCCTTGGATTTCATATCTTATCCTATCCAATCATATTCTTGCTAAAAATCGAAGGAAAAAATGTTTGTGCAAATCGACGTGTTAGTACTAGCATGTATTTGCTAGTAAATAAAGAAAAATCAAATTGCGCAATTTATAACCTTTGAAAGCCAAAATGTAATTTGAAGGTGTGTCTGTTGCGGAGAAATCTTCGTAATAAAATTCGCCGTGCCTAGGCAAGCCTCTAGCGAGCTCCGACAATTTTCTAGTCCCAATCTTGCCGCACCTGCTAGCTTCTCGAGGAGCCCATAATAGCGCCCTAGTCCGTTAGTGCTTGTTGTGCTCGTAGAGTTTGCGTTGCTGTCGTGCCTCACAGCAGTGCTTGATCCGATTTGTCGCCACCGACCACCGTTCGAGAGAGTAGAGAAGGAAACAAAAGAAAATAGAAGGAAAAACAACTAAAGAGGGAGGGGAGGGAGAGATTTAGGTCAAATCCTTCTCCTTCATAAGTTTTTTTTTTTTGTCTATCCTCTACTTAACTCTTAACTTATTTTCAAATTTTTGTTTGCCTTTTGTAAGGGGTGAGAGTTGAAACACAAATTTGACGAAATACGTTCTTACCCTTTATCCTTTGAAAATGTGAAAAAATCAAACTCCTCACCTCCCCCTTTCCAAATTGAAAGAGTGGCCAGTGAGATAAACTCTAGTAGTTCCCTATTTTGGAAGCCGAAAAGGCGAAGAAAGGTTGAGAATCATAAAGGGAGAGAGAGAATCTCCACAACTTTCTTACGTTGAGAGCTCTTTTCACATATTTTTAAGTTAACGTTTTGTAAATCCCTCAATGGATCGGACATAATGGAGCTTTGCTTAGCCCATCATGGTTCTTCCATCTCCACAAGCAATTTATTTATCGTTTTAACTATCAATTACTACTTTATTGATTGCGCACCCGCATGACGGAAAAAATATCGAAAAAATCTTAAACCTATTACATTCGTACAAATTCCATCATAAACTTTTCAATTTGACTAATTTAATTCTAAACTTTTTTTTGCAGTTGGTATCAATTCAGTCTATATGGCCAATTTAGGTCTAAAATCATTAACATGGACATCGTTTGTCCTATGTGGCACACATTGATGCTGAAATGGACATTTTTAATGATTTTTTTCCTTTTTTTTCTTCTCTCCTATGGCTGATACTTAATGAGAGTCGCCCTAGCCCAAGCCGCAAGGGTCCAACCCTTTCTAGAGCTAGCGAGAGCAACCCTCGACTATAGTCGGTTGCTAGCCATGGCCAAGTATCGACCATGGGCAAATAAAAAAAAAAAAAAAAACAGAGGAAAAAAAAAAAAAGAAAAAGGGAAATTTTTTTATTTTTTTAAAATTCAAAAATTCATTAAAAATATCTATGTTAGCGATTTTCAGCCTAAATTGACTGGATGGTACTAATTAAAAGGTTTAAGACTAAATTGGTCCAATTGAAATGTTTAGGATTAACCTTGTACCAATGCAATAAATTTAAGACTTTTTGTGGTACTTTTCCTCCGTACGAGCACCCATCGAATGTTAGTGGCTCATGATTAAAATTGACCATATTGATTGCAAAATGTTTTGAAATAAAGAGAAAATGTACTAAAATTGCATTAAATTAATCTAATGTAACCAAGTTCCTATACTCATGAAATCTCTGGTATCCGTGAAATTTCTGATTCACAAACAATTTTTAATTGACCCATAATACATTAATGGCGACTCCAAAATAAAGTGATTATATTAAAATCCCAAAATCACGATTAGCGTGGGCTTGGGATAGTTCTCGCTAAGTATTTGCTTAATAAGCCATTAGCTTTCTCTGGGTGGGTCATCTCAAAGAAAGTTGCAATAATAGAGGTTGAGGAATTAGTGCAAAACCTTATTATTACTTAGCATGAAACGAAGGATGAAGTTGTTCATTTTGTAACATCATGTACAGTCGTTAACATCATTCCCGTTCGATTTCAAAATTGCTCATATTTACCTTGATCAGAACTACTTCTTGGAAGCTATTGATCTCTCTCTCTCTCTCTCTCTCTCTCTCTCTCTCTCGTATTGTGCTCATCGAGTTTTCTCACTTTACACAGCACTGTTCATACGTTGCTTTGTCCACGGATAACATGGAATGCGTATTCCCCACCACTTTTGCCATTCAATCAGGTCATCACCTATATTGATGCCAACTTTCTGCACCGACGGAGCGTACACGTAAAAAGATTTCTTGGAGTTTAACGCACGAGAAATCATTGTTCTAGCATTTTCGTTTGGAGACTGACCTGGAATGCGATGAGAAATAGAATGCGAAATTCGGGGTGGGACAAATTTTATTGTATTGCAATGGAATGTAAGAATTTTCCAGGAGATGGAAAAGTTGTTAAATCGCGTCAAGATCAAGTGAATTTTAGCGTCTTGAAGACGTCGACTACTGTTTTAATGTCATGTGAATATTATGGTCAGATTTCTCCTGTACCCCATATGGTCCAAATGTGGGATTCCGTGGTGTCGTGGTGTAGCGCGAGAGATGCAAAAGTGTCGATACGACTTTAATGCTTAAATGGCATCGAGATATTTGAATTAGAGATCTTGAGATATAGAGAAAATCTTTATAGGGAACTTTGAAGGTGAGGATGACCACCCTCCTCACACTGGTCGAGAGATGATATCACTTTCCTAATGATGGCTACGGCAGGCCAAAATCAGTTGTAATTTGAAGTAATTCACATGTCTTATTAAGCTACGTTTGGTCGTCCGAATTTTTAGTCAGGATAAGATTGGATATAATAGGATATGAAATCTAAAGGATTTGTTATATCTTATTTACTGTTTGGTGAATTGCAGTAATAAAATAAGATATTTTCACATATTTCTATGTTCATTATTTGCTATGAATGTTAGATCAGTGTAAATGAACCTAAAAATTGCACAGATGGAGATGATAAAAATTTCTCACGACATTCGTACCTATTTCATTTTTGTTTATTTTTTATTATTTTTCCCTCTATTTTTAATTATTTTCTTTTTTATTTCTTCCCCTTCCATCATTCTCTAATAAAAATTTATTAAATAGTAAACTATACAAATATGCTAAAATATGTAATAAATATAAATACTAAATGTGTATATATATATGAAATTTATATCATCAGATAGAGAGAAATTTAAATATATACATAAAAACGAATTTATTGTTATTTATTGTTATTTTGATTTTTTATATTAAAATTCAAGTATTATTTATATTCAAATATCATTTTAATTTTATTAATTTAACAAGTTTGTTATTTGAGAATAATAACTTTTATATTATGGATATTAGAAATCCTATCCACCTTTATTCCACCTTCTCAATGGGATAATTTTATTCGAGTTATATCCTTCCTATATTCGATTTTATTCTATTTCAAGCAAGCACCAAATACAGGATAGGATAAAATTTATCCTATCCCGAATTTTATTCCGACTACCAAACGTAGCCTTAAGGGATTAAATGTCTAAGTTAAAGTGAGCATGGCACGATTGGTCACGGTCATGTGCCTCTGTCATTTGGCAACAATGTAACAAGTGAAGACCGACCCGATGTCCCACACTCATCCAGAGCCACAGGGCTTGTTCCCGGCCAAGAAAGTTTCGGCCCTTGACATGGGTTCCTCCTTTTTCTCGTGCATATGAATATTTAACGTTGTTTATAACCACGCGAAATTTCATCGCAATATCCTAAAGCCAGTCCTTTTATTTTGCCAGAAAGGAAGATACTTTAACTCTGCTTAGCTTAAAAAAGTCTCCGCAAACAGCTGCTGATAGTAAAGATTTTATCACTCATAGAGAAGGTCGTCAGCACACCTGCACATTTCTCATCACATAGTTGACTGTGTAACTGCGGTATTTTCACTATGGTTGGAGGGATAAAATTAAGGGTGAGCAAGATGGACCGCCCAAATTAAGATCAAATTGGATCGACAGGACCGACTGGTTTGGTCCAGTTCTCGTGAATATTAGTCCGATTCCTAAAAGTGGAACCGGTTTTCAGGCCGTCCGATTCTCGGTTCTAGGGTGGGAACTGGACCGGATTGAATCGAAAAATAAATATATTTTTTTCTAATTTAAATATTTATTTATTTAATTTTTAAATTTTTTGAAAAAAATAGAAAATCTAACCTAATTCCTTAATTCCTTCTTGCCTTTATAAATAAGTGATCGGTCCCATTGGAACAGGATCGGACCGGGTTAGTCCGGTCCGGTCCACGATCCCAAGACTAGCCGGTCTAGTCCGGTCCCCAGTCCTAAAAACCGGAAATCGGTCCTTCCAGTCCGGTTCCCGATTCTTGGGTTGGACCGGACCGGACCGGGGAACCGCTTATTCCCTAGATAAAACAAAGGTCTCCCTGCCTGTTGATTTCCACTATTATATACACGAGATCCTCAAAAAGATGGCATAATTAGCATAATCCAAGACAAATTAATTAAAATCATAGGAGGTTTGACAATAGATGATGATGACTATTAAGTTTGTTGCTTGAGTTTTAAGAAACTCTCATTGGAAAGTGGGTCTACCTTCCCCTCCCCTCCCTCTCCCTCTCCCTCTCTCTCTCTCCATGAATCTAAGCACATCAAAAGGAGCTCACAACTATAATTACAACCCAAGCTCCCCCATATAAGCAAAGGCCAAAGCACACATCAATTCGATTTAACCTCCTCACATCATCTTCCATCAAATTACCCTCTCTCTCTCTCTCTCTCTCTCTCTCTGTCTCTCTCTCTTCAATAGCTGTTCCCTGCCTTTTTCCTCCTCCATGCTTCCTCTCACGGCCCATTTCATCCTCCTCCTCCTCCTCCTCCACCCTCCACCACCATGAACCCAAAGCTTCCTCATGGTCTGTTCACCATGATCTGGCTATCCCTCCTCCTGCTGTTGCTTCTCGAGTTCTACAAGTCCAGGTCTCATCTCGGCAATATACACCACGTCGTTGGTCTCGGTACCGGCACCAGGACCGGATCATCCTCATCCTCCACCTCTCATCGCCGCAGTTCCGTCAGCAGAAAGGTCTTGGCCAGCAAGTTCGACTTCACCCCGTTCCGGAAACCCCGCGGGAAGAGCCCCCGCGGCCACTCCCCGCACCCGCCGGATCCGCCCGACGACGGCCGCGAGGTGGACCCCCGCTACGGCGTGGAGAAGCGGCTGGTCCCGACCGGGCCGAACCCGCTACACCACTGATTTGATGCATATTCAATACCCAGTGGCAGTTTTTGCGTTGCTGTAATCTGCATGGAATTTCACATCTCTCTGAAACCATCCACGACGATTTGTACCGTCCACCCGGGTTTCCAGAGGACACGATCTTTCGTCAGCTCCGCCCTGTACATGCATTGAGTTGTCACTACTGTGTTATGAGAAAGAAGAACATAATCTTGGGTTTAGTTCAAACTACAATAATCTTTTTCCTTTTCTTTTCTTTCTTCTTTTGATTGTGATGATGAACATCTGGTGCTTGTTTGATCAGAATCATATGTCTTGGTTATTTTGCTGTTAAGAATTCGTCATCAGGGCTTCGGTGGGGAGGGACATGAGTAGCTGTGACGGCACGGCATGGCTTTGGGAAGGAGAATATCTAGCTCCGCCATAATGACATATGCTACTGAGGGTAGTTAGGGTTAAAAGCTTCGCTAACTTTGATGATTATAGATGATTAAGCAAATCTTGTCTCTTAGGCCCCCCCCAAAAAAAAAAAAAAAAGAAAGGGAAATTTTCTTGGCACGTGATTGGCTTACATATATAAATATTAACCTTTAGTTATTATAATTGCTTGGGGGTTCATTTATTCAAATTTTTTTCATGGTTTTTTTCTAATAGTTTGACGGATCAATTTATTTGCATTTTCTTCTGATCACTTCCAATCTTAAATATGGGTTGGCTGAAATACTTATAATGATTAATTGAGCAAAGTAGAGTTGCTAGAGCAACGGGTCGTGTCAATAGGTACAAAACGTATATCGGAGATTTAAAATATCGAATGTGCATTTACGGAAGAATCGGTGTATTAGAAACTACTAATTCTCCACTTATAGTTATTTTGATAGGTGCTCGAATGTCACTTCTTGTCGAGATTGTTAACGAATTACTTTCTAAGTCGGAATGAGAAATTACCTGTACATTCAAAATTCGACTACTTCGGAATGAGAAACCTGTACATCAAAATTCGACTACTGAATAAAGTATAATGTTGATTATCAATTAATTGTGACTATGGACTAGGTTGGCTAGACATTCAACTAATTACTTATAAGGTCAATATATGTATAACTAAGATTATTTTTGCGCGATTCTCTCAATTTGGATCATACCCTGAATCGAAACTTGAAAAAACGATATGCATTCGAATCATTTCTATCATTTATACTTTTCAGCCTATCTTGAATATGCCAGAAATGTAAATATAGATTGAAAAGAGGAGGGAAATACCCAAACGAAATTTAAATTTGATTAATTAAGCATCTTATTATGTTTTTCTTAATTACTCCTAACCCCTGAATCATAACTATCATTTCTGGGCCCTTGTGTCCCCCCATTTGTATATCTTAAACCTGCTTCATTCACATATTTAGGGTCATCATCACTACCTTTATTTTTGCACTATGCATCTCGAATCATGACTATATAGAAATTGTCTATTTAGGGTCATCATCACTACCTTTATTTTTATTTTTCATTTCTTATAAACAAAAAAAAAAGCTGGTTCAAATTACTGAATATAAAATATAATTTGCTTCGAGAAATATTCTCTCATTTATCAAGCTAAAAGTATGCTGGAGAGATCAAACAAAAGGACCATGGTCGTCCACCTCTTTTAATCGTAAATGTCATGAGCTTGATCAAACTTTGCCAATTCAAGATCCACAATCATAAATTCTTCCCGGGAAACTTTTGCGATTCCATATCTTCATGCATGAATTTTAGGGTTTACATTAGTTTAAAAATTAAGTCCTCAGCATATAATCCGTGCCAATACCTTGTTAGGAGGACATCGACCGCATAACAACCACGAGACATGAAAATAAAGCTTTGACGTACCTTTCTTTCTCCATCACAGAGAATCTGAAGAAATCCAGAGCAATTGCATTCCAGTTCCGGCTGGAAATTGATGGCCGGTGATGGCGAAACCATCTAGAAGAAAGAGACGTCGCACATGAATGATCGGAAGTCGCAATTGCTAATTCGCTTAGGTAAGGATTTGCCGACTCTTTGCGAGTTGCTTGGTGACGCAGTTGTCGGCGACTTTCTGGAGCGTGCTGATAATTAAAAATCGAATTGACGATCGCAGTACAGACCATGCAATCCATCGTTTAACCCTGCATCGTGCTTTTCTGTATCATATGGACTCGTACAGCTCCCCAATACACATTCGTTACCCTATTTTTTCGGGTTGGTCATGTGCCATTAGCATTATGTTCGTTTCTCATCGACAATTGTCGTCGTACGCACGGGTCGGGTGTTCGAATATCCCGTACTGCATTCTGGCAGCTTGAGCTTTTGGAGTAAACAGCCGGGTATCTTACTTTGAGTTGGTATCGGAATTAGAGCTCTCGAGTTTGATTCCTTACACGTCCCCATTTCCCCCATTGGCAAATCTCCCTCTTTCGACCACGCTCACAACGTTTGTCTATCTAAGGTCTTTGCCGTCGAGTCGGCCTTCACGTGAGGGAGAGTGCCAAAGATATAAAATATATGTTCTGCACCGCACTCTAACGGCTAACATTTTTGGAGCAAACGTTCATGCGCATACCTTGCAAGTAGCTAATCGAACGGTTGCATTGACCGCGCGACATGCCCGTCCATCTTACATGGCACTTATATTGTGGAATTGCTCACATTAAATCACTACATCGCGTGTCATTGTGACGCGATTTAAATCACATCATGATATTCCTTGCCCCTTTCCAGACCCGAGGTGCGAAAACAAGCGGCACTCACGGTTGGTGTTCCATCGGTTTATGGTTTTGTTGCTCGTGGATTGAAACCGAAAGATGTGATTTAGTTGAGGCTGATTCAGACATGGCGGTAGGTACTAGGAACCTCTGGCTAATTAGTTTAGGTTCATGTTTTTTTCACCATTTCCTTAATCGGAGGTAATCCCCTCTCACTACTATTTTCTGATTAGTGCATATATTACATATTTGAATATATTTTAATTTATGATTCTAAAGTGCCAAAGGACACAAAATCAAAACTAAATTGGACAACCCCAAAGATCAATCTTGATCTTCCACTCTTTAAACACCTTTGTACAATTTTTGAAATTAGAATATTGGCCTTCAAAAGCAGGTATGAATTTTTTTCAAACGATAATGACACAAATGATCCCTAAATTTTGATGTAATATGCAATATGATCCCTAAACTTTTAATTTGTTGAATGTGATCCATGAACTTTAGCTCATGTACTTTTGGTACATATTCAACTCAGTCTTTATATTATATGAAAATATTTAATGCTGTCCTTGAACTTGAATTAATGAAATGACAACATTGGACATTTTCATATAGTTCGATGATTAAATTGAACATTACCAAAAGTTCAGGGACCATATCGAATAAATTAAAAGTTCAGAGACCGCATTATATATTGAGCGACAGTTTAAAGATAATATTGAATAAATTAAAAATTTAAGAGATCGTATTACATATTAAATCAAAATTCAAGGGCGATTTGTGCCATTTATTTTCCTCTGTTTTTCAGCTGAAGAAATTTGCGCCCCGACAAAACAAAATAGCCTTTCATCGGCGCGGCCACTGTACAAGCGGAAAGGTCGAAACTTTTCGGCAAAGCCAAGCTCAAACAAATGGCGTCGTCTTTCTCATCCTCCTTCTCCTCCCTCCTGATTTCAGAACCCGCCTGCCCTTCTACTTTCTCGACGCCGATCGCCGCGCGCAGAGCTTGTGGAAGACGAGGTCGAGGTTTGATCAGGGCCGTGTCCTCTTCCCGCGACAAGGACGAGGAGCGATCCACTAAATTGGTCACCTTTTTGGGCAAGGGTGGGTCCGGAAAGACTACCTCGGCTGTCTTCGCTGCTCAGGTAAGCATGGGTACTCTTCTTTTCTGGTCTTTGTTTGGTTCTTGAATCCGGTATAGTCTTTGGTTTTGGGGTAAATGGTATTGGTGACGTTTGAGCTTGAATGGACTTGGTCTGTCTGGTCATTTGTTTGCGGGCTTCTTGATCTGAGGTTGTGCTCTTGAAAGAGATGAATGCCCCAACGCATTCTGATAGCAAAATTGAAGTGGACCAAATGAATGATTTCATTTTTGTATAGTTGCTGGAAACAAAATCAGTTCTTGTTAATTCAGGAGGATGACTTTTCTTGTTTTTTAAGCTCTTGTTGAGCTCTGGACACTCGTATGATGATGTCAAAGTGTGAAAATGTTTGTTGCTGGATTGCTATTAGTATACCAGTCTCCTTCCTACACCCACCTTGTTACAGGGGGAGGGTTGTTGTTTTTGCGAAGCTTGGTTAACTGTGGTCTTCGTCATTATACTCATGCCTTGATCTCGATGCTTTCGATCAGCATTTTGCGATGGCGGGGCTTAAGACATGCTTGGTGATACATTCACCAGACACTACTGCTGAGTATCTTTTGAATTGTAAGATTGGAACTTCTCCTATTAGATGCAAGGACAACCTCTCGGCTGTTCGATTGGAGACTACGAAAGTACGTCCCTTCTCCTTTGGCCTCTTTGTGCTTTTATATTGCTAGTGGCTTAATTGTGTATCTTCCGGAGACTGATGTATCTTTGACGAGTTGACAGATGCTTCTTGAACCTCTCAAGCAGCTTCAGGAAGCAGATTCCCGCCTTAATATGACAAATGGAGTTCTTGAAGGGGTGGGTATGTGATCCGTCTTCTGGTTGTATGACAAAAAAGAAAGAGTTTGGATATCTCTTTTTGAACACATTTTTATGCCGCCTTCTCCTAAATAATGTAGGTGGTGGGAGAAGAGCTTGGGGTGCTTCCGGGGATGGACTCCACTTTTTCAGCATTAGAACTCGAAAGATATGTCAGGTTCTTGTGGAATGAATCTCAAGGAAAACGAAGAGAAATATTTGACATGATAGTATATGATGGTATCAGCACAGAGGAAACCCTAAGGATGATTGGCGCACCCAGTAAAGCGAGGTCAGAAGAACTTCTCTGTCTCTGTCTCTGTCTCTCTCTCTCTCTCTCTCTCTCTCTCTCTCTCTCTCTCTAAATGCTGTTGTTTGGCTACATAGATTGTACTTAAAATACTTTCGAAGCATAACTGAGAAGACTGATCTGGGAAGATTGGTGGGTCCTTCAGTCTTAAGCCTAATAGATGAAGCCATGAGTTTAACTGGGATCAAATCCACTCTTAACGGTAGCACAAGTGCAAGAATATGGGACGCATTGGATAAAATGTTAGAGGTACTAAATTACTAATCTATTCTCATGTGCTTGGCATGCCCCATGATTTTTTTACAACCATAGAGATATTGATTACAATTAATGCAGAGAGGAACTTCTGCCTTCTCTGACCCGCATAAATTTAGATGCTTTCTTGTGGTGGACCCCCAAAATCCAGCGTCCATGGACTCTGCATTGCGTTATTGGGGTAGCACAATCCAAGCCGGTGCTCTTGTATCTGGTGCTTTTGGTATTGCTTATCCAAATGAAGCTGGAGAATTGATGAAAAGAATTAAGGAGACCTTTGCACCAATGCAATCTACTTTCATTCCACACCTTTCATTTACTTCCCCAGCAGATTGGGATGCAATAATGTCGAACTCTTCAAGTAATAAAGCACGAGAGCTTCTTTCATTGCCGGCAAGTAGCATTTCAATGCCATCAGTCAAGTTTGATCCAGCGAAGAAGTCAGTGACTCTACTCTTGCCTGGGTACGATAAGTCTGAGATCAAGCTTTACCAAGTAAGCTCAGCTTCTGTATATCTCTACTTACCATTGTTTCATTTACATAGACGTTGGTTTTGCTAAGATCTACAGTGTTAGAATAGTTTCTGTTCCCCCCTTCTAGAAGAGTGGCAATTTTACTTAAGAATTGTTGAAGGAGACTTTCTAGAAGTCAAGATGCTTATGCTATAGGAAGTCTCTACCTTTGGGTGGGAGGGAGTGAAATATGTATCCAAAGATGCTTCTTCGTTGAGGCGGCATTTAAGAATAAGCGAGGTGGAGAACTAGTTTGCATCACGGTAATAATAAGATCCTAAGTATAAAAGCATGCATAAGCGGCAGAGAGATTCTTGGCTTTGCCCCGTAAGTTAATAAAATTCGGTTGACTGTCAATGATGTTAGGTCATGAGCATATAAACTTTTGTCCCTCACCAGTCAGCTAATATGCAATGTCAACAACTTGACAAATGCAGTATAGGGGAGGATCCGAGTTGCTGGTGGAGGCTGGGGATCAAAGACGCGTCATTCATCTGCCGCCAAATATTCAAGGGAAGGTCGGAGGTGCCAAATTTGTGGATCGAAGCCTCGTCATCACTATGCGATAGGGCTGCAACTTACTTTTCTCTCTCTTTTAGGGTCTTCTTGAGTAGCTTAAAACTGACCATTCTTTTATCAGACTTTAACAGCAGTAGTGGCAGTCAATCTTGGAAAATGCGTTTGATTATTGAAATTTTTGACAGCACATGCTGTAAGGTCTTTATGTTCCATTCGTTAAACCGGACTTTCATCTTGACTGCCCAACAGGAGACCTGAGTTTCTTCTCTACCTTGACATTCGTTTTATTTTTTCAATGTTTGTCAAAGGTGTATAAAAGGGACTCGTTAGCACTACGGGCAGCGCGGCACTTATGCTTCTTTACAGCAGACAGTAAACGGAATGACTGATTGGACTTACTGAAATCACCACATAGGCACACATTCACAGGCTGATAAGGCCCTCCAAATAAACCCTTTAAATGACAATAATGAAAGTCGGTCCTAAAAATACATACCAATTCTTGGTTCTGCCCCTCCCTCCGAATCATCAAAACAGCAACTTAGAAGATGTGAAACTCAAAGTCCCAGCTTGTACTGCAATTTTTGGACTGTACAAGGTCTCCTACGGTATGCCGCACGACTGGGTCAAAAGTATCGTATTTTCTTCATATTTTTTAGACTGGAATCAATTGAATCTTCAGCTTTGCTTGTGAAGGGCTAAAAATACTACTAACTAAAAAGTAAAATCAGGGTTTCCATTCTGGAGAAAAAGGGGTAAAATCAGGTAACTGGCTTTCCATGCTCCATGATAGCCCTTCCAGGTTTAGTTCCTGGAAGCATGTCAGTGAATAAATTCAACAAGATCTCTAGCTCATCATCCACAGCGTATGACATCCCATAACATACCTTCTCCTCTTGCGACCGATTAATGAACGATATACAAGTTTATACAACAGAGACCTCGAAGGAAGCACTTTCATAGACAGTAAGAAAATTGTACACCAAGCTGAAGCATAAGAAAAGAAAAATGACTAAAGAATCTCGAATCTCGGCGTCAATGATACTGTTCAAAGGATTTCTCTTCAGACGGTTAATAGACACACAGAGAGGGACATACAGTGTCGGGTGGGGGTTTGGGGGAGAGAGAGAGAGAGAGAGCAAAATCAACGTTCTTTGTCCCGCCAGATGAAGCAAAATTATATCCTATAGCTGCATCTAGCGCTAGACGGAATGTGTAATAAATGAAAGGTAAATCGGAAGTTTGCAGTTGTAGCTGTTAAGCTAGAAGCATTTCAAGTAGCCACCCACTGTACACTACTTTATCGTGCTTGGCCATCCCATCTCCACCTTCTTCCAAGCTCCTCTAGCACCTTAGCACGGGCTTGGCTTTTCCTTGCTTCATCTTCTACCCAAGACCTGTGCAAATTGCTTTCATCATGCAGAGGACCATAGAACATGGACAACAAATAGCAATATAGAAGACAGTTCAGTTCTCCCATCACCATTGATGCTGTCATCAGGATAATATTCCCAGACACTAACACTAATGAGAGAAAATAAGTATGATATCAGCATGGACCAATTGATGTCCGCATTAGGTATAGAAAATTCAACATAGAAATGGATGTTGGTAGTTGGTACTGCTGTCGGTTTCAAGAATGTCTCACGACTCATTCTTGCACCCAGACATGGGACATAACTGTTGAATAAATGTGCAAGACATGGACACTGTGGTTGTACATTTAACAGCTAAATGAAAAGGTCCATGGTCAGACTGTCGCACATGGAGATAGGATAGTGAATGAGCACATGCTTAAAGGAAAAATTGTCATGGTATTGGATATATTTTCCATCATGAAGGTTTGGTTTTAATGCAATTTTAACATCAAAAGTCCACATTGCATGCTCAATCTTGGGATGAAATGCCCCACAACTAAGAAGCCATACTTGCACGCAATCCGGAACCTTATGAGACTGGTATGTGAGACTTTAAATAGAAGTTGGAGTAACAATGTTGAGTATGCATGCTTTCAAATTATCCACAGAGGTACATTACCTAAGTATCCGCAAAGCTTCTATCTCAGCTCCCAGAATAGATTTCGTATCCAGCATCCTTTCATGCTTGGTCTCTAAATCACTGATACTGTCCTGCATCTCAAATTGCTCACGAACATAGATGGCTCTCTCTGATGCAAGCCTGTCTGACATCTCATCAACTTCTTCTCTAAGGTTGTAAATCAATTGCTTCTGACAATCCAAAGCTGCTTTCTCCTTCATACACTCTTGGAAGCTCTTCTCCTGAATTATCTTCTCTTGCTCTAAATCATCAATTGCCACAAGATAAACCTTTGCAACTTCCAAACCACGGGCTTCTTCTTCTTTTAGCTTCTCATCCCATAGCCTCTTTATGTCACCCCTTTCAATTAACTCGAACCTAATTTCTTCCATCTCAACCAACCTCGATAAATTCTCAGCCTCCAGTCTTGCTAGTTCCATCTGACTTGCTGACATCATCCGGGGCCACTAGTCAGTGCTACAGCAGCTTGTGCTTTTGTGGATGGTTTATTAGGTTGAAATCGCTTGCTCTGTCCTGTACAATGTGGATTTTTAACACTAATGATCAGATCCACATATGATACTCTCAAAAACTACTTGCACTTATTACATGAATTGTGCTAACTATAATATCCGACCGCTCAATAAGTTTAGGATAAAATGTTGCACAAAACTCCAATAAAATTAACGCAAGGAAAAATTAAGGAGCCAGCGTTATTTCTGTTACAAATGTCTGCAGCATGACACTGAAGATATAATTTTAACAGGATCTGTTCAGAAACTAAAAAACACCGAACTACACTTATAAATTTGCTAGCCATACTAGTGAACACGTGTCAGTGTAGGAAGTGAGAGACTTGGGAGAAGGGTTAAGAGGAACAGACCAAAAACTTTTCTCATTATGCTCCTGTCACCAGCCAACAAGTCCACGAAAAATTCTGCCGATATATTTGGACTGATCTCCCTCATATCCATGAAGCCAACTTTTTTCTTTGATATCTGGACTGTTAACAAGTTACACTTCAAGTGCTTTAAAACACCAATGAAGCATCCGCATCATGGAAACAAATGTAAACCAGACATGAAGTAATCTGCAAACAATGCATGATGTACCGTACCTCTTCTTCTAGTCCCGGAACAAAATCATATTCTAATTGCACTCTCCAGTTTATCAGATCTTGTCGTGAGATTAATCTGCCCAAAAGATTAATGTCTTAGAGAAGGAAGGGAATGTTAAAAAAAGAAAAAACCAAATCTTGGATGTGATATACCTCTCAGGAAAGAATAACATGCTGTGCCTATCTGAGAAGAAAGAACTGGAGTTTTCCCCTGAGAGCTTGCTAGAAATGATACCAGCCTCCGCTAGCGCTTAAGTACATATTCAAACAAAGACTCAGATATTTTGTACGTTAAGTAGATAGCCAACCAAAAAAATAAAACCAGTTTAAACTCACCTTGGATGGCGCCGAAGTCCGGGTCTTCGACACTCACGTCATCAAAGGCAGCAACTTCAGACCCAGAAAGTGACAAGGATGGAACTATTCTACGTTTTGGGTTCCTATAATCAATTGTTGGCTTAGAATGCTAGACAATCGAATTTTCTAAATAAAGTACAAGAAGCCAAGAATATCCAAAGGAACTAGCTTCAATCAATACCTTTCCAATGAAGAACTTAATCGAACTAGCCATCTAGCATATTCCCTTCTAGTGCATAATTCATTGGCCCTAATGTCTTCCTCCATGATCTGCAAGCCTTAATGGCATTCATGATCATGCTCAGAACAAAATGAACCTTCATAGGTAACAATAGACACCCTCAATGCATTTACCAACCAAAAGGGCACCATCGATGCCTAATATTACAGGTAAGTAAAAGAATTGGAAGGTATTCATGATCATGGTCAGCAAAAATAAGCAACTCAAAAAGAAAGAAAGAGTCCCCTCAAAGCTCTAGTTCTGTCAGTTATGCATTCCAACACTTTCTTAGCAATTTGCCATTCCTCACAAGACAAACAATATTCTAACCGAAAAACTGAAAATTGACTGAACTTGCCTCATCAAACTTAGACAGGAATGTCATTCGAGACAGAAGCAGCAAAATACTGACAATACTTAACAAGAAAATGGGGTGAAGAGTGTTATGCAAGAGCAACTCAAAGTAAACATGAGACCTTTCCATAAGTAAAAGGCGAGACTTCCTACACATGTGATTTTCTTTTGCTTCTAGAAACAAACCTTTAGTCTTTCCAGAACCATCACAGCTTCCTGCTGGGTAGAATCTACAGCAACTGGAACTATAACTCGCTCCTGCTTATCCCTTGATGCTGAGCTGTCTGGAGGAAAGGAACTGGCCCAGTCAAAAGTATCCAAATGAACCGATAGGGCTCCAACAAATATCCATCCACACAAATCTTGTCAGACTAAAGATAACTCAACATATGCGTGGTGATCCTCTCCATCTAACAAACTGCAAACTTTAGAAAGTCCCTGATAAGGGGGACAGCACTAATCAGAAACTGTTTGATGCGTGAAAGTACCTGAAGCCACATTGTTGCTAACAGAATCAGATAAACCCTCTGGGCTATCCTGGGAGAGAATGCTCTTTCCATCCAATAAACCGGAGTCCAATTCTTCACTTGAAACAGCTTCAGTTTCACTCTGATTCAACAGACTTCTCCAAGAACGCAATCGATCGACGAAACGAAAACTATACCCTACAATAACAAATGAAATAATAAACCTGACAAATTGCTCAAACCATCACCATATATGCATTGGCATCATCCCCAAAACCCATTATACCTAGAGAACCCATATCACTCGCATCAATCAATTCTCTGCCAACTAACTTAGCCTCAAGTGAAGTACAAAACTAGGCCGCTCGAAGAACAAAACACCGAAATTACCATTTCCAGACAGCGAGTAATGAGCAACTACAGCAACTAAAAGAGCGAGTGAAGTCCCAGCGGCCCCAACAACATACTTTGGCAATCCTGCACAGCGGAAAAAAAACAATCATCACGCAAGTTCAAACCATACAAAAAAACGATCTTCGCACGAGAAACCCACGAAGAAACACACCCTTTCTCTTCCTCAGTGGCTGAGATTCGACCACGGCCCAGCCATTGAAATCGGAATCGGAGCTCGCGCAATCGTCGTCGGCCCACGAGAGGCCGAGGCTGCTCCTCTCGGCGAGCGAAGCCGAGAGGCGAAGAAGCGGCCTGCGCCTCGAGCATCGGAGACTGCCGAGCCTGACGACGATGGGGAAGCGGCGGCACGGCCCGAGGGAGCGACCGTCGGAGGAGGGCGCGAGGAAATGGTCGGGAGGAGCGGCCAATGCAGCCGAGAAGGTCATCTTCGCGAAGGGTCAAAAGAAAAAAGAAGCGATTTTTAGGGGTTATGCGAACTGGGTATGGAGCGAACGAGCGCGATCGGACATGGGAGCAGAGAAGAAGCAGAGATGGAGAAGATGAAGATCGCAGTGGTTCGGTGACATTCTCAACGAGACGTCAAAATGGGACATTTCCAGATTTTTGCGTTATTTCCCTTCCAACATATTCTGCGTGTGCTCATTTTCGGACAAACATCTGCTCCCTAAAAGATTGTTTTTTCTTTCTTGGGTCGATGCCCTAAAAGATTCAGATGATAAAATTATAAATGGCTTTCACCGGTGATAAAAAAAATTGACGGCAGGTGATATGAAGGGAAAATGCATTATAATCATATGTTCAATTTGGAAAATAGTTAGAAAATATTTACAAGGGAATAGCAGGAAAAAATTTTCATGACCAATGCATATGTGAAACTATAATCATTCCAACATTCGAACAATGTGAAATAGAAATTCGAATTCTTTCTAAGGAGTGTATTTCAATAAAGATAAAAAGACCAATTGTCCTTAACAGAAAAAGATTAAATATATCGATTATATTATAGATACGACACAAAAAGCCACTCACATGCGGCGGTGACATGTTTCCTAATCAATTTAGGATTTATATTTCTGAAAAAGCTCATTTCCTGTTCAATTATTTCTCTACCGCCCCTTGTTCTGATTCTCTGAAGTTCCGAGGGTTTGAATAAGAATAGCGAATGGGAACTGGCGAGTTAAATTAAGCCCCACTTTCTCCTTCCCTCAGTTTTTTGGCTCTGCACATAGTAAATACAGGTACAGGTAGGTAATGAAGGCATTTATATGGTCATTAAAAACTTCATTCAAGAGTCCTAAAAGTTTAGACAAGGCAATTTGCGGATTTTTTCTAATGATCTTCCCTTAATCATCATCTTGCTTTGTGGGTTTGAATCCATAGTGGAAGTTGAAGTGTGGAAAGTACACTCCACAGATGTCAACATTGGCAGAGGCAATCTGAGTCAATGACAAGCACAACCAGAGCAGTGGCAATTGAGGTATGGAGAGTTGCAATGCGACAGTCGAGCTATTTGCATTGACATCCCACCCACATCGCCACCAAGCTAGGAAGTCAAGTTCTTGGGTTCAGAGTGTGAGTACACGAGCTTGGTTTGGAGAGATTGGTACTTTGGAGAAACTGCGGCCAATATGACGATCCCGCTGAGCAGGGCCAATCCCAGACCGAGACTGTTGACGACCATGGACTCTGAACCGCGCTTGTCTACGTTTTTCATTGTCTGTAGGAAAGTCAACTTCTCCAGAAGTCCGGTCTCCGCTGTGGCCACAGCCAAGCCATAGGTGTAGAGTCCGAGGAAGATGTGCCACGGCAACACCTTCATTCTTATCGACCGCGCCTCTCCCCTGTGCCAGAAGCTCAGGAAACCCATCAACCACTGAAACGTGAACACGAAGAAAAAAACGTCAGTGCTCAGTTAAGACGGGCTAATGCCCTAAAAAATCTCAATCCTTAGTTTTCGTCCTAATTTTACCTTTTATCTCTTAAGAATCTTTCAATTTTAAATTATGTCCAAATTCTACCTTAAACTTTTTTTTATACAATAAACTTTTTTTTATCCCATAAAAAAACCTCAACTTTAGGTCTTGTCCCAATTTTACCGTTCAATCCCAATGTTACCCTAAAATCTTTGTAATTTCATAAAAAATCACAAAATTTTACTTGAGCCACAAATCTGCCCATATTAACCCTCCATCCAAAATTTCTCGTTGACAATCGAGAGATGGAAAACTCCAAAGCACGAGCTATTCGAGCGTCCCAAGTGCAACCTCTTCGACCACGAGAGAAAACACAGGAGATCAAAGACTGAGTACAAAATCATAAAGGGCGATTTTGACGGAGGGTTAATGGAAAGCAAATCTAGAACTTATGTAAAAGTTTGTGATCTTTTATGAGACAAAAAAAAATTAGAGTTAAATTGAAATTGGACCTAAAACTGAAAATTTTTATGAGACAAAAAAAGTTTAAGGTAAAATTAGTACTGAACCTAAAGTTGTGGGCTTTTTATTAGAAAAAAAAGGTTTAGGGTAAAATTGAGATTATACCTAAAGTTTGGGGTTTTTTATGGGACAAAAATAGTTTAGGGTAAAATTGTGACATAACCTAAAATTGAAGGCTTTTTATAAAACAAAAGGTAAAATTGGGACAAAAGTTAAAGTTTGAGGTTTTTTAAGGTATCAGGTCAGTTAAGACCTGGGAAAACTTTTGAAAAACAGAAGATCACCCGTGCCTTGAATGCTGAAAAGAAAATAACGATAACGTGGCCATATGCGAGTGGAATCATCCACCATCAACCTAAAGGTAAGCAGTTGGTTTTGCTCATTTTACCAACAATATCTTGTTGTGTCACTCGGTGAAGAAGTTCACCATGAAGTTTACCAGATCTAGATGAATGCACAATTGGACATTATAAAGGTAGTTCATGATTTTAGAATTTCTGCAATGCCTGAGTGCTGGGAAGCAAAGTTTTACACTTCACCACCATACGTCAAGGCATCTGCGGGAATTGATTGAGATCAAAGTGAAAATTTAGGAAATCAAAACGCTCTCAAATGGCAATATAGTGGCTTTACATGCTAATGAGAGAATCTGAGGTTGATGCCAAACGAAAAACGAACTCTGTGACTATTATAGAGAGTGTGTTTTTTCTATTTGATAACAGATAAGATTAGGTTTAGTGGTTCAGAGAAATAGCGCATGAAGCGGAGAGAGAAGCATTGTGTTGGTCATGCATGGTAAGGCCCATCATACTAGATTATAGTGAATGGTAAACCCAGCTTGATACTTACTAATGAGGCCCAAAATGGATGCCTAGTTATGCGACAGGAATAGCCTTCTGCAGTTCACAAACAAATGGTGTTGAGGGCTACGTGTATCTTGGATACCTAGAAAAGTCGTGAGATATTTTATCTATGCCATACACAATTTCAGAAAGAAGGATACAATAATGCTATTACTATATTCCCAGAGTATGTCTTTTATAACGACGTCATATACTTCGACATACATTTTTTAACCAAACAAGCCAGTATATGATCTGATAACTCCTCTGAACTTGGTCCATGTGATGATCTCAATTAACTACTTAAATCCTCCACCAAGAATCTGCTTCTTTCATCATTCCATGGAAACAGACACTTATGACCAAGCCATTAAATTAAAGTAATGGTAAAGATGCTTTTGATTATTCACAAATAGGATGAGAACAAAATCTAAATGAAAACAGATACCACAAGCAAGCTGGTCGTCACTAGTCAGCCTTCTTTTTTCTTGTTTTAAAAATACATTTCTTCTTGGCTAACATGTCAGGAATCACTTATCAGCTGAAAATCAAACTTAAGTGGCCAAAATACAACCAGCAAGAAATGCAGACAATTTAGGTCAGATTCTAGACTTAAAACACACCGTTTTCAACGCCCTTTATGACTCCTTGTCAACTGGTAAAGCTGGGAGCAATTAAAAAATTCGAGAAATGTTTGGTGAGAAAAAATATGACATTGCAATGAGAAAACAGATGAAATCGAAGAGGGAAAGTGCAAAACCTGAACTCCAAACAAGGAGACGCAGATCAAGCCCATCCAAGAATGCAAGCTGTAGAAATTACCCAAAACCCCATCTTGCCCTTGGAACCTTGTCCAAATGCCGAAAACCCCACTTCCCAGAGCCACTCCTTGAAGCCACAGATGCACCGATTTCTTCATGTTCCTCGAACCAGGCAGCCAGCTGTGGACCAAGATCGCTGAAAACAGAGAAGACCCATTTTGGGGGGGAAACAAGCAACAAAGAAAAGAGAAAGAAATTCAGAGAAAGCAGATTTGCAGATTCATCAGCAATAAATTCACTGTATCAGGTGTACCTTCTCCACTAATGAGAATGAAGCCAATGACCATGAACAGTGGGTGAAGAACCTGTCCGAAAAAAGAAACACCCACCAGCTCATATCCACAACCAAAAAGCATGCACTGAGAGAGAGAGAGAGAGAGAGAGAGAGAGAGAGACGGAGGAAGAGGGAATACAGAATAGATGAGGTCTTCTCGAGAGGAGGAGCGAGGGAGGAAGCTAGATTTGAAGGCGAGAGCCCAGGAGAGCACCAGCATTGCCACCGTCACTCCACAGATTCTTGCAAGCAGGAGGACGAGGAACGGTGCAGGAGCAGCAGAAGAATTCCCCATGTAATTCTCGCGAGGCCTTGTCAGAGCTCGGAAATGGAGCTCACGCTCGCTCGGTCACCAACCACCGACAACCATGAGGGAGTAGAAAGATACGCCGCGGCACGCATGGATCATGAGCAAAGTAGTCCTTTATATTTTTCCCCAAGTTTTGGCAATTTTTTATTCGGAAAGAGGAGTCGCCAAGACAGACAGACGGATAGTTATACACACACACACACACACACACATATATATATATATATATATTTCTCCTCCTTATGGATTCCGTACTAATTTGGATTGGTGCTCGTTGGGGGCATCAATTGGACTCGCATGCGACACGCTCAGATTTACTGGAAACTTTTACCTCCAGTGAAAGAAAATCTACTACAAACAAAAACCATTTCAGATCCAAGATGGGGCTTTTTCTTCGTTGGGTTAGCGGAGGTGAGTCGCGACGAATTGCTCTCAACATCATGGGCCATTGCGCTGCATTGAGTTATTTATTATGACATGACCGAGGGACGTGAAGTGACGTTGGAAATTTCCTATTATCAAAGCCTCGATAATTCAATGGGTTATGTTTGTTTTGCTCGTTAAATCAAGGTGCCCATAACAATAATTCTATATTTAGAAACTGATCCTATTCAGAAATAATTTTTTTTGATTTCATACTCAGGAATAATTTCTAAACATTTAAACGCATTTGATAATTATCCAAAATTTCTATTTTTAAAATAAAAAAAGAATAGAAATACATTTGATAACTATGCAAAATTTCTTTTTATTAATAATATTTTGATTTTTAAAATTTTTTTCTCTTTTTTTTTTCCTTCCTTCCTTGGCCCGTGGCCGGCGGCAAGCGAAGAACAACAAACCAAGAGGAAGAAGAAAATTAAGAAGAATCAAAAATGAAAAAATTATTCTCAAAATCAAGAAATTATTTTTTTTTGTTTTTTTATTCTGTTCCAAAACTGAATCTGAAAATAATTTTTTACAAATTTATGCTCAGGCACAAAGATTTTAACAAATAAATTTTTATTCCCAAACTAATTCTAGAAATAAAAAAAATAAAAATTTTTACTATTTGGCAACTTACCAAATGGGCCAAAATTGTCTAATGTGCTCCAGACTTCTTTTTCAAGAAAAGAGAGTGCAAGAATTGCTTTAAGTCGGAAAGATGATGAGGAACGACACCGTAGTACCATTTCCAGCCCAGTTCTTGGTTGGAAAAAGAGTACCATGAATGCTTGAGACAAATACCGAATGCAGGATCCTATGTAAATATGTCTAAGAGAAGCCTGTGAAGCATAAAAGAACATGCTTCGGCAAAAATTTATTGCTTTGTTAAGCTGCTTTAGCCAGGTGACAACACTTTGACAAGCTCATATGCCCATCCAATTGCTTCTCCTTCTATTCCAAACTTTTTAGGATAAAATCTATTTCAGGCTCACCCAACTTGGCCTGAAGCCATAGACTCGTCGCCATAGCAGGAGGAAGATCCTTCCCAGGGCGGGCAAACAGAGACTTACTTCTGGTGTCTCCTCTTGCAATTCCAAATGAGTAAAAGGCAGCAGATTATAACAAGATCACCATCTGATATTTCATAAAACTGAAAATCCTGCTTCCAATATTCGTGCAAACAATTTCTTAGCAGAACACCTGGCCCCACAATCGGCTCAACGTTATGAAGACTGATTAGACTCCAGAAAAAACCAAAAACACAAAGATCAGGAGCATAGAGCTAAGCTAGTTTCCAGTTCCAGCAAGTTATTTAAGCCTCTAATCCTGAGAAGCACACAGGCCACGATAACCTCTATGAAGCCCGGCCGTAAACCGCTCTTCCTCGGCCTCTTCCAGTATAGTTATAACCCCTCCCATAGTAGCCCCGACCACGGCCACCACGACCAGGACCACGGCCGCCTCGACCACCCCTATGCCTTGAGAATTCACCGAAAGTCTGCCGACAACAAATGATACATACAAGTAAATTACATAACGAGGCCAAATGATAAAATTCAATGGGAACAATACCTCTGTGTCTATCTTCATTTGCTCAGAAAACTTAGGCCTTCCACTGTTTGATCCATGATCAAGCGCATTGCAGGAGAGTGAATCAAAGAAATCATCCTTGTTGTAGACAGCCTGCCCAGCAGAAAAGCATAGTGAAACACAGGAAGAAGCAGCAGGCCTCTACCACCAAATATTCAGTAGATAAAAGCATCACAAATACTAGAAATCATACCTTGACCTCCATATTTGGTAGCTCACTATCCTCTTCATCATAATAATTATCCTCATCACTCACGTCGCCCTCGACATCTTTGTCCTTGGAATGACTTTTACTCTTACCAAGGTGACCCCATACTTCATCCTTGTTGAATTTCTCATTCATTGCCATAAAATCAAAATCCTCAGTAAATCTAGTGACTGGACGTGAACCCTGCTCAACATTCAGTTAATGTTTACATAGTCAAACTCCAGGTTATCTTTGGATTTGGAAAACCTACAGACTAGCTGTTAGCAGTTACACAAATGATATTGCTACTCTATTAAACCAGAAAAGGAGATGTCGCCATCATGGACAGAAATTAAAGCACAAATATGAGTGTCTTACCAGATTAAGTATCACTCAATGTCAAAAACTAATTTCATCTTCCAGTTCTTCCACAAGAAAGACAAATCACCCATAAAACTACTCAATCTTAATACGGAAAGAAAGTGTAGTAATGAACTTAACATGTTAAATCCACTATTGAAAACCAAGGCGTAATCCTTGACGAAATGGAGGGACAAATAGCAATTAAAATACTTTTGTTTTAAACAAAAACGTGAGGCTTGCGAGCTTTGTCTACTTCCAATTGTCTGAACCCAAGTAATCGTAAGAGACTCAAGTCCCATAAACCACTGCCAACACATATGAAGCAACAATAACACCGGCACGGATAGAAGCACCTATCGAGGGACCCTAAACGAGTATATAGATGGTTCGATTATATAATCATTACAAGTTCTCAAAGAAGTAAGGAAACCATTTGACAAATGAAACACAGAATAATTACCCGAGCTCCTCTTCCCCTTTCACGACCTCTCTGTCCGTAACGAGCCTGATATGGAACTCCATTCTGCTGGTGAAAAGAGACAATCCGTGTCAAAACACCTAGCTCAGATTTATTAAGCAGTTTCGGTGAGACAGAGACTCGTTGTAAGTACACAGCCTTACAAATTACCGTGGAGTGGACCAGACAAAACTTTGAACCACAAAAAAAGAGAAGAAACTTTCATATTCGCAAAGTGTGAAATGAAAACCGAAAGCATTTTAATTACTGGCTTCAGGCCAGTGGTAATTCACATGAATAGATTATTCATGTTATTTACAAGATAACCAATAATAAGAACACGGAGTGCAACAAGCACACGACATGCTTCAGGCCAGTAGTAATTCACATGAATAGATTTATCTCAATGTGCCTTATATACTCAGCATAATTTTTCAGAGACCACTAAGTAGATGCAGAATCTTAAGCTCAGAATGAAACTATGTGCAGATAAACAAAAATACAAGTACATCGGTAAACAAGGAGATTATGCTTTCGGACATGTGCCATGTGCGTTCAAATTTAAAATATGCATATAGAGAATACAACCTTAAAACCACCATGTGCAGGTGAAGGCAAAGGCAATATAGGAGGTTGAGCTTCTGATGCAACAGGTGCCAATGGCTTTGGTGATGATGATGAGACTTGAACCACCTCCACATCCTTGTGAGCAATTTGTGAAGGTTGAGAAGAAGGGGTGGCAGTGGGTCCAGACTGCAGAAGCTGACCGGGCGTTATCAATGAAGGTATTGCTGCTGGTGTCGGCATCTGTGTAGGAGCTTCTTGATTGACAGTATTGGATGGCCCCAAAATGGAGGAAGTGGATTGAGGAGTATTTTGATACTGCAAGGTTGGACCAGCAAATACATTGGGCTTGTTAGATATAGGGGGAATTATGTTGCTAATCTCCGGAGTAGTCATCAGAGGAGGGAGCGATGGCAAATTAGCACTCAGACTGACTGCAGGAAGGGCAGAGATTGGTGGTTTATTGAGCATAACACTCGATAGGGAATCTGAAGATGTTGTAGCTGATGGAACAGTAGAGAGAGTTGATGGCAGAGTAGCAGATGAGGAAATGGAAGTCATGTTTAGTGAACTGCTGCTAACAGGAAGCAAAGGAGGTGGGACATCTGGCAAGTGTGGACCTGGCAAGTTAGAAGCTCCGGCAGGGAAAGAAGTATTAAAGCCAGGATACTGCATTGGCTGCGGCAGAGGAGGAGGCATAGACAGCCCTGGTGGTGGCCGAAGTAGAGTCTGCTGATTAATATGAGGAAGCCCATTGGGAGGATAATATCCTTGCCAATACATAGGCATAATCCCACTATTATTTGCACCTGGGGCTGGGGAAGCTCCCCATGACCCTATATTCCCCCCAGGTGGTTGATATAAAGGAAGGCCTCCTTGAAAGTTCGAGGCAGGTAGTGCCATCTGTGCCGTGTTGGAGCCAATATCGCTTAAGGGTCCACTAGGAGCGGGAGGCAAACTTGTAGCTGTTGATACCGGACGAGGGTAGTGAGACTGCCAAAATGTTAAAACACAGTAATGAGATTCCATTTACTGAAATTTAGAGTAAAATGTTTTCCACCCAAGTACCTGAATGATTGCTGGGTCATTATTGATAGGGGGTGGGGGTGGGGGGGGGGTGCAGGCTGAACAGGTGGAGAGGATTTAACCTGCAAATCCTGCAAAAAGAGAAGCACGGAGAACTTAGCGGACGAGAGAACATGAGAAACGAAAGCTTAGCTACATTACCAGTACATATCACTTTTGAAGGAAAGGCCATATGAAAAACAATAAACGAAACGGGTAAAATTAATAGTGAAAAGAATTCTGCAGCTATGTCAATCATTGTTAAACAAGTGAGCTGGCTCCATATTCCACTTCCAACTCTAGCTTCCAAACAAGAAAAAAGGAAGGGCAAACAGAAACCAGAAATAGTTTAAGCCGAGCCACATGAAATGGATTCTGTAACCATTTCTTTTGTTGTTAGTACATGAGATGGCATGATATTCTACTTCCAATTGAAAGAAAAAAGGAAAGATGAAACACAACATAGGCTTTGTTTAACGCAAGCCACGTCAAAAGGCTGATGCAACCAGAAATTACAGAGAAATTATGCATTGTGAGTTTGAGACTATAACCCAGCTGATACAGATGAAGAGAACAAACTGTTGAATGCCCCGAGTTACGAACCTTTTTGGGATTCTATTTTGGAATTTGCTTGAAGAAATTAAAACAAACACTCATTCTATTATTCATTACTACGAACATACGTTCATGCATGCAAAACATACCTTGATGTCGCTTCCTCGGAACAATATGTATTCGTAAACTTTATCACTTGGTGGGACTGGTGGTCCATCTTTTTTCCGTCCTTCTGTTCCAAATGACCGTACTGCCAAAAAGGAAAGGGACAACTCGACATGAATACATAATTGTCCATGCAAATTTGACAAACAGCATTTATCAGGAACAAACACCAGTAATTACTACAACATGATAGACACCAATAGTTTGCAGCACGCTGTTGGAAGAAGTATTTACAGGGATAAACACACAATACAGATATCCCAATATTTAAATCCTCGATATCTGAGTGTCGACCACTCCAGTAAATTCAGCTATTGCAAACAAATATATGCATACAAAAAGAAAATATCACGTGTCATCTACTGCATCCATCAGGAATGGAACAAGTATTAGCTACTCATACCACAAGTCCATGCGATTACGTAGGCCGTGTGCAGCCCATCGACAACTCTAGCTACTGCTGTGATTTGGGCAAGAATATTGCCCCGTCTTAAATGTATCAGGCCACATTGAATAAGATGCAGCAAAATCCAATTTACATTGCACCGTACTATAAGTGTTTTTGATACTAGAAAACGTTCCTAGTCCGAAATGCGCACCATCTGACTTGAAATCAACCCTGGAGAGACGGCACAGCTATGCAGATTTAACAGGAAGCTCGGACAAACAGCACAATTATGCAGACACCATTTTCACAGTTCTCCACTTAGCGAACACTCGTCTTTTCCCTTTAACGTATCAGTCACTCAGTGATGATTCCCTAAACCAAAATGCGCGAATGGTAGACTATCGGCGGCGGAACATCTCGATGAACAAAAATCGCTACACCATGACTGGCTTAAAACTAACACAATCAACAAGAACGAGGACATCATTTTCCTCCTTTTTAGCACTGACGGCGATAAAAAAGAAAAGAAGCTAAAAGCTCCCCCGTCTCATCATCTCAAAATCAACCTCGACCAAGAACCCACTCAGCAAAACCCAGAACGACGCCAAAACCCCGGATCGCCGACCCAGATTAACCACCCAAACCACGCGCGAAAGCCCAACCGCACACGTCCCTAAAAGAAAAGGGCAGAAGCGCCCCCCCTGCCCCCCCTCCCGGAAATTACCATTTCTGAGCCCGATGCTGGACTCGTCGGTGTTAATGTTGTAGAGGACGCCCTCGTATCTGATCTCGCTCTTCGACGTCAAGCTAATCAAGCTCCCGATGTACGAATCCGCCGTCGAGCTCGATCTCGCGGGGGAGCTCTCCGCCGCCATGCCGTCTCGCCGGGGCCCACCCCGAATCGTACCTTTGCGCAATCGGGGGGAAGGGGGGGACGGCGGCCGGAGCTCTCGATTTCCTCGCCCGCCGCCCGCTCGAGGTCAAAAGGAGAGGGAGAGAGAGAGAGAGAGAGAAATCGAAGCGGTCGATTTAGGGTTTTGAAATTTGGGGATTTTTCGGGAGGCTAGAGACCTTCGTTGCGTGCGTGATTTATCTGCGCAGATCTTTATATAGGGGCTCTTCGGAAATTTTGGGGGGGTTGGTTTTTATTGTTTTGCCTCTTTTTCTCCCAGATTTTCTTCTATAAATTTCAGTTTCCCGGATTTTCTGACCAATCGGGGACCTCCACGTCGTTTTTGGATTTTCTTCTGATCTCCTTTTTTAACTTCTCTCTTAGTAGGAAATGAATTATGGGATGTGGCTTTCTTTTTTTTTTTTGTAACTCGGGGAACCCCCGCACTACCGACAACCGGCGAAAGAAATTTTAACAACACGTCTTAGCCCACCACACACGATGGCCACCGGTTAAGTCCCTGCGCTGGCCGGGATTCAACACTCAACCTTTGCGAGGAAGGAAGACAAGGCCCCAGCTAGCCGGCCACCTGGGTGGGTGGTGGGATGTGGCTTTTGATCCGTAAGCTGGAGAAAAAATCAAGAGAAATGAGATAGATTATGTTATTTTTCGCTCCTCCGATTTTAATCGGATTTTCGAACGCCGACGGAAGAAAATATGATTGCTAGGGTTAATCTCGTGCGAAAAATCGAAATGATGAATTGCTCAGTGACGGAAACCATGAAAGATGATTTTTCTCCGAAAATTTGTTTGAGCTTTGCCGGATGATTTTCGGTACGGGAGAATCGAATGAAAAACTACCCATTAAAGAAAAGGAAATAGAGAAGCGTGAAGATAATTTTTCTCCTAAAATTTCCGAAGGATTTTGGTGTAGGAAAATGCTCTGTGCCTCTATTCCCATGCTTCCTCTGTTTTCTACGCGCGTGATTTTCTCCGGCATGGAAGTATTTTGAATATCAAAGAATTGCATCTCCCGTCGACTTGTAGGTGAACAGTCGTGTTTGGGTTGAAATGAAGCTCGCGCGCCGCTAATTCTATCCTCCTCCTTTGTCCGCATTTTCATACCGCATTATATCATCGTTGATTCCGACAGTTGCGCCTATCGGCAACAAGACGATTGCTTTCTGCGCACCACTAAACACGGCTATTTAACGCAAAAATTCGCCCGATATTTTAAAATACTATTACGGCAATGGCCTACTACATCTACAATATTGCTTTTTTTTCTTTTTACGGTAATAACCATTATTATATGTTAATCCCTATTTGGGATAAAGCACCAGTTACTTTTAGATGGTATCGTGTTCTCTCTGTTATATTATCGTCGCAAATTGTTGTTAGATTTAGATCTCATACGAATAGTGTGTTTGGAGCAATATTTGTCCATACTTTCTACTTTTCGGCATTTCGAATTAGGTTTTTACTCATGCAAAATGTACTAAATTTGTAAGAGTATTTACAGTCACGCACACCCCTAGTAACTTTTCAAAATCGATAAATATATATATATTATTTTTAGCAAAAAAACAGTAAAGTTTTTTTTTTTTTACTTTAAAAAAAATGGAAACAAACATGCCCCTCTTTTGATGAGTCGCGAGAAAAACAGACTATCAATTTCGGAAATATATCAATGCTTATCCCAAACCTCCACCTGAACTTTCTTCTGTAAATAATTATTGGATTTCTTTCCATTTTGGGGCCACCTAAACTTTTTCGGTAATATTATTGGATTTCTTTCCGTTGGAGCCCACCTCGAGTTTTTTCAATAATTCTTGGATTTCTTGCCATTTTGGGGGTTTCTCCTTTTATTGTAATATGAGCAATTTATTTAGCTGCCATTGCTTTCAGATTTCTTAAATGTTAATTAACTTCCTTAAAATGTTTTTTTCTGGAGACGGCAAGCTTTGGTCAAGATGGCTGTGTTTGTGCAATCTCAACACATCTTGCTTGTAGTGGCAAGTAATTAGTTTCGAGATCGATTTTTGGATATGATTTTCATATACGTCGCCCGGAATTATTGGTGAAATAATTTAGAGTGATTGGTTATATGGTAACATAGCGAAGATTTTACTTACATTATTTTTCGAAGTCTCGATGCAAGTATAAATTAAGAGTATGCTAAGCGCAAAAAAAAAAAAATCTTTGTTGCTATAAATTAAAATAATAATTATCACAGCTCTTCCCTAATTACTGGGATAATGCATCAACGGTTCTCGATTATTCGTGTAGCACGCGTACTTAAAAGATATGGCGCTTGTAAGGCATCCTCATACGGCGTTACCGGAGAAAATGAGCAAGAATTAGAAACTTTGCCCTCTTTACGTGTTATCTCGAGCATAAATAATCTTGTACTTAATTCATTCACTTCGATTTGAGCTGGAGTTTAACTCAAGGTGCGTTTATTTTTGCGAAAAATGAATGATTTGAAAAATGTCCTTTTGAAAGTAATCTCTTGTATTGCTCACAAAATAGCAAATATGAACAAATGAAACGAAAATGTTTAGATTAAAATAAAAATTTGTTATTAACTAGTTATTTCAAGCGATATAAGCAATTTTTAAATTTTTTTTTTTCAAGGTCATTTATTTTTCACGAAAATAAATAGAGCCTTGATTCTGAAGTATTTTGTGGATTCCTTATAGTCACATGAAAGGAAAAGTTCCACTTCAAATTAAAAAAAAAATTGTCCATGGAAATATTTTTGCTACCGTATTTCTTTATTCTTTATGAAAAGAATTGCGAGGGGTTATTGACGAGAAACTTCACCCATGAAATTTCATTCACCATACTTTAATAAAGTTCGGCCAAAGTGATTGAGGGAATTACTGATTATACCAACGTTAGTCCACAAAATTGGTACTCTATGCATTGGTGTGGAGAGCCAAGGCACTCCTTATTTACATTTTCTTCAGGCTCGTATCATAGTTTTGATAATTATCGCGGCATAAATCGATTGAAATAAAAGACACCTCAATTTATTGTTTAATATACGGGTAACTCAGGAAATGATCCGTTTTCTATTATTTATCAAGACCGATATTGAAATAAATGGAGAAGTAAACGTACTCGATATGTTTTTTTTCTTGATTACCCCTCGAAAATTCTGAAGAGGAGAAAGAACGTCACTTACAATTCGACAAATAAGAGGACCCAAACTACTCTCTAAATATACTTGCCAAAAAAAAAAACTACTCTCTAAATATTAATAATTACACACTTTTAAAGGTTCAAGGCGCATGATTTTGACCAAATAAAAAGTTTTCCAATCCACAATCTCAGGAAAAGGCCAAATGCGCGCGTAACACAACAACACGCGGGGATGAAAATTGGAGTCCTGTTTTTTCGTCAATACTAATAAAAGGAGGGGGAAAAAAAAAAAAAGCAACGCAAGCCTTTTATATATTCCGAGTAAATTTTAGCCACCGCATGAATTGTTGCTTTTCCCGTTTGCGGCTCGGCGTCCCCCCGGCGGAAATAGCGGCCCCCCCCACCGCTCGGCTCGGCGCTCGCTCCACAAATCCCTCCGAGGAACCACCACCGAGCGCGAAATCGCCACCGCTCAACCACCTCTCCGTCTCCCATCCTCCGCCGCCTCCCTCTCTCTCTCTCATCCTCTCCCTGGTTCTCTCCCGTTGCGGCGCGCGAGCGAGTCGGGCCGCGGCGTTCCCGCCTCTAGGGTTTTCGCAAGAACGCCTCTTTCCCGTGCCTCTCCGCATCTTCTCCGTGATGGGTCTCTGAGGTTTGTCCCGGGGGGGTGGTTTGGGTTCCTCTTGGTTTCCCGTCGGCGGCATGTTTACTCCCCAGAGAAAGGCGTACCCGGCGCTCTCCCTGACGCCGCGGACCGAGGCCGCGAGGGGGGGCGGCGGCGGCGGCGGCAAGGGGAAGGCGGTGGCTTCCCTCGACGGGCCGCCGCCGCCGCCGCCGCCGCCGGTGGCCTCGCTGGGTGGGAATGGGATGGGGAATGCTGGGTTGGAGGATATGGAGGACTGGAGGCGGTTTAGGGAGGCGGGTCTGTTGGACGAGGCGGAGATGGACAGGAAGGACCGCCAGGCGATCGCCGAGAAGGTCGCCAAGCTCGAAAAGGAGGTAAATTTGGTGGATATCGTTGATTTGTGGCTTGTTGCTTTTTAAATATTTCTAAGGCTTGGACTTGTTAATTTACCTTGGCCGAATAGGTTCTTGGGTATCAGTTGCGCTAGAATGGTTAGCTTTTGTGGTATTTGACCGAACCTTGTGTGGATAGTTGAGTTTGGTGAGAGAGAGAGAGAGAGTGAGAGGGGGAGAGAGAGAAGGGAGCAGTGTTTTAGGAATGGGATAAATATTTTACGAGATAAACTGGGCATGGTATGTTTTATTTTTGATTATTGACGGGTCCCATGCTTGTTCCTTCGAGTGTATGAAGCTGTTCTGGGTTGCTAGTTGCTTCTGGCAGTAGTGTTATAATCTTTTGTGCAATTATTTGCTGGATGGAAATTTTGTCGCGTGTAGTTACCCACCCGAGTGAACAGAGCATGAGATGCAGTTTGGGATAGGTGGTGGGCTCATTGCTTGTCCAACATCTGATCCATTGACAAAACAAACTGATTAGTTGGATGGAGATTATGCTATGCGTATATACCCATTCTGAGTAAGCGGAGCATGAGGTGCAGTGTCGGATAGGTGGGCTGATTGCTTGTGTAGCACCTGATTCATCGACAAATGAAACCCTCCTAGATGAGATATTATGCTCCTCTGTATGCAGTGAGACTTTCAGATGTCAATAGATGTGAGATGCCACTGGATCACCTCTTTGTTTGCTACAATTCAAGAAGCATCTTGTCCTATTGAGTGCATGGCATGGGACATGAAAGAACATGGATGCCATACAGTGTGCGGTTTGTCCTGAGATGACTTGTTAGCACATTATTAGCCTTTTAATGGACTTAGCAGTTTAGCAGTAACGAGACTTATCAAGCTACTTTGGGGAACACTACCTTCCAATCCTCTTACTTAAATTACCATTTCCATAAGCAGTGTTAGTTGGAATCCCAAAAATATTTTAGGAGAGTTTTGGGGTCCTTTGGAATTTGTCAAAGTGTGTGGCAAGATGAGCCTCTCTAATACGGCTCAAATCGCAACTGATATTTGGCTCAATCCTGCCGAGATGAACATGCAATATGTTGCTAAATACTCAACATTTCTCATTTGATGATTTTAATGATTTGATGTCTGCTTTAATAGTTGGAAGAATTGTGTCTGTTATTTTGGATGATGTTGTTGTTGTATTATTGTGAGGTTCACAGTGGAAGTGTACTTTTGCCAACATTTCAATGTGCAATTGCAACAAAATCTCATTTTATTTGTATATTTAGTGTTGAATTAGGTTAAGCATTTGACATTTAGGAATTGATTTCTCTGAAATTCTTATATACTGAGATCTAGCAGTTGTTAACCTAAACTCTTTTGGCAGCTATTTGATTATCAGTATAATATGGGGCTGCTTCTGATTGAGAAAAACGAGTGGAATCTGAAGTTTGAAGAGTTAGGTCAAGCATTGTCAGAAGCACAACAGCTCCTCAAACGAGAACAATCTGCACATCTGATTGCAATGTCTGAAGCTGAGAAGAAAGAGGAAAATCTGAGGAAAGCCTTGGCTTTTGAAAGGCAGTGCATAGCAGATGTATGCTACTTCTTGTTGATAGCCTTGCGATTTGAATTTTCTCTTATTTAATTGCTCTAGATTTTGCATTGCATTTTAACTGTCTTATAGTTTGGAAATACATTCAACTAATGACAAACTGTCTACTGAATTCGTGTTGCCAAAATTTCGTTCATGGGCACTAGGGATTGCTAAATTGGATAGTTTAAAGGTAAAACAATCTCAATTGCGAGATGATTCTTCTATGATCTGACAGAATGACCGAACTCCCTGTGGAGATCTCTTGCTGGAGCACTAGTTTGATTCCGATTGCCAAATTATGTGTTGCTATTCATCTTATAATTCTGGAGATATAAGATATGAAGAAAGCCTTGGATTTTGAAAGGCAATGTGTGGCAGATGTATGCTACTTCTCGCCGATAGTCTTGCAATTTGAACTTTCTGTTATTTGAATGCTGTAGATTTTGCATTGTATATATTTTAACTGTCTTCTATTGTGGAAATACAGTCAACTAATGACAAACTGTTTGCTGAATTTGTGTTAACAAAACTTTGTTCATGGCCACTAGGGATTGCTAAATCAGATAGTTAAAAGGTAAAGCAAGCTCAGTTGCGAGATGATTCTTCTTTGATCTGACGTAAGTGTGGAGAACTCTTGCTGGAGCATTTTAGGGTGCATTTGGTTCAGCATTCCCAAGGGGCTTTCGGTCCCTTGGGGAAATGCTGAGGCGTTTGGCGAGCATTTCAAATTAGTTTTTGGCCGAAAGTCAGCATTGGGAATGCTGAAAACCCAAGGCTGGTCCGGACCAGCTTCGAATGCTGAAACCAATTTTTTTTCTTCCCAAACTACGCTCAATTTCCTACAACCTGACCCTTCACAGACATGAAGGTATTTGATTGCACTTTCGAACACATAAGAGTAGCAGGACACGCATATGGATGTTTTAGGCAAATTTATGTCTAGAGTGAATAATAGATTGACAACGTTGGTTTTAATATGTGGCGCTGTGGGATCAGATTTTCTTATTTTAGTATAAAAAGTCAAAAATTATCTTTGTTTCTGCCTTTGCCATAGTCGTACTGCAAATGGGAAGGTATAACAAGAGCCATTCTTCGACTTGATTGTTTGAATATGTCTACTCTCATTTGAGCACCGGAAGTGAATGTGATCAGCATTTGAAGTCTTCCATAATTTTGTTACATTGATGAACTTCGTTTATGCAGCTCGAGAAGGCTCTGCATGAAATACATAATGAGCAGGACCGAATAAAGCTTGATTCTGAGAAGAAGTTGGCTCAAGCGAGTGCTTTGACTACTGGAATTGAGGATAGATCCTCTGAGGTGAAAGAGAAGCTGCATGATGTTGATGCCAAGCTTGCAGAGGTCAGCAGAAAAGTTCACAATTGGACTTGAAGATGCAAGAGATGGAGGCACGCGAAAGTGTACTTCAAAGGGAGCGTTTGTCTTTGAAAACTGAGTATGCTCTTTTCAACCTGTGCATTTTATACATCATGCATGATAGTGTTGTTTACATTGCTATAGTTGTAAGAAATATTTAACAAGTGATGTTGCAAATCTGCCCTTTTTTGGCAGGCAAGAAGCACACAAGGCCACATTTTATAAACAGAGAGAAGACTTACGAGAGTGGGAAAAAAAGTTGCAGGAAAGGGAAAAGAAGCTGTGTGAGGATAGGAGAATCCTCAACGAGAAGGAGGAAAAGGGCAATGAAATTGACCAACTTCTTAGGCAGAAGGAGAGGGATATTGAAGAAGCTTATAGAAACATGGAGTCATCCAAATCAATGTTGTCTGAGAAAGAGAAACATATAAACCAAAGTTTAGTGGACTTGGCTGCAAAAGAAAAGGTAAGTTCACTGTGCAATGCTGCTGGTTCTCCTGTTGGTCTTTGCAATAAACCTACATCATATTTTTCCAGTACTTGCTTAGTTCACTTTTCAATATGGCTGCAGGAAGTACAGTCAGAAGAAAGCATTATAAGATCAAAAGAGGAAAGGCTACTTGCATTGGAGAACAAGCTGAATCTGAGAGAAAGTGTGAGTTGAATGCATAATCTTTCTCTAGAAATCACTGTTGTATTACGTATTTTCAAAAGTTTTCAAAGATGGACTTGGATTTGATAATTTTTCTACTTGTGATCATTATTTTGTATGTATGTCAAGGTGAATAGTATTCATACTTCATTCATTTTCTTGTCAATGTTGGATAAGTTCTTTTTGGACAGAATTGCTCTATTATTTTGGCAAGTATAGTCCAACTAATATATAAAATTGCCATGCCTCATGCTTCTTGTCCTTGTTTATAATGCTGCTAATGATTCAACACAAATATGATTAGCTCGAAAGGCATTTTCTTCGTGGTAAAGGGAAGATAATGATAGTTTGGCAACTCATATTCTTGTGCACTGAGGATTGATGTAGCAGTCAATTTTTAAATGAGTATATTTTTTTTGTTAATGCTTTGCAAGAACTAATATTTTGTGCTAAATCACTCAATAGTTAATTGACTAGACCCAATCCCAAGTTGCTTGGTGTTGTGAATGTTGGATATTAGTTCTTACACAGGATAAAGCAGAACCAGTACTGGTAAGTAGAAACAATTTTTATTGAATCACTTATTTTGTGAATCATGTCAGTGAACATTTTTATGCATAGGGGTTTCCTTCCATGCTTGTGTGTTGATCGCTCTGTCGTTTGGGGTAATTTGTGAGCTTTAGTGTAGGTGCCCTATGTTTTGTTTTCTATTCACCTTTGTTTCGATTGATTTTATTTAGGTAAGTTTTATAATGATATTTTCCACTTTAGATGATTGGATTGGATGGGATGGGATGATATGGCATGTTATAGCTCATTTCTAGCAGTGTAGAATTGATTCCTGCTTGCTGTGCAGGTGGAGATCGAGAAACTTGTTGATGAGCAAAAGGCTACCTTGGATGGTAAAATGCTCAGCTTTGAGACTGAAATGGAAGAGAGGAGGAAATCTTTTGACAAGGAATTCAAAATCAAGATAGAAGAAATTGAGCGGAAGGAAGTTGAAATAAACCACAAAGAACAGAAGTTGGGGAAGCGAGAGTCTGCTTTGGATGCAAAGACAGAGAGACTTAAGGAGAAAGATAAGGAACTTGAGTCAATGTTGAAAATATTGAAAGAAGAGGAGAAGTCGATGAAAGCTGAGGAGAAGAAATTGGATGTGGAGAAGAAACAGTTATCTGCTGAGAAAGAGGCCTTAGAGAATCTCAAAGATGAAATTGAGAAAATAAAAGCAGATATTGCTGAAAAGAAGCTAGAGATAAAAGAGGAGAGTGAAAACCTTAGATTAAATGATGACGAGAGGTCGGAACATCTCCGCTTGCAAGCAGAATTGAAGATGGAGATAGAAAAGTGCCGATCTCAGCAGGAATCGCTTCTTAGAGAAAGTGAAGAGCTGAAAGAAGAAAGAGAGAAATTTGAGAAAGAGTGGGAAGCCTTGGATGAGAAAAGAGCTGCAGTTATTGAAGAGCAAAGAAAGTTTCTGGAACAGAAAGAGAAGTCAGGAAAATGGCAGTCTTCTGAACAAGAAAGGTTGAAAAGGGAGAAACATGAAATGGAGGAGTATATTCAGAGGGAGTTGGAAGTGATAAAACTGGAGAAAGAATCATTTGCTGCCAGGATGAAACACGAGGAATCTGATTTATCTGAAAAAGTTCAGAATGAGCGCAATCAAATGCTCCGGGAGTTTGAGGTAATGAAAGCGGATCTTGAAACTAGTCTTCAAAAGCGGCAGGAGGAGACAGAGAAAAAGGCGGTTCTTTTGGAGGAACAATTTCAGCTAGAGAAGGAGAAGGAGCTTAAAAACATAAATGAGTTGAAAGAAATTGCTCTGAGAGAAATGGATGAAATAAGGTCTGAGAAGCACAGGATAGAGAAAGACAAACAGGCACTTGTGTTGAATAAGAAACAGATGGATGAAGATCAGATTAAAGTGCGTGAAGACATTGATCAGCTATTTCTTCTCAGCCAGAAGCTGAAGGATCAAAGGGAAGAGTTAATTAAGGAAAGAAGCCGCTTCCTTGCGTTTGTTGAGAAGTTCAAGAGTTGCGAGAAATGTGGAGATGAAGCTAGAGAATTTACACTCTCTGATCTACAGTTACCTCAAACGGGGGATAAAGAGATTCTCCCGCTGCCTAGGCTGGTGGAAGAGTTGTCAAAGAAGCCTTGTAGTAGGATGAGCCCTTTTGGTAGATCACTCTCGGAAAAGTCTCCGGATGAACTTGGTTTGGTTCATTCAGATTCTGGAAGCCATATGTCTTGGCTGCGTAAGTGCACATCCAAAATCTTCAACCTATCTCCCAGTAAAAAAATTGAGGTTGATTCTGCTTCTCCGCAGTCCCATAAAAATTTTAACCTGGAAGAGAACCTTGGAAGGTTGAGTATGGCTGGAAATGAGGAAAAAAACAAAGGGCATGGCACTATTGAAGATGAAGCAGAAACATCATCAGGAAAAGTTGAGGCGGCAACTTTCAACGAGGAATTTAAGTCTGTTGACATCATTAAAGAATTTGATGGTGGGCATGCGCCATCTCTCGATGACAGTAGCCATCTGCATGATCAGATGCCTGATCTTCCAGAAGATTCTCAGCATTCTGAGGTGAAAAAGAGTCGACGAAAAGGCGGGAAGAGAAACAATGGAATTCACAGGACAAGATCAGTGAAGGCAGTGGTTGAAGATGCCAAGGCTTTTCTAGGCGATGGGTCAAAGGATACGCTACTTAATGAAACGAGCAAGGCAGACCAGGTTGATTTGGTTCATAAGGGGAAAGCAGTAAGTAATGTTCCGAGGAAGCGGCAACATGCAGAAAGCTCTCAAATAACAGAAAGTGAGCAGGATGGGGGTGATAGTGAAGGACCCTCCAATAGTGTTACGGCTGGTGGGCGTAAGAAGAGACGACAAACTGTCCACGCGCCAGCAGTGCAGACTCCTGGGCAAAAGCGATACAATCTCAGACGACAGAAATTGTAAGTGAATGCCCTAAAATCTTGTGCATGACATTATCTTAGCCTTGCCATGAGGCAAATTTGGTTAAAGTTGTTTCTGACTCATTAGGACTTTTTGTGCCGGCATCCAGCAGTGCAGGCAATGTGGCAGTGGATGAAGCCTCAGTTGACTTAAATCAAAATGGAAAAGTAGAAGCTGCGAGTGAAGGGGAAGAAGGAATCAATGGAGAAGATAATAACGTGCCATCACAAAACAGTGATGAACGTCATAATCAAATGCACTTGACACAGGCCGCAAGTTTGAGGATCGTGGAGTTATCCCAGCAGAAGGTTGTCAGGGTAAAGTTTCTGTCATCCCCAGCTCCAACCATTCCAGAGTAGAGTCCATTGAGCAACAATTAAGGCATACATAAGATAGTTCTTGATTTCGCTTGTTGTTCTCATGCAGTTTACGGCAGTAAATGTTGTTGATGACAATGTAAATTCAGCCAAGCCAGATGAAAATGAAGAAACGGTTGGTTTGGAGGAATTGTCTGGTGAAGATGAGAATGGGAGTGCACTTAATGAGGCTGTAGACGATTACGATGATGAGTTGGAGCATCCTGGTGCAGCGTCTATAGGAAAGAAGATCTGGACCTTTTTCACTACATAACTGCCGAATTTGCAGGAGCTTTGCCTCAAGTGCTCCCTCTATTGACATGCAGCATGAACAGCAGGAAATGGCTGGTCAAAATTGTAAAATCGTAGATTAAATTCTTTACCACAATAGGGACTGAGCATCTTCTTTTCGTTCTACCCTGTATCTTTCATGAGTGTAGGAGGCATATAGGTGCTTTGGAGTAGTTTTTGTCCTTCCTTTTCTCCCAAGTTCTTAGGTACATAATTGTTGCTGGTCGGCACACCTAGATGATATTATGAATTTATCGATGGCAAATAACTCAAATTTGTGGAGTGACGAAGTTGTGGCATGATTGAAGATTTGTTTGCAGCTCTGTTATGCGAAAAGAATTGCTTTGAAGCCTTTTAAAAACTCATTTTGCTGGTGTCTTTGAGAAAACTCAGCTGTTTCAGGTAATTTCCTAGTACTTAAAAGTCTCAAATACATGCTCTTGTGCCCTTCACTAGGCACGAGTCGAGAACAGGGTTGTGTTTTATTAAATTTGGCCTAAACTACTCATATGGTCCTGCAGTCAGAACTTCTACTCCACTATTTTACTTTTGGTTAGTAAAATCAACGGCTATATGTGCACATACGAATTGGTAAATTAATGCGGATGTTGCAGTAAAATGACAACAAATGTGCCCTTACTCAGTATGCACTAATGAGGAATGCACTATTACCATGATGAAAATGAACTGCGGAATTTCATGTATCATTTTTAAACAATCTGTCAAGTGATATAAGCGAACATTCTAAGTCGCCTCTGCATAATTAAGGTCGTAGTATCTCTTTGGATATTCCTTTTGATTTCTCCATTTCGGAACCATTACTTGGCTCATAAATTCAGTGGCCAATTTGGTCCTAAGATCTCATCTTTGAAAGGAGAGGCGAAGTATGATGTACCCTTCTGTTCCATCTTTTATCCGGAGGCACTCTCGGCGATGGGAGAGGCGAGCATTCAAAGGGCGTTGTGAAGAGAGATTTTGCTTGCGCCGTTCTACAGGAATCGATAAGAAGCGACACGAGGAGATGAATTTCTAGTCGGGGCAAACTGACTTTGCTTGGATCTGATCTTGTCACATCGAGTAAAACTATACTCCATATACCGTCCCAATCAAAGGTTGACCATGTCAATCAAGGAGTGGGACCTGTCTTTCCCTGTTACAAGAGAAAAAGAAAGAAAAGGAGGCCAGGCCAGTCCCAGGAACAGAAAGCGGATTGCTTTCCGCCTTTCTTCTGGCATAAAAAGAGCATAAATTTAAAATTTGATATTCGATTTTGTTTTGGAATCAAATCAGGCAGCCATCATTAAATGTCGGCTGGGCTGTCTGAGATGAGAAAAAGCAAAGACAGAAAGCGACTTGTCAGTCCATAATCAGGGCCTGTGGCTCCATTAAAATGAAGAAAGATAAATAGCGTGGGCTATTCCCCTGTGCACTGCTGCCCTCCCTCTCCCTAAAGATTTTGGTTTTCTCTGGTTTTCCTGAGCGATGCTTACTGGTCCAAAGTCCAATTTCCCAAGGTTCTTACTCCTAGTTGGCCAAAAGATAAGGTTCTGATTGTCTCAACCTGCCTAGTGCTTCTTTCTGCCCAAATTGACCCTCAAGAAGATATATAGACATCCACACGAGGTATATAACCCAGCAGACATGCGTTTCTGTCGTTAAGAACTATGGTAAGTCCATATTGTCAGCAACGGAACAGTAGACTATTTCACAAGATAGTCCTGTCAGAGAGGTGATGGCTAGCATGTAACGGGGAAAGACTCTTAATTATAGCAGGACTCACTGAACCGTTGCTTACTTTGAGATTAAGATGCACTTTCCTATTCCGTTTGGCCAGGGATTTGCACTCTGATATCCGGCTCTTCCCAAAGGACCCAACCCGATCGCATTCTGATTTGGTATAGTTGCTGGGAGGAAAGAGATTCACAAATCCTGTCGGCATGTTCTCCGCTGGTGCAAGTTTCTAACAACACCAGAATATGGGATGATAGTATTCCGCAAGATACCAAACACTGCACCTGAAGTGGGGATTACAAGCACCCTGATAATTTTAGCAAGTTCCGCTCGGACTGGATTATTTCGCGAGCATATTGATCACTGTGGTTTGATGGATGTAGGTTTTGTTGGACCTATATTCAGTTGGACCGATTCCCATGACTCTCATACGTTCATTCAGGAGTATTCAGATAGAGCCCTTTGCAATCATAGTCAGCAAACATCCTTCCGACCGTGTGTCCCCAAAAGAGATTGCCCTCTCCGCTTCGAGCCTACGTTGCGTGCAGCACCATGACTTCCCTAGAGTTGCTGAGCAGGCTCGGGTTTAAGGAGAATTGTATTTTCTGTTTAGCCATCCAGCATCTCTTTACTGATGTTTCCGGGACCGGAATAAATTCGCTTTTGGTGATGTGTTTAGGAAACAGAGGGAGCTCCATGATAGATTTAATGGTTGTTCAGAAAGCTCTTCATCTAGTTGTCCTAATGAATGGTTTGCATAAACAAGCTCCTCTGGTTTTTATACACGCATGTGATGTTTTAGTTGTTTTATATTTGTCATAGCTTTGATTCTTGTTTCATAATCTGTCCACATGCAAATTTACCATTCTTCAACGGTTAATAATTACGCAATCTCATTATGCTTTATCTCCATTATCTTATAGACTGTTCTTAATATATCTAACACTACTCGACTACCCAGGTTTTTCTTTAGCATTGAGATATTGAATCAAATCAACTAAAGTATGAATAAAACCAGTCACACTCCATTAAACAATGGTTGTGATCCTTCCATTAAGACTACTCCTCTTCAGTGTTTGGTCAGGTAAATCAAACCCTAGATGTCAAACTGTATTATGTCGCTTTGGGGTTAGCCAACTTAAACTTCGCATGCGGACCAAAAAAGAAAAAAGCTTAGACTTCGCATCACATTACACATATGGAAGGAAGGGAAAGCGAAGACAACAGACAAGTACAAATACCTACATGCTCGCATGATTGTACTTTGGCCTTCCAAAAAATAAATGTACATGCCTTCCCAAAATATAACCACGACAACGAAAATGGTTTCACTCTTTACATATTCAGCTCATGAAAGTTAGCTGCCTTCATGTGCTATTTTGTTGGTTTGCTTAGAAAGTAGCCTACAATCCTTTGTATATCCTGTCCTGAGCTTCTAGCACAAAAGGTTATATGGTACTTGTGATGTGTTTGTTCATGGGGTACATGAATAAACACACAAAGATGTTGTTCAATTTATAGAACCTAATGCAATTTTGCCAGTGTTGTTTAAGATATTGAAACAAAAACGCAATAATAATGTAGATAGTCTTAAATTTGTCACGAGTACACAACCATACATAAGGCGAATGCAAGAATCAAAGATAATTCGATTTTATCTATATGAGACGACACATTTTCACATTTTATTGTAGAAGAAATCAATTCCTCTTGAGCTATTGACTAAAATACAACCTATTTTAAAAAATGCCACAATTTTTATTTTTTTTCAGGTTTTGAAGGTGAACAAGAAGATGACTTGGCAGTTGGCACACAAAATACCAGCACAGCAACACTTGAAATGGAAGGGGGAAATTGCGAAGCCAGAAGGAGACAAAGCCAGAACTTGGCCCACTTCAAGCTAATCTGTGCGCCCCGCTCCTCAGTGGCTCTTTTTGTCCTTTTGCTGCGTGATCAGATTTCGCTGCACAAATAAACCAGCAGCCCAAAAAGTTAAAAGAACCGGAAAAGCTCTCAGCCACACACTCGAAAGCCCAGATTTTCTCTCTCTCTCTCTCTTCTCTGCACTTCTCGTCCATTTTGTTTCACACCCAAAAAAAACCATTATGTAAAGGAGATTAAAATCAAGCTAAGTAATTCTTAGGGATAATGACACAAACAGTTTCTAAACTTTAGTCTAATATGTAATTTAGTCTCTGAACTTTTAATTTGTTTAATGTAGTCTTTAAACTTTAGTCTAATGTTTAATGTGGTCCATGAACTTTTAATTTGTTCAATATAGTCTCAAATTTTTTGGTGTATATTGATTTAGTCCTAAACTATATAAAAATATTCGATATAGTCCTTCCATTGATTCAAGTTCAGGGACTACATTAAATATTTTCATATAGTTCAGGGACTAAATTGAATATATACAAAAAATTCAGGGACCACATTGATTAAATTAAAAGTTCAGGGACCATAATGAACATTATAATAAAGTTCAGAGATTATATTGAAAAAATCAAATGTCCAAAGATCAAATTATACATTAGGTCAAAGTTCAGGGACTATGTGTGTTTTTTTTCCTAATTCATACGATGAGGTTTGAGCCAGATGAGCTAAACTCAACCCTCAGTAATAGTTCACTCCATCACTTTGCCAAGTTATAGCGTATGGATTTTTCAATACAACCACTACCTTCTGCATGCATCTCTCTCTATCTCTCTCTCTCTCTCTGGTCCCCCCTCGTCTCATCTCGAAACCCTCACAATCTGGTCCTGACCCAGCTGGTATAATCTAACTAACCGAGTCCCACATAACGTTCCCTCCTAGCAAGAAAATCGTCAACCAATCCATTAAAAAGCTTTGGCCTTTTTCCTCACTCTGTCTCTCTCTCTCTCTCTCTCTCTCGCTCCTCTTGTGATTTTTTGGAAATCCTTTTAGACATAATTATTAGCCTATATATACTAGATCCTGTGCAAAAAAAAAAAATCAGCGGACAGCGATTATGAGTGTCTGACGAGAGACATTCACAATGCAAGAAAAGAGAAGCAGAAGCTGCTGCTGCGTACCTCCCTACCTCTACCTCATTTATTTCACTACTCTCCCTCCCTTCCTCCCCTCTCTCTCTCTCCCTCTCTTCTCTTCTTTAATATTTACTGTGGACAAATTACACTTTCTCTGCTTCCGGAGACGCTTTTCGGGTTCTTCTTCTTATTCCTAATGCCACACCTTTCCTTGCCATTTCTGCATAATCATTGAACCCTGAGCTCAAGGTTTGAACTCGCCTCTCTCTGTCTCTGCCTCTGTCTCTCTCTCACGGTTCACAAATACTTCTTTTCGCTAGAACTTCCATTCTAGAAGAACATCAGCTAATTCTCTTGAGGGACCCATATCGGTCTTTTTTTTGTCCATCAACTTTTGAGTTCTCATCTCTCTCTCCCTCGATACACGTACACACACGGAAACTATGAAGAACTTTAGTTGGCTCATCATTTTGGGGGTGTGTTTGGCCGCTGCTTGGCATGGAGAAGCAGGAGACACAGACGAAGCTCCAATGGAGGAAACAGAGAGGCAGGCTCTGTACTCTGCAATACAAGGGTTTGTGGGCAACTGGTGGAACGGGTCGGATCTTTATCCAGACCCTTGTGGATGGACTCCCATACAGGTATCTACGGTACTATCACATTTTTGTTGTGGAATACAAATCTTCACTGTGACATTGGCAAATCTGTACTGTACTGTACTGTGCTATTGGAGTAGAGCAAGATACAGAGCAGAAGTTTTGGACCACCAAAGAAAACCTTTAACTGATTTTTCACTCAACGGGTGAAAAATGGAAAAACTTGCAATTGCAATCACCAATCTTGAATACATGTTTTAAATTGGAGTGCTGTTTAGTTCAGATTGAGTTGAGGTTTGTTGCACTCAGCTACTGTCTTAGCTTTAATCGCTTACAGATAGGTTTCACACGTAGCTCTCCATCAATATGATAATGTTAACGTGCACTACAAGCTCTTAGCCATTTGTTAGGTGATTATTATACATGTCGAGTTCATTGTTGCGAAATCTTCAGTTTGTCTTGAGAAATGACCTCTGCTTTGCTCCTTTTTTGTTTTTTCGACAGGGAGTGTCCTGTGATCTGTTTGATGGGCTTTGGTATGTCACCACCTTGAACGTCGGACCAGTTCATGAGAATTCCCTTGTTTGCTCGGCCAATCCTGTCTTCACACCACATGTCTTCAAGCTCACTCACCTGAAATCCCTCTCCTTCTTCGGTTGCTTTGTCTCGCCCCACCAAGATCCCGTCACGGTACCTCCCGAAGGCTGGGGAAATCTGGCGAGCAGCTTGGAGTCGTTGGAGTTCCGGTCAAACCCAGGGCTCGTCGGGCAAATACCATCTTGCTTTGGCCAGCTCGTTAACCTCCAATCACTGGTGATCCTAGAGAATGGTTTGAGTGGCAATGTGCCTCCGGACATTGGTAGTTTACCAAACTTAAAGCGGCTAGTCCTTGGGGGGAACTCACTCTTGGGCCCAATCCCGGACAGTTTCAGCGGATTGTCCAAGCTATTAATCCTTGACTTGAGCAGTAATTCTCTGTCCGGGCCTTTGACTTCGGCTCTTGGGGGTTTGACTTCACTCCTGAAGATGGACTTGAGCAACAATCTATTAGAAGGGAAGCTGCCAATGGAGCTGGGCAAGCTCAAGAATTTGACCCTTTTGGACCTGAGGAACAACAAGCTCTCCGGTGGGTTGACTCGGTCACTCGAAGCCATGTGCTCGCTGCAAGAGCTGATCCTGGCCAACAACCCGATAGGAGGAGACCTGAGAATCCTAGAGTGGGAAAAATTGCAGGGCCTGGTCACTTTGGACCTTTCACAAATGGGTTTAACTGGAGACATTCCTGAGTCGATCTCTAAGCTGAAAAAACTCAGGTTTCTGGGTCTCAGCAACAACCACCTCGGTGGTCACATCTCACCAGAAATGGCAACATTGCCCAGCATCAATGCTCTGTACCTAAACGGCAACAATTTCACCGGGGAGCTCAAATTCTCTAAATGGTTTTATGGAAAGATGAAGAGGCGCTTCGGGGCCTGGGACAACCCTGGCTTGTGTTACTGGATCGAGTCGCTATCAACAAGCCCCAAGCCATTTGGGGTCAAGCCCTGTCAGGAACAGGGCAATGTGGTCGATGAGCCCAACTCAGAGGCCAAGTTGGGTGGTGACCGAATGAGGCAAAATGTCCATTTCATGGCATCTTTGGGATGTTCAAGACATGGTGGTGGTTTTTATGGGTTGTGGTGTCCTTTTCTGGTGGAGGTAGCAATGTTGCTGCTCATTGTTCTGAAGAGTAATTAGATGATGGTGGGTTTGAATTTATGATCTTCATTTACTCAGTGGATGGAATAGTTTTTGAGTATATACTATAGAGTAGGCCTCTATCTACTACTACTGGTAGCAACCAAGGGATAGATGAAGAAGAAGCCTTGGAGGCAGAGAAAAGAAGTCGATCTTTCTAATACACTAACCATTAATTTATCGTAAGCTCATGTTCAAAATGTGATCGTAGCGTTGTCTTTTGTTGGCATGCATTCAAGTTTAATTTCCTGATTCAGGGTATCCATGATTTTGCAGCTCTGTTCATTTTTTTGGTCGAAATTTTGCAGCTTTGTTCAAGATTGACTTTTTTAGGGTTAATATTAGTCAAAGTATTTCTGTTATGCTGGAGTACAATATCACAATGAATGAACACAATCATCAAAACCCAATGTGCCTGTTCTAAGGGCTAATACTCTCATGCATAATCACGAAAACCACTTACTATCCTGGAGGCCAGAGATCACCAGAAGGAGAAAAAAGCAACTTTAATGAGGGCAACAGGAGTTTCTAGTGAGCTAAAGAACACAACAATGGCTTTGTTAGTGATTATATACCTAAAGATCACATTTCGTTTTTTCTCAAATCTAAGAAATTTGTTGATGATGGAATGGTAGCATAACGGGAAACATTCATCATTCACTTTGCTCCTCTGAGGAATACCCAACCAACCAACTTGAACTTTTTTTCTCTGGTACATGCCTATGAAAGAAGAAAAAGGTTCCATGCTTGGGGGAATATTTCCCTAGTGAGAGAGAGTGAAAGGGCCTTGAAATTTTCCTGGTGGTTCTCAGAATCATGGTACCTCCAGAGAGAGAGTCCTAGCAGTAAATGGGTATCTTAAATGCAATGAAAGGGAAGTGTAGGGTGGAGTGATAGACTTTGCAGTATGAAACACAGCCCAACCTACAACTCTCTCTCTCTCTCTCTCTCTCTCTCTCGGTGTACTTGGTTCCCACACAGCCTGTGAAGTTTGTACGCAGAGGGCTTGTGTACCGTCGTGGACCTCTCTTTTTTAAATTCAAAGATGATGACAAGCGGCTGTCATATTGGGTCTCAGCCATTCCTGCCCTGTGTTGCACCATCTTTCTGCTCGAGCATGGGTGCTTACCGGATCCTCCGATCGTTCTTGGGACATTGAACGAGTGCTTCATGGATGGTCCCGCACATCATCTCCTATACGTTTGATTTCACCCCTTTTTCCAGGACTTCTTTATCTCCTATACTGTGAGATAGATGATTAAGTAGAAAGGCGACTGATGCAGAACCTATGATCTGATTAACTTTTGGTCAAGTCTTAATCGGATCGAGCTTCTTCGTGACAGATCCTTTCGGGTTTTCCCTCAGCTCGTGGCTTCGGGATCGATATGCTTTCGAATCGAATCATCGGTACCCCACGTGCTTTCTTTCGATGATTACGATTCGAACTTTCAGCTCGATTAATCTTCACCCACCAAAAGCAAACGAGCCGGTCGGACTTGCAATTTGAAGTAACTTCAAGATAGACAATTTTTTAATTCTTCAAGAGCTTTTGACTCTGCTCATTCTCGAGAATGCTTCGTCGACAGGCTGTTTGCTGCGTGGCCCAATAAAAATGAAATTCGCTACTGTCGTCCGAAGCCCAACAGAGCTGATTGGTCGGGAGACACGGGGGAAGAGAAAAAAAAAAGAAACCGCGGACCCAGAAAACAAGGAGGATGTCTTTGTTCTTCCTTCTTTCTTTATTGTCGCAATGGACGAGAACATCTGCCGGCCAAGCGGGTCATGGAGAAGAAGGGGATACATACTAACGAACCTCTTTACCCAAATCTCGCTCAAGCTCGGTCGGTGAATCGAGCGACCTAAGCCGTGATTTCTTTGTGGATAATCGTTCGGGTCCCGCGCACGTAGCCATTCAGATCGAATTCGGTTCATAATGAACTCGGTAAAAGTGTAGGCATTCCGTCGAAACTCGAGAATGGGCACGACGAGCGGGAGCTGAAGAGTTGCTCGAGGCTCGAAAGCCTGAATCGGGTCCGGGCCTTCATCTGCCCTTGGCTTTCCGCCGGGGGAGGGGGGGGGGCGCCAATTCGGTTCCTGTCTCGAGCCGGGGGGCCGAGATTGGCTCGAACATGGCTTTTAAGGTAAAACCTAAGATGTAAGAAGTACGAAACGAAACATCAAAGTGGAGGCAAAACAACGTGGTGCTGTTGATCGGATTGGGACCATGTGAATTCGCGTTGGGCGTCACCGGCGGAAGATTTTGGCCGGCCGACGCCCTGATGTTTAAAAGGATCGGAGCACGGTTTCGGCAGAATCGATGTGCCAAATCTTCCCATGAATGCAACGCCGGTCTCCCTCATTCATTCCCGGTGACGTCAGCGACCCTTGTCTTGTTTTTTTCAATCCCACGCCTCCATAATTTTCCGCTATTTTTCTTCCCCCCTTTAAAAAAAAAAAAAAAAGAAAAAAGAATTCGATGATCACGTAGACGAGTCGGTCTTGATTGGCACAAGTTCAAATACGCAGGCCCAAATATATAAAAGAAGGGTTCCAAACCAACTGAAAACGGTAGATTTTGCGATCGGAAATAAACTCTAGCGACGATATAGCGCTACGAATAACCTTTTTCTGGATTGACCCGGCTTCATAATTTATCCCTTCTCATCAATTGAAAGTGTGCGATCTAGACCTGTCTGTCCGCCATGTTCAGGCCAGGGCATTCGCGGGAAATTACTTTGTGTCGCGATCCGATCCGGAAACGAGAACGCTCATGAAAGTACACGATACTAGAGACTCAGAACGCGACGACGTTTCCGGAGGCGAAATGTACCCAACATTGTACCAACGGACGAGGGTCCCTTCTTGAGCTACGTCTACTACCGAGATTTCTTCCTGTTTTTAAAAACCCCTAGAGTCAAAATGTCATCGCCAATTTGATAGAGTGGCTCCAATTAAAATTTCTTAAATTATAATGACCGGCGGCGCCCACAGAGAAGCGGTGCGGTTTCTTACGAGAGCTTCTCACGCAAAAGATTCATCTTAGCGACTTGTTTACCATATGGTCGGATTATGTCAATTCGATTTCCATCACGAATGGCACCACAAAATCCGCACTTTGCCGATGTGACCAATAATTTCGAAGCCGGAATTGAGAAAAACGAATAAATGCCATAGTACATTTAAATCCGATTTTTTTTTTTTCGTTTATCTCGACTCTGATACGTGACGTTGGAAACGAGAAGCGAAAGAAAAATTCGCTCCGAGCAGAAGGGAAATTGTAAACTCATGCATATCCGATTCGCGAACCGAGCTCACCTGGAAAGGACGACTAGAAGTCAAAGAGAATTGGAGGTTGGTGGGGGACCCATAAATTTAAGAGCTCTCGGGTCACGTAATTTCACGTGTCAGAGAATCCTCGATTGGACCGTGGATGTCTCAAAAGTCTAACGTACAGTCTCGACCCTTACCGGGCGACAGTTTTCGACTATACCGATGGTTGCATCACCCGTCGAAAACGTGCCATCTCTTGTCCAGTCGAGTTGAATCCTCCGCTCCGACTCAATGCAAGGGAAAAAGACGAGCGCTTCGGACTCCGAATCCATCTCCACCTCTCCCCTCCCGCGAATTCGATCTCCCGATCTCGCTTCGAAGAAGGAAGCGAGGAGCAAGGCGACGCCCCCGGGAGATAAATTACTAAACCGGCAAGTTGGGGTCCATCTAAATTTTCTTGGCCTAGGTTACTTTAATGTATAAAAGTTTAATCAGTGCATTTGCTTGGGCGAACCTACGAGAGCCAGTGGAGTCGCTGACTTTGGAGCGGTCAACGCACTCCGTCGACCACAACTACCAAAACGCGGGAGGGGATTAATAAGCCCCAAAGCGAGGGGTGGCACGACGACGGCCCTTTGCCAAGACAAAGCTTGCGCCTCACGCCACGAGTGAAATGCGCGTCGTCTCAAACGAACGGGGCAATTTCCCCTTGGACCATAAAATACTCCCCGTAATCCTTATCGTCTCAAGGGTATTCGCCCCCCATTTCTGTGTAATTGGTGGCCATATAAAAACTGGCGTATAAAATTATATATGTATGTATATATATACCGGTAAAATTCGGCTTTACAGACGAAGCGATTGGAATGCCACGTAATTCGAGGCTCGATCGAAAACCTGCGATTGTCGCGCTTAACCCTTTCGATTTCCGTGAACGCTAGTCTCGACAGTATCATGTAGCGTCATCACATGCATATGCCTTTCAAATGGCAAAGGAAAAAGGTCAAATCGGGGAAAAAAAAAGTGGGGAGGGGAAGTGGGTGGGTAAGGCGGTGGAGTGGAGGTTTTGAGCCGGCAACGAATAATAACAACAACAACAATAACAATAATAATAATAATATACCGCTATGTATGCATAAATCATGTAAATAGCTAGCTCCAATTTTTTCTTCAATTTTTTTTTCTCTCTCCCTATATTTTCCCACCCCCCTCCTTAATCGTTGACTGTCGAAATTTCAGAGTGGGGCGGGAGGGAGGAGGTTGCGTGGCCTTCACTCGTTTTCGCCCCGACGCTTCTTGCATACTTTTCCTCCAATTTTCCCTCCCCGTCCCTCCCTCCCTCCCTCCCTCCCTTCCCTATATTTAAACCCCCCTCTCTCCTTCTCTCCCCCCCATCATCAACCTTCGAAACGCCCAGCAGAAACGCACCTCAAAAACCCTACCCATCCCTCTCTCTCTCTCTCTCCCCGCCTCATCTCTCGATCTTTCTCCGACGAACCCCCCGCGATGGACCTTGCACGCGTAGCCTCATCCGCCTTCCTCCTCCTCCTCCTGCTCCTCGCCGGCCCGTGCGCCGCCGCACGGCTCGGCCCGCCCGCGCCCACGCCCACGCCCACGACCACGACGGCGACGACGACGCTGTCCCTCGCGGCTCCCTCGAACGGCGCGCGGCACCATCCCCACAAGACCGGCTTCCGCTACCGGGGCCACGTATACAGCTACCTGCCCAAGAACACGGATGTGCCGCCTTCCGGCCCGTCGCCCCGCCACAACTCCGCCGTCACCTCCGCGCCGGGGACCTGAGCTGGATTTGATCTTTGGAAGCCTACACGCGCGCGTTTTTCCCGCCGCCCTGCCGGTTGACCGCCCATCCACGGTGTTGTTGACTCTTTTCATTCATTCATTCATTGGTTCTGAAGGATCCAGGAGGTTTCTTCGAATCCTCGCCGAAAGCCGGTGATGTTCTATTGCGCTTCGCGGGTTCTGTCTAGTGTCTAGATACCGTATAGGGAAAAAAACCATTTATTGATTTTTTTTTTGCCACACTATGGTCTATGTATACGACTCGTCAACCTCGACGGCTCGTCGTCGAATAGCGATTTGCATTATAGGGTCGATGGAGGCAGCTTAAGCAGCATGTGTCGAACTATTTTTTCACGTTTGTACTAGGGCGATGAAGATTGGTATACGCTGTTACATATACAAATATACAAATTTGATTGTTTGTGTGAAGATCGACCGTGTATCATCTTGGTTTTCTCTCTCTACATCTCTCCGACTTTTGACTTTGACAATGGCGAAAGGGCAAGCGACTTCAGTGTGGGAACCCAAGAAGTCGTTCAACGAGCCGCAAATGGCCAGCCCCAAATGCTTAGACTAGACTCGGCTTCGGTCCACCCTCTATTAGGTCTAATTACCATTCAACAGGGGCAAATTTACCCTCGGCGAATACGCCAGTAACACGCGATTAGTCGCATTTCATCGAGACGCGACGTTCGTGTCCAGCTCCCCTTCGTGCTCCGTGCTTAATATTCGTTAGCTCGACGAGATTGTCCGCCTACCCTTGCTCTCCGACCCCGCCCGCCAACGCAGATGCGGTTTGGTAAGTCTGTATTCAAGCCTCCAACGTTTGACTGGTTTGGTGCGAGTCTTGTTACTCCCTCCTGCGCCGTGTAACTTGAGCAGCAATTTTCAAATCTTGCCGGGTCAACCCTAGACGTCACGTGCCGCTGAATACGTGCGCCGGTGTTAGCACAGCTAATTCACCGACAACGGACCGAGTAAAAAGCTCGAACATGTGTTCGTCCACTGAGAATTGGCGCGCGCGAACCTGTGATTCTGCAGGAAAATCTTGAACTCGTCAACTAGACCAGTTGTTCTTCTTCGTAAGATAACGTGATCGGTCCCTGATGTTTTTTCATTGGTTAGTAACTCCTAGAGTTCAAGATCTTGGCGTTGAAGTCATTGTGATATTCATTCCCATTGGTCCTCAACCTCAATTAGGTAAACATAAGCCATGCTTAAGGAAAATTTTGACCTGGCTTCTGTTAAGATAAGCTCGAGATGTCCATGCGCGGAAATAACGCCACCGTGTAACTTGATCTAGTCATCGCATACAGATCCGCAATTTACTTATTATTAGGAAATAATAATAAATTATTAACACATTTGAAAAACCAGCATCACCTGTCAAATAATACAAATGACGGATCAAAAGCTAGCTAGTGATTCCAGCTCATGGAATTTGATAATTTTCGTGACGTAACATTGTGCAATAACATCGTATATGAAATGGGTCTTTCGTGATAATAAACTGCATTGTATTATACTACATATGACTTGTTCATATATTTATGTGTGTGTGTGTAAAGAGCTTCAACTGAAAATATTATGTTTCTAGCATTAGTCGTCCCGAAAATGTATCTCTAGCTACATATCGAGAATTTCACTTTTAAGCGTATTAATTTGGTCACACCTGTTTTTGATGCGTATGGTCATATATTCAGTAAGCAAGTATCATGTTAGCTAAATCTATTGGACCAAGCCAATCATATTTTTAGATTTACGAAATCCACATCGAGTCTTGCTAAAAGAACACAAATTCTTGTATAATTTTTATATTCGCAATTGATTCTGTCAACCACGTCACTCGTAAATTAAATAAAGCATATACGTTAGAAGTCAATCCAATACTTCCTTACGAAAAGGAAAGAGCACAAGTTACGTGGAAAGCAAGGCCATCAGCGAGAATTTAAGAATGCCACGACATTCATGCATATCTAAGTCCTGCACACTAATCAATTGAATATTCTTCAGCATACTAAGTAGACCATTATTTGCTGACTTTGATTGTCCAGCATTTTCCCAACCCACCACCCTCACACGAGGCACACTTGTCTCCCCCTTGACCATTTCTGATTACTTAGTGTAGCTAACTTCAATCCAACCACTTCATCAATAGGTGGTAAGTGGGAATAATGGCCAAATCAATCTTAAACCGATTGTATGGAGGCTTTATAAGATTTTCGATTTTATCAATATAGTCCTAAAATCTTTGCGCGGAAATTCAATGTCGTCTTTCCAGCCAATTGCCGTCGGAAATCACTGACATGGTGTTCCACAAGTTGTCCACGTCAGCGTGTCACGTAGGACTAATTTCACACAAAGTTTTATGATTATATGGCCAATTTGTAAAGTTTATGACTGAATTGACATCGATACAATTGGTTTATGACTAATTCGGTAATTTTTCCCGTGGTAAGTAGTGTTGGACATGTCAACGTTGGAACTATGTCGGTCCATAATTCAGACTTCGGTCCAAGTTGTTCGGAGAGGAGGTAGGAGAGCACCGAGCACGTCGGTGACTTGGTCATCTTGTTGCCAGAAATCCGCGCACTAGACTTAGCTGTCCGAGAGGTGTACAAAAGGGAAAATAGAATATAAAACGACTCGTAAATTTTTCCGACTGGCCGTGCTTTGTTCGTATGTTATCATTTGGTCAAAAAGGCGTTTAGGTAGGGAACTAAAGTTTTTTTGTCGGTAGTCCAATAGAAAAATTAGGATGTGATGACTACGTGGAGTTTCACTTGCCTCAGACAACAAGTAACCTCATATCGCTAGCTACGATGCAAACGTTTAATTATGTTGTCAAAATGCCTTGAGCAATTTCGCATTCATAAGCAAAGGGAGAAGTGACAACTTACGAGTGAGGGGTGATGTCTGATTTGAGACTTCGTTTCCACAAAACGAGAGACGCAAAGGATACGATTGGCCACAAGATTAAGAAGAGTTCGCCACGTTCTTGTTTGCAAGGACTTTTTTGCGAAGGGAAACGGGCTAATTTCTCGACGGTCGGTGAAGTCACCGAGCGTATGAAATCAGGCGTGAAGAATACTCTCTCTATCATGCGTCCGAAATGTAAGGAACGGGGCGTCTGATGCTAAAATCATTGCAAGTTGGACGTCCGACACAAACATGGATGGCCGTCCGGCTTGTATGGACCCTCGGGCACTGAATTCTTTGAGGTCAAACGTCCGAAACATACGTGGTTGGACATCCGACTCTGCTCGGACTTTTCTCCGCAAACTTTTGCAGTTTTCCAAAGCCTTTGAAACTTAAGACCGGCCCAACGTGATCAAACTAACTCCGCAAATATGATTAGACAAATTGATTATCCAAGTTTAGAAGGATTTTTTAGGACAACAAAAAAAATTGAATCAAGAGCCCACATTGGTGACGATGGGGATGTGAAGAAATCGCCGATTGTCGTCGACGGCCGTATAGCCACGATATGGCCGCCTTCAATTGTGGTTGGACTTGGACGCCTAGAGGCTATTGTTGGCAATGACGGTGCGTGGCGTGTGCGAGAGAGGTTAGGATTTGTTGTCGTTGGGGTTTTGAAGAGACGTATACTTTGGCTCGAATAAACGTTCTGAAAACAACTTTAGTAAGCTATGCTATCGGGATTTCGAGATTCGAGGGCTAGAATTTGCAATTACCGATTTGGGAATTGTGATTTCTTTTAGGCGTTTTTCTTACGAGGGCAACTCTGGTCCTTTTGAAGTTGACTTTTGTTATCAGAAGCAAATTTGTTTTTGAAGAGTGGGGGGGATGCAAAGTGAAATAAGGGTGACGATTGACGTGAATTTTTTTTTTGGTATTTTTGCTAAGTTCTTTTTTTTTGTTGTCCGAATCTCTGATGACCAAACTTTGGCCAACAAAAAAAAAATTCCACAAAAGAAGACAAAAAAAACTTGATCATCATATGCATCATATGTGCCATTTTCTAAGCAAATGAATGGACCGTCATTCTCCGTTACGGCTGTTGTCAATGGATAAGCGCAATCCCAAGACTTTTGCGGTCCCGTCGTGCTGTAATTAGCGCTATTAGATCCTAATCCAACCCGGGTTAATTTGTTCGACTTGTTCGCGTAGCAAAGGCGAGCCGGCTCAGGACATGATGTTCTCGCCTATCTAAGTCGAATGATCGGGCCGAGTGTTATAAGGAGGGGTGAGATAAAAATGGTTTGAACTGTTGAACATTTTGAACCGAAATTATTCTTGCCAGGTTGATTCGGTTTGAGAGTAGTTTTTGAAAAAAAAAAAATGGTTCACAAACCGAAGCGTTTTTTTGCGGTTTGATTCGGTTTCAACTTTTCTTACATCAAATCGAACCGTGAAACCGTATTGTTTGTACAATCTATTAATGTTTAGTTACATTTTATTGCCTATCCATCAAGTACCCTATTTGGTAAATTAGAAGTAGGTTTGATTTTTATTTTGTATGCATTTACGTGAGAATAATGATCTTGACTAACCTGAACAGCTTGAGTATTGAGTCCAGTTCGTAGTTGGTCCTCGTGAGGATAGCGATGAGTCTGAGTAGCTCGAACAGCTTGAATATCGAGTTTAGTTCGTATTGTTTGTCCAACCTATTAATGTTTTAATTACTTTTTTATTGCCTATACATTAAGTACCCTATTTGGTAAAGTAGAAGAAGGTTTGATTTTTATTTTGTATGAATCTATGAATTAATATGTGGGTAAATTATGGTCTTTTCATATAGTTAATTCTCCTTCTAAGCTAGTATAGTGATTTTAAGCTCACGAAATTACAGAAATAAAAAAGAAAAAAAAACTGAAAAAGAACCATTTGGTTCCATTGCCGAACCAACCTGCAAAAATGGTTTGGTTTGGTTCCTAACTACAATATGTTTTCGTTTTGGTTTTACTTTTCTTAAATTGTATTAAAGCAGTTTGGTTTGTTTACATCAAAACTGTACCAAACGCATCGTACTCACCCCTAATTGTATGTATTCTAAGGTACACGGAAAGTCCATACTGAGAAGAGGCAAGTAACATAAATAGATTTAGCAAATGTTAGTACATATATTAATACGTCGTAAAATTAACTTAATGGTTAGGAAGTGGACCTATGTAGAGTCAGCTCACTCGCAACTTATTGGATTTTGCATACCATCAAAAGCAAATAATTCTACACTTGCCCATTTGTCGCCCCAGCGAGGGGTTGGCGGGCCTCCCATGGCCCGGGTGGCGGCGGCCTCGTTCGGGCGAGGCCAGGCGTGTCGGTGGCCCGGCCTCCGGTCAGCGGTGACCAAAGGGGAAGAAAGAAAAGAAAAAAAAAAAAAAAAAAAAAAAAAAAAAAAAAAAGGAAAAAAAAAAAAAATCATTTAAAATAAAAATGTTGATATGTGACGTGTTCATTTGTATCTTTGGCGAGCCACGTCGACTTCAAATAATAATAAAAAATTGCCATATCGGATTTCCGACCAATCGGATCGGGGTTGGCATAAAAGATCGTTTTCAAATTTTTTGGCACTAAAGTGATCCAAATGGAACTTTTGGCATCAAAGAAAGCCTCAGACACAACTTTTTGACACCAACGTCTTTGTTCTTCCCTCAGCTCTTGTCTTATACGATTCTTGAGGATAGTCGAGCAATCCACATGCCCAAGATTTTCCCAAATGTGGGCTTCCTCCTGAAAGAATACATCAAAGAGTTTATGTGGATAATTGCAGCCTCGTGGGTTCGGAAAAATCTTGTCCCGCGCCTGGTTTAGATAAGATGGGCCTTACGTGGAATCTACCTGGTCTGACAGGCAACAGTGGATATGAGCTGGGCTCATATGCACCGGGAATGGCCGATAATGTTTCCGTGGATCCTCTATGGAGTGGCTTTCATTAGCCCAACTCCAAATTGGGCCCTTCTTGATGGGCTTGCGAGGCCCGTAGCCCATTTCACGGCACCAACTTTACAAGGGCCTTGCATACCTGAGAGAGATATGTGGTGGTAAGCCGAATTTAATTTGGTGGGTGTTGTTGACATTCCTTATTTCGCTGGGATAAGCCATGGATTATGTAGAATGAACATAATTGACTAAAAAATGACACAAAACTGACCTAGGAGTGATACTATAGATATGAAACGCTGATTTATGAAATCATTTTGGCTCCTAAAAGTATAAAGGAAGATTCTTATCGAGTATTTGATTTAGAATTTTAACATACATCTTAGTAGATCAACTTTATAAACCGATCTTAGTTTCTTAGTATTACTCGACGACAAAGTTATCCCAAAGTTGTGCACTCAATAAAGATGCCGGTTGTCCCACAAGAACATAACCATCACTACGAATTCGGAGAGATGAGGTTCAAATCAATCATTGTTATGCGTCTCCAAACAACATATGCATGCCATTATTGAAGCTCTGTGAGATGACCAAAAGAGCTTTTCTTTTCCTTCAGTGGTGTCCAGCTTCATCTGAATTCCCCCAGAGCATTTCCACTTAGTGATACATTATCATGTTCTGGCATGTATCATTTGAGTGGGAAGTCACTTCTCCAATCTTTTCTTCAAATTCTCGACATCACAAAAGGATCGGGTCATTTGATTTTAGGGTCTATTGCATGGTTGAAATTTGGCATTTTAGGGGTGCATAGGGAAGTCCAGCCCTGCCTAACCTAATTCATTGTACAAATAGATGTTTTAGAATTTGTTTTTCTTTTTTCCTATCCCTTCTTTTTTCCCATTTGGGGGATTAAATCGCTAATATAGAAAAACTGGTAATTTCATAATAGTAATGATAAGTTACGAGCAAATTGCTTTGAAAAGGACCAATCAATTTTTTTTTGACAAATATCTTTTTTCAAACTTACCAATAACTATTAAAAGTTACTAGCACGGAAAAGGATTCGTATGTTTTAGATATGAAATAATAGAATTTTGCATATTCATGTGTTTATCCTCCGTTCCCTTTGGCGATTGTAAATGACACTCCTCCTAGACAAGGAATAGATGTGCATCCATTGTACAAAACTAAGAAAACTTTTAGATGTGCATTCTTTATGGATGAAATTAAAAATGTCTAGTTGCATGCCAAAAGCGCGCATTCTTCATACAAACAAATTGACTATCTCCAATACATAAGTGAAAAAAAAAAAACATATTGCCCTTTGAAGACTTTGGGAAATAATCAAGCATGTATACTCACGTGACATGATAAAAAGCTGTCAATGTAAAAAGGAAACAAACAGTTTTGGGACAATATGTTGGCCAATTTCTTCAACTGAATAGAATGCAAAATTAAGGAAACATTTGGTTCAGCTTTAGAAATAAGCTTTGACGCTCTAAGATCTTTTTGGGCAAATGTTGAAGTGTTTGACAACTATTTTTGGGAGCCCATTTACGAAATGTTAGCATTTTCAAAGTCCTCCAAACCCCTTAACCCAGGGCAAGTGGGGCCTTCAGCATTTCATAAAGCCATCTCTAGGGTTTAATAAAAAAAATTCTTCCCATCTTGACCTCATTAAATTACCTAAATTCCTGTTCTACCCTCACGTTACATACCAATCTCTCTCCTCCATTGCATCACTGCTCGACCTAGCCATATCCGGCAATCCAGATTTGGCACTAGTAGCCCTCGCTTGTTGTTTGAGGTCATGTGACCCTAGGTGAAAGATTGCACGACCTTGGCTTGGAGTCACTGGGGGTTGCCTGAGGTTGTGTGATCTTAGGCAACCGTCGTTAGTGCCAGATTTGGCTCGCTACTGTTCAGCGGTTGCAAGTATATTTTCCTTTTTTTTAGATTTATTTAAAATATATAACTTAAGTCCTTTATATGTCTAATTTTTCATAAATGGTATTTAAACCAAAATTGATTTCAAGGCATTTTCAATTACACTCTACAAATAGCGTTTGAATTTCAAAAATAACCCTTTAACTTAAAGTCTTTGCATTTTCCTAAAGACTTTCTCTAAATATCGAACCAAACACAGCCTAAAATTGATTTGAGAAGTTAGGCGATCTTTTTTTTAGAATTCTTTGGAGATTATGGGGGCCATTTTTATCTTCGAGCTCAGCAAGTCAACGAGAGCGTGAACATTTGTGGACGAGACAGCGGTGTTTCCTATGCTTAGAGCGAATCTGCGGATTTACATCGATCTTACTCGGGACACAATGGCAGTTGCCGCTCCATTTTCTTCTGCACCTTCAAACATTCTGAAGTGATTTCTAGTCGTTCAAGATTGCCATGGCTAGTTGGTATATCACGAGTTTTAAGCTCGTGAAGTTATAGAAAATGAAGAGAAAAAAATGAAAAAGGAAAAAGTCGTTTGGTTCTATTGCCGAACCAACAGGCAAAAATGGTTTGGTTTGATTTGGTTCGGTTCCTAACTATAATATTGTTTGGTTTGGTTTTACTTTTCTTTAAATTGTAATTATGCAATTTGTTTGTTTACGTCAAAGCCGTATCAATTACACCGTACTCACCCCTAATTGAATGTACTCTAACGTACAAGAAAGTTCCATGCGGAGAAGAGGCAAGTAACATAAATACATTCAACAAATGTTAGTGCATACGTTAATATTACTTGCCGTAGTATTAACATTATGGTTAGGAAGCAGACAAGTGTAGAGTCATCTCACTCGGTACATATTGGATTCTGCATAACATCAAAAGTAGATAATTTTATACTTGGGTTATTCACTCGGGTTTTAACTCGTGTCTTACACGATTCATAATGTTAGTAGAGCAATTTCTTTTTTGGTCTCACTCCTTTCTTCTCACTATGCTCTTACTGCGTGTCTATGTGTTTTGCGAACATGCCCAAGATTTGGATAAGGCGGGCCTTATGTGAAATCCACTTGATCTGATGGGCAACAGTGGACGTGAGCTGGGTTCATATGCGCTGGGAGCGACGTGTGATATCTCTGTAAGTTCTTCATGGAGTGGCTTTCATTAGCCCAAACTTCAAATTGGGCCCTTCTTGATGGGTTTGTGAGGCACGTAGCCCATTCCATGGCATCGACTTTACAGTGGACTTGCATACCTGTGGCATGCGGTGGTCACTGGCCACATCTAGATTGGTGGGCTCTCTTAAACGTTCCTGATTTCGCAGGGGACAAGCCATGAGTTTTGTGGAATTAATATAATTAACAAAAAATCGCAAAATTACGGCTTAGAAGAAGATTCTTAGCGAGTATTTCATTACCGTTAATTTGTTGAAACACCCATTTAAGTTTTTGTCATACCGATCAACTTTATAAATCGATAGTATCTTAATATCGCTTGATGGGAGAAGCATCTCCAAATCAACACTTCTGTAATCATTTCTCCGCACTTGCTAAAAGATGCCAGTTGTCTTTGAAGAACATAACCCTCGCAACGAATTCGGAGAGATGAGGTTCAAATCAATCAATGATATGCATCTCCGGACAGCATATGCGGTACCATTATTGAAGCTCCGTGAGATGACCAAAGAGGTTTTCTTCTTTCACTTCAGTGGTGTCCAGCTTTGATTTGAATTTGGAGAGCACTTTCAACTTAGTGACACATTCTCATGTACTTGCATGCATCGTTTGAGTGGGAAGTCACTTCTCCAATCTTTTCTCCAGAGTCTAGACGTCACAAAAGGATCGGTTCATTTGATTTTTGGGGTCTATTGCAAGGTTGAAATATGGCATTCTATGGGGTGCACAGAGAAGTGCAGCCCTGCCCAACCTAGTTCACTGTACAATTAGATGTTTTGGAATTCTCTTTTTCCTTCTTTTTCCCTTCTTTTTTCCCTTTCAGGGGATTAAAGTTTGATATTCTTTTTCCTAGATTCATCGCCAAAATCGGAAGAATGTTCGTTTTCCATGGACAATTAATTGTTCGAAGAAAAGACAAACCATTTGACAACTAGAGAGAGAAGTGTCACTATCAAAAGTGGGCAAGTTAGGATAAAAATTTCTAATCTACAATTTATCAGAAGAATCGGTAATTTTATGAAAACGTATAACGGAACCTTCTTCGAAATGGTCTAGACACTTATACTTATCAAGAGTTACAAGCTCAGGAAAGAATCTGTACTTCCATACACGAAAACAATAGAATTTTGCATGTTCATGTGTTTATAAACGACATTCCTCCGAGACAAGGAGTAGGCGTGCAATCTTAAGCGCAAACTAAGAACACGATTAGATGCATATTCGTTATTGCTTGAAAGGAGATTTTTTTTTGCAGTTGCAAATCCTGAAGTGGGCATTCTTCACCCAAACCAAGAGCTTTCATTCGACAGTTTCCGATTCACAAGTCAAAAGAACACGACTTTTGGAATAAGCCGTGCATGCATACTCACATGACATGATAAAAAGCTGTCGATACGAAAGGAAACGAACAGTTTTTGGGACTATATACGTTGGCCAAGTCTTTACGCTGAACAGAACGGGAGACAAAGACTGATGTGAGAAGTTAGGTGATCTTTTGTGAGAATTCGTTGGAGATCGCGAGGGGGGCCATTGGTATCTTTGGAGCTCAACAAGTCAAACGAGAGCTTGAACATTTTGCGGAAGAGACTGTAGTGTACCCTTTAACGGAGCGAATCTGCATATGCACGTATATACATCAATCTCAACTCGGACTCTCTCATGCTCTGAAGTGATTCTTAATAATTCAGGATTGATATGATTGGTTAGAATATCAAGGATTTTCAGGTTAAAACCGAAGGTCGTTCGTTCAAATTTCACGAATTACGTAAAACTGCTATGAGTCAACACCGTTTGAACAGGCCAAGAGCTTGAATTTAAGCTCGTGAGTTGATCTCCAATTTGGAGAGTTTGCTTTTACACGGAAACGAAAAAATATTGGACAGGGAAGAAAAAAGGGGAAAAAGTCAAGTCTAAGCGCATATGGAAATATCGAGTTTAGTTCGTATTGTTTGTCCAACCTATTAATGTTTTAATTACTTTTTATTGGGAAGAAGAACAGTAGAAGTGCCAAAACTTGTGTACGGCACTCACTTTAGTGCCAAAAGTTTTCGTCGGCTCACTTAAGTATCAAATCGGAGGAAAACCGATCACTTAAGTGCCAATGGCGAGATATTCCGGCTAAAATGTATACGTGGCATTTTTAATTAAATCTTGTAAATGACTTGGCAAATTTTTAAAAAAATAAAAGTCCACGTGGACTTCAAAAACAACATTGCATCGCCTACATGGCTTGGGAGAAGAATGCGACGTCGTTTCCCTCTTGATAATTGAACGACGTGGACGAAGAAGACCAAATTAGGGCTCGTTTGGTCATCGTTCAGGAGAAGGAAGTTCCCGTCGCCGTCGCTATGCTCTGTTGCCATCGCTGTACTCCGTCGCTGTCATTGCTGTGCTCCCTCGCCGCCGCCGCCGTCGTCGGCTGCTGCTCGTGCGTCGTCTCTTACCCCCAGTCATTCAGGTTTTTCATATTCTCTCCATGGCTCCATTGGATGGCAAAATTAGGGCTCCGAGGGGATAATTAGGGCTTCGAAGGCTAAATTATGGCTCCGAGAGCAAAACCAAGGCTTGGGGGAAGAGATAAACTAGGCATGACTGTTTTGTCTATAGGAATTGCGAAATAGTGATTGTGGGGACCTCAAGTTTTGATTGTGAAGGCAAAAGTAAGGCTCGGTGCCAGTTGCGTTGCTTCGTTTGTACTATACGACAGCGACTGAGGTTATTTTACTTCGTTTGACTGAGTCTAACGAGACAATTAGAGCAACTTGTTGGCATTTGTGTGTTGTGGTCCCAAAAGCTGATTATTTTGTTTACTTTCGGTGCAACATGGGCATAGGGGACAATGTTGTTGGCATCATTGTTTGCCATGATGGGGAATTTATCATTGGCATCGAGGAATGGGAATATGGTAGTGGAAATGAAGGTACTATTTTTTTGGATGTTAGGAGGCCATCATATATTGAATTCATGAGGGACATAGTGCATTATTTACGATGCAAAGTAGATAAATTACATTATTGTGTTCCTGGGAAGGGCTTGAAGGACGGATTGAGATTCTTGCATGATGATAATGGTGTCAAAGACATCATTTACCATTATCTTCATGGCGAGGAAGCTAAAGTCTATGTTGAGTATTACAGTGACTCTGAAGATCATGAAGGTGGTGAGAACACTTAAATAGGAGAAGTAGGACAATGTACCCAGGCTGGGGATGAAAGGCAACAGCTGGGGCTGGAGACGCTGGCAAGTCATAGGCTGGGAAGATGTCCCCAAGTTTCTAGTGAAGACATATCTGATGAAGAATTGACCGAATTAAATTGGGAATTTGCTCAATCTACTGAATTGGATGATGAAGTTTTAGGAAATGTAAATTTCTTAAGTGATGACGACGATGATAAAGAACTTGCAGAATCAAGGCAAAAGGAGAGAGACATTCGAAAAACAAATTTGCTTCATTGAGAGAATTGCATGAACCACAACTAGTGAATAACCAACAAGAAGCTCCAGCTAATAGTAATCAGACTGAATATGAACAGAGTGGCGGTGAAGATGTGAGTGCTAGATTCGAGAACGAGCTTGAAGATGACGGGTACCGTCCGTAGAAGGAAAAGTAAGTATCCTTCCTATGATTCGACTGTTACATGTTCTGTTTTGTCTCGTAGGAATGAAATTTGACAATGCGAAATTGTTTAAAGAAGCTATTGTCAAGAACTCTATTGCTGAACGAAGGAGTGTCGAATTTATTAGAAATACGAAAAGAATTTGTGAGAGCTAAGTGTTCGCAATCAAATTGTTCATGGAAGATCTATGGTGCACTCGAATAGGAAAAGCGGGTCATTCCAGATTAGATCATTGCAGGAGGTACATACTTGTTCCATTATTTTTTAGAATAAAAGGGTAACAAGTGTATGGTTGTCGAAGCACTTCTTCAATACTATCAAAGCGATGCCCGAGATTAAGAGTCCCTCAGTTAAAGCGAGTTGGTAAAGGAGCATGTAGGGGTTAATGTATCGAGAAATCAGTGCAAAAGAGCCAAGCATAATGTGATGAGTACACTGATGGGTCCGTACAAGGAAGGATATGGCCAGGTTTGGGATTATGCTTTGCGAATGTATACTTCAAAACCCATCCAAGTAGAGAGTATATGTACAGGTTATTAAGAGGCCATTGCCTGATTGTGGGACTAAGTTCGATAGGTTTTATGTTTGCTTTGATGCATGCAAACGGGGATTTTTGGTTGGTTGTAGAAAAATTGTAGGATTGGATGGATGTTTCTTGAAGGGTTTATGCAAGGGAGAGTTGTTAGCTGCTGTTGGGAGAGATGCCAATAACCAAATGTTTCCAATAGCTTGGCCTGTTGTCAAAGTAGAGACCAAGGACACTTGGTCTTGGTTTCTAAAAAATATAATAGTTGACCTTGAGATAACCAATGGGGAAGGTTGGGCATTCATGAGCAACCAACAAAAGGTAATGCCATTTAAAACTATTGACTTTTTAATATTAATCGCATATTTGATCTTACAAGTATTTTTTGGTTTGAATTATTGTAGGGACTTGTTCCTGCATTAGCTGAGTTGATGCCATTTGCTAAATATAGAATGTGTGCAAGGCATATATATGCAAAATGGGCAAAGAATTATAAAGGGGATAAGCTGCAAAAGCAATTTTGGCATATAGCAAATAGCACAAACATGGCCGATTTTAGAATAGCCAAGCAGGAGTTGTTTCGGTTGTCAGATGAAGGTTTTCAAGCATTGTTCGAAACGGAACCTAATGGAACCTAAACATTGGTGCATGGCCTTTTTCAGCAAAGAGTTCAAGTGCGATATCATTGACAACAACCTCAGCGAAGCTTTCAATGGCAAAGTACTAGAGGCTAGGTGCAAACCCATTATCAGCATGCTTGAAGACATACGAGTTATGGTCATGACTCGGCTCTAGAGACAAAGAGATAAGGCTACAAAGTGGACTAGACAATGTGGTCCCAGGATTGCAAAGAGGTTGGATGAGAACACAGCTGCTAGTAGGTTCTGTCATTCAATTTGGAATGAAGATGATGGATATGAGATCATGAACAATGCTCATAGGTATGTCGTCCAGCTAGAGAGGCGAAAGTGTTCATGTCAAGCTTGGCAACTAACTGGAATTCCTTGTGCACATGCCATTTGTGCCATCCAGTTGAAGCAACTAAACCCAGAGGATTACTTAGATGATTGGTACAAGAAAAGCACATATGTTGCTTCGCACCAATTTATAATGCAGCCTATCAGAAGTAGCAAATTTTAGGAGCCAACAAACCATGAAGCCCCTACACCTTTGCCACTAAAGAAAAAAATTGAAAGGCCAAAAAAGAAACGAAAAATGCAGGAGAGAGAGATTTCAACTCAGAGGATGAGCAAGACTGGTGTAAAAATGACGTGCTCCTATTGCCAAAAGGAAGGGCACAATAAAAAGGATTGTGCATTGAAGAAACAACATGAACAACAACAACAACCATATGTAGGGACTGATACAGGGCCAGCCCAAGGGCTAAATGAAGGGGCTGCTGTAAAGTCAGGTGTAGGGGTTGATGCAGGGCCAGCTGGAGGGCCAGCTGAAGGGGCTAATGCAGGGCCAGCCCAAGGGCTAAATGAAGGGACTGCTATAGAGTTAGGTGTAGGGGCTGATGCAGGGCCAGCTGAAGGGGCTAATGCAAGGCCAGCTGAAGGGCGAACTGGAGGGCCAGCTTAAGGACAAACTAAAGGGTCAGTGCAAGTGCCAACTAAAGGGCCAGCCTAAGGGCTAATCACTGAGTCGACTGTTGAACAGAAGAGGAGAAAATATCCTGTAAGTTGTACAATTGGTATTTGTGTTATTTTTTGGGCTGAAGTTTAACACTGATATGTCTTTATTAGGTGAGAAGAAGATCAACTGTAAAAGTTGCTGAGAGTGAGGCACCACTGCGAACAAGAGGGGCTCTTGGGAAAAGGCTAAGACAATATGGTTATGGCTTTTTTACAGACGAGCGCACCGGAATGACTATTTTGAATGTAACTTTTGTAGGACTCCTGCATTTAATTTATTTATGGTATTTCCTTTTTATTGACAGTATCGTTATGTTGTTGTAGCCTAGTAGAAGTTCGGAAGTGCTTATCTTTCAAGATGGCCCAAGTCAAGAGTCAATGGCTGCACCGAAAATAGGAACCTAAGTAGCAGGATAAAAGACAAGGGGGACGGCGCCAAAGACCATTGCCCCAAAAAAGAAGACAGCAGGTGCAACTCCAAAGCAGCCACCAATAAGGAACCTAACACCAGTTCCATCTCAACTAAGTGATTCTAGCACCAACATTGACCCTACTCAGAGCTCTCATCAAATGACACGGCCTATACAGAAAATGGCAACTACTAAGAAGAAGGTATAAGGGACAGGAATGCCAGTTGAAGAATCGGGCCAAGACAGTTAGAAAGAGTGCAAGGATCATGAATCAAGTCAAACGTCTATTTTCAGGAAAAGGAACTGAGGGGGTTGTTCATATTGACTAATAGGATGGTGCTAAATATGGTAGTTTTTGTTTTTTGCTGGGAGGTTGTGCATATTGACTTGTGGAATTGACATTGTACTGCGTTCAGTCAGTTTAATGTTTTTGTTTGGTGGGAAGCCATTCTCTGGATGTAGATGTTGTAGTTGGTTATTCATATTGACCACATGTAAAAACTAAATTTAATGTCAATGGACCGATATTTATTTTGTCTATACTTTTGAAATTTTCATATTTTGTTTTTGGTTGTGCTAGTTGTGCTGCTAATGTGCTAGTTCTGCTGGATGTTCTAGTTGTGCTAGTTGTGCTTGGCTGGTGTAGTGGTGGTGGTGCAATGGTGATGGTAGTGGTGCAGTGGTGGTGGTAGTGGTGCAGTGATGGTGGTGGTGCAGTGGTGGTGGTAGTTGTCATGCCCCGAACCCTACGGATACGCGACATCCCGCTATGGTTGTTATGATGCGACGTCCCAGGACTCGTCGCCGACCCTTCATTTTATCTTTTAATTACGCATGCGGAAACGAACACAACAATCCTCGGACAAATAACAAATAGGGATTGTTAGGAAAACAAATAGGGATAGTCAGGAAAACAAATCACAACAGTCAAACAATACTATTTTAATTTTCACTTGATTAACCCCTGAGAGTATTCTTACATGCCCACTTCGGGCGCTACCACAAAAAGCCAGCAAAAAGATAACAGGCTAGGGGTCAATCTACTTCATCAACAGGTCGAACTCCAAAAACCAGCTTCCAAACACCTCGAACCAAACTGGGTGCGCCAACACGCTAAGGGCCTGAAAAAGGGGTTAACAACAACAATGAGACGAATATCTCAGTAAGTTAATGGCCTAAGCCCCGCTTAGGAGGCCTACTCGCACGGGGGTCCCTAATCAGGCAACATAACATCAACAAAGACATTAATAAACAACCACATGCATCCTTACCTCGCCTTGATACACACGTTGATGAAATGCATATGTCACATACCAAGCATTTAACGAGATTTTCCATGTATTAATGCAACATAGTGTGGCGTGTCTCGATTATAAAGACAAAATCCACTTGGGCACGATCCCATACCATGTCTAGCGGTTTCTACCCCATAATCAAGCACTATGCATCACACGTATTCAATTATTACGTCCGTGTGACCACACGAGCACACAAGCATTCCGCCAATTATTATCTTCTCAATTAGCCCATACGTTCATGAATAGTGCTTATATTAATGCCATACAACAATATCACATGGTCACACATGCAACAGTCAATCAATTTCGCAATCTTCGATAACGACATAAGTACTAACCGCAAAATACCACTATCCATTCTGGCATAACAATAGAAGAAAATAATTTAATGCCAAAAACTCGTAAACTTTCTCGAAAATTTCCGATCAAAACATTTTGTCGTAAAAATAATTTTATGCGACAATTCACGGCACGAATGCCAACATTCAAACTAGGAATCATAATTTGAAATTATAAATTTTCCGAAATAATAATAAATAAATTCGGAATTTAATTATTTAATAAAATCCGAGAATAATTTAATTTTCCAAAATTCAAAATATTTTCTCGAATCGAAATCATTCAAATCATTTTCCAAATACGTCAATTTATACGGCAAAACCCAACATTGGCATCATAATTGACGTTAGAAAATTTTCCGAAAATAATAATATTTAATTTTCGGAAATTAATTATTTAATAATAAAATAATAATATTTAATTCCGAAAATAATAAAATGATATTTAATTCGGAATTAATATATTAACTAATAAAATAATATTTAAAATTTCGAAAATAAATAATTTAATAATAATAAACAATAACAATAAACTAATCAACAATTTATATCTTAAACACCATTAATTAAACACTAATCCATAATTACACATAATCATAACTAAACAAACTTAATACTAACCTAAATACTACTTAAACTACCCTAAGTAAGTTTAACACCCTAAACGAAGGATTAGGGGTTAACTTACTCGGCTAACGCCGGCGACGACGCGAGAACGATGGCGGCGGCGAGGGCGGTCCGCGGTGGTTCCGGTTCGGACACGGCGACCGCAAAAGCAAACGACGACGAACGGCGAAGGGTGGTGTTTGTGTTGGCTGGTCGGGCTGCTCCGGCGGCTAGGACATGGCGACAACGGTCGGAGGTGGACGATGGAGCCGGTCCCGGCAACGATCGGAGCTAGGCGGGTGAGCTCGGTCCGGCGAGCGTGTCCGCGGTGAACGGCGGCGACGGTGGAGCAGCTGTGGGTGGTGGAGACGAGTGGCGGGCGTCTGGCGAACGTTCAAGACATAACGGCGGGGAGGAGCGACGCTCGGTGGTGGAGGACAAAAAGCGAGCGGACCGGTGGGGCCACGACCCGAGCGTGGCTCGGCGGTCCGACGACGGGCGGGGCGCTGCCGCCGTGGAAGGGAGCCGGGATGGCGGCGGCGTGAGGCGAGGCGCGGCGGCGATGAGCGGCGGAGGTCAGTCCGGCGAGGAGCGGAGAACCAGAAGCAAATCACGGCGTCGGGAGGGGAGACGAAGGAGGAAGAAGAAGAGAAGGAAAAGAAGAAAAAGGAAAAAGAAAAAAGAAAAAGGAAAGAGAAAGAGAGGGAGAGAGGAGTAGGTGGGCTAGTGGGGGAGTGGGGCGTGTCAGACGCAATGGGTGGGGGGGGCAGCGGGAAAGAGGGAAAAGAGAGAGAGAGAGAGAGAGAGAGAGAAGTCCAATCGCAATAATCGCGATTCAACGGACACGGTTTAAATCCGAAAACGATCCGACGGTCCCCGAAAAATCCTAATTAATAATTTTAGGATTTGGGCAAAATTGTGTTAATAAAAACACACTGCGAGGGTGGTCTACCAGTCCAAATTCGTACCCGATCAAAAATTCACTTTTCACATATACCGGGTAATATCAAGGTTGGCAATAATAATATTGACACCGTCCAATTAAATTCATTCCAGAATTCCGAGAAATTAGACACCAAAGTTTGGGCTCTAAATAACGGCCAAATTCGATCGAAGTGCGTTTCATGAAATCTCTAATTTAAAATTTAAAATAACCGAGAGTGATCGGTGCGAGATTTTACTATAAGCACACTGACGAATTACACGCTTCATAAATCCCAAAAATGGATCGAAAATCGGAATGTCACAGTAGTGGTGTAGTGATGGTGTTGCTAGTGCAGTTGTGGTGGTGGTGGTGGTGCAGCGGTGGTGGTGGTGGTGCTGTGGGTGTGTGGTGGTGCTGTAGTAGTGGTGGTGGTAGTGGTGCAGTGGTGGTGGTAGTTGGCCAGAGATGCTAACGCTTTCATTTCAGCTTGCATTGAGTCCACATCCTCCAATTCATCCATTAATGTAGGTGGGCATTGATGGCGTCCTTCAAGTAGCTCTAAGATCACCTTTGTTGCTCGACCGGAGAATTTCGCATCAACCCATTTGAAATATTTGCACTTCGAGTCTTCTCTATACCTGGCGCAACCATTAAATCTTCTTCCGGATTCAACCGAGTCCAAGATGTTCTTATTGGACTCGGAAACTCGCAAAAATAGTAACATTTGGCCTCTTGTTCGCTTCGTTGAAACGAATTTGAGTCGCTGCCGATGCTGCTGCTCTCCATTTGCAAGATTGAGCTTGTAACTATGGGGGTGAATCAAAATAGGGTTTCAATTGGGGAGAAGATAGTCGGTTAAGAGAAGATAGCCGGTTAGAGTTGCAAATTGAAGGATTCTCTCAATTTGGGGATTTAGGGTTTTTATTTAGGGGGAAAGAGCACTAAACTGCGTCGTTTAGGGATAGGATGCTGATTGGACTCTCTGGCGAGCCACGTCGGCTTAAGAAACTAATAAAAAAAGGTCATGTCGGATTTCCGGCTAAACTGATCGGAGTTGGCACTAAAATGAGCATTTTTCAAAAAATTTGATACTAAAGTGATCCAAATGAAATTTTTAGTACTAAAATGAGCGCTGTACACAAGTTTTGGCACTTGTGCTGTTCTTCACCCCTTTTTATTGCCTATACATTAAGTACCCTATTTGGTAAAGTAGAAGAAGGTTTGATTTTTATTTTGTATGAATCTATGAATTAATATGTGGGTAAATTATGGTCTTTTCATATAGTTAATTCTCCTTCTAAGCTAGTATAGTGAGTTTAAGCTCACGAAATTACAGAAAATAAAGAAAAAAAAAAACTGAAAAAGAACCATTTGGTTCCATTGCCGAACCAACCTGCAAAAATGGTTTGGTTTGGTTCCTAACTACAATATGTTTTCGTTTTGGTTTTACTTTTCTTAAATTGTATTAAAGCAGTTTGGTTTGTTTACATCAAAACTGTACCAAACGCATCGTACTCACCCCTAATTGTATGTATTCTAAGGTACACGGAAAGTCCATACTGAGAAGAGGCAAGTAACATAAATAGATTTAGCAAATGTTAGTACATATATTAATACGTCGTAAAATTAACTTAATGGTTAGGAAGTGGACCTATGTAGAGTCAGCTCACTCACTACTTATTGGATTTCGCATACCATCAAAAGCAAATAATTCTACACTTGGGTTATTTACTCAGGTTTTAGCTCTCGTCGGGGGAAGAACAGCATTGGTGTCAAAAGTTGTGTACGGAGGCCACTTTGGTGCCAAAAATTTCATTTGGATCACTTAAGTGTCAAATCGAAGGAAAAATGATCACTTTGGTGCTAACGGCGAGCAATTACGGCGAAATTAATACGTGACATTTATAATTAAATTTTTAATCTTAGTTGGATTTTTTTTAAAAATTAGTCTAGGTGGCATTTCCACATATATATTTCGATTTTTTAAATACTTTTATGAATATTTGCGAGGTGAGGCGGAAAGAAGAAGATCGCCTCTGAGTGAGGCCTCAGGTCACCCGGTGACCGCGAAAGAAAGAAAGAAAAGAAAAACAGAAAAGAAGGAAAAAAGAAAGAAAAAAAAGAAAAAAGAAAAAAGAAAAAAATCATTTAAAATAAAAAATGCTGACTATACGTGTTCACTGTATTTCCGGCGAGCCACGTCAGCTTCAAATACTAATAAAAAATTGCCACATCAGATTTCCGACCAATCAGATCGGAATTGGCACTTAAAAGATCGTTTTTCAAATTTTTTGACACTAAAGTGATCCAAATGGAACTTTTGGCATCAAAATGGCATCCGTATACAACTTTTGACACAAATGCTGTTCTTCCCCCAACTCTCGTCTTATACGATTCTTAAGGATAGTCGAGCAATCCACATGCCCAAGATTTTCCCAAATGTGGGCTTCCTCCTGAATGAATACATCAAAGAGTTTATGTGGATAATTGCAGCCTTGTGGGTTCGGAAAAATCTTGTCCCGTGCTTGGTTTAGATAAGATGGGCCTTACGTGGAATCTACCTGGTTTGACAGGCAACAGTGGATATGCGTTGGGCTCACATGCACCGGGAATGGCCGATAATGTTTCCGTGGATCCTATATGGAGTGGCTTTCATTAGCCCAAACTCCAAATTGGGCCCTTCTTGATGGGCTTGCGAGGCCCGTAGCCCATTTCACGGCACCAACTTTACAAGGGCCTTGCATACCCGAGTGATATGTGGTGGTAAGCCGAATTTAATTTGGTGGGTGTTGTTGACATTCCTTATTTCGCTGGGATAAGCCATGGGTTATGTAGAATGAACATAATTGACTAAAAAATGACACAAAACTGACCTAGGAGTGATACTATAGATATGAAACGCTGATTTATGAAATCATTTTGGCTCCTAAAAGTATAAAGGAAGATTCTTATCGAGTATTTGATTTAGAATTTTAACATACATCTTAGTAGATCAACTTTATAAACCGATCTTAGTTTCTTAGTATTACTCGACGACAAAGTTATCCCAAAGTTGTGCACTCAATAAAGATGCCGGTTGTCCCACAAGAACATAACCATCACTACGAATTCGGAGAGATGAGGTTCAAATCAATCATTGTTATGCGTCTCCAAACAACATATGCATGCCATTATTGAAGCTCTGTGAGATGACCAAAAGAGCTTTTCTTTTCCTTCAGTGGTGTCCAGCTTCATCTGAATTCCCCCAGAGCATTTCCACTTAGTGATACATTATCATGTTCTGGCATGTATCATTTGAGTGGGAAGTCACTTCTCCAATCTTTTCTTCAAATTCTCGACATCACAAAAGGATCGGGTCATTTGATTTTAGGGTCTATTGCATGGTTGAAATTTGGCATTTTAGGGGTGCATAGGGAAGTCCAGCCCTGCCTAACCTAATTCATTGTACAAATAGATGTTTTAGAATTTGTTTTTTCTTTTTCCTATCCCTTCTTTTTCCCATTTGGGGGATTAAATCGCTAATATAGAAAAACTGGTAATTTCATAATAGTAATGATAAGTTACGAGCAAATTGCTTTGAAAAAGGACCAATCAATTTTTTTTTGACAAATATCTTTTTTCAAACTTACCAATAACTATTAAAAGTTACTAGCACGGAAAAGGATTCGTATGTTTTAGATATGAAATAATAGAATTTTGCATATTCATGTGTTTATCCTCCGTTCCCTTTGGCGATTGTAAATGACACTCCTCCTAGACAAGGAATAGATGTGCATCCATTGTACAAAACTAAGAAAACTTTTAGATGTGCATTCTTTATGGATGAAATTAAAAATGTCTAGTTGCATGCCAAAAGCGCGCATTCTTCATACAAACAAATTGACTATTTCCAATACATAAGTGAAAAAAAAAACATATTGCCCTTTGAAGACTTTGGGAAATAATCAAGCATGTATACTCACGTGACATGATAAAAAGCTGTCAATGTAAAAAGGAAACAAACAGTTTTGGGACAATATGTTGGCCAATTTCTTCAACTGAATAGAATGCAAAATTAAGGAAACATTTGGTTCAGCTTTAGAAATAAGCTTTGACGCTCTAAGATCTTTGGGCAAATGTTGAAGTGTTTGACAACTATTTTTGGGAGCCCATTTACGAAATGTTAGCATTTTCAAAGTCCTCCAAACCCCTTAACCCAGGGCAAGTGGGGCCTTCAGCATTTTCATAAAGCCATCTCTAGGGTTTAATAAAAAAAATTCTTCCCATCTTGACCTCATTAAATTACCTAAATTCCTGTTCTACCCTCACGTTACATACCAATCTCTCTCCTCCATTGCATCACTGCTCGACCTAGCCATATCCGCAATCCAGTTTGGCACTAGTAGCCCTCGCTTGTTGTTTGAGGTCATGTGACCCTAGGTGAAAGATTGCACGACCTTGGCTTGGAGTCACTGGGGGTTGCCTGAGGTTGTGTGATCTTAGGCAACCGTCGCTAGTGCCAGATCTGGCTCGCTACTGTTCAGCAGTTGCAAGTATATTTTTTTTTTTAGATTTATTTAAAATATATAACTTAAGTCCTTTATATGTCTAATTTTTCATAAATGGTATTTAAACCAAAATTGATTTCAAGGCATTTTCAATTACACTCTACAAATAGCGTTTGAATTTCAAAAATAACCCTTTAACTTAAAGTCTTTGCATTTTCCTAAAGACTTTCTCTAAATATCGAACCAAACACAGCCTAAAATTGATTTGAGAAGTTAGGCGATCTTTTTTTTAGAATTCTTTGGAGATTATGAGGGGGCCATTTTTATCTTCGAGCTCAGCAAGTCAACGAGAGCGTGAACATTTGTGGACGAGACAGCGGTGTTTCCTATGCTTAGAGCGAATCTGCGGATTTACATCGATCTTACTCGGGACACAATGGCAGTTGCCGCTCCATTTTCTTCTGCACCTTCAAACATTCTGAAGTGATTTCTAGTCGTTCAAGATTGCCATGGCTAGTTGGTATATCACGAGTTTTAAGCTCGTGAAGTTATAGAAAATGAAGAGAAAAAAATGAAAAAGGAAAAAGTCGTTTGGTTCTATTGCCGAACCAACAGGCAAAAATGGTTTGGTTTGATTTGGTTCGGTTCCTAACTATAATATTGTTTGGTTTGGTTTTACTTTTCTTTAAATTGTAATTATGCAATTTGTTTGTTTACGTCAAAGCCGTATCAATTACACCGTACTCACCCCTAATTGAATGTACTCTAACGTACAAGAAAGTTCCATGCGGAGAAGAGGCAAGTAACATAAATACATTCAACAAATGTTAGTGCATACGTTAATATTAACGCCGTAGTATTAACATTATGGTTAGGAAGCAGACAAGTGTAGAGTCATCTCACTCGGTACATATTGGATTCTGCATAACATCAAAAGTAGATAATTTTATACTTGGGTTATTCACTCGGGTTTTAACTCGTGTCTTACACGATTCATAATGTTAGTAGAGCAATTTCTTTTTTGGTCTCACTCCTTTCTTCTCACTATGCTCTTACTGCGTGTCTATGTGTTTTGCGAACATGCCCAAGATTTGGATAAGGCGGGCCTTATGTGAAATCCACTTGATCTGATGGGCAACAGTGGACGTGAGCTGGGTTCATATGCGCTGGGAGCGACGTGTGATATCTCTGTAAGTTCTTCATGGAGTGGCTTTCATTAGCCCAAACTTCAAATTGGGCCCTTCTTGATGGGTTTGTGAGGCACGTAGCCCATTCCATGGCATCGACTTTACAGTGGACTTGCATACCTGTGTGGCATGCGGTGGTCACTGGCCACATCTAGATTGGTGGGCTCTCTTAAACGTTCCTGATTTCGCAGGGACAAGCCATGAGTTTTGTGGAATTAATATAATTAACAAAAAAATCGCAAAATTACGGCTTAGAAGAAGATTCTTAGCGAGTATTTCATTACCGTTAATTTGTTGAAACACCCATTTAAGTTTTTGTCATACCGATTAACTTTATAAATCGATAGTATCTTAATATCGCTTGATGGGAGAAGCATCTCCAAATCAACACTTCTGTAATCATTTCTCCGCACTTGCTAAAAGATGCCAGTTGTCTTTGAAGAACATAACCCTCGCAACGAATTCGGAGAGATGAGGTTCAAATCAATCAATGTTATGCATCTCCGGACAGCATATGCGGTACCATTATTGAAGCTCCGTGAGATGACCAAAAGAGGTTTTCTTCTTTCACTTCAGTGGTGTCCAGCTTTGATTTGAATTCCCGAGAGCACTTTCAACTTAGTGACACATTCTCATGTACTTGCATGCATCGTTTGAGTGGGAAGTCACTTCTCCAATCTTTTCTCCAGAGTCTAGACGTCACAAAAGGATCGGTTCATTTGATTTTTGGGGTCTATTGCAAGGTTGAAATATGGCATTCTATGGGGTGCACAGAGAAGTGCAGCCCTGCCCAACCTAGTTCACTGTACAATTAGATGTTTTGGAATTCTCTTTTTCCTTCTTTTTCCCTTCTTTTTTCCCTTTCAGGGGATTAAAGTTTGATATTCTTTTTCCTAGATTCATAGCCAAAATCGGAAGAATGTTCGTTTTCCATGGACAATTAATTGTTCGAAGAAAAGACAATCCATTTGACAACTAGAGAGAGAAGTGTCACTATCAAAAGTGGGCAAGTTAGGATAAAAATTTCTAATCTACAATTTATCAGAAGAATCGGTAATTTTATGAAAACGTATAACGGAACCTTCTTCGAAATGGTCTAGACACTTATACTTATCAAGAGTTACAAGCTCAGGAAAGAATCTGTACTTCCATACACGAAAACAATAGAATTTTGCATGTTCATGTGTTTATAAACGACATTCCTCCGAGACAAGGAGTAGACGTGCAATCTTAGCGCAAACTAAGAACACGATTAGATGCATATTCGTTATTGCTTGAAAGGAGATTTTTTTTTTGCAGTTGCAAATCCTGAAGTGGGCATTCTTCACCCAAACCAAGAGCTTTCATTCGACAGTTTCCGATTCACAAGTCAAAAGAACACGACTTTGGAATAAGCCGTGCATGCATACTCACATGACATGATAAAAAGCTGTCGATACGAAAGGAAACGAACAGTTTTTGGGACTATATACGTTGGCCAAGTCTTTACGCTGAACAGAACGGGAGACAAAGACTGATGTGAGAAGTTAGGTGATCTTTTGTGAGAATTCGTTGGAGATCGCGAGGGGGGCCATTGGTATCTTTGGAGCTCAACAAGTCAAACGAGAGCTTGAACATTTTGCGGAAGAGACTGTAGTGTACCCTTTAACGGAGCGAATCTGCATATGCACGTACATCAATCTCAACTCGGACTCTCTCATGCTCTGAAGTGATTCTTAATAATTCAGGATTGATATGATTGGTTAGAATATCAAGGATTTTCAGGTTAAAACCGAAGGTCGTTCGTTCAAATTTCACGAATTACGTAAAACTGCTATGAGTCAACACCGTTTGAACAGGCCAAGAGCTTGAATTTAAGCTCGTGAGACATGCAAGATATTCCATGGACCTTCTTGTGGCCGTCTCTCCACACTTGTGCCCTTGGATTATAAAAGCAAGAAGTGATTTGTCCATAACTCATTCACATGTCATGGACGGATTTCTTTTCCCAATCTCAAGACCGCGATTGGAGCGAGCAAGTCTAGTTCAACCCCTAAAAAGCTCAGAAATCGGCTAGGTCGGTTCAAATCAACGGATAAGAGGTTCCATTTTTGCTTCTTTGTAGGTTTATAACTAAATCCATCCAGGCAGACACTGATGACCTCAAGTTTTACCAAAGATTTTTCTTCCTTGTTTTAGTTTAAGGAGGTGAACGTAAAAATGATGCTTAGCTCTTTGTTGGTTGATCTCCAATTTGGAGAGTTCGCTTTTATGCGGAAACGAACAAATATTTGACAGGGAAGAAAAAAGGGGTAAAAGTCGAGTCTAAGTGCATATGGCACGCAAAGGAAATCTGATTTCGGTAAGCCTGGATCTTAAATCATATAGTTTTGATGATAATTTTCATAGCTAGAAGTGGAAAGAATTAGGGACTCTATCAAGTATCAATGCATATCTTATGGAACCTTATATAGCACGTCATTAAGGAATATTGCATTATTTGCAAAGGAAATATCAAATTTTTAAATGGAGGCGTGTTTTAATATCTAAATATTCTAACAATTGCTCTCACACCGGAAAGAAGTTTGCCTTAAGACAAAAACATGGACATACATAAATAACATATGATCTAGAAAGATTTGAAGGGCCAAAACGAGATGACAGTTGAATTGACTTTGATCACCAACTCTCCTCTATCTCTCCTCATGTAACGTTTCATTCTTTAATTTCATATATATATTACTTTCAAGTTGTTCTTTATTAGTACCATGTATAGTGTTTTTTTTTAAAAATATTAACACAGAGTTTTCGGACCTTTCGGCTGATCTTCATGGCTACAGACAAAACTGTCGGTAAAGCTCCGTTGATAGAGTGAGGGAATAGCCACAAGGTCAACCTATGTGGAAGATGTTCTAATTCATAAGTGATCTTTCGAATTGAAATTATGCAATCAACCACTCACTTAGATCAACTAACCGAGCACACGTCAAGGCACTCGTCACGAATACTTAATGCGAAAATGTTCAATTTTGAAGGCATCAACCGTATATATGTTCGAAAAACGTTAGTGCATGAGAAATGAAAAAAGTGTCAGAAAAGTCCTAAACCTATTACATTGATACTAATTTAGTCTTAAACCTTATTTTGGTGTTAATTCAGTCATTCCCGCTAATTTTAACCGGATTTTGCTGACGTGGACGTCAACTGGCTTATGTGGCACCACCAGTGATGACATGGACAACTTTTAATAATATTTTAATATTTTAAAAATATTTTATTTTTTTTTCTTCCTCTAGCTGGTTGCCGACCAGGGCCGTTGAGCCCTGTTGGCCACTGGCAAGGCTCACCCTCACCAGCAATGACGATGGCAAGCCTCGCCTAACTACTGGCTCGCTCACTCGCAGCCACTAGTGAAGGCTTGAGCCCTCGCCAATGGTTGGGTGAGCCTTTGCCAATGTCTGGGCAAGGCATGACCTCGCCCATGGTCAGCGGGGCTCGACCCTTGCTAGATCCAACAAGGGCGAGCATTGCTAGTGGTTGGGCGAGGCACAATCTCATTAGATCTGGCAAGGTCGAGCCATGGCCATGGCTTGCGGGACTTGACCCTCGCCAGATCCGGTGAGGGCGAGCCTCGCCAGCTTAACGCGAGGCCTCTCTCGTGACCATTAGACCTCGCTGGATGGTTGCAAGGGAGGCCTCGCGCTGGGCTGGCGAGGGTTGAGCCCCGTCGGCCATGGGCGAGGCCCAACCTCGCCAGATCCGGCAAGGTTGTGCCTCGCCTAGCCGTTAGCAGAGGCCGCGAGGTCAAAGGCCGCGACCTCTCGGCCATTGGCGAGGGCGAGGCTCATCATCGCAGTTGTCGCCTCGCCAGCAGACGGCGGGGCTCGCCAACCTTGGTCTCCAGTCGGTTGCCGGACCTGCGACCAGCTGGAGGAAGAAGAAAGGAAAAGAAAAAACAGAGAAAAAAATATAAAAATATTAAAAAAATTCGAAAAATATTAAAATATTATTAAAATTTATTCACGTTATTGTCGGTAGTGCCACGTAAGTCGGCCGGTGTCCACGTTAGCAAAATTCTGTCAAAATTAGCCGGAAGGACTGAATTTGCACAATAACAAAATATTTAGGACTGAATGGGAACTAAAAAAAGATTTAAGATTAAATTGACATAAATACAAAATGTTTAGAACTTTTTCAACAGTTTTTCCCAAGAGAAATTGCAACATCCCTTAGCTTGGGTAGTTGACAAGAAAGCCACTCTTTTAACACGGTCCTTGGAACTTCATATGCATCATCACCTGCCTCCACTGTATGATCCTTGAAACCATCGTTAGTGCACGATGCGATCAGCCTTATAATACAATTATCATCATTGGACTGCGATTAAGTCAATCCCCCAACCAAATAATGGGCAAAAAAGGCAGGAGAACACATGTTAGAAAATGGGTGTTATCGTACATTGGTGGCAAATGAAGTGACTTAGGATAATTATGGTGAATCGGACACAGCACAATCAAATTGAGAGGCTGGCCTGTCGACATTAAAACGAAAGGTGAAGCGATGATATCACGTGCGACCCATGATCATCGATCCCCACCGTCGCATGAATTTCGGGACCACGAGCGTCAAAGGTGGTCCCGAAAGCCACCCCACACTTTGATTCCGAGATCCTCGACTCGCCACATAGGCAATTTGCCAGCGTCACCCCACACGTCACCTCGTGTGGGATTCGCTGCTTAAAGCTGCTTTCGAGATTTATTGTATTGTGGAGAGTCAAGACTATGATAAGGCAAGAAAAATTAAAGCCAAAACGATGTGAAAAGTCGTGAGATTTGGAGGGGAACGAAAGTGGGGGGAGGTTTTGTGCTCAAATGCTAACGTGGGTTGCTTTAATAAATGCTTCCCTTTTAGCCTCAAGTGTAGTGCGAAAAGTGGGAATCTGATGCAATAATATGCAAATTAGCTGTGAGAATTTGGGATATTATTGTCAACTATTTTATGAGTTTAAGTTATTTGATGAAGATGCGTTTTAGTATTTAAATATGCTAACACTTCCTTTTGAGTGTAGATTGGACTTTAACGGGGGCAAATAAGGGGCTTGAAAAAAGTTTAGACTACGGACCCCATGCTCTCATATCATGTTGGATTTTATGAGACTATTGCAAACTATTTTAAAAAGTTTAAATTTTTGGATTGGACTTTCAAACGTGGTATCAGGCCAGTGTTTTCCTTTCAGATATGTGTCTCCACCCGGGAAAGGTACAAAAAAGTCATAAACTTATTACATGAATACCAATTCGAAGAATTAGTTCAATTGAAAGTTTTCTTTCAATTCGACCAATTTATGTTACCTAAAATAATCCTTGGAGGTTGAACAAAAAAAATCATTTATTTCTCCTTTGAGTCAGATTATTTCATATTTAGTCAAATATACCTTTCATATTGGTAATAAAGATATAAACATTATGTTATGTTATGTTATGTTATGTTACACGATAACATTGGCAAATTTATTTTCGGCTAATTTATGCTAAAATTTGCTAATGTGGACGTCGAAGGTCTTATGTGGCACGGACCGCACTGACATGGATATTTTTTTTAATTTTTAAATACTTTTTTGATCTTATCATTCTATTTTTTTTTTTTTTTTCTATTTTCCTTATTACCCTCTGCTATAGTTGCCATTCTGTAGAGGTTGCTGACCGTCGGCGAGGGCGAGGGCTTGGACGCCCTCGTCGGCCTTTTTAAGGGTTGGGCAAGGGTCCCCTTGTTGGATCTTGGGAGGGGCAGCCTCACCCTACTCTCGCTTGGGCAAGGCCAGCCCTTGTCGACCTCTGGCGAGGGTGTCTTGGCCCTCACCCTTGCTGGTGGCTAGCAACCTCTGTTGGCGGGCAATTGGTGGAGGGTAATAAAAAAAACCCTAATGAGGATTTCAGCTATGAGATATGGATATGCCCGATTAGGAGTTTAATGAGGCGTCCGAGGGAGCAGAAGATTCAAAGATGGTAAAAAAAAAAAAAGGAAAGAAAAAAAAGAAAAAAAGGAAAATAGAGGAAAAAAAGAAAAGGAAAAAGAACAAATAATTTAAATTCGAAAATAGTATTTAAAATTTTAAAAAATATTCACACCAACGTTGGTTGCCGGATCGTGCCATGTAAGACGGTTGGCGTTCATGTCAGCGATTTTTAGCTTAAATTGGCTGGATGTACTGAATTAATACTAATGTGAAAATTTTTAGGACTGAATTAGTTCAATTGAAAGTTTTAGAACTGAATTAGTATCAATGCAATAAGTTTAGGACATTTTCGGTACTTTTCTCGTCTCCTCCCCCATCGATCAAATTTTACATTTTCGTGATCAAATTCCATGTGCGGCTTCTAATTTGGCTTTCATGTAAGTGGGGTGTTAAAATATTGTTTTACATCGTTTGACAACGGGTTCTATATACTCTTTATATTCATGTGGTTTCGCTCCACCTATCAACTCAAGTGTTTGGGTGGAACTTTCTAACATTAGTAAAGATATAAACATTATGTTATGTTATGTTATGTTATGTTACACGATAACATGTGAAAGTGGAGGCTGGCCAAAAAGAAATCATTTATTTCACGGGCCAAAAGCATCGGTGTAGATGTTGCTGGTTATATCTACCTCTAAATGAGGGGAGAATAGTTCTGTCGATAAATTCACTGCGAATAACATGTGGGAATCTGTGTTTTGTCCGTACGAACACGATACAAGGAAGATAAGAGAGTGGACTTAATAATTGAAGGCTCGATTCTGTAATAACATGCGTTGTTGACAGGGTCGGTGCTTGATTTTCTAACGAGCATTTGCTCCTTTTGCCTTAGTCATAGGTTGGTATAGCCGTAAGGTATAGCCTTGGACGGGTGTTTATTTGGGAGTAGCCGTGCTGGATTGGATAATTTGGATGGGACCCCAATAACTTAGGGAAGCGGTAGGGTTGTAATAGGTTTATCTCATCTCGATGGGACGACACAAATTAAAAAAGAGTCATTATAACATACGCCATCAGTAATGGTCGATGGTCGGCAACCACGCTTAGGCGATTGATGTGACCACTAGTAGTGGTTACCAATGTCTTTTTTCTTTTTCGAGTTATTTATCCAATTTTGTTTGAATTATCATCTGTTCTATACTTGGTCCAAAAAAAATGTACATGCACAGTAGGCTAGGATTCTACTTATTTGCTCTTATTCTGTTGTTTTGCTAAACAAAAGATAGAGCATGGGTGTTTTTATCGTATCGTATCGTATCGTATCATATCTAGCTTTATTTCTTAACAATTAGGAGCAATCGAAAAGTAAGTGTTATTGAGGAATAGCAACTCCATTCCCAATCTTAACATTTCCCTGTTGGCAATAAACTTAGTTCGCTTCACAGGGAATGCCATAGCATTTGGAATCCTTAAAGCATAGAAAAACACATAAACGTTGATTGAAAGAATTTTTGAGAGCAAAGATAGACTTATGAGGGCCGGTTCCCTCCCCAACTGGTTGAGCCTCAGTGTTGCTTTTAATAAATGATGGAATTTCGCATGAAATTTGTTTATTTTTCTCTCCTTATCAAGGTAAGATTTTTAACAACATCCTTTTTTCATTCTTGCTCCCTGATCTAGATTTTTGCTTTTGCCATTGGTTGAAACCCATCAAGTAAAAATAAAGAAATATTGAACTCGAGACCTCTAACTCTAATAATATGATAAAATCAAGTGCTACAACCTATGAGTGCTAATCTTAACGGTTGTGAGCCTAGAGCTGCAACTTCTAGTAGCTGCTTCTAGTTCTAGGGAGTTGTCCACTAAACTTTCAAGGTATTTGGATGACAAAATATGTGGTGTCAAGCGCACACCCCTACATCTACTGAGTGTGTCTCGAGATTTGGCTATTGACCTCAATGAGGATTTCAGCTATGAGATATGGATATGCCCGATTAGGAGTTTAATGAGGCGTCCGAGGGAGCAGAAGATGGAAATCAAAGATGTGGTAGGTGCTTGTCAGAGATGCGCCACTTGGTTGGGCGCTTAGGTGAGTAGTCGGGCCATAGGCCAAGTGACCGGGTGCTCGGGGAAAAGTGGCCAAGCGCCCGACCTGGAGCCTGGAAATGCACCGGACCTGAGGCTAGGCCCCAGGGAGATGCCGCCAACTCGATATATATATATAAAACTCCAGTTTTAAGGACTATTTTGATGGTTGTCATGGAACATTACACATCCCAGTCTCTTAAGTGTGTTTCTAAGGTTTCTCTTTGAGAGTTTCGTGAGGCAAACAGTTGAGAATTGACCGAAACACTAACGATTGATTGGTTGTAATCATATTGGGGCTTTGGTGTGAGAGAGCTTTTGATTTAAACTTGTCCTCTCCATTGTTCATGGTGGATTCATCGCCGCTTTCTTTCTCGTGGATTAGGTATCAAAATTCATACTGAAACTATGTAATTTCTGATGTATTATTTTTTCCGTTTGTTAGTTATTTTTCGTTTATCTGGCGAATGTAGTCTGAGTGCACGGTCCTTTCTCGCAACAACATCTGACTTAACCATACCTCTTTAACACGTAATGGTAACAAATACCCCAACAAATTCTTCATCCCGCAGATGTTACAACTTACAAGGACAAAAACAGGGGAAGAAAAAAATGAAGGAATGAAACGATAAAGAAATATCCAAACTATGTCAAGAATGGAGAACTGATACACGTCCATATAGACGTGGCAGCGGACCACCTGAGAAGACTGTCCGGTGCATGAAAGAACCTTGATGATGTCGTCGCATGATGTACCTTCATGTCGTGAAATGGCATAAAATATTCCGGACATTTCCATCTTTGCTCGCCTTTTCCGTGTCCACGTTAGACTCGACTACCTGTCTTGCAATGTTTGGGGAACAAAAAGATGCAGGATTATAATGTGGTCTGGCATTGTGTAAAAGATGAAGTTACGTGACAACCCTAGGGTGGTTCGATATCATGGGCTCGATGCACAAATCGGTATCTCTTTTGTTTCCCAATCTTCATATGATTACAGTTTGCTTGTGAGTTCGGTCATGGAAGCGAGTAGGAGCTTCGAGTTTTCGCTTCTTTTATTCCTCTATAGTGTTCTCCAGCAAAAAAAAAGAAAAGAAAAGAAAAGAAAAGAAAAGAAAGAAAGAAAGCTAGCTCTCGCCAAACGCCAAAATTGCGTAAGCTCTTATCCATGGCACATATCTCTCTCGATTATAGCAAAGACCCAGCATTCGGAATCACTTTCTCGTGGAAAACGAGAGGTGCTATTGAGCTGATAAGCACCTGAGTGGGTGGGGGAGTTTCCTACTATCGAAGTCGCATGTCTGCTTTTTGTCGTCTAAGGGTGGCACGAACGACAAAACAATGAATAAACAGAAAACAAATCTGAGTGCTGTTTTTGTGTGGGGGCTCTTCACTAACGTGTCAAATTCACTAATCCTTTTGGCAAGCCCATTACGAGAGAATAGATTAGGAAATCTATGAAAATGATGGCATCTTATGAATCTTCTTCTTGTTGGGCACGAGCAAGAACACCACTATTGTACAGCATGGTAAGAAGCACTGAGAGGGAAGATGGGTTGATCTCGCACTCCACATTGTCAGGTTCGTTTAGGTCGAACAGCGACTCTTGATTTTTTGCCGCTTTTGACACACTCCCAAGTCGTAGCGATTGTTTTCAGTGGAAGCTACGATGCGTAACGTGACAAACCATCGGGTGTTTATAATCAGGACGATGAGAGAAATACAATTCTGGGCAAGACACTGCCTTGCTAATGTTGACAGCTCATGCCAAAACAAAATCCACTGTCCCTTGTCCAAACGCTTGTCGAAACTCTAATGGTTATTTATGTCTCCATTGTGTCGGGCACTTAAAACAAAAGAGAGGAAAAGGAAAAGGAAAAGGTATTAGCTCATACTTTCCTCCCACAACTTTAACCAACCTCGAGATTCAATTTTGCATCTCTCCCTTTTTTTTCGTCCCTTGGAGAATGACGTATGACTTGACATTCATTTGAATTTAGGATAAAGATCTACTCTAGTTAACCGAAATCTCCTTAGGTTTAAGAGAAATGACTCATATCACGGTTGACGTCAGAGAGAGAGAGAGAGAGAGAGAGAGAGAGAGAGAGAGAGAGAGGAGCTATTGAGAGGGAGGGGCCGCCGGCGATGAATATAAAGGTGTAACAACGATATCTAGAGTCATATTGAGGATAAACAATATTCTCACTATCAGAATTTCCCTTTTTAGAGCCACATATACTAAACTATGAGGTGACTATTCATTTGAAGGTGGTCACAGTCATTTTGACATGGAAAGTGAAAATTTCCAATGTAAAGCTTCTTGAATAGTCGGGGTGAGGATAAAGATCAATATCGACCTTTATTGACCTTTATTGAATGCGAATATCTGATTGAGAATACTAGATTCGGCTTTTTTTTTAATGTAATGCCCATTGCTTTATAAAGAGACTATGTTTTCCTTTTTGTGGTTTCCGAACTGGTCATAAAGTTGGAAACCATGTGCTAAGAGTAAGCTTTCTACGAAATTGTCTTCAATGACGAGGGAAAAGGGAGAAAAAGTTGTTTAAGACGATGGTCAATTCTGTTCTAAACTTTTTAATTTTGCTACTTTAGTTTTAAATTTCTTGACGATATACCAATGTACAAACATCTGTTGTTGCACATGTATGGGATTTTTCATGTTAAAGTCGGTAGTTTAATTTTTTATGGTATGAAAATGCCAATATGTTAACCATCAGAAAAAACAAGTTTGAGATGTAAATCATCCCTTCGTTAGAAGACCCCAGGAGCAAAACAAATCACGACGCGTGAGCTTCTGTAAGCTCAAGGTAAATGAATGAAGCGAAATGTCATTCTAAAAATGGTATTAGCAGAGGAATCAAGGTGAGCCAATAGCATGAGACTGTAGGGAAAACATGTGTGCGGGGAAAAGGAGTCGAGGAGGAGAAAGGAGATAGAAAGCAAGCACCATCGCTCGTGAGCTGCAACGTGTATCAATTCACATCATCCTTTTGATTAGATGTCCCTTAAAGGAAAAAGCTGGACACTTGGCGCTTTGTGCGTCAAGAACCCAATTTCTATTTGGTGACTCACAACGAAAGAGGCAAAGGAAAAAAAGCAGAGACCCACCAAAGAGAAAAGGCTGTTTAGATATTCCCACTTAGAATTTGAAGGGAGCGTCCTGTCATATTTTACAGCAATTTTGACTTCATAAGATTGCCCATCGTGTAATTTCGATCGATCTTCGAAGTTGGTGGGATTTTTTTAATATTTTTTTGGAGATTTTTATTTGGTACGCTGCAAATTTATTTTATTATATTTCACGGATAGTATGATTAAAATGATGTACGTGCATATATTTAAGAGGAGAAAAAAATTAAATCACATTCCGTGTATTTAAAAGAACTTTTACAAATGGTGAATACGATCAGAGTTCATTGTTTTTCATTTGTGAAGCTGAGGATAATTAAATCATTCTCATTGAATTAGTGAGTTATAAAATCATTACATAGTGATTATTTGTTCTTTTCGTTGGGAATTTATCTAAGAGAATGTTTATTAAGAGCACAGGCAAATGCAAAAAAATTTCGATCTTATGAAATGAAAGATCGATGCTATGCCTCTTAAGATACAACAAGTTCCTAGACTCCTAGTTTATATCCCAAAAAAAAAAAAACAATATTTAATTTTTGTTTCTTTGTTATAATGGTATGAAGAAGTCCCAAAAGATAATTCCGATTTTCTTTAATTCATCGAATTCTGCTATGATTCTCTCCTTCGTACAGTGCCGATTCTTTTAGGACAATCTTTGCGTCGGGCAATCCAATGGTTTTTCCCATTAAAACTGCCTCTTGCCAAAAAATTCAAGATGCCTCGTCCTACAAAATGCAAAAGAAAAGGAGCATAAAAATAGAAAGTCATGCAATCGGTGCACTTGATGGAGTCAAAAAAAACATAGAATAATGGCACGGATTTGACCTGGTGCTTGTCACCAAATCTCTCTCATTGCTACGTCTCTCCGCGCGACCAATGCAGCCTTTGCTGACTAGAATGAGCCAGCATCAGATGAACCAAAAGCACTAATTTGAAAACCAGCTTTGCGCACATTCATTTTTCTATAAGCAATTCGTGAACGGACGTAACTCCATGCAATAGGGAGAGAGAACGCGAGTGTCCCACCCGAAAAACCGAAAGAAGAAGTGAGAAAGAAAAGTCAAAAGCTGAGTGGCTTTGAATCGATGGTGACACCACCGCCTTCGACAGGAAACGGCGACACAGTCTCTCCCCCATTATCTCTTCCATGGAATCGGAACTCGACACATGAAAAAGAATGAATAAATTATCAAAAGAAAAGGAGAAAAAAGAAGAGGAAAGAATGAAGAACCAAGCACTTCAAGAAGATACCCTTTGCCTTCTGTCAAACAGAGAGAGAGAGAGATGGGCCAGCTCAGAGCTTTGTTTCAGTCCCAACAATTTGAATATGACTGCCATCATAGCGTTCATTGCCTTTTCATTCCATTAAGTTTGGTCTATCTTAAAATATTTCAGAACTATGTACAGAATATATGTACGAGTTACTGGGAGTGATACTTTGAGATGGTTTATGACGCTTATATGGAAACCATAGTTGATTATTTAAGTCATCGAATTCATATAAATATCTAATCGGAATTTGTAACACCGCTTTGCAAGCAAGTTGTCAACACCGATCTTCGAAATTCCAATGTATTATATATATATATATATATATTCTCCATGTGCCCCACTGTTTAGGTATTTATGCTCAAGTACATCGTTTATTCTTTTTGCATATGTTATCTTCGGGTGCCCAGCGTCTCCCTCCACCAACCTGCAACATGTAACTCAAGCTGGATCTTGTTAACGTGACTCTTTTGCGCCTTCCTTTTCGTTTTTCCGTCCTATTTCTGTTTGCAAAGACGTTACAAGAAAATGACTACATGCAGTATCGAGTAGATTTCTCGCATCGTCATCATAAAAAGTTCATAAACAGACCGATGCCGTTCCGGTGTAGTTGTTCCGTGCTGGTAAAGTGCTTTAACTCCACGCTTGATCACATGTTTTAAAGCTAAGAACCTTAAAAACCGGATGGGGTGACGTACTGAAAACTGCTACAAGGTGTTGCGGTTCTGGAAGCGATGCAATTATAAGAGTGACAACACTCCCTTTTTACGGTTGAAACTTTTGCGGGAAAATTGTGTCCACAGCACTTGTAGAAGATTTGAGTAGAGAAACCTCTGTTTTGTTCATTGAAATTCACCATCCTTGTGATCTAATAATCTTCATATATTGAAGTCGTGCTCCGTTCTCGTCTGTCGATGGCCCTAATTACAAGACCAAAGTCCAATCTTGTTGATTCAATCCTCCTCAACTCGGCAAATTCCGAAGGGCTTCTAGAGCAATTATAAAAAGGAGACACCGGTTAAGCACCCATTTAAGGAAAATCTGCAATTTCACGTGGTGTATCTTTTTCCTTTCGTGTAATCAATGTATCAAAAATTGAAATATTTTCTTATTAAGTATGGTTATCAAGTGCCCCAAAGAACTCGTTATTACAACCCGATTTACAATTGGATTATTAGTTTGAGAGCATTAGAGTAGTTGAAAAAATAATCTAACCAGCAGACTGGTCAAGGTTATGAGTAGGATCTGCTTTTTGGGAAATCCACTATGTCTGTTTTTTTTTTCTAGGTTTGTGGTATGGTTCTGATTTGAGTCATCATTTTCTTGTCACTTCGCATTCTCTGATATTATCTTCTATTGTCCGAAGGCTTATAAGTTCAAGATTTATTGTTTCATGCACCAATTCTACTTACAATATTTTTTTTTTGTAATTTTCAAATTTCATATATATATTTCAAAATGGAACTTCCAATCATATATAATTCTCTCAGTACATTTTTGAAAATCAATTCTTTTATTCATTTATGATTCTCAAAAGAAAAGTTATGACTTCAGTTTGATGTTATACGAATGGATTCTGCAATAAAGTTACTGTAGGTGTGAACATATATATATGTTCTGCAAATTGAATTGTTTGATATTAAATGAAAGTCAGACCACTTGCAATTTTTTTATTGGTACATGTTCAAGACTCTATTGACTATTGAGCTTCTAATTCCCCTTTAGAATTAGGATAACAATCGACCTAAATACTTGATCCCTCATTAGTCATTGCAGGGGCCGACACTTGGACAGTTGGACTCAATAATCAAGTCACTGATTGATGCTTTGTGATGGCATAGATACTGCATGTTCGATAAATTAATGCAAAAGAGTGTTGAAGAAAAAGCTTCTTAATATGTACATACTAGCAAGATGCCGGTGCATTGAACGGGATTAAAGTTATGTGTCGTATTATTCTAAGTATTGGTGTCAGACATGAATCTCTGTAAGAGTAATAATATGTAGAAAACTGTAACAAAATAAATATCCACATCAATCAAATTTTTTGCTAGAGTTCACGTGAAGTTTGTTGAAAATGGATACGAATTTCACAATGTAGGTATGTCCTCCCATGAAAGGAAAAAATAAGACAAAAAATTGCAATGTATATTGAATCATATTATAAAAACATATAATATTTCGAAAACGTGAGATACTATGAGTAAAAAAAAAAAAAGAACGTGAAAGCCTAAAGCAAGAATGTTAAATTCTCCCTCTTGAAATTTCCTTAATTTGTCTGAAATCCTTACCTTTGTGCCATCGATTTGGTGTGGAAATTGCTAGCAAGTCATTTGCTTACGGAACCTTCTTGGGAGTTGAATGATTTCTTCTCTCTTATCTATATGCATTGTTGGGAGCGCATAACAGAAATCCAATACCTTCATTTGAGAGATTGCCAAGAAGGAGGTTAAGTTGGACCCACATTTACTCAAAAGTTTAAATTAATGAGTTATGAACCAATTAGTATGTATATTAACTGCTCTACACTATATTAATTTTTTGATGCAGGATTTTTCTAATGTAATTCATACGTGCATCCTAACAATCTCTCCCTCATGTGTGAACTCGTTAGTAGGTCTGCTCTCCTTTAATCCAAGTATCCTTTTGCATCATGATATCTCAGCATAAATTTCCATCAACCAACTTCATCCCTGGTCTCTTTCTCCATAGTGAACCATGAAATTTGCCATTGGACTTGAGGTGCTACACCATAATGCCACCACTCGGAAACCGCATTGATCACCGGATTCATTCCTTGAGATATTCATCAAATATCGAAACTAATTGGGGCCCACCAATCTACTATTGACTCTGATACCATTTGTAGAGAGTGTGTCACGAAAGCCTAATACTTTCACTTGGGGAGACTGCCAAGAGGGAGCCCGAGTCCAAGTCAATCTACAAATCCAAGTGGACTTACCTTCACTCAAAAGCATAAGTTAATGAATTGTGGGGCCAACTAGGATTATATTAACTATTTCACATTGCACAATTCTCCAATGTGGGACTTCTCTAATACAACTCACACGTGCATCTAACAATGTACTTCTCTACTTATAGAAATTTAGGTGATTTCTTCAAAATTATTTTTCAATTTCATATATTTCAAATTTTTTTACGGAATCTTGTGGTAACCATTTGATGTATTTTCTTTTATTTGTTAAGAGTTGATGGATATATCATCCATGACAACGTATCACATTATTGGATAAATAGTATACACATAAGAATTTAAATAAGATATAGCGTGTGAGGTTTGTGGCACCATTGCAACAATTTTATAAGCTTAAGCTAGTATATGAACGAATTGTTTAATATTTTAAAACTCTAATACTCTCTCTCATGTGTAAGCTAGATTTTGAGGAGGCAAATAAAGGGTCTGGAAAAATTTGAACTCATGATCTCCTATTTTGATAGTGGTCTCACAAATTCTTAAATGAATGCATAGCATATGAACATGTATTTTAATATTTAAAAACTCTAATACTCTCTCTCATGTGTAGGTTAGACTTTGAGAAGGCAAATAAATGGTCCGGAAATATTTAAACTCAGGACTTTTACTTTGATAGTAGTCTTACTAAAATCTCACATGAGGAATAGATATGATTTGAAGTAGTTGATATATCTTAGTTGGCTTTTCTGTTACGTGCTCCCAACACAATGTACACGATTCACCAAGATGTATTAAAAGTAGGGTAAAAGCCACCAAAATCCCTAAACTATGCCCACTATGACACATTTATGACACAGAAAATTTTAAATTTGTTTCTGTGAGACACATTTACCCTCTGTCAAAGTTTTGTCATTGAAAACCGTTAAAAATCTACTTACATGGACTCCAGAAAGTAAACCGTGTTGACAAGGCACTCACATGGCTCAAGTGAAATAAAAACAATATCGTTTTGGCTAAAAAATTATCTATCGGAACTTTGCGAAGGGTAAATGTGTCATATAGGTATAGATTTGGGGTTTTTTATGTCACAAGATTAAATTTAGGGTAAATGTGTCACAGTTGGCATAAATTGAGGTTTTTGATATCATGAAAAAAGTATCATAATTGACATAATTTGACGTTTTTTATGTTATAAAAAAAAGTTCAGGATGGCCATAATTTGAGTTTTTTGTGGCTTTTTTCCTTAAAAGTATTATGCAATGGACAAAATTTGGAACCGAGAACAATTGTTTGGATAACTTATTCACTGCAAATTTCTCTCCTTGTGTAATTTTATGGAAAGAGACTATAAAGTCATTATAATTGACGTTTTTTGTTTGGGGGTTGATTTGAGTTTTGTCACAGTGGTAGAAGCTCAAAGGCTTTATATAGAGTCATGACCCCAACCCATATTTCTGCTTCTCGTGCCTTCCTTCACTTTTCAATCTCACATCACCCACTTCTTGCATGTGACTCTCTCTCTCTCTCTCTCTCTCTCTCTCTCTCATAGCTTCAAAGCCATTCAGAACAATTGTGTGTTTTTTTCCTTCTTTGAAGTTCTTCGACTCCACCATTCTCTTTCTCTTCTACTTCTTCTTCATTTGCCTGAAATGATGCAAATGCCTCCTCAGCAAGAAACCAACATCGCGGCCGTCGTCATCCCGAGCCGCAATGAAAACGACGTCTCGGTCCATGCCGAGCCTGCCTTCCCCTCGAGCAATGTAAGCCCATCCCCGCGTGCCTTGCCCCCTGATGCCGACGAACCTCCCACTCCGGTCAAATTCTCGTTCCTCCGCCGGTCACTATATCCCGTCACTCTCAAGGTAACTCTCTCTGTGAATGGTTGCACTCAATGATCATGTACTCTCGAAAGTTTTGCAACCAAAATCGAGAGAAACGATAAAGAAAATATATTTGGCCTCGTAAACGTCTTTGCAGTTTGAAGACGTTGGCTACAACATCAAGCTTCAGACCAACAGGAGCAACTGTTGCGCCAGGAACGAGCCCAAACTGACCCGGAGCGTCCTGAATGGTGTCACTGGCATAGCCCGGCCAGGGGAGCTGCTCGCGATGCTTGGGCCCTCTGGTAGTGGCAAGACCACCCTCCTGACAGCTCTTGCTGGCCGGCTGCCTGGGAAGGTCACCGGCGCCATAACCTACAACGGGCACCCATTCTCGAGCTCGGTCAAGCGCAAGATCGGCTTTGTCACACAGGATGACGTTTTGTATCCCCACTTGACCGTCCTCGAGACGCTGACCTATGCCGCCCTGCTGAGGCTGCCCAAAGAGCTCACCCGCCAAGAGAAGGCCGAGCAGGCTGAGATGATCATAGCGGAGTTGGGCCTGGCCAGGTGCCGGACCAATGTCGTGGGCGGGCCGCTGGTCCGTGGCGTGTCAGGTGGCGAGCGCAAGCGGGTCAGCATCGGGCTCGAGCTGCTGGTGAACCCCAGCCTCCTGCTTCTGGACGAGCCCACCTCGGGCCTCGACTCGACCACGGCCCAGCGGATTGTGGCCCAGCTGCGGGCGCTGGCCCGGGGCGGACGGACCGTGGTGACCACCATCCACCAGCCTTCGAGCAGGTTGTACCGAATGTTTGACAAGGTGATCGTGCTGACGGAAGGGTGCCCGATCTACAGTGGCAGCGCTGGCCGGGTCATGGAGTACTTTGGGTTGCTTGGGTACTCGCCTGGGTTCGACTTCGTCAATCCAGCCGATTTCCTGCTTGATCTTGCTAATGGTATGTGTTTGTGTCCTTTTTTGTCGAAGATGTCATTTACTGTTGCATTGCGTGTGGATGTCTTTAGGGGATAATCGTGCATGTTAGGTTTTTTTCCTATCTAAAAATACAAGCTTTTAGAAAACTTAAAAGAGGTATGATTTGGGGATGAACGAGTGTAATATTCTTGCTGGCTTCTTTCATACTTCATTGATGTTTTATTTAGTTAATGTCCTCTTTTTTTTTTTCTTTCTATTTTAATTACTTAATATAAGGAGGAACAGTGTCTCAAACCCAAATATAGTGCAGGTGAAAAGTAGCCTTCATAAACCTGGAGGGCGCTTCTCGTGTCTATACTATCATGTTTCTTGCGTACCCTCAATAGTGTATTAGAATGTTGTTTTCTTCTTCGGTCACATTGTTAGACTTAACTATAAACCTGGAGGATGCCTTCAAGTAAAAAGCAAAACTTAAGCATGATTATTTGTCAAGGTCACATAGCAGATATCAAGAAATCAAATGAGCGAAAGCATAAGCATTACTAATGTAGAAAAAGTTCTAGTTTTGCCCACCCGCAGCATATGGAGCCTTAAAAAGTGCAATTGCTCGGTCCGGTGTTATTATCTCAAGCATGTTGAGTATTAGTTTAGACAGTAAAGCCGGATGAATTGCTTGAGATGATCGACTTTTGAGTCCTTACCGATCAAGCATTTACCTCCATCAGAAAAAGGCCGCGATTAAGATGGACTGAACAAGCAATAGCAAACATATCTAAATGCTTCTGCAGTGGAGGGCATCTGATTGTTGCACATAATTTTTTCCTTGAAATAGAACCATACTTGTTTGACTTGTCTCGAGCCAGACAGTGCGAGTTTCTGATAAGGTGCAGAAATTATGTAGCTTTTCACTGAATTAGACTTTTATTTTACTGCAAATTATATCCTGCAACCCAATTGACTTAACTGTCTACATTGATATGTGATGGAACAATGTATGTGGTTTTTGTTGTGCTTTTATTATCTGATTGTCATCTAGATTTAGGCATAGAATAATAATAAGCTGAGCTGGTCAACCATATGTTCTACTAGCTTTTTGGCACTCTGAAAGGTTACTTGGCTCCTTTTTAGATGTTGTTAAGCCTTCGAGCAATGAATTTGTTTCACAAATGTAGGTATTAAGCCGGATTTGAGGCATGATGATCAGCAGGAGTTTCACAGCAAATTGGAGTATCCTGACGAGCAGAACTCCATCAAACAGTCTCTCATATCATCATACAAAAAGAACTTGTATCCTGCATTGAATGCAGAAATTCACCAACATTCTCGAGACCAAGATACACATCCATCAAGGAAAACGTCATCTCTCAGAAGTAAGTCACATCACTGATACAATAGATGATCTGTTTATCTGGAAAAAACTGAGGAAATATGAAGCAGCCTAATGAAACCAGTAGAACTCAATTATTCTGCTTTGCAACACAGGGAATGAGGGCTTCTGGACGACATCCTGGTGGGAGCAATTCATGGTGCTGCTCAGTCGAGGTTTACAGGAAAGGAAGCACGAGTCTTATTCGGGTTTAAGGATCTTCCAGGTCATGTCGGTCTCCGTTCTCTCAGGTCTGCTTTGGTGGAAATCTAACACTTCACATATACAGGATCAGGTAGTTCTCCGTCTTGCAAGATCATTCTCTTTTAGGACTTTCAAGGAGTGACTTCTCATTGCTACTAGGATGCTCTTCCTGTGTCATCATGACCGGATTTTATGACAGATTGTGTACCGTCTAATTTCTAAAGAGCAGTTGGTCATTAGATTTCCAATCTTGCAGTATGAAAATTAGAATATTGTCGAATTGATCAGAGTGAATCTCTCCCCTAAAGTGAAAATGTAGGGTTGCTTTAGTTGTAGCTAGTTAAGATTTTCTTTCTAAACTTTGAAAGCCCTGTTACTGATCCTTAATCTTGGTTTGTTAATGAACAGGTTGGGCTACTCTTCTTTTTCTCCATCTTTTGGGGATTCTTTCCTCTATTCAACGCGATCTTCGCATTCCCTCTAGAGCGGCCCATACTCATAAAGGAGCGGTCATCGGGCATGTACCGTCTCTCGTCCTACTATTTTGCTCGGATCGCTGGAGATCTCCCAATGGAGCTCGTGCTTCCCACTATCTTTGTGACGGTCACCTACTGGATGGGCGGCCTCAAGCCATCGCTAGGGACCTTTGTGCTGACGCTCTTGATAATCCTCTTCAACGTGCTCGTGTCGCAGGGCCTCGGGTTGGCTCTCGGGGCGATCCTAATGGACGCGAAGCAAGGCACGACACTGGCTTCAGTCACGATGCTCGTATTCTTACTTGTGGGCGGGTACTACATACAGCACATGCCGAGCTTTATCGCCTGGTTGAAGTACGTTTCTTTCAGCCATTACTGCTATGAGCTGCTTGTGGGAGTGCAGTACTCCGTGAACGAAGTGTATGATTGTGGAGCTGGGAGGCTATGCAGAGTCATGGATTTTCCGGCGATTAGTTGCTTGGGGCTTCATCATTTGTTGTGGGACGTGGCAGCTTTGACGGTGATGTTGGTGGGCTATCGGCTTTTGGCCTATATAGCACTGAGGGTTAGTCAACCACACTAACCGGGCGGTAACAGAGGATTATTGTTTTACAGGTGTATTTGTTAATTAAGCTACAGGATTATTGATAAAGATCATATTAGATCTGACGATCGAAGGTGATAGACCGATATTGACCGTCTTATGATTGAAGTTGCCATAGGTTGAATATGATAACTGTAAATTTGATTATAAGGGTTTGAAGCATGTATCATTCTCTAAACGTTTGAGTTCTCTGTTTTTGCTATTTTACAACCATGATGATTGATTCGCAACTGATTCAATCCTAGTCCCGTATCCACGTCGCATGGGTGAGGGAGATAGATTGATTTTGCATAAAAAAATCATCTCAAGATATCCATTTTGGAAAAGGTTCAAACTCAAGACTGTGTAGGATGTTGCCCCCCTTAGGATCATTTCCAAAGCCAGATATTGACTGTTGTTACTTTAGGTGGGTGCAGAGAGATCACATGGGCTCAGGGGACTCGCTTGGCCCCAGTCGACCTCAATACAGTGTCATCATTTTATTCCTGAGTGTAATCTGTAATGCAATGGTTCATGTATCACATGTGCAGTTTTGCTCGAATAAGCATCTGAATGATGCTCAAGCAAAGCATCTGATGCAACCCTGAGCCTACAGATAACAAGTGCTCCTTCACTGAGCAACCAATGGTTTTGGTAAACGCCATGGTCTTTGTTGCAGATCGTCCATCTACATGTCTACTTCGAATTTGTTATCTGTGAAACATTTACTTAATAGATAATATTTGGATTGGATTCTCTTAACAATGAACATGGTATGGGGGAAAGTTTTTCTTTCTTCGCATTGAGATGTTCTTGATGTGATTTTTCTTATCGATTTTCTTTCCATCCTACTTGCTAGTAATTCTTATCTCACCTTATTTTCTAGTTTGCACGAGAAAGAGGACAACGTTGTTGTATTTTCCTCCAAGGGCGATGTTCACATTGATTCCGACAAGGTAGTCACCTCCAAGTAGTATCTCAACAGTTGGTAGCTTTTGGGCTACATTCCGCTCCATTCGAGGACAATATATACAATTTGAGCTTCAAAATCAATCCATATCGGTGACACCTACCGGTAATTTATAGCTTGCCACTCATCACCCAGTTCAACCCCGTTGCTCCAAAAGGGGAATAGTACATAATATTCCTGATTTCCAGAATGGGCCGGACTCTGAGTTCATTTCACATGGATGCTCACTTTGCGTATTGTTTTGTTATGCTCTGTCTTCTCTTTACATTATATCGGCAGATACTCTCAGAAACTAGTTTTGAGGGGAAAAAAATCTTTACAGTATCGATTCATAATAGATTTAGATGTTGAAGTATATGCATTCGGCACTAAAATATGCATTTGTTGCGTAAGATCATCAGGGAGTGATTGTAGCAAAGCATCCGATGCTATAGCCAAATTATGCTGTCGAGATTGGTTATTCCTATTCCCTTAAAAGTTCGACATTCTGTTGGTGATTTGCAATGATTCTAATTCCACTTCTTGATGGCTGCCTATTCTACTGTTGTCAAAGTAAGTGTATATAAAGGAGGTTATGTGCCTCCGCTTGGCAACAAGAGAAGCATTAACAAAAGAAAACTGCGTAGTTCAGTGCCAGTAGTTTCGAAGACGATGGCATCAGTGAAGGCTGAGAAAACAGTGGGCACTCAACTTTTCGGGCAGGTAAAGAAGGAGCCGGCCAAGGTAGATGGACCGTCGAAGAGCTCTTCCAAGAGCTCTTCCAAGTCATCGGGTTCGAAGAAGGCTTCACCAAAGCCTCAAGAACCAAAGAAGAAGGTACTTCGAGTGTTAAAATTCTTTTGATAGTCCTTTTTCACTGTCCAAGAACAAGAGTTTCTCTGACGGCTATATTTAACAGTATGTTGTTTCGATTGTGGTATACAGGGGAAAGGAGGAAAAGCAGCAGCGAAGCACTGATCCTTTTGCAAGAACACTTTGAAGAATTAAGTTGATGTTTTTGCTTTTTATGTTGCGTGAACCACATGTTGTGACGGCGTGATCAGTGGTTTTCTGTGTTTCATATTGTGATATGGCTTGTTGGAAATAACAATTGAACTCGACAACTTATTAGTATGCAACGAGCCATTATCTTTCTGCAGTAGCTAGCGTACCCTTTCAGTAGAAATTCGGCAGGAACATCTACTAGTGACTAAACCATCAATCCATACCCTTAATGGAATGAGCAGGATTCTGGGTTCCAACAGGAGGTGTTCACTGACGAATGTCAAAGGATTGTAATAAACAGCAACTGTGATGGCTCTCTGGACCTACAATTGAACCGCAAACCGCAACGAAGAAAAGTTTCGTGCAAGTTTCACTTGGAGGCAGAAGCAGAGAAACCCATGATCTATATTTTTCTGTGGATTTGCTTCACGAGAAAAGAAAGTAGAGAAAAAATCAATCTCAGTAATGTGAATAAGGAAACTACTCAACGAGCTTCTACCTCTTCTGTTGAAAGAAGCAAAGCTTTTTGACAAAGACGTTGTTCTCCTTGCAATTGGAATACATAGAGGACTTAGAAGGCATTGGGTTGAAGACAATCCATCAAGCACATCGATTGCGATGTAGAGCGCCGAGTCCAAATTTGCTTTCTCGTTCGAAAGCCAAGACAAAAGGAAAGGCCACAGATATAAAAGATTATTATACTTTTTGTCCGTATAATACGAGTTCTTCCTACAGAATAGAGTGCCCGATCCTACCCAAATTCGAAGGGGCCATAAACCAAAATCGTGTTGTTATTTAAGCCACGCTCCCTTCTATCTACTAAGCATGTACAAATCTTCGTTGAGAATATATGTTATTCAGGCAGATGAAGAAAACCCTGATGAACTAATTCTCCAAGATTTTTCTGTGCAAATACAGAAGATTAGTACATGTAAAATGAGGAGCAGCAATTATTGCACCGATGAGTAAACTGTCCGAGTCTGCCTTCAGAACGGCTTGCTGACGGCGGCTTCTCACGGCGAATGACTAGGAACAGTCACACTTGAAAGTGTGACTTGTGAAGGTTCCAAGTCAACGGACCAACCTTTTGCGCTGGCTTATTTTGACCATTCTTGTCTGGCCTTCCATTTCATGTCTAACCACATGGATCATCCAACAATCATCATTGTCAATTCATAAATACTCGAGTCCCCTTTGAGTTCTCGAGCAAATCACGGTCCATTCATGGCCAATTACACTTCTTTCCATATTCGTCTTCTTCTCCTCGTCCTGCTTTTTTCTTGTCAAGAAATTCAGAAGAGATGTGCGTGGGGAAGCCAAATGGTGGTGAATCATGAACAGCATGACAATTATATTGTCGAAATGAAGTCGCTGATGCCGGAAACTACTTGCAAAGGTGTCCTTTTCTATGTTTGTTACTCTGGGTCATGTTTCGACGTTACTAACTGCATATTATTGAATGATGATGATAGACATGGTCTCCAGATTCAACACGCTATAAGTATAATTGATATAATGATTTGGATTGATTGCAGATCAAGCAAAGGGACGCGGATTGACACTGGCACACAGGCAGGGGCCCTGTTCGCCGTTGGCCGCGAACCATCAATCCCACAATTCTAGGATCATTTTTCTCCGAGACCAAGCGCGGGTCCATTCCATGAACATCCTAGGACAATCTTGACTGCTGACCGCTAGGAATCAAGGTGAAAACGCCTGGCTGCTGATTCATGGTGCTCCCGGAGTGGGCTAGTTCGTGGTCACAATTGGCCTTGGGATCCCGAAAGTCGACCTGACCCTAATCTTCGACATGGGCAGCGACACTACATGGACCCAATGTAAACCTTGTCCTAGTTGCTATCCTCAGCAAGACCCATTGTTTGAGCCATCCAAGTCTACTACGTCCTCAAACCCACCATGCTCCGCATCAAAATGCACCTACTCGATCGACTATGCAGACGGATCATATTCCGATGGTTACTACGTCCGAGATCTGCTCACCCTCACTCTGGAGTACAAGTTCCAGAATTTCATATTCGGTTGCGGGCAAAATAATAGCCATGATTTTGGCACAGCGGCCGGTATACTAGGCCTAGGACAAGGAGGCACAACCTTTATCTCCCAGATAGCATCAGAATTTTCCCAAATCTTCTGCTATTGCATCCCTAGCCGTGAGTGCTCAAATGGGTACTTACTTTTTGGGGGCGAAGCCCTTACTTATTGCCAAACAGACAGTTACACACCCATCATAAGTGACAAAAACAACCCATCTGTTCATTTTGTCAACCTAGTAGGTATTGCTTTTGGGAAACAGAAATTTAGCTTCTCTTCACAGTCACAGCAATCTACACTTCCTCGGACCATCATAGACTCCGGGACTACCATCACTCGGTTGCCACCCCCGGTTTATTCGGCTGTTCGTGCGGAATTCGTCAAGTACATGTTGAACTATCCTGTCGCACATAACCTATTGAAACTATTGGACACTTGTTATGATCTTCAGGGTCAGAAGAATGTGAGCATGCCGAAGATGGTCCTACAATTTGAGAAAACCAAGCTTAGCTTGGACCCGTCTGCCGTAGTTTGGCGAGAGAGTGATGCGCAAGTTTGCTTGGCCTTCGCGCCAAACTGGAGAAGGCCTGACTTGGTCATTATCGGCAGTGTGTAGCGGCGGAACCTGAACATACTTTACAACATTCAAGATAACATGGTTGAATTCGGGAATGGTGGTTGTGGTAATTGAGAGGCTACAATTGATGAAGGAAACTATTGCAATCGTTTTTTTTTTTTTGATTTTTGAATATAAATTGTTCCTTGCGTCAGGAGGTGTGAAATTGTTGTAGCATGTCACAATGCAATTTAGTGACCTGGACTAGACCACACAATGGCTTATAAGTCCTGAACACAGAGATCTTCTTGTTCAATTCAAATGTAAACCGTGGTCTCATCACGAAGATAATTAAAGTTTGATTTATTGAATTGGCTTCTCAAGTCCTGAGATTGTAATCCGCGTCACTGGATGCGCTTTATAAGAAAGATGTAAAATAGATAGTTTGTGGTGTTGTGGAGCCGTGAAATTTTACAGATTTTGATTTGGACTTACGGTTTGCCCAATATGAATTTTTGAAGTTGGCCGCACACAGTAAACAGTGCACGAACAGTGGGCTTTAGGCCGATTTTAGTCAGTCTTCGGCTTAATTTTGGGACGGCCAAGTTAGGGCTTTTGTAATACTCAGAACATGCTTTCTTTTGACTATAAGTTTGCTAGGATCGGAGTTCGGTGGAGAAAGTTATGACACAATCAAGTTTCGCGCTCAAGTTCAGCGTTGTGGGACGATTTGGATAATGGCTTTGGTTGAGCAATTTGTGTACGTCTTTGAGTTGTCTTGTCAGCGTTTAAGCATCGTTTAGCCATTTAGTGATTATTGTAGTATTTTACTTGGTTTGATGTCAATTATCGTTCAATTGATAGGATTACGAGATTATCGGGACGTTTAGCCACGTTATTGGTTTTGGAGCATTTCAAGTGAGTGGTGCTATCTCTTTTTTGAGTTTATAAATTCATGTTTTGAAAGTGATAAGTATTTGAGTATCATATGAGTTAATAAACATGTTTAGTGCATAAAAATCTGGATCAAGCAATTACTATAATTTTGTATTTGAGAAAGATTTGAGAATGGTTGTACGAAATGTATTATTAAAGGATATATGTGTACCACTTTGTGAATTGATTTATGAAATGAGTTTTCGAATGATTTGAGAAACACTTTACCAAAATGATTTCTGGTGGTTGAGTTGAGTTGACTTGTGAAATATCATATACTTGATTTGTGAAATGTGTTCTGTTTGATGAAGGAAGATTGTGTTTTGTTTTCTGAAAGCAATTGGTGATATTGATTGTGGATTATGAGATTTATTATGGATTTGGTATTGTGCATTATTGGAGGATGTGTGTTGGTACTCAATATCGCTGTGAACCCATTAGGGGCTTGTGGGTATGCGCATACTGGTCTAGGATATCCTTGTGGGCTGAGCCACCGGCTTATATTAGGTGGAGACCTTGTCAAGGTGAGAATCTTGGTCGTCTTATCACGGGGCGAGATACGTGATCATGGTTGATATTGAGCAATAGATTTGGTCGATGGATAGACCATCGATGTGTTTTCTACTGTATAAAGGCAAATCCTTGAAAGCGATGGCAGTGCGATTGCGGCTCAAAAAGGGTTTAGGAATTGCAGTGCGGTTACACCTCTACCCCGAATGAGGCCTTTTATGATGAGATTCATCAATGGAATAGATGTGATTTGAGATTGTCTGATGGAATGGACCATTGGCGTGTTTTTCGATGAGATTGGCTAATGGAATAGACCATTGGTTTCTGCTTTGATATTATTGATTTAAATGAGTGTTTTCTGGTTTGTATCGAGTTTTGTGAAAAGGAAAAATAACTCATATTTGATATGATATGTATATGATATTGTGGGTTTAAATTTTTGAGTTTTTGATTTTTTTTATATATCCATAGTAGTTGCTCGATCTGCTTAGAAGAAATATGCACTGCTTAATGAGCTGTCGTTGCTCACCCCCCTCTTTTCCCAATCTTTCAGGTTCTTTGTTTAGCAGCCACTAGAGCGAGAGCGACGCCATGGGGATTATTGGGTAATTTGAGGCTGCGTCCTTCAGGTGGAAGGACGGCCGTGTCATCCCCCATCATGGTAGATTTCGGGGTGTGACAAAAGATGCTTCATCACCGCATTTGCGGACACAGCATGCTTTTTAAACAGAGCCACCGGGTGTGCAACCTGGTGATAACTGGCAATGGCGGGCAGGGTGAAGACGAGGCTAAAGGTTTGAATTTCTCGACAATGTAGGACGGAGGGCAACATGGATCCCAAATGGAAAGGGCAAAGAACAATTCAGCGATGTGATTTATTACAATAAATGAGATTATCCATATGTTACAATAAATATGTTTGTATGCAATAGATTCTGGTGTTCTTCCATTATTCGAAGAATTACATCAATGACCAATTAATACTGAGCGAAACGATTCAATGAAGAGGAAAAACGATCTTCTCTTCCTCCTTCGTGGTTACTGCCGTGTGAAGGGCAGCAAATTACCAGAAGGCCAAGAATTAACCATCAGGGACGCTGCCTAGGTTTTTGGTGACTATTAGTACCATTAGAGGTCGCGACAACGGTCATAGGGGGAGCCATGCTTATATGAGTGAGCGAGGTTGGCGGAGACAACAGGATGTTTCCCGAAGGTGAGCTATTGCCGTTCCATGAGCTGTCTCGCCCCGGTGTGCTCCCGCCCACCCCGATTTTGTTGTGATCATCATCTGCAAAAGTTTAAAAAAAAAAAAAAAATCAAAGAAGGGATTCGTCATGTACTATCTAACGTATAAATACATGATGAGAGTATGATCCATTCTCTAACCGGATTGAGAATAGAGAACACGAAATGAAGTAATTGAGAGAGAGACAAATGTGCTGGTTGGAGAATCACCTGCGAGGATACGAGTGGCTGACGACCTCGAGGGAAGGCAGTGCGAGCCAAGGAGAATGCAGAAGAAGATGATCACAAGAGAAACGGACTTGTTAGCCGTTTCTGGTCCTTCCTTAATCTTGGTAACTGTAAGGATGTCTAGAACCAGAGCCAGGGAGCATTATATAATATCAAGTTATCGAGTTGCGTGTGGTGTCTTTGGGGTTGACCGGTTGGGTCTCCAGCAGTGGACAAATTAAGCTTCAACACGGCAATGCCCAGTTCAAGAAATTTCAAACTTGCTGACTTTAGTGAGCAAGGGTTGTTTTTAGAACAAATCCCGTCGAATTTGCTGACTTTTATGATCTTTTGGATGAACGAGTTAACATTCCCTCTTTCTATTTTGTGGGGTGTTTTCTTACGCGCGGCACAGATTCGCATGATCTATGTATTTTACAAGATTAAGATAGCTGCAGTGACTGTGCTTATGTTTTGTCCATTGGTTGATTCGGTTCATACCGTCTCCAAGATAGCTGACGAACTAAGTCTCCAAGATATTTTTGTCCATTGTGGTATACAGGGGAAAGGAGGAAAAGGCAGCAGCGAAGCACTGATCCTTTTGCAAGAACACTATGAAGAATTAAGTTGATGTTTTTGTTTTTTATTGTGCGTGAACCACATGTTGCAATGGCGTGATCGTTGGTTTTCTATGTTTCATATTGTGATATGGCTTGTTGGAAATAACAATTGAACTCGACAACTTAGTAGCATGCAACGAGCCATTATCTTTCTGCAGTAGCTAGCGTACCCTTTCAGTAGAAATTCGGAAGGAACATCTACGAGTGACTAAACCATCAATCCATAACCTTAATGGAATGAGCAGGATTCTGGGTTCCTCATGGGTTCCAACATGAGGTGTTCCCTGAGGAATGTCAAAGGATTGCAATAAACAGCAACTGTGATGGCTCACTGGACATATAATTGAACCGCAAACCGAGTGCACAAAGAAAAGTTTCGTGCAAGTTTCACTTGGGAGGCAGAAGCAGAGAAACCCATGATCCGTATTTTTCTGTGGATTTGCTTCACGAGAAAAGAAGAGAAAAAAATCAATCTAAGTAATGTGAACAAGGAAACTAGTCAACGAGCTTCTGCCTCTTTCTTTGGAAGAAATAAAGCTTTTCGACAAAGACGTTCTCCTTGCAATTGGAATACGTGGAGGAAAAATCTTTGGAGGCATTGGGTTGAAGACAATCCATCAAGCTCATTGATCGCGATGTAGCACGCCGAGTCCAAATTTGCTTTCTCGTTTGAAAGCTGAGACAAAAGGAAAGGCCACAGATAAAAGATTCTTGTACGTTTTCTCCGTATAATACGAGTTCTTCCTACTGAATAGAGTGCCCGATCCTACCCAAATTCGAAGGGGCTGTAAACCAAAATCGTGTTGTCATTCAAGCCCCGCTCCTTTCTATCTTCTAAACATGTTCTGATCTTCGTCCAGAATATGTGTTATTCAGGCGGATGAAAAAAAACCGAATGAGCTAATTCTCCAAAATTCTTCTGTGCAAATACATAAGATCAGTACACGTAAAATGAGGAGCAGCAATTATTGCACCAGTGAGTTAAAGTGGCGACGGCGGCTTCTCATGGCGAATGACTAGTAATAGTCGCACTCGAAAGTCTGCGACTTGCGAAGATTCCTAATCAACAGTGCAACCTTTTGTTCTGGCTTCTTTTGTCCATTCTTTTCTGGCCTTCCATTTCCTATCTAAGCGTTTGGTTCATCCAACAATCATCATTGTCAATTCATAAATACTCAGGTCCCCTCTGAGTTCTCGAGCAAATCACAGTCCAGCCATGGCCATTTACACTTCTTTCCATCTTCGTCTTCTTCTCCTCGTCCTGCTTTTTTCTTGTCACGAAGTCGAGAAGAGATGTGCGTGGGGAAGCAAAAGAGTGGTTCATGAAGAGCATGACACTTATGTTGTCGAGATGAAGTCGCTGACGCCTGCAACTACTTGCAAAGGTCTTATTTTCTATGTTTATGACTCGGGCCATGTTTTGAAATTGCTTAATGCATATTATTAAATAATAATGTTTGACATGGTCGTCGACCGCTATAAATATAAATTGCATTATGATTCGGACTGATTGCAGGTCAAGCAAAGGGATGGGGATTGACATTGGCACACAGGCAGGGACCCTGTTCGCCACTTTCCGTGAACCGTCAATCCCGCGATTCTGGGCTCATTTTTCTCCGAGACCAATTGTGGGTTCGTTCCATCAACAACCTTGGACAATCTCGCGTGCTGCCCACTGGGAATAACGGCAAGAAAGCCCGGCTACCGATCCGTGCCATCTCTGCTGGTGGGGGTGAGTTCGTGGTGACGGTTGGCCTTGGGACCCCGAAAGTCAACCTGACCCTAATCTTCGACACAGGCAGCGACGTTACATGGACCCAATGTGAACCTTGTCATAGTTGCTATCGTCAGCAAGACCCATTGTTTGAGCCATCCAAGTCCACAACATACTCACCATGCTCCGGATCGAACTGCACCTACTCGATCGTCTATGCAGACAAATCGTACTCTGATGGTTACTACATCCAAGATCTGCTCACCCTCACTCCGGTGTACAAGTTCCCGAACTTCATATTCGGTTGCGGGCAACATAATAGCAATGGTTTCCGCCCAGCAGCCGGTATACTAGGCCTAGGACAAGGAGGCAGAACCTTAATCTCGCAGACAGCATCAGAATTTTCCCAAATCTTCTGCTATTGCATCCCTAGCCGCGAGAGCTCAAATGGGTACTTACTTTTTGGGGGCGAAGCCCTCAGTCATTGCCAAACAGACAGTTACACACCCATCATAAGTGACAAAAACAACCCATCTTTTTATTTTGTCAACCTAGTAGGTATTGCCTTTGGGAAACAGAATTTTAGCTTCTCTTCACAGTCACAGCAATCTCCACCTCCTCGGACCATCATAGACTCGGGGACTCCCATCACCCGGTTGCCGCCCTTGATTTATTCAGCCATTCGTGAGGAATTCCGCAAGTACATGTCGAACTATCCCGTCACACGGCCTTGGTCGAAACTGTTGGACACTTGCTATGATCTTCGGGGTCAGAATAATGTGAACTTGCCGAAGATGGTCCTACAATTTGAGAAAACCAACGTTAGCTTTGGACCCGTCTGCCGTAGTTTGGCGCAAGAGCGATGCGCAAGTTTGCTTGGCCATCGCGCCAAACTTGGAATCCCCAGACCTGGTCATTATCGGCAGCGTGCAGCAGCGGAACCTGAACATACTTTATAACATTCGAGATAACAAGGTTGAATTTGGGAAAGGTAGTTGTGGCAATTGAGAGGCTAGAATTGGTGAAGGAAACTATTGCAATTTTTTATTTTTGTTGTTTTTCAAAGTACTTTGTCTGCAGTGCCATGAGGTGTGAAATTGTCGTAGCTTGTCACAATGCAATTTAGTGAATTGGACTAGACCACACACTGGCTTTTAAGTCTTGAACACAGAGATCTTCTTGTTCGATTCAAATGATTTCTGTGGCCTCCTCATGAAGATAGTTAAGTTTGGATTTATCGAGTTGGGTTCTCAAGTCTCGAGATTGTCTTCCGCTTCACCGGATGCGCTTGGTAAGAAACATGCTTCATCATTGTATTCGTGAACGTTGCAAGCTTTTAATCAAAATCACTAGGCGCGCAACCTGGTGTTAATTGTTAACAGTGGCGCGGGGTGCATACGAGGCTAGATGTTTGAAATCTCTCGATAATGCAGTTGCGAAAACAAGCACAATCATTAAACAAAATGAGAAAAAAAAATTGGACACTAGACATACGCGATTTGAACGGGTGGACTAACTTCATGGGGGTAACACGGAATTCTACCATAGATCAAGCGATACAACGGAGTTTATAGTCATGCTCGAGTCACTTCAATATTCTCAGTGTCTTGCTACCCTGAATTACTTTAGCCCTCGTAATCTCTCACGAAGAAAATCTCTCAAAATCTGACAAAACAATTCACAGAATTTATCACAAGATTTATTGGGTTTGAAATGCTTGCAACTTCATCACGATGCAATTCACGAGCACACTATACAATTGATTTTACGGCCGAAAGCTCATCTGATGCAAAAACCAAAACCTTTTTCTTATATTTATGATTTTTGGATTCAAAATAGAAAAATCCTTTTAGCTTCCCCAAACTAGAAAACCTACTCAAATTACGAATCCAACTCCCACGTAAAAATTATTTCAATAATTTCTTACTTGTTCGGCCGTCAAACCACGAATGCTACTTGAATTTGGAATTTCTATTTGAATCAAATTTCTTTCCTGGGCTCAAACTCGAGGCATCTTCTTAATAGTAGGACCGAGGATAACAAGGGTCCCAATTAGAAAGGGCAAAGAAAAATTTAACGATGTGATTTATCCATTAAATAGATTTTATTCATCATGTATCAACGTTACAACAAACATACTTGGCTGCAATAGCTGAGATTATTCCATTATTTGGAGAATTACATCAACAACCATTTTATACCGAGGAAAAAGATTAAATGAAGAGGAAAACAAATCTTCTCCTCATCCTTCGTGCTTACTGCTTTCTGAAGGCCACCGTATTTCCAAAAATCCAAGAAACCGTCAGGGACTGCGTCTTGGGTATGGCAAGTATCGTTTCCCAGAGGTGCCATTGGGTGTAAATGCTGGATCGAGAGCTGATTCGGTGATGGAGGTTGGCGGCGACAACTGGGTGTTGCCTGAAGGCGAGCTGTGGCCGCTCCACGAGCCGTCCTGATGTGGCGTACTGCCGCTCACCCCGATTTTGCTGGGATCATCACCTGCAAAAACACAGCGATTCGACATGCGCTGTTCAGACGTATGAATGGATGGCGCTGAGCACGATCCGATCCGTGACCGGACTAAATTATGGGAAAGACCATGCGAAGTAATTGAGAGAGAGGGAGAGAGATACGAATGTGACGATTAGAGAATCACCCTTGAGAATCCGAGCGGCCGATGACCTCGAGGGGAGAGAGTGCGAGCCAAGGAGAATGCAGAAAATGATCACAAGACAAACGGACTCGGTAGCCATTTTTGGTTCCTTCATCTTTGTGACTGGTAGGGATGCCTAGACCCAGAGCCACAACATTATATAATATCGAGTCAACGACTAGCGAGTCGTGTCTTTAGGGTTGGGTCCTCAGTAGTCGACAAGAAACGATTTCCCGCGTGTCTTTAGGGTTGGGTCCTCAGTAGTCGACAAGAAAAGATTCCCGCGGCAATGCCCAATTCAAGAAATTCCAAAGTTTCTTGACTCTTATGCCAAGAGTTATCGTCACAAAAATCGCGTAAAATTTCAAAGTCTTAGATCGGACGGAGGAAGCCTTACTAAGTAATTCAGGAATTAACGTTCACCCAAATGATTCATATCATGCGATTATCGGTCCTAACTTTCAGAGTATTCATTTTTACTATTCGAGCCATGCAGAATCGGTTGATCGGGTTACGAGTCGCCGTGCTGATTGCACCTTCCTACTCTTGGAAAAATAGAGATGCGAATGAAACTTGCGCGCTGAACCACATCAAAACAGGACCATCCGAAGGAGACTCTTTGGTCGTCTTCCCGGAAATCATTAAACCTGGAGTTGTCAGTCAAAGTCCACTGCATCAACCCTTTTCTGACGATCTGTCTCACTCAGAGAGAAGCTCGATCCAATTCGACTTCCTTCTCGACCGCTTATATTACACATGGTCATAACCATCGATCCTGAGAAACGGTACAAGCGATTCCCGAACAGTGTTTTGCCATGCTGTGGCATAGAATTACATGACCTCCACAATTAATTTTCTTTTACATAATCTGTGTATTTTACGAAGATTATGGTAGCTGTAGTGACGGTCCTCGTGTTTTTGTCCACCGATCGCGATTCGGCTCTGAATCCAATTGCCTTACACGAGGGATTTATGTCTATTGACATTGATAGACGTACACCTCCTGGACCATACGTATTTTCATGAACTACTTAGATGGTTTTTGAGCCGAATTACTGCTTGATCGCCATCGTTGCCTGCGCTCATTCTGAGGTAGACTTAGAATTTGACTCGAAAAGACTGGTGCGGCAAAAATCAAATCAATAATAAAGGACAGAACTCGACTTGCAGCCGCTGCAATTTCGTACAACGAGAAATTCCAAGCGTGAAACTCGGGACCCGAGTCGGGCGGAAACTTCCGTTGCGTCCTCCTTTTATTTGCTCTGGTCGTTTTGTTAGCAAAATTCTTGTACGCGCTCCGCGCACGAGTGCCCATTCTCTAAACCATTCCGGTCTTGCGGGTCCCACACGTGGCCCATATAACCTAGTAGTTGAGATAAAATGGACTCGCCTATATACTTGTACCCGATCCATTCCGTTATGTTAAGATAATTGAAACTATGATTCGTGAAGTGTGTTTATTGGCCAAAACCTATGTGAAGATAATTGAAACTCTCGTGTGATTTCTTTTGCGCCTAACTTTTACGTTACTCATTCTTCTCCACAGGTCGATAGCAACCCTATTCCATCCACGCGACAATAGAACTCCTAAAAGCAGAATTCCGTTTTCGGAGCCCAAATATACGGCTTCTTTTTTCATGCTGGATTTATTTTCAATAGGTATTGGTTAGTTTCAAAAAACTGCAGGTAGTAAAATGGCTAGTGATTTTTTTTTTTAAACTTGCCAACACTTCTGTAAAATTATCAATTTTTTTTTTTGATAGTTTGCAAATAAGCAATTTTTGGACTAACTTACCCGATTTTATTTGCCTAACTTACCAATGCTTCTTGTTTATTAATGTTTGTAGGAAATTACCAACCTAGTTTGGAGTGATTTTGGGTTATCAAGTCTCATCTGAGTTATTTACCAAAATTTAATTTTGTTAATTTACCACCTTTTGTATTGAGTTACCAAATTTAATTTGCCTTCATCAGCAACCCCTCACATTTATTAACTCTTCTTAGAGATTACGAGCCTAAATTAGCTGGGCTTGCCAAATGGTGAATCGCGAACGGCATGACAATTATGTTGTCGAAATGAAGTCGCTGATGCCGGAAACTACTTGCAAAGGTCTCCTTTTCTATGTTTGTTACTCTGGGTCATGTTTCGACGTTGCTAACTGCGTATTATTGAATGACGATGACAGACATGGTCTCCAGATTCAACACGGTATAAGTATAATTGATATAATGATTCGTATTGATTGCAGATCAAGCAAAGGGATTTGGGATTGGCACCGCACATTTCTGCAAGGGCAAGGAAACATATAATATATTTACGCTGGCCACGAACAAATCAATCCCGCAATTCCAGGATCATTTTTCTCTCGAGACCAAGTGCAGGTCCGTTCCATGAACATCCTAGGAAAATCTCGACTGTTGACTGCTGGGAATCAAGGTGAAAACGCCCGGCTGCCGATTCATGGTGCCCCCGGAGTGGGCGAGTTCATGGTCACGATTGGCCTCGGGACCCCGAAAGTCGACTTGACCCTAATCTTTGACACAGGCTCTACATGGACCCAATGTAAACATTGTCCTAGTTGCTATCCTCAGCAAGACCCATTGTTTGAGCCATCCGAGTCTACTACGTCCTCAAACCCACCATACTCCGCATCAAAATGCATCTACTCAATCGACTGTGCAAATGGGATGGTTACTACGTCCGAGATCTGCTCACCCTCATTCCAGAGTACAAGTTCCCAAATTTCATATTCGGTTGCCGGCAAAATAATAGCCATGATTTCGGCACAGCGGCCGGTATACTAGGCCTAGGACAAGGAGGCACAACCTTAATCTCGCAGATAGCATCAGAATTTTCCCAAATCTTCTGCTATTGCATCCCTAGCCGTGAGAGCTCAAATGGGTGCTTACTTTTTGGGTCTGAAGCCCTTAGTCATTGCTAAACAGACAACTACACACCTCTCACTCATAAGTGACCAAAGTATCCCATCTTTTTATTTTGTCAACCTAGTAGGTGTTGCCTTTGGGAACAAGAAATTTAGCTTCTCTTCACAGTCACAGCAATCTACACCTCCTCGGACCATCAGAGACTCCGGGACTACCATCACTCGGTTGCCACCCCCTGTTTATTCGGCTGTTCGTGCAGAATTCATCAAGTACATGTCGAACTATCCCGTCGCACAAAACCTATCGAAACTATTGGACACTTGTTATGATCTTCAGGGTCAGAAGAATTTGAGCATGCCGAAGATGGTCCTACAATTTGAGAAAACCAAGCTTAGCTTGGACCCGTCTGCCGTAGTTTGGTGACGAGAGTGATGCGCAAGTTTGCTTGGCCTTCGCGCCAAACTGGAGAAGGCCAGACTTGGTCATTATCGGCAGCGTGCAGCAGCGGAACCTGAACATACTTTACAACATTCAAGATAACAAGGTTGAATTCGGGAATGGTGGTTGTGGCAATTGAGAGGCTACAATTGATGAAGGAAACTATTGCAATCGTTTTCTTTTTTTTTTTTTTTTTTTTTTTTGAATATAAATTTTTCCTTGCGTCATGAGGTGTGAAATTGTGGTAGCATGTCACAATGCAATTTAGTGACCTGGACTAGACCACACACAATGGCTTATAATTCTTGAACACAGAGATCTTCTTGTTCAATTCAAATGTAAACCGTGGTCTCATCACGAAGATAATTAAAGTTTGATTTATTGAATTGGCTTCTCAAGTCCTGAGATTGTAATCCGCGTCGCTGGATGCGCTTTATAAGAAAGATGCTTCATCACCGCATTTGAGAACACGGCAAGCTTTATAAACAGAGCCACCGGGCAAGCAACCTAGTGATAACTGGTAATGGCGGGCGGGGCGAAGACGAGGGTAAAGGTTTGAATTTCTCGACAATGTAGGACGGAGGGCAACATGGATCCCAAATGGAAAGGGCAAAGAACAATTCAGCGATGTGATTTATCACAATAAATGAGATTATCCGTATGTTACAATAAATATGTTTGTATGCAATAGATTCTGGTGTTCTTCCATCATTCGAAGAATTACATGAATGACCAATTAATACTGAGCGAAGCGATTCAATGAAGAGGAAAAACGATATTCTCTTCCTCCTTCGTGGTTACTGCTGTGTGAAGGGCAGCAAATTACCAGAAGGCCAAGAATTAACCATCAGGGACGCTGCCTAGGTTTTTGGTGACTATTAGTACCATTAGAGGTCGTGACAACGGTCATAGGGGGAGCCATGCTAATATGAGTGAGCGAGGTTGGCGGAGACAACAGGATGTTGCCCGAAGGTGAGCTATTGCCGTTCCACAAACTGTCTCGCCCCGGCGTGCTCCCGCCCACCCCGATTTTGTTGTGATCATCATCATCATCTGCAAAAGTTCCCAAAAAAAGGTTGAGTGTTTTCAGGGTGATTTTGTTGTGATCGTCATCTGCAAAAAAAAAAAAAAAAAAAAATCAATAAAGTGATTCGTCATGTATTATCCAACGTATAAATACACGATGAGAGTATGATCCGTTCTCTAACTGGATCGAGAATAGAGAACACAATATGAAGTAATTGAGAGAGAGAGAGACAAATGTGCTGGTTGGAGAATCAGCTGCAAGGATACGAGAGGCCGACGACCTCGGGGGAAGACAGTGCGAGCCAAGGAGATTGCAGAAGAAGATGATCAAAAGAGAAACGGACTTGTTAGCCATTTCTGGTCCTTAATCAATCTTGGTAACTGTAAGGATGTCTAGACCCAGAGCCAGAGAGCATTATACAATATCAAGTTAGCGAGTAGCGTGTGGGGTCTTTAGGGCTGGGTCCCCAGCAGCGGACAAAGATAATCTTCTCACGGCGATGGCCACTTCAAGAAATTTCAAACTTGCTGACTTCAGTGATCAAGGGTTGTTTTTAGGAAAAATCCCGTCGAATTTGCTGACTTTTATGATCTTTTGGATGGATGAGTTAACATTCACCCAAATGATCATATCATTCGATTATCGGCCCGACTCTTAGAATACTCATTTTACTATTTGGGTCACGTAGAATCGGTCGAGCAATTAGTCTCTACGTTGATCGCCCCTTACTCTCGGAAAAAATTAACAAATACATAAAACTCGCGTGTTGTCGGACCACATCAAGAAAAACAGGAGCATCCAGAGGAAACTCTCTGGTCACCTTCCTATAATTGTTAAACCTGGAGTTCTAGTCAAAGTCCACTGCACCAATCATTTTCGGAAAGCCTGTCTCGCTCGAGAGAAGCACGATCCAACTTGCCCTTCTTGACCGCTTGTATTACATGTATTCATGACCATTTATCAAGATATACTGTATCGGTGACGTGAATAGCTATGAACAAGTGTCCCTCATTTTATTTCGTACATTGTTTCGCTAAAACTGATACAAGACGTAGGTCTCCTGGACCATATGTTTTAAAGAATGTAATTAGGTAATTTATAAGCCAAATAACTGCTCGATTGCCATTGTTGTCGGCGCTCTTTCTAGGATTGACTTATTTCCCATTAATGTGTAGTATAATTGATAACGGACTCCACTCTTGAGATGCAACATGAAGCTATAAAGGTTCATGTTAAGCTCCGTTGTTTCGTGAAAAATATGACTTTTTCTGGAAAATATAATATTTTTCGGTTTTTGGTGGCAACCTAAATATAAACTAAAAAATATCTTCCATCGTTTGTATGGACTATTCAAGGCGCTAGTAACTTGCGCATGAACAGCCAGGGAATTTGGTACAATCACTAAGTCCCGGGTTTGGCCCCGATCAACCTTGACTTGAGCGCCGAGGATTATTGGGGTAGGGGCATATGGGTGCCGAGCTTGACCTTGATGGACTTGGGCATGGCCTTTATGGACATGGGCATGGCCTTGATGAACTCGTGCCCAAGTGTTGGGGATCCAAGCTTGAGTATCGAAATCTGTGCTCGGCCTCGGTGGACTTGGGCCTAGGTGCCAAGGCATCGGGCACTAGGGCTTTAGGCCTAGTCTCTATGGACCCGAGTGCTGGCGTCGGGGACCCGAGTGCTGGCGTCGGGGCCCGAGCACAGGCATTGGGTCCTGGGCTCGACCTGGATGGACCTAAGCACGGGTGCTAGAGACTCGAGCGCGAGCACTAGGGCCACAGGTCTGGCCTCGATGGACCTGGGTCGTGGCATCGGAGACTTGGCCTGAACACCGGGGCTTCCACCGGGGCTTGGGAATCAATGTTGAGGTTTTTGTATCCAAGCATTAAGCTTTGGGTCCGGCGCTGATATTTAGTCATATTTTCGAAAAATGATTTTTAATTTTTTAAAGAGGAAATCATTTTACTGAATTTAAGTATAGATTTTCTATTAATTAGGAAGACATATTCCATTGGCTCATTTTTCTAAAGTGAACTAAACATTGAAAAATGAAAATATGTTTTTCCGAAAAATATTTTCCATGAAACAAATATGGCCTTAATTTGCAACTTGAATAGAAAATATTGGAAATCCCTCAGGTTTCCAATCAATTTTATTTTATGCGAACACAAACATCTCCAGTATTTTCGATAGAAAGGAAAAGATGAATTTTAAAGCTTTTGTTTTCAAATGGGTATGGAAAAGCTAAAGGAAACATTATCAGTAGCATCCCATTTTTTACTCAATTATTAAAACCATCCCACCTTTAACTCTTGTATCGGGAGCTTTTAAAATCTACATTTTGCATCGCAAAAAACTTCACCTGCAGGCTCTCAGCTGCAGCCTGCTTTCCCCTGCTTCTCTTTTTCAGGCCTTGATTTTCTTTTTTATTCTCTCCCAATTTAATTTGGAAGTCCTTGTTCGCATCGTCTGGCATTTCCTTTCGCTTGTTGTTGTTGCTTTCTTTGCTCGTCGTGATAAATAAATTTGCTTGTGGTTGAAAATTTTGTGAAAACATCATCACCAATCCAGCTAGCGGATGCTCATGATGTGGCTCTATGACTTCTTCGAGATTTGGCAGAAGCTCTCCTCTCCCAATATAGGTATAGATCTAAATCTATAAGCTTTTCTCTCTCAATCTAAATCTAGATCTTGGATTTTTTTAGAAGTGCTCAATTTGTGGTGGTTCAACAATTTGTTGTGTCTATATGGTGATGGTGTTAAGGATGCTGAACTTAGATGCCCATTGCAAGCCGAAGTTTCTAAAGGGAAGATCTCTACATGTGCCCATCATCGGTGATGATTCCGGTGATTAACCACCGATTGTTTTTTATACTGTGACATAATTAGTCTTTTGGGATGAGACCGTGCTTATAATTGCTAGCTATACTCTTTTGCTTTATTGGTGTTGTTTTGTTTTGCGCCTCTTTTGAGATTTGCTTTGCTTTTGGAAGCTTTCTATGTTCCTCTCATTTGATTGTGACAAATGAATGATATTTTCTTTCGACAAAAAGAAAAACTCCGCTATTGGATTTCAAGCTGCATCTTCCTATCCATACTTATTGATTAAGGATTTTGTCAATGAGTGCCCTCACGAAATACTAGTTAAATACCGAATTAAATAAAATTTATCCTTTCCAATACAGTGTCTTCCTCGTACAGTGCGTGATGAGTACATCAGAAATAAAAATTTTTTTCCTCATTCTCCATTTGTTTAGCGCAAAATGAATTATTTGGAAAATATTTTTTTAAATGATCACTTGTATTGTTTAAAAAAATGAATGAACAAAAATTTTTTCATAGTTCATAAAAATATTTAAACATAAATTGCTGTCGATGATGAAATTATTTTTTACCGATTAATTGTTTCAAGCGATATAAATGATTATTTTTAGGAATTTTTTTAAATTATTTATTTTTCCTAAAATAAAACCACCCTAAGTATAAATTAAAAAGCGTTCCAAAAGCAATTAGTAGCAAGACCCATTTATGCAATTGCCCCCACCCAAAAGATACACCAAAAAACTCTAATCTTCCGGGATAATTGCTAACAGGATTCATCCCCTCATCATTTATTTTGCCAAACAAAAGCACCCTAAGTATAAATTAAAAATTGTTCCAAAAACAATCGTTAACAAGACCAATTTATTCGATTTCCCCCACCCAAAAAGATACGCTAAACAGGACACTTTTTAGCAAGATCCATCCCCCCTCCCCCCATGGAGCCACTGCGTCTGCTCTCTCTACCCTTTGTCCAATTGCCGCCCGACCTCAGAGCTGAGGTGATCAATGGTCGCCCGTTTCAAATTGAGGACGGACTAGAGTTTTTGTTTGCGAAAATGCAAATTGTAATTTTTAAAACTTTGGGATTGATATTTGATATGAGATCGAGAATGATATTTAAAAATTTTGGAAAGAGAATAAACGAGAGATGGTACATTTACGGATTTTCAAAGTGCCTCAAGTCCGTACACGATAGTCGCGTCTCAGAGTTTAACGCACATTTTCAGGCACGGTTTTGGATAATTATATTTCCAATGTCTGTCCCTGTCGTTGCATAACATGCATAATTTTGCATGGTTTTAACGTCAAAACGGCTGGAGTTAGAGAGAAAATATTGGGAGCCACTAGGGATTCCACCGTGGAGAAATAACAAGTCTGAGGTGGCGACAGGTGTCCACGGGAACCCACATGTCAGGAAGGGTTCATGGTGGAATAACTCCCACGGCACAGAGCTAAGCCGAGCCGAGCTGAGAGAAATTTTTTTTAAAACAGCCCTCTCTCTCTCTCTCCGTACTGTCTCTCTCTCTCTTTCGCGCTCCCATCGAATTCCAGATCTGGAATTCACTCTGTGCTCCGTCTCGCTCGCGCCGACAAGCGAGGTCCGTCTCCTCGCCCCGACCCCGACGCCGCCTCACTCCGACGATTTCTCTATCTTCACGCTTTCTTCACGCTCTGCTCTCTCTCCCTCCTGACACACGCCTCTCTGCCCTTTGGGCTTTCGATTATCTCTTTGGTTCGGTTTTGAATCTCTGTGCCCACCCTGCACCCTTTGACCCAAGAAAGTGCTCGGCGAGAGGGGGGAGAGCGAGTTCTGGGGGAGAGAGACGTCAAGAAGAAGACCAAGAAGAAGAAGCCTAGAGGCAGCAAGAGGAAGATGACGGTCGAGCAGGCGCTCGCCTTCAAGTCCGTGAGCGAGTGTAGCGATGGCTACTCGTCTCCTTCCAAGCTCGTTGAGCGAGCTCATGCCAATGGGGTCAGTTCTTTTTCCTTAAATGTTTTGTTTTCTTTAGCCCAATCTCTAAAGGGATGATTTTGGGGTTTGAGATGTTATTTATATGGTCGTTCTATCTATATTGAAGTTGTTTGTTTTTTTTTTTGGTAACTCAAGGAACTCCGCATGGCCGACAGCCGGGGAGTAAATGTTGGAGGTGATACGTGCTAGTCACCACACACGTGCCACCGATTAAGTCACCCTGCGGCGCCCAGGATTCAACACTCAACCTTTTGCGAGAGAATGAATGGGCGCTCCAGCAGCACCACCGAGGCGGGTGGTTATATTGAAGTTGTTTGTTCATCCGAAAAAAGAACGAAAAAGGAAAGAAAGAAAAGAAACAGAGGAATATGTAGCTTGGTGTTTTCGTCGTGTATCTTGTCAGTTTAGTGGCTCGTAGAAATGGAGGGTAACTCAAAGTGTTAGAGTAAAACTAAACTTGATTCTTTCTCTTAATCTTCTTTTATCTTTCTTTCCTTTTCACTTGCAATGCATATTGATGGTACATTTTGTTAGAAATTGTTTTTGCCCAAAAGCTCAAGTGTTGGGAAATGGGTCCATCCTTTAATACTCCCCATCGCTTGTGTACCAGACTTCACTAGTCAGGATGCAGGCGTGAAAATAGCCGCTTCAAACAATCAATAGGAGATAATAACACCACCATTAGCGTTGGACAGTATGTAGCTGTGGATCTACTTTTGTTAATTTATATGTAATTGCAGGACACTATTCTGTAGCTGGAGTTCCAAGGTGTGAGAAAGCAACTAAAAGTACAAGTTTGTAAATCTTAAAGCCTTCATAAACTTTGGTATTTGGACTTTTTCAGACTTGGCATGTATGTACAACAAGGCCAGTTGCATCAAGGCTTGCTCCAGATACTCATTTGCTTACTGGTTAGATAACATATTGAAAGTTTTGTTCCAGATCGTGATGTCTTTTTTCCTTTCGCATATTTTCATTCACGACATTTTCAAATTCATGGGGGCAGAGTGATTAAGACTTTTGTGCTGATGTTGAACTTTTGTTGTACTTGCTTATGTCGAGGGAGGTGGGGATGAATGAAAGTTGCTTCCTTTATCAGCGGAATAGAGCTAAACTTTTTTTTTTTTTTTTTGATTTGTTTGTAAATTTTGAAATACTCAACTTTCTGAAGTTGATTGCAAATATCCGTTGTTTCCATTTGCTGGAGTTCAAGTGCAGTCATATGCTTACAATGTTATTTAACTCTGTCGATCTGAAAAGTGGTGGCCATGAAACCAAATGACTGGACGATGTTGCAAAGAGTTAAGATGAGTAACATTAAGCTCTCATTATTGTAGCACTCACTTCCAAATGCAATTCAATCACAAGATCCATAATTGGTTGCATTGGCTTAGGCTAAGATATTCTTGTGTTAGATCTCAGATAGAAAACCTCCTACTTGGAAGAGTAGTTTTTACTGAACAAGCTGAGCTTATAATGCCGCTCAAAGATCCGACGTCAGATATGGCTATGATCTCAAAAAAAGGTTTTGCTTTGCTTAGGGAGAATCATGAAAAATAGAGTATGAATAAGTCACGTCATCGCTTTTGGGAGCTTGCTGGCTCAAAACTTGGAGATATTTTTTAGTGTTGAGAAATCATAAGCCGATGTAATGTGTTTTGCAAGTTTGAATGACAGTCTCTCTCTCTCTCTCTCTCTCTCTTCAGATTTAGGGTTTAAATTAAAATTTTTGGAAATTTGTTAATGCGAAGTCTTATTTTTGAGTCGTTAAGCTGCACATTTTTGTAGAATTGGTAGTTTAGGGTGTCGTGGAGCCGTGGAATTTTACATATCTTGATTTGGACTTACTATTTGCTCCAAACTTCAATTTTTGAAGTTTATCATGGGCGAAAACAAGACACGTCCGTAGCCTTCAGGCCATATTTTGCCGCGAAGTCCGATTTTTAAGTTGTTGAGCTATGCATTTTTTGTAGAATTGGTAGTTTAGGGTGTCGTGGAGCCATGAGATTTTACGGATCTTGAGTTGGACTTACCGTTTGCCTGAAATGAATTTTTGAAATTTTCCGTGCGAAGTGAACAGTGCACGTCCGGCAGCCTTTAGGCCATATTTTGCTGCGAAATCTGATTTTTGAGTCGTTGAACTGTGCATTTTTGTAGAATTGGTAGTTAGGGTGTCGTGAAGCCGTGAGATTTTACGGATCTTGAATTGGACTTACCGTTTGCCTAAAACGAATTTTAGAAATTTTCCACACGAAGCGAACAGTGCAAGTCCGACAGCCTTCGGGCCATATTTTGCTGCGAAATTTGATTTTTGAGTTGTTGAGCTGTGTATTTTTATAGAATTGGTAGTTTAGGGTGTCGTGGATCCGTGAAATTTTACGGATCTTGATTTGGACTTATTGTTTGTTCGAAACGAATTTTTGAAGTTTTCCGCATGAGATTTTACAGTAATCAGTAAGCTTAAAAGAGAGAGAGAGAGGGGGGAAGCTTATATTCAAGGACCTTTTTGTTGTGATATTCAAGGATTTGAGAGAAATAACAAGAGGCAGATATCTGACAAATTTTCCACTACGGAAGTTCAGTCACACAGATGAACTTCCAAAAGTTTGGAAGAGTTTTAAGATGAACTACAAAGAAAGGCAAAAGCAATTGCTTAATTAACTGAACCTCCATCTTCAATCTGATGAACATAATGGGTGACAAACGTTTTCACGAGATATGAAAAAAGAAGCATTCAGTTCAACAGCATAATGAATGTAGAAAATCCTCTTACTGATCTCAGTCGTGCACTACACATCACTAATTTACTGTCATTTCACCTACTTTCACTGCCATAGAACCAAGGATATAAATGTCACGTTAGAACCTCGGACGGAAACACCCCCTACTTTATGATGCGACGTCCCGGGACTGAACGCCCGACCCTTCATTTTATCTCTTAATTAGGATATGCGGAAACGAACACAACAATTCCCGGACAAATAACAAATAGGGATCTGCTTTTGGGAGCTTGCTGGCTCAAAACTTGGAGATATTTTTAGTGTTGAGAAATCATAAGCCGATGTAATGTGTTTTGCAAGTTTGAATGACAGTCTCTCTCTCTCTCTCTCTCTCTTCAGATTTAGGGTTTAAATTAAAATTTTTGGAAATTTGTTAATGCGAAGTCTTATTTTTGAGTCGTTAAGCTGCACATTTTTGTAGAATTGGTAGTTTAGGGTGTCGTGGAGCCGTGGAATTTTACATATCTTGATTTGGACTTACTGTTTGCTCGAAACGAATTTTTGAAGTTTACTCGCGAAGCGAACAGTACACGTCCGGTAGCCTTCAGGCCATATTTTGCCGCGAAGTCCGATTTTTAAGTTGTTGAGCTATGCATTTTTTGTAGAATTGGTAGTTTAAGGGTGTTAATGGAGCCATGAAAATTTCCAATTTATATTGTCACGTAAACAATTTCTTGACAATTTGGCAAAACACCAACATTCAAACCGAAAATAATAATTTGAAATTATAAATTTTGAAATAATTTTTGAATTTACTTATTTAATAATGTCCAAGAATAATTCAATTTTTCAAAATGTCAAAACATTTCCTCGAATCAAAATCATTCAAATCATTTTCCGCAGCAAATTTATAGGAAATCCAACATTGGCATCATAATTGGCCCTAGAAAATTTTCCAATAATAATATTATTTAATTTTCGAAATTAATTATTTAATAATAAAATAATAATATTTGTAGAAAATAATAAAATGATATTTAAGGGAATTAATATATTAACTAATAAAATAATATTTAATTTTCGAAAATAAATAATTTAATAATAATAAACAATAACAATAAACTAATCAACAATTTATATCCTAAACACCATTAATTAAACACTAATCCATAATTACACATAATCCTAACTAAACAAACTTAAAACTAACCTAAACACTAATTAAACCATATTTAACATCCTAAACGCGGATTTGACTTTTTGAGTTGTTGAGCTGTGTATTTTTATAGAATTGGTAGTTTCGGTTGTCCGCTCGGCTCGGATCGAACGGAAAACGAGTGCGGGATCTTGATTTGGGTGACTGATTGTTTGTTCAAGGGCTGAATTTTTGAAGTTTGTCCCGACGACGGGGACAACGGTGGCGGGCGACGGTGGACGGAAGTTGGGAGGCGAGCGGGGGGCTTGGCCGAGATATTCAAGGACGGGGTTTTTTTTTGTTGTGATATTCAAGGATTTGAGAGGAAAATAATGGCGGTGGGTCGGTCGGGGTGAAATTTTCGGCGGTGGCTACTTTTGGTGGGAAGGGCTGGTCGGCGTGCAAGATGAACTTCCAAAAAGCAGAATGAAGAAGTTTTAAGATGAAGGAGAACAGCGCCAAGAAGGAAGAAGGGAAAAAGAATTGAATAAAAAAAAAGAAACCTCCATCTTCAATTGGTGAACATAATGGGTGACAAACGTTGGGAGGGGAGATATGAAAAAAAAGAAGCAGAGAGTTCAACAGCATAATGAATGTGAAAATCCCCAAAATATCTTCTACATTTTTTTTTTTCCTTTTCATTTTACAAATTTATCTAATTTATCCTCAAATTTCACCTTCAAAAATCAACAAATCGGATTGAACCGGAAGGATGTAACAAAAGCATATGATAGTCTGAAACTAAAACTTGACTCCATTAAAACAATATGTTTCACCATTCCTAGGAAACAAAATGAACAAGCCAAAGTCATTTAAATGTAATGAATGAAACTGAGATTTAAAGAGAATCTGGATTCTGGTATATGACATCAAAGAACATATCTCTTTCGTGATTACTTCCTCTTCCTTTTCATCCTATTCACCTTCCTCCTCGCCCTCATTATTCTCGGGCTCTGGAAATTTCTTATTCTCTAATTGATCCATTGCAGCCTTTGCCTTCTGGAAATATACAAATATCCTCTGACCAAACAATCCTATAATGATGAAATACGCCATTGACCATGGAAATCTCCTCTTACCAACGACATAAAAAAATCACCTCATAGCATCCAAGTCGCCAATGCACATAAGGCGCACAAGCCCATCTGACTAAGGTATGGAACCAAACAAGAACGAGCCTTTGTAGCTAAGAAAGAACAAAGTAGCTCGAAACAAAAAATACCTAACCACGATCCTAATCCTCCTAACTCCATGTCCGCAAGACCGCGGCATCAAAACGAAACTAATCTACTCTGTCAGATTGCTAAGGCTTTGGTCTTTTCCAAGACAATTAAAAGCTAGGACCTATAATCCAAAATCGAAGACAGACACATCGAAAAACCTCAAAAGAGCTTGAAACACCATCGAACTGAAAGCAATTGCGAGGCTGCGTAATTAGAAAGATATCGAAAGCCAAGCAAGCTTACCTCCTCCGATTCCCTAGTGAGCCACAACCTCCATTATCGAGGTCCAAAGCTCGGAGAATGAATTCCAAAGGCAAAAAGACCTTCGCTCCGGGCAAGCTGCTTCATCATGCATTCGAGAAGGAACTTCAGCGAGGGAGAGAGTGAGTTTGACTGGTGGTGGAGATTGCAAACGAACTTGGAACCCAGCTGCTCTTGGGCAGGCAGAGGCAACGGCGGAGGTCGGGGCAATAAACCCAACTCCACAAGCTCCTCTTTCTGCTATTATGTCCTCCAATTGTGCAACCTGCTCAAAGGAAAAGTCATCCAAACTATTAAATCCTATGCTTTTTTAAAGACAGAAGCATAAAAACAACAAAGGTGATAAAATGACAAAATTGATCATTCACAGAAGAATTCCCGAACAGGTGTTGATGCTTCATTTTGGACCACTCCTGACATATCTAATTTAACAGAATATTCGAAGTAACATGAATCCAGACTCGTGAATCTGCCAAAAGTGTAAGAAAGCAAGAAACTAAGCGTCAATATCCTTTGGGATGGTCTTCCGAATGATGTTATATTCCAACGCACCAAGCCAGTCTGTCTCTGGATTGACCTCCCCAAGGACGAGCTAACTCCATAGGAAGGCTTCTAATTAGAGAAATCCACAGTAACCTTCAGGTATAGGAATTTTACAGGACCAAGGCATGAAAGATGTGGCGGAACGGATTGCAAATGTGGCATATGCTGAGGTCTTTCGATGCTTTGTCCAATCCGACTCAAATTCCATACCAGAACCTCTGCTTTTTGACAATTCTGTTCTTGCAGATTGAGGTAGAGTATTTTCCAGGCAGATTGAAATGCCACCAAGAGTTTAAGCCCACACTTAAAGGGATGCCCTGCAATTTATTCAGCAACCGGTAAAACCAACTCTTGTTAGTTACTAAATTAAATGGATTTTGTCAATACAAATTGTTAGGACATTGGTTATAAAATGTTCCTGTTAAATCGACTATCAACTATCTGGATAATGTTCACATCTTTGGTTTGCACGTAAGCTGAATTTGAAAATGTCGACCCCTCTGCTCCCATGAGTTCTTTCAGTCCTTGCGCATTATAAACAGAACACAATCCAGCCATAGAAATTCAAAAGTGTTTTCGATATTTCTTCAATGCTAAAGCTTGGCTAAACAAGAGTACTTGAGTCTTAATCAACAAACTCTTTCCAAACAAAACAACCCCCAACAACCCCCAAAAGAGAAAAAAAACAGCAAGAATTTGATGGAACCATCAAAGTACAAAGGACGCGCCATCTGCATGTAGCTCAAATCGCATATCTCTTCGAAGCAAAAACAAACAGTGGCAGGATTAGGAAGTCAAGAATATTCAAACAGAATAAACAATCACACGAAGCACATATTCGAAGCAAAAGCAAATGAAGGCTGAAATGTGAACACCAAATAAGCAATCACACTGAATAGTGAAGCACATATTTGAAGTGTGACATCGATTTGCAGGTGACATCGATTTAATGCAAGGGGCTAAAATGTGATGCACTACCATTCATTCTAAGGAGCTCAAACACTGAATAGCAAGTGACAATTCATGCGATATTGCCAAGTTCAAAACTAAGGAAAACAACTTCCTCATTTAAAAAGTGAAAGTCATATTCCAAAATGTTAGGAGGACTATTCTTATCCAAGTGTTTTGATGGATGACTAAGTAAAACAAGGAATTTTTCAAGCATACGCACTCAAGTGAGGACGCATTTTCATTAGGAGACCACAGAATTCTCCGGACAAAACTACCATGAACTGCTCAAACGGAAAAAAATTTTGTTCCATTGCAATTCATAATTAGATATAGAGTCTAGTTGATGCACCAAACTAGCGGTACATCATCATACACCAATATAAAGCAGGAAAAGCACTCTCACAAATTATGTTCAACCATGAACGAAGCAAGACCCTATGCAACACCAATGTAGGTACAGAATTAGTCCACTCGTTCAAGGTCCTCTCCACATCATCTCTAATATACTATCATCATCTCTAGTACACATTCACAAAAGATGATTATCCGGTGAGATATTCAATTCAATTTTCTCCGGGGAATTTTAATGAACATCTACCCCCCAACAACAACAAATTCTAGTCGCAGCACACCATTAATTCGGAAGCCACTAGATAAAGTACAGCACATCATTCATTGTAATGTATCAGGTTACGCTAGCACTGCCCTATTCATTTGGTCCAATCTAGCAATGTCAAAACCTCAAACACTCAACAAATTTGGCTTAGGCCTTTTTTCAAACACAAGGTGAGCAGCAAGCTAAGGGGCAAATATCGATCCATTCGGCACCAAGAAAGTATAAATAAGTACTAGTTATCGGCAGCTCAGTCCATATCGACTTATTGACAGGAATGTCGAGACATCTGCTCTATACTAACTCACGATCTTTCACACACTAACAAAAATACTTCTTTTATTTTATGGGGTAATATGCACCTAAGAGAGAGGCATTAAAATGACACTTTCAAATCATTTCAAATGCTCAGAAAACGTAATTAACAAAGAAACAATGTTTTGAGACAAGCACCAGAAATATTTTGTCAAAGAAGTTGGAACTCCCACACCTGGAACTGGTGACTTACAAGTTGGAAAGAGCAACCATAAAGTAAGAAGTATCAAAGAATGCTGCACTAACCAAACAAAGGAACTATAAAATTGAAAGTCAACCTCATCCTTGAATGACAAAGAAGAGGCAACCACATGGTCTTTCCCTGATCAAACTGAGCAACACGGAAAATTTATAATCGAGACACAAATTTCACTACAGCAACAACAACTAGATCCTTATAATATGACTAGAAAGCTCAATTTAAACAATCACAGCAATAAACAAACACAGGAGAACCATCACTAATGCTATACCATACAAGGTGAACATAACAAGCGCAAACTCACCATTATGATAATGCAAATAGAAATTTTCCCTGCTTTATTGAATCTAATTTACAGTCTAATTATTTGCGAGTCATTTATCAAGATCAACCGCAGAACAACAATTGCACTTTCAAATATGGCCATTTAGAATCCTGATCCCAAGTTGACACAGTTAAATAAGGGGACCCCAAAAAATGAATTTTTCATCCTATTTCAAGGAGCTCTAGGATTAGTCCCATATTGCCAAACGTAAACAAGCTCATCCCAACCTGTACTAGCGAGAAGCCCTTTGACAAGCACGCTCATGTCAACTAAATGTCGTTAATGAAAATATAACTGAGGAAAAAAGACATCACGATCTAAAATATACCTCGCTCGTAGGAGACGACGGCTCGTAGGAGGCGACGGACGTCACTCGTAGGCAACGGTGGACCTCGCTCGTCGGAGGCGGCGTCAGCGTCGGCTAGGTGGGCATCAATCTCTAAGCCTGCAATTTTAATCTAAATCAAGTACTGCTCCTGCATTATTTTTAGTGCACAAAAGAATTAGTCCTCTTCCATTAGTCGGGAGGTACAGTGTCAATCTCCGAAAGGCACAAAGCACAGAATTAGAGCTGATGACATCCTTTTTTCGTTTCCCTATAGCTACTCAAATGGACAATCGCAACACAAGATAAGATGTCACAATCCATGTATTTAAACACATCCATGTGATGGACATGCCATTAGCAGGACCCTATCTCATAAGTGATTATTTACCTACCGAGAACAATCTACTCATTAAATATTGTTTTGCGAGAAATTTATACCATAGATTAAGATAGATAGAAAGAATACATCAAATAATCTTGCAACAGATGTAGAAAGATTTCAACTTCTAGGTGCTCGGTTGAAATTTTAGTTAAGCACGGAATGTTCAACTTTTTCCTCACAAAAGACCCTAATGTTAGATATCGGAAGAAAAGAAATGGTTCGACCTACTTTCAGTTCCAAGTGTACTCTTTGGCTTCACGGTTTACTAGAGCAAGGAGAGAAGCAGAAGGCAAGTAGCTTTCACGCTTCCGAGTTGAAGAAAGAGCAGCATTCCGCAATCAATAGGAGAGCAGTTGGCGGTTCATAAATCAAACACCCCTGAAATGGGAACCTGAAATAGAATGAAAGCGATGAGCGAGATGTAACAAAAGCATTCCCCTTTTCCGGTAATGTGGAATACATGCCCATATTTAAAATTCTCGAATCTCTTATTACCACCAATACCCCCTCTCCCCCAAGCTTTTGCACAAGCCTGTAACTAACTTCAGCATGATCAAAAGTAGAATAGATTTTTCTAGTTCTAAATACCAAAGCCAAATGGCAACGACAATAAGGAATAGGTGATTAATTGACTCACGATCTCTTCTATATGTATATGATAACATGAAGAAGTAAAGCTACCTTAGAAGGGAATAAATTCTGATCTGCTCTTAAGGAAGTGGACTTGCATGAAACTTCAAAAACCTCGAAAAAGGGCCTGAAGTAAACACACCTGTTCTTAGATTTCACATCAGCTTCTCTTTATTACTACACTGGATTCTCAATCAATTCAACTTCTAAGTAAGTTGAAATGTGGATCTCTTAAAGATCGTGGAATAGTGAAAAATTTTGGACCCAAAGCAAACATCCGCCATTTCACCTTAAAAACATTGGCTCCAATCCCATCTTTTAGATAGAAATAAGGAACCGGTCTAAAAAGAGTTTTAAGTGCTGGAAATTAGGCCATCTACCAAACCAGAACATTGCTTTTCTTCCATCAACCATAGTGAAAGTGGTACTAATCCTTACTGATATAATCCCAACCTACCAAATCTTAAGAACACCAATTAGTATAGCCATGTTCAATAGTTTACTTCATAGTTAGCTTACTTTTCTTCGGCAAATCTCCGAAAGCATTCAACAAAAAGAGTGGATTAAGTAAAAAAAAAAATGAAAGTCCTATGCATAGACATTTGTTCAAGTGGTGATAGAGAACAAGATTTGGTTCTTGAGAGCAGAGCAAAAGGAAGGAAACGGTCTTCAAATTCGCCACCTTTGATCCTGCTCAAGATTCTGATGATTTCAACCACGCTTTTCCTCAATCTCCAGCATCATCACCATCAGCACCACATGACTATACTGATGGCTGCATCAGAGCTTTAGTCAGCCGGCTCGCCGTCACTGGTACTTCTTGCATCTTAACATTTCAGCCACGGCACTCACACGCACTCATGCTCACATTTCTCTCATTTGTGCTTGTGCCCATCATACCAAAGTGTCCTGTGGCTTATTTGTAGGCTTTGTAAGTCAGTTACTTTTTCTGGACTATACTTGCTAGATTCTTCCAGAAAACATCATGTAAAGGTGACAAGCAACGTGATTTTGGAAAAGAACATATCCTAAAAAAAGAAGAGTGTTCTAAAGGGATGATGATCATGATGTGCTAAATAGTTCTAGAGAGTCATGTTGGTTATATTTGATTGAGCTCCTAATAATTAATGACCCAGAATTTCATCCATGACAAGCATGCAAATAAAGTAACAACTTGAGAATACTATTTTTCCTGATTAGTTCATTGCTCCGCAAGGTGCCAGAACTTCAATCCCTATTTTTTTTTTTTCCCTCTTTGTCATCTTCTCCTTGAATATAGCTCCCAAATTTTAGAAAATGCTGCCCTATAGTTTGATTTCTCAGCAGCAAGCATCTTGCAAAGATTTTTCTTGATAATCTACTTGTCGATCTTCGGAAGTTGTTATGTAGTACTTATTGGAAAGATTATGGTGTAAAACCTAGGGAAAAGATGCTGAACTTAAAGGATGGACCTTTTAAATATGGCGAACTTGCGAGGATAACGGGGAACTTTGGAGCAGTTCACGTTGAAGGAGGATCTGGAAATGTATATTTTGGCACACTAGAGGATGGCACTGAAGTTGCTGTGAAGGTCTTATTTTGTTTTTCTATGCGAGGGTCCAGGGAATTTCAAGCCAAGGTTAGATAGAACAAGGCAAATGATGCATATTTAGAAACTTGGTCCCAAACTAATGTCGGTGTAAACACTGGTAATGCACACTTGTGATTTTGCAGGCTAGACACTTAAGGGCTGTTCACCATGAAAACTTGGTTTCTCTGCTTGGATATTGTGATGGCACCAAAACCAAAGGGGCTGATATATGAATTATGGATGGTGGAAATCTGCAACAAAACTTAATAGGTATTTTATCATTCTCTTTTACAATCCTTTCTCTAGAATTATCCTGAAAATGCCTTTTTTTCACATATAACGGTGGTAGATGTGTTGATTTAACAGGTGACAGGCCAAATTTCTTGACTTGGAGTAAGAGACTACAAATTGCCATCAATATAGCACAAGGTATGTAGATGAAATATCCACTATTATAGTTTTTGCTCTGGCACAATTTAAGGAGTTTTTGCAAAGAATTGCAGGTTTGGATTATCTTCATCATGATTGCTACCCACCCATCATCCTTGGAGACTTGAGTGCTGCAAACACGGGTTCACTTTCAAAAGAGGCACCTTGCAGTACTAATGAGATTTTTAAAAGATTACCAAACTTTGAATTAAGGATAAGCACCAGCAAGGTTCATGAATATATATGTTCTATTTTCTCTTCCAGTTCCATGTGTTGCAAAACTGATAGCGCGGTCCACTCCAAAGACGCAATATGAAGCTCTAGAAATTTATCTTAATTTGCAACTTGAATAGGAAAAAATGGAAATATATATGAGCATGACAAATCACCAATTCTTTCGAGACTTTACGTAGAGAAAGAAAAGGATGAATTTTAAAGCCTCTCTTCGAATGGGTAATGACAAGCTCATCAATACCATCAATGAGTTTTTAAAACCTACATTTTGCATCCTAAACTTTATTATTAGATTTGAAGCTGCATCTTCGCATCCATGCTTAGTTATTAAGGATGTTGTTAAGGACTGCCACCCAAGATACTCGTTAAATACCTCAATAAAGAAAGTTTGTTATTTCCAATGTAATGCCTCTCTTGTAGTGTGTCAAAAATTAAAACTTCTCCTTAAAATATATGATTAACAAGTGTTCTGCAAGCCATCGTTAACAAGACCCATTTGTTGAATTGTCTTTTTCCTTTCGAAATTGCCTCCACAAAAGCCAAAAAGCACTAATCTCCCGGGGACATTTACTAACAAGATCCTTCTACTAAATCGTCATTTTCCTTCCTAACTTGGCCGCGCATAGAAAAAGAAAAATCCGACCTTGAAGTTAAGGCGAGTGATGGTCGCCGCCTCAAATTGAGGTTAAAATTGGTCCTCTTAGTTTGCGAATATGCGAATTATGACTTTTGAAATTTCGTGATAGTATTCGATACGAGAGCGAGAATGTTAATTGAAATTTTTCGAAAGAAAATGAATGATAGACGGTATTAATACAGATTTCTAAAGTGCATCAAATCCTCTCACGAAAGTCACACATCTTAGAGTTAACGCACATTTTCAGGCACAGTTTTGGCAAATATATGTCTCCGCGCCTGTCCCTTCGCTGTGAGATTTGTCTCACTAATTCGAAAAGGTGTTGCATAACATGCATAACTTGTGACGTCTACGCGGGTGGAGTTATCATTAGATTAAGGGAATAGAATTACACCTTCTCAACATTAGTGGCTTTATAGCCTTAAAATTGAAGGTCCCATCTATAAATAGGAAGAAAATCTGCATCTTCCTCAAACCAAAGGACATATTCACTTCAAGATTAAGAACAACCTTACAAGTGAACTGGATAGTAATACCAACAGACACAACGCTACGATAGAATGCATCACTTCTATCGAACAAGCGTGAGAACAACCCCGGAAGAAAGAAAATAAAACTACAATCATCAAGATTTATTGCTTTTCACTTGGCAATCGTCAAGGATGTGTAGTATGCGAAATACTTGTTAAATACCGAATTAAATAAAATTTATCCTTTCCAGTACAGTGCCTTCCTCGTACAGTGCGTGATGAGTACATCAGAAATGAAAATTTTTTCCTCATTCTCCATTTGTTTGGCGCAAAATAAATTATTTGAAAAATATTTTTTTTAAATAATCACTTGTATCGCTTACAAAAATGAACGAACAAAAAATATTTTCATAGTTTATAAACATATTTAAACATAAATTGCTGTTGATGATGAAATTATTTTTCATTGATTAATTGCTTCAAGCGATTTTTTTTGGAAATTTTTTTTAAATTATTTATTTTTCCTGAAATAAACCCACCCTAAGTATAAATTGAAAAGCGATCCAAAAGCAATTAGTAACAAGACCCACTTATGCAATTGCCCCCACCCAAAAGATACACCAAAAAACTCTACTATTCCAGGATAATTGCTAACAAGATTCATCCCCCTCATCATTTATTTTTGCCAAACAAAAGCACCATAAGTATAAATTAAAAAGTGTTCCAAAAACAATCATTAACAAGACCGATTTATGCAATTCCCCCCACCCAAAAAGATACGCTAAACAGGACACTTGCTAACAAGATCCATCCCCCCTCCCCCCATGGGAGCCAACGCGTCTGCTCTCTCTACCCTTTGTCCAATGGCCGCCCCAATTACCCATTTCAAATTGAGGACGGAATAGAGTTTTCGTTTGCGAAAATGCAAATTGTAATTTTTAAAAATTTTTGATGGATATTTGATACGAGATCGAGAATGATATCTAAAAATTTTGGAAAGAGAATAAATGAGAGATGGTATGTTTACGGATTTTCGGAGTGTTTCAGGTCCATACACGATAGTCACATCTCAAAGTTTAACAAACATTTTCAGGCACGGTTTTGGATAATTATATTCCAAAGTCTGTCCCTGCGTTGCATAACGTGCATAATTTTACATGGTTTAACGTCTAAACGGCTGGAGTTGTCATTAGATTAAGGGGATAGTGTTACCCCTTCTCAACATTACTGCCTTTATAGCCTTAAAATTGAAGGTCCCATTTACCCATATAATGAAAATTGGCAAATTTCTCAAACAAAGAGATATATTCACTTCAAAATCAAGAACAACGTTACACGTGAACTGGACAGTTTGACACAAACTCAACGAAAGAATGCATCACTTCAATCGAACTAGAGCGAGAACAACCCCAGAAGAAAGAAAAGAAAACAACAATCATCAAGAATCTTTGCTTTTTACTAGGCACCCTTTAAGGAAATTCAGTAAACGTCGCTCTGCTGCTTTCACTGACGGTACTGAAGCTGCTTGCACTGGCGGTGCTTGAAGCGAAGCTACTGCTAGTGACGTTGGTGCTCGAACTGCTCCTACTGCTGGTGACGCTCGCTTCCGAAGTGGCGCTTGTAGGAGAGACAGCGGTCGAGACATTGACTTTAGCATCGGTCGGGGCAACCACGACGGCGCTTGCGGACTTATCTGGTTGGCCCGCTTGCGACATCGTGGTTTTCTTTGCGGGCGGAGGCACCTGGACCATCCTCGGGTCCAAACTGTCGCCGTTGTGAGAGCCATCCGGGGGGGCCTTGCTCCCGCTTACGCCGATCCTACTGCCGTCCTTGTCTGCATGGGCGACGGATTGACCGCGCAGACATAAACCAACGAGTCAGCATGGCTTACATTAAGCACAGATTCATTGTGTCTGAGTACTCGTGTCGTGTACTACTCGGGATCGATTCGACAAGGGAGAGAGAGAGAGAGAGAGAGAGAGAGAGAGAGAGAGAGAGTACCAGGAGGAGGATTATTCTCGGCCAGAATTCGGGATGCCATCGATCTTTCAATCATGAGAAGAGAGAGAGCGAGTGCAAGAAGTTGAAAGGTTTTCTTGATCTCCATTGCTCGAGTCGCTCAATGATGACTTGGACGAACTCACCATGCAAACTCTCTTTTAATAATAGTGAACCAAGAAAAGCCGCGGATATGTAAAAGCGACATCCGCGTCTCGTTAGCTGCCGACCTCTCTTCCTGTTTTTTTATCAAATGGCCGGCCACTTTTTATTTATTTAATATAGATAGTATAACAATCAAATGACGCGTGATTGAGTTTTCTTCTTTGACTCCGAGCGTACGGGAACCTTTCGAAGCAAGGCTATCATCTTCCGAGCAAGAGACACGAAAGGAACTTCTTTGGGAAGAATTAGTATTAAAAGACTGACAGCTTGACTCGAAAAGACTCGTGTCAGATAAATTAAACCAGAACTACAGGACAGAAGTCGAGTTGCAGCTTCTGGAATTTGGTTGTTGTTATGGCCTACGACAAGCAATTCTACGCGTGAAACTTGGACTCAAGTCGAGCGCAAACCTCCATTACATCTCTCCTACGTTTGCTTGGCTGTCTTTTGTTTTTTTTTTTTGGGCGGGGAAAGTCCCTGTGCACGTCGGAACAGTAGGGTCCCACTTCGTGGCGTCTAATTGATGCCTGAAATGGAATGGATTCACGTGAACATACGCCAGGTGCATGTGAAACACGATATCTTTTCTTTTTTTTGCCTTAACTTGCACGGTCATCGGTCCATCCCATTTTAGTTCCCTTGACCATCTTAACGTTCCATGGTTCGCCGAGTGAAATTTTTTGGCCCAAATGATGCGAAGATAATTGAAACTCTCATAGAATTTCTTTCGCATCTAACTTTTACCATACTCGTTTTTCGTTAATGTTTTATACCGATCCTGTTTAATCCACGTAAACTATAGTTTTCGTGTCAAAAAATACAAATCTCCTTTGCATGCTGGTAAATTTCAATAAGTATTGGCTAGTGTAAAAGAATTGTTGGTTGAAAAATTATATGTGACTTTTTTTGTTGGGAACTTGCCAAAAGTTTATAAACTTTTTGTATTAGTTTGCAAATAAGCAATTTTTTCACTTAATCTGTCAACCTTTATTTGCATGACTTACCAAACATCTTGTGTTTATTAATACTTATATGAAATTATCAACCTAATTAGAGTTTTTTACCAACTTTTGTAAAATTGAATTACCAACTAATTTTTGGTTATCAATTTTCATTTGAGTTACTAACTAAAGTCTAATTATCTAAGTTACCTTCCATTAGTTTTTGTTAAATTTTACTGTCAAATTATTGAATTGAATGATACGTGGCTATTGACGAGTATACCAATTTGAGGTTTTACCCTCCATATGTCACAGGTATACCAGTTTGTAGCTTTTCGTGATATTAATCAATTTAACGAAAACTCATGGAGGATAAATTTGTCACGAGTGTACTAGTTTGGGGTTTTCAGTGAATTTGTCACATCTGTACTAGTTTTGGGTTTGTAGTGTTAAAAAAAATTAGATTTTGGATAAATTTTCACAGGTGTACCAATTCGAGGTTCTTCATGATATTAATCCTAAAAATTGTCAACTTTAATTGGAGCGATTTACTAACTTTTTTCTAATCAGTTACTAAATAGTTTTGTGTTACCAACTCTCATTTGAGTTACTTACCCAATTAATTTTTCTTCCAATACTAACTTCTATTTGCCACTATTAGTACGCATTATATTTACCAACTCTAATATGAAATTACTAACTTTAATTTATGTGATTTATTAACTTTTCTACAATTAAGTTATTAATTAGTTATGAGTTACCAACACTTATTTGAGTTAGTTATCAACTTTTCTGTTGGGTTATTTAATTGGTATAAAGTTGGAAAGTCACCAATTAAAGATAAGTAATTTCATATAATAGTTGGTAAATTTAAAGTGTTGGTAAGAAAGTTAAATAAAAGTTTGTAGATGATAGGAAAAGTTTTTGTTTTTGTCAGAAATAAGATATATTGATAATTTAAAAAAGACAAATAAATTGGTATAACTCAAATAAGAGTTGATAACGTAAAACTAGGTGGTAATTGAATGGTAGAAAATGGTTGGTAAGTACGGCAAACAATAATGGTAACTCAATATGGTGAATTAAAAACACAAAACAAATGTTGATAAACTCAAATGCAAGTCGGTAAAGTAGTTGGTAAAGTAATCAGAGAAAATCTGGCGATTCACACAAGGTTGGTAATTTCATCATGTGATAAATGGTAAATTTAAAGCATCAGTAAAAAAAAGTACATAAAATTTAGTAAAGAGTACAACTAATATTATCCCTTCGGAGTACGATGTCCGATCCTGCGCAAATTCAAAGGGTCCATAAACGGTAAACCGAAATCGTTTTTGTCATTGAAGCCACGGCCCTTTCTATCTACCAACATGTCATAATATTAGTCGAGAATACATGTTACGCAGCAAATGACGAAAGACCTGACGAACTCATTCTCCAAGATCTTTTGTGCAAGTACATAAGATTAGAGGAGCAGCAATTATTGCACCAGCGAGTTAACTGTTAACGTCGGCTTGACGACACGGTGACAGTTGGCTTCTCATGGCGAAAGACTTGGAACAGTCCACATGTTTGACTTGCGAAGGTTCCAAGTCAACGGACCCCAGCCTTTTGCTTTCGGCTTGTTTTAACCGTTCTTTTCTGTCCTTCCGTTTCGCACCTACGCGGTTGGGATCATCCAAAAATCGTCGTCGTCAGTTTATAAATACTCGAGTTCCCTCTGAGCCCTTGAGCAAATCACAATCCATCCATGGCCAATTACACTTTTCTCCATCCTCTTCTTCTTCTTCTCGTCCTGCTGTTCGCTGGTCACGAAGTTGAGAACAGATGTGCATGGGGAAGGGAACTGGTGCATCGTGAAGCGATTTCACTGACGCCGGCAACCACTTGCAAAGGTATCATTTTCTAAGTTTAATATTCTGGGTCGTGTTTCGACAATGCTAAATGCATGTTATTGAATAGCAACTGTTGATATGGTCTCGAGATTCGACCGCTGTAAGTATAACTTACATCATGATTCATATTGATCGCAGATCACGCAAATGGACGTGGACTGACATTGGCACACAGGCAGGGACCCTGTTCACCGCTTGCCGCAAACCGTCAATCCCGTGATTCCGGGCTCATTTTCCTGCGAGACCAATTGCGGGTCCATTCCATGAACGACCTAGGAGAATCTCCCGCGCTGCCCACTGGGGATCACGGCGAGAACGCCCGGCTGCCGATCCGCGGCAGCGCTCCTGGAGCAGGCGAGTTTGTGGTCACAGTCGGCCTTGGGACCCCAAAAGTCGACCTGACCCTGATCTTCGATACGGGCAGTGACATTACATGGACCCAATGTCAACCTTGTCCTAATTGCTATCATCAGCAAGACCCAATGTTTGAGCCATCCAAGTCCACCACATACTCACACTCACAATGCACGGAACCGGATTGCCCCTACTCGATCGAATATGCAGACGGATCGCACTCCAACGGTTACTACGTCCAAGATCTGCTTACCCTCACTCCGGAGTACCGGTTCCCAAACTTCATCTTCGGTTGCGGCCAAAACAATAGCCACAATTTCGGTGTCACAGCCGGTGTATTAGGCCTAGGACAAGGAGGCACGTCCCTAATCTCACACATATCGTCAGAGTTTTCCAATATCTTCTGCTACTGCATCCCTGGCAGTGAGAGCTCAAATGGGTACTTACTTTTTGGGATGGAAGCCCTTCGTAACTGCCAAACAAAGAGTACCACACCTCTCATAATTGACCCAAATAACCCATCCTATTATTATGTCAACCTAGTTGGTATTGCCTTTGGGAATCAAACATTTAGCCTCTCTTCAGAGTCTCCACCTCCTAGGACCATCATAGACTCGGGGACTACCATCACTCGGTTGCCGCCCTCGATTTATGAGGCCATTCAGACGGAGTTTACCAATTACATGTCGAATTATCCTATCGCGGATCCTCTGACGAAGCTGATGGACACCTGCTATGATCTTCGTGGTCAGGAGAATGTGAACTTGCCGGAGATGGTCCTACAATTTGAGGATACCGACGTTAGATTGGACCCGTCCGCTGTAGTTTGGCGAGAGAGTGATGTGAAAGTTTGCTTGGCCGTCGCGCCGAATCGGAAAAGGCCAGACCTGGTCATTATCGGCAGTGTGCAGCAGCGGAACCTGAACATACTTTACAACATTCAAGATAACAAGGTTGAATTCGGGAATGGTGGTTGTGGCAATTGAGAGGCTATAATTGATGAAGAAAATAAGTGACGTGAATATCTAAACGAGTGCATGTTTCTATTTGGAACATTGTTTTACTACACGGGGCATATACTTACATGATATGTGTCGTTAATTTTCCTTCACATTAATCGGTGTATTTTTACAAGATCGTGATAGCTGTATTGACTGTCCTTATGTTTTGTCGATTAGTCGATTCGGTTCTTACTCTCACGCAAATTTAAGTAACTTTCTCTTTGCTCGAGTATTTTTTGCCAATCATGTACTAACATTGATGCAGACGTAGACCTGCAGAACCATTTGTTGTTTGAGAAAGTAATTAGGTAATGTATAAACCAAATAACTACGGAGATAAAATCGGCGGATGAAAATGAAATGAGATGAAACGATACGGGTTCACTTTCAAAAGAGGCACCTTGCAGTATTAATGAGATTTTTAAAAGATTACGAAACTTTGAATTAAGGATAAGCACCAGCAAGGTTCATGATTATATATTTTCTATTTTCTCTTCCAGTTCCATGTGTTGCAAAACTGATAACGCGGTCCACTCCAAAGGCGCAATACGAAGCTCTAGAAATTCATCTTAATTTGAAACTTGAATAGGAAAAAATGGAAATATATATGAGCACGAAAAATCACCAATACTTTCGAGAGTTTACGTAGAGAAAGAAAAGGATGAATTTTAAAGCCTGTGTTCGAATGGGTAATGAAAAGCTCATCAATACCATCAAAGAGTTTTTAAAGCCTACATTTTGCATCCTAAACTTTATTATTAGATTTGAAGCTGTATCTTGACATCCATGCTTAGTTATTAAGGATGTTGTTAAGGACTGCCTCCCAAGATACTCGTTAAATACCTCAATAAAGAAGGGAAAAGTGCTGAATAAGTCCTAAACCTTTTGAGAAAGTGCCAATTTAGTCCTAAATCTATTTTTGGTGCCAATTTAGTCCTAAACCTTTTGATATAACGCCAATTCAGTCCTTTTGGTCGGATTTTGTTGACGTGGACATCTACCGCTGGGCGATCGATCAACGGGAATGAGCGGAACAAAATTTAATAATATTTTTTTTGAATTTTTTTTCTTTCTTTCTTCTTTTTTTTCCTTTCCAGCCGACGCATGAGCAAAAGATCGATCACAGCTGAGGCTAGCGAGAAACCTCGCTACAAATTTCAAGTAGCCACACACCGTTATCGGCAGAGGCTCACCCTTGCCGACGACTCGCCATGGCCAAGTCTCGAGGTCTAGCGAGGGCCGGGTGAGGCTCGCCAGCGGTTGGGCGAGGCTCGACCTCGCCGAATTTGGCGAGGCCGACCCTCGCCCAACTATGGTGAGGGCCAAGCGAGCATTGCCAGTGGCCGGCATGGCTCGCTCGAGGCCAGTGAGGACCTCACCGGACTCTAGCCTATGGCCGGTTGCCGCTTCGGCGACCGGCTGGAGAAGAAAAAAAAAAGAAGGAAAAAAATTCCAAAAAATATTAAAATATTATTAAATTTTGTCCATGTTAGCTCCGGTGACCGGTTATCGGCCGGCCAACGTTCACGTCAGCAAAATCCGGCCAAAAGGCCTGAATTGGTTCTATATTAAAAGGTTTAGGACTAAATTGGCACTTTCTCAAAAGGTTTAGGACTTATTTTGCACTTTTCCCCAATAAAGAAAGTTTGTTATTTCCAATGTAATGCCTCTCTCGTAGTGTGCCGAAAATTAAAACTTCTCGTTAAAATGTATGATTAACAAGTGTTCTGTAAGCAATCGTTAACAAGACCCATTTGTTGAATTGTCCTTTTCCCTCTGAAATTGCCCCCACAAAAAAGCCAAAAAGCACTAATATCCTGGGGACATTTACTAACAAGATCCATCTACTAAATCGTCATTTTCCTTCCTAACTTGGCCGCGCATGGAAAAAGAAAAATCCGACCTTGGAGTTAAAGGCGAGCGATGGTTGCTGCCCCAAATTGAGGTTGAAATTGGTCCTCTTAGTTTGCAAATATGCGAATTATGACTTTTGAAATTTCGTGACAGTATTCGATGTCGCGATCGAACTCCCGAGCCCTCTTCGAATGACACGCGAAAAGTAGGGGGCTCGTCTGGTACGCGCTAAGTCTAGGTTCAGGACTTAACTCGGGCTCTCCCCAGCCCATACCATATCACGATTTAGGGTTTAAATTTTTAACATACAGGTGATTTACATGCAGGAATCGCCACTAATCGATTTAGGGTAGGTCGATTAGAAACCCAAATAGGGTGACGGGAGGATCACCCTATTTCTACGAACCAGAGATTAACTGAATTCGGGAACTTGGTTACATTAGTTGGATAACTAATGCCCTTTCGGTACCATTTTACCCTATTCATTTTTTGAAAACATTTGTCAGACAATTTGGATTGATTTTAGGACCTTTCTCCTAACATATGAGGTGATCAAGCGAGTGCATAATCAGAAGCGATTAGCAGTAAAAAACACAACAATTCATGCAGTCTAAGGTTCTAACCTTAACTAAGTCAGGTGATATTCAGAAACACAACAGTTCATGCAATTTGTATTAAAAAAGACATGCATAATAGCACAACAGTAATAAAACATGCGGCTTACCATCGTGCGATTTCAGGCTTATTTAATCTAAATAAAACCACAACATGCATAATTTATAAAGGATGAAAACATTCAGATAAGTCATGTAAAGAAGAAAGAAGAAAAAAAAATTTGGATTTTTTTTTTTCGGAAAAAAAATCGGGATAAAAAAAAGAAATAAGAAAATAAAAATAATTTTTTTTAAAATTTTTATTTTTTTCGTAAAAAAAAACGAAATAAGAAATTAAAAAGGAAATATATTTTTTTAAAGAAATTTTTAATTTTTAAGTTTTTTTTTGGTTTTTAAAAAAAAAACTAAAACGGAAAAAAAAAAAAAAAGAAAAAAAAAAATAAAAATAAAAATATTTTTTTTTAAAATTTTTTTAATTTTTATTTATATATTTTTTTAAAAAATTAAAAAAAAAACAGAAAAGAAAAAAGAAAAGAAAACCTTTTTTATTATTTTATTTTTTTAAAAAAATTTTAAAACAAAATAAAATAAAATAAAATAAATAAAAAACCTACGGGCCTGGGTCCGACCCTACTTTCGGCAGACCCGGTGAGGGGACTCGGTGGGGTTAAAATTGGCCGCCCACCGGCCGACCCAAACCGGCTTCGGACCGCCCCAAATCGAACCCCCGGCACTAGTCACCGAGCCTCCACCCTCCCAAGATCGCCGTCCGACCGCCCGTCACGGCCGGCACGATCAAAACAAAAGCCGGCTTCATTGAGGACTTCGGTCGAACAGATGGGGGGGCGTAAAAAAACTGGCAAACCTGACTGTTCCGGCGAACTGAAGGATTCAGACGACCGGGCCAACCTTCGATGACAACACACAGGCGGCGGGGAACGGCGGTATGGGCCGGGAATCGCGCCACAAGGCCGGCGCGAGTCCCGGCCAAAATCGGAGCGTAAACAGTGGGGAAACGAGTCGCCTAGGCCGGGCCCACCGTACCATCACGCGTGGTCCGAGGGCTTCCGGCTTTGGGGGAAGACGACGGCGACGCTGTTGGAGGACCTGCAACAACCACACACACTCTCTTTCTCTCTCTCTATTTCTCTCGCGCTCTCTGTTTTCTCTCTTACTCTCTTTCTGTAAAATTTTTGCATTTCTCTCTCCTCTCCCTACGGCCTTTTATAGGCCTATGACGGCGCGCCCCCTCGCTCCATTACGCCCCGTGATGACTGGCTCAGGCCCCCGCTTGTGCCCGCCACATGTGCCTCGCAGGAGGAGGGGGGCCTCTGGGTGATGGGCAGAGAGGAGAGGGAGGAAGAAGGAGCTGGGGAGGCCGGGTTTTCGGGAGGGACGGACTGGCAATTAATGCCAGTCCCGTCGGCGTGGTCGCTCGGCCTTCCTCTGGGTTGCTGACGACGATGACGAAGGGCGGCGCCGCCGTGCGTCGGCGTGACAACGTGAAGCAGAGGCGGACAAGGGCATGGACAGCGACGGTCGCGCGTGGGGGAGAAGGAAGGAGAAGAGGCTGGGCCGGGCCAGGCCTAGCCCATAAGGGGAAAAGAAGAAAAGAAAAAGGGCCTTGGGCCCGAGGGGGGAAAAGAAAAGGGAAGAGGAAGGAGCTGGGCCGAGCGGAAGGGGAGAGGAAGAAGAAAAAGGGGCGGGCTGGGGAGATGGCCCTGGCCCGGCCCGATCCGATTTTTTTCTTCTTCTTTTTTTTAAAAATAATTTAACTTAATTAATAATTTTTTTTTTTTTGATTTTTGATTTTTTTTTTGAAAATTAATTAAGAAAATATGCTCTAATAAGCCCTATCAATGCAAATATGTCTAATTTCTACATGCAATGCATTTAGATAAAAATATATTTTTTTGTTTTAGGAACTAAAAAATTAATTCCTAAATTTTGCATAATTAATTTTGGGCAAATTAAAAATAGGTGTCAACAGCTGCCCCTCTTTGAAGGTGAGCTCGCAGAGTTTGAGCTCGCAGAGGTTACGTTCAAAGATAAAATGACACTTAAATTTGGCCCATGCATGCTCAATGAATGCTATTTTTTGCGGGATTGCGAGTCCCATTTTTTATGATGCGATAAGATGATGCATGCTAAAGCAAATAAAAACTTACCTGGGGCTACTTACCTTGCCGAAGGGTAGAGTAATTTTCCAGATAATTGATATTGTGTGTCGAGGACCCGAACCTCTCTTCGGTCGCCTTGACGGGGATTGTTTTTCTAGGACCCGAACCTTTCTTCGGTCGCCTTGATGGGGAGAAATCGTTTGCACGGGCCCCGAACCTTTCTTCGGTCGCCAGCCGGATTTCTTTTGTCGCGGACCCGAATCCACCTTTGGTTGCTGTGACTGGGGGAGAAATCGTTTGCACGGGCCCCGAACCTTTCTTCGGTTGCCAGCCGGATTTCTTTTGTCGCGGACCCGAATCCACCTTCGGTTGCCGTGACTGGGGGAAATCACTTACATAGGACCCGAACCTTTCTTCGGTCGCCTACTGGATTTCATTTGTCTAGGACCCAAACCTTTCTTCGGTCGCCTTGACTGTCTGGATTTTGCTTTATCAGAGTACGTGCATTTTATAAGGGGTACCTGAAAAGACTTGATGTGAACAGAGGGGGTCAGTCCCATGCTCAGGAGGGGTACCATAACAATCATGGGTACACGGATTTTTGGAACTTGGCGCAGGCAGAATATACTTACCTAGGTGCGTTCCTGCCTCTTAAGGGCATGTCTCCTGATTTTTGGAACACGGATTTTTGGATTTTTTTTTTTTTTTTTTGCAAACACATATGCATTCATTGGAGAATAAACAACTGAGGCTATTCCTGAATATCGTATGAAATATCTTGACTAGCTAGTCAAGATGCATTTCATTTTCAAAGCAACGCCCGGTTTACCTTCTGGGTAGTTTGAAAAGAAATCTGATGATTTTGGGATTGGGTAAGGGCAGAATGTACTTACCTGAGCACGTTCCCGGAGGTTTGATGTATCATCTGCTGAATAACCAACCTTTTTGGGGCATCTCTCTTGGGATGATAATGAGGGCTTTTCCAGTGTCCGAATTTTTTTTTTGTACTCTATCTTGGGGATTAAAATTTGAGCTGTAAAAATAATTAGCACAAACATGTATGCATTCATCAGGGATAGACAAGCTGGGCTATTCAGTGTGCATTTGAAGGTTCACGATGATGATTTTACCATGTTTGCATCACCAGAAATCCCCAAAGGGTCAATCAAGACAATTTTTGCAAGGTGGACTTTCTCGAGATGACGAACAAGGGATTTTCAGTCAGAGAGGATTTTCCACTCACTCTCATTGAAAAAGGTTGTTTGTCCCGACCATTAATGCGGGAACATCGAAAACACTCAATCTGACCGCTATGACCTCAACAAGGATCCGAGTTTTCTCGCAAGCGGTACGACACTGCCAATCTGAGAGGTCTTCTTTAGGGCCTAATGTAGGCTTGATCAATGGTTTAACAAAGGTGACTGTCCAAGTCAATGTCATGAAAGAAGATATTTTGTAATTATTTCCGGGTTTACAAGTCAAGAACCCTACAAAACAAGATAAAAATAGTCTTGCTCGCACATCCTCGAACGTTGTTCATAAACATTTGAAATCTCGCGTTAATTCAAATGCTCCAGTCAAAAGAGACTTCATTAGGGATGTAACGTGGGCTCGGTTTATAGGTTGAGGAACGAAATGATCGTTGGGCTCAAAAATGTGTGTAAAGGTGAGAATTGGTGATCCTCTTGGCATTGTCACCGGTCTTCTTCTCCACCATCAGGATCCTTCTGGAAAATTCCCCGGATAACCTTGTGTTTCAGCATCTTTAACAACTTTTCCTTAGGGAGCTTCTGTGTCAAGCACTTTTCGGGACACCATTTTATCTGTCATGTACAGATATTTGCCAAGACAGAGTTCCTAAAGTAGGAATTTGTGTCAAAAGAGAACTCAGGTCCAGACCTTTTGGGGTTGTCCATTATCCATCACTTAACAACTTTGAGGTATTTGGGAGCACATTATCCAGAAAATAAGAACTCTTTTCTTCTCATCTTTTTCATCGTTTTTCTTCTTCTCCTTTTCTTCTTCTTCTTCTTTCATGGGCATTGGCCTTGCTTTTACCAGGCACACTGCTTTTTCATGCCCCAATTTTTCATCATTCATTTTTTTTTCTCTTGGCGTTGTCAGGACTAGCCTAAACAAGATTGAACAGAACCATGTTTTCAGGCTCTTGGAGTCTTCACCTTCATTCGGTACTTGAGACCGTGATGCTCAAACTGTGGTGACGTTTGTCTTGTCCCGGTGTGGTGGATGATCACCAACTGGGTTCGTACGAAATGAAATTGATGGCTCAATTGGGCTAGCAAAGGATATAGGTGTATGGGATGGAGAAAAATTGCTCTTCATCATCCTGGGGCACTTAAATTATCGCGAGAGTTCATCTGCAATAAAAACACTCAAAGGTTAAAGCAAGTGAAAGCAAGAAAATTTCTATACATCTTTTTGCCTTGTGCGAGCTGTTGCAGCGGATGATCATAGAAAATTTTAGATATTACAAACTCTCCATCCTTCTTGTCTTGCTCAGTGAAAACATCACTGTTATCAATAAGATCATTGGCATTCTGGACAGGTATTAGTTTGCTGCTTCTCTCTTGACAAAGCCCTCTTAGCCTCGGCTGTCTGGCTGTCGATGTCATGCTTGTTTTGGAGAATTCTGTCGAGGGCCACACCTTCCATGAAAACAGCAAGGTCAAAGCCCTGGGGGCAATGACTGAAAAGAAGGGATGTTTTTCTTGTTTCCTCTGAGTTTGAATCCATCCTGTGAGGCTAATGCACCTCAAGCTGCCCCAATGTGGGGTGGTTCTTAACAGGGGTAATTTGAAAGGAATTTCTGAGTGTATGAGCTCAAAATGGTCAAGCAAAGGATCAATAGTAGTGTATGGGGCAGGGAAATGAACCGCCTCTCGTCACTTTGGGTACCATACCTTATGCGAGAAATCCCTTTACCTTGTAGAAATGCAACTCTTTCGCTCATCTTGCACGAGTTTGGTACGCGAGAATGTGTATAGACCAAGGGTTGCCTCTCATCATCCGGACACACCTCGTTCAATACACCAGAGCAGTTCGACACCATTCGTCAAATTGTCAAAATTTTCACATGGAATTGGTGAATTGAACAGGCAAAATTACCATGCAAGAGTTCCTTTCATGTAATGCACTTGAGGAAGAAAATAGTATCCATTTTCTTTAATTATTTCTTCCTTCTTGTTTCTTTCTATTCTTATGAGAAAAGTTTTTTTAGGGAAAGGGATACTTACCTATGCTGGGACAACGGAGCATACCTGCAAGGTAATAAGAAAGATCGAGTTAATGAATGGGCTTTTAAAGGGAAGGAATTGGAAACGATACAACATTACCCTTCGTGATTCTATTCACTAGAGATCCAACTGACAACTCCTTGAGTTTTCTTGGATGTTGACAATTCCTTTCTGACAGGGGCAGGAACTTATGTTAGAAATGAGGGGACTGAATGATACATTGAGAACGATACAAATTACCCTTCTTCCATTTTGCCTTCAAAGCTAGTAGAGTCTTTTCTCCTCTTTGTTCAGCCTTTCTCTGCCTCAGTCTGCTTCTCCATGTTCTTGGTCTCGAAGCTCGAATGAGATCCTCTATAATTAGGGGTACCTCCAGTTGGAAAGTCCTATTGTCGGCGCATACTGTGCCAACGTGGTTCTGGTATGTTGAAGCACTTTTTCGAAAATCCTCTGCTTCCTGGCATGCACAGGGCATGTGCAATTGCTTGCATGGGGATCCTCGCAGCAAAGCTAATCTCTACTTTAAAGGTCTTCGACAGATGTGGAGGGTTTCGCAACAAAACTAGCTTCTACTTTCAAAGCCTTTGAATACCTTCGAGGCTCCATGGTTGTTAAGATCGGCATTGGCACCATTTTGTCATGCATGAGCTTCTCCCCGAATAGAATCACCATTAGGAGTGTCTCTATCAGTAACTTTTCTGCCAATTCCCTTGTTATCAACATGAAGGGAGAAATCATTTTAAGGATAGTACTTCTTCACGGCATCAGAGTTGACAGGGCTGGAGAATTGGCGTCCATCCATCTCAGTTAGAATCAGAGCTCCTCCAGGGAGTATCTTTTTCACGACATAAGGGCCTTTGTAGTTTGGAGCAAACTTACCTCCAAGTTCGGGGGGTAGTGGTAGCACCTTTCTTAGGACAAGATCGCCTGCTTCAAAGTATCTGGGGCGTACCTTCCGATTGAAGGATCTCGCTACCCTTCGTTGATAGCATTGTCCATGACAAAGGGCTTTCAATCGCTTTTCATCGATCATATTCAGCTGCTCCAATCTCTGCTGCTTCCATTCTGCATCAGACAGTTTCACTTGGGACAATACCCGTAGTGAGGGAATTTCTACTTCAACTGGCAAGACTGCTTCCATGCCATACACCAAAGAAAAAGGTGTTGCCCCAATGGATGTCCGAATTGACGTTCGGTATGCCATCAATGCAAAAGGCAATCTTTCATGCCAATCTCGGTAGTTTTTAGTCTTGGCTAAAATCTTCTTAATGTTTTTGTTAGCGACCTCAATACTCCATTCATTTGGGGGACGATAGGGAGATGAATTCAAATTTAACTTTAAATTCATTGAGTAAATCATCAACAAACTTGTTATTCAGATTTGTCCCGTTATCTGTAACGATGGCTTCAGGGACGCCATAACGGGCAATTACATCTCGCTTGATGAATTTCATCACATTCCGAGCAGTGACATTGGCATATGACGCGGCTTCGATCCATTTAGAAAAATAATCAATCGCAACCAAGATAAAACGATGCCCATTCGATGCCTTTGGATTAATTGGGCCAATCACATCAATGCCCCACATTGAAAACAGCCACGGTTCTGACAACTGATGTAACTCAGTAGGTGGAGCGTTTATCTTGTTTCCATGGATCTGACAGCGATAACAATTTCGAACATGTCGGATGCAATCACTTTCCAAGGAAAGCCAGTAATAACCTAATCTTGTTATTTTTCTAGCCAACATGTGTTCATTCATGTGTGGACCACATACTCCTTCATGCAACTCCTGCATGATTCGTGTTGCTTCAGTCGCATCCACGCATCTTAGCAAAACAGAATCATAGGATCTCTTGTACAGCTTCTCCCCGTCGGCGAAGAAATTCATTGCCATTTTCATTATATACTTTCTGTCTGCAGAAGTAATCCCTTCAGGGAATTGCTGCTCTTTGATGTAATTCATGATATCGTAATATCATGGTTTACTATCAGGTTCATCACTCACAATCATGCAATGCGCCGGCCTGGTCAGAATTTCAATCTTAAGAGGTTCTATTTTCAAACCATCGATAACCTTTAGCATGGATGATAGCGTAGCCAACGCATCAGCGAATTGATTATGAGATCTAGACAAGTAATCAAACGAGATCTCGTCGAACTCTGAAACCAAGTCTTCCAGATAGTCATGATAGGGTATTAATTTAGTATCCCTAGTCTTCCATTCTCCGACAGTCTGGAGTATGATTAAAGCAGAATCGCCGAATACTTTCAATTTGGCTATCTTCATATCAATTGCTGCTTGTAAACCGAGAATACATGCTTCATACTCGGCTATATTATTGGTGCAGGGGAACACCAATTTTGCAGCCACAGGATAATGCTGTCCATCTGGGGATATCAAGACCGCCCAGTGCCAGAACCGACAGATTTACTGCTCCATCGAAAAACATGGTCCACGTGTGTTCTTCCATTGACAAAATGCGCTCATCTGGAAGATCACCCTCGTGTGTTTCTCCAGGGCAGTCAGCCAACATATCAGCGATTACTCGACCTTTTACTGATTTCTGTGATGACATTTGAATGTCAAATTCAGAAATTAGAATTTGCCATTTAGCTAATTTTCCCACTAACGCTGGTCTATTAAGCAAATATCGGATAGGGTCATTTTCAGTCACGAGGAGCGTCTGATGGTGCAAAGTATACTGTCGGAGCCTATGTAACACCCATACTAACGCAACACATGTTTTTTTCTGATTCGGAATAATTCTGTTCCGAAGTGGTGAACTTCTTACTCAGATAATAGATGGCTCGTTCTTTTCCATCATCGGGGTGGCTCTGGGCCAATAAGGCTCCCAACGATTCACTATGAATCGTTAAATAGAGAGTTAGAGGATGCCCTCCAACTGGTGGAACTAGTACCGGGGGACTCATCAAATATTGCTTCAGTTTTTTTAATGCTTCTCGACAGTCTTCATCCCAGTTAATTTGGGCGCCTTTCCTGAGGAGTTTGAAGAAAGGTCGTGCAGTCTCAGAGAGTTGGGAGATGAACCGAGTAATGTAGTTCAACCTTCCTAAAAGGCTTCTGACCTCTTTTACCGTGGGACGGGGTTGCAATTCACATATTGCTTTGACCTTGGAAGGGTCAACCTCAATCCCTCTGCTACTCACGATGAATCCAAGTAACTTACCAGAGGTCGCCCCAAAAATGCACTTTGCAGGGTTCAGGCGTAATTTGAACTCACGCAACCGGCTAAATAGTTTCTTCAAAGCTTCAATGTGGTTTTCCCCACGTCCGGTCTTGGCGATCATGTCATCGACATAGACCTCGATTTCTTTATGCATTAGGTCATGAAAAAGAGTGACCATAGCACGTTGGTATGTTGCCCCGGCATTTTTCAAACCAAAAGGCATAACCCTGTAATGAAAGGTCCCCCAAGGAGTGATGAACGCCGTCTTCTCCTTGTCCTGATTGTTCATCCTTATTTGGTTGTATCCAGAGAATCCATCCATAAAAGAAAATAACTCGAATCCAAAGCAGTGCTATCCACAAGGACATCTATGTGAGGAAGCGGAAAATCATCCTTTGGACTAGCCTTGTTCAAGTCGCGGTAATCTACACAAACTCGAATTCGACCGTCCTTCTTCTTTACTGGTACGATGTTCGCTACCCAATCAGGGTATTGCGAAACCTCGATGAACCCAACTTTCAATAACTTCATCACTTCTTCTTCGATCTTTTTCGACAGCTCAGGTTTGGTCCTTCGTAACCTTTGCTTTTTGGGAGGCACGTCGGGATTGGTAGGCAAGTTGTGCTCGACAATCCGAGGGTCTAGTCCTGGCATATCGAGAATAAGACCATGCGAAGGCGTCACGGTACTCCTTGAGGAGAGTTATCGGTGCATGGCTTTTTCTTGGGAAGATTGGCCTCGATCTTCACTTCTTTTGAATCCTGAGTATCGCCCAAATTGATGGTAATGGTATCTTCGGTTGTAAGGGACTTGATTTGTTCATATTGCTCCTAGTTTCTTTGGATTTCAGCAGGATCATCGCTTGAATCGTCAGAATCACTGCTATCAGTATTTACTTCATCAGGCTGGACCGTACTAATTCCCTCGCAAGCCGCAAGTGCCTGAAACACAAAGTAAGTCGATCAGTCAAACAAATGGGGATATAAAATTTTCATTGTCCTTTCCCTCTTAAAGTGTTTTTTGAAAGAATAATGAGATATCTTTAATTTTCAAAAATTTTTAGAAACGAGGAAGCATGAGATAGTCCGGGCCTCAGAATACCTCCCTTTTCGTGGCTGGATATCATCAACGGGCCGGTTTGGTGTACTACCTCATGCCCTCAAAACATTATTTATTTACAATACACGAATTTACAACCTCTAAAAAGGAAAAGTTCGAAAAAACACTTCTTCCAACAGAAACAACATTAAAAAACAAAACACAAAGATAGTCCCTTTTTCAGGGATTCATGTAGGAAGGAGAAGAGGAATTCTACTCAGGCGGGCTTGGGCCCATTCCCTCCACCGGTCCTTCGTCTATTGCGCCGACGAAGAAATCTTCAAACTCATTGTTCCAGGAATCCAGCTCATTGGCTCTTCTCTTCATGGGTGTCAGCTTTTCCAAGTTGTCCCATCCGCTAGTAATGCTATCCCGCTGGTCTTCATAAAAACTTGATGGCATCTGGTAGTCAACGTAATAGTCGAATTTACCACTGGGTTGGCCCAGGGTATCCATGATAGCCTTTCCTTTGCGTGCTTTATCGGAAAGCTCGGGGGCGGCGGTCGCTAAGGCTAGGCACCACCAAGAGGTCATCCTCACCATGACACAAACCCACGAGAGCACGAAAAGTAAATGCCCGGCATCTAAAGTGTGTCTTGAATCCTATTCTTCAATGCATCACAATCATCCAACGAGTGCCCGATTTCTCCTGAGTGGAAGTCACAAGATCTGGAGGGATCGTAGTTAATGAAGTACTCAGGAGTAGGGTGCTTTGGCCTCCTCGTGATCAGTCCTTTTGGATAAGGATAGGGAATATGACATCCATGGATTTGGGAACCGCGAGTATCGCCGACATTGCCCCCGCCATCGTAGGAGTTGGATGTCTTGCCAAGTTCTGGCGGGAAAGGTTTCCGAGGGCGGACTTTCTTTGGGCAGATTTATCTGGGTCACCTGCTCCTGATTGGGAACCGGCAGTGATATGTCCGAGATTAGGCGAACGGTATCTATTAGGGACGCAAGTAATTCTAGTAGCTCGTCTAACTGGAACTGCAAATGCGCGAATAAATCAGGCGGGTTTGTACTCGTTTCTGAGGTTGGATCTTCATGTATGGCCCCTATGAAGATGTCGAACAGGGTGACCACATTATCCAGCGCTTCTTCTCGCCCACAATCTTCTTCAAGCGGTAGTTTGCCCAGGCTCCGATGTTGGTCAACAGCTACATTTACAGGAAGAGATGAAGAGTTCGGGTGACTCGAACCTTCAACCGGACGCTTTTTAAACCCCTCATCTGATTGTCCTGAGAGGTTAAAATAAAGTTCTTCTTCTTGCAGTGATTTAGCAGGCAGGGGGAAAGTCTCCCGGATGTGAGGAAATAACAAAGCAGCTTGACCTTTTATATGCCCCTTGTTGGCCGGTGGGTTTCCTCCGCAATACCCTAGGCCAGTAGTACGGTGATTCTTGATAACTTGAATGGGCTCTCGGATGCCCCGGCCTCCTCTACCAAGTCCCCAACCTGGGGTGAAACCATTTCCAACCATAACTTTTCCTACCATGACTGAGGCTTTTGATATATCGGGGACGAGAGGAGCAGTTCCTCGATGTCCATGGACAGTTGAAACGAGCTCAATGGATTGATAGCTAGATTCCACTTTGCCGCTTGGTTCAACGTATGGGATGGCGGTTTCTTAGTAGACCCGATGATCTTCCTCTCCAAGGACCGTGATTAGTTTCCCTTAGGCTACAAATTTTACACTTTGATGAAGGCTCGAAGGTATAGCTCCAGCAGAGTGAATCTAGGGACGGCCCAACAGAAAACTAAAGGCAGTGGGGATGTCCATCACTTGAAACAGGATGCTGAATACTGTTGGGCCAATTTAGACATCTAGGTCGATTTCACCCACGGTGTCTTTCTTCATTCCGTCGAAAGCTCGGACGGATGTTTTGGAAACACGGAGTTTGGATGTGTCTACATTAAGACGACGTAAGGTTGCCAACGGGCAAATGTTTAACGCAGACCCATTATCTATTAGAACCCGAGCTACATGGGTGTTTCTACATTTGACGGAAATATAGAGACCCTTAGTATGTCCTCTTCCTTCAGCGGGAAATTCATCTTCTGAGAACGTTATCTGGTCCTTCAGAAGAATAGACCCCACGAATGCTTCCAGCTTGTCATGCTCAATTGTCTCCGGTACGTTTACTTCGCTGAGCACCTTCATCAAAGCTTTCTGATGTTTTACGGACGTTTGGAGCAATTCTAACAGGGAAATCTGGGCAGGCAATTTACGTAGCTGATCCACGAAGTTATATTCACTGGCCTTGACAATGGCCAAGAATTCTTTGGCTTCTTCATCAGAGACGGGCTTCGGAGGCTGAACGTCTGCTTGGGCATATGTTCGTCCTGACCTGGTAATTAGGTCCACATCCAATTCATAAGACCACGGGACTGCACTGTCATTTTCGTACCGGTAGGGCTAAGGTATTTCAACCACTATTTGCTCCGCTGGTAGAGGCACATCAATCGTCAGCTCCTCCTCCTTTTCTGGGCTGTTAGACAAAGGTTCGTTCACAGGAGTGGGGTGGATTTACTTGTTTCAACATTCAGTGCTGAGAGTTCTTTGTCCCAGTCGATGATGACCTCAGAGATAGTGGCTACTGTGCCGGTACGATCATCATACACAATCAAACCTGCTTTCGCCATACTGGCAACCCTTTCTTTCATTAGGGACAAGGATGTTACTTCATCAATAGGATAATACCCTGCTCTCACTAGGGCATTGTAAACATCAACAGGATGTACCCTCTCACTTCTGGTTCGAACAGCATCGATAGTGGATATGACGTTGATTTTGTTTTCATGTTCGGGCAGCGGGTTACTTTGGACATTTGGTTTAGATGTCTGGAAGGAAAAAGCTTTGGTATCGAGCAAATTTTGGATTCGGTGTTTGAGAGTATAACAGTCATCCGTCGAATGTCCTACTTCGCCCATATGATAGTCACATTTTTTGGACGGATCATAATTCGAAAAGCTTTCTGAGTTGGGCCCGCTTTGATTCAGTAGAAAACAGGTTTTTCTTCCGGAGTATGGCTAGGACTTGGGAAGGGGATCCAGGCAATGGAGTGAATTGTCTTTTATTATATCGCCTCGGGGGCTGGCGATTTGAAGTTAATTGCTGTTCAGTGTTTACTTGGACTGTCCGGGAAGGATGTACAGTCTGGGTATATGAAACATTTCCTTCTGCGAGGGGCTCCTTCTCTTTCCGCGTACTCGGTCTTCTGCTCGTAGACGAGGGGTCCGTAAACCATCCATCACGCAGTCCCATTTCGATTCGTTCTCCCACAGGAACCAGACGATTAAGAGATTCAGCAGTGGCACCAACCAGGCGGTGTCGGTACTCGTATGGAAGAGATTTTATGAACAACTTTACTTGTTCATGATCAGTGAGTTGTGGAGTAACCTGGGCGGCCAAGTTTCTCCATCTGGTAGCGTACTCCTTGAAAGACTCGCTCTTTTTCTTTTCAGTGCGTTCCAAATCATCCCGAGTAAAGGTAACATCCAGATTAAACTGGTACTACTTGAGAAACGCATCAGCGGCATCATCCCATGATTTAAAAGCATCGACATCCTTCGACATATACCATGTCAGGGCCGGTCCCGTCAAGCTCGCCTGAAAGGTCTGAATCATGAGGGGTTCATTATCAACGTACTGTGTCATTCGTACATGATACATGTGCAGATGGTGTCTGGGGCATGAGGTTCCATCATACTTCTCAAACTCCGGCATCTTGAACTTTTCTGGTACTTTGACCCGTTTATATATAGACAGGTCAAGTGGGACAGCATTTTGTGGACCCTGGAGCTGTTTCAGCATCTCTTCGACTTTTGCAAGGCGTTTATCATGTTCTGTTACTGGTGCAACTTCAAATTCAGGCTTCCTGACAGCAAGGGGAAGTGGATCATCCTCTAGCAGAGGCATTTTGCTGTCACTAGCAGAGGCTTTATCTTTTCCAGTAGATGGTGGTGGCAACACCACCTCAACAACTGCAGGCATGGGCATGAGCTTGCCCTGAATGGATTCTACTTGTTTTGTGAGATTTTGAATTGCATTGAGAACCAGTTTCATTTCCTCCTCTATGGTGTTGAGACGAACGTTTTCTTCGGCCATTTTTTATAACTACCTGTGAAGACATTGAAATAAATGAGTATAATGTTCAATTAAGAATCATTCTACAACCTAGGGATATTATTATTGGATAATTTATTTATTTGCAAATAAAAAATGAGAAAAAGAATAAGAGAAAAAAGATTTTTATTTATATATATTACAAGCGGCGTCCCCGGGGTTCGAACCCCGGTCGCCTCGGACCGCTTTCCCCATTCCCGGATACCACTAGGCCAAAGGCCGCGGTGGTGTCGTTGGAGCGCAAAAAAAATATTTAAAGAGTAAACAGCGGTCCGAGCTATATTAACATTAATACAACTTATAAACGTTTTTACAGACAAAAACCAAAATTCCTAACATAATTACTAGAAAAATAAAATACAAGGATTTTTACAAAAAAGGCACTCCTCCTGGATGTTCATTCTATAAACGATGGGGAAGCTACAGTCTCTCGGAGCCGCTTGTTTTCACGGACAAGCTCCGCAATAAGCGTATCCTTCGTCCCCATTGTCCTTTTGAGTTGGTCGATTTGTGTTTGACGACTGGGCTTGTTGGTCACATCCGGGACTTTTGGCTGGAGATCGGCCTGAATTTGGTGATGTATGATGTAAAATAAAGAGGCATGGTGAGTCTTTTCCTGTCCTTTCAATAGCCTAGGTACAAGAATGTTCTCGGGTTGACACTCAGTCCATTTTCTCTGAATGACACGAATTTCCTCGGCATAGTTGTAGTTCGAAAGGTGAATCGAACTCAAAACATGTCCATCTTGAGAGATGGCGGGGGTCTCTGGAAGGGCCTCAGATCTTGGCGGGCTACCCGGTAGGGGTAGTATGAAGTAATGCCAGATAAACCGAGCAACGGAACAGGGTTATGAAACTAGTGGGCGAAACGGGCCTGACCCTCATGGAACCATTTGGCGTGCCATAAGAAGGCCTTGGGATCGGGATTTTTCAAAAAATTTATCCAGGTAGAATAATCTTTATGAGGGGAATTATTTTTTAAAACTTCAAACCTTTGAATGGGATGTGTAATGTCATCTATTTCAAAAAGCTGCATGAGATGCCCAAATCCCCTCAAATGAGATAAAAACCAAATTTGCAAAATTTCTGGGGCGGCCCGTATGATTTTATCATCATTTTGTTTAAAACGGTTTAAAGATAAAAATGTTTCTGCCAAAACCGAGTTAACATAGCCCGAGCCAGTGCAAATTTGTTTGGCTACATACGCAATCGAAGGATTTATTGAATTTCTGCGATGGGGAAAAATAACACACCCGACAAAAGCAAGGATAAAAATCTTAGCTTTTTGGGTCATGGGTTGACTTTCAAAACGTTCATTTAGAAAAAACCAGGGGCATGCATTGCAATAAGCTTTGACAACTCTTTTTATGGTATTGCTATCGGTTCGCAAAAACTGGGATAGTTCAGAGAGAGGTGGCACACCCAAAAGTGGTTTGATGAGGTCAGATCCCAAAGGCTTTCCAATGAGAACGCTATACTCTTCCAAGGTCGGGGTCATTTCAAATTTACCGAATATGAAAGTGGATGTCTGTGGGCACCAGAAGTGTCCTAATGCCTGCATCATGCCGGAATGGATATTAATTTTGAGCAAGGGGAGTAGGCGACCAATTCTTGATTTGACATACTGCTGGCCATTTTGATCGAGTCGGTCCCACCATGCCAGAAGCTCTTTTTTAGGAGTGGGGACGAATTGGACATCAGCTCTTCCCATCGTGTATAGAATGCAATCAACAGAGTGGCCTAAGAATAACAAATTAACTGAATTAGTAGGCTGCATAATAATAATAAAATAAGAGGGGATAGAATATATACCTTTCCTTGTACCATGGCAATCACAACGACATACACATGAGGAGTGAGGTTCGATTTCTATTTTAGACTGGCTTAACAAAGTGAAATCAAAAGGGTGCCTGACCATCGCAGTCTCGCGTTGGTGTCAAGTCCTTTTAATCTCGGCCAAATCGAAAGGAATATCTTATAGTCACGCAAATTGCGGCTAAAGATACTTCTTTACAATTTTTAGAAATAAATTTCGGGGAAAAGAAAGGCAACCTCTACATCGCGGACTCGCGTTCGAGGTCGTATCTTTCTCAACACCATCCTAAAATGCCCTATTGAGGCCCAGTCCGGCAGCGTGGTTGTGTGTGCAACAGTGTAGTGCTAAATCATTAAAGCATACACAACAATTTATAAACAACCAATTTGAACCTGCAAAACAAATAACACCTTACTGTCAATGTCATACCTGGAGTCCTTGCTGCCAAACAAAAATTATTTTGAGCAGGGTAAAAAAATTGGCTTAAGTCCACTTTTAAAAACACAAGTCCCCAGTGGAGTCGCCAGTCTGTCGCGACCGAACTCCCGAGCCCTCTTCGAATGACATGCGAAAAGTAGGGGGCTCGCCTGGTACGCGCTAAGTCTAGGTTCAGGACTTAACTCGGGCTCTCCCCAGCCCATACCATATCACGACTTAGGGTTTAAATTTTTAACATACAGGTGATTTACATGCAGGAATCGCCACTAATCGATTTAGGGTAGGTCGATTAGAAACCCAAATAGGGTGACGGGAGGATCACCCTATTTCTACGAACCAGAGATTAACTGAATTCGGGGACTTGGTTACATTAGTTGGATAACTAATGCCCTTTCGGTACCATTTTACCCTATTCATTTTTTGAAAACATTTGTCAGACAATTTGGATTGATTTTAGGACCTTTCTCCTAACATGTGAGGTGATCAAGCGAGTGCATAATCAGAAGCGATTAGCAGTAAAAAACACAACAATTCATGCAGTCTAAGGTTCTAACCTTAACTAAGTCAGATGACATTCAGAAACACAACAGTTCATGCAATTTGTATTAAAAAAGACATGCATAATAGCACAACAGTAATAAAACATGAGGCTTACCATCGTATGCGATTTCAGGGCTTATTTAATCTAAATAAAACCACAACATGCATAATTTATAAAGGATGAAAACATTCAGATAAGTCATGTAAAGAAGAAAGAAGAAAAAAAAATTTGGATTTTTTTTTTCGGAAAAAAAATCGGGATAAAAAAAAGAAATAAGAAAATAAAAATAAATTTTTTTATAATTTTTTTTTTTTTTTTTTATTTTTATTTTTTTTTAAAAAAAACGAAATAAGAAATTAAAAAGGAAATATATTTTTTTAAAGAAATTTTTAATTTTTAAGTTTTTTTTTTTTTTTTTAAAAAAAACTAAATACTGGAAAAAAAAAATAAAAATAAAAATAAAAAAACTTTTTTTTAAAATTTTTTTAAAATTTTTAAATTTTTATTTATATATATTTTTAAAAAAAATTAAAAAAAAAAACAGAAAAGAAAAAAGAAAAGAAAACCTTTTTTTATTATTTTATTTTTTTAAAATTTTTAAAACAAAATAAAATAAAATAAAATAAAAAAACCGGCCGGGTCGGGATCCGACCCGGGTCGGATTGAATGATCCGGGTCGGATCGGAACCGACCCGAGTCAACAGATCCGACCCGGGAATTGACCCGGCCGGATTGGGTCGATCGGGTTGGGGTCCGACTCGACTTTTCCATGCACCAGCCGGGGGACTCGTGGGGCCAAAATTGGCCGCCCACCGGCCGACCCAAACCGCCCCAAATCGAACCCCTGGCACCAGTACCGAGCCTCTCCACCCTCCGGCATCGTCGTCCGACCGCCGTCTGCCGGCCGGCTATCAAAACAAAAGCCGGCTTCATTGAGGACTTCGGTCGAGCAGTGGGGGCGAAAAAAACTAGCAAACCAGCCTGTTCGTGAGGAACTGAAGAGTTCAGACGATGACCAGGCAACCTTCGATGACAACACACAGGCGGCGGGGAACGGTGGGCGGGGAATCGCGCCACAGGCTTGTTGTGAGTCCGGCCAAGCCTCGAGAGCAGAAACAGGGGAAAGCGAGTCAGTTCGGGCCGAGGCGATCTCACACGTCGGCCAGCGTCATCTACGAGGGGCTTCAGCACGGGGAGACGACAGCGACAGCGGTGGAGGACCTGCAACAACCACACACACTCTCTTTCTCTCTCTCTATTTCTCTCGCTCTCTCTGTTTTCTCTCTTACTCTCTCTCTGTAAAATTTTTGCCGACCCCTCTCTCTCCCTCTCTCTGGCCTTTTATAGGCCGGCGACTGGCGTGCCCCCCTTTGCTCCATTACGTCTGGTGACGATAGCCCGCACCGACCTGTACGCAGATCAGCAGCTCTGAATGCGGTCTCGAAGGGGCCTGTTCTGGTGATGGGCGAGAGGAGAGGGAGGAAGAAGGAGTTGGGGAGGCCGGGTTTTCGGGAGGGACGGGAATGGCAATTAATGCCAATCCCGTCGGCGTAGTCGCTCGGCCTTCCTTTGGGTTGCTGACGACGATGACGAAGGGGCGGCGGCGCCGCAAGGCCGGCATGACGACGACGCCGGGCAGAGAGGCGGATGGGGGCGGGACAGCGACGGTCGCGCATGGGGGGAGAAGGAAGGAGAAGAGGCCGGGCCGGGCCAGGCCTAGCCCACGAGGGGAAAAGAAGAAAAGAAAAAGGGCCTTGGACCCGCGGGGGGAAAAGAAAAGGGAAGAGGAAGGAGCTGGGCCGGGGGGCCGGGCCACTGGACAAGGGGGGGAGAGGAAGAAAAAAAGGGGGCGGGCTGGGCCAGCCTTGGCCCGGCCCGATCCGATTTTTTTTCTTCTTCTTTTTTTTTAAAAATAATTTAACTTAATGAATAATTTTTTTGATTTTTGATTTTTTTTTAAAATTAATTAAGAAAATATGCTCTAATAAGCCCTATCAATGCAAATATGTCTAATTTCTACATGCAATGCATTTAGATAAAAATATATTTTTTGTTTTAGGAACTAAAAAATTAATTCCTAAATTTTGCATAATTAATTTTGGGCAAATTAAAAATAGGTGTCAACATTCGATACGAGAGCGAGAATGTTCATTGAAATTTTTCAAAAGAGAATGAATGATAGACTGTATTTTTATAGATTTCTAAAGCGCATCAAATCCTCTCACGAAAGTTGCACATCTTAGAGTTAACACACATTTTCAGGCACAGTTTTGGGCAAATATATGTCTCCGCGCCTGTCTTTTTGCCGTGAGATTTGTCTCACTGACTCGAAAAGGTGTTGCTTAACATGCATAACCTTTCATGGTTGTGAAGTCTATGCGGGTGTAGTTATCATTAGATTAAGGGGATAGAATTACACCTTCTCAACATTAGTGGCTTTATAGCCTTAAACTTGAAGGTCCCATCTATAAATAGGAAGAAAATCTGCATCTTCCTCAAACCAAAGGACATATTCACTTCAAGATTGAGAACAACCTTACAAGTAAACTGGATAGTAATACCAACAGACAACTCTACGATAGAATGCTTCACTTCTATCAAACAAGCGTGAGAAAAACCCCGGAAGAAAGAAAAGAAAACGACAATAATCAAGATTTATTGCTTTCCACTTGGCAATCGTCAAGGATGTGTAGTATGCGAAATACTTGTTAAATACCGAATTAAATAAAATTTATCCTTTCCAATATAGTGCCTTCCTCGTACAGTGCGTGATGAGTACATCAGAAATGAAAATTCTTGCCTCATTTCTCCATTTGTTTGGCGCAAAATGAATTATTTGAAAAATATTTTTTTTAAAATAATCACTTGTATCGCTTATAAAAATGAATGAACAAAAAATATTTTCATAGTTCATAAACATATTTAAATATAAATTGCTATCGATGATGAAATTATTTTTCACTGATTGATTGCTTCAAGAGATATAAGCGATTTTTTTTGGAATTTTTTTTAATTATTTATTTTTCTTGAAATAAACCCATCCTAAGTATAAATTGAAAAGTGTTCCAAAAGCAATTAGTAACAAGACCCATTTATGCAATTGCCCCCACCCAAAATATACACCAAAAAACTCTACTCTTCCAGGATAATTGCCAACAAGATTCATCCCCTCATCATTTATTTTTGCCAAACAAAAGCACCCTAAGTATAAATTAAAAATTGTTCCAAAAACAATCGTTAACAAGACCAATTTATCCGATTTCCCCAACCCAAAAAGATACGCTAAACAGGACACTTGCTAACAAGACCCATCCCCCCTCCCCCCATGGAACCACTGCGTCTGCTCTCTCTACACTTTGTCCAATTGCCGCTCCGATGGCCCGTTTCAAATTGAGGATGGAATAGAGTTTTCGTTTGCGAAAATGCAAATTGTATTTTTAAAAACTTTGTGATGGATATTTGATACGAGATTGAGAATGATATCTAAAAATTTAGGAAAGAGAATAAACGAGAGATGGTACGTTTACGGATTCTCAAAGTGCCTCAAGTCGGTACATGATAGTCGCATCTCAGAGTTTAACACACATTTTCAGGAACGGTTTTGGATAATTACATTTCCAAAGTCTGTCCCTGCGTTGCATAACGTGCATAATTTTGAATGGTTTAACGTCTAAACGGCTGGAGTTATCATTAGATTAAGGGGATAGAGTTACCCCTTCTCAACACTACTGCCTTTATAGCCTTAAAATTGAAGGTCCCATTTACCTATATAATGAAAATTGGGAAATTTATCAAACAAAGAGACATATTCACTTCAAAATTAAGAGCAACGTTACACGTGAACTGGACAGTTTGACACAAACTCAACGAAAGAATACATCACTTCAATCCAACAAGAGCGAGAACAACCCCAGAAGAAAGAAAAGAAAACAACAATCATCAAGAATCTTTGCTTTTTACTAGGCATCCATCAAGGAAATTTAGTAAAAGTGGCGCTGCTGCTTTCACTGACGGTACTGAAGCTGCTTGCACTGGCGGTGCTTGAAGCGTAGCTACTGCTGGTGACGCTCGCTTCCGAAGTGGCGCTTGTAGGAGAGACGGCGGTCGAGACATTGACTTTAGCATTGGTCGGGGCAGCCACGACGGCACTTGCGGACTTGTCCGGTGTGCCCGCCTGCGACATCGTGGTCTTCTTCGCGGGCGGAGGCACTTGGACCATCCCCTGGTCCAAACTGTCGCCGTTGTGAGAGCCATCCCGGGGGGCCTCGCTCCCGCTCGTGCCGATCCTACTGCCGTCCTTGTCTGCATGGGCGACGGATCGACCGCGCACACATAAACCAACGAGTCAGCATGGCTTACATTAAGCACAGATTCATCGTGCCTGAGTACTCGTGTCGCGTACTACTCGGGATCGATTCAACAAAGGAGAGAGAGAGAGAGAGAGAGAGAGAGTACCAGGAGGAGGATTATTCTCGGCCAGAATTCGGGATGCCATCGATCTTTCAATCATGAGAAGAGAGAGAGCGAGTGCAAGAAGATGAAAGGTTTTCTTGATCTCCATTGCTCGAGGCGCTCGATGATGACTTGGACGAACTCCCCATGCATACTCTCTTTCAATAGTAGTGAACCAAGAAAAGCCACGGATATGTAAAAGCGACATACGCGTCCCGCTAGCTGCCGACCTTCTCTTCCTGTTTTTTTATCAAATGGCCGGCCACTTTTTATTTATTTAATATAGATAGTATAACAATCAAATGACGCGTGATTGAGTTTTCTTCTTTGACTCCGAGCGTACGGGAACCTTTCGAAGCAAGGCTATCATCTTCCGAGCAAGAGACACGAAAGGAACTTCTTTGGGAAGAATTAGTATTAAAAGACTGACAGCTTGACTCGAAAAGACTCGTGTCGGATAAATTAAACCAGAACTACAGGACAGACGTCGAGTTGCAGCTTCTGGAATTTGGTTGTTGTTATGGCCTATGACAAGGAATTCTACGCGTGAAACTTGGGACTCAAGTCGGGCTTGAACTTCCATTACATCTCTCCTACGTTTGCTTGGCTGTCTTTCCTTTTTTTTTGGGCGGGGAAAGTCCCCTTGCGCGCCGGAACCATAGGAGCCCACTTCGTGTCATCTGATTGATGCCTGAAATGGAATGGATTCACGTAAACGTACGCCAGGTGCATGTGAAACACGATATCTTTTCCTTTTTTTCCCTTAACTTACACGGTCATCGGTCCATCCCATTTTGGTTCCCTTGACCATCTTAACGTTCCATGGTTCGCGGAGTGAAAATTTTTTGGCTCAAACTGATGCGAAGATAATTGAAACCCTCATAGAATTTCTTTCGTGTCTAACTTTTACCATACTCATTTTTCGTTAATGTTTTATACCGATCCTGTTTAATCCACGTAAACTGCAGTTTTCGTGTCAAAAAATATGAATCTCCTTTGCATGTTGGTAAATTTCAATAAGTATTGGCTAGTGTAAAAGAATTGTTGGTTGACAGATGATTTGTGACTTTTTTTGTTGGGAACTTGCCAAAAGTTTATAAATTTTTTTGTGTTAGTTTGCAAATAAGCAATTTTTTTCACTTAATCTGTCAACTTTTATTTGCATGGCTTACCAAACAGGTTGTGTTTATTAATACTTACATAAAATTATCAACCTAATCAGAGTTTTTTACCAACTTTTGTCAAATTGAATTACCAACTAATTTTTTATTATCAATTTCAATTTGAGTTACTAAATAAAGTCTAATTATTTGAGTTACCTTCCATTAGTTTTTGTTAAATTTTACTGTCAATTGGTTGAGTTGAATGACACGTGGTTATTGACGGATGTACCAATTTGAGATTTGACCCTCCATATGTCACAGGTATACCAGTTTATAACTTTTCATGATATTAATCAATTCAACGTAAACTAATGGAGGGTAAATTTGTCACAGTATACCGGTTTGGGTTTTTAGTGATCAAAAAATTATTTTGGAGTGAATTTGTCACATCTGTACTAGTTTAAGATTTTTTGTAGTAAAAAAAATTAGATTTGGGGTAAATTTTCACAGGTGTATCAATTCGAGGTTCTTTATGATATTAATCCTAAAAATTGTCAACTTTAATTGGAGCGATTTACTAACTTTTTTCCAATTAGTTACTAAATAGTTTTGTGTTACCAACTCTCATTTGAGTTACTTACCCAATAAATTTTTCTTCCAGTACTAACTTTAATTTGCCACTATTAGTACGCATTATATTTACCAACTCTAATATGAAATTACTAACTTTAATTTATGTGATTTATTAACTTTTCTACAATTAAGTTATTAATTAGTTATGAGTTACCAACACTTATTTGAGTTAGTTATCAACTTTTCTGTTGGGTTATTTAATTGGTATAAAGTTGGAAAGTCACCAATTAAAGATAAGTAATTTCATATAATAGTTGGTAAATTTAAAGTGTTGGTAAGAAAGTTAAATAAAAGTTTGTAGATAATAGGAAAAGTTTGTTTTTGTCAGAAATAAGATATATTGATAATTTAAAAAAGACAAATAAATTGGTATAACTCAAATAAGAGTTGATAACGTAAAACTAGATGGTAATTGAATGGTAGAAAATGGTTGGTAAGTAAGGCAAGCAAAAATGGTAACTCAATATGCTGAATTAAAAACACCAAACAAATGTCGATAAACTCAAATACGAGTCGGTAAAGTAGTTGGTAAAGTAATCAGAGAAAATCTGGCGATTCACACAAAAAAAGGTTGGTAATTTTATGTCATAAATGGTAAATTTAAAGCGTCAGTAAAAAAAAGTAAATAAAATTTACTAGAGAATACAACTAATATTATCCCTTCGGAATACGATGTCCGATCCTGTGCAAATTCAAAGGGTCCATAAATGGTAAACCGAAATCGTTTTTGTCATTGAAGCCACGGCCCTTTCTATCTACCAACATGTCATAATATTAGTCGAGAATACATGTTACGCAGCAAATGACGAAAGACCTGACGAACTCAATCTCCAAGACCTTTTGTGCAAGTACATAAGATTAGAGGAGCAGCAATTATTGCACCAGTGAGTTTAACTGTTAACGTCGGCTTGACGGCACGATCACAGTCGGCTTCTCATGACGAAAGACTTGGGAACAGTCCACACGTTTGACTTGCGAAGGTTCCGAGTCATCGGACCCCAGCCTTTTGCTTTCGGCTTGTTTTAACCATTCTTTTCTGTCTTTCCGTTTCACACCTACGCGGTTGGGATCATCCAACAATCGTCGTCGTCAGTTTATAAATACTCGAGTTCCCTCTGAGCCCTTGAGCAATTCACAATCCATCCATGGCCAATTACACTTTTCTCCATCCTCTTCTTCCTCTTCTCGTCCTGCTGTTCGCTGGTCACGAAGTTGAGAACAGATGTGCATGGGGAAGGGAACTGGTGCATCGTGAAGCGATTTCACTGACGCCGGCAACCACTTGCAAAGGTCTCATTTTCTAAGTTTAATATTCTGGGTCGTGTTTCGACAATGCTAAATGCATAGTATTGAATAGCAACTGTTGATATGTTCTCGAGATTCGACCGCTGTAAGTATAACTTACATCATGATTCATATTGATTGCAGATCACGCAAATGGACGTGGACTGACATTGGCACACAGGCAGGGACCCTGTTCACCGCTTGCCGCAAACCGTCAATCCCGTGATTCCGGGCTCATTTTCCTCCGAGACCAATCGCGGGTCCATTCCATGAACGACCTAGGAGAATCTCCCGCGCTGCCCACTGGGGATCACGGTGAGAACGCCCGGCTGCCGATCCGCGGCGGCGCTCCTGGAGCGGGCGAGTTCGTGGTCACAGTCGGCCTTGGGACCCCGAAAGTCGACCTGACCCTGATCTTCGATACGGGCAGTGACATTACATGGACCCAATGTCAACCTTGTCCTAATTGCTATCATCAGCAAGACCCAATGTTTGAGCCATCCAAGTCCACCACATACTCACACCCACAATGCACGGAACCGGATTGCCCCTACTCGATTGAATATGCAGACGGATCGCACTCCAACGGTTACTACGTCCAAGATCTGCTTACCCTCACTCCGGAGTACCGGTTCCCAAACTTCATCTTCGGTTGCAGCCAAAACAATAGCCACAATTTCGGCGTCACGGCCGGTGTATTAGGCCTAGGACAAGGAGGTACGTCCCTAATCTCACACATATCGTCAGAATTTTCCAATATCTTCTGCTACTGCATCCCTGGCAGTGAGAGCTCAAATGGGTACTTACTTTTTGGGATGGAAGCCCTTCGTAACTGCCAAACGAAGAATACCACACCTCTCATAATTGACCCAAATAACCCATCCTATTATTATGTCAACCTAGTTGGTATTGCCTTTGGGAATCAAACATTTAGCCTCTCTTCAGAGTCTCCACCTCCTAGGACCATCATAGACTCGGGGACTACCATCACTCGGTTGCCGCCCTCGATTTATGAGGCCATTCAGACGGAGTTTACCAATTACATGTCGAATTATCCTATCGCGGATCCTCTGACGAAGCTGATGGACACCTGCTATGATCTTCGTGGTCAGGAGAATGTGAACTTGCCGGAGATGGTCCTACAATTTGAGGATACCGACGTTAGATTGGACCCGTCCGCTGTAGTTTGGCGAGAGAGTGATGCGAAAGTTTGCTTGGCCGTCGCGCCGAATCGGAAAAGGCCAGACCTGGTCATCATCGGCAGTGTGCAGCAGCGGAACCTGAACATACTTTACAACATTCAAGATAACAAGGTTGAATTCGGGAATGGTGGTTGTGGCAATTGAGAGGCTACAATTGATGAAGAAAATAAGTGACGTGAATATCTAAACAAGTGCATGTTTCTATTTGGAACATTATTTTACTACACGGGGCGTATACTTACATGATATGTGTCGTTAATTTTCCTTCACATTAATCGGTGTATTTTTACAAGATCGTGATAGCTGTATTGACTGTCCTTATGTTTTGTCGATTAGTCGATTCGGTTCTTACTCTCACGCAAATTTAAGTAACTTTCTCTTTGCTCGAGTATTTTTTGCCAATCATGTACTAACATTGATGCAGACGTAGACCTGCAGAACCATTTGTTGTTTAGAAAGTAATTAGGTAATGTATAAGCCAAATAACTACAGAGATAAAATCGGCGGATGAAAATGAAATGAGATGAAACGATACGGGTTCACTTTCAAAAGAGGCACCTTGCAGTCCTAATGAGATTTTTAAAAGATTACGAAACTTTGAATTAAGGATAAGCACCAGCAAGGTTCATGATTATATATATTCTATTTTCTCTTCCAGTTCCATGTGATGCAAAACTGATAACGCGGTCCACTCCAAAGGCGCAATATGAAGCTCTAGAAATTCATCTTAATTTGCAACTTGAATAGGAAAAAATGGAAATATATATGAGCATGAAAAATCACCAATACTTTCGAGAGTTTACGTAGAGAAAGAAAAGGATGAATTTTAAAGCCTGTGTTCGAATGGGTAATGAAAAGCTCATCAATACCATCAATGAGTTTTTAAAGCCTACATTTTGCATCCTAAACTTTATTATTAGATTTGAAGCTGTATCTTGGCATCCATGCTTAGTTATTAAGGATGTTGTTAAGGACTGCCACCCAAGATACTCGTTAAATACCTCAATAAAGAAGGGAAAAGTGCTGAATAAGTCCTAAACCTTTTTTAAAAAGTGCCAATTTAGTCCTAAACCTATTTTTGGTGCCAATTTAGTCCTAAACCTTTTGATATAGCGCCAATTCAGTCCTTTTGGTCGGATTTTGCTGACGTGGATGTCGGCCGGCCGACGACTGGTCACCGGAGCTGACGTGGACAAAATTTAATAATATTTTTTTGAATTTTTTTTTCTTTCTTTCTTCTTTTTTTTTCCTTTTCTAGTCGGTCGCCGGAGCGGCAACCGGCCTGAGGCCAAAGGCCAGCGAGGTCCTCGCCGACCTCTGGCGAGCCACGCCGGCCACTGGCGAGGCTCACCCTCGCCGACGATGGCGAAGGCGAGCCTCGCCATGGCTGGGCGAGGCTTGACCTTGCCGGATCTAGCAAGGTCGAGCCTCACCGGCAGCTTGGCGAGGCCCGACCTCGCCAGATCCGGGGAGTTCGAGCCTCATGCTGGGCTGGCGAGGCTCGCCCGACCCTCGCCATGGCGGGGCGAGGTCGAGCCTCACCCAGCCATGGCGAGGCTCGCCCGACCCTCGCCATGGCTGGTCGAGGGTCGACCTCACCAGATCCGGTGAGGTCGAGCCTTGCCCAGCCGCCGATGAGGCTCACCCGGCCCTCGCCAGAAGTCTCGAGGTCTAGCGAGGGCCGAGCAAGGCTCGCCGGCGGCTGGGCGAGGCTCGACCTCGCCGGATCTGGCAAGGCTGACCCTCGCCCAGCTATGGTGAGGGCCGGGCGAGCCTCGCCAGTGGCCGGCGTGGTTCGCTCAAGGCCGGCGAGGACCTCGCCGGCCTCTAGCCTACGGCCGGTTGCCGCTCCGGCGACTAGTTGGAGAAGAAAAAAAAAAGAAAAAAATTCAAAAAAATATTAAAATATTATTAAATTTTGTCCACATCAACTCCGGTGATCGGTCGTCGGCCGGCCGATGTCCACGTCAGCAAAATCCGGCCAAAAGGACTGAATTGGTACTATATCAAAAGGTTTAGGACTAAATTGGCACTTTCTCAAAAGGTTTAGGACTTATTTAGCACTTTTCCCCAATAAAGAAAGTTTGTTATTTCCAATGTAATGCCTCTCTCGTAGTGTGCCCGAAAATTAAAACTTCTCGTTAAAATGTATGATTAACAAGTGTTTTGTAAGCCATCGTTAACAAGACCCATTTGTTGAATTGTCTTTTTACCTCTGAAATTGCCCCCACAAAAAAGCCAAAAAGCAATAATATCCTGGGGACATTTACTAACAAGATCCATCTACTAAATCGTCATTTTCCTTCCTAACTTGGCCGCGCATGGAAAAAGAAAAATCCGACCTTGGAGTTAAAGGCAAGCGATGGTCGCCGCCTCAAATTGAGGTTGAAATTGGTCCTCTTAGTTTGCGAAAATGCAAATTAATTATGACTTTTGAAATTTGGTGACAATATTCGATATGAGAGCGAGAATGTTAATTGAAATTTTTCAAAAGAGAAAGAATGATAGACGGTATTTATATAGATTTCTAAAGTGCATCAAATCCTCTCAGGAAAGTCGCACATCTTAGAGTTAACACACATTTTCATACACAGTTTTGGACAAATATATGTTTCCGCGCCTGTCCTTTCGCTATGAGATTTGTCTCACTGATTCAAAAAGGTGCTGCATAACATGCATAACCTTTCGTGGTTGTGACGTCTACGCGGGTGGAGTTATCATTAGATTAAGGGGATAGAATTACACCTTCTCAACATTAGTGGCATTATTATAGCCTTAAAATTGAAGGTCCCATCTATAAATAGGAAGAAAATCTGCATCTTCCTCAAACCAAAGGACATATTCACTTCAAGATTAAGAACAACCTTACAAGTGAACTGGATAGTAATACCAACAGACACAACTCTACGATAGAATGCATCACTTCTATCGAACAAGCGTGAGAACAACCCCGGAAGAAAGAAAAGAAAACGACAATCATCAAGATTTATTGCTTTTCACTTGGCAACCGTCAAGGATATGTAGCATGACTGAAGGTGGTGCTTGAGGTTGAGGTGTTACTTGTCCTAGAGGAGCTATATTTTGAAACGGTGCCTCCTCCAGTGACGGTGGTGCTGGAGGTGTTGCTAATGCTACTGCTATTGACACTGGTCATTGAAGTGGCGCTTGTAGGAGAAACGGCGGTCGAGACAGCGATAGCGGTCTTTGTCGAGGGCGGAGGCACCAGGAGGGTCCCCTGGTCCGAACTATTGCCATTCCAAGAGCCATCCCTGTTCGCCACACTATCATTCATGCGGATCCTACTGTTGTCGTTGTCTGCATGGGCGAGAAGGATCGATCGATCGTGTCACGTCCGGAAGACAATTGCAGTGAATCCGAAAGACAAAAAATCTTACGCCTAAGAAAATCATATTGTAATGAATCTAATTATCTAAAATGGAAAATAACAGGAGAGGAAGAGAGAGAGAGAGAGAGTACCAGGAGGAACTTGGGACGCCATTGATTTTTCAATCATGAGAAGAGAGAAAATGAGTGTAAGAAGATGAAGGGTTTTCTTGCTATCCATTTTCTGAGTCACTCAATTATGACTTCGACGAATTCACCATGCAATCTCTCTTTAATAGAGAACCAAGAAAAGCCGCGTATATGTAAGCGACCCCATCATCACGTAGCTAGCTACCACGTGCCGACCACTCTTTTTGGCTTTTTTTTTCCTTTTCTTTAATAACCAGCCACATTTTCGTCAAATATAATTTCACTACTAAATGACACTGTTGACACAAAAAAAAATGTCCAAGCCCTTGAAGGACGATTCGGTTGACAAAGACCGGGTGAGAAGCGTCAGAGGCAAAATTTGCTGAGTGTTGAGAGCTTCTAGTTGATTAATCCACTCGGTTGATAAGAATATTAATTTTAGTTGATGGAGGACATGAGTGGAAATAAACTAGTCTTGAAGCGAAACGTCAACAAATGGAGATTGATTTAACTGACAAAAGAGCCCCGATTGACGGACCCGTGACGGAGGGGAAATGCAATAACTGTCCAAGTAACGGAGCCGGAGAGTTCAGGAGCAACTGATAATGGCAATCATGAAGAAGTAAATCCGATGCAAGTGTCAAGTAGTGGAACCGAAGAGTATGATAGCAATTGAAAATGGCAATTGTGAAGAAGTGGAGAAGATACAATTTTTTAGTATTGGAGTCATTTCTTGGTAGCGATTTGTAGACAAGTATTGTTGGATTGTAAGAGCCATATAGAATGTTTTCATTTCTTTGTAACCATTTGTTTATCATTGATACAGGTATAAATACTTAAATTGTACTTTGTAGAAGGGATAATGACATGAATGGTTCTTAAATTTTGATCAAATATGCAGTGTCATCCATGAATTTTTAAATGGTTTAATGCGATCCTTGAATTTTAACTTAATATGCAATGTAGTCAATGAAACCATAATTTATTTAATACAATTCCTAAACTTTTGATAAATGTTCAATCTAATTTACTAGACTATATGAAAATATCCAATATTACCCTTTCATTAATTCAAGTTAACAAAATTTGCTAATTTGACTTCTAATTCGGTATGTTTGAATGGTGGATAATGTGATCCCTGAACTTTTAGTAAATGTACAATCTAGTCCCTAAACTATATGGAAATATTGAATATTACCCTTCTATTAATTCTAGTTGAGGGAATTTGTTGATTTGGCTTCTAAGCCGATAAGTTTAACCAGTGGACAAAAATAATGTTACAAGTGAATTATTCACATAAGAATTTAACTCAAATTAGCATATGATAATCCTTTTAATTTGTTTAATTTATTCAATTTGGAAAAATTATTATCCATGTTACTCAATGATATGGATTATTATATCCAGATTTGAGTGAATATCTTGCGTGAATTAAACTATGTATAACATTATTTTTTTATCCACCATTCAAACTTACTAGACTAGAAGCCAAATGAATAAATTCCATTAATTTGAATCAATGGAAGGATATCATTGGATATTTTCATTTAGTCTGAGGACTAAGTTGAACTTTCATCAAAAGTTCAGGGGTCGCATTAAACAAATTAAATCTTCAAGAATGATATTGCACATTGAGTCAAAGTTCAACCATCATTTGTATAATTATTCTTTTGTTGAAGCTATCACCAATCAATCATAAAACACAAATTGTTCACTTTTATCTTTCGATTTATCTTCACATTCTAATACCTTTTACAATATTTGTAATAATTATTTCCGGTCTCAATACTTTTAAGTTTCTCGTCGTTTACGTTCAGTGTCCAAAAATTAATATAGTACTCATTCACACCCTTTGTCAATTTACTTTATCTAGAAAGGTATTTCGTCAATGCTTGCTTTGGCGAAGTGGACACGTAATTGACTTTTCTTCTGGGTCCGAGGATGACTTTTCGTTGTGAAAGCAAGGCTATCTTCCGAGCAAAGAGACTTGAAGGGGACTTATATTAGTATTAAAAGACTGAGAATTTGACTCGCGAAGTGTCGTGTGGGAAATGATTTAATGAAATATTAAAGGACAGGATTTGACTTGCTACTTTTAGAAATCTGGACAACGACAAATTTTACGCGTGAAATTTGGGACTCAATTCAAGCGGAAACTTCCACTACATCTCTCCTTTATTTGCTTTGATTATTTTTTGATGTAGAACAGTTAGCCTGTGATTCTCTTGAACAATATGATCGCCGTAATCACCGGAAATCTCGACAGTTTTTTTGATTTTGGGACAACAACCATTCAAGCAATTTCCTATATTATTATTGAGGCAGTTTCCTATATTACCAGTCAGGCAGTTTCCTATATTATCATTTAGGCAGTTTCTTTAATTATTCGGTTTCCATTAGTATTAGGAGTCATATCTCTATAGATAAGATGTCTGTCTTGTAATCAAGAACACGGTATTATTAAATAAAAATTTCGAGTTCTTTGAAATTATTCCAAATTTACGCTTCTCTCTGCGTCATTTGGTATCAGAGCAGGTTAGCCTGGACTGATCTATTCGATTTTGAACAATAACTTGAAATTTTTATTCAATAATACTGTGTTCTTGATTACAAGACAGACATCTTATATATAGAGATAGGACTCCTAATACTAATGGAAACCGAATAATTAAAGAAACTGCCTAAATGATAATATAGGAAACTGTCTGACTGGTAATATAGGAAACTACCTAAATAATAATATAGGAAACTGCTTGACTGGTAATATAAGAAACTGCCTAAATAATAATATAGAAAACTGCTTGAATGGTTGTTTTCCCCAAATCAGAAAAACTTTCAAGATTTCCGGTGATTACGGCGATCACATTGTTCAAGATAATCACAGGCTAACTGTTCTCCATCATTAAACCTCCCAACGGACTATGATGTGATACCAAATGGACTGACGCAGAGAAAAGCGTAAATTTGAAACAACTCCAAAGAACTCGAAATTTTTATTCAATAATACTGTGTTCTTGATTACAAGACAAACATCTTATATATAGAAATAGGATTCCTAATACTAATGGAAACCGAATAATTAAAGAAACTGCCTAAATGATAATATAGGAAATTGCCTGACTGGTAATATAGAAAACTGCCTAAATAATAATATAGAAAACTGCTTAACTGGTAATATAGGAAACTGCCTAAATAATAATATAGGAAACTGCTTGAATGGTTGTTTTCCCAAAATCAGAAAAACTGTCGAGATTTTTGGTGATTACGGCGATAACATTGTTCAAAATAATCACAAACTAACTGTTCTACATCATTAAACCTCCTAACGGACTATGATGTAATAACAGTGCCTCGGACTCATCCAAGTTATTGCAAGTGGAAAGTCGAAGAAACTCTTCCGTATAATTTTGAACTGATCTATTCGATTATCGGCAATTTTTGGAGGAACTATCCGTTGGTATCAAAAAACTGTCCGTTGATATCAAACCTCCCAACAGACTATGAGTAACTGTTATTTCAGCAATTTCAAAATTGCCAACAATCGAATAGATCAGCCCAAGCTTATACGGAAGAGTTTCTTCGACTTTCCGCTCGCAATAACCTGGATGAGTCAGAGGCACAACAAACTGCTAGGTACATTAATGGTTTGCGACTTAATATCCAGGATCGGGTTTCTTTGCATCAACTATTCTCTGTCGAAGATGCCCAAGATATGGTGCGAAAAATTGAGATGCAATTGGAGAGGATTAGCCTAGTACTCGTGGTAGAAATTATTTGGATTGTGGGTCATTCGCGAAAGGAAGACAGCTTGATGTTACAAGTTCTTCTAGTCAACAAATCCCTGATTCAAGCAGAGTTCTAGGGAGTACTACGGGGACGCCTAAGGAAGCAGTCGCAGCAAGCAATCGCACTCCCAATCAGAATACCCAGAATCCATATGCCAAACCCCAACCGATCAAGTGCTACAAGTGTAACGAGTTGGGCCATCGTTCCAGCGATTGTCCTCGTCGTAGAATGGCCAATATCGTTGAAAATGACGAAGATGTGCATGAGGAAGATTGGGAAAAAGAAGAAGAAGTGGGAGTAGAAGATGAAGTGGGCGAGCAAGTTAATTCTGTAGTGAGTTGTCTATTGTTTACTCCGCGGATAGAAGATACCCAGCGGAATCAGCTTTTCCGCGCTTGTACTGTCAATGGCAAAGTATGCGATATCATTATTGACAACGGAAGTTGCGAGAACATAGTGTCAAAGGCCTTGGTGGATCACTTGTAACTAAAGACGGAGCCGCATCCCGCGCCCTACACAATCGGGTGGATATGTAAGGGAGCAGAACTTCAGGTAAACCAATTATGCCGTTTACCTATTTCGATCGGAAAATCATATCAAGATACTATTGTCTATTATGTTGTGGAGATGGATGCGTATCATGTTTTACTGGGTTGACCATGGCAATATGATGTTGATGCTACACACCAAGTTAGGGAGAATACGTATTCTTTTGTGTGGAAAAGGACTAAAATTACTTTGAGACCAAAGAGTAATTCCCCTCAAATTGTGAAGAAACAGAATGCAAGGGTTATGATGAACATCCGAAAGCGTGAAGAGATGTATATGATTGTGGACAAAGGCTACCAGCAAGTTATGGTTCGTGTTCCCGACATTCTTAAGCCCTTATTAAAGGTATTCAGTGATGTTATGCCTAAGGATTTACCTATGATTACCTCCTTTGAGGGATATCCAGCATGAGATTAATTTTTTTCAAGGAGCTAATCTTCCTAATTTGCCGCATTATCGGATGAATCCGAAGGAAAATCAGATTCTACAGGAGTAGGTGGGAGATCTCCTTTGAAAGGGTTTCTTGCGTGAAAGCAAAAGCCCATGTGCAGTTCCTGCGCTTCTCACGCCAAAGAAAGATGGCACCATGCGTATGTGTGTAGACAGTCGTGCCATTAACCGGATTACTGTCAAGTATAGGTTTCCGATTCCACGACTTGATGATATGCTAGATAGACTTGCTGGATCACGGATTTTTACGAAGCTCGACCTTCGAAGCGAATACCACCAAGTTCGCATCCGTCCTGGCGACGAATGGAAAACGGCCTTCAAGACAAGTGCGGGTTTGTACGAATGGCTTGTCATGCAAATTGGACTCACTAACGCACCTAGTACTTTCATGCGTTTGATGACTCAGGTTCTCAAACCTTTTCTTAGCAAGTTTATAGTAGTTTTCTTTGACGATATACTCATATATAGTCCGGATGAGCGTCTACACATGGAGCACTTGAGGGATGTCCTACTAGCCTTGCAGCAAAATAAATTGTTCATTAATCTGAAAAAGTGCAATTTCATGACAGAATGCCTCTTGTTTTTGGGTTTTATTGTTAGTGCAGATAGACTTCACGTTGATGCAGATAAGGTGGCCGTGATTCGCAATTGGCCAGTTCCAAAGAATGTTGGTGAGGCTCAAAGTTTCCATGGTCTTGCAACATTCTATAGGCGTTTCATTCGAGATTTCAGTACTATTATGGCCCCGATCACTGATTGCTTAAAGAAGGACAAATTCCATTGGGGAGAAGAAGCTTCGGCCAGTTTTGCTCTTATAAAAGAAAAACTCTCCACGGCGCCGATATTGATGCTCCCTGATTTTGAGAAGGTGTTCGAGCTAGACTGTGATGCTTCCGGCGTCGGGATTGGCGCTGTCCTTTCCCAAGAAGGTAAGCCTATAGCCTTATTTAGTGAAAAACTTAATGAAGTTCGCCGGCGTTGGTCAACGTATGAGCAGGAATATTATGCTGTCGTGCGAGCTATAAAGCATTGGCAGTCCTATCTTTATCAGCAGGAATTTGTTCTTAACACCGATCATCAGGCTCTTAAATATATCAAGAGTCAAAAGCACTTAAATCGAATGCATGCACGATGGGTTTCTTTTTCTGGAGCAATTTAATTTTGTGCTTCGTCACAAAGCAGGCCATTTAAATAAAGTGGCAAATGCGCTAAGTCGACGTGCTGCGACACTCGTGACCATGTGCACTGATGTTGTCGGTTTTGATCATCTATGCTCTTTTTATTCTGAGGATGATGATTTTGGTGAGATATGGGAGAAGTGTGCTGAAACAGGTTGTCATGGCGATATGATAATTCAAGAAAAATTCTTGTTCTTTGGCAATAGATTATGCACTCCCCGTGGTTCGTTGCGTGAACAACTCATTCGAGATATTCATGGTGGTACTCTCGGCAGACATTTGGGGCGAGATAAAACTGTAGCCTTGGTGGAGGAGCGGTACTATTGGCCTCAATTAAAGCGAGACGTGGGGTGATTTGTCAGTAAATGTTACATTTGCCAGACCGCTAAGGGCCACTCTCAGAACACTGGTCTTTATATCCCATTGCCTATTCCTTCAGGTCCTTGGGTAGACATATCGATAGACCTCGTGTTGGGACTTCCCTACACTCAACGGGGTTTAGATTCTGTTTTCATGGTGGTTGACCGGTTTTCGAAGATGGCGCACTTCATCCCTTGTAAGAAAACTTCGGATGCTTCGCATGTGGCAAGTTTATTCTTTCGTGAAGTAGTCTGTCTCCATGGTGTGCCGAAAACAATCACTTCCGATCGTAACACGAAATTTCTGAGCTATTTTTGGCGTACTTTATGGTATTTGTTTGGGACTGATTTACAGTATAGTAATTCTTTCCATCCCCAAACGGATGGTCAGATAGAAGTTGTGAATCGTATTATGGCAGATATCATTCGCTGCCTCTGCAATGATATGCCTAAGCAGAGGGACCGGTATCTTGCTTCTGCTGAGTTTGCCTTCAACAACTCGGTTAACCGCTCTACCGGTACATCTCTCTTTCAGGTCGTTTATAGGCGCACACCACAGCATACTCTGGATTTGGTTCCCTTGCCCAAGATTCCAAGCTATAGTGTCACGGTAGAGAATTTGGCAACCAGAATTAATGAAATCCAAGCTGCTGTGGCTAGTCAATTGGCTGCTTCTAATTCAAAGTATAAGGAGGATGCTGACAAACGGCGACGTTCGAAAATTTCTTAGGTAGGCGATGAGGTAATGGTTTTCCTGCGAAAGGAGCGTTTTCCTGTAGGTACCTATAATAAACTGAAGCACAAGAAGATTGGTCCTTGCCGCATCCTGAAGAAGATCAACGACAATGCCTATGTAGTTAACCTTCCTAGTGATCTCAACATTTCCCCTACATTTAATGTGGCAGACTTATTTGAGTATGATGCTTTCAATACACCCCTTTATCCTAATCATAACTCGAGGGCGAGTTTTTCCGAAGAGGGAGGGAATGATGTAGAACAGTTAGTCTGTGATTATCTTGAACAATGTGATTGCCGTAATCACCGGAAATCTCGACAGTTTTTCTGATTTTGGGAAAATAACTATTCAAGCAGTTTCCTATATTATTATTTAGGCAGTTTCCTATATTACCAGTCAGGCAGTTTCCTATATTACCAGTCAAGCAGTTTCCTATATTATTATTTAGGTAGTTTCCTATATTACCAGTTAGGCAGTTTCCTATATTATCATTTAGGCAGTTTCTTTAATTATTCGGTTTCCATTAGTATTAGGAGTCCTATCTCTACATATAAGATGTCTATCTTGTAATCAAGAACACAATATTATTGAATAAAAATTTCGAGTTCTTTGAAATTGTTCCAAATTTACGCTTCTCTCTGCGTCATTTTTCTTCTGCAAAAATTCTCATATCCATATAGAGCATAAGAGCCCACTTTGTCTCGATCATTAAATATTATAGGTCTCTTGTGATCTCACATACCCTAATGATTGAATTAAAATGGATTCACACGAACATACATCGAGTGCATGTAAAACTAGGTCTTTTTTTATCCTCAACTTGCATGATTATTGGTCCGTCCCATTTCATCTTCATTGACCATTTTGACCTTCCATGATTTGCGAAGTGAGTTGGCCGAAACCTACGTGAAGATAATTGAAACTCTTATATAAATTTCACAAGGTAAGAACATCACAAGTGCTATAACTTTCGTACGATACTCACTTTGTAATGTACAATGCTCACTTAAGTGCCATAACTATTTATTCGATCACTTAAGTGTCATTTAAATTTTCAATCGATCACTTGAGTGATATAATTCTTCAAAAACGTTCACCACAAGTGCCATATCACTTCTGATTTCCGGCACTTGAATGAACATTTTTTAAAAAATTGACACTTAAGTGATCGATTGAAAATTGTAACACTCAAGCAAACCTTTTTTTTTTAAAGTTATAGTATTTAAGTGGTAAAAAAAAGTTATAACACTCAAGTGAGCATCGTACAAAAATTATGACAATTCTAGTGTCCTTATCCCAAATTTCTTTCACGTCTAACTTTTTTTTTTATACTCATCTTTCTTCAAAATTTTATGACAATTCTATTTTATCCATGTAAGCTGTATGCTCTTAAAAACAGAATTTTATTGTTCCGTGTCCAAAAATATGGATTTCTTTTACAGTGCTAGTAAATTTCATTAAATGTCGGTTAGCATAAAAAAAAAGTTGGTAGAAAAACGACTTGCGACTTTTTGGTTGGTAACTTGCCAACACTCTTGTAAAATTGCAAACTATAAATAGTTTGCAAATAAAAAATCTTTGAACTCACATACCAACTTTTTTTTGCATGATTTACAAACGCTTCGTATTTACAAACCTTGAATCACTTGCCAAAGTTTAATTTTTTTAAAAAAGTTACCAGGTTTACTATTGAGTTTCTAATTTTTATTTGCCTTTGTTAGCAGTCCTTAACACTTACCAACTCCTCTTACCGACCTAAATTTAGTGCAACATGCCAAGTTCCTCCCTTTAAATTGCCGTATAGATTTTCCAACTTTTCTTCTCGTTTACAAACCTTTGTTTAATTTTTTTTTTGTAGCGTTGCCCTAATTTTGTCATTTCTTTAAAAGTAACCAACCATAATTGGAGTTATTCACTGACTTTTCTCTAACTAGTTATTCACTGACTTTTCTCTAATTAAGTTAGAACTAGTTTTGGGTCACAAACTCTTATTTGACTTACAAATTTATTTATCTTTCAATACCAACTTTTATTTGCCTTTATAATTTATCAACTTTTATATGAAATTATTGTCTTTAGTTTAAGTGATATCAATTGTTCTTTATAAACTAGTTCTGAGTTACCAACTCTTATTTGATTTTTTTTATGCAAAAATTCTTATTTGATTTAGTTTCCAATATTCATTTTTTTTTAATTCATCAACTTTTCTATTGGGTCACTTGATTAAGAATAAAGTTGGTAATTCGACAAATAAAGGTTGGTGCAGGTTAATGTAAAGTTCCGATAAGAAGGTTAAAGAAAAGTATGTAAATAACAAAAGAATTTTTTATGAATTTTTTTACGATGATGTAATTAATAGACATCACTAATGGGGAGGAGTCAAGTATAGGGAAAATTGTTCAAAAAGTCTTAAATCTATTGTATAGAGGCCCCTGTCCACAAATACAGGATTGAGTGTCTTGGCTACCGCCCACCGATCCACAATGCATTGTGCATTCTAGGCATTGGGCAGGTGGTTGGCCGAGGGTCCACGGTAGGCTCTCGTATATGGCTTGTTAGGTGAGCCTGGGAGACAAATTGACCCTCGTAAACTCGTGTTTTCAAGTCTTCTTGAGACCTATTTTCTTGGGTTACAAATTAGAGCATCCAAGAGGATTTTAAGGTTTCTAGGTGGAATAATTGTGAGAGATTATGAGAGAACACTTTGTGAGATTGCTTGTATGCACTAGGGTTGGAAAACACTTGGACCATTGAATAATTTAGCATGTGATTCTCTAGATGCGTAGTGGAGCCTTTGTGATTGCTCTTCTAGTGGACGTAGCTACCGATTTGCATCGAACCATGTGAATCTTAGTCTTGTTACCTCTCTTCGAAATTGCCTCATATACTATTGTTTATGGCCTATTGCATGATCTACTAAAAGCATAAAATTTTGTAACAATGAAGTATATCTAGACCATTGATCATGTGAGCCCTATAGTATGTTAAGATAATCTTGATCCATATTATTAAAATATTGTGATAACTTCTCAAGTACCTCTTCATTTATAACAAATCTTGATGCACAGCTTTGGATAACGTATAAGGAAATCGTAACTTCTCATACTAAAAGACATTCACTTCAAAAGCGCAACCTTACATGTGAATGGAGATGCTTATTAGACTGAAGAACACGACTCTACTAAAGAATACATAACTTCAATCAAACGAGAATGATAACAACCCAAGAAGGAAGAAACTAAACAACAATTATCAAAGCTTTTTCTTTAACAACCATCAAGGATGTGTAGGAATCGTGACGCTGGTACTCTTGCTATCCAATTAATATGTGCTTTTCTCCTCTTTTCTCGGTCGCTCGATTATGGTTTTGTCGAAGAATTATTCAGCAATGTGAAGTCTCTTTGATAATGCATGGTGAACCAAGAGAAACCGCGGATATGCAAGCAACACACGACCGTTTCTTCCCCGTAAGTACCGACCTCTCGTTTCTCTCTCTGTTTTTTTAACGACCAACCTCGTTTTCCTCACTCTATCTAGACTATTACATGACACATGATTGACTTGACTTCAACTGCGAGTGCGTGATGTATGGAACCTGTCGTCATTAAAGCACGGCTGTTTTCTTTCGAGCTAGAGACTTCTGTCAAAGAATTAATATCAAAAGCGTGAGGTTGTGACACACGTACGTAAGAAGAATCCATTACAATAGTAAGATCGCGTCAAACGAGAAATTTTACGTGTGAAACCAGGACTCGAGTCTGGTGGAAACTTTCCATTCGATCTATCCTCTTTGCTTGACGTGAAGAGCTTCCTCTTTTGGCCCAAAACTGGGGAAGAGAGTTTGAACTTCCGTAACTTCGTATGACCCTTCAATTTTCTTCGAAATAGTGAAAACCCCCCTGTTCATCGCCATCAGCTAACACCTACAGAAGGGTAATTGAGGAGGTGACCCTGAAGGTGAATTGCACATAATATATGTATCGCCTAAAATTTCTCGGTCATTTTATATAGAGATAATACCATGAAAAACCTCAAACCAGATATATTTGTGACAAATTTATCACGAACTAATTTTTTGATCATCAAAAACTCCAAACTGATACACTTATGACAAAATTAGCCAAACTTTTTTTTTACCATAAAAAATCCCAAATTGCTACATTTGAGATAAATTTACCTTATATTAAATTGAATTAATACAACGAAAAATCACAAATTGGTAAACCGATGACAAACGCAGGGATAAAATCTCAAATGGTACACCCGTTAACTGTTGTGTATCATTCAACTCAATATTTTGACGGTGAAATTTAACGAAAACTAATGGAGAATTTTAAAAATAAGCTAAATATTATTATAAATAAAAAGGAGAGAAGTCAGGCGAGGATGGCTGCAAGCCCTTGCTGCTACCGTCGCCCAACATTGCCAGGAGGGCTGGCAAGGGTCGCTGGCCCTTGGCTAGGGCTTGGCGACACCCCGTCGGTCGTCCCCCACCCTCATCAACCCCTCCTTGCTTGACTTTTCCTCCTCCTCCTCCTTTTTTTTTAAAAAATATATTTAAATTATTTTTTAAATTTTAATTTAATCAAAATTAGTATTAAAAATCAAATTTGGGCCAAAATGACATCGTTTTAATCTTATATTTCATAATTTAGCCATGTCATCGCTACATAGAAGAGATAAAATAATAAAATAAGAACGTCAGCACCACGTCAGTGTTTTCCATTAGTAAGTTAGACGATTTTAACTTTAGGACTCGATTGAATTAATTTATAAGTTTTAGAACTTGATTGCATTTTTTGCATATTTTAGGACTCAATTGCACTTTTATGACAAGTTTTACGACTTCTAGTAAATATATCCAAATTTCTAAATACATAAAGGGTGCAATGAGAAAAATGGATGCATGGATGTTATACTAATTATTGTTTTATTAAGGGTCGAATTTTATAGTTATTGGTGAATTCGATCCATGAGATTCTCTTGAAGATGCATGATGGATTTGGAGGTAAAATTTAGGTGTCATCAACAACTCAATCTAATTTGATAAAATCCGGGGGCAGAGCAAGAGTTAATTTTTTTCCATTAGATAAGCTATATTCCTAAATCAAAATGACCCGAATTTTTTGTTTGGAAAATAACAGGAGCCACGCAATTTTCTCTTGGCGTACGTTTTGCATGTGAACCTAGTAAAATATACACTTTGCACCCTAAGCTATCAAAGAACCTATACTTTACACCTTGAAGATCGAGAAACTATGGGAAATGGGAGCTTAGAGTGTATGCAATTTGAAACTAGTGGGTGCATAATATAAGTTTTAGAACTATACGATGTAAAATGTCACTTAGCAGAAAGTTGATGATGACTTCTATGAATCTCTTTTTTCTTGTTTATATAAATATTGTTAGGTACATTAAAACTAGTTATAGAATTGTTATACCGAGCAAAGTGGCAAACTCTTATCGGATAGTGAATATGATTCACTATTTTAAAGACTTACTAGCAATCTGTCAATTGGACCGAATTTGCAAACCAATCTTATTAAATAGCACGTATTTACAAATATGCATTCCTCGTCTTCATATATGTGTGCCAAAAGGAAGCAGAAAATAGTTCACCTTTTGCTAGTGACACTAGTAAGCTTTTGTTTTATAACTATAAAACCCTACATATAAAATAAAAATTAAGAAAAAATTAATTATAGATAAACTATAAAACCCTAGACGGAACTCTCCTCTCTTTTCTTCTTCCCCGGCTGACAAGGTGAAGAGAGAAAACGAGCGTCAGAAGATAAAACAGTTTATAAGCACAGTGCCTTGTCCCCCGGGGGTACTTGGCTGGCAAGCCGGTTCTCTTTTTCAAACTATACAATATGGGGTGTGTTTAATATGCCAATGCAGCAAAAGAACACGCCTCTCAAGTCTCGTCACCTGTACAGACGGTCCCACCTTGCAGAAATCTTGGAACTTCCTGTCTCTCCTCTCTATCGCTCCGTCACTTTTCCTCTCCCTCCTTACTTTTGCAGCGTTTCCTCTTTTCCTTTTCTAAAAAATTTCAGGAAATCTGTTTGTGCTGTTTGTCCCAGATTCACCACCGTCATCCATGCATAGAACTTTCCATACATGCTGATAAATGATGAAACGACGTTCAGCTTATCGTCCGGCCATATTTTCTTTTCATAAAATGTCCTTTCATGGCCGATCTTTTCTGATATTTAGGAGAAACCATAAGTAAAGGGAGAGAGAGAGAGGAGAGGGAGCGTCAGTGTGTCTAACGGAGGAGGGAGAGGAGATGAGGGCAAAAGTGACGGATGAGGGAGAGAGGAGTGTCCGTGTGTCTAATAGAGGGAGGAGAGGAGTTGGTTTTTATAACCAACCACATCTTTATTAAATATAATTTCACTACTAAATGACACTGTTGACACAAAAAAACATCCAAGCCGTCAAAGGACGACTCGGTTGACAAAAGGCTGGGTGAGAAGCAACAGAGGCAAAATTTGCTTAGTGTCAAGAGTTTCCAGGTGATAAACCCACTAGGTTGATAAGAAAATTAATTTTGGTCGACGGAGGATATGAGTGGAAATAACCAAGTATTGAAGCAAAACGTCAACAAATGAAAATTGATTTAACCGACAAAAGAGCCACGATTGACGAAACCATTATGGAGTGGAAATGCAATAACTGTCCAAGTAATGGAGCCGAAGAGTTCGGGAGCAACTGATAATGGCAATCGTGAAGAAGTAAATCCGACTCAACTGTCAAGTAGTGGAACCGAAGAGTATGGGAGCAACTGATAATGGCAACTGTGAAGAAGTGGAGAAGATACAATCGTTGAGTATTAGAGTCGGTTATTTCTTGGTAGCCGTTTGTAGATAGGGATTGTTGGATTGTAAGAGCCATATAGACTGTTTTTGATTTCTTTGTAACCATTTGTTAATCATCAATATAGGTATAAATACTTAAATTGTAGTTTGTAGAAGGGATAATGGCACGAATGGTTTATAAATTTTGATCCAATATGCAATGTTATCCATGAATTTTTAATTTGTTCAATGTGATTCTTGAATTTTAGCCTAATGTACAATGTGGTTCCTAAACTTTTGGTAAATGTTCGATATGTTCCCCAAACTATATGAAAATATCCAATATTACCCTTCCATTAATTCAAGTTAATAGAATTTGCTGATTTAACTTCTAATTTGGTATGTTTGAATAGTGGATAATATGATCCCTGAAATTTTGGTAAATGTATAATCTAGTTCCTAGACTATATAGAATTATCCAATATTATCCTTATATTAATTTAAGTTTACGGAATTTGCTAATTTGGCTTCTAATTTGGTTCATTTGAACGATGGACAAAAATAACGCTGCACGTGAATTATTCATGCAAGAACTTAAATCAAATTATAATTTGATAATCCTTTTAATTTGTTTTTTTTTGTTAAGATAATCCTTTTAATTTGTTTAATTTATTCAATTTGGAAAAATGATTACCCATGTTATGCAATGACGTGGATTATCATATCCTAATTTGAGTGAACATCTTGCGTGGATAATCTATGTATAATGTTATTGTTTTATCCACTGTTCAAACTTATCAGATTAGAAGCCAAATAAACAAATTCCATTAATTTGAATCATTAGAAGGTTAATATTGGATATTCTCATATAGTCTGAGGACTAGATTGAACTTTTACCAAAAGTTTAGAGACCACATTAAACAAATTAAAACTTCAAGAACGACATTGTACATTGAGTCAAAACTTCAAAAACCATTTGTATAATTATTCCTTTGTAGAAAGGTATCACCAATCAATCACAAAACACAAATTGTTCACTTTTATCTTCCGATTTATCTTTACATTCTAGTACCTTTTACACGGTTGGTAACAATTATTAGTCTCAGTACCTCGTTCGTTTGTTTCACAGAAAACGTAAAGTTTTTGAAAAATGTTTTCTGGGAAACCATTTTCAAGTAAAATGGTTAGTTTTACTTTGTTTGGTGATACGTGATCGAAACAGTTTTTCAGTGTTTGGATTTCATTCAGAAAATGATTTCAATCTCATGACTTTATCTTAGGCAAAAAAATTTGAATTTTTAAATAATTTTTTTATTTAATTTACTTTTTTTTTCTTTTCCCTTCTTCCTCCCTCTGCCGATCGCTGGGCCTCGGCAATGGCCAACCTGGCTAGCCTCAAGCAAGCTCGTCTGATCCCGACAAGACTTGAGCTGGCCAGCCTCAAGCGAGCTCGACCTCGCTGTGACGAGGCGGGCAAAGCTGGCGAGGCTCTAGCTTGCTAGTATTTGGCGAGCTCGCGCGACTGGAGGAGGGAGGAAGAAGGAAAAAGAACAAAAAAGAAAAGATAAATAATTTCGAAAAGTGTTTTCACCTTTTTAGATTAAGGAATTCGCTTTCCTAGTTTTATACATGAATATTTTCCTTGACAAAAAAATATTTTCAGTTGACTAATTATTTTCAGCGAACCAAATGCATGAAAGTCCGAAAAATAAATTCTCGCAAAATATTTTCCTTCAAACAAACACATCCTTAATTTCTCGTCATTTACCTTTTCTGTTCAAGAACCAATAAATGATCCATTCACACCCTTTGTCAATTTACTCGTCGATTTATTTAGAAAGGTAATTCGTCAATATTTTTTGGCGAAACGGACACGTAATTGACTTTTCTTCTGGGTCCGAGGATAACTTTTCGTTGTGAAAACAAGGTATCTTCCGAGCAAAGAGACTTGAAATGGACATATTTCAGTATTAAAAGACTGAGAATTTGACTCGAGAAGTCTCGTGTGGGAAAGATGAAATGAAATCCCATAGGACAGAATTTGACTTGCTACTTTAGAATTCTGTACAACGACAAATTTTAGGCATGAAATTTGGGACTCAATTCAAGCGGAAACTTCCATTACATCTCTCCTTTATTTGCTTTGGTTATTTTTCTTCGGGGAAAATTCTTGTACCAATGTGAAGCATAAGAGCCCACTTTATCTTGATCATTAAATATTATGGGTCTCCTGTGATGCCCACATACCTTAATGATTGAATTGAAATAGATTCACATGATCATACATCGAATGCATGTAAAACTTGGTCTTTTATTATCCTCGACTCGCATGATTATCGGTCAGTCCCATTTCGTCTCCATTGACCATTTTGACCCTCCATGGTTTGCAAAGTGAGTTCTCTTGGCCGAAACCTACTTGAAGGTAATTGAAACTCTAGTATAAATTTCTTTCACGTCTAACTTTTTTTTTATACTCATCTTTCTTCAAAGTTTTATGACAATCTTAATCTATCCATGTAAGCTATATGCTCTTAAAAACAGAACTTTATTGTTTCATGCCCAAAAATATGGATTTCTTTTCCAATGCTGATAAATTTCAATAAGTGTTGGTTAGCGTCAAAAAACGGTTGGTAGAAAATTGAATTGTGACTTTTTGGTTGGCAACTTGCCAACACCCTCGTAAAATTACAAACTATTTATATAGTTTGCAAATAAACAATCTTTGAACTCACATACCAAGTTTTATTTGCATAATTTACAAACGCTTTGTATTTACTAACCTTGAATCACTTACCAAAGATTAATTGTTTTTTAAAAATTTAAAAAGCCTAAATTAGCGTGACTTACCAAGTTTCCTCCCCTTAAATAGTTAAATTGCCATATAGAATAGGGTTGTCATTTGAGTTATTTATCAACATTTATTTGATTTTATTTAATTTTCCAATTTTTCGTCTCGTTTACAAACCTTTATTTACTTTTTTTTTGTAGCGTTGTACTAATTTTGTCATTTCTTTAAAAGTTACCAACCATAATTAGAGTTATTCACTAACTTTTCTCTGATTAAGTTACAACTAATTTTGGGTCACAAACTCTTGTTAAAGTTACTTACAAATTTATTTTTCTTCCAATACCAACTTTTATTTACCTTTATAATTTATCAACTTCTATATGAAATTATTGTCTTAAGTTTAAGTGATATCAACTTTTCTTTGATTAAATTATAAACTAGTTCTGAGTTACCAACTCTTATTTGATTTAGTTACCAACAATTATTTTGTTTTTATTCAATTCATCAACTTTTCTATTGGGTCACTTGATTGAGAATAAAGTTGGTAATTCGCCAAACAAAGGTTGGTAATTTCATATAATAGTTGGTAAATGTAAAGTGCTGATAAGAAAGTTTAAGAAAGGTATGTAAATAACAAAAGAAGTTTTTATGAGTATTGTTACTATGATGTAATTAATAGACATCACTAATGGGAAGGAGTCAAGTATAGGAAAAATTGTCCAAAAAGTCATAAATCTATTGTACAGAGACCTCGGTCCATGAAAACAGGATTGAATGTCTCGACTATCGCCCACCAATCCATGATGCATTGTGCATTCTAGGCATTCAGCGTGTGGTTGGTCGAGGGTCTACAATAGGCTCTCACATATGACTTATTAGGCAAGCCTGGGAGGCAAATTGACTCTCATAAACTCGTGTTTTCAAGTCTATTTGAGACCTATTTTCTTGGGTTACAAATTAGAGCATCCAAGAGGATTTTAAGGTTTCTAAGGTGGAATAATTGTGAGAGATCATGAGAGAACATTTTGTGAGATTGCTTGTATACTCTATGGTTGGAAGACACTTGGACCATTGAATAATCTAGCATGTGATTCTCTAGATGTGTAGTGGAGCCTTTGCGACTGCTCTTCTAATGGATGTAGATAACAATTTGCACCGAACTACGTGAATCTTGGTGTGATCTCTCTACTTTTCTTGTTATATTTCTTCGGAATTGCCTCAAATACTATTGTTTGTGGTCTATTGCATGATCTACTAAAAGCATAAAATTTTGTAATGATAAGTATATCTAGACCATTGATCATGCGAGCCCTATATTATGTTAAGATAATCTCGATCCATTTAATTAAAAATCATGTGATAGCTTCTCGAGTACATTTTCATTTATAACAAATCTTGATGCACAGTTTCGGATAATGTATAAGGAAATCGCAACTTCTCATACTAAAAGACATTCACTTCAAAAGCGCAACCTTACGCATGAATTGGAGATGCTTATTAGACTTAAAAACACGACTCTACTAAAGAATGCATCATCACTTCAATCAAACGAGAATGAGAACAACCCCAGAAGGAAGAAACTAAACGACAATCATCAAGATTTTTTTCTTTAACAACCATCAAGGATGTGTAGGAATCCTGACGCTAGCTAGTTTTGCTCTCAAAAAACCATTTGTTTTTCTCTCAAAATTTTCTCAGTCGCTCGATTATGGTTTGGAAAATAATTCAGCAATGCGAATTTCTTTGATATTGCATGGTGAACCAAAAAAAAAGCCGCGGATATGCAAGCGACACCGACGTTTCTTTCCCCGTAGAAAAAACCGACCTCTTTTTTCTAAATTTTTTTAAAACGACCAACTAAAAATTTCCTCACTAAACTAGATCATTACATGACACATGATTGACTTTTTTCAACTGCGAAACTATAATTATTTTTGTCTCTAAAAGCACGGCTGTTTTTTCCAGCGAGAAAGATTTTTTTTCAGAGAAAAAATTCAAAAGCGTGAGAATGGGACACACTTACGTAACAAGAATCGATTACAACAGTAGGATCGCGTCCAACGGGAGATTCTACGTGTGAAACCATGACTCAAGTCAAGTGGAAACTTTCAATTCGATCTATCCTCTTTGCTTGACGTGAAGAGATTCATCTTTTGGCCCCAAAACTAGGGAAGAGAGTTTGAACTCCCGTAAGTTCGTATGGCTCCTTCATTTCTCTTCAAAGTAGTGATGATCCCCGTTCATCCCCGTCAGCTAACTCCTACAAAAGGGTACCAGGAGGTGACCAAGAAGGTGAATAGCACTTACATTTGTTTCAACTGACAATTTCTCCATCATTTTATATGAGATTTGGGTGTTACAAACTCACATTATCGAGTGGCTATGGCTATATCCTTGAATCACACCAAGCAAGTTGAATAAGTCTTGCAATTTCGATTGGTCACACCACTTATAACAACCCGCCTAGACCCAACATGTCCAGAGTTCAAAAAGAGAACTCAAGATTGTGACTATTTAGAGATTGGGGTGTTACAAACTCACATTATCGAAACATTGATGTTCTCATTAGTGGCTAATTTATGTCCTTGAATTACACCACTTATTTGATAATTGGCGGAAGAATTACATTAGTAAATCGTCAAAAGGTTTAGGACTAAATTAGCAAATCATCCAAAGGTTTATACATATTAAAATAATTATAAGACTAAATTGAAAATCTTGAAAAATTTAGGACTAAATTGACACAACAAATTTTAGGACTCAAAAATAATAAATACCAAATAGTACAATTGAAACGTTTATTTTGAATTGTTCGTTGGTAATTAGGTTTTAGGACTGTTTGGATAATTATCCCAAATGTTCAAATACAAGGAAATTCCAAAAACTGTATAAATATTATACATATTAAAATAATTATCAAAAAATTTAAATAAGATTGGAAAACATAATCAGACAAATAAAGAACTAAAATATTCAATTCTAAAATATAAAAATGAATCAAATATGTGCGGTGCATTTTTGAATAAATTCTAAAGTTCTTGGAAAATTGGAGTTTGGGTCAAAAGAACCAGTGGGTCGAAATTGTTTTTGTTGAAAATTTCCAGGATTGAATTTTCCAACCACTGATCCAAAATTTGTACATATTAAAATCCAATTATCCGGAAATGAATTGTAAAATTTCGAGTCTTGGAAATTTTTTGAATTACAAATTAGAGCATCCAAAGGATTTTAAGGTTTCTAGATGGAATAATTGTAAAAATACCAAAGAGACATTTTGTGAGATTGCTTGTGTATACTCTAGGGTTGGAAAACACTTGAACCATTGAATAATCTAGCATGTGATTTTCTAGATGTGTAGTGGAGCGAATTTTCCAACAAAATTAGATAACAATTAAAAAAATTATGAGAAAATGTGAAATTTTCTTGTTATATTTCTTTTGAATTTCTCAACAAATACTATTGTTTATAAAAATGGTCTATTGCATGATCCGGGTTTTGAAAAAAGCATAAAATTTTGTAATGATAAGATACCTCTTCATTTATATCTAGACCATTGATCATAGAGCCCTATATTAATGTTAAGAAAATCTCGATCCATTTAATTAAAAATCATGTGATAGCTTCTCGAGTACATTTTCATTTATAACAAATCTTGATGCACACTTTTCGGATAATGTATAAGGAAATCGAAACTTCTCATACTAAAAGACATTCACTTTAAAACCGCAACCTTACGCATGAATTGGAGATGCTTATTAGACTTAAAAACAAAACTCTACTAAAAAATGCATCATCACTTCAATCAAACGAAAATGAGAACAACCCCAGAAGGAAGAAACTAAACGACAATCATCAAGATTTTTTTCTTTAACAACCATCAAGGATGTGTAGGAATCCTGACGCTAGCTAGTTTTCTTGCTCTCCATTTAATTTGTGCTTCTCTCCTCTTTTCTCAGTCGCTCGATTATGGTTTGACGAAGAATAATTCAGCAATGCGAAGTCTCTTTGATATTGCATGGTGAACCAAAAAAAGCCGCGGATATGCAAGCGACACCGACGTTTCTTTCCCCGTAGCTACCGACCTCTCTTTTCTATCTCTTTTTTTGAACGACCAACTACGTGTTCCTCACTATGACTAGATCATTACATGACACATGATTGACTTGACTTCAACTGCGAGTGCGTGATGTATGGAACTTGTCGCTATTAAAGCACGGCTGTTTTCTTCAGAGCCAGAGAGAGACCTTTTTCACAGAAAAAATATCAAAAGCGTGAGAATGGGACACACTTACGTAACAAGAATCGATTACAACAGTAGGATCGCGTCCAACGGGAGATTCTACGTGTGAAACCATGACTCAAGTCAAGTGGAAACTTTCAATTCGATCTATCCTCTTTGCTTGACGTGAAGAGATTCGTCTTTTGGCCCAAAACTAGGGGAAGAGAGTTTGAACTCCCGTAAGTTCGTATGGCTCCTTCATTTCTCTTCAAAGTAGTGATGATCCCCCGTTCATCCCCGTCAGCTAACTCCTACAAAAGGGTACCAGGGAGGTGACCGAGAAGGTGAATAGCACTTACATTTGTTTCAACTGACAATTTCTCCATCATTTTATATGAGATTTGGGTGTTACAAACTCACATTATCGAGTGGCTATGGCTATATCCTTGAATCACACCAAGCAAGTTGAATAAGTCTTGCAATTTCGATTGGTCACACCACTTATAACAACCGGCCTAGACCCAACATGTCCAGAGTTCAAAAAGAGAACTCAAGATTGTGACTATTTAGAGATTGGGGTGTTACAAACTCACATTATCGAAACATTGATGTTCTCATTAGTGGCTACCGCTATGTCCTTGAATTACACCACTTATTTGATAATTGGCCGGAAGAATTACATTAGTAAATCGTCAAAAGGTTTAGGACTAAATTAGCAAATCATCAAAAGGTTTATGACTGAATTGACACAATTGAAAGATCTAAGACTAAATTGGCAAATCTTCAAAAGGTTTAGGACTAAATTGACACAATTGAAAGATTTAGGACTCAATTGGCAAATTATCAATAGGTTTAGGACTAAATTGACACAATTGAAACGTTTATGATTGAATTGTTCGTCGTACAATAGGTTTAGGACTGTTTGGATAATTATCCCAAATGTTCAAATACAAGGAAATTCCAAAAATCTTTATATAATATTCTTCTACTAATTACTAAACATCAAACAATCTTATCTAAGATTCTAACATAATCAGACAAATAAAGAACTAAAATATTCAATTCTAAAATTCTATAAAAGATGTGAATCAAATCTTGATGTGCGGTGCATCACCAATTTTGAATAATCATGTCTAAAGTTCTTGCCAAATTGGAGTTTGGGTCAAAAGAACGTCGAGAGTGGGTCGAAGGCGAGTTTTGCGAGGCGCCCCTAGTCCATGAATACAGGATTGAATGTCTCGGCTACCAACCACTGATCCACAATGCATTGTGCATTCTACGCATTTGACGGGTGGTTGGCCGGGGGTCCATAGTAGGCTCTCATATATGAGTTATTAAGCGAGCCTGGGAGGTGAATTGACCCTCGTAAACTTGTGATTTCGAGTCTATTGGAGACCTATTTTCTTGAATTACAAATTAGAGCATCCAAGAGGATTTTAAGGTTTCTAGATGGAATGACTGTAAGAGATTATGAGAGGACACTTTGTGAGATTGCTTGTGTATACTCTAGGGTTGGAAAACACTTGAACCAGTGAATAATTGAGCATGTGATTCTCTAGATGCATAGTGGAGCTATTGCGTCTACTCTTCTTGTGGGCTTAGGTACCGATTTGCATTAAACCATGAGAATCTTAATGTGATCTCTCTACATTTTCTTGTTACTTTTCTTTGGAATTGTCTCAAACACAATCTACTAAAAGCGTAAATTTTTGTAACAATGAAGTATATCTTATATGATTAATGTTAAGAAAATCTCGATCCATATTATGTAGAAATCATATAATAACTTCTCAGATACCTCTTCATTTATAACAAATCTTGACGCACGCACATGCGAGGCCCATAGTATAACTCATATGATTAATGTTTAGAAAATCTCGATCCATATTATGTAGAAATCATATGATAACTTCTCATATACCTTTTCATTTATAACAAATCTTGACGCATAACTTTTTATAACGTATAACGAAATTGCAACTTCTCAGACTAAAAGACATTCACTTTAAAACCACAACCTTACACGTGAATTGGAGAAGCTTTATTATACTGAAAAATACGACTCTACCAAAAAATACATCATCTCTTCAATCAAACGACAATGAGAACAACCCCAAAAGGAAGAAATTAAACGACAATCATCACGGTTTTTTTCTTTAACAAGCATCAAGGATGTGTAGGAATCCTGACGCTGGTAGTCTTGCTCTCCAATTAATTTGTGCTTATCTCCTCTTTTCTGGGTCGCTCGATTATGGTTTGGACGAAGAATTATTCAGCAATGTGAAGTCTCTTTGATAATGCACGGTTAACCAAGAAAAGCCGCGGATATGCAAGCGACACACGATAATTCCTTCCCCGTAGCTACCGACCTCTCTTTTCTCTCTCTGTTTTTAACGACCAACCCCGTTTTCCTCACTATAACTAGACTATGACATAACACGTGATTGACTTGACTTCAACTGCGAGTGGGTGATGTATGGAACTTGTCGTTATTAAAGGACGGCTGTTTTCTTCCGAGCCAGAGAGACACCTTTGTCGCAGAATTAATATCAAATGCGTGAGAATGGGACACACGTAAGAAGAATCGATTATAACAGTAGGATCGCATCAAACGAGAGATTCTACGTGTGAAATCATGACTCAAGTCAAGTGGAAACTTTCGATTCGATCTATCCTTTTCGCTCGACGTGAAGAGATTCGTCTTTTGGCCCAAAACTAGGGGAAGAGAGTTTGAACTCCCGTAACTTCGTATGGCCCCTTCATTTCTCTTCAAAGTTGTGATGATCCCCCGTTCATCCCAGTCAGTTAACTCCTACAAAAGGGTACTTAGGGAGGTGACCGTGAAGTTGAATAGCACTTACATTTGTTTCACCCAATTTCTCCATCATTTTATATGAGATTCGGATGTTACAAACTCACATTATCGAAACATTAATGTTGTCATCAGTGGCTACCGCTATATCCTTGAATTACACTAAGCAAGTTGAATAAGTCTTGCAATTTCGATTGGTCACACCACTTATAACAACCGGCCCAGACCCAACATGTCAAGGGTTCAAAAAGAGAACTCAAGATTGTGACTATTTAGAGGTTGACTACACTTACATATCATTTCATAATCTGTCTCCCACTTTCAATGGAACTTGAGATGTTACGGAATTTAATACAAATTTGAATTGCCTGATCTAATGTGACAAGATTTGGCAGGAGAAAGAGTTGACTTATTTATTACTCAATCTATTCTTGAACCCAAAAAAGAGAAAAAGGGGGTTTTTCTTTTGGGAAAATACCGTAAAATGCCTTAACTTTCTGTTACCCGCATTTCACATCGTGACCTAGTAAAATATACACTTCGCACCTCGGTACCAAAAAGCCTACACTTAACACCTTGAAGAATTAGAAATCATGGGAAATTGGTAGCAATAAGTATATGATTTGAAACTAGAGGGCGCAAAATATAAGTTCCAAAACAATAAGATGCAAAGTGTCACAACGGAGAAAGTTAATGATATAAAATATACTAAAATTGGATTCAAAATTGTTAATAATTTGTTAAGCAATCAACGATTATCGGGTGTTGAACATTGCTAGCTGGTTTAATATATACTTGCAATCTGCCACATCGGTTAATATATTAATTCCGTAAGCCAATCCTAATATATGTAGCAATAGCAACTTGATTTCTTGTCTTTAATGTGTGCGTGCCAAAATGAAGGAGAAAGGTGGCATTGTCATCGTTAATATTGGGCCTTCTCTAGTCGAATAGATTGAGGCCCACATTATTGTTTCTAGCTATTTGGGAATTCAGCATAGGCCCAAAATTCATGTATTGCGGATGAAAACCACTTTTCGTAAAGAAGTCACGGGAAGACCAAATGTTTTACATATCAATTAGCAACGTAGAGGAATTTTTTGAGGAATTATATTAAAGGCATGGCTATAAAAGCCATCAATTGAATTTGAGAACCAGGAAATTATCAATTCAAAAGGCAGGCATAACAAGAATGTTCACCAGCATGTTAACCTTAATTAATGGGTAATGTGGAGGAAGAGACAGAATGGTAAATGAAATGGATGAATATCAAACTCCAAAAATCTATCTATGAAACAGATAAAGAATTAAAAAATCAAATTCTAAAAGTCTAAGTCTATCAAAGTAGTAAACGGTGTAATTAAATCCTGATGTGCCACCCATCACATCACCATTGTTGAATCGCAATGTCTCAAGTTCTTGCTAACTTGGAGTTTGTGTAGAAACATGGAGTCGACAATGGGTCAAAGGCAAGTTTTACGCAGCATCCCCATACAAAATTGGGTGTCTAATTTAAGATTCAGAGCATCCAAGAGGAGTTTAACATTTTCTCTGTAATTTTTCTTCGTGAGATAACAATGAGAAATTGTGAGAAAACAGTTTGTGAGATTGCTTAGATATACTTTAAGGTTGGGAAGTACTGAAGCGATATAACAACTGAGAATGTAAGTTCTCCAGACTCGTAATAGATCTTTTGCGACTATTCTCCTCGTAAACATAGGTACAGATTCGGACCAAACCACATGAGTCGTGGTGTGATCTCTTCTACATTTTTTTTGTTATCTTTCTTTGGAATTCTCTAATTTTGCTGTTCGCGGTCCATTGCACGATTTGCTCAAAGCATAAATTTCTGTAACAACCAAATCTTTTTAGACCACTAATCCTGTGAGCCCATAGTAGCAGGATCCACATTATCAATGTTCAGATAATCTTGATCCGTATGATTTATAAATCATGTGATAACTTCTCCAATACCTCTTCACTTGTAACAAATCTTGATGCACAGCTTTGGATTACGTTTGAAAGAAAATTGCAACTTTCTCAGACCAGAAGATATTCACAACCTTACACGTGAATCGTACGTGCTTATTATACTAAAAAAACACGACGTTACAAAGGAATACATCATCACTTCAATCGAACAAGAACGAGAACAACCCCAGAAGAAAGAAACTAAACAACAATCATCAAGGTTTTTTTCTTTAAAACCATCAAGGGTGTCAAGGAATTGTGACGCCGGTTCCGCTAGCGGTGCTAGTGACGCTGCTTTTTGAGGTGGCACTGTTAGGAGAAACTGCGGTGGGGACATTGACTTTAGCATTGATAGGGGCGGAGACAACGGCGCTTGCAAATGTGTTAGGGTGGCCGGCTTGCGACATCGTGGTCTTTGTCACCGGTGGAGGCATGGGCACATCTCCGAAGTCCAAAGGATAGCTTGCAATCTTGTCCCTCGACGGCATGCTTCCATTCATGCCGACATAAGGGACCAGGCCAATGACTGCATGTAATAGAATGGTGGAGCGGACATGAATGAACAAGTTAGCATGGCTTATAATCAGTTAATTCTATCGAATTGAATTGCATTAGTGAAACAGTTGACCGTGTCTAGAGTGATATTTAATTTTCATCGAGTGCTTCGAGTAGATTCAACCAAGGGTCTTTCCTTTTATGATTATGCATTGGAGTTTTTCGTTCCAAAGAATCAATCTTTCTATGATTTCTTCGTATTTCATAGGACAAGGAAAGTGCCTATCAAAATCTTAAAAAAAGAAAAAAAAATTGTTGGTCACATAAGAAAATCATATCCTCGATCGCAAAATTATAAAAATACTTCCATTATATCAACCAACCTCTTCTTCTATGCATGCAAAATGAGTTGTGATCTTTCTATATGTACTAACTACAATCTAATGAAGGAAAACAAGTGGAGATATAGATATAGAGATTACCAGTAGTAGGCCTATTTTCAGCCAGAACTCGGGATGCCATCAGATACTCAACCATGAGAAGAGAGAAAACGGGGTCAGAAGACGAGAGATTTTCTTGCTCTCCATTCTTTTGTGTGGTTCTCTTGTGATAGTCGCTCGATCTATAAGCTCGATGGAGAATTACTCGCCCATGCGAAGCCTATTTAACAATGCACGGCGGACCAAGGAAAGCTGCGGGTGCGCGAGCGACATCCACAGTTGGTTCCGCGTAGCGACCTACCTCTCTTCTTCTTCTTTCTGCTTTCTAATGATTTCACGCGGTTCGGCGGACTTCAACTCTGAGTGTGCGAAACATGGAACATGCCATTATTAAGCAATGCTGTTTTCTTCCGGGCAATGACTTTTTGTGAGAGAATTAACGTTAAAAGAGTGAGAACGTGACGCACTTACGGAAGCAAGATTGATTCCTCTGCTAAAAAGGTCAGAACTTTACTTGCAATTTTGATAAGAATGGGATCGCGTCCCAACGAGGAATTCTAAGCGCGAAACCATGAGTCAAGTTGAGCGGAAACATCCACTGTAGTCCATCCCGACGTCCATCTTACCTCGAGAGAATCTCCCCGTCCGGCCCGAGCTAGGTGCAGAGAGTCTGAACTCGCGTGCCCAATTCTCACATACTCATTTCTCTTCAGACTTGTGACAATCCCTGTTGATCCGCATCGGCTAAGCCCCTCGAAGGTGATCACCGGTGGATGGCGCTTACACATGTATTACTCAACAATTTCTACATCACTCCATATGATAATTTTTTTTTTTGTTGGTCGAACTCCATATGATATTCAAATGTTACAAGCTCGTGCTATTGGAACATCGACGTTCTCTCATCAGCGGCTGCTACTATATATTGGAATTACCACCAAGCGCCTAGATTAAGTCTTGCACTCTCAATTGGCTACACCACTTCCAAACCCCACGAATCAGGAGTTCTAAAAGAGTACTAAGAGATAAGAGTGGAGATACGAAAAGAGAGAGATTGAGACTTGGTAAATCAGCCACCCACTTTTCAATCTCACGTGCACGATTGAGAATTGGGCCTTCGTCAATTCACGGGGAGCGGGATGCCAAATCGACTAATACATCAACATTCAGAAGACATCGCCAATCGTCCAGATTCGGTTTTTTATCTCACGCACTCTCACCACTAGGGCACACGCCATCTCTCTCTTGGACGATTTTCTCACGTTCTTCACTCGCACAACGAGACGAACCCAGGACACGGTCGATAATGGCCAAGTGAATTGAAAAGAAGAAACGAGGAAGTGCTGGAATGTTGGAGGACGGGGATTGCTTGGTAAAAAATATCAAGTCTTGAGTCGAAAAAAGAGAGCATGACAATGGAGAAAACTCACAGGGATTGGTCAGACTTGGAAGCAGTGGGCTTGCACAATTCCATTGGGGATCTTGAAGGGAAGCAAAAGCCATCAGAGGAAGAGCAATTCACGTGAATCTCTTCTTATACCGCACACAAGGACCCCCACACTTACACATCCAAGATCCATCGCCACGCCTCCAAAATCCGGCGCACACTTCCTTTCCAACTCATTGAGGCCCCTCTTTCACGAGCCACGACGAGGCATCCACGGAGCCTCCACCCGAGGGGCCGTCCTGATCCACCACGTCCTGTCGGTGTCCACGTCCACGGCCCCTCCATCCCCGTGCCCTTGGCGATCCATGGCATGACGTCCGATCAAAGGTATATTTGCTTGTCCTAGTGGTGGTGGGACCAATTTCTCGATGTGATAACTTGATGATTGGCTTGCTGGCTTGCGTATTTTGATTAAACTTATGCTCATTTTATATAGTGTCTTACCTAAGGGTTTCCCTTGCATTACACTTAGCATCAAGCATTACATGTACTGGGGCATCGGACCCTTGGTCCAAAAGGTTGGACCCTAAATTATGACATTCATGCATTGCATAGTTCAAAATTAAATGCATATAGAATTTAAATTATAATCATGTAATAATTCAGGATATGCATAATAATTTAGGATTGGCGTATTTAAAATTCAACGCATGTTGTATTGCATGTAGATGTATGTGAATATCGGTTTTACTAATTAGTAAAGAAAAAAAATCACATTAGATCATTCAAGTATTGCATATTTCAAATTAATCCATGTCTTTTCTGTTAGATATAGATTAAAGGATTTGATTTCAACTTCAAATTAATTCAATATCTTTTGGATTAATTATTGGTTAAAAAATACAAAAAGATTTCATTGATATTTCATTTAGATTGTATTTTGGATTAACTTGTGTTTAAATTCGATGCATGTTTGAATAACATTTAACATGATTTTGAAAGTTAATTTCTGTTAAAAGAGTTATCTCTTAGCTTAAGGTTATCTTAGCTTGAGGGTTATGTCTTTATAATTATCTTTTCGCTTGAAGGTCATCCTTTGATGTAGAGTTATCCTTTTACTAGAATACTTTTGCTTGTTTAACTTAGCATTAGAACAGATAATTAGGACATCTAATTCATTTCATTAATCACATTGCATATAGAATTAAATTCATTTAAATATTTAATTTATGCATGTTATTTAGAAATTTACTTTGTGCATATCATTTAGTAATATCAATTATTCAAGCAAACATACATAGATTTCGGTCAGTGTCTTAGGGGGTACTTTTGCATCTTGCTGTGTTAGTTAAACAAAGATTGCATGCAAAAAATGTTCAAAATAAAAAGAAAAGATTATCAAAAGGGGGTTAGTAAAATCTAGTGTAATTAAGTTCTCGGATCCATGAACCTTTGATTCACAAAAGTAAAATGTACTCCCGCATTTTATTTGTGTGTCCAATCGATCCATCGATGATTAGTGGTGGCTCCCGAGGTAAGTTTAATTGCATATCCAAGTTGCGATTGGTATGGATTTGCGAGAGCCGCAATGATACCATCTCTTTAATGAGTAATAATTTGTACCCATTTAGTAATCCATTAATCTCTTAATAGTGCACCTAGAGGAAGGTCACGACAATTAGAGAATTAAGAGGAGTTTAAGGTTTTCTTTTTTTTTATATATATTTCTAGATGTGATAGCTATGAGATATTATGAGAAAAACCTTTGTAAGATTGCTTGGGTTTCTTTAGCGTCGGAAAACAATTGAGCAATTGAATAATTGAGTGTGTAAATTCTCCAGACTCACAATGAAATTTTGCGACCGCTCTTCTCGTGAACGTAGGTGTCAATTTAGACCGAGTCACATGAATCTTGGTGTAATCTCTTTTCATTATCTTGTTACTTTTCTTTGGAATTGTCTCAAATATTATTGTTCGTGGTGTATTGCACGACATGCTAAAGGCGTAAGTTCTGCCACAACCAAACCTATCTAGACTAGTGATCATGCCATCCCATGGCAAGACCACATAATTCATGTTCAATAATCTCAATTCATATGATTTATAAATCATGCGATAACTTCTCCAGTACCTCTCTGCTTATGACAAATCTGGATGCACAGCTTTGGCATCACAGCTTTGTGTAACGTATAAAAGAAATTGCGACTTCTCTGACGAAAAGACATTCACTTCAAGACTCAACCTTACAGGCGAATTGGACATGCTTATTATACTTAAAAACACGACTCTACAAAAGAATACATTATCACTTCAATCGAACAAGAATGAGATCATCCCCAGAAGAAACAAACTGAACGACAATACACCAAGGTTTTTTCTTCAACAACTATCGAGGATGGTTAGGAATTTTTGGCGCTGGTTTTCGAGATGGCCCTACTAAGGCGGGTTCTTGCGGTGGTGCTCGTGACACTGCTCTTCGAGAGTGGCACCGGTAGGAGAAACCGCGGTGGAGACATCGACTTCAGCATTGCTAGGGGCGATGACGATGGCGCTTGCAGATGTGTTAGGTTGGCCAGCTTGTGATATCGTAGTCTCTGTCGCCTGTGGAGGCCCCGGGACTGTGCCCGAGTCTACACCACCACCTCCCCTATTCTTGTCCCTCTTCGGTTCGCTCCCGACCACTGATCCTATCGCCATTTTTGTCTGCATGCAACAGAACGGTCGAGCAGACATGAATTAGCAAGTTAGCATGGCTTATAAATCAGTTGATTCGATCAAATTGAATTGCATCCATGAGGCAATTGACCGTTTGGAGAGTACTTTTTTTAATTTTCATCGATTACTTTGAATCGATTCAACCCAGGATTTTCTTTCATGATGATGTTATTAGTATTTGTTGTACCCAAGGAGCTAATTCGCCTATAATTTCTTTGTGTTTCATACGACAAGGAAAATGCCTAACAAAATTTGAAAAAATAAAAAAATTTGTCTAACACAAAGGACAATCATATCCTCAACTAGGGCTGTACAACCGGTTTGGCTCTACCCAAGAGCTGGACAGTTCCAAATATTTGGAACCGGCACTATGCGAGTAGGTTCCAGGTTCTAGGTGCTAAACCAATTCACCCACCTACCCACTAATGATCAAAACCCCTTTTATGAAGTTGGAAGAAGATGTCCGTTAATGTTTGTATAACTTGCTCAGATTGTCCATCTGTTTGTGGGTGGAAGGCAGCACTAAAGTGTTTATCTTTCTTAAATGAACTTAACTTCCCTTTTAATTTATATTTCTATTTGTTTTCTATCGATATTTTAGTTTGAGCCATTTTGTTACTCATACTATTTTGTTGTAACTACTATTTGTCTACGTTTTAAAAAAAATGAAGCAAAAATAGAAAACCCTGGAACTCGATCAGAAAAATAAGGTAGGTTCTAGGATCGATTCGAGGTTACAAAAACTAGGAACCGGTTTTAATACTATCCATTTTGAAACCGATCACCCCTATCCTTGACTACATCCAGTCTCTAGATCGTAAAACCATAGAAAATACTTCCTATATATCAACCAACCTTCTCTTATGTATACATAAGGTAGGTGGGCTGTGATTTTCCTTCATGTACACACGAAGATACATAGGCAAATGGTAACAATAATCTAATAAAGGAAAATAACTAGAGACGGAGCAAAAAAAAGAACATAGTACCAGGAGGGCTATTCTGGACCGGAATTCTGGACGCCATCGAATCCTCTCAATCACGAGAAGAGAGACAACGAGGGTCTGGACGCCATCGAATCCTCTCAATCACGAGAAGAGAGACAACGAGGGTCAGAACACAAAAGAGTTTCTTGCCCTCCATTTCTTTCGTGGTTTACTCAACTCCTTTCTCAGTCGCTCGATTATGATTTTGACGATGAATCATTCACCAATGCGAAGTCTCTTTATAGTGCATGGCGATCCAAGAAAAGCCGCGGATACATACACAAAACACAATTTCGTCGGCTTGAATGGTTACCACGAGTATTTCTTAAATCACTTTTCATACGGGAAAAAAAAAAAAAAGAAGTTCGATCTTTTAGCAACCACGATTGTTGACTATGGTTATTACACTATTCATTGGTACATAATTGACTCGACTTCTGCTCCGAGTGTGTGAACTACGGAACCCGTCCTTAGGCTGTTCTCTTCCGGGTCAGAGACATAGAAGAGGCTTTTGTGAGAGAATTAACATTAAAAGATTTGAGAATTTGACTCTCTTACGTAAGGAAAATTGATTACTACTAAAAGGATTGAATGTTGCTTGCAACTTGTAGGATGCCAGGATCGCGTCCAACGAGGAATTCCCATGTGTGAAACCATGACTCGAGCCAAGCGGACGCTTGCATTCGGTCTCTCTCCTTTTTGCTTGGTCGCTAGCCCATCCCGACTTCCATTCGTACGTGAAGAGAAACTTCTTCTGGCCCAATCTAGGTGAAGAGAGTGTGAACTCTCGAACCTTCTTCATTTGGCCCGATTTATAACATACTCATTTCTCTTCAAAATTGTACCGATTTTCGTCAATCCCCGACAGCTAAGTCCCCCGAAAGCAGTACTTAAGGTGATGATCGTTTGGGTGGATAGCAATTACGTTTGTATCACTCGACAACTCCACCGTTGCTCCATATGAGATTCGGGTGTTACAAAATCGCATCATTGAAACGTTGGCATTCTCATCGGTTGCTGCCGCTATGTCCTGGAATTACACAAAGCACGTGCAATAAGTCTTGCACTTTCAATCGGTCACACCAGTTATAACAACCGGCCCAAATCCAGGTACCAGGAGTTCAAAAAGAGTACTCGAGATTGTGACTATTTTGGACGTGGCATGCACTAATAGATCACTCAATAATCCTTGTTGACACCTAAATTTCGGCACATCATTTAGTGCTTAATTGCATAAAAATTAGGGATCGATCTCGGTCCCTAGAAAAAAAAATTAATTAATTATTTAGTTAAATTGCATATAGATATTAGGAGCATTCCATAGTTAATTAGGCCCATATAATTCGCACATTGATCGGACCGACGGCAAATGGATTTGAGCAAATAGTTTTGAGCTAAATTGAATTAAGCCCATAATCGAAATCGATATATTTTGCCTATCTTTAATCCATGGAAGGTAATCGGCAATATATCTTTTGGAAATTTGAAAATCTCGGGTGTCACGATATACCAAAGAGGAAAGGTATCGGCTGATTTTTATTTTCTTGGAATCTTTGGTGCAAGAGGAAAATATACACGAAGGATATTCCTCGCCACTTTTGGAGAAGAAAGATCGTGCGAAGCCATAGAGATTGAAGATACAGTCAGCATGGGGCATATATTCTGGGGAATATATTGGACGATCAGGGGGAGGGATCGAAAGAGACGAAAGAAGGGAGAGAGGCGTGAGACCATTGAGGGATCAGAATTTTGAGAGGGGACACACAAAAGAGAGAGAGTTAGAGTGAAAAACGGGGGAAGGAGCATCGCGGCTGAGCCCTTTCACGGCCGTGACAACGCTGAACTTCGCCTTCTGCAACAACGACCCTGCTGCCGCCCGTCGTGGCCGTTTCACGTCCCCACTTATTCCTCTTGGCGTGACAGATCTTGCTGAATCGCGAAGAAGCAGCCCCGCATCTAACTTTGCCGACTTTTCTGTCGACGAAGTCGCGGGTCTTTCGCTGCACTTGCCGCCTCCCACGACCCACACCACAGCGGTTCCACAGTCTCGTCATTCCGGCGTTGTCGTTGCAGTGTCCGGATTGTCCCCGCTCCGTCGACGTTTCCTCGATCCAGTCAACGTTTCAACAGCAGGGGCTCCTTCAGGCTTGCACTGCTCGAAACCTTGAGTGTCCACAATTATTATAAATTCTAATCAAGTTTTTTTCAGCAAACTTTCAACGGACTCGAGCTTGACCAGACGAAAGCTTGCAAATTTACAGTGAACTTCCGATCCCAGCCGAGACTTGCTGCTCGTGATCCACCGTGAGCCACCATTAGTCGCGGTCACCCCGCTCCTGACGTTGCACCGCCGTTCCCAACGTCGCATCGCCGTTCTTGACGCACCGTTGGTTACGATCCCGATCTGTAATCCCGATCCACCGGCGGTTCGAATTTGGAAAGTTATTTGCGCATTTAGGTAAAAATCTCATCCGAATCAATTTAGATATTTTATTGCCTATTTTGCACTTCTTGTTACCTAACTCTGCATATTTGAGTGATCATAGCATTATCGAACTAGGATTTTATCGCCTCGCTTAATTTCAAAATTGCGATTTAATTGAATATGCTTTGGAATCTTGGATATCTATTACTTTTCAAATTTGTATAGAAATCAGAATTTTCAAAATCTCTTGAATATATCCAAAACGTTTGAGATATCAAAATCTTTTCAAGATGTGATCGATTAGGAAAATCTCCTAATCCGCAACCGCACACGTAGAAATAAATCTATCTATCAGGCTTTAGATAGAGTTATTTCCATAGCGGGTATTTCGAATTTTAGGATCGATCTGTCAGGCTTCAGATCGAAACTTAATTCGAAAGATTTAGCGGTTATTATTTTTTTTTTACTTGATTTTAATTTCGAATTTCGATAAAAAAAAATACCAAAAAGATTGCTATGGAATAGGTTAATTTCTTTAGTTTAAAATTGCATGCTTAGATAATTTTTTTTTAATTTCGAATTTCATAAAAAAAAATATACAAAAAATAATATGCCCGTCATTAGAAATAGGTCACGTCGTCGCATGACATATAGTTTGCACGTTAGGTTACATTAATCGCATATCAATTTTTTGCACGTCATTACATATAGGTTAGTTTTCATTTAAATAAAAAAAAAAAAGAAAATTTCTGCACCTTTGAACTCTAAGTCAGGATTTATCAAAATTGTCAAATTGGGTATTTTTCATGAAATTGGTACCGAGAGGGCGTTAGGGAATCTGGCGTAACCAAGTCCCCGAATTCAAAATTTTTGGTTCGTAAAAATAAAATAGTACTCCGCTTATTTTATTTAGGTTTTTAATCAACCTACCCTAAATGATTAGTGGCGACTCCCATTGAAAATATTTGCATGCTCACAATTGGACCTAAGTTGCGAATCGGTAGAGTTTGGGAGAACTCAAGCTAGGTTAGTTAATTTAATTGATCTAGTAATCCATTAGCCTAAGATCGGAAAACCCGATTTTTTTTAGGTCGCGACAATCCTTCTCCCGCGCCGACTGGTGTTGCACAAATTAACATGAATTGAATTCCTTATCTGGGCAACCTGATCTAATTTGACAAGATTTGCTATGGAGCAAGAGTAAACTTATTAATTGGACATTCTATTCTTCAATCCAAAATGATACCCAAAAAGGTTTTTCTTTCCGGAAAATACCGTAAACCATCTCAATTTTCTCTTACCCTCATTTTGCATCGTGACCTAGTACACTTCGCAACTAGGTATCGAAAACCCCACACTTTACAAGAATGAGAGACTGGAAAAATTGGGAGCGTGAAGTATCTGACTCCAAACTAAAGGGTGCAAAATATAAGTTCAAATACTATAGGATGCATAGTACCACAAAGGATTGTAAATCTCTAGTTTCTTTTGTAATTTCTCTTATATATTAAGTATACTAATTGGCAACAAAACTATCGTATTAAGTTATTTCGCCAACATTTATCGGGTCTTGAACATTGCTCACTTGTTCAAAGATATACTTGCAATCTGTTATATTAGTTAATATATCAATTCTGTAATCCAATCTTAAGATATCTAGCAATGTGATTTCGTGTCTCCATATGCGTGTGCACCACAATGAACTAGGAGAAAGGTGGCGTTGTCAACATTAGTATGGGCCTTCTCAAGTCAGATAATTGCTACAAATAGAGAAAAGTGTCAAAAAAAGTCTTAAACCTTTGGCATTGGTGCCAATTTAGTCCTAAATCTTTTTTTTATGTCAATTCAGTCCTAAACCTTTTGTATTTGTGCCAATTTAGTTCTAAACCTTTTTTTGGTGCCAATTTAGTCTAAACCTTTTGCATTTATACCAATTTAGTCATAAACCTTTTGTCTTTGTGCCAATTCAGTCCTTTTGATCAATTTTGGCCGAATTTCTCTGACATGGACACCAGCCGGTCATTGGTGTTAACGTGGACAACTTTTAATAATATTTTAATATTTTTTTGAATTTTTTGCCTATTTTTCTTTTCTTTTTTTTCCATCCCCTCCCTCATTTCTCCAGCCAGTCGCCGGACCAGCGACCAACCAGAGGTCGGCGAGGTTGACCTTGCCAGCCACTGGCAAGGATCACCTTTGTCGGCGATGGCGATGGCGATGGCGAAGGCGAGCCTCACCATGGCTGGGCGAGGCTAGACCTCGCCAAATCTAGTGAGGTCATACCTCGCGTAGCCACCAACGAGACTTGAACCCTTACCAGAGGCCTTCGACCTCGCGGCCTCTAGCAAGGGCTCAAGCCTCGCATGCGGTTGGGCGAGACCCAAGCCCTCGCCGAAGACCGTACGGTCGAAGGCCTCTAGCGAGGGGTCGAGCCTCGCTAGTAGTTAAGTGAGGCTCGACCTCGTCAGATCCAGTAAGGTCCAACCTTGACCAGCCATGGCAAGGCTCCCCTTCACTATCGCTAGCGAAGATGAGCCTTACTGGCCTCTGGCCTTTCACCGGTCCAGCGACTGGCTGGAGAAAGGAGGGAGGGGAGGGAAATATAAAAAAATATTAAAAATAAGATTCAAAAAATATTAAAATATTATTAAAGTTATCCACGTCAGCGCCGGTGACCGGCTGGTGGCAAACCGGTGTCCACGTCAACAAAATCCAATCAAAATTGACCAGAAGGACTGAATTGGTACAAAAATAAAAGGTTTAGGGCTGAATTGGCACCAATGCGAAAGGTTTAAGACTGAATTGGCATCAAAAAAAGGTTTAGGACTATATTAGCACCAAAAAAAGGTTTAGGACTAAATTGGTACCAATGCAAAAGGTTTAGAACTTTTTTTGACACTTTTCCGCTACCAATATGGTCGTTTCTTGCTAATTGGTAATTCCGGATAGGCCCAAAATTCATGTATTACTGTGAATTAATACAGAATTCTAATGCGAAACCTCCGAAAGTAACGGTTGAAACGTATTGTCATTTCGTGCAAAGACACTCCCGAATCGCTTCAGGAGAACCATTCATAGTTTCTTCGGCATCACTTGCTTCTACTTTCAAAAGCTTGCATGAAGATATTTCTCTATTAGACCACGTTTCATTCCAGGATAGAGGAATCCTCATGTGATTCCTGTTCTCAGTAATGTCATTCCTTAGCTAGAATGAGATTCCTTTTCGATGGTTTTGGATGGAAAATTATTTTTTCCAAGGAAGAAGGCTTCTCACTGAGGTGGTGGCCAACCGATGGTGGCACAGAAGACGGCTACAACTATCGACAACCGCGGGCAGTGGAGACAGTGACGAAGTTGGATTTTTTTATAGTTTTATGGTGGTAGGAACGTGGACTTGAAATCTATTTATACTAACTATTGCTAGGTAATCGAATTCCGCATACGAGGAATTATAGGGAAAAGTACCAAAAAAGTCTTAAACCTATTGTTTTAGTACTGATTCAGTCATAAACTTTTTTATTTGACCAATTTAGTCCTAAATATTTTTATATCGGTACCAATTCAATCCATCTAGCCAATTTAGGCTGAAAATCATGGACTTGGATGCTGGCCATTATACGTAGCACGAGTAGTACTGACGTTGACATTTTTTATAATTTTTTCCTTGCCCTTTTTTTTTGCCGATGGCAAAGGCTTGCCTCACTTGGGTGAGGGCGAGCACCAACAAGGCCCCCCTCCCCAAATCTGGCAAGGTCGACCCTTGTCGAGCCTTGCTTGAGCAAGGGTTGGCCTCACTAGGCCTCGCCTAGGTGGGGGTGAGGGCGAGGCTTGGCGAGCCTTAGCTTATGTGAGGGTCAGCCTCACCAACGCTGACCCTTGCCCGGTGTTGCTCAGCAAGGTCGACCCTTGCCTATGGCTGGCGGCTGGCCAACCATCGACAAAATGAAAAAGGGATCAAAAAAAGAAAAACTTACAAAAAAAAGTCAACGTCAATGATTTTCGGTATAAATTAGCTAGGTGGACTGGATTGGTACCAATGTAAAAAGGTTTATGACTAAATTGGCTTAATTGAAAGGTTTATAACCGAATTGGTACTATAGGTTTAGGATTGAATTGGTACTTTTCTTGGAATTCTATTTCACTTGAAATCGGAATCCGCGTTTTGATTTCTATTCAAATATGAAAAATGTAGGAATCATTGGAATCCTATTCTTCGAGGAATCCAATTCCACATGACCATACGAGGCCTTAGTGTTTTTTTTTTTGGTAACCCAGGGAACCCCCGTACGGTCGACAGCTGGAGAGTAAACCCGGGGGCGACACGTGCTAACCACCACACACGTGCCACCAGTTAAGTCACCCGGCAGCGCCCGGAATTCGAATACTCAACCTTTTGCAAGAGGAAGAGTGCGCACTCCAACAGCACCACCCAGGCGGGTGGTGAGACCTTAGTGTTTTTTTTTTTTTTGATAACCCAGGGAACCCCCGTACGGCCGATAGCCGAGGAGTAAACCCTGGGGGCAACACGTGCTAGCCACCACACACGTGCCACTGGTTAAGTCACCCTGCGGCGCCCGGGATTCAAATACTCAACCTTTTGCGAGAGAAAGAGTGCGGCCCAACAGCGCCACCCATGCGATACGTGCTGGTCACCACACACGTGAGGCCTTAGTGTTGTTGCCTGGGTTATTTCAAAAAAAAAAGCGCTCATAAGAAAACCTACCAAGTCTACTTTAGACCATATTATTTCATTGATGTTGAAAATGAGGCGGATAACCTTGGTTCCTTTCTCAACTTTAGTCAACGAGAAAGAGAGATGGCTGCTCATGGAAATTAGGGGCAAACATGTGTATGTGCTAATTATACCGTGTGTCTGTCAATTCCGTAAGATAACAAGATTGAACAGACAGTCTAGTTGTGTGCGTTGATTTCAGGATAAGTCAACTTGAATTAAGTCTCAAAAGTTCTGTATGAAAGTGAAATTCGATCCTGAAATATTTCGACAGGACAATCGAGTCCTAGAACTTTCTAAACATATTCAACCAAATCAGTTGATTAGTCTACGACAAAAATCAGTTGATTAGTCTACGACAAAAATCATGCATGCATGGCATGCGCAGCCGAGCTATGTGTATAACATTTCCATCAAATATAATTACTCGATGAAGTTTATATTGACTTCAATGAAACCTTTTTAAACAGCTTCATGATTCAACTAATCTAATGAAAAGTTCTAAGATGTCATTGCACTTTGTACATGAGTTTTAGAACTCTTGAAATAATCAATTTATCCGGCCTCGATATTGAGCATTGATATCGTGCCAATGCCACATATTGCGAAGCGGGTCTTGTTAATCATTAGCACCCTTAGTAATGAAATATTCGTTCGAATTTCAATTCATTGATTGAACTTAGCAATGGAAAAACAATCCACTGCAACTACTCATCTTTCCTTATCTAGCTGCAACAAGATATCCAATTCATTAATTACTTTAGTACTTGAGCACTGTTGCAGCACCCTGTTCGTTATGTCTGTAGATGATTCGACTTCCGGACAAGATTACGATTCCTTACAGATCTTCGGAAAACATACGTTGCAAGATCATTGGCAATAATTCGACCTAACTTTAGATAGTACCCCGACATATGGTATAAGTTCAACTCGGTTAAATTCGCAGTGGCTTTCAATCCTGTCACAAAATTCTCCTCAGAACTCTCCGGAAGATTATCATATTCGCCATCAAACAAATAAGAAGAAAGAATCCGAATCGCTTACAGGAGGCATCTACCAAGGAGGGGATCCTGGTGTGCACGAAAGATGCAAAGGCAAAGCATATACCCTCCTAGAAACCCTAAGTGGCTATGGTCTAAAAAATTATCGTGACAAATATGCTCCACAAATATATTTGATGGAGAAGGATGTCCTACTAATTCCAGGAGGACAAAGAATATGCTTAGAGTCAAATCATCGGGACAACAAAGATAGAGAGATGAAGGGTCCATTTGTTCAAAAGAAAATTGTTTTCAGAAAATTATTTTCCGACTTTTTGGTATTTGGATGACAAAAAAAACTAATTGATCTCTGGAAAAACTTTATCTATGGACTGGAAGCAACAAATTTTAGATTTGGGAAAATAACTTCCTTTTTTAGCAAAAAAGAAATCGTTTTTCTTAAATCACCAAATAAATGAAAATTAATATTTTTCCTTGAAAATAGAAAATATTTTTCTTTATCATGAAGTGTTCGGTCAAACAAACGCACCCAAAGTTTTAGTCAATCCCACTTTAACGGAGACAAGATGAGAATCTTTCACCCATTAATTAGGCTATTCTCTTCTTGAAAGAGGTGTATCCACAAATTGGTTTTGAAGCATTTTGCAGCACGATAATGAAGAATCGTATGCTAGGAATCGTCAGTCACGAACTCTTGGAACATTGAACCGGATTGCATTTGCTTCCCATTTAACAATAATTCTAAGAATAAGAATAATAGCAATAGTAATGATAAAAGAAAGAAAAACAGGTTCTATCTAGAATATTTCTTAGCACTTCCTCCGGCGAGTAAGTCAGGTTTTACACCAAAAAAACATAACATCCGAACTTAACCAAGGCATGCAGCCCTGCTAGTGAAAGGATTGGGGGTGGGGACACTAGTATCACTGATGCAAGGCTCGACTCTTGCTCTGCAAGAGGCAAAGCAAAAGTCAAAGAGTGAGAAAAATTAAAGATATAACAGACCAAAAAATTTTATAAAAAAAATAACCATATCAAACAGGAGATAAAGAATTCATATTGTGGTATCAAGACTAAAAATCCTTTGCTTAGGCCCATTTATGATATAAGGAAATATTTGTTTTCCTTACATTAATCATAGACTGCAAAATCCTCTTCGTTCATATTTTTATTATATCAATTCCGAACCAAAATATCTTCGTGTGCTCTTTTTAATTTTCATTTTTGGCAACAAGATCTCGCGCAAAAGGGACAACATTGATTAAGCATGACAACGTGCATAACCTGCATTGCATGTCAATTGGAGAATAAACTAAGTATAATCTTAGGGGAAAAGAGAGAATAGAAGATGCTTTTTAATTGCCCCTACAAGCCAGATCTCATGGTTCAACGAAAAAGCATTCAGTAACAGTAGCATGGATTCAAGGTCAGGTCGGGTAAATTGATTAAAAAGTCATGTCCCAGGTTATCCCTAATATTATAAAATGACTTAAACTTTTTTCCACAAAATGATTAAATGTAGAGAACGGCCTGACTCATGATGAAATTTACTCGAAAATAAATCATATATAATTAATGGAGAACAGAAATATTTCCTATCAGAGAATGGCTTTTCATGGCGTGCTAGTCAAGAAACTTGAAGTGAGTTGATGTGATTGACTAGTGGTGCGGGATTATGACGACAAGCAGTGGCCCACACATCCTCCGACATTGCCCAGCTCGTAGATGTGGCAAGCAAGCTTATGCACCCGACACTAAGATGATGGTGATGTTAAAAATGTTGAGGTGCATGTATAATTACGTTAGGTCAAAATAGTTTTAAATTGAAGATATGATATAAAGTGAAGCAGTTAATATATCATAATTGACTCATAACTTAAATCTCCTGTGTATTGTATCGAAGCATAGGGTTATTGTTGATTGATTTTTCTGAGGATTTTATCTATCTTCAATTATTGCTTTGGCTTCTGTGAGATTTGAGTTCACTAGAGGAAATATTTTTAGCTTCTAAGGTGCTGCTTGAGACGCAAGGCTTGGATTTTAGCGTCATGGGAGATGATAGGCTGGCACAGGTATCAAAGTGGAAGAAAACGCCAAGATGTTGAAAAGGTTTTAAATTTTTTTAGTGAAAATAGATCTAATTGAATATATTAACATATTTAAATTTGAGCTCTTTTAGATATCTTCCCTCATAATTATGAGATTTATGTTGCATCGACCCAACACGTGGTACAAAAGCCAGTGATTTGGCTGGGCTGGGCCCAAAAAAGGCATGAGTCGGCATTTGGTGATTATCTCAAGGTGATTAAGGTACAATTTATGGGAAGATGTTGTTCCTCTCTAATATCTGTCAAACTTGGCCAGGTTAAGATGAAGATTTAAGTTAAGATAATGTTGATGAGGAAGGATGTCTACATTAAAAGGGAGTGGGCTAAACAATAGGGTAACGCTCAAGATAAAGATTTGTTGAAGTGTGTGTAAAGTAGATCAGTTAATGTGTCTTAATCGGTCTATAACCCACAGACTTCAAGTTTTCTATTGATAATGGGTCGAACTAAATATATAGACGAACTCGAACTCTCTCTCTCGATAATCTATCCAAACGAAGGTATCCAGACTTCCGTTTCTGCTGCTCCTCCCAAACATAATCTGCTGGGCTTTTGACACTGCAAGTGTCTCGTTGGGTCTTAGGAGAGAATCGGAGTAATTGGACCGACGGATTCACTGAAAAAGTTATACTGACCCAAACACTGCTCTCAAGTCAACTTACACCAGGATCACTTAGATTTGTTGGGTCAAATCAAGACGCTTTTGGCCACACAAATTATAATATGATGAGATGATAATGTAATTAAAAGATCTAGAGAAAATGGTACACGAAGAGGGTGGATTGCTTAGCTACAAGGGCGCACCCAAAAAAAAATGCTATCTGATTCAGATAATCATTTTCATGGCCTATGATTGGTCTGATTGACCCTAAAGATCTTGAATGATTAAATTCAAAAAAAATTAGTTTATTTGTGGGACCAAAGCTTTTCAATTTATCTTTACCTGAAGTTGTATGAGTGGTTGAGTTATTTTTTTCCCTATGGGAACATATAAACTAAGATATCAAAAAAAAAAAAGTGCGTTTGGGAGCTTCAATTAAGAGACAATGCGCACCCTAAAAAGAAATTGGAATTAGCTCAACATGTTTCCTTGTTTTAAGTTCTATAGTTCTGACCTAGTTGAAACACTTTGGCCTAGTATTGGTGGCCTTTGCTAGGTTTCTAAAGGGCACATAAGCTAGGAGACATATGGCCTATTCATATCATGAGTCGTGCTTGCTTTACCATATTGTCGTGCGAATCAACACCTTTAAGGATTTGGCAGAAATTTTAGATAATTCTTTGAGTGCACGAAGTGTCTCATTCAACATGCCAAGTAAACAGAAGCATGGCCTAGGTATTTGGCCAAAACAAAGAGAAATGGCTCTGACTCATTGTCTGAACAAGTCGGCAGACCAAAACTAATTGTGGGCAAAAGAACATCAAAAGTGCCACAACTTGTGTACAGAGATCACTTTGATACCATAACTTTTTTTCGGATCACTTTGGTGCCAAGTTGGAGAAAAATAAATCACTTTAATGACTCCGGCCAAATTCTTGCCAAAAAGCTGATATGGCATTTATATTAAAAAAATGATCTAACTTGTACATGTGAAAATTATGTGGCTTTTTTTGAATTTTTTAATTTTTAGAATAATAATAATAATTTAATTTTAAAAAAAAAAAGTTGCAGTAGCGGCGAGGGAGCCCTCGCTGCTACTGTCGCCAACCCACCACCACCGGAAAGGGTTGGCGGTGGTGGGCGCAGTGGTCGATGAGGGTCGCCGGCCCTTGGCCGAGGCCCGGCGACCCTCGCCTCTCCTAGCGAGGGCCTGATCCGGCGAGGCAAGACCTCGCCGTCGCGACCCAGGCAACGGCGAGGTCTAGCCTCGCTGGATCCGGCCCTCGTTGGGCGAGGTGAGGGTCGCCGAGCCCGGGCTAGGGGCCGGTGACCCTCGCCGACCACTGCGCCCACCACCACCGGCCCTTCCCGGCAGTGGTGGGTTGGCAGCAGCGGCGAGGACTCCCTCGCAACTGCTACAACCTTTTTTTTTAAATAAATATAATTTAATTTTTTTAAAAAAAAGTACACGTCACCGGGCTAAACGGCATCGTTTTTTGTTTTTAATGCTGCTGCATCAGATTTCCGGCAAGTTACGTCAGTATTGGCACTAAAATGATCGTTTTTCAAAAAAGTTGGCACCCAAGTGATCCAAAAAAAAGTTATGACAGCAAATTAATCTCCGTACACAAGTTATGGCACTTCTTGTGTACTTTTACCCTAATTGTGATAACAATATGTCACTAGATTGGTTTATTGGTTATAAGGTTTCACGCCAGAGACAAACGTGCGTGCATATTGATATTCACATATTTTACGTTAGATATCACTTTCCGCTTATTAATGGAACGATTGTGAATTGTCAATGGATTAAAACTATATTTAAGCTACTTTGGCTGTTCTTGTGGGAATAAACCGAACTAAATTTTGGAGCTTTTAGATGGTACACAATCCTCGCACTCTTTTTCTTGAAGTTACCTAATTGGGTAATCTTAATTTGAAAAATTGACTAACCATCCAAATTAACGATGATGGAGGTGGGTTACAAGACCGATTGTCCGGAGGTTTTCCTAATATTTATGAGGTCAAAATTGAAAGCAGAGACACGAAAAATATCCTAGTCCAGTAAGACTTTTTGCATATCTTTACATGGTTGGGTCAACATTTTCTTTGGAAAAAGCTTTTAGGTGCTTCGACAACACACTAACATTTTCATCATCATCAACAACGAATCAAAATTTGGCGAGCCTCTAATCAAAATTGTTCGGTTTCCAAAAGCTAATGTGGGAAGTTCGTGGCACTTGCTACTTGGCCATTTGATTCAAGTAAAATGGGCACATCTCGCTTTAGAAGGGCCTGAAGATCTCTCTCGTGCGCGGCCCTAGAGGGAAAGGGGTGGGGGGAGGGAGGCAAGACAGGAACAAATTGCGAATCTTTTGAGTCACCCACCATAGGAACGTTGTCAATTCTCCACAATTATTTAATGATTTGACAGAGAGAGAGAGAGAGAGAGAGAGAGAGAGAGAGAGAGAGAGAGAGAGAGGTACTAAGTGGGAATAGCTGGTTTAATGTGGACAACAAGTTGGTGGTTGTGTAGTTCAGAAATATGGGAACAAGAGCACTGGGAACCAACTTCTTTTTGTTCTTCCCAAACCAGCCACCGTTTCGGCCATGGGCAACCCTTCTTGCCATATTTCATTCACAACTTCATTTATCTCTACATGGGAGTAATAGGGCTTTACAGATAACTGCAGATGTATATATGATTGGAGTTGTATAAGTAGAGTACAAACATCGACTCTTTGTGCAGCAGTGCACAGAGTGCTATGTCAATCTCATTAAATTGGTTTTCGTATACGCGACATTACTCGCCTTGAGAACTACCCTTACAAAAAGGGGGGGTATTATTTTTTCTTTTTTATCATCAATATTAGTGGATATCAGGCTGGTCCAATTGGAGTTGACATTGGTGTTTTCATTAGCTAAGCCAATGATCGTTCTCTTCTGCAATTTTTTGCAATCTCCAGGTACTATCACTAATGCTTCAGCTACAAAAAAAATCACCTAAATTTTTAAAGACTCCTGATGAAACAGAGACTTGTTTTTCATGTCTTCACACAAAGTGACAAGCTAATCAACATCCAAAGGGCACTTTATATTTTCCCGAATACACATTATTCTCTGCATGCTTCTTGGCCCCAGTCATTCCAAATGAAACTTTAAATCCCCACCATTTCATAACAAACGTGAGCTTCTGTTGGCTTGGCCGAGAGAGAGAGAGAGAGAGAGAGAGAGAGAGAGAGCAATGGAGGGGATAGAGAGAGGCGCCACTGCCACATGAGGCGGTGATATGGTCATTTTCCGGCAAACCTTGACCGCTAACACTCTGTGTGTGTGTGTGTGTGTGTGTGTGTGTGTGTGTGTTCAAGTGGAGGAAGCATAGGGATCGAATCTGCGTGCAAAAAAGGAGGATATTATACGAATGGTGCTTGGGGTTGGAGCATCTCTCTGTACCACCGTATCAATCAGTCCCTCTTTTTGGAGGCCATAAATAGCACGATCATGGCCTTTCACTGATGCACTCATCACAGGCTATAACCAGCCACCAAGTCCTTCACATATCATCATCATCATCATCATCATCATCGCTATTACTATCTCAAATTTTTCAAATTGTTGAAAGAAACAAGATGGTGAAGTTTTCTAAGCAGTATGAAGGTCAGCTTGTGCCTGAGTGGAAAGAGGCCTTTGTTGATTACTGGCAACTCAAGAAGGACCTGAAAAGAATCCATCTCCTTATAAACACCCAACTGACCTCATTGCCCAACAGAGAACACGAGCATCATCCTAGTACTCCTGTCACTGAGGCTGACACTTTCCTCTCATCTCTAAAGAAGTTCAGTCCTTTTGGGCATCATCAACCTAGGACTGATGGTGCCATTCAAGTATTTTCCTCACTTCCTCAAGAACCCAAAAGAAAAAAAACAAGAAAGCTTTTTTCATTTTGATGATTATTTCAGTAAAGAGAATGTAATGGCTTGTTGGTGCTTGTCTTGCTTAATTTCACACCAGGTGCACAAGAAACTTGCATCTTCAGACAGACAGGGTGATTTGTATGAGACTGAGTTGGTGGAGCAATTCTCAGACCTTGAAGCAGCCAAGGAGTTCTTTGCATGCTTGGACCACCAGCTCAACAAAGTGAACAAGTTCTTCAGGACCAAGGAGAGAGAGTTCTTGGACAGAGGAGAGTCCCTGAAGAGGCAAATAGAGATCCTGGCCGAGCTCAAAGCATTTGTCAGTGAACAAAGTGGAAAAGATCCGTCGTTGGCCCATGATGTCGGGGAGGAGGATGCTTCCATTTCCTGTGCCATATCTTGCGGTAAATGAGGACAAAAATAGTTTCTGTGCTGCATTGCCAATACCAAATTTTATGATCACATTATTATACACGAAAAACTTAGAATTTTCATTAAGCTCGCGTTGAATCACAACTTGCTGAATATTTTCCATTCCTCGGGTGGCAGAGTCCATAGTAAAAGGACAAGATCAAGAACAAATGCAAGAGAAAAAAGCCTTGGAATTGGATGAACTTGGGACAAGTGACGAGCTGCCGTTGACCGAGTCTGCAAAATGGGACGAGGTGGGGAAGTCGGGAACAAGAAAGAGAGAGTACAGTAATAAATTGAGGTCGCTCTCGAGTCGGTCTTTCAGCTGCCAGGGGAAGAACTTGAAGGTGAACATTCCTCTGACAACACCATCTCGAAGCCTTCTCGGCAATCAGTGACCTGGTTCGGGAGGATCTGATTGGCCCGGCCTCCAAGAAGTGCAACTCTGAAGGCAATAATAATATGCAAATTAATAGGACAAAGCTGCAGCATGCAGAGAAGATGATCAAAAAAGCTCTCATTGAACTCTACAAAGGGTTGGGTTATCTGAATACTTACAGGTACCTTGGCATATATGTTTGCTTACTTTTTTATGCATGAATCTACTTGTGTGAGCCTTGTGCTTAATAAAGTCGTTCCATTTTTCTTCAGGAATTTGAACATGCTTGCATTTGTAAAAATTTTGAAGAAGTTTGACAAAGTAAGTGAAATGGTTGTTTGTTTCTTTCTCTTTTATCTTTATTTCCATAGGCATATGTACCATGATTATTACACATATAACAGAGAAATTGGGTTTTGTAACTTCGGTTAATGAATGTTTCAGGTCACAGGAAAGCAAGTTCTTCCGATTTATCTGAGAGTGGTAGAGAGCTCCTATTTCAATAGCTCTGACAAGGTAAAAGAACATTACTAATTTACTTCTTTCTGCAACAGAATGCCGTGAAATCATGTACACCATGATCCATAAGATGATTTGTACCCACTTATCCATTCGTCCTAAAATTAACCTGACCAAACCTAGTGGTCGTTATACTAAATTTCCTGTCTGCTCAAAGAATGACCATTGAATCATATGTTCTTTCCCCGTTTCTTATATAGATGTGCATTTGCAACTTTGTGAGGAGGAATTTTCTTATCGGGTGTCAGAAATGACAGGTGATGCATTTGGGAGATGAAGTCGAAGAGCTATTTGTCAAGCAGTTTGCTGCAGCTGATCGAAGAAAAGCCCTGAAGTACCTGAAGCCACTCCAGCGTACAGAGTCGCACGGCACTACCTTTTTAGTAGGTCAGTTTTATGGCTCAGATACAAAATCCTTAAATCTTCATGATAATATCTTCAAACAACATATTTTCGACATCCACCTCATGTGTTGTCTTAACTTGGGACAATATTTTAGAGCAAGAGACTGAAAGAGAGAGTGACTCGACCCATCAGGCCATTAGTGCTCACAGAATGACTGCTGGTGCACACTGCACTTATTGTTTTTGGTTGAACTATAGATCTTGGTCCCATGGTACGACACACAACTATCTTTGCACTGGATAATGCTGTAGAAGATTGAAGAGTGGAAAGGCTTAACAATATAGACTCATATTTTAATATCATGACAAAATAAGCTAGTCCCGATCTAGAAAACGAGTAAAGGTTGTCTTAGATAACGAGTTTTAGGCCTAACTTCTGTAGCAAAGGAGTTATGATAGAGTCTACTCAGTGAGGACGGTTTTCCAGTTATCAACTAACTGCAACTGAAGAAAAAAAGAAAGGAATATTAAAATTAAGCAAAGTTTCCTTTGCAGCTCTGCCATAAGAAAATAATGACGGTGAAAAAAAGTTAGCATTCTGTCTTGCGATTGTATCGTATAGAGAGGAGAGAAGAGTGGCAGACTGCAAAATTATCTAATGAAAAATCTACGGAAATATAGCATACTGTGACTTAAAGTAATCAAGAAACAGAAAAGATGGAACAGCGAAACTAAAACTAAATGATTCCGTAATGTATTTTCCCTCACTGTTGTGCATCAGGGTTATTCACCGGTTGCTTGATTGCGCTCTTCACCGGATATGTCATCATGGCTCATGTCACCGGCATATACAGAAGAAAGGGAGACAGAGTTTACATGGAAACCGTGTACCCCGTTCTTAGGCAAGTACCGTTAAGTTTTAGCATCCTTCTTCATAATAATGGGCAAAAAGCAGCTAAAAGAAGTGATCCCTATATGTGCAGCATGTTCGGCCTGTTCTTTCTGCACTTCTTTCTCTATGGATGCAACATTTTCGCATGGCGAAAGGCACGTATAAATTATAGCTTCATCTTTGAACTGACCACTCCAAAGGAGCTCAAGTACAGAGATGTGTTCCTAATTTGTGCCGCATCAATGGCTGTTGTGGTAGGTGTCATGTTTGTCCATCTGTCTCTTCTCACAAAAGGGTCTTCGGACGAACAAGTCCAGTCAATTCCTGGGCTTCTGCTACTGGTACTTTCTCTTCTCTCTTAGCAAAATAAGACGACAAATTCCTCCAATAGGATGGAAAAGCACGTATACGCATGCACATAATTGTAAAAGAATCTACTTATTACATACATAATCTCTTGTGCTAATCTGATGAAAGTATGGTTTCTGAACATGCAGAGTTTCGTTCTATTACTTGTGTGTCCATGCAATATCTTCTACCAATCTAGTCGGTACCGTCTCCTTCAAGTAATAAGGAACATTATTTTCTCACCCCTCTACAAGGTACAATTTCTTGTATCCCTATTTGGTGAAATAATATGCGTCCTGCAAGAAAGTGGGTTTATAGGCTCTGACTGCAGAAGATGAGCATAATTCCCAGTTTACCATGACTGCTCAGCGACGCCCAGTAATTCTGACTGAACAGAGACTATCCACTGCAAAAACAATCTGACTGACTAATTCAATTCTGAATTTTCCGCAGGTGGTTATGCTGGACTTCTTCATGGCTGATCAACTCTGCAGTCAGGTAGAGCCTTGTTCAATAGAAATTTTGCAGAAGGATAGTCGCATAGAGAAATCAAATCGTTGACTTCACCAGTTCATGATCGATACTTTTGGCAGATTCCGATGCTCAGAAACTTAGAGTACTTAACCTGTTATTACATAACCGGAAGCTATAAGACTCAAGACTACGAGTATTGCATGCAGACCAAGCACTACCGAGACCTCGCCTATGCAGTGTCCTTTCTTCCCTACTATTGGAGAGCAATGCAGGTTGATTTAAAAAACCCACCACTTTTTCTTAGGCAATTGTTAACTACTTTAGGAAATCGGCAGACATATATAATAGAATAGCCCGATTGAGTATTACTCTATGAAATATGCAGTGCGCGAGGCGATGGTTTGACGAAGGACACACAAGCCATCTCGTGAATCTAGGGAAGTACGTGTCGGCGATGTTAGCAGCCGGAGCCAAAGTAGCCTATGAGAAAGAACAGAGCTTCGGGTGGCTCTTCCTAGTTGTGGTCATCTCGAGTGGCGCCACGATTTACCAATTGTACTGGGACTTTGTAAAAGATTGGGGCTTGCTCCAGATGAACTCGAAGAACCAATGGCTGAGGAACGAATTGATGCTTCGACGAAAGTTCGTTTACTACTTGTCCATGGTAGATACTATGGCCTCTCTCTTTCTTGCTTTTTGAACACAAAACAAAAGACCTAAGGAAAGAAAAAGATGGGAAGAAAAATCTAATGCAGGACATTAGGATAATATCGATTCTCACTGCTCAGAAGATGAATATGAATATATTCTTCTAAGATATAGTATGATAATGGTTCCGAGGATCTAAGGATGAAAAAGATAAGAGAACCCAACTTGGTGATAAACAGAACGAGATGGCTAGTGTGCTTCGCATCGCAGGAGACAGGATAGAGAACTAGATTATCAGGGAGAACGAGCATTTCGCAAATGATTCTGACTAACCATATGCCGTTTTAAGAAGTCTGAATAATCGTGCAGGGTTTGAACCTCGTTCTCAGGCTCGCTTGGCTACAAACGGTCCTCCATTATAGTTTTGAAAATGTCGATTATAGAGTGACGGGGCTATTTTTAGCAGCCCTGGAAGTACTCAGAAGAGGCCTGTGGAATTTCTTCAGGTAATAAAATTTCAGCTTTTCAAGTTTTGTGTGGATGTTGGAGATATTCGTGCATTCAAGTATTTTGAATTATGATCTGCATTCAAATTTCTTCAGGCCTGTCAATTGATTAGGACTACTTTTGATTGGCTCAGGTTGGAGAATGAGCATCTAAATAATGCAGGAAAGTTCAGAGCAGTTAAGACAGTACCCCTTCCCTTTCACGAAGTGGATGAAGAAGGGTGATGGACCAATTGGCCTAAGTTGCAAGCAGAATACAATTCAGGGATTCGAAATTTCAACTTCTTTCTGGAAATGGGTATCGGGTTTTCTCTACTTAGCATCAGTTGATGGAACAACTTGGCTAAATCAATTTTTGTTCATTCAGTGTACTCTAGGAACATGCTTCAAACTCGTAACATTTTTTTTTTGTTCCTTTTTTCCAAGGATGAAGTGGATGAGATAGAAAGCCGTCAATGCATGAATACCTAGTTAAATGCATTCTCCTCGTTGCCTCTTTCTGTCTATTTGTTTGACACCATGTCAACTGCGGAAAATTGCTACGTACTTTGGTCGCTCTCAACTGTTTCCATCCACATTTCTGATATTTCAATTAGAATCAAGGGGAAACAATTGACACAAGCACAGAGCTCATTTGGAAAATGTGGTCAAATGATCAAGAGAAAAGGGAAAAGAACAGAGCTTATTGACATAAATTAATCGTTCAGTGAAACCGCTCGTAACAGCAGCACCATATATCGAAAAGAAGTTTTTCCCAGTCCTGTAGTGAGACCACCTTCGGTTAGGATGGATCAGCCATCGCCAGGTTCGACAATACCGATGACAACCCCAATGACGATGCCCAAAATGAGCACCAGAGCAGCTGCCATCACAATCACGTTCCCAATAACCTCGACCTGTTCATTCTCATTGATCTTCATCAGGAAGGGACCAGGGAAAAAAAACTGAGAATTGATCGTTTCCCTTCCCACACTTTCCCGTCTTCCCAAACTGAGAAGAAATGAACTTTTTCCCGTTTTTCTTCTTTCATTTGGGTGATTAAACCATTTACATGATCCATGATCATTGCCTGCAGACTACCTACAGGTCCCCGCCAGCGCAGGATCTGTTTCACACCCAACCGAAGGGAAAAATTTCTAGACGTGTTAACTAAGAGCAGGTACATGTTTCCAGTTTTGATGGAGGGTCTAATACCAGATGACAGCAAAACTTATGCGGGACGGCTCCCAAAGAGAAGCCCTGCCACAGGCCAAGCTATACAGGCCAGCTTTGACAAGTTCATATGTGGAGGAAGTCGTTCAGCTGAATCACTTGCTCAAATGGTCACGAAAGATGGCTAATTAGGCTTTGCCTCCGCGCTCCCTGTAGCTCCATATCCTCTAACATCATCTCATGTTTCGAATCATGTAAATAACTCCATTGGCCCCAAGAATCATGCCTGAGAAATGGGTGGCCATGGTCTATTCAAATCTATAACGAAACCAAGTGCCCAAAAAAAGATAAAAGATTGTCCTTTTAAGTGAATCTACCTATCTAACTCGAAAAATAGCCGGGCCATTATGGCGGATGAAATTGGATGATGGAATTCCATCAATTGCTCGCGGGATAATTCTATAGTCCTAGGGACAGGCCTCAATAGTAACTTGCCGTAACTCTTATGTATCTTATCGAATTTCCTTACAAAGTATTTTAATGCACCAAAGGTTTGACCAATCAACGAGGAAGATTTAATCTTTTTAAATCCTATGGTTGAGAGGTTAGGGATTCATTTCCCAAAAATCTATAGAAAAAACTTTAGCCACGTCGAGAACGATGAGTAAGTTAAATGAAAAATGCCTTCTATAAAAACATATATATAATTTTTCTTGTTAATTCATGTGCTTAATATTTTCTCGTGGGGCAACACTGATAGACTTGCAAAAAAAAAAAATTTAGTGATTATGGCTCAAACGGAACACTCTCTTATAAATATAAAACTCATATAATAACATCGAGAGCGACCGCCGATGATAGTCATCTCTTCTCACTCTATTCTGCACACACATGCCGCAACTTTAGTATATAAAATTGAAATGCCGAACTTTTTTCAAATTATGATAAATCGAATAAAATGATGATGCCAGTGTAAAATCAGTCCTAGAAAGTTAAAATCCGCAGCCACAATCAAATTGAAAGGCCAGGATTCAATTTTTGTCATCCTTTTTTTTTGCCTTATTGCAAAAAAAAATTCAAAAAAAAAAAAAAAAATTCACTGGTGATAAAGAAGTAGGCCGCCATCAAAGGAGCGTTTGTTCCCCTTTCCCGCCGGCGGCGCAAAGAGCAGCAGGAGCACACTTTGCAAGCGCAACGCCGCCAGAAAAAGAGCTCGCGCAAATCCCTCCAATGGCGGCAACGGTCACTAACGGTCACCCGCCGACCGTTAACTCCCTCCCCTCTTCCCGACAAGGCCTCCATCGACCCTCTTCCTCCTCCTCGTACCGTCCTCTTCGGCCTCCGAGGGACAAGCCTACCCTCGCCTCCTCCAGGTCGCCGCCCGCCGCCGACCATGGCCGAACCCACTTCGATCTCTCTCTCTCTTTTCTCTTCTTTGTTTCGCTGTTGTCCGAAGTTCCTGCGCTTCTCGGTGGCCCCTGAAGTTTCGATTTTGCGCTTGTTGCCGCAGGTTGCGCGTCTCGCTCCCGGCGGTTGGACCGAGAAAGCGAGGATCGAGCTTGCCTTTGGTGTTCTGCTCGTCTGAGGGTCAATCCGAGACGGACCTGGAATCGGCCCCAAGTGATTCGACCGTGGTAGGTGATGATTCCGGGTTCGTGATTGCGTTTTCTTTGACTGTGCTGATGCCGATCCAATGCCTTGTCCCAAATCCCATTGTAGGAGGATATCCGTGTGTTCTTTGTTAATTGTTTGATTGAATTGGAACGCTTGTTCCATCAAGTTGCTGAATTGATAGGAGGGAAATGTGCTATGTCGGGTTGTCATGAAATCCCAAATTTTGGGCATCGGAGGGTGATGATACTTGTGATGAATTGTTATGTTAATTGATGTTCATTGGAAGGGCACTGAATCTTTTAGAGAAGTCACTTTACAAACCTAATCCATTCGGACTAGAGATATAGTATATATTTCTGATCAGCGTGTCCATGCGACAGCATTACTTTTGGCATTTGCTTTTGAAGAAGAATAAATGGTCCAAAACTAAAGATCCGTAGTCAATCCCTTGAATCACTTTCATATGGTACCTTGTTTATCGTTTCTCTATTGTAGTTGAACAACTGCTTAGGTATTATCTTCTGGAAGCGTAAGTTGGAGTTTATAGCTGGCAAAGCACAAGATGAAGCAAGAACATGATGCTGTCAGGAGAGAGAGAAAGTCTACATCACATTTCATGTTGTTATCTAACATGCTTGTGAAAGCAGTAACCTTGCTATGTTGTCACTTCCCTGCAGAATGTGTATGCTTCGAGCTTCTGTTTCAACTTGTGTCATCTACCTTTGCCACATCATAACCGTCTAGCAGTCTGAATAGCCTTTACCTTGATCCCTCGAATTTCATATGAGTGAAAAACATAACCATGAGATTCATTTATAAATGTGAATTTCTTGCAAGATCGGATTGTAGGATCTCCCTTAGGCATCTGTGTGAAAGAGGGGGCAAAGTACCATTGAATCAACTCCAAAAGATCTTTAAGAAGAAAAACTCTGATTTGCTGACCACTTATTGTCCTCTTCTTCAATGAGTTCCAAATTTTTTAACTCTTTTCATATAGAATTGCCATTTTTCTTTTTCCTGCAAGAGAAGAGGCATGGATGTAAATTGTTCTTTTGCTTTTTGTCATTTTTCCAATGATAATTGAAGATAGATCTACCCTTGAGCATTTTTAATGAATAAAGGGCTTATGCCCTTTGCATGCTTGATCTTAGATGGAGAACAATTGATGCATGCTTCTTTGCTCTTTCATTCCTGGAGTATTTCTCACTATTGGTTTCTCACTATTGGCCTCTTTTAATTAATTAATGTCCTCTTGGCAGCGTCTACAGCTTAATTTGGAACACCCGAGGAGAAGATTGGTTGTACAATTCACTTGTAATGAATGTGGTGAAAGAACACAAAGGCTCGTTAATAAGTTAGCCTATGAACGAGGTCTTATATTTGTACAGGTAACTCCTATGTACACTATTTCATTGTATCTGTGATCCATCTTGTTGTTTTGTGATGATTAGAATCAAAGTTGTGACATTTCACAAGGAATTGAATGCTCTGAGGTTAAGCTAATTGTGGTAGTAAATTCTTCTTTGAGCAATTTGTTCGTTAGTTTTCTCTTGGCATTGGCAAAATCTATCTTGTAAGTTGTGAATCTAGAAAGATTTCTTGGGTACTGAAAAGAACATATGCAATTTCTGGGAGACTACTTTGGTTCAAATAACCTCATTCTGCTCACTGTTTTTTTTTTTTTGCCTGACCTGCATTTGCAGAAAAGATAATTAGAAATAGATTATGAGTCTTTTCCCCAAAAAAAAATATTAATAATAATAATTCTATTGATTGCGGATTGTATTTTAGGCACACTTGTCAAGAGGCTATAAACTCCGAAGAGTGACGTTTCGTAGTTAATCTACTTTTGGCATTCCACTACATCTTTGCTTGTCTTTTTCAATCATGAAGTGTCCTCAGGCGCTTGAATAAGAAATAAGACAACTAGAAAGGGAATTTCGCTTATCCATCTTATATTGCTTTGCATGAATATGAAGGTGAGCTGTGAAATTTGATGTCATGGCTGTCCCTTTTAACTGCAGTCCTACTGTTTCTTTCATTTATAAGTTATGATCATAACATTAAGAAGCCAGTAGCAACTCATGTTTTTACTTCTTACTGGTGTTTCTTTGGCTTAACTTTGCATCTTTTTAAAATCCTCTTTTCTAATTTGTTGATGTTTTGTTTATGCTTCTCATCAGTGTGCTGGTTGTCTTCGGCATCACAAGTTAGTAGACAATCTTGGCCTCGTAGTGGACTATGACTTGCGAGAAGAAATTGAGATGGAGCAATAAAGATCAAGCCTGTTGAAGTTCAAAATGGCGAGGACCTCTCCATGCTGTACTTACTTTTGTTGAATCGACTGACTTTGTGAAGGTCTTGTTTTGAATGAAAAAAGAATTGTCCAATAGTATGTCGTTGTGTAGAAAGAATACAAAAATGCCTTACAATTCTTGATCATATTTTCTTTTATTTGTTCTACTGGCTCCATTTTTTTCTTGTAACGCCAACTTTTTTAAATGCAAACATGTCCTGTGGCAGCAAATTTCTCTAGAAGCCACAACCTCTGACTGCCAGCAGAATGGCCATGGAAAATCCAATCCTTGCCCACATCCCCAGCTTTCCTTGTCGATGGAAGGCAAATCCTCCATTCTATAAACAAGCAGGAAATAATCTGTCATAATATGCTGCTGATGGGTATCATGATTGAAACTTGATCATGCATCAATAGTTTGCTACATTACCAAGTTTGGTGAAGGTGCTGGGGATGCATCCTCATTGTCTGAAACAGTAGGTGGAGCTGGAGGGCTTCGTACAGTGGGTGCTGGTGCAGGGGCATGATGCCTTCTGTGCTTGTGCTTGTGCCTCCTCTTGTGTTTGGTGTGTGCTGGTGCGGGAGATGGCACTAAAACTGGTGCAGGTGCTGGTGCCTTGTTGACTGGTGGAGGGGCAGGGGCTGGTGGCGGTGTTGATGGGGACGGTACAGGAGCTTCCTTTATTGGTGCTGGTGCTGGTGCCGGTGGTGCTTTAACGGGAGCTGGAGCTGGTGGCGCTTGGGCTGGTGACGGGGATACTTGTGGTGGTGAAACAGGCGGTGGCAGCAGGGGTGGTGAAGCAACGGGCGGTGGAGGCAACGCCGGTGGTTGTGCAGGAGTAGAGGTGGGAGGGCTCTGCGGTGGTTGAGGTGGTGGAACCTGAGGGGCTGAAACTGGTGGGTTGGACACTGGTGCAACTTTCGGGGTTGGGGTTGCCGTTGGACTGGAAGTCGGCGGAGTCGTCGTCACAGGGGTAGACGGTGCTGAACTTGCTGGGGGCGGTGTTGTGGAAGCCGGTGGTGTTAGCGGAAGAATAGGAGGTGAGGCAGCTGGTGCTTGCGCATATGTGAATACCAGTTGACAAGCGAGGATAGCCGAAATTCGGTACCAGTTCGCGAAGGCCATTTTATGGTAGATGGGAGGTCCGAAGGAGGGACTTAATGGTTCTATATAAGCAAATCCCGAAAGAAGGGGACCTGAGAAGATCCAAAGTGTTCGGTGGAGGGAGAGATGTTGCCCTCATGTGATAGGTACATAGTTTCTAAGGTTCTGGTAATGCGATGGAGGAAGTTTAAAATGAGGCTGTTTAGGAGAACGGTTGCGCCATCTTGTCAGCCAACCTATTTGGCAGGCTCCTGGAGAAGGGGCCGCCGATGAACTCCTACCTTTAAGATCGGAGAAACAGGAAAATGAGGCTTAGGTCTATAGTTATTATGAGAATAGGACTCCTCTTATTTATTTTTCCTGTCACGGAAAGAATAGTTACTCATCGCTAGAGCTTTATGGTCGGGTACAGGTGGGGATAATTACCAAATCAATCATAAATCTTTATTGTACGAATGTTATTTCAATTTTAAACCTTTTAATTTTTTCAATGTAGTCCTGAACCTATTGTGTGAAATTTCAATGTATTCCTCCCTGTCAATTGCTGCCAGAAATTGCTGATGTAGCGTCCAGTTAACGCCGGTCGTTTTGCGTGGCACGCAGACATGGATGGCTTTACTCGAGACATCCTATATGGATAATCACATCGGTGATTTTCAACAACAACTGGTTAAAATGACTACATTAGAGTTTCGCGCAAAAGTTTAAGACTATATTGGCAACGTTAGAAAATTTAAGACAGAATTGATATAGGTAGACTAAATTGGTAATTTTTCCTCCATAAATGGGATAATGTGAAATCTTTTCCAATTTTCTGCTTCACAATTCGTTTGCTCAAAAGGGGCTTGGTTGGTACTAGTAATCTCTTCGTAACAAAGGCATCATATTCAAATTTAGCTCCGACTTAAACTTAATATTGTTCTCTTGATTAAGCCTTTCGCGTCTCTTGGTGCATTGAGATCTCTCTCTCACTCACTCTATCTTTCTGTGATGACAAGAATATGGGGGTCGGTTCATGAATTCTAAATTGGCAGTTTACTGAGCACAGAAATGTCCACCTAAAAGATCAATATCTTCTGAATTGAAATAACAGTAATAATACTTTTTGCCCCCTCAAAAAAAATTCGATTTCCAATGGAGTGTTTTGAGCTTTCATGAAGCTGCCAAGCAAGAGAATCGCCAACTTCTCATCTTCTCTTGCAATTTGAAAGTGAAGAATTCCAAATTAGAAGGCTGAATTGCCTCCTGACCAAACAGGCGAGTCCTTCGTTTTTTTCTCTTGCTGTTTCTCAAATCTCACTCAAGTGCTTTTCTTGAAACTGCCAATGTGTGGCAAAAGAAAATCAGCAACCTTAAAGAGCAATTGGACTAAGCAAGCAATGGGCTCAAGGCTGAGAATAGATTAGTAATATTTACCAAATTCGACCACCAACCTATTCTAACCACCATTTGGTTCCATCCTCGAATCTAATCATTGGTATGCAGTCTTCATCATATCCAGCGAGAAAATGAAATACCAATTACTTCTTTGCGTTTCATTGGCTTCCCTTTGTGATTTCCATGCTTTTTCTCTTGACATTCTCAACACAAAGTGTACAAGCTCATTCCTGCGCTAAACGCTGGGCCACTCGTATGGTTGGTTGTCGCAACGAATGAGACAGCTTCCAAAGAGTCGACAATCAAGGTGAATGACGCATGATCTTGCATGACAGCTACAAAAATGTTTGTACAAGAACAATAAAGAATTCCTCGCATTTTATCCCTCTTGGTTACAAGAACCTCGGCCGAATTAAAGGACCATACAAAAACCTCAAAACTTACATATGAGACGGGTAATTTCACAAGGACAATGACGGGTTTTCACCATGGTTTATGTGCTCATCCCCCTACAGTGTGATTCAGGGTTTTCTCACGTGCTTCTGGATTGGTGAGTATTTTTGCAATCAACATCGTTCTTTCACAAACAAAACATAAGGTGGAACATGTCATGCATCTTGTTGAGCAGCTTTGATGGGTGGGGCGAGATGGGAAGACATGAAGGCGGGGTTGCTGGCTCTGATTTCTTCTCTTTCTTCTTCCTTCTCAGCTGGAAGAACTGCTGCATTGCATCTGCACACTCTGATTCTAACACGCCTCGCCTGATGGTCATTTTTTGGGTGAAACGGGTGTACAGGAGGATCCGGCTTGCCTGTGCCTTCAGAAGCAGTCGCCCCTTCACCAATAGGGAAAAGCCTGAAACAAAAACAAAGGGAGATGAATTCTTTGGACTCGGTTCTAAATAGAGGTCAAGTAACAAAGTCCGCATGCAAACCGTAATTGTATTGTTTGAGAAATTATTGATTGGGGGAGGAAATTTCCCCCCTCTATCTCACGAAAATTTCAAACTTTTTCCTATTTTCGACCCTAATTTAAATCACCTCCCCTTTCACTCTTTTCTGCATGGAGCATGAAAGAAATACTCACAAAGAAAAACTTAGAGAAGAAGTTGCCCCATTAAGATGGATCTTCGGCATACTCTGGGATAAACTGCCTCAGTAAAGTTTTCTTCAGATATCTCGGGAAAGCAGTAGATAGCATCATGTGTTGGTGATGCTCATACCAGCCGATAAGATACTTTTAAAGTATGGATGCTAGACAGCTACTACTTAACAATTTTTGCAACAACCCAAATAGCAATAGAAGCCAAATTGTTATCTGGCTTTATCAAGCCAATATAGCAATCTAAGTGGAGCCCTGAAAAGTATCTAGCAACCGCCATACAAGCGAAAAAACCAATTGGGAACCAGAAAATATTCCGGAAACAAAGATAGACTGATAATCTCTGTTGGGGTGTGGAAAACTTCAAAAAGTAGCAGATGAATTCAACATACCTAACCCAGCTGCCATCAGCTCCAAGAAGTTTGTTGGGAGCTCCCCAAACAAGAGTGTCAACTCGAGCTTGAAGAATTGCTCCAGCACACATCGGACATGGTTCCAGTGTCACATATAATGTTGTCTCCTGGGGGAATAATAGAAATTAGGTTCACAAATACGTAGTTCTGCCAACACAGCAAAAAACTTAGTTTGATAAGGTCTTGCCAGCACTCAGTTATTTCACAACAAAAGAGGCTCAAAATACGCAAATTCGGAAGAATATCAGTAGGGAAAACATCATATGATGGTGAGAAAAATATATTTGCAAAGCGACTATACCAAACATGGCATAAACACCAGTGCCATGATTCCTATATGAGTGCAATTCATCCGGTTTTGTCCTCAGATGGCCATTTTTGATAATGTCCAGAGGTCTCGCTTGGCATATAAAGACAATCTAAACCAGTACAACAGTCAACACTTGGAAGGTGCAATGCTGCCATTGTGCTCCTCAGGCATTGATATAGACATAACTTTGCCTATAGGGAAAAAGTCTCTTCAGATTTTTATCTTATGCTTAGGCATCATTTTCCCTGCCTTCATGCTATCAACAGAAATTGAACCAGAAAATTCCAGGTTTTGGCTTCTAAAAATTATCACGAAAAGTGCCAGCCCTGAGATTTGAATCAAATATGTTTTATGCTAGAAACAGCTAGTAAGTAACAACATCTAAAACTTAAACACCAATAAATAATGAGCTTTGGAGCAGAGTTATACCGCAAGTCTCCATGACCGAAGAACGTTCGATGCCTCCTTTATACATATCATTTCAGCATGGGCCGTAGAGTCCCTCAACTCCTCCACCCTACATATTATATTTCCTTGTCAAGTGATTCTGAAGTAACATCAATCGTAACAGAAAGGATAAGCCAATAAAGTTCTAAGACTCACAGGTTGAATCCACGAGCAATAATCTTCCCATGTTGCACCAGTACTGCTCCAACTGGCACTTCCCACTTTTCAGCAGCTTTATTTGCTTCCACAAGTGCTTCCCTCATGAACATTTCATCAATCTTCCGCTGCTCGCTTTCAAATCTGTATGCCTCTTCCCATTCATCAAATCTATCTCTTGTTACTTGCTTGGCCCGTTGGAACTTCCTCTGTTTCAGCGGTGAACTCGTAACCTCCACTCCTCCAACTTCAATTAACTTTTCGGCATTTTGGTCCAACCCTACACGAAGGCCAGTACCAGCTAAAAGGGTCTTACCAGTATCTGAAGATGCTTCTCCTCTTGGAGGACTTGTTTCTCTCGGAGGCTGAGGTAATGATGATTCCACCAATTCCAGAGCAAGAGGAGGGCTATTGGTGTTCTGTACTTTTTCTTGCCAACCAATTTCTTCTTCCCGTTGTGCTGAACCAGAGGAGATCGTCTTTGCCGAACTGCTTCCTGATTTAACAGGAGATAGAATCTCAACTTCAGATGGTGTTCTTTTTTCACCTCTTGGTGAATGTGTACGGTTTCGAGTTAAAGTATGCAATGGCTGCAGCTGGTCAGAAGAGGTTACTTTCTGTGGCGTACTTCTTTCCCGCTTGATGTTCCCATCATTGTTTTCGTCATGCTCATGGCCAGAGAACCACGTGTCAATGCTAACAGACTCATTCATTGTGCTCTTTCCACCTGAAAGTGCAGCTGACGTGGATGATTCAGCTCGTGAAACCCAGCGCAGGCGAACAATATCCGCCATGATATTCCACAAGGACCTGCCAGATCTCCTGACAGCAACAGGACCACTTGTTGTACTGATGTCAGGTCCTTCCGACTCCAAAACTTGAGAATAGATGGATCAATTTCATGCCATATTTCATCAGTAGGGCCTTTTGATCCAGAACTCCCAGAAGGGTGCCTTGAGTCACGATTCCTTAACGGAATGTCTTCTGAACCATATTGAGTGGAACTAGCTTGGATGTTAGCTTCACTACCGTATCCTGACTTAGCATCAGATGTATCTACTTCGGCCTCACTACTTAGTTCGTGCCTGGCCTTCTCAATGTACTCCCCAACAAATTTTCTAGATGATTCCTCCAAACGAAGAGCTGACCCAAGAGCATCTTCATGAGTTCTAACATACGACGGTGCCCCATGGTTCCCATCTCTTCTGCCTCCACTATCAGGCTGTGCATGCAAAGCAGAAGTTTGAGTTTCTCCGTGTGTACTTGAGGTATTAGAACCACTTTCCAAGAAATTCTCTTTAGTTGGCATCCCACTTGTCCTATCAGCATAAGAAGAGCCCCTGGCTACCAACTGAGAAGGTGGAGCTATCAATAAAGATTGTGAATTTACTGTGTTGACCTCCTGGTTTATCAATTGCATATTCTGTTGGTAATCCAAATTAATGTTCTGGTTACTAGAAGGCCGTTCTACAACTTTTTGATGAGAAGTAGATTGTTTAGCAAGTCTCGGAGGCGTGCTGCCCAAACCTGACTCAGACTGCATGACTTTTCCTCTGCTTTCTTTTTGTCCATCCCGGGCATCCCCAGACAGCGTCACAACTGATGTTAAATTCATATCTTGACTAGCCATTCTCTTTTCAGAGGTTTGCTGGGAGCTACGAGCTGTTTCCATATCACTAGCATGAAACTTTGACTTATTCACGTCATCTTGGGATTCACCACTTGAGTGTGCCAGTTTGAGGGCCTGTGAATCTGTATGGTGATATTGTTCCCTCTCACTTGGATATGAATATGAAACCACGTTTGTTTTCTGTTGCAAATTTATCCTATTAGACTGTATAATGGACATCCTCTCAGCTGTCTGGTCGCTTTCTGATGGCTCAGTAAACTGATGGGATTTTCCAAATTTACCTTCTATGGTGATCTGATCATCTTGGTGGCTTTGCTCTTCTCTCCTCTGAGCCGAGCTCGAGCCCAAATTCACCTTTACCTCCCAATCATTCCTCCTAGACTTTCTATGCAAACTGGAAGTCTCCTCAGTGTCCATCTCTTGGATTTCCAGCTTTCGAGATAATTCCTGGGTATTTCCAGCAAATTCATCTCTTTCAGCCACATGGCCAGCCGTTTTCCTGCTTTCATTTCTGTTCTTCAAAATAGAACCAGAAGAAGCCATTAGTTTCTCCTCCCTGCTACTGAGTTGCTTTTCAGATTGGGATGACGCTTTCACCTCACTACCACAGGCTCTACAAACTTCTTTATTCCTTTTGCTTTTCCTTTCCAATTTAGAGATGTTAACATCTTCATTTTCATTTTGTCTATGACTAATAGATGCTCTAGAATCCAAGTTCACAGGAAAAGTCGATTTCTTTTCTGCACCAGTGAATTGGGTGCGGGAAATGGAAGATTTTCTATCATCATAATCATGGGTTCTCGACATTGTACTGCATCCTTCCAAGGATTCCTTCTGATATTGTGCTTCTTCAACCGACAGTTCATTGAGTTTCTTTTCTGACTTCTTTCTCCAATCCCACTCTACATTACTCCTCGCCATGGCTTTTTTCTTCTCCAAGGTCTCACTTTCCTCCCTTTCTTCTCTATATATTCTGTCTTCTTCCGACATCCCATTGTCGGTTATCCTCTCTTCTCTCCTCTTTGAGTCTTTACAGTGGCCACTCGATGCTTCTCCCACAAATCCATCGTCTTTAATCTCTTCTATATCACTCCCAAAACCACCAGAAGATGAAAATGAATGATAAGATGAACAACTAGAGGCCTCTTTCTTTGCCCTGCAATTCTCCTCTCTCCTAAAATCTCCTCTTCCGTCGTCCTGTGTGCGAACATCATCCCTCGACTCGATCTCGATACCCTCGAGTTTGCATTTCGAATTACTCTCCTTAGAAACTGACTCCTTTTTCTTTCTACCCCTTGAATGTTCACTGCCGTGAATCTTTTTCCTCTCCACTTTATATCTCTTGAACGAACTGCTCCCCGGTTTCCCTCTCGAATCAAAACACTCCTCATCCACTTCTTCACTCAACAGACTAAGCACGGCCTCCGCATCCTCAAAACAGCTCAACCGGCGGATCTGATTATTTTCCTCCGAAGCCATACACTTGATCCTCCTTCTTCTCCTCCCATTTCTTCTCTCACCACTTCTCTCCCTAAAAGCACAAGAACCTGCCTCATACAAATCCGAGACCTCCCGGTCAATGCCGTGACCTGGGAGCCGACAATAGTACCGGTCTCCCCGGCCAAAGTACAGCCCCCTAGAAGCTGACCACTGAAGCAAAGAGGATTGCCTCCACCCATACAACAACGAAGGGCTTACAGACACCCCGTAGTTACTATGTCCACAACAAGCAGGACGCGCACAGCAACAAGAACAACCACAACAACACGACGACGACGACGAATGGGCTAATGGGTACTTGTCGAATCGATCGGTCAGCAAGTAGGACTTGTCATTGAAGGAGAAAGAAAGAGGCCCTTTGCTCCTATAGCACAGAAGGGTCGAGCTATACATGAATTCGCGCGGCGTGCGGTGACAAAGGAAGGGAAAGGGCTCACCTTGATAGGCGAATTCCGGAGCTGCTTCTACTGCTTTGGAGCTGAAAACACCGGGAGCGAGTGATCTCTGTGGGTCTGCGTTGTAGATCGGATTGCACAAGGAATCTGTTGAAAAAAGATAGGACCAGCTGGAGAAAGAAGGGTCGCGCGTGGCTGAGTCGGACAAAACTCGGTTGAGTTTATATCACATAGGCTTTGGACTCGCACCAGATCTGGGCTATCTTCTTCATTCTATGAAAATGGTGATATGAATTGGGCTCCATGACAATGTACTGGACAACATTAACACCTCAATGGACTGCTCCAGTGAACCCAATTTGGATATGATCCGGATCTATCTTCCGTTTCCTGAGATGAAATCGGGTCATCGAACTTTCGGCTCTACTAATCCGCACCGATGCATGTAAAACTATGCCTGAAGTCCATTTCGTGTTTATAGTGTTATCTCCATCCTGACCCTAATCCACGGATTGAAGTTTGGGGTCGCGATTGTTTAACATCGATTGAAGGACGTCCACACATCATGAGAAAGGATCCGGACTTAGATTCGATGTCGATGACTAAGATCGCGCAAAAAATAAGAAGTCCGGAGGACTAAAAGTAGCAAATTTTGCCAGGAATGTTACCTGGGTTAGCAAGCTTATTTTGCTGAGGCAACTTTAGACCATCTCGATGGCCGGAACAAAGGGTAAGGAAGATCCGTTTCCCACGCGTTGAAGCATTTTAGTACGTGAGGCCAACCGTCATAAATGAGATAACGAGTATTTTTCATGTGCTTTGCTGCACGGTATTTTCGCCCATCCAAATTAATCAACACATGCCGAGTGCTCTAATTTTTTATATTCTTGTTCACAACAATAACACTTCTCACATGGCGATTAGAACATCGTGCCTTAAAAGCACATAAACGTCCCTTGATGCTTCGGGGCATGAGACAGATACGAGGTGCTAATCAAATCCTAAAGAAGTATTTGGGAATTGGGATATCATTGCACCTGTTGAAGCAGTGTCCCATCTGGACAAGGGTTAGGTAAAGTTGGAGTAGTTGGAAAGGCTATTCGTTTAGGCCCTCCATAGTCCTCATGATATGCCAGGCCTGGCTGTTTTTTATTTTCTTCAATTTATAAATTTGTTAACTAAATTTATGAATAAGTAAATATTAGAAATTCCTATGATTTCGGATTTTTTAATAATATTTTCGCAAGGAGAATTGAACAAATCAACACATACCAATATCTTCTAATATCAAAGACAGATACATGAATACACGATGCACAAAATGCCTATGGTTACCAGTAAAATAAAAGGAATGAAATTCGATATCCCACGATTATATTTGGTTTAATGGCACAAGTCAACGTGATAACAACACGATGCGGATCGTTGTGAAAAGCCCTTTGACATTATTTGCACGCTATAGGACAACATTCTATATTATTGACAAATTCTCATACATATATTCTTCTTGGTTGGTTACCAAATCTAAGTAGGTTGTCTGAGCCACCTTCCGTGCCTTATTGACAAGGGAACGGCAACCTCCCCTAGGTCAATGGCAATGGACTAGTCATTTATAGCCGGTGGTATTCACCTATTTATTAGGGAAAATATCTTTTTTTAATATGTATACAGTGCAAAATACAAATATACTTGGAAGAAATACGACCACAGCAGTGAAATACAATTTCATATAAATTCGAGCGGGTTCACGCCCTCAAAAAAGATAGAAGTACAACCAAATGCCGGTGTGAACAACCCCGTCAACATGACCGCCATGATATAGTGTCATCAGTCACTGCCGAGGGTTGTTAAACCTGTTCCCGTGGCATCGTTTCCTCCCGAAGCCACGAGGTGCAGACGACAGACAATCATTCCTAGATTCTTATCGTTCGACCTTTCCCTATTGACCTCCCTGATCCGTCCGCCGGTGTCAAAAGTGGACTTAGACGGTACGGTCGATGACAGTGAGGTAAGCATGTCGAGAGCCACCATGGAAAGGATAAGAAAATGCAAAGTTTAGACCTTCCACCACCCCAAAAGCAGCGACGTTGTCTTCCATGACTTTTTCAATGTGCTTAAGGTCATAGTTGCTGAAATATCTATCCACCTTGTCGATAACTGACACCGAAATGCTAACAAAACTCACAGGTGTTGTTTTGCTTAAATCAGTGTGAGGTTCCAAACTCTCATGGTTTGTCCGCTTGATGATTAATACGTCGTGGGGTTGAATTCCACTGTTCTTACTGAGCGCCATACGTGCCATAGAGATTGTCAAAGCCAAAACCTCACCATTGCCAAGATTTGTCGCGCACCAGTCAAATTACCTGGGCCTGAATTTTCACGGTACTGCACAAACAGAGCTTCAAGCACATTTGGGATATGGAAATCCTAGTAATACTTCAGCATGTTCCACCAGCCTATCTGCTTAAGTTTTTAAATTAAACTTTCTAACATAATATTGAGCTAGATTATGTTCTTTTGTATATGCGCCCACCATATTCTTCCTAATCCGACTTGTACGTGAGAGGAGATATTGAAATATCTCTCCACCTATTAATTTAAACTTTTGAGTTGGACTTTCTAACACAGCAAGTTATCATTCGCGATTATTAAATTATGACTCGAGTTTGATCTGTTTACGGAACGTGACTCTCGCTCGGATAAGTTTTCATATTTGGCCGCGAAGATCTGTATCTTGGAGATAATATTCAAGATTTATTATTGCCCACAAAAGATCATCTCTCGGACGTACAGTGGACGTCTTTGTCCTGTGGTTGGGCTGTCAACAAAAGGAGTTAATCCTTTGACTCCTTGAAGCTGCAGAGAAAAGCTTGTGGGCTCAGGAGCAATAAAAGGAAGGAAAGAAAATAAAAGGGCTAGGTCTTGCTTCCTATGACACCCGCATAAAAGAAAAGAAGATTTCTTTTCTGTGGTTTTAAGCGGCCGCACGATTCGAGAGCCGCACGAAGCCGCACAGTGCTGAAGACGAGCCGCGCGAAGAAGAAAAGGAAAGAACGTCGCGAGGCACCTTCTTGTTCCGAGCAGTACGATGAGCGTTTTGCTTTGAGCTTGTACACGCGGTGATTTGTACAGTAAATTTATTTCGTCCAATTAAGTTATTTATTTATAAATATTTTGAATTTAGACTTAAATTTAGATATGAAAAATCTTTCGAAACAGTATGAAGCGAATCAGACTTCGAATTCTCTGACTATAGTAAATTATATTTGTTGCTGGCTTTTCTCGTGAATATAAGTACTGATATTCGGATCGAGTCACGTAAATCTCTGATGTCCTTTATCGTTTCTCATTTATTTCTCTGGTATTTTTGCATTAATTTAATTTATAAGATCCTATCGTTTTCATGTTATATTTTCAACGGTGATCATAAGAAAATTACCCGCCCTATCGGCTAATTCCATCGCAATCAGCAACATAAACGACAATGCTTAGTTGATTCGATGGACAATCACTTGTGAACGGAGTAGAAAATAACGTCAGCATATCCATCTGATTGCGTACCTTCTTCAACATCACAGAAGTGGAATTCCACCTGTGGCTTTTCACGTCTACCGGTAGCTTTGTCTGTGTTCTCTTTCCATTTTGCATGCAGAGCAACTCCATAGCCAGTCCCCTACTGCCACCCATGTAGTTTTTGAATAATGGTTTTGGTTGTCATGTCTCGTCATTGTGGAATTCTTGGGGCTGCTCGAGTGGAGTGGGCAGTGGGGCATGTAGGGAGTTTTATGCGTTTGCAGGGCAGTGAAAGAATCGAAGTGCCGCTACCAGCCTAGATGTATTGATTCGCAATTTGGAAAGCGAGTTGGATAGCAGCAGTAGGGATCCATTAAGAGATCGAAATAGCGAGGAAACCGCATATACATTGTGGGAATTTGTTAGAAAGTTGGAATTTTTAAAAATTTCGAGAGAGCGGGAATTTGTGAGAGAGGGATGAAGGTGAAAATGAGACACACCACCAATGGTTCGTCCAACGACTACTGAAAGGCCCTGTTTTGAATTTTTTATCGGGCCACATGGGCCCCAATCGGTGGCCAAAAACATTTCGGGCCTGGGTCGGGAGCAAAGAGGCCGTGCTTGGCATGGAACCAATCCTGCCGAGCATGACGTTCCATGGCCGGCGCCATCATTGGCCATTGCTATGTCCACATACTTGTCTCTATAATTCTATCCAAATCATATCGAGATTAATGCTCCATTCACTTTTCAGTCGAAGATGCATGACAAGTTCGTGCATCGACAGATTGCGAAAAGAGCTCAAGTGAGCTCGGACCTCCTCACAAGACTAGACACATTCTCCTAAAACTACATGCAAATCAAATTGAATATCCGTGCCACTCGATGATTCGCCCAGCATGGAAGCTAAATACACGAGTCAGGATCTATTTCGCACCATCTAGATGCTGAGACACACCACTTACCACGTGAATCCCGCTTTTGCTCAAATCATCGCGAAAATGGACAGTACAAAGAAAAGATTGACAATGAATGTTTGCCACCATGCCATGCTTCTTGGCCTTCGTAAAGCTTTTGGCATTGACATGGTTTGAGACTCTTTTGACGTCGAAGTGGCTGGCGATTCCCCAACGGGAAGATTTCTGCTTTATCATCCGAGCACGTCAGAAAGATTCTCGATCTGTCAAATTCTCATCCACGACCCCCTCCACCGCTGACTCTGCTTCAGCTCCAGAGTCATTTCCGTTGACTCGGCTTTCTCTCCTCGTTAAGTCCAAAGGGCTTTGTACAGAACGAACTGAGATGACTATTGTTAGTCATATTATAAGCTTTTTTTTTGCAGCCGACATATGAGGAAGAGCACAAACAAAAGAGGGTGTACATTAGGTTCGCACCATGTGCATCCTTCGGATGTCGAGTTGGTGACCCCAGCGAAGCCGCCGAATTGAATAAGGCGACCTAAACGGCATCGATATTACTTTATTAACAGCTGTTAATTCGATTTTTCTAATGTCTGTTCGGTCCCCTTTCTCTCTTCTTTGTTGCATTCTTGTGACCAAGTGTCTTTAAAAGAGTGATGATGATAATAATGAATAGTTTCCGGATTAGTGATCAGCCGTAGCCGCACAACCAAGAAGTTGACAAAGCCGTCCCATGCATACAACGTAGTTGTCTTATAGACCCCAACTCCCCTCTTCCTCGCAAGTAAATAGGATTTGCTTCTAGGGTTTTGAGGTAACAGGAGAGAGGGAGAGAGGGAGGGAGAGAGTATTTAACAAAGACGCATGTGTGTACACTCATAGTTAATCTCATTTGATCAATGATCAACCAACCAGGCGATGACAACTCGAAAGAGTAAAGCCAACCCACTTATCCTAAAGCAGAACTTTCGTCGATACGATAAAAGCTTCGATGGCTTACCAAAAATGGAAAGTATGTGAATCGTCTCAATTAATGTAATTCCTTTTTTGGCCAAAAAGGGAAAGTGAAGTACTCCAGCCTTAAGTAAAGTATAGGGGTGTGCAACCAGATCGGATTTACCCAGAAACCGGACCGGCCCACCCGAAAAATAGGTCCGGGAACCGGTCCTAACAAGAACCGGTCCGAGAACTGGTTCCATTTTTTGAGAACCAATTAGAACCGGTCCAGTTTCCGGTTTCAAGTAAAAATAGACTCGGACCGATTTTAGAACCGGTTTTAAGATAATGTAAAAAAAATTAAAAACCCTAGATCATGTTACCCTACCCAGCTACCCAATCTATCTCTCACGGTTTCTCTCTTCTCTCTTCGCGACCTCTCTGTCTCACAGTTTCTCTCTTCTCAAGCGCCTCATCAATCGGCTCAAAAACACAACCCAGCTTGTCACTTGCCTGGGTGTTGAAGAGGGCTAAGGTTTGGTCATCTCAGCGTCCATACCGTGCGTGCGTTTTTTCCCCCTTTTTGGCTCGTCGATTCGGTAGTTCTGTAAGTACGTGACAAAATTCTCCGTGGATTTGCTTGTTTTGCTTTTGGATTATTAATTTTGATGGATTGTAATTTCAATTGCTCATTTTAGGGATTGTTACTTTTGGCGAATAGTGATTTTTATTATTCATTTTTTACTTTGAATCGTTTCATTGCTACATAGAATATTTTGCTGGAAGAAAATGAAACTGGAAAAAGGAACCAAAAAAAAAAATAGGTTCTCGGGTAGACCCTGAAACCGGACCGGAAAAATAGGATTGGTTCCAAAACAGGATCCAGGGAAAACAGAATAGGTTTCAGATTCCGAAAATTGAAAACCGGTTATAATAGGGTTGATTTCAAATTTCAAGTCTGGACCCAACCTACTTTGGAACCGATCACCCCTAGTAAAGTATATAGAAATGAGGTGGGACGAGTGGCTTCATCTTGAATTTTCCAATAAAACAAGAGGACGGATTAGATCGAAGTCATATATGTGAATATGTGATGTTTAGTGATTTCTATCGTGTTTTCAAGTTTGGTTCGAGCCTCTATAGATAGTATGTCAACCTCTCACACAATACACATCGCATAATTCACATTAGAAAAGTAGAACGTAAACCTAAAATATTTAATAAGAATTGCCGTTTTTGGCCGCCCTTCCACCAAACGTCTTTACAATTTTACCAGTGTTAGTTTACCAAAGTTCCTTAATCACATGGCGTGTCATCGATGATCCGCTTTGGATTCGTATATTCGAGTCTCTTCGAGAGAGAGAGAGTCATCAATGAAATTAGTCTCTTCTAATGGTTTAGAGCTTCAAGACTTAGGCACTTTAGTAATAAGGTGAATGGGAATACCTCTCATGTGAAAAGGATAAAGTACGGAAACAATTCCATGCGAAACTAACACGAAAGCCAACCGTTTATGATTTTTCCTCGCCAACCGTTTTATGACTAATTCGGATAGCTGTAGAGAAATTTGAATTTGCTGCAACGATGATGACATTGCAATTGAATGGGGTTAATTCCAAAAAAAAACATCAATTTTAGGTCGAGGGACAATTTTAGCCCGAACTTTTTTTTGTTCCATAAAAAAGCATCGACTTTAGGTCGAGGGACAATTATGGCCCAAACTTTTTTTTGTCCAGTAAAAAAGCACCAACTTTAGGTCAAGGGACAATTATTGCCTGAACTTTTTTTTGTCTCTTAAAAAAGCACAAACTTTCACTTAAATCCCAAATCTGGCTTTTATTAACTTAAAATCATTAATTTTCCAACTTGACTATTCTACCTTAGCAATAAATCAACATGACTTGCTGACTAACTGGATTTAAAGTATTATTCATTATCTTATTTTCTAAACCACAGTTTGAAGAATAACGGTAAAACTGTTTGTCTTATTCACTTCACCGGCAAGTCAAAAAATATCTCCAGATTGAATCTTTCTAGCCAAACTTAAATCGTTTTGTCGTAAATGAAAGTCAGTAAACCACCGCTTTGTCAACAAACACCATGGAAGAAATTCGCTAGGCTCACCACCATAACTTTTTTTCTCAAATAAAAGTAACTTCAAACAGAAAATCAATAGGGGGCCAAATTTGGGATTTAAATGAAAGTTGGTGCTTTTTTATGAGATAAAAAAAATTCGAGCCAGAATTGTCTCTCGACCTAAAGTTGGTGCTTTTTTAAGGGACAAAAAAAAGTTCGGGCTAGAATTGTCTCTCGACATAAAGTTGATGCTTTTTATTAAACAAAAAAAAGTTCAGATCAGAATTGTCACTCGATTTAAAGTTGATGCTTTTTTTTAGAATTAACCCCGATTAAATGCCACTTTTCCAAAACACCTCTTGAATTTTCAAACATTCATGTACGGAACCTTCGTATCACGTGCCATCTTTTGACAAGATTATTCATCTACTTTCTTCAAGAAAATTATTTAATTAATCTTAAACAATTCAATTCTTAATTTTTCAATTTTACCGATTTAATTTTAAACTTTACACGAAATTTCAATATAATCTTTTTGATCGGTCGGCGATGATTGGACCGCCACATCAACTCTTTTCGATAAAAATTAACCGGAAGGACTGTATTAAAATATTATGCAAAAATTTAGAACTAAAGTTGACAAAATTGAAAAATTTAGAATCGAATTGACACTTATATGATATGTTCATAACCGAATGGACAATTCTTCCCTAATTTGCAGTAGATCCCGTTAGCTCGATCAGCCTCCATTATTTATTCTATTCGGCCAAAAAACCACCACCACCACCACCATCATCATCATCATCATCGTTATTGTCCAAATTCAATCATCTTACACTAAATAAACTTTAGAGACAAATTCAGTAATGGGCAAATTGGCAACCGCTCTCCTGTCACAACTATTTTTTTTCTCAATTAACTAATGGCAAAATATTCTCAATATATATATATATATGCATATATTGTTCTCTTTTCAAAAAGTAAGCAACGGACAGGAGCAGAATACAACCTAACTGGGGTCTAAAACACGAAGCAGCTTCACCAACCCGCCATTGAAAAAAGGGAAAATTTCCAATTAAAGATCCCAAGTGAATATAGTGTCAAATAAGATTTGAAGTGCCCAATTAATCTCAAATAGAGGCTCAAAGTGCCTAATTAATTTCAAATAACTCGAAGTCAATTAATTACCCCAAGTAGTACCGAGGTTTCAATCAAATCTTTGCAAAAAAAAAAAAAATCTTTAGGGTTCTTTTTCGAAAAAAAGACCCCACTCGAGAGCCTTAATTGAAATTTTTCCTCGAAAAAAAACGTCTGCTCCTTTCGTTTTTCTTGTCTCGCTCCATCCATTCCTTCGTTTTCCTTCAATTTCAAGAACTGACCCTTTTCTTTGACGACCTTTCCGACGGATGCACCCGATTCCAGCGGGTTTCGGGGAACCGCCTCGCCATCTCAAGAAAACGAGTTCCCAACTGCAAAGAAAAGTAAAGAAAACGAATTTTGGGGTCCGGTTCTAGAAGACGATCGCGAATTTCTCCGGGCCGGGAAGGGGGAAAGATCGCCCCCCTTGTTCTCTTTTCCTTGTTCACATTCCTCTGCCGAATCCGACAAGGACGAGAGTCTCGTTTTCAGTTTTCGCTGTTCTATTTTTTTGGGCCCGTTTCTCGGTATGAAAACGACGAATAGTTAAAGCCGAAAACGCGTATTGAAGGAGGGAGAGGAACGGAAAAGTACGAGAGACGTATATGGAACGTTGCGATGCGAAGTCAAGGCTCCGGAGGGGCGTGTGAGAGCGAGAGCGAGAGCGAGAGAGCGAGAGACACAACCCATTTTAAAGCATCGCGCTCGCGCCATGTTTGAGGGAGAGAATATCTTACTGGCACCGCGTTCTTGGTCGTCGCCCGCTGGGTTATGTGGGTTTTGCTTCGAGTTGGTTTTTTCTGTGGCGGAAAGTTTGGTCCTTTTTCATTTCTTGTTTGTATGTTCTTGGGGGGCTGAATTGGCGCTTCTTTCCGGGGACGCGGAGATTACATCCCCAGGTTCTCGGTAGCTGGGTTTTGTTGTTGGCCGTACGAACCAGCGTCGTCGTTTGTCGCGTAACGCTTGGCCCAATTATCTTCTTCAGCTTCGCTCCTCTTTTTCACCCCTTCAAGATTATTCTTTTCTTGAGGCTTTTTCTTGGAGAAGCCTCGCTTTTCTGAGCTCTTCTTGTCTCTCCTCCCCCTAGCATTGGTGCTTGCAACATTCACTCGGGTCAGCTTTTGTGCCCCTTGTTTTCTGTTTCTTCTTCTGGGTTTCTCTTCCCCGATCTGGGGTGCGATCGGCGCGTTGAATTCGGGTGCTTTCCTTCATTCTCTGCTGTAGGATCTATCTGATGCCTTCTGAGCTGTGCTTATGTGGGATAATCAGCTAGGAAAGAGCACTGTTCAGTTTTAGCAATTGGGTCTCTCTGGTTGGGGTCGTTCTTTGTGGTTTCTGTACAGTTCTTGGTAGTGCGGGTCCGAGAAAGAATTAATCGATGGCCGGTGGAACAAGAAGGAAGCTTCGTCTGAGCAAAATCTACTCCTTCAGATGTGGGAAAGCTTCTTTGCAAGAAGGTCATTCCCGAATTGGAAGACCGGGTTTTTCGAGGGTGGTTTACTGCAACGAACCGGAGTCTTTCGAGTCTAGCATTAGAAATTACAGGACCAATTATGTTAGGACGACAAAGTACACACTTGCAACTTTCTTGCCTAAGTCATTGTTTGAGCAGTTCAGAAGAGTGGCCAATTTTTACTTCCTTGTTACTGGTACCCTGGCCTTCACTCGGCTGGCGCCTTATACAGCTGTTAGTGCCATTATCCCTCTTATCATTGTTGTAGGGGCAAGCATGATCAAGGAAGGCATTGAAGACTGGCGGCGGAAACAGCAGGTGCTCGTTAGGCTTTATGTTCCACCCACCTTCATTATCTGTTCCTGAATATGAAACTCCGTATTGTGTTGTATACTTGGTATCTTAGGACCTGTTTGACAAAATCAGAAGTTAATCTCCAAAACAATAGGAGCTGAATATTTACTGCGGAATGCTGTAGATGTTGAAACCTTAGGGAAGAGACATGTTTGATGGCACCTTAACTTTGAGCGATTAATCTATATAAAAGTTTTGCAATCATCGAATTTAGATGTGAAACATCTGAAGTTTTACCATTCTATCAGGCTGTTGAAACTTCATAATAGACAGCAATCTGTGAGCATTTTCATCTAAAGAAGAATCCCAAAAGAGATATCATATGCGATGTTTAGGATGTTATCATAATGAATCAGATAGCGTGTTCCCTGATTTCATGTGGTATGTATGTTTACCTGCATGCTCATAAGTTTGAGTCCTATATCATAATTATTCTCACATGCACATATTAATTCGCCATTTTAATTTCTGCTTTTAGTAAATGTATATTTAGAAATTAGAAGGAGAGAGGAATCTGAAAGTGCAAATCTCAGACTAACAAAGGCAGAGATGCTTATTTTCTGAAATGATAAAGTTGGCTGTTTTTGAATGGACTAAAGGAAGATTGTATGTGCTGATGATGATTACTCTTCATTCATTTAAGTTGTCAAACCTAGCCTTCTTAAATGTTTAATTTGGCCCGTGATTTATTTTTCAGGATATTGAGGTAAACAATAGAAAGGTGAAAGTGCATAAGCATAATGGAGAATTTGGTTACACTAAATGGAAGAACGTGAGAGTGGGAGATATAGTGAAGGTGAAGAAGGATGAATTCTTTCCTGCAGACCTTCTTTTGCTTTCATCTAGTTATGAAGATGCTATTTGTTATGTTGAGACCATGAACCTTGATGGGGAGACGAATTTGAAACTGAAACAAGGTTTGGAGGCAACCTCTAGCTATTGTACAGAATCAAGCTTCCAGGACTTCAAGGCATCTGTCAAATGTGAAGACCCAAATGCCCATTTGTATAGTTTTGTTGGAAGCATGGAGTTTGAAGCAAATCAGTATCCCCTTTCTCCGCGGCAACTTCTTCTCCGAGGCTCAAAACTTCGAAACACGGATTATATATATGGGGCTGTCATATTCACTGGTCACGACACCAAAGTCATGCAAAATGCAACTGATCCCCCTTCAAAGAGGAGTAAAATTGAGAGGAAGATGGATAGGATAGTCTATCTCCTGTTTTCAATGGTATTTTCTATGTCTCTTGTTGGATCTGTTTTCTTTGGCATTTGGACAAAAGACGACCTAGAAAATGGGAGGATGAAAAGGTGGTATCTTAGGCCAGACCACTCCACCATCTTTTTTGACCCTAAAAGAGCTCCTGCAGCTGCCATCTATCACTTCTTGACAGGTTTGATGTTGTTTGGCAATTTCATCCCAATCTCCTTATACGTGTCTATAGAAATTGTCAAAATTCTTCAAAGCGTTTTCATTAATCAAGACATTCAAATGTATTATGAAGAAGCTGACAAACCGGCTTATGCTCGTACCTCAAACTTGAATGAGGAACTTGGCCAAGTTGATACAATACTTTCAGACAAGACGGGAACTCTGACCTGCAATGAAATGGAATTCATCAAGTGTTCGATTGCCGGGACAGCTTATGGCCGCAATGTCACAGAGGTAGAGAGGGCTAGGAATAGGAGGAATGGCATACCTTTAGCTTATGACAAGCTGAGTGGCTGTGACCACATCGAGTGTTCACCTGATAAAGAGCCACATATTAAAGGCTTCAATTTTTATGATGAGAGGATCATGAAAGGAAGTTGGGTAAAAGAGTCACGTGCAGATGTCATACGGAAGTTCTTTCGTTTGCTGGCACTTTGTCATACGGTCATACCTGAAGAGGAAACAAGTACAGGAAAAGTCTCATATGAAGCTGAATCACCGGATGAAGCTGCTTTTGTTGTTGCAGCAAGAGAACTTGGGTTTGAGTTCTACAAGAGGACCCAGACAAGTATCTCACTTTGTGAGCTGGACCCGGAATCTGGAAGGAAAGTTGAAAGGTAGATGGAAATAAAAATTGATCTTTTGTGATATCGGATAAACTTCCCTTGCTGGACGGCAATGTGCAAATTGTCTCGATATTTAGCGCTCTGCACTAGAATAAGAATTCACTGCGTTAAAGATCTTTCCGCTTTTGTTTCCATTTTAACTGGAAAGAACTTTTTTTGCTATTAATCTCAAGTCCCGAAATGCTTATTCTGTTGGTGTTTCTTTAGGGGCATATCTGAATTCAGACATTCGGGTTAATTATTTTCATTCTTAATCTCTAATATTCTCTTTGTATGTAAAACTTACTGTTTGCAGGGTATATCAGCTTCTAAATGTCTTAGAATTCAACGCCTCAAGAAAGCGGATGTCTGTTGTTGTAAGAGATGAGGAAGGAAAATTACTACTGTTCTGTAAAGGCGCTGATAGGTTTGTATTTAGGACCGTGATTACTTGAAGGTTCTAGTATTCTTCTTCCTTGTGCTCTGAACCATCATTGGTGCATATTCAATGCAGTGTCATGTTTGAAAGGCTTTCTGAGGACAGCAATAATTTTGAAAAGGAAACGAAGAAACATGTGGATGAATATGCTGATGCAGGCTTGAGGACATTGATACTTGCTTATCGTGAACTCGATGAGGAAGAATACCACAAATTCAACAAGAAATTCAATGAGGCGAAGAACTCAGTTAGTGACGATCGTGATGCTTTGATTGCTGAATCAACAGAGATGATTGAGAAGGAATTGACTCTTCTCGGTGCCACCGCTGTTGAGGACAAACTGCAGAATGGGGTAGGTTTCGTACATGCCTAATGCTGTTAGAGGAATGTCAGTCGGCCTTGGAAAACACTTTGGAGCCCAAGAATAAGTTTTCCTCTTTCCTTCTTGCCAGGTGTCGGATTGCATTGCCAAGCTTGCCCAAGCTGGAATTAAGATCTGGGTTTTGACTGGAGACAAGATGGAGACTGCTATCAACATTGGGTACACTGAGATGTCATAGTTTGAAGATGAGTCTATATATATTTGCGTGTCTGGTTTCCTCACTTGGAAAAATAAATTTGCAGGTTTGCTTGCAGTCTGCTCAGACGAGAGATGAAGCAGATAACAATCAGTTTAGAAACGCCAGAAATTCAGGCTCTAGAAAAGTTGCACGACAAGTCTGCTATAGTAAAGGTACCTCTATGAACACTAAATGATTTGTGGTTATCTTTTAAACTGTTTCAGCCACCAAACTATACATGCTCTCACCTGTTTAGTTGGACACAAGAAGTACATATTGAGCTTAACTTTGTAAGAAACCATGGTTGAAGGCATCTTCAGTTCTAAATGAGTCGAAAAGATGCATCAACAATGAAAATGCAGAAACATTTAGCATCCTCCTGAAGTGCTAGTCATGCATGCTGACTCAAAACTGTGGCTGGCATTCCCCAGTAAAATCAATTTCTAACTCGTAATACGATTTCGTAATCCAATTAGATTTGTGGGCTCATTGTTAAGTATACCCGATGAAGTATTCAGCAGTTTACAGCATGTGACGTGCTGCTCATTGGCTCTGGCTGATGACTTTCTTCTGTTGCAAGACCAAGAGAAGACAGTTGTATGACCAATGTTGGCAGTGGGTAAATTAATATAGTTAAGATGATTCTACATGGAAACTAAATGAAGTGATGGTTGTCTTTTAGGCATCAAAGGATAGTGTTTGCCATCAGATCACAAGAGGGAAGGAATCATTGGCTACATCAAGTGGGGCCTCAGGAGAAGTTGCTTTAATCGTTGATGGAAAATCACTTGGATATGCTCTGGAAGATGACATGAAGGACAAATTTTTAGCGCTTGCACTCGGCTGTGCATCTGTTATTTGCTGTCGTTCGTCACCAAAACAGAAGGCATTGGTGAGTTATAATATTCATTTCAAACTTTCCACGACGGGGTACCTCACTTGCATAAATGTTTTATTGTACTAAACATAGCAAAACAAATGATCCTATGAAATAACTTGCATAATGTTTTATTATAATAAACTTAGCAAAATAGACAATCCTTTGAAATAATTTGATTTTATTGCCTGAACTGATAAAACATAGGTCACAAGACTGGTCAAGTCCGGAACTGGGAAAGTAACATTGGCTATAGGTGATGGTGCCAATGATGTAGGAATGCTTCAAGAAGCAGACATTGGAGTTGGAATTAGTGGTGCTGAAGGAATGCAGGTGCCTGACATGCCGTTATAATACCTTCAGAATTATGTAATCCACCTGCAACAATTGTGTTGTTTTCTAATACCTTTTATGTTTCTCTTTGGTTGTTATTTAAACTTTTCAGGCAGTCATGGCCAGTGATATTGCAATTGCACAGTTTCGATACCTCGAACGCCTGCTACTCGTCCATGGGCATTGGTGTTATAGAAGGATTTCAATGATGGTAAAGACCTTTGACGTATTCATTTGAAGATAAGGACATGATCATTGGTTGGCATGTTATTATCTCTTTGGCAAAACAAGATAAATAAATAAATAAATAATTTGGTCTCTTGAATGATGGACAAGCATACCATCCATAGAATGAAGACAAATGTTGTTTTTATCAAGTAAAGCTTCATGTGGTGATGTTGCTCGGTTTTTTCTGCCAGATATGCTACTTTTTCTTCAAGAATATCACGTTCGGTTTCTCCCTCTTCTTATATGAGGCACATGCGGCCTTTTCAGCACAACCTGCATACAATGACTGGTTTCTGTCACTTTATAGCGTCTTCTTCTCCTCACTTCCTGTGGTTGCTCTGGGAGTTTTTGATCAGGATGTATCGGCAGGGTTGTGTCTAAAGGTATGCCTGTCTTCTTAATATGTAACTTTTATTACTGTTGAAAACATTTAATGGCCAAGCTATTCATATTGTGAATATCATGTATTATGATCCTCCACAGAATATATGCGATTGTGATTTTCTTTCTTGCACATGGGCATAATTCAAGCATCCAGGGAATTTTTAAAGTTAGGCTTTTTTTAGCTCTCTGAATGCCTTCGAATTTGTTTTTTTATTTTTGGTTAGAAGCTTTGGATCGTCCCTAATTGTGTCAACAAAAATGCCCTTTGAGATCGCTCAGCATCCTCATTGATCATTATGGCCTCTTTGCTTTGTCTTTCGATGCTAATTGAGAACGGTTGGAAACAGTAACTTGATTTTTTCGGAGTATTTTTGTTTAGTTCAATTCATTCTCAACTTTCGTGTGGCAGTTCCCCCAGGCTATACCAAGAAGGGGCTCAAAATCTCCTCTTCCGCTGGGTTCAAATACTCGGCTGGATGTTTAATGGGTTCTGTAGTGCAACCATAATTTTCTTCTTGTGCACAAGCGCACTGGAGCACCAAGCATTCAACAGCGACGGACACGTTGCTGGTAGGGACATCTTGGGTACAACAATGTACACCTGCGTCGTATGGGCAGTGAATCTGCAGATGGCAATAACCACAAGGTACCTCACCTTAATACAGCACATACTCATCTGGGGCTCGATCATATTTTGGTACCTCTTCTGTTTGGCATATGGAGCTATGTCTCCCACTCTATCTACTACTGCCTACAAGCTCCTTGTCGAAGCCCTCGCACCATCGCCGGCCTTCTGGGCCGTGACACTTTTCGTGACGATCTGCACCCTTATCCCATATTTCACTTACTCGGCGATTCGGATGGAGTTTTTTCCCATGTACCATGAAAGGATCCAGTGGATCAAGCACAAAGGAGGGATTGAGTGATCCTCCGGAGTGCGAAATGTTGAGGCAGATGAGATTATGACCGACAGATGGCTTATGGGTTAATTCATTCTGTAAATCTTGCAGTCCAGGAATACTTATTCCTGCAGACCCGTCTAATTTCGAAGAATCCTCAAGAGTATACGATTTTACGAGCGTGGAGATCCACCGGCTCTGCATAAGCCGAATTCGCTCTCCGGATGTGGTAGACAGAGTAGATACATTTCGAAGTTTTACCTACTATCATCAAGCTTTAGATGTGCTTGATTTTGGGCGGACTTAAAAAAAAAAAACAGTAGAGGAGAAATAGCTGTACCATATGTTAGCTTTGCCGTAGATTCTCAAATTATAGGAGACGTATACTACACACAATTTTCTCGTCTTTGTAATGAATTACAGGAGACGTGTACATTGTCGATTCAGGCCGTACAGCCCTTTTGGCTACCTGTATATAATAGATGATGTATTTTGTTGATGAGCGTTCGGGAATGTTTGTTAAACAACCAATTGAGGAAACGATTCCAATGCACTGTTTGCCTTCGAGTATCCTGAAAAAGTAAAGTACTACTTAACGGGTTATCATATATCTTTCATAAACGCCTCCGAAGAATTTTCTCCAGCGTTGCTAAGGAGGATCATAGATTGTTAGAAAAGTCTTCTTCTTACAAGAAATGGATTTGTCGTGTTCTCCACCAAAGTATGAACAATTATCATTGCGCCACGAGACATGATACTTATGTTAACAACTAAAGACGTTGCAATGTTTGCCAACAAAATGCCCCATTTCTATTGTGCAAGTCACATTCGAATACCTATGTGTAAACCATATTTGATTGTCACATGGAACATACTCAATTGCTTTTGTTCATAACTGATTTAAAGCAAAGGTTGGTATTAATTTCAAATTTTCGTAACTGATTTCGAAAAGATGAATTTTTTTTACCTCATTTCTTTCATTTAATTGAAAGATAAATATCATCAAACTAAACTCTTTTACTTAACTTTCAAGGATCAATTAATATTCTCTTTAGACTTACGCTATTTCGCTTCACAAATAACTTTAGACACAACCCGAGCTTTACATGGTCCAAAATAGCTCTCATTGGGACCTCATTAATTGTAAGCTTGATGAAATAGAAAAGATATGCCTTTGATGTAGATCAGTTATTCTGATGATTTATCAACCTTTCTTAATATAATATTAATAAATTACATATATTTACTAACTCCTTGTGATATACAACGCCTTTTTTTTTTTGGTTAGATATATACAACTCTTTAGTTCGAGCTTTTTTAGAGGAGTTCTATGGTTAAAGTTGTGAACTATTTATGATTTAAGATATCTCCATTAACAAAGATTACCAACCTCATGAAAATCGGCTTGAACACATTAGGAAGTACGTAGAAGAAAGGCAATGAAGTTTGTATACAAATGAAAGGAAAATAACATAAAATGGTGAATAAAACATCATTGTTTTGATTAGTACGAAAAGTTTTAAATTTTCATGACAATGTGCGGCTTTTGCATATTCAATAATTTGTAACTTTCCATTTGTGATTTTTTATTAATGAATTTTTTGAGGTTCTTTTCTGTCAACTTAGTAAGTTGGGAAGTGTTATAGCCATTTAGAGTGTGAAACTAGCATGACCCTATCTTTAATATCTACAAGCCTGTATAAAACGAATGCATTTATTTGAGACATTCTAAAGTACATTCAAGAAGGTCTCTAAAGAAGTCGTATAGGATTTCAATTTCCAAATTTATATAGAAATTAAGTTTGAATGTTGATTGTAATAATTCTATTCGAAGAAAGAAGATTGTCAGAGATTTCAAATTTCCGACTGAGAAATTATCCAGGATTTCTCTCCACAACAAAAAAGCTGTTGAATGAGATATTTATGTTTTGTGTGTTTTTTACTCACTCAATTTTGCCAAACCTCCATCTTAGCATATATAATTTTGCTATAGGAGTTTGCTAAAAAAAAACCATTAAGCTCTTTCACCCATATACACATGCATTAAAGACATAACGCATTTTCTATAATCTCGATTAAATCTACTTTTTCACTAAATACATTGGACTAAATATTTGACAATAAACGACAGTTTTAATTATTCACTAAATACATAGAGGTTCTAATCCATTAGAATATTTTGTAAATATGGGCTTTTGACCTTTTCCACCATAAAGGATTTTGACAGACTTTTTCAGGTTGGCTGGACTATTGAACATTTTGAATATTTCATATTGAACATTTTGAATATTTCATTGCAGAAATTTATGATAAAATGAAGGAATTCGGTGAGAAAATGAATGATTTACATACAGAAAACTTGGAGAAAGGGTTGGTCATTCCCGTTGAAGGAGAGACATCGATTTCAATCATCCTGTTTCTTTGTACAGAACTCTCCTTCTCCTTCCTGGACACAGCCTTGCAGGCCACAGACAAAATTCAAGCTAAAACCTAAAAGCCAACCAGGACCAAGTCATATCATTCACAATCTTCATTGGACGGATCTTGGTTCATGATTGCCCATGAAAAGTGAATCATGATGAATCACTGCCTCCTAAGCTAACGCAGACCAAGAAAATCCGCGGCAGACCGGGCCATGATGGTGGCGAACTCCTGGAAGCTGATGACGCCGTCGCCGTTGGTGTCTGCCTCCCTCATCATCTCCGACAGCTCGCGGTACGTCAGGGGATGGCCCATCTTGGCCATCGACCCGGCCAGCTCAGCCGGCGTGATGTAGCCGTTGCTGTCGCGGTCAAACAGCCGGAACACCTCCGCCAGCTGCTCCTGGTTGACAAAGACCTGCTCGGTCATGTCGGGCAGCAGGGCACTGACCAGCTCGTCAAACTCGACCGAGCCGTTGCCATTGGAGTCCATGTCGGCGAGCATGGCGTGGATCTGGTCGCCGGTCGGCTTGAGGCCGAGGGAGCGGAGGAGGGCGGCGAGCTCGAGCTGCGTGAGGCTGCCATCGGCGTCCATGTCGAAGCGCGCGAAGATGTCCCTGAGCTGCTTCAGCTGCTCGGATTGGAGGGCGGCAGAAGCAGCAGCCATTGAGGAAGATCAAATTGGATGGTGTCTGAATGAATAATAATGGAAGTTGTTGTGTGTTTGTTCTGTTTTGTTTCATTTAAGACGTGGGGCTGGCTGAATGTTCCTTGTTTTTGTGGTGGAGGCCTATTAGAGAATGGTCCAAACCAGAATGCGCGTTGTTTGTGATAGATGTTGAAAAATGAAAACTTATAGGGTCGATTGGTCTTTAGTTTTGGTCTTTTGTCCTTCGTGTGACCACCTATCATTAGTAAAAAAGTTTTGCTGCCGTATAGGCTTCCGTTGACTATTCAAGATCCTCTCATCCAAGTGACCCAAATTATGGTGAATCTTTTAATTTCTGAGGCTATTGAAGCCAGTCTGTAAGAGCAAACAAGTTGTCTTACGTCTCATCCGTGATGCGGGTCGATGATAACGAAAGGAATGGCACGAAAAGATCTATAGTTTGACACGTCGGATATCGCAAGCGGACTATTGTTTACAGGGTGAATAAGTTAAAAGAGAACATATTTAGAAAGTCGAATGTGAAAGAGTCCGAGGAAAACCGGACCTGTCCGCGATGGCAATCTTGGTTTTCCCACTCCATCCTCTCGTTCTGGTTGAAAGGTCTCCGGCTTTGTCCAAATTTGTGTTCGCTCTCAGAAGCTGATCTTGACATTCGGATAACTGTTGGTAAGTCCATTTGGCGAAATCACTCCCGGGACGTTTCCTCCTTAAACCTTTTGTCTTCCGGCGGAGATCGTAAACGTCGCATGTGGTATTCCAGTCCCTTGCTTGTCCCCATTGTCCGACTCCAATCAACTGGCCATGCACGAGGGCGGGTTCTTTTACTGTGTATGATGGTTTTAGGAACCGGAAATTGAATAAAGAGCTTGATTATCCTGATGAGATTTTGATTGGCCGAAGACTAACATCTCGTCAGAAAAGTGGAGAGCCGTTGGATATAATGCGTGTGCACGAACTGAGAGAGAATCAATCTTGCTCGCCGAGATCGCTCGCTTTGAAAGTCAACTTCTTTAAGGACCTTCAACACCATGAACTTGTTTCTACGCTCCCCTGCAATTTTGACTGAATACTTGCTTCTCCAGAAACACAATAAAGTGTGTCTCCAAGCCCTGGCCTGGCCATCACCTCCCTCTTTTCCATCTCCGACCTGTGCCAGCTGGTCCCGTCGCCTTGCCAATTCTTCAGGTTGGACCACCAGACGGGGCTCTCCACTCCCGTGCCTCTACCAGACATGCCTTCCGAGTTACGCGTGAAGATCTTCGAAAGCGTCCATGACTTCTTTTACCTCAATGCCGGAGATGTCACTCTCGTGTGTAACCCCAGCACCAGGGAAGTCACAGCCCTCCCTCTCACCGACCCTGAGTTCCCTGCGGGTCTCCAGGGTGGGATCGATAGCTTCGCTGCATTAGGATATGATCCAGCCTCGAAACAGTACAAGGTCCTCAAGACGTGGATTCTGTACGCCCGATATGATGGAACGCCAGGGCTTGGAGACACTCGAATCGCAGCAGCGACTTTGCGGGCAGCCTGTCAAGTATGCCGGGGATGACGTCGACCGGCAATTCCAGCGAAACCGCCTCACCGTCTCTCCCGTTCACCTCCCGGTCGTCCTGAGTTCTCTCGCTCTGATCCGCCATCTTCACCGAAGACGCTAATATCAACTTTGCTCGAGCAAGCACGTTAATCACTGAACCAGCGACAGGAGGGAGCCTCGCCCAGAGCTTTTAAACGGAGGGAACACTCAGGCTGCGACCACATATCCCCCGATTGTAAAAATTCGTTTCATATGTTTGGTGCAATATAAGATAGGATTTAGAATCTTTCAAAATCTTAGAAAATCCGCAATCTAAGATAAGATTGAAAATATTTGAAAATTTTTCTCATTTGAAAATCTTTGAAAATCCCATCTGTCTTTGCTCTTCCTGAGGCTCAAACCCTCCCATCTCTTACTTGGCTCCTCCTATACAGCCACATGGGAAGTCGACCTCAGGAGCATGAGGTCTCTTAACCGACTTGAGCGTGAACAGCGGGAGGCACTTCATGTGGGTTGTACGGCCAAACTCCATTGCCGAAGAAAGCGGCTGAGAGAGCGAAGAAGGTGTGCGCTGTGGATCAGACCCACAGAATGAGGTTTTGCACCACGGAGCGTTTTTTATGCACAGCAGGAGCTCAACGCTCAAGAGCGTGGTCGCCAAGAAGCTGATAATGCGCTGGCCGTTCTTCATCGACCAGCAGGTGAACAGCCGGCTCGTACGTCATGCATGAAAGGTCAAGCTCGACATGAAGGATGTATGCAACTCAGGTGGAAATATGCAAACCCAGCATGACGATGGTCTTTAGGCCCCTTTTCATCCTCACTTTGTCGGATTATGATTGCCAGCCGGCGGTGGGGCAATGACGATCTTGCGGTGGATGGAAAGGACGATGTAATTTTGGTGGTGGTCCTCAAGCGAGCGGTGCCAGCAAAACAATATCCAACGTGTCATTTTATCACTCGGTTATAAGAAAAATATAAGTTTTTTAATTAATTTTTAAATTTTATATCTAATCCGGGTTTATCCCACTCGGCACTCCCTAGACTAGATTTCTTATCCCGATGTATTCAGTTTATTTGGTCCGGAGAACGCGAATTCAAAAATGGAACCGGCAACAGCAGCTCGCGTTGCCACTCTTAGCTTGACAACCAAGATATTTTGTAGAATAATTTTAGCCTAATACACGTCGTATCATCGTATAGTATCAAAACAAATGTAATTTGGCCCAGAATACGACAAAGCATCGTACCATTGTACTAAAAAAAAATTTCTAATTTTTACGACGTATAATACAAAGTGGACACATTTACAAAACATCGTATCATATTGAAGATTGATGTACGACGATTTTGGCTTTCAGTACTAGCTAAACGCCATACGCCTTGGTAAATATCATACAAAATGTTAAAAAATAGAATACAGGATCTGCCTTAAGTACAACAAAATGTTGTACCTATGGGTAAGACTTCGTAGAACATTAAAATATAATGTACTTGGATTGTGGCCTCACGTACAATTAAATGTGGTGTGGGTATATACATATATATAGGCATACGACGATTAGCCTTAAATACAATAGAATGTTTACGCTTTTGGTAAGATATCTTGTCATATTAAAAAATAATGGACGGTGATGTTGGTCTTAAATACGATCGAATGTCATATGCCTTGGCAAAACGTCGGACAATATTAAAACAAAAACATACAACGATCGGTCTTAAGTATGAAAGAACGTTGTACGTTCCACTAAGATGATTTTATGTTAGGGTTAATGCCACGAAAAACCTCAAACTGGTACACATATGATAATTTTATCCCAAACTAATTTTTTGACCACAAAAAACCCAAATCTAGTACACTTGTGATAAATTTACTCTCAGTTTATTTCCGTTAAATTTTACTGCCAAATTACTTTGTTTAATGACACGCAACAGTTAACTGATGTACCAGTTTCATGTTTTACCCTCCATTTATCACAGGTGTATCAGTTTGTGAATTTTTGTGGTATTAATTCAATTTAATGGAAATTAACGGAGGGTGGATTTATCACAAATGTACCAATTTGAAGTTTTTATTGGTCAAAATATTATTTTTGGGTAAATTTATCACAGATCTACCGGTTTGGGGATTTTCATGATATTAACCCTTTATATTATTAAGCAACATACCGCGATTTTGGATTGGAATACGGGGAACCTCATACAATCATACTACATAGAATTTCCACTTCACGAAGGTACGATGTCGGGGCGTACGTACGAGGATATTGGCTACAGGTACGATGATAACTTGTACCGACATACAAAAGAATGTATGTGAAGTCATCTGGTAAAAATGTTTTTGGCTGCACAAGGAGTTTAAATACTGCAGATGGGGATATAGAACAGGTGTTTCGCTGGTATCAATCACAGAATCTACGCCGCAGCAAATGAAATAGCTATGCAAGCACTGCACACGCTAGCAAGTGACAGTCAAATTGAAGATCGCACAAAGCGGGCCGCATAATCGCTGCAAAATTCATTAATTCAATCTCTGCTGATCATCTATCAATCAATTGCATCTGCTTATGTTGGTGGTCTTTGCACCCAGTAACACCAATCTACAATATCAGCAAGCAACCGAGCAATGGACAAGATTTTTGCCGCTCGAACGAGTTGTTACTCTTCCAGATGTTCTTCTCGGTACAATATCAAAAGAACTTTGGATGTGAGCGACTATTGCAAGTTACACAAGATTAGCTAGGGGGAGAACTTTGGCTTTCGGGCAATTGCCCCGATGCAATAACTGTAGACCATCACACCTTCAAGAAGAGTTCAAACGAAAAAATTTTACTTGTCTAGTAATGAAAAAGAAATCTAAGACGATGTAGACAACTATCTATAAAAGTATACGTTAGCTTAGAACGGAGCAGTGATGACTCTCAACTCACACTGTGTAATAAATGATGCAGGCTCTTTACTCACTAATTCTAAATAATGCACACCAGCAGATGCAAACACCATCAGGGAATGGAATAGCTGAACAGGTAATGGCGACGACAACAATCAGCAGAAATTTGCAGTAATCTTTCGAGAGAGCAAGAAATAACAGTAGAATAACAAGGTTCAATGCTTAATAATCAGGTCACTTTGCGGAGATAGATAATCTCTTTTCAATTCGAGGCTAAATAGGAAAGAACTTGTAAATTGTCTGCGAGAGAACTTTGATAAATGAATGCATTCCAATTATAAGAGATAAGGCTTACTCAGACCCATTCGAACAGAACAAATTCACTTTCTTTCCTCTGGAAGAGCAATTTCAGCGCCTACCCCTGGAAATCTCCATCGATCACTTTAGTTGATCCCAAAAGAAACTAGTCAAAATATTTGAGAAGCCTACAGAGGAACGAAAAACGGAGAAATTCTAGCATGCCAAGCCAATCGAGCACGATGTGAACAATTGGTGGTGCCCATAAAAATGGAAAGTAATCGTGATGAAACAGAATGTGCACAAAAGAACCAAACAGCATAGTCCTAAGAGATGTAAACGAGCAGCGAGTGTCCAAGTAAACATGTGACATATATTAAGGCATTCTTTAGAGGACCATAACCCTGAAAGCACATCAGATGATCAAATATGTGCAGCAATGCTATTTGCCTACACTGCTTCTATCTAAAAGAAGGATTTGTGCGACAGCTTCACGACTAAATCTCACTCAAAGCCAAAATGCTATCCACGTATTCGATGGGTGCACAGGCGACGATCACAGGACTCCTCAATAGAGATGGGGGCAGACCACGAACTTGAACCTTCTTCAGAGTCCCGTTCTCCACATCATAAGAAAGCAAGTACACTTCCCCAGTCGTAACCTTTGGAGCGAGCAAGATTTCTCCGGCACGGACGCTGCCGACGAGAAACCGCTCGGAATGCCTTCGATCCTCTTTCCAACTAAGGGGCAGCACAATTCGACGTTCTGTCCAAACTTGATTTGTATAATCCTCTAGCATATACATTAACATGACATTTTCATCCTCAAGATGTTCGTAGTCTAACACGGTCAGACGGCCTCCAAATGCTATTAACTTCATCTTACGCACCTGATCCAAGGCACCATCAGGAAATGTTAACGTCCTAAACTTCTCAGTCCCCACATCGAACACTACGATTATTTTGTTGCTCATCAGGTCAAGCGTCAGGAAATGAATGGCCCCGTTAATGCAAACGCTGCCTCCCCAGGGAAAATCAATAGGGCCACTATCAATTTTTCTCCACGAACTTGTTCCCAATGTCAGAATCTTGTGCGCGGTGATGACTTCACCCGAATGGTTGAGGGCGTTCGAAACCCATGTCTTCATGACTTTGTACTGTTTCGCGACGGGATCAAAACCCAAGGCGCTGAAGCTGTGGATACCACGGTGCAAATGGACAGGGAAATTGGGACCGGTAGGAGGCAGGGCCCTGACCTCTCTGGTGCCGATATTGCATAGGTACGTAAGCTCCCCGATGTCGAAGCAAATTAAGCCGTTGACACTTTGTGAATCCTCCCCGGTCGAGTTGATGGTCCGGTCCAGTTGGGGCAGGGGAGTGGCCAATCCAGTATGATGGTCTAAGCTAAAGAACCTGCCGCCGAAGCGACTCGGCTCCATGTTGCCAATGACAGATATGAGCGAGGTAACCTCAGAGCGGCCGAGTGGCTGAGCTAAGACTAAATCGGCGAACGACCTGTGGTCGATGATGGAGCGCCAGGACTTCGAAACGCACCTGAATCGCAGCAGTGTCTTCACTGGCAGTCTTGACAGTACGTTGGAGATTATGTCAGTGGGCAGCTCTGCCAAGCCCGCATTTTCTCCAGCAGCCTCCTTCTCTTGAGTTCTTAGCCGCTTCTCCATCGGAGCCTGTAAAAAGCAAACCTTATCAAAAGATAAACCCCTTTCATTCCCGTACATCATACTCTCTGTTTCTTGATGGAACGTGTAAGCTTCGAGCCCTTGACAAAGAAGAAAACCCAAGAACACAACCGAGCGGAACCTCCGTTGCGGTGAAATAACAAAAGGAACTCCTTTTATAAAAGAAGATCAAGAAGAGAATGTAAGTCCGGCGCAAAAACCTAGGTCAGATACGCGATTGGCCCTATGCATTTCGACGGAAACCGAGCATCGACGCTGCCGGCGAAATCTGTCTCCAAAAGACTAAGTAACCGGAAGGAACTGGTCCGAACAAGAACGACGGGTGACCCATTTCGTCTCAGCAACATCATCGTTAAGCGAAACGAGCCGGAGAAGTTGTGCTATCCTCTGTTTCCCGTCGAACCCAGAAAAAAGAACAAGAAAAGAAAGGAAAGGAAAGGAGACTGAAATCTCATACAGGCGGGCACACAACACGACGAGTCTTCTTCGTTCACGGAGCACCCCACCCCCACTTCGCCGGTGAGAGATTCGTTGACAGAGCGAAAGCGAACAGGGAAGGAACCAACGGCGATCGCAACGACAAGACAGAGCTCGAGAGAGCTCGCGACACGGGTTCGTACCAGCGGAACGCGAGGCGATCCTGAGCCCGGAGTGCCACCGGAGCTTCGAGCGCCTTCATCGCCGCCGCCGCCGCCGCCGCCGCCGCCTCGCGCCTCCATCTCCACGGAGGAGGGCGAGGGGGAAGCGCGTGATCGGGCGGAGGAGGGTCGGCGTCAGGGATCAACGAAAGAAAGCGCAGGTGAGCACGAAACGGGGGCAACCCCGTCGGAGCTGCTGCGGAGGAACAGGTGCATGCAAGAGCTTTCCTCCAGCGGCCCGGCCAATGAGCGCGCGCCGCGTGGATTGATTGCCATTCGCGGCAAGACGCCACGACGCCTTCTCATCAACCGAGTCACCATCGCGAAAGCCCAGTTTAGTTTTTATTTCCTTTTTCGCTATTTATTCAACTAATATACTAAGTGATGCAACGGGTCCCGATCGGGAAGTTGTTGACCATGGCTCGCTAGCTTTAGCATTCTCCTGCGATCCGCCACGAAACTCAAGATGCTCGTTTTATGCACGAATCGAGGATATCGAGCAATACGTACGAGGGAAACGCTCCCGATTGTTCTTGTGATTGATGAGTATGCTCGCATGATATAAAAAGCCAAAAAGAAAAAGCAATTTCTAATTTTTCCCGCCTTATAATATCGCCCGGATTTTTAGAAAATCATCAGAGAAAACAAAATTAGAGGAGAATCCACGTGTCTATTTTTACGCGATGTCGGAAATTTAAGCATTTCGCGAGAGAAAAATGAGGCGATTGAGCAAAAAGAGTTAGATCGTTTGGGCCTTGCCCAAATAAACAAACGAAAAGCGGGTCCAAACTGTTCCTTTAACGACGATTATTTGGGCCTTGCCCGCTCCAAAGAAACTGCCCAAAACTGTCCTTCCGTGGCCCGGGCCTTTCTTGATTCCTCATCGTACTCAAGAGTTTCCCCTCCGTGCGCGAATGCTCTTCGTGCTTTCCTATGAAATGCTTGAAGAAGATCCTAACGCAACGGGCCGTCCAAGATTTTTTGTTACGATGTTTGAGGTTGTCTAAGAACCCGACAAAAGTATCGTGTCGGGCTCAGATTATTGAGATGGGTATGCTTTTGTCTTTGGGTTGGTTAATCATCACACGATTCTAACGTGCCGACCCAATTCACCGCAGGACCATTAATCGTCGAATGATAATGCAAGGCTCATGCGAAACTGCTCACATCAATGATCGAGACTCGAAGAATTCATGTATCGAGCCGTTTATTTTCTGTTGCCTTTTAGATATTTTTTTTTGGCTCGTTGGGAAATTCGAGAAATATTCTTTTTGGGTGATCCTAAATTCACCTCTAAAATGGCTTCATTCACCTCCTTAGAAAAATGGAAAATACCAAAGTATCTCCACTCGTAGGTCCCGTACCTCACCTTCTTTATCTCCACCCAGTCTTCGTGCTTCATTGGCTCACCTCTATTTTGTTTTGGGATGTGTACATTAAAAAGTGCAATCAAATCTTAAAACTTATCAAATTGATTCAAGTCCTTCCATTAATTCCATACAGTTTGGCTAATAGAAAATGTTGATGTGATTTTTTTTAATATTTTCTCTCTCCTATGTGGTGATGACGTTGCTAAAACACAAAACATAAGACTCAAACGACGTTATTTTGGTTCAAATATAATTTTAAATACAAATTTTATCTCAATTAAATTTTAAAAAAAGCTATTTCTTTTGAAAAGAGAGAGTTTGAACCAGGCAATGAGGGCTTTGTGCCGCCCCACCGTCGCTAGGAAGGGCCGACGATGGAGGGGAAATGGTTGGCAAGGGTTGCCAGGCCCCTGTCAAGGGCCGCCTTGTCACGCCCCGAACTCTACGAATACAAAACATCCCGCTATGGTCGTTATGATACGACGACCCAGGACTCGTCGCCGACCCTTTTCTTTTTATCTTTGAATTACGCAAGCAGAAACGATCACAAACACCACAAACCCCAAACAATAATCAAATCAGGGATAGCAGAGGAAAACCAGTCATAACAAAAGCCATTTTTTTAATATTTACTTGACTAACCCCTGGGAATATACTTACAAGCCCACTTCGGGCGCTACCACAAAAGCCAAGAAAAAGACAAAGGCTAAGGTTAATCTACTCCATCAACAAGTCGAACTCCAAAAATCAGCTTCCAAACACCCTGAACCAACTGGGTGCATCAACATGCTAAGGGCCTGAAATGTGATTAATAATAACAAATGAGACGAAAGTCTCAATAAGTTAATAGCCTAAGCCCCGCTTAAGAGGCCAACTCGTATGGGGGTCCCTAACCAGACAATACAGCATCAATAGCACATCATTAAACAACCACAGGCATCCTTACCTCGCCTTGGGACACTCGTTGATGAAATGCACATGTCACAAACTCAAAGCATTTAAAGAGATTTTTCCATGCATTAATGCATCACAGATCAGCGTGTCTCGATTATAAGGTAAAACCTATTTGGGCACGTCCCATACCATGCCTAGCAGTTTCTACCCTATAATCAAGCACTATGCATCACACGTATCCAGTTATTACGCCTCCTCGGGGCCACTACATATCAAGCGATCTGCAGCAAGATGGCAGTCTAACGGTATAACCGGGCTCCGTCCTGCTCCGTCGGGCACGACTACGTCAAACGATCTACAGTAAGACAGCATTCCAATACGGTAACATCAAACGATCTATAGTAAAATGGTATCACGTAAGGAGCATCGAGTCCGGCCTCGGGCCGCGACAAGGCATCCGGAATATCGGCAATCCAGATAATCTTCAGGTATCCAATAAATCGAGTATTGTCAAGCGATCTACAGCAAGACCCCGATAAATCAGGCATCGTCAAGCGATCTACAGCAAGACCCCGATAAATCAGGCATCGTCAAGCTATCTACAGCAAGACGGCTCCGACGTGTGACCACACGAGCATACAAGCATTCCGGCCAATTATTATCTTTTCAATTAGCCCATGTGTCCATGAATAGTGCTCATACAATGCCACATAATAAACCAAGTGGTCACACATGCAAACAATCAATCAATTCTTGCAAGCTTCGATGCCAAACACGTTTATCAACCACAAAGCATCACTATCATTTCTTGGCATAACAATAAAAATAGTTTAATTCTAAAAATCACATAAGTTTTCCTTGAAAACTTCCGTTTAAAACAATTCGTCATCTAATCAATTTAATACAACAATTCACGACATAATCGTCACCATACAAGCTGGAAATCATAATTTGAGATTCAAGATTCTTCCGAAATAATAATAAATAACAACGGAAATTAATTATTTAATAATCTCCAAAAATAATTTATTCTTCCAAAATTCGAAATATTTCTCGAATCAAAATCATTCAAATCATTTGCTAAAAATACCAATTTATACAGTAAATCTAACATTGGCATCACAATTCGGTATTGAAAATCATTCAAAATTCTAATATTTAATTTTCGGAAATTAATTATTTAATAATAAAATATTAATATTTAAATCCGAAAATAATAAAATAATAATTAATTCCGAAAATATTTCTACTTAATAAAATAATCAACAATAATAATATAATCGATAACCTATCACTACATTCGCGATAACTTATCGCCATCCAACAATAGCCTATTGAACTATTACCGATAACCTATTGTCTAATTCTAATTAACTAAATATAACCTTAATTAAACTACCCTAAGTAAGTTTAACACTCTAAACACGGGATTAGGGGTTAACTTACTCGGCTAATGCTGACGACAACGCAAGGACGACGGCGGCGACGAGGGCGGTTCGTGGTGTCCTCGGGTTACTCCGGCTCAGACTCGACGACCAGCGAACGGGCGACGAACGAGCGCGACGAAGGGAGCAGCTATTGTGGGTGGCTGTCCGTGTGACATCCGGAAATTTTGTAATAACAAATAAGTGATGTGGGAAATTTTCTATGGTCGAGAATGATACGGGGATTATAAAGCCAAGAACTACTTAAGTTGGTATTTGTACGGACGCGTAGGAATTTTCGTCGAATCGTATTTTGCGAAACGCGGATTCGAAAACGTAATCGTTCCGAGCCCGACGTGTTTAATATTTAGATGTCGTCGTGCTCGTTAATCGTAGTGCGTTATTAATTAAACTATTAATATCTTGGTAACTAGTGGGTATTATTATTTTTATTATTATTATTATTATTAATGATAAATTTTGGTTAAGTAATGCTTTGCCGTAAGTAAAAGGAGGAAGAAAGGTGCCCAAAATATCTTATGGACTCCCCTAATCCCTCACGTGGCCATTGAAGAAGAGTTGACCAATTGCCATCTGTCCCTTGAAACTAGACACCTAAGCTTGAGTAATGATTTTCCTTGGCCATCACTTCTTCCTTGATCTCTTACACGTAGCCATGATGGAAGGAGAAGATGCCACATGTGGGTGCATTGAATTTCCTCACCCGTCGTATGCTTCTCAGCTTCATCTTCGCCTGGGTAATGACCGAAGAAAATTTCATTCAAACTAACATTCTCTTCTTCACTTTCTACTCTCACCATCACCGATCGAGAATTTCCGAGAGAGTCTTAATCTTTGGGTTGTTCAGATTCTGCAAAAGGTAAGTGAAAACTCTAGGTTTAAGCTAAGTAAATCTACTTGGTACTTGCAACTTGGTTGCTCGAGAAATTTTTTTTTTTAGGTGAAATAGTGAGGTTGTGTTGATGGTTGAATCTATTACGCTGATTCTGTGCAAGTTCAAATGGATGTGTTTTATTTCTTTAAAGTATGTTGATGTTTTGAGGTGATTGTTGGATTCTTATTATTGGTTTGTGTATGTTTAAAAATGGTAGGAATTCGTTTTACTTTAAGTGATGATTGTGTTTATTTTGATACTCAAAGGGATGATTTTGTTTTTGAAACTGGACAGATTTTAATCCTCAAAATTTGGTTTTGTGTACCTTGAAGCTGTTAAGACTTTGTTATCAAAATCTGGTTCTGTGTGCATTTGAAAAATATTCATACTTTACTTTCAGACTTTATATTCGGACTTTACCTTGGACTATATATTCAGACTTTACTTTCAGACTTTACCTTCAGACTTTACCGTTCGGAATCCTTTGTTCACATTTTTCTTTGTTCATAGTTCTTTGTTCAAAAGTTACCGTTCAGATTCAACATTCGGTTCCGAGTCCAGAATCAATTTACTCGAGTCCGAATCTACTTACGAATCTGAATTCGATTCAGTCTGAATATTGTTCAAAAGTCAAACATTTTTGAGTTCGAACTTGTTTACGAGTCTCGAATCGCTTTTTTTATTCCGAACTTGTTTCCAGTCGAATATGTTTTTGAGTCCGAACTTTAACACAGTCCGAATACATTTTTGAGTCCGAACTTGCCTCCGAATGATCTCTTTTTAAGTCTGAATCGCAGAATCTGAATTCGATTAAGAGTCTGAATATTGTTTCGAAGTCCAATCTATTTTTGAGTCTCGAACTTGCCTCTCAGAGTCAAATACATTTTCAGTCCGAACTTGCTTCTGAGAACTCGAATTTGCTTCTGAACCCTAGATTGCTTATGGGCGGAGTTTGCTTCGGAATTCGAAAGGTATTGTTTCATGTTTAAATTACTCGGATGTAGCATTTCATGGCTTTAAAGTACAAAAACCGTGATGGCTCGGTATGGGACAGGCCAAAGCGGACTTTTGCATACTAATACTTGGTTGTCATGACTTGCATGGGAATAATATTAATTCCGTCGCCCATTTAGTGGCGTGTGACGATACCCCGTGTGTCGGGATGCCCCGTTGGTCGGGATGCCCCGGGGCGTGTTTCGGGATCCTCGGGAGTCGAGATGCCTCGTTGGTCGGGATGCCCCGGGTGTGTACCGGGATGCCTCGAAGTTGGGATGCCCCGTTGGTCGGGATGCCCCGGGAGTGTTCGGAAGGATGAAGTAATGAACTTAATCGCATGAGCATAAATGTTTTACCTCATGCTTGCGTCTGAGTGGATATGTCATGATATGTTGCATTATTCAGATTTTGCGGCACATCCATATGGAAAATGTATAACTTGCATTCAAGTTTTATGCATATCGTTTGCTATGCATGCGTATGTACCAGGTGAAGTGGTAAGCTGATTTCCCTAACTTAAAACTAGAGATTTCATTTACTGGGCTTCGGCTCATCCCACTATTTTTCAGACATGTAGGAATGGACAAACCTGCTACCAATGCTTGCTGGTTTTTCTCTAAATACTATGAATGCCAGTACGTTGATATGTTTGCCCGAGAGCGGATATAGCTGTACAAGATGTATATCTACTATATGGGTTGATGCGGGACAAAGATTGATATGAAGGCGACGGCATCTACAACTTGTTGTAAGGTTTACTTTTATGTGGGCCGTCTTTGGAGTAAATTGTAGCATGGAGATAGGCAACCTCGACCTACCCAGATGTTTGTTCTTTGTGATTTTTGGTGTATTGCCTGGTCTTTAATTCTTTCAAGTATTGTTAATAAGAAGAAAAAGTATTTTGACCAAATTTGTGTGATATTTATGATTAGTCTTTGACTTCCGCTGGCCATTTTATTAATAATATTAATTGGTACGTGTCGTGCGTGACGTTCTAGGGCGTCACAGTCCGATGCGGCTTGGAGGCTGAGTCAGGCAAAAATGGAGGTTGGCGGTGGCGGTGCCGCACGGCCAGGGGGAGAGCTGGGACGGGGGTGGTTCATGGAGGGGAGGAGTGGCACTCGGCGATGGCTGGTCCGACGAGGACAAGCCGGCGGTGAGCAGCAGAAAAGAAGAAGCCAGGTCGAAGAAGAAGACCAGCGAAGGAGAAGAAGAAAAGAAAAAAAGGAAAGAAGAAAAGAAAAAGAAAGAAGAAAAAGAAAAAAAAAAAGAAAAAGGGGAAATGATGGGGCTGGTGGGGTCGGTGGTGTCGGGCGCGTGTGGAGGGGGGGCGACCGGCGTGGAGAGAGAGAGAGGAAAAGTCAAATCGCAATAATCGCGATCCAACGGTCACGATTCGAATCCAAAAACGATCTAACGATCCCCAAAAATCCTAATTAATAATATAGGAATTGATCAAAGGGTATTAATAAAAACACATCGTGAGAGAGGTCTACCAGTCCAAATCTGTAACCGATCAAAATTTCACTTTTCACCTATCCTCGGCAATATCGAGGTTGGCCATAATAATATCGACACTGTTCAATTAAATTCGTTCCGGAATTCCAAGAAATTCGATACCAAAATTTGGGCTCTAAATAACAGACAAGTTCGATCGAATGCGATTCTAACGAAAGCTCAATTTTAAAAACAATAACCGGGAGTAATCAGTTCCCAGGCGAGATTTTACTATAAACACACTGACGAGTTACACGTTTTATAAATCTCAAAAATGGGTTGAAATTCGGAATGTCACATGCCCGATCCTCGCTGGTGGTGGCCCTCAACCAGAACTGGACAAGGGTAGTCGGCCCCTGGCTAGGGCCCGATGAGCCCCCGCCAACCATACTTCCACCATCGCTAACCCTTCCTGGCGATGGTGGGACAGCGCAAAGCTCTCATCGCCTGGTTCTAACTTTCTTTTTCATTTTTTTAATATAAAATTTGTAGTAAAAATAAGATTTAAACCAAAAAATCAATGTTTTAGTTTTTTGGGACGACGACGATTCTCTCTTTTTTTTTAATTTTAGCTCCTTTTTTATTTAATTTAAATAAAATTTATATTTAAAATCATATTGTCGAAAATGACGTCATTTTAGTCATGTCATTACCATGTATGATAGAGAAAAAAAAAAGCCACATCAGTATTTTCAGTTAAACAAGTTGGACATGATTAACGGAAAGACTCGATTGCATCAATTCGATAAGTTATAGGATTTGATTGCAGTTTTTATAAATTTTAAGATTTAATTGTACTTTTAGAATTTTCAATGAACATATCTCTTTTACTTTTTGATTTCCTTCTTCTAATAATAGCTGGCAAGGGGCCCGATTTTTTTTTTTTTTAGTGTTTTAAAGTTGTTCTGGCTACATTGAAGTAAAGTGTGTGATCAACAAAATTGGGTCTGTGAGCCAAAGTTGAGCCTCTCTTAGAAATTGCTAGTGACAGCCTCAAACATCTCGAATGCCTGTCATCGATGGAGAAAGTGACTTGATAAGATCCATTGAAAGCCCACGAAGAGAGGAGAATTTAAAAATCTTGGACAAGAAAATGGGTGTTTTTTCGAGGCTTGTTACTTGAGGGGAGAGAGACAATAAACGGTGTCTCGTTGTAGAGTGGGAAGAGGTACATGAAGCAATTCATGAAAGAACGACCGGCATTCTCGATCTCGCACTCCATGTACCTCCGTGCATTGCGCATCATCATGTTTGGCCTCCGCCAATTCACCAACGGCGAGACCACCCTCCACCTCCACAGCTGTCCCGTGTCAGTCGTTGTTGCTGCTACCCTCTCCGCCACGGCCGAAACCCACCCTCTCTCATGTTAGAATAATATAAAATTGATTATTGAATATCTGAGCATGTTGGTTTTTGAGCTACAGATTTGTTTGTTGGTAGTCTTCAAGGATTACCTTGATTTATGGTGGGCGTCAGAGGTGGAATGAAATCGAATCGGCGAAGCACGATTCATGATAGGCGCTGAAGAAGAATGAAGAGAAGAGGAGGAAGAAGACGCAAGCATTTAATGAAGAAGAGCAACTTCTACAACAAGAAGTCAAAGAAGGCTAGGAGAACTCATTCCACGCCGGTCTTCAAGCATTTATTTTGTGTATTTTCTTTTTGACTTTATTTACGTGCTTTATGGACTTCCTTGTTTTTCTCATTTAATGTTGTCAGAGCAAATGTCTAAGTTATGTCCACGTCCAACCGCTATAAAGAGGTTGTGAACTTCAGATTTGTAGTTGCACCCGAAGAAAAAGCATTTGCGATTCAATAAGTTCTCCATCCTCCGATTTTTATTCGTGCGCCTGATCAAAACTTCCGAAATTATCATTATTCCTTTTTGGTTCCAACATCTAAGTCCTAGCTTCAACACCCAGACCTCCAACCTCGTGACTGCCTCCCGGCCTTGCCGCCCCCACCTCCTCCTTCAGTCAAGAAATTTTCTCCCTAGGTTTTCTTTCTTTTTTTTAAGGGAATGGTGTCATTATTTCTGTTGACTTTGCAGCCAATTATCGAATCAATTCTAACGCCATGAACAATATAGCCAGAAAAATAATATAAAACAGCTATTCCAACAGCTAGAGTTAAACTCCGGGCATGGAAATCACCAATAGAGTCGCATAGCATCTCCAGTTGCATTTACATCATCTTGGTCATTGGAGCGCCAAACAAACAGCCGGAAGGATTCTGGTTGAGCGTCCTCGACCCGAGCAGTGCGGGCTTTGAGCTCCAAGCAGCGAGGTTTGGTGGGTGAGGGTAGAGGCGCACACGAGCAGCAAGAAGAGAGGGGGGGGGGAGGAGAGAGAAGGAAAGCGACGCAAGGAGCTGATGACAGACGACGAAAGCGGGGAATGGGACCCGTGATCCAAGTAATTCCGTCCCTTCAATTTTCTAGTGGTAGATTAGGGCGGCCAGTCTTTTTCTTGGTGTCTCGAATTAATTGAAACCGAGAACTTACCTTTTATGAACAGAGTATTGTCGCCTCGTACAAATTCTTTTTCGGGGCTTTCTGATATTTGGACTCGGACAAACTCTCGCGGACACGTGTAAACCCCTCTGTCCATGTGCACCGGAGAAGGTTACTTCGTTTGTGTGGTAGTGGTTGGGTTCAATTTGGGATGTACTGAGGTTACATCAATCAATTTGAGATGTATAAGGGCAAAGAGCAACTGGATCCGTTTGAACAAAGCGGAGTGATTGCAAAATTGAAGTACCTCACCTCAGAGGAAGTGGTAGTTGTGAGACGGACGATCACTCTAAGAGCTGCCGAAATCGCGGAAGTGGAAGAGATCGTAGAGACGTGGGGGACTTCAAGAGGGATTGCACGCGAATCCCACATACGAGCATAAAAGGAAAGGACACGGGAAGAAGGTGCGCTCGAACAATGCGAAAACCCTGCTGATTTTTCCTTCGAAGCATTTCGAAGCCATACCTCTCAATTCCGTTCTAGGGTCAAAATTATTGTTTATAGAGTTTGTCGTGACTACCGGTGTTGTTTCCAAGGTTTGCTATTTAAGATATGTTTATTTGAGTGACATGATTTTTCGCGAAATAGTTTCTCAAACTTTTATTAGCCACGAGGGCAACAAGGTGCTTGTGGGCTTACAACAATGGAGACAGAGAGATGATGAGGAAGATAGAGAAAGTGTGTTCTCTGGAAGCATGCCTGGCCGAAGTTGGATAGATTCGGGGGCTTATCCAACTTTTTCTTCGATGCCAAGTACGAAAATGCTTTCCAAAAGTGGAACCCATGAGTGGGGAGCTATATTTCCATCCCAAAACTCATATTTTCATTGAACCAAACAAAACCTTATTACTTCAATCTATGTTTGGAAGCTACGGCTTTTTTTTTTTCAAAGTGAAAGAGTTAAAGGAATGATCAACACTAATGGACCCCACCAGAAATTTTCTTAAAAGTTTCACGGCCGCTATAGTATTCGGAAAAGAGCCGTCCACATGAGGTATGCATAACTAGGTAACGCAGTATAAGTCGTCCAACGGTTTGTTCACAGCATAAATCAAAGTCGTAATTTGCGAAAGACATACGATCACTTTATCATTAGACCAGACAAAGGAGAGCAGTCTTGTTTTCTTACAGGAACAACAGCATAAATGATTGCTGAATTTCGACTCAATGTACGATATGATCCATAAACTTTTAATTTATTTAATGTAATTTCTTAATGTTAATTCAATATGCAACGTGATCTTTAAAATTTTAACTTATTTAACGTGATTTTGAACTTTTGTTACATATTCAACGTAATTTCTGAATTATATATTTTCGATATTTTTCTTATATTTTTTTAAAATTATAGATAATATTAAATATTTTCGTATAATTCGAGATTAAAAGTGTAGGTTAAAGTTGAATTTCCCTTTCTTATGTTATGAACAGAAAATTCAGAGAGAAAAGAACAGGAGGACCTCTTGTTTCGTAGCTTGAACAGCTACATGTACTGTTCTTTGACCGGAACTAGCTACTCAGTGCCTTGTACGTAAGGTTCTGTTCTGTCAGACTGATACAAACTTGCTAGTTTAACCCAATTTAAAAAAAAGTACAGACCGAATCCTAGAAGATCGCCCTCGCTTTGCTTACAAGAGCAATTGGGCAAAAGGGGAGGAGCTATTCTCCAACGAGCTTCATACGTCAGTACGTGGTGTAAGACATGTTCCCAGTCCTTGATGTAACCTCGTAATTAAATGAAAACGACGATAACCATCTTACTTCATTGCTAAGTACTTTATTTCATCGCTCAATGTAAAGTGGGATAGGATATAAACAGATTGCATTGAACGAAACATCTCTTTCTCGTTATGTCTCATCTCATAGTGTCTTTGATGATTGAGAACGAAGAAGCAAGTACACACAACTTACATCAGTTCCTCAACAGATAGGACAATGTTCATCACATCAGGTTGCTCTCGTGCCCTTTTTTTCCGGTTGCTGCGACTACATGTTTTGTATATGGACTTCTTCTAGCACATTAAGTTAATCGTTACTTACACAATTCGTAGAACATTATAATCTGACCTTATAAAGAAAAGCATATATTTTGACCCTAAAATTGAAATTTGGTCCTAGACCATATTATAACTATCAAATTCAAAGACAAGCGATCCCAATCTAACAAAATGAAAAAGTCTTTAGTAACAATTCCACAAACTACAACGTGTTTCAAGTGACTACTCGTGAAGAATAACTCCTGTGTCCTTCCTATAAATCCAGGACAAGAAATGAAGTCTCTAAAAGAGAGCTCCGATTCAACATTGGCCACAACTTTCGACACGTGTGATGACAGGGTCTTGTCTAATAATCAGTACAATTATGCACTCGAGCTTGGACTACATGTTTCGTATATGGACTTCTTCTAGCATGTTAAGTTAATCGTTACTTACACAATTCATAGAGCATTATGATATGGCCTTATAAAGAAAAGCATATATTTTGATGCTAAGATTGAAATTTGATCTTGGACCATATTATAACTATCAAATTCAAAGACGGGCAACCCCAATCTAACAAAATGAAAAAGTCTTTAGAAACAATCCCATGGACTACAATGTGTTTTAAGTGACCGCTCGCAAAGAACGACTCCTGCGTCTCTCCCACAAATCCAAGGCAAACAAGAAATGAAGTCTCTAAAAGAGAGCTCCGATTCAACATTGGCCACAACTTTTGACCCGTGTGATGGTAGGGTCTTGTCCAATAATCAGCACAATTATGCACTCGAGCTTGGACTACGTGTTTCGTATATGGACTTCTTCTAGCACGTTAAGTTAATCGTTACTTACACAATTCGTAGAGCATTATGATCTGGCCTTATAAAGAAAAGCATATATTTTGATGCTAAGATTGAAATTTGGTTATGGACCATATTATAATTATCAAATTCAAAGATGGGCGACCCCAATCTAACAAAATGGAAAAGTCTTTAGAAATAATCCCACGGACTACAATGTGTTTTAAGTGACCGCTCGCAAAGAACAACTCCAAGGCAGACAAGAAATGAAGTCCCTAAAAGAGAGCTCCGATTCAACATTGGCCACAACTTTTGGCACGTGTGATGGCAGGGTCTTGTCCAATAATCAGCACAATTATGCATTCGAGCTTGGACTACATGTTTCGTATGTGGACTTCTTCTAGCACGTTAAGTTAATTGTTACTTACGCAATTCATAGAGCATTATGATCTAGCCTTATAAAGAAAAAGCATATATTTTGATGCTACGATTTAAATTTGGTTATGGACCATATTATAATTATCAAATTCAAAGACGGACGACCCCAATCTAACAAAATGGAAAAAGTCTTTAGAAATAATCCCACAAACTACAATGTGTTTTAAGTGATTGCTCGCAAAGAATAACTCCTGTATCCTTCCCACAAATCCAAGGTAGACAAGAAACGAAGTCCCTAAAAGGGAGCTCAAATTCAACATAGGCCACAACTTTTAACACGTGTGATGGCAGGGTCTTGTCTAGTAATCATCACAATTATGCATTCGGGCTTGGACTACATGTTTCATGTGTGGACTTCTTCTAGCGCATTAAGTTAATTGTTACTTGCATAATTCGTAGAGCATTATGATCTGGCCTTATAAAGAAAAGCATATATTTCGATGCTAGGATTGAAATTTGGTCATGGACCATATTATAACTATCAAATTTAAAGATAGGCGACCCCAATCTGACAAAGCGGAAAGGTCTTGGGAAAAAATCCCATGTACTACAACGTGTTTCAAGTGACCGCTTGCAAAGAACAACTCCTGTGTCCTTCCCACAAATCCGAGCCCGATAAGAAACGAAGTCTTTGAAAGCGAGCTCCGACATAATATCGGCCACAACTTGTAACACGCGCGATGGCCATATCTCGTCCAGAAATGAGCTCAATCATGCAGTCGGGCTCGGATAAGAATGGGGCTCGGAGGGACCTGACAGGTTGACTCTTTCTCCATCGCAGCCTCGTTGATTGGGGGGGGAGGGGGAGGGGGTGTGTGTTCATACACGTGAAACAGGCAAAAAGATCGAGGACGGAGGTTGTTGTTTTGTGGACGAAGTTGACAGATGTTTCTCTGTCGCGAGTGAACGAATTCCCAGGACCTATGCCCCAAGCCTACCCGTCATGTATTCCTCCTCCCTTCCGCGCGACTTTCACATTGGATCACATTCTTCGAATCTTCCTCGTGTGTGTACCATGCGGTTCGCTAGAATCCACTAGAAGAATTTGACCTGTAGCACCAATGCTTCTCTCGTTCTGTTCTCCCGGAAGAAAGTGTTGCCTGGACCATCATGCTCTCCAAGTCATACATGAGGTGAGCCCCGTTCATGAAAGGGAAGGCGCGGCTCGCGCAATGGACGGCGAAGACGAACCGGGTTTATATGGACTCCGATCCGGACGAATTTCGCCCCCAAATTTGTGTTCTGGTTCATTGCACTAGAAAGATAGTTCACTCTTCTCCCTGGAGCTCCTGGTCGTTTTCCGCGCATGTTCTCGTAGGTTGTCCTTTTTGTTTTTATGTGGGGCGGCGGAAGTCAATTGGCTATCGCTTAATCACGATCGAGTCCCACTCCGCCTGCACCATACCGGGCAATTAATAGATTCACATGGGGTCCTTGACTCTTTGATGGTAGCTCCCAAGCCTAAGGATTTGGCGATGGCGGATGATCGAACTTGAAACCCTTACACACGAGCACACGGGGCTTCATTTGTTTCGCAAGAAATAAATAAATATTTTTATAAAAATAATTATTTATATCGTTTATTAAAAATGAATAAACGAAAAATATTTTCATCGTCCACGAAAATATTCAGATGTATGTTATTATCGATACTCAAAAATAATTTTCAATTACTAATTTTTTTGAACGGTGCAAGCGATCATTTTCAAAAAAATGTTCTATAACAACACATGCTCGACTTTTTTTTATTGGACAAATATTAGATTTAAAAAGGGTTAATACTACGAAAAACATTAAATTAGTACATCTGTAACAAATTAATCGCAAACTAATTTTTTAATCACGAAAAACTCCAAACTAATACACCCGTGAGGCTGTGACAAATTTACCTCAAATTGCTTTTTTTTTTACAACAAAAAATTATGAATTGGTACACCTATGATAAATTTATCCTAAACTAATTTTTTGACCACCAACATGTGACATATTTATCTCAAACTAATTTTTTAACAACCAAAAAGCCCAAAATAATAATCCTATAACTAATTTACTCTCCGTTAGCGGATCAATTTAAGGTTTTTTATTGTATTTATCCTATAGATTTTCACGTGGACTTATCACGACACCATACAACGTCACCAAGCAAATTTAACGGTAAAATTTTGACGGAAGTTAATGGAGGGTAAATTTATCACGAGTGTATTAGTTTGGAGTTTTTGTGATAAAAAAAAATATACCGATTTGAGATTTTTCGTAGGATTAATCCAATTAAAAAAGCTATTTATAATATGTGACGTCACTTAACATATCATTTCAGCATATGAGTTATCTGGGCCCGACATTACTCTATTTGCGCAATACACCACCGAGTGATCTTCGTCTATAAAAGGAGGCACACGCATTGCCTCTTCAACAACAACAGAAGTGACACACTTCCCAGCTCAAGCTTTTCTCACGGCAAGCCATGTCTTCTTCGCTCCTCTTCGCTCTCTTTACCCTCGCGCTCTTGGCCGCGCTCTGGGCGGTCTCCTCCTCCCTCGCTCGCAGCGTCCCCAAGCTCCGGCCTCTCTCCGCCGCCGTGGCGGACCGCCTGTCCGCCCTCGCCGGGCCGCTCAAATGGGCCCTCGACTGCTCCCTGAGGTGCTCCGTCCTCGGCCACTCCCACGGCCACGGCGAGCCGGGGCTTTCGGAATGAACCACGGGCTCGGCACGGCCCGGTACGGCGGCGGACCTCCCGCGGAGTGCGCGGTGTGCCTGTGCGAGGTCGGGGTCGGGGAGGAGGTCAGGGAGCTGAAGTGCTGCGACCACGTCTTCCACAGGGCCTGCTTGGACCGGTGGCTCGGCTACAGGAACGCGACGTGCCCGCTGTGCCGCAGGTTCGTGGCTCGCCGGGCGAGCGTGGGCGCCACCATTACCGAGGTCGGGGCGGAGGTCATATCCTTCGCGTTCTTCGACCTCGGCTCCGGCGGCGACCGCGAAGCGTGGTGGCTGCGGTGACTGCGGAGGTTGCGTCCGCAGCAGGAATAGCCGCCGAGATCCCACGTGAAAGTCACCGTAATGGTGGGTTTTTCCCTCCAAATATTGAATGTGGGCCGACCCATGCATACGATCGATCAGTCTCTGTGTACGGTGGTGATCGACATCTACTGTTTTTTATGGGACAGAGTGCCGGGTTGTCGTGGACATCGACGGACGTTAATGAAATGATGTAGCCGTAAAACTGAGTCTGAATGCTTTTGCTTTATCTATAGCTTTCTTCGCTTTAAGCAGTACGGGCTCGATAGCTTTCTTCGCTTTAAGCAGTACGGGCTCGATATGATCTTTTTCGATGCGTCTTTTATAAGAAGAACCTTTCGAAGCCGATGACTTCTGAAGTTATTACTCCACGCAGACTTTAAACAGGGATTTAAAATGATCCAAAGATTAATCCGTGGGCATTTCTTGCATCTGTATATACTTAAGCACGCGCTACGCGTATATTTCCCTCGAAAAGCAAGGGAAAGCGATGTATGCTTCCGGCTTCGGCTTATAAAAATCTACTTTGCCAGCGACCATCTTCTTTACTTATTCAAACCTCACCCGTCTTAAGCATGAAAAAGGAAAAATCGGCTTGGTTAAGCTCGAAACGTTTCCAAAATGAAAGAAAAAAGAGAGAGCATGGTTTGTTTCGGTTCAGTTCGGTCTCGAATTTTTTTGAGATAGAGCACGGCAATATATCAATCTAAGTATATATTTTCTTTTTATGAGAAATTTGTTACAAATTATGGAAGTAATGTATAATTATATTTATATGACTATCTTTAACTACGTATGGTTTTTTCAGTCAATTAACTGATCAATTAGATATTTAACTTGTTAGAAAGTCCAATTTATGAGCTTAAGTCAATAAGTCGAGAGACGCCCGTGAATATAAAAGAATATATAATTCTTGTTGTCAAAGAAAGTGAGATATTTCAACAGAGTTGAACATTCAAATTTGGTTTTTATCCGATTGGTCCCGAGCTTGACCGAACCCACCAATTTGGTCCCAAACGATTCCTTGGCTTGATTTTGATTGTCCGCAAATAGCATCGATTCACGTCGATCTTCGATTGAGTGTCCTCATTCCCACAGTCTTGAGAAGCAATATTCTCCTGCACTTTGTCTATAAACCAGCGGGGCCTAGACTCCAAAAACATTTCAAAAAATCTTTCAAAGCACGGTGCTCTTCCATCCGTCCATCGAAGTTATGCATCGTACTTTTCACGCCGTGAGCGGTTTGGGTGAACGGGGATGTCAAGTTCTTTGCACCAAAATGCCCTTGAATCGAATAATCTTTCCACCAACTACGGCCATTATCACCCCAAAGATTTCACCCCACCTATAAGCATGTTTGATGTTGCTGTGTCCATTCAATTCAAACCAGAAGGGCTTTGACATTTCATACTTGCCACGGTACAAACGTACCAAATTTCATGCTGCACGGAGAAAGAGTTGGGTCACTAATTGTGAATGGCCTGATTCTTCCATGTGGGGATAAAATCACTTAGCCTTTTCTCCCCGATGACTTGAATGCGACGATATTGTTGTATTGCCTTCCTTTTTCTTGTCTATTTTCTTTAAACGAATGAGCTCCGCAGCCTTGCATATGTAGACGTATGAAAAGTTTAGACAATAGGGGTGGTTTTTCATAGACCTTTGAGACCACATCTTTTTCGCACACTCCTTTTGAGGGCTTGACTCGCGTGAATCTGACTTGAACTCGTCACAGAATATCCTTGCGCGGGTCGGAGTTTGTTTCACCGTCATCTCTATCTCCGCAGGTGATTCTCCGTTCTATCTCTTTGCATGAGCCACCTTCCCTAGATAGTTTCTGTAGGGAGTGTCTACCGTAATGTATCCTTCTCTTACGCCCAAACTAACCCCATCAAATATAGGTGAAAACCATTGAATGAGGGGTCCTAGAGGATCTGACACCTTCGAAGCCAAAATTAGGAAGTACAGCGGGGATCAGATCGTGTAGAAGTCGGGACCGGTCATGTGAGCTTTGATTGAACGCTGAATGTCGCTGATGCAACTCAACTACTCTGTTCGCAGTCCCTTCAACGGCAGTTGTTAATGTGATGGAGCTGCGGTAGTTTGGAACACATCAGTAGATTCAAATGGCTCGATTGTTCAGCCATAGCACCAGCCAAATTGAGTCTCATGGGGCCACCTCTTGGGGACCCAAGAACGAACAAGGTAAAGAACAGTAAGCTAGACGTACATACAGGGAAACCTTCTCATTAGATATTTTTTCTGCTGTTAATTATGGCAGCTGCTTTTCTGTAGTCACTTTTGGTGAAAACTTAATTAGCCATGCTCGCTATGTGAGTGTAGTGGTGGGTGATCACTAAATTGCACTAACCATCTCATGTAGCTTTCGAGGATGCAAGGTTGGGGACGAGTAGCTGGAGTTCATAGCTCGTGGGTCATCTTTATAATAGGTAAGGATAACGCTAAAAGAGAAATTTCTGTGCAGGCTTTATTAGGGTAACAGTTTTTGGGATACTTTTAGAATAACAGTAAGTTATGAGCCACAAATTATTAAAAAAGCAGACCTCACAATAATTTATTTATTTGTAGCCCAAAAGAGACTGTTATTCTCACAATAGATTTGGGACAGTCACATAAGCAACCATAGACTTGGCGAAGAATAATTTGGGATTGGGCAGCTCAACCATGGATCTAGCTCATATGAGCGTGGTGAGTTTGGTGGTGATATCTGTTTTCCAAAACTAAGGAGCAGAAGAGTCTCAAACAACAACCGTGGACTTGGCGAAGAATGCAACTAATGACCACGTGGCCTATGTGGCTGGCATTGTTACTAGACTCAATGGCGCTTCCTTAGGATAAGGCCCGGTCGATGTTGGTGTTGGCTAGCTATAATTTGAGGATCTGGCTTCTCTGAAAGTGGTAAGTCTGGTGGCGATATCAATTTATCGAAACGAGCTCGAAGTCCCCACCACCCCTCAGATCTCAATCAAGCAATGACACTTGGAATAGCACTGTTGCCCTTGCCCTTTGGGCACGCCTCCTATGCTCTTGTAGCATGCCCCGTTCAGGCAATAGGGCTTTCGTAATACGCGAAGCAGCGATAAGCAATGGCTCTTCAATCGCTCTTGCGATAGTGAAGGCGTGGTTCATCCTCTAAGTCTAAGAGAGAGTAGATGCGAAGGTTCGGACCGAAAATCTTCGCAAGACTGTCCATGAATCTCGAGAATCGAGAGCGGGGCTTGAAGACCCAACTGCATCTGCACTCCGGCCTGCCTGTTTATCGAAATGAGCAGTAGAAACACGCTCTAGTACGCAATTGGGTGTGCACTGTGGAAAGAGAGATGTGAACTTTATGTACATTTTGATAGGTTAGTAATGAAAGTACATGAATCTATTTATGGGCTCTACATGATGACAATTTAGAGTAACAGGAAATTACAATATCAATTACAATCAATTAGAATCAATCAAGAAGATAATACGCAATCTTAAGAGATATGCAGAATCGTAATCATGGGAAATTTATCTCTAAAAATAATAATTGTTCATCCCTGCCTGATGCTCGGTTTGAATTATAATCACTAAATCCATATGTGAGACTAAGGCTTGAGATTAATGAGCTCGTTGCAAAAACTATAACGCATGTGTGGGGATGGGCATGGGAAGGGTAGCTTGACCTGCCCAGTCCTAGAAGATAAACGGGCGAACTTGGGCAAAGGCCTTACGTGAGAAAGTTCAGCTTTGCTCATATCGGGTCCGTCCCTGATTGAGCATGAAAATTCCTCTATAAATTTTATGACATGGGCGGGATGAGGCAACACGTCAGGCCTGATCCGAGCCCGATGATCACCTCTATCGAGTGTTGTACTCCCATCCTTGCCATGGGGAGGTACAAAGTGTTAGCACGACCGAAATATTTCACTGAAATAGTCGCACTCTTTCTTGCGCATTAGTCGGGTCGCATAAGTGCAACAGATCGGAAGTGGCGTAACCACGTTAGACAAACGACCGTGAAACTTAACCGGACAAGTGGCAAGAGTCATAGGCACATCGATAACACACAAAAGAGGGCTTCTTGGGGGTTCGCACTCATACAATACATTCTGATATCATATTTGACAAAATCATACTCATAAAAGCTTAAACTTTTAAAGAAATATGTCGAATAAATGTGTCGGTGTTGTACCGAAAAAATCGGGGTACAACAAAAGATATGTGGTGGTGATCTTTCGGCGTTATTGACCCACACGACAAGGATGTCGGGGAAGCGTATGCCAACGTTGTTCTTTTGCCGCCAGCGAAGAGAACACCCGCAAAACATCTCTTCAACGTTATAAACGTTCCCATTTTTGTATCCTTGGCTAAGGATGTCCGCTGTCTTTATTTTCGTAGTCACTTTTTTGGCCATGAAGATGGATAGAAGAAGTTCACGATATCAACCAACGCACAATTGTTCTTTGTCTCTATTGAATTCTACCCTTCAAATACACCTAATTTCCTTACATACTCTAGTACGACGACAAAAGCAGCTAGGAGATACGTCAAATTTAGGGGTAAGCATGGCCGAATGGGCAGTTCCCACCTTGAAATCGGAAACCACCCACTAAAGACTGGTTCCAAAAAATTGGAACCAGGAATCACCTGTTAATTTCATGGACCCACTCAAGAACCAGACCGGCGGATCGGTTCCGAAAAATTGGAACCGAGAATTGTAAATCGAGAATCGTCCGTTAGTTCCCCGAGCTTCCCTAGACAAATTAGAAAATGGATCGGTCTGAGTCCTGTGGCTTATGGAAGAAGGCGTCTTGGTGGGTTGTGTTGGAGTTAAGAGTAACAGGTAAAGAGGGTTTGAAGGTTGGAAGCATGTTTATGCATTTTGTTTTGCGATTGTGATGTTTCTTGCGACTCCAAGAAGAGGGCAGGGCGGGATAAGGGGAATGGCAAGGCATTGGTGCGGGATTTGCTCTGAAGTGGCTGGAATAGAGATGATATTGCTAGAGCAAGGAAGAACCGGGATATCGTAGAGACGACTGTTTTGTTTCTTCAATTTTCACTTAGCTGAAGGTGAGTTGAATTTTTTTAACATATATATATCTACCAATCCGGTCAAGTGGGCGGGTGGGCAATCCCACGCCTAAAACCGGGAACCAAACTTGTACTCTCCGATTCCAATAAATTGGAACTGGGAACCGGACCTGTCCCCGTAGGAACCGCCGGTTCCAGGCAGTTCCCGGTTCTTCAGCACAACTCTACTCGGATCCCTTCCTATCGACCTACAATCCTCGAAATAAACGGGTGAAATCCGAGGTCCAGAAAATTGTTCCGACTCGGACTACAAGTAGGGCCAGGCCGCGTCGTGTCTCCATGGCATTTTAGTCGAAACTGGTGCACATACATCTGGAAAGAAAGCTAAAGAAGATATGGGTCCATACATGGGCCAGAGTACCACGTAATTGGGCTTTGGACCGACGCCCCGAGCCAGTCGATTTTGGTTATTTTCTCTTAGAGAAGGCGGTGCGCAAATAGAGAAGGCGGTGCCCAAATCTGCATGATGCACGCATGGATGGATGGCCCTTCGATACTTAAGTCAATGCGTATACGTACGAGAGAGGGAGAGACAACAGAACACAGTGGCTATCAGCAAACAAAGGGCCTAAAACACTAGTTGGGCCTTAACCTGGGCCTAGAGGTTTCAAGCCCAATTATAGTGTCGCCCACTTTTAGAATCGAAGTAATCTTGCGTTTTTATAACAATTTACACTAAAAAAAAAGATGTCAATTTCACTCATTCAAATGGACAGTAGGTAGACCTCGGGTGGGTTGGGTCAAAAATGGTATGACCCAAATTGACCATTTTCCATACGACACGAATCTAGTGACTTATATCCAACCCGCCCATATTAATAAAACACTTCTATTAGAAAAACCCATACTCAGGCTAAGGTGAAAACACGGAGTGAGCTAGCGCGAGATCGAGTGAGGGGAAAGAGAGAGCGAAGAGAATTATAGAGGTGAATTGGATCTAAGTAAGTTGTTAAATCATTTAACGCCCATATTAAATCCATTGATGACCCATAGAATTGGGGTTTAAATCCATTTATGACCAATTCATTGAATATAACTAATCCATATGACAACTTAGCTCATCAAATATAGGTTACAAAATTTTGATAGGTCTAATGCCATAGCCAACCTTCATCTCCTTGAAGTGAGTAATTACCTGTGACCAATGGGTTTTCAATTTGGGCGTAGGGCAGCAGACGCTGCTCTGCACGTGAGATGGAAACGGGAAAGATATGGCCAGCTAGGGCTGGCTACCCCAAACCTTCTTCTATCAGTAGTTTTTTCATCTATAAATCTCTTTAACTTATTTTGCAAGTTATGTCACTTTTCTTTTAACAATGTATATGCCTCCTTTGTTCTAACTCGATTCCTCGTGAAAATTTTCCGAATGAAAGTCATATTTTCCTTGAGTTAATTGCGAGTAGCCTTTTTTTTATGAATTTTCTAGGTCTATCATGTAATGCCGAACTGTGCCCACTGAATATTCTAAAACTTGAGATTGAAGTGGCGGGGACAAAAATGGGGCAGAGGAACCCACATACTCGAAGGAGTAAGGATTATGGTAGGGTAACTTGCGGTGCACGGCGCATGCGGCGAGAAAAGGCGTCTCTCGCAACAGTGAGTGGCGGGGGTTAGCTTATGCATCCTCGCCTCCACCGACTCGGTCGCCCCCATCGGACATTCCTAGCGATGCTGAAGTGAGCAAATGCAGAGGGGCAGAGAAGATGCATACGCACACGAATCAATCTGTCGACTTCCGGGAAACCATTCATTTCCGACCTCTGTCTCGCCCCGCTCCGTTTAGACATCAACAGCCGGGACCAGGACAACCGTCGGGATCGACCGTGCCGTGGCGCGATCCTCTTAAAGACAGTAATTTCAGTACGAGAATCAGAACACGGAAAGAAACCGAATGAAGCAGATTCTACGTTTCATCCGCGACTTAAGTCTGTCCATAAGCACGCTCTCTCTATTCAGGCAACAGGGCAATCAAGCAAAATTCCCATGCGTTTGAATAAGGAGAGAAAACAGAGAGCCAAAAGATTGTTTATTGTTTCCCACTTTGTTCTTAACTTATTATTCGTCTTTCATTTCGTCTTTCGACGATGATCCCACAACCGTCACTTGAAAACCGAAACAACTATCAGATACAAGAGCTGGACTGGCCAAAAATATGGAAATAGCAGTGAAGTAATCGACTCGAATAACCCGAAAGGGACCATAGTGTTCCAGAGAAGATCGATCGATCCGATCCGATCCGATTCATCTTCAGCCGGCGCGGCATTGCCGTTGAAACCATCTCGTCCATCATTCTCTGCACAGCACGGCTTGGTCTCTCTTCTTCGCGGCCATCATCCAATTCGGGTGCTGGTGGTGATGCCTGAAACCCCAACTCCACCCCATGAAGCTCTTCCTGCCCTGCTTCACCTTCACCTCCTTCTCGCTCACCGTGACCCGACACGACCCGCTCCTGAAATCGCCCCCCTGCGCCGCGCCGCCACCCTCGCCGCCGCCGCCGCCACCTCCGCCTCCTCTTATGCTTCCGAAAGCTGATCTCGAATTCCCGAGGGCGCCCATCTTCGGATCCTGCCTCGCCTCTGTCGAGAAGAACTTCAAGTCGATGAACCCCGTGTCATCCCCGCCGCTGAAGTCGCCTTCCTTGAGCGAGAAAATCCTCCTGGCGGCGGGTTTGTTGCCAGTGGAGTCTAAGCTAGGAGCGACATGATGCTCGAGGGGCAACCCGTTCTCCTTCCTCTCGCCGCCGTCGAAGCCGCTCTTCCTAGGCTCGGCCTCGCTGAACCCGCTCCTCCTAGGCTCCGCCTCGCTGAAGCAGCTCCTCCTGATCGTGTCGGATTCGCTGAACCCGCTTCGCCTGAACTCCGCTTCGCTGAAGCAACTCTTCCTCTCGGGATCAAGAAGGAGACCGCCATTGACGCTAGAGGTCCTAGCCCCTGAAATTGAGCTCCTAGCCCCTGAAAACGTCCAGTGATCGCCCCCATCCTCTGAGCCGTAACAGTTCCTGCCTCCCCTGAAGCTGCTGAGGGATCTCGATCTGGACACGCCCGATTGGTGATCCACGACCCACATCTCGCTCTTCGCATCGAACCCATTGTCGACGCTCTTCTTGCGATCCTTCTTCTTCCTGAAGAGCTTCCCGATCCTCCAAATCCCGTGAACCCTCTTCATCTCCACGCAACTGCTACTGCTCCTCTTGAACACCATAGCTTCCTCTGCTTTGCTGTTACCATACTCTGTACCGCCAACTCTGGGCTTCGAGGATGTGCTGATCTGGCGCGAGAGCAAGAGCTCGCTCTTGTCGCTCTCGAGCAGGAAGGAGATGCGGCCGACGCTGCCGACCTCGACGGTGCAGGAGTTGCGGTTGGAGGAGATGTCGGAGGAGCAGGAGCAGGAGGAGGAGTGGCGTTGCTCGCCGCACTCGGAGCAGACGAGCCTCGCGAGCCGGTCCTTGAGGCAGTGTGCACAGACCCCGACGGTGGAAGCGCCCGGGTGTTTCCGGCACGGGTTCTCCGACGACGCCGAGTAGTAGTTGTCGGCGAAGAATCCGTCGCCGTCGTTGCCCTTGTACGCTTCCACAGCTTTGCCTCTGTCTTTCATAGCTTCGTCACTCACTCTCTGATCCAAACAAGGGAAAACGTCCGACTCTCAACCACAAAATTCAAGAACTTCAGCTAATAATACATTGCACAATTCAAGAAGAGAGAGAGAGAGAGAGAGAGAGAGAGAGCAGGAAATTTTCAAATTGGCAAAAAGGGTATAGAACGAGAGCTTTTCTTGATGACAAAAGGGAGGGGGAGTGCAAGGTACAATGACGCACATATTGGAGTGGGAGGACTGAGTGAGGGACTGACTGACAGACAGACAGACAGAGACAAAGGCGTCAACTTTACGTTTCCCTTTTTCAACCGCGAGTACTGGAACAGTGCCCCAGTCGCGGAAGCCGAAAGATGATTGAAAAAGGGGCCAGTGTCGCATTGTCGCTGTTCCTGCTCTGCAAGGTTTATCATTGTGTTCTTAGGGAGGCCATCGGGAGGAGGGCTTCTCTCGGTTCACCACCATTCGTCGTCGTTCTCCGCGCTGTATCCCACCACATTTTCAATCGTCAAGAAAAGCTTTCCGCCAGGAATTTAAATCAAAGACCCCATTTTGTTTATGATTTTGAAGGGGACGTGTGGCCTCGTATCTGTCCAATCCCTCTCTGCTCTGCGCTTCTGTTGACTTTCTTGTGAAAGAAGACGCGTATCTTTTTGCCTCTCTGAGAGAGAGAGAGAGAGAGAGGCACTTGCGTGCGTCTAACTTTTGACAGTCGCTGTTGGGCTGTTGGGGTTGGAAATTAACCCAAGAAGCACGCACGCATACGCTTGTGTTTCCCTCTTGTCTGATCTCGCTTTTGCGTTCGACAGCGACGATGATGGGAACGTCGACATGAAGTGTCGTTTACCCCGGTTGGATCTTCGGCCACGTGTTGTCCCCGACGGTGCGCTGTGCTCATGCGGGGGTTGCTCTGGATATCTTTCCCCCTTCCGCATCTGCTTTCTCTGGAAATTGACAATTCCATTGATCTGCTAAGATTTGGTTATGAGAATAGACCCCGTCCGATTTACACCGAGATGTTCGACCGAACTCCTGCTGCTACCGTTTGCTTTCGGCTTAAGATTGTGGTATGCGTCCGTCCTACTTCATATCGGATCACATCTCTCTTTCTCTTCAGCCACGACAGAGATCAAAGTTAGGACCCCGAGCAAATATTTTGTTGTCTCTATCGATGTTTTCAAGAGAAGTCAATATATTGATTTGCCAATTTCGGAATGAAACCGCGAGGATCTAGTCGGATCATTACACGGAGAGATGTTCGCGCGAACTCGTGCCACAACCGATTGCTTTCGTCTTTAAGATTGCTGTACGCGTCCATCCTACTTCGTATCTGATCACATCTGAAGAGCCATCTCTCCCTCTCCGGCCACGATAGAGAGTGCAAACATTTTGTTGTCTCAATCGATGTTTTTCAAGAGTAGTCGATGTATTAATTTGCCACTTTCGGAATGAAATCGCGAGGATCGAGTTGGATCGTTACGATACGCTGCGATGCTAGATAGAGGGGGACCATCTTCTTCTTTCAAATGAGACCAACAATCGAGCTAAGGAATGCTGGGCGGGACCAGGGAAACGAGAGAGAGAGAGAGAGAGGCAGTGATGAGCAGCATGATAGCTTCCAACTTTCAAGGCATGCCCTCGTTGGGTCACGCCGCACGGCAGGAGTGTTTCGCGTTGGATCACGCCAGTGCGGTACCAAAAGAGTCCCACACGAAATTTGACGTTTGATTAAGAAGACTTTGGTCAGCGTACTCCACGACCCATTAGGGCTCATCATTGAGATCTACCGAGGACGGTACGGATTCAACAACGGCATAGATTGCTTGCTTCATAGACCGTCCAAACTACAATCCTAAAATCCACTAGAACACGTAGGGACACTCCGATTCGAAGTAGGAGTATGGATAGATTCGTATCGGTCGCGGCCTAGACAAAGACGAGAGTCGGCAGCGAAGGCGTTCCGCTAGCGTGTCCTGGTGGACCGGTGAAAGTAAAATTTCGTTTTTTCCTTCGTCGTGCGTTGCGGTTTTGCACGCAAAATTTTCCTTTCCGTCCTTTGTTTGTTCTTTCGAATAAGAGACTACCGTGGGTGGATCAAAAACTCGAGCTGTTGATAATACAAATCCCGTGAATTCTGATGTCGGTAGCGGCACCAAGAACGAGAGAGAGACAGAGAACCGGGCGAAAGAACAGAAAAATAAAGAAAAAAAAAATCAAAAGAGGAATGGATGGAAAGGAAAGCACGCGCGCATCGGCGGTCGCGATCGAATGCGACCCGACAAGTCATTTTCCCGACGGACTAAACCGAGCCGGCCGATCATCTCTTCTAAGCCATTTCGTACACGGATCGACGAGAAGGACGGCGGAGGCAAAAAAAAAAAAAAATGACCACCGTACACGTTCGACAGTACAAATACAAGAGACGACGACGACGATGCTCGGCCGAGAAGAATTTGTACACGTCAAGGCTCTCCCCCCCCCGGGAAAAAGGATGGAAAAGACCCGAGGAGGATTTGGAAGCGTAGGGAACACGACAACGTCCCCGGGAGTCCCAAAGCACGTCCGCTGCTGCATGCTGGCCTGGCTTGCATGACATGATTGGGGGGGGCGGAGGCTCGCATGACCCCTCCCCATCAAAACCCAACCATCATCATTCCACACGGGGTCCCGCGCTCGGGGAGGGGGGCGGTGGGGATCGAAAACAAAAAAGCCTTTGTTTAAGGGTGGTGGGGGGTGGGGGTGGGGGGAAACTTAAGTGCGGCGAAACAGCGTTCCGCGATCGCGTCGCCCGTCGCCAAAATCATTGGCCAGCTTTCGATATAAAGGGGAAAAAAAAAAGGAGGTGGGAAGGAAAACGAGAGGGACGGACCTCGCCATCATCATCATCACCGTCGTCGTCGTCGTCGCCATGATGTCCGTCCCCTTTCCCCCGCGCCCCCCTCCGGTCTAATCTCCACTAATTATTTTGTTGCTACTGCCATTAATGTCTGTCTCTCCCTACGCTTTAACTTTTTACCCTAAAACAATAAATTACGAGGAAAGATGGATGGTAAAATAATGGGAAAGGAATTGAAGGGTAAATGGTGGGGTGGGGTTGCGTGGGGGTGGAGGTCATGATTACGGACAGCTTGGCCGACACGTTTAGGGAAGGACGCATAAATACACGACGCCGCTTTTGTGTTTTGGGGGGTGGCCCCCTCTTTTCTCCTGTTTTTTTCGTTTTCTTGCTGCTACGTGCCCGTGGCAGGGCCGCCGTGCCACGGCGGTGGTGCCGCGGGCGTTCCGTGTGGGTCGTCATCATCATCATTAGCATTTTGCTGAATTAAATGCTCGATGAAGCCGAGCCTCGACTTGAGGCTGAACCCCTCCTCCTCCTCCTCCTCCGTTTTCATTTCATTCATCCCCCTCTCTCTTTCTCGAGAGAGAATCCCCCCCTCCCCCTTTTGTCTTTCGGCCTTTTTGCCCCCAACCCGGCCGATCACATGCCTAGGAATTAGGAACGTTTCGTTGCGTCCCCTATTGACAATGCGATCGCGCGCGTATGTCGAGGAGCATGACGGTTCTCCCGCTCAGTTAGCCGTACAAGCTTTTTTTGGGGACAGCCGTGGCTCGTCTCTGCCCTATCCAGATCCCGAAATGCAAACGAGTTGATCGGAAAGTTTCTTTTTGTTCTGCACATTCAAAAATCCCGACAGGCGTGGCCAGACTCGATTCAGCTCGACACGAGACCGTGCGTGCTCCCAAAATAAATAGTAATGCCTACTCGGCGCATGACAAGGCATTGAGTTCGCTTTGTAAAGAGCTTTTTGTTTTCCCGGTTTTTCGTCTTGACTAAATAAATATAAGTAATCGGGTCGCAAAGAGATAAAGCCTAAACAATCTAAACCCTCGTGAGAATGTGGAAACTTTGCCTAAATATACACACATGGTTGATCATATCTTTTAACCTTTTCGTACATTAAATCTGATATGCCTAATCTATCTTTGGCATGACCAAGCATTCCGAGTAGGCTTCAGCTCGAGTTCGTAGCTTTTTCATTTTCCAGCCGGATGAACTTTTCCGCCCGAGGCTAAAGTGCTTACCACGCCATCTCATATATTTGCCGAGTTGCAAAAAGGGGAGATTTTTACGAGTTCGACATTTCATCGCGCCTTTCAATCGATCAGAGAAGGAGCATTCGAACAAAATACGATTCCTCGTTTCGAAAGCTAAAGACTCTTTCGACGTCGACCATTCGGTCCCATTCGGCCGGAAACAAAGTAGAGCCACGGATGCTGAATCAAAACCAGCAGAAGTATGCGTGTTTGGATAGAACCAAACAACTTTCATGCGAATCAACTTTCAGACATGCTGAGTAGTTCCCTCGCACTGGAGTGGCGATGGTGGTGCTTTTCGGCTTTTGCTTGGCGACCCTTCTTCATCTACAAGCCCATGCATGCATCGTCTAACTTGGACCAGTTTTCATGAGCTTGTTAGCATTGGCCCATGATTTCAACCAGTGTTTTGGACTTGGCCCAGCCATTCTCTGCTCTCTCTCTCTCTCTCTCTCTCTCTCTGTCATTGCGAGCTGGGTTCGCTCTCACTGTGGTCTTTTCGCCATGAATCTCCTGAGAATTCACCATGACCGCACTCCCTTCCTCCTGCACCGCACCGCCCCTCGTCATCCCCGTCTTCCCTCGCCTCCACTTCCCCGGCCACCCAGGTTGCGCTCGCGCCCCGTCTCCGCCTCCTTGTCGCTCTCGGCAATCTGCAGCTTCAGAGCTCGCGGCGTCTCGAAACGCGCCGCGCCGGCGTACGGCGACGGGAAGGGCGAGAGCCTCGATGGCGAGTCCGTGGAGATGGAGGAGGACTTGTCGGTCGACGGCGTCGTGTACCAGAACACGTTGAGACTGGTGGAATGCTCCATGTTCGCGGCGCTCTCCGGCTTGGTGTACTTCCTCAGCAATTCGCTCTCGATTGAGGTTAGTTTGGGCGGATATGGTAATGGGTCGTTGTTAAATGAGCTTAGGTCTCGACTCATGCCTCAAAGTTTAGAGTTTCGGTTGCAATGCATCGTGGTTGATCGTGAAGCATTGGTCTCGGTGGGTTGTTTGACCGGGTTTCTCGGATAGTGTTCGAGGCTATGGTTCGGTGCAAATTCCTTGATGTTCATTTAGCGATTATCATTTTGCTTTATGGTCTGCTGATGAGCAGTATTTCACTTTGGACAGAATTACTTTGGTTGCTTTTTCGGATTGCCAATAGTAATCTCCTCTATGAGATGGGGCATCGCAGCTGGGAGGAAAACTATGGTTCGAATCCTATTAGTTGTTGAAAATTTTCATCCTTTTGAGTTGAGTTGTGACTGATCGTATTGGCAAACACGTTGTTTTTCTCTCCACAGGTTGCGACAGCTGTGCTGTTACTTGTCCTCTCTGGTCCACTGAAAGCATTAACTTATCTGGTCAGTTCCCCTTCTAGGATGCTACAGAACTCTGCCTGGTGGGCATATATCTTCGCATGCTTGTGCTAATTCTGGATAGTGTGAAGATATTTATCAGTACTTATGTGTGCTTGGTTACTCTATTAATGGTTGAGCCACAACGTGATTTCCTGGGCGCTGACTCTTTTGGCCTAAAGGAGTATCATCCCTCATGGTTTTGCTGATAGTAAACTCAATACGTGTGGACCTTTTCAATTTTGTCACGTACTTATTGACATATCTCGCCGATAATCTGTTCTCTTCCTAGGCTTGTCGAGGCAGGTTTTCTGGCGGTAACAAATTTGTCATTGTGTGGATACTGTTGTGGTCATTACCAAGAGACCGGTCTTTTTTATTCAGACATATTTGTCACTTAAGAAAGTGGTTTTCAATGATTTATATACTTCTCTGACATTTTAGTTCAGACTTTCTAGTCTAAAGCAAAATATTTGTAGTACACTTTGCTCAAGCAAAATTCTCTGTTGCAGCTTATGCACGGGTTACTTGGTTTGACAATTGGTTCTTTATGGAGGTATGAACAGAATTGCAAGAAGTTTTTGCTTCTCTCTAGACAAGTAGTTGATCATGTTTAAACATCTTCATGCTATTTTAGCCACTGTGCTTTCACACGTACTACTACGACTATCCTTCTCCTTCTGCAAGTACATTATTTGATACAGTCCTTCGCCCCAAGTTTCCGCATCCATCGAAATTTGGATCCATGAGATGCCCGAATAGGTTGTTATACTGCTATTAGATATTTGTTGTGCACAGAGACTTGTTTCATTTTCTGGAAACAAAAGAGTTCAACACGAAGATGTAATTGGTACAGAACTGTCCGGAGTATGTACTAATGCTGTTACTGTCTTGCCATATGACAAACTTCTTTTGATTTTCATAAAAAAACTGACTAGTGCTTTTAGTTCTCAACATGTTGCAGTCAACTGGACTCTGAATCAGGAGCTTTCGTTTTGCGAGTACATTAAATCGAAGTCTTTCAATTGACAGGCTTAACACTTTTTTGGTCTTTTTCATGGAGTCTGCTTCTTAATGCATGCTTTCTCAAATTGCTTCAGAGTTGCGTGTTATCCTGGTGAACTAAATGTGATTGATTAACAACTAACTCGACCTTCACATTTGGCATTTAAACAGGTTGGGAGCCAGTTGGGGTGCTTCAATCTTCATCTGCACACTTGTATAAGTGCTAGTTATTCCCTGAATTCTTAGCATCTTTCCAAAGCCGTGGTGTTATATAGCTGTTTTCAGGTTATTCTGACTCATGTTGGTTCGACATGCAGGTTCGAGCGCTGTGTGCCATGGGTTATGTTTTGATATCCTCATTCTTAATAAGAGAAAATATACTTGATCTTGTAATTCCTTATGCCCTACATAGTAAATTATCTCGACTACTTTACATGCACCAGTTTACTGACAACATTCTCTATTCCCGTAGATCACCATAAACCTTCATGCTTCCATTTCCTTCTTGTTCACTGCTTCAGGCATCAACACAGTTCCATCAATGAATCTAATATATGCAATATTTGGAGGCGTGGTATAATCTCTTCTCTCTCTTTCAATTCCTCCCATCATCGGATCATCTTTCCTGGCCATCCATTGTTTTCACGCATGAAAATATCTAACATGCTTGGTACTTTGTTCAACAGCTTCTGCTGAACTCCATATTTCTAGTTTTCCTGCTACACCTACTGTACTCGGTGTTCCTTGCAAGGCTTGGAATGAGAACTTCGCTTAAACTTCCAAGATGGCTGGAGAAGGCATTATAGAGTCGTTACATCTAATTTTTTTGTTTGGGTCAAATGCAATAACAGTTGTCTGATATCGAGGGGAACAGATGCCAACTGCCAAGTACACATAATGAGAGCCCGACGCTCTCACAATCACCTCTGCAAGCAGCAGCATCTCCTCATCCGCTATTAATTGTCTCCACCAGGTTGGTGCTCTCCATATTGCCCTGGTGCCAGTACCTCGGTGCGTTGATTTGGAAAAGATGAGAAGAAATTATATACTGGCCAGTGGACCGGGCTCGAAGTTGCCGACCCTTTAAAGGATGCAGGTGCAATAGTATGGGCGCGTTCATATTATCTGCAAACTCCTTTGCTGCAATGCTAGATAGTACCGTGATTAAGATCAAGATTGCACGAGACTCTTGACAAGCTGTTGATATCATGTATAAGTTGGAAAAGTACTCATAGGTGTCTTATATCATAGTCAGCTTTACATAAAGTGGGCCAGAACAAAAATCAATATATCAAATTGTAAATGGCTCTAGGAGGAATGTTTTTCTCCTCCTTTTCATCATAAATGATCCGGTTGCCCCGATTGAGTCAGGGCCTAAGATCTAGCCTAAAGGCATAGTCAAACACTGACTTCTCTACGACGTGATGAATGACCGCACCACTGAAATAATGAAAAATAAACTCCGGAAGGACTACAGCTAAAATTGCTGCAAAAATCTAATGATCTCCTCACATGGAGTCAGTAGGCTCATGTTTCAAGTGCATCTTAAGCATGGGGTATCCAACATTGCTGTGTTTCCTTCAACGCGCAAAGTCAAAGTATAGACATAGGAGCAAGCACAATCAAAGGCCTAAAACACATTGGGCATTGTAATCACATGACACCGGTGGAAATATGTCTTCTGTTTAACAATTCACTATCCTGGGAAGAAGAAAAAACATAATAATATTAAATGCTTTGGACGTGTATTTCCGATAGTACAAAATGGTCGCGCAAAAATCGGGAATTAGCAGTTAAGGGATACTTAACAGTCAATAATTGCTCATACATATCACTCGGCCCTCTAATCAAAAAGCCGAAAAACCTCTCTGCTCGAACATCCCTCTCAATAAGAAGCCAATACAGTACACTGTTTTAGGATATTTTACATGCCTAAAACCCCAAATCCTATCATTGAAAAGTATAGTCCTGAGCATCGTCGAGCTAGACCCTCATGCCACAGCTTCGCAACTGTAACTGAGCAAAAACAATGAGCCACTTCCTCCACTTTTTCCTTCCGAACTTCTTGATCTGCTGCATAATTTCAACAACGCAGATGACAGTAATAAAAAAGAACGCCTCATTAATCAATTTAACTCTGTAAAGCATATAATTGAAACCAAAAGTTTTCATTCCATCACCATAAAAGACAGAAAAAGCAGGAACAACGCAAAGAATGGAGATTTACCCAAAGGCCAACCGCATCAAGAGTCTAAGCTTCCTTCCTAGTTATCCTGCAGGTTGAGAAATAACGATGAGTTAGACACGAATAATGGCATATTGTATCAACATGTAACACAAGATGTGACAAATAGTCTTAAGGCAGAAAATGTACAGTCGCTAGGACCTGGACGCAGGTCAACATTCAATTATGCAACTTCAGATTACCAAAATGTTAATGCACATTAGAGTAGATACACTGAAACTGACCCAATTAACAGCGATAAGTGATTTTGGCAAGTAGGAGAAAAAATCAACAGAAACGATCAAAACCACTGAAATCTCATGACTTGTGACCAATCAAGGCACAGAAATGTGAAAGTCCAAGTATGTCGACATTAAACAAATACATTTGAATATTGTGATTTACCAGACCTCAGATTGAGTTCTCCATAAATCCTATATAAAATAAATATCAGAGCTTTCATGGACTTGTCTGTCCCCACTACCAGTAATTCCACTCAACAAATCTAATATTCAAGACAAGTTCAGCCGGGAAGAACATAACCAAGATAAGGAGCACATTGCATACTTTCTTGAGTATATTGCATCCATACCTGAAGCAGTAGATTCCCAAGGCTGTTGTAATTTCATGTATAACGGATGTAGCAAAATGCAAATAGAGCCCCGCTGTATTCAACAAGACAGTGTCAAAACGATAGCATATGAAACATGAAACTTTTATATGGGCAATTAAAACCGAGGTTTCTTACAGCAACAAACAAATTATCCTAATGCCAGAACAAGTAAATGCATATTGTGGCCACAAGTTTCTTCTAATGATACTCAGACTTTATCATGTCAGTCACCATCAGAAGTAGATTATTGCATCAATTATATTGAAAAGTCGTGTTCAAGAAAGTCATGTACCTGTGAAAATACAGTAACCCAGAAGAACCCACAACTCATCTACTAATGGAACTCTGTGATATGACAGTCAATGTAAGCAGCGGTATATCATTACCAAAACATTCAAAACATAAACATTAATTAAGCGAACAACGCTATGACATACCCGTCATTCAGTTTAGCAGTCAGGACGTTGGCAAGGGCAAAAGGAAGGTACAACAAAGACTACACCAAAGTAAAGACAGATATTAGTAATTCTGTTTTCCATAAAAATCGACTCAATAACTCTCACAAATCAAATTCTCAAGCAACCGACAAGTACAATAAATCCCAAGGAATCTACCAACCATTTCCCTTAAAGATGCTAAATTATCTGTCTTCTATACCTATCATCGGATTGGATAAAGTTTACAAATATTAGTGAGCTTGTGTAGACATAACTTAGTCAACAAGTTATTCCTGGCTTAATTTTGCTGAACTTCTAGCTTATTTTCAATTTCCAAAGTTAGCCAAACACTAGAAATAAATCAGTTTTTCCCTCACTGTTAAAGACATCAACAATGTCCAGGAGGCACATCATTACATGCCCAACACCAGCCAAAGAGATCGTGTTTTTCACTTGTGATGAATAACAATAACGTCTGAGAAAGACATGCTGGAGCAGTGACACTCCACTAACTTCCCAGAGGCACATCATTAGTAAACCCAACACCAACCAACATGACATCTGCTTTAAACTTATCACCAAACACCAAAAGAATAAAAGAGATCCTGTTTTTTGGGGTGAGTAAGCTATGGACTGCATAAGAAGATAAAACATTAACAGCTTCAGCAATCAAGTTGGAGAATTCTGCCCAGAATCATTCATTTAAACTAATTCTGGGATGTTATATGTCCATAACAAGTTCTCTCCCCGAGAAAAGGATCAAAGTCTTTACTAACTGAAATTGCCAAGTGAAATGCTACCTGGTTTCAATAAGAACCTAAACCATCAAATAAAGGAGCATATTTTCCTCTGAACATACTATATTATAAATTCTGGCAAGCAGAAAAGAATAAAATATCCAAACTATAGTCATCTTAGCAATGAAATGCTTCTTACCATGCACATATTAGTTTTTAAACCCTTGGGCTCATCGCACAAATGGGCCAAAATCATCCTTCCCTGTCAAAGGATCTTATGTCAAGAAATAATGTAGAAATAGAAAAGGAACCAATGTGCAGAGACGCACTAGTTTAAAAATAACTTTGTGCATATTTGACTCTGCAAGAGCGATAACAATGTTCTGTAAAATACAACATCCAATAAGGGCTGCTGTCTTTTAACCTATGTATAGGAAATAAAACATACCTAAAAACTAAAAATCTAAAAAGTTCAAAACACAATATTTTCAAGAAGACATATAACTCATGAAAAATACTCATCAAAACCATGCTGCCCATAAAATCTAAAAGGGGGATGTGCAGATTAGTAATCCCAAGAACCCTAGACGAGAACACGCTAAATTTCACCTTTGCCTCATTCATCGAAGGAAAGGCGTAACCAACTGTAGGAGATGAAAATAAAGCTTTAATGTCTAGAGGCCAGAAAGCAGTACTCTACAGCACAAAGGAGTAGGGGCCATTCGGGAAAGAAAAAAGAAAGAGGAAATGTTGACAAAAGGCTGAATGTTAGATATCACAATTCTTATTAGGACCACCATTCTTCTAGAGAATAATCATTTGTGAATATCCAATTCTTCAGACACATGAAACAAATTGCTGTCTACAGGTGGAATTGTCCCATGTATCAAGCAAGTATTTGTTGCCACATTTCCTCATCCTTGCCAAACTTGAATCTCTTGCGCCACACATCATAGCATATAGTGACGGTAAGAATATTAAGAGATGTAAAGCTACTACTCTTTGACAAAGTAAAACCGGCTGGCAAGTTATCTCGTAATTCTGGAGGACTTTTCATAGAAAGATTCCCGGATGGAAAGGAACGGGACGCAAGAATTGCAAATGCTTTAAAAAAAATGTGCGACACTTTTTCAAACTAATTATTGATACCTATGTGTACCAGCTTTTTGTTCAACATAACAGAAAAAATGCAGCTTTCCTCGTCACAATGGAGCTTCACCACTTAAGGTAGATAAAATTGGATTACTCTCTTCTTCTAACAGCAGCAAGTTAAATTTTCATATGGTTTTCTAGTGAAGATGTAATCATTCTGATACTGCTAAGAATAATTAATCACCTCAATCTTCTTCTCATAGTATTTTCCTGCAAATTCTTTAAATACAAGAAGACTTGAAAAGTACACAGCCGAAAAACATGTTACCTACCACAAGGAACCCAAATGCAAGTCCAGTTCCCACAACAACCAAATGAGGATATGTACCCATTATATCTGATGGGGACAAATAATCCCTGTGCAGTACAAGAAGTAGCCATGAGAAGGACCGTTACACCACAAAAGATTTTATAAGATGGATGATGGTTAAGCCATACCATGCAAGCACTCCTGCCAGGAGAACAGCAAAAGGGTAAAGCTGAGGGGAAAAGAAAATAGATCAGTCAGGCAATTGTACCCTCACAAAACAAATCACAGACTAAGAGAACAAAAGAGCAGGTCATGTTAGTACCATCGCTAGTGCCAGCAACATGTTTCCTTTCCTTGCCTGAACCACCTTATAAACATTTGAGACGCTACAAAGACCATAACAAAGATGAAGTTAAACATATGAGGTACAGAAAGAGAATAGAGTTCATCTCATTCTCCAATGATGATGTAAGTCAAGGCACAAGCTATCCTTATTTTAACTACTGTCTAAAGCACTGATGAGACTAGACGCCGCAGTTTCATTTGGTAGTGTCTTCTGCTTAAATTTTCAAGATATGGCCTACTCAGCACTGATGAGCTCAGCAATAAACTGCTAGTACAACACCTCCAAGAGGGAACAGTGACGATGAGACCAAAAAGATAATCTGTAACACAAATAAATGCCACCAAGGAAAAATAAAAACAATAAATTTTGCTTACTTGAATGTAACTGTGGGTATGACAGCAAAAGCTATCATCATATACAGCATAGCTTTATAGGTTGGAACTTCTGAAGCCAAAAGGAAAAAAATGCTATGTAAATATAGAGAAGAAATAGATGATGTGAAATATCAAAAACTCGAAGAAAAGCATCCGTCAGACTAAAAAAAATTGCACAGAAAACAAATTTTACCAAGAAAAAATGTAACTGAGAAACATTGATGAGACCTAAAATAAAAAATAAGGCTGCATCTAGAAAATCATACAACTTAGAAACCATTTTAATCATTTTGTGTATGGTAAGTTATTCCAGATGTGCAGTAAATAAAACAAACACCTCCAATTTAAAGCATGAAACCATCTTAGGCTCACATAAATATAGTTAAATCATCGTCAATGTGGTGAATGGATGAAAAAGACATATCAAGCCTTTTCTACTATATGTCATGCATATCAAGCAACAGAAGGCTTCTCTTGGAACCCTTACAGCAAGTTTGACACCAACAAACATAACATAGCAGGTGCTACAACTTTCTGCTGTGCACCCAAACGAATGAAAGGATTTTGCAACGAATAAAAATTTAGAAATCGAATAACTGTTCCTAAAGGACTAATATACTGATTAATTTCGCAAAATATTAATATACACCATTCATGTACACAGAATTAAAGACACAAGATGAACTACTGCAGTCTTACCACTTAGGAAGGGCACCCAACCTATAAGCGGAATAGATTTCCCAAATTGTTGGGCCCACCACTCAGCACCTGAATGAGAAAGATATATGCAAAATCTATTAACATCAAAGTAGAAAGATAGAAACAAAACCTAGCGTTCAAATCAAAGTTACAAGGACTACTTGAGCTCAAGGAAGTATCAGCTGCTAAAAGATCATACCAACAATAGCCGAAAAAAAATGGCTCAAGTAAATCAACATGAGACCCTCTGTTGGTCCATTAATTGCTGGAAGAATAAGAGTATTGGTAAAATAGCTGCATCCAAAAGACAAAGAGGATCTTCTTTCAGTAACTTCTTCCAATAGTCCATAGTACTAAAACCAAAGACAACAAAACTTCATACAAGTCCACATGCTAAGAGAACCAATATGACCACTTATATCTACACAAGCAAGAAAAGACACGAACTTATAAATAGAAAAACAGATATCCAGGGGAATAAAGAAGCCATTACAATTAACCTATAAAAGTTTCTCAACCTAAGGTCCCAACCAACTAGTCACAATTCCTAGCAAAAACAAAAGAACATGAGATATATAGAGGAATGATGACTGCATTACACACTATGATGTAATGTTCAGATCATACAGTTCACAACCACAACTCAAATAACCAACTCTACTGACTCTAATTATCAAAATGAAAATAAAGATATATTTTTGAATTACATACTGTTCCCATGTAGCACAGTAAAATGGTACAGCTGAAATCACCCAGAACCAGAAAGTGTATCTTCCACACATGGCAGTGCTCCCGAAAGCCAAGGCTTCAAACTGAACAATAGCAAACAGAACTTGGGTGAATTTATCTTGCCAAGGGCAACCTGTGTTCCAAAGAAAATATCAAAACATACCGCACATGCAAGTGCATCGCATCCTGCAAGAAGTTGACGATAACAGGAATCAGTGCATCATACTTCCACTAAAAGTGTTAAGTAGCATACAGTTGTCTAGTACATGAAAAGGGAATCACCATGATCAAAAAGCTCCCCAAGTGGACTAGAAGAATTTGTCCGTCGAGCTTGCTTTCCATCAACAGCATCAAATGTCTGGCGACATCAGAATTTAAATAGGTGATTTCCATGGAAAGATCACTATAGAAAAGGAAGAAATGGGATGCCCATTACATGCAAACAATCTTAGGCGAGGAAAAATGTTTTAGACCTAAGAGAGTTCTCACAACCTATAGGAGGTGAAAAATCATGTTTAAAACATGATTAAAGAGGAAGACTCCTCGTTAAGAGATTGAACGGAAGAGATCTGATGTGTGTTTGGCAACACTCACAAGATTTGCAATCAAGAACATGCAACTTCAGCAGTAGACTTTATTCGAATCGTCACAGGCAACTTCTTCTGATGAAATGTATGTGCATTCATTCTGGGTGCGTGCATCACACGACTAACTCCCCCATATCAGTAAATGTCAAAATTGGTCCAATTTTAAAAACTTATAGAAAAAAAAGGAGAGTTAATAGCTGTATGTATTTACACCTATCTCTTCAAAATAGAGAAAAGAAAATAGGGAAAAAGTACTTAAAAAATCTAAAAGGATGCTGCATGACATAATGCCCAGGCTGTAAACATGGTATGGCATTTGTCCCAGATACTTATATGCTCTCAACTGAAAAGGCAGAGATGAGAGGATGGATTGAGACAATTTTTACGCAAGAAAGAATATCATGCGAAAATAAAAATCTTTTCATAAGAGACACCTTAAAATACAGTTCAAGATGCGAGAATAAATTGTGCATCAACACATACTTGCGCGCAAAGTGATTTTCATATACATGAGCATACCTGGTAGAGAAATAAAAGTAATCCGTGTGCAAAATGAACCCATCTAGGCGGAGGTGAATCCAATTGAGGAGAATATATCTGGAGGAAAGACATAGCAAAAGTAAGATGCAGCAGAAAGACTGATCTTCAGATGCTTACCCAAATAAGCAAAGCCTTCAAATAATCTTATAGGCTTCATCACAAAAAATAAGCATGAAATTAATCTAGGAAACCTGCTTATCGCATCGTTTGTCCTTTTTCAGGTATAAAAGCTTCGAGCACCTCTCATTATGTTTAGGTCACTCTCACATGGATTTCTTTCAGAAACAAATATATCCAGCATCAATTTGGTAAGGAAGCGGAGATGTATGCAAGACAACTGTAAACTGGAGACTGCTTTGTAAGGCAAAAAATTTACCACCCTAGCCACTAAAAGCAAAGCTAGGTCTCCGCACTGAACCAACAAACAGAAAAAGTGTATCTTCGACCATCTTAAATGAGAGACAATGAAAAAAAACCATCAACAACAATTTGAGGAATCTCTTGATTACCCTTCAAGGCATCATAAATAAATAAATAAAATCTTTCCAATTTTTATCGGTTCGTATCTTCAAAAAAGTGAGAATCCGGGTCTGAATTCTTAAGGGTATATCTGGCAGCAGACCTGTCCAGACTTTAGATACATGCACAAGATTCTATATATCAAGATATAAGCAGATTCAGAGTAAACCTAGTCGACCTCTGGAGACACAGCTATCAATAATTGATAATGCAAATTTATTATAGTCATTGGCAACAAAGGAACCACACTAATGTTTCATCAAATGAGTTAGGTCCCGAACTGGTCATCTTTAAGGAGAAGTCACTCACATAGCCAAGCAATGCGGAGGTCACAAGGAACAAAAATCCAGTTAGCGTAATCTGAGAAAAGCAATGAAAAAGTCAATTTCATCGAACAATCAGAAATGCCCACAAGAAACTCCAATCGAAATACTCAAGTGCGACGTAGAAAATCTTACCATGTTAGGCCTGGATATGACGCAGAAAACCACCCGCAGCAACAGGTTCAGAGAGTCAGCAATTACCAGCAATACGAAAATTAGTATGCAATGGCAGCACAATTAAAGCATCGTAAAGACAAAGAGCGAGCAAAACATATTCCAAAGCACACAGAAGCTGTTTACCCTTCTCTTAATGATTATACTGATATACGAATTACTGAGAGAGGAAGCCAAAGGCATTTCCAAATCCGAGATTGGAAAGACGGAAGTGTTCGATTACTGAGCAAGGAAGTTATGTTCTTTACGCGTGACTTAACACTCGAAAAAATCGAAAACGGCATAATTATGGTTTTACATACTCCTAAGTCTTGTTTTAGAGCGTGACAAATATCTCGTTTCCATCGGCAACCGATGCTAATCGCTTATTAACAACTTCGGTGGTGAGAAGTACTTACGGCATCCATAGCGGAAAGAAGTGGACGCAACGGCTCCAGAAAGGTTGCAGCACGTATTTCGCAAGGTAAGAATGATCCACGCCGCTGTACTTGTATCTATGCAAAGCGACCACTCCATGCGCTCCAATATAACCCATTCCCGTCCCTTTCAGAGGAAGCACTTACAAGAGGCTCCTTCTTGACACCTGCCTTCAAGGAAGCGGCAAACAAACAACAGACCCGGAATCAGCAAAAAGCGGCTCTTTTCAAGCATTCCAATTCACGGGTCACTAACCCGGAAACACAAAACCATCCACGGCCTAATCTTTCACTCCGGGGTCGATACGGACGAGCCCGCCCCTCCAACCGAAGCGGGGGCAATTCATCGAGCAGATCGGCGACGGAAGCCCGGAATGCGCGAACTTGGCGCGAACCCTCGTCGGCAAATGGGCAGGCGAATCGAAACCGCGCGCGCAATTAGGCCGGCACGGATCCGGTCGCGGCGGGGCGATTGGAAGAGAGAGAGAGAGAGAGAGAGAGAGAGAGACAGGAGCGCGCAGATCTGAGAGAAAGCGGGGAGAAAACACAGACGACGACGACAGCAGCAGCAGAAGACTCGAACAGAGAGAATGAAGAAATCACCTGCTCCTCTTCCTCTGAAGGTCGAGGGATCGAGGATCAGCTCCTCTCCTTTCTCTTTAGCAGAAAGGAAAGCAACAACGCCCGAGGGAGGGAGGGAGGGAGGGAGAGAGAGAAGGGGGCCAAAGTCGCTTTTATGTCTCCCGCCCCAAAAGCTGACGAACAAATTGGGGAAGAACGCCAGCTCTTTTTTGCCAAGAACGATTTAAATTTTAAAAAAATTCAAATTCAAATTAAGTTTTATATATATACATATATATATATATATATACTTTTGGTCAGAAAATTAAATTATATTTACAGAGTATATATGTGGGATTGGGGACAGATCGAGTCTACCAAGTTTTACCGTAATTCAATTCTCTAACATTTATACTTTCTTTTGTACTCAAATCCTCTTACGTTTTTTGATATGGGCAACTTGGTTCTCTTAATTTTCGTCCCGTCCAATCAAATCTTCCAACTTTTTTTTTTTTTTTGGATAAGTGCATTAGAAATTATAAAATTTATCACGAATTTAATTGCACTTTTTAAAATTTTCAGGACTCGATTGCACTTTTCGAAAGTTGTAGAGCTCAATAACATTTTCATGATAAGTTTTAGAACTTCTAATGTACTTATCTTTTTTTTTTTTTAATTTTCGCAGTCTAATGTTTTGTTTACCCACTAAGACTCGTATCATGCACTCAAGGTTTCTTTCTCCTTGTTTTAATCGTTTGTTTTCTGCTCCTTTGGCACCGAATTAGTATTGCGTGTTGCTTTTTGTCGCATAAGTAATGTCGTGCTATTAATTGATTTGACGACTTACTTGAAGTGGTTGATTGAGAAAACTTGATTGCACAAAATAAATTTTACTGGATCGACTCTCATAAATCCGGAAAAGTTTGATGACTTGATTTGACAAAATAAAGGTTAGAGGACCAAATTGAATGACCGCTGAAACCTAACGGATTAAATCTATACTTAACCTATAGTATATGAATCATTAGATGATGAACGTAGAACGACACATCAAGCTGACGAATGTATCCTCAAAATGGAATTGCAATTGCAATTGCCATTAGCAATTTTCATAGTTGTATTTGGCATCAGCTCATAAAAAAATTTATTATTTTGCGAATAAAGCTTGATCTTCACACTCAATTTTGCGCCTATTAATTGTTGGTGAATGTTCTTTTTTAGGGTTTCTTGAAAGGCATCTCCGGCCTTAGAGCATCTCTCCATATAAGCTAATTTGATTCGACAGGCATGTATCCACGATTTTTTACGTAGTCTAATCCCACAAGCCCTTGCTTTGCTTTATTCACTTTCATAAAAAAGTTAAACCAATGAACAAATTCGCATCAACCCTTTTAGAAAAGAAGCAAAAAGACATATATTCTCGCCTACTAGAATTTTCTATCACATGCGCATCTTTCTGTGCTAATTGTATACTGATTTGGTCAACCAAATACGGCTTAATCATTCATTTTTGTTCTTCTGACGGATTTCTTTTTAAAGCACAGAGGCCGGTCACCTAAAGATCCAATGGAATATCTTGCAAGCTCGCGAACCGATCAAATCCCGAGTCTTCAATTTGTGCAGCGTCCTCAATCCGGAGCGGTTTGCACACAGTTTGTGAGATTAGCATGCGGTGATCTTCCAATTCCCGAACCGAATCCCTGACACCCAAGTTGGCCGCCACCAACCTCGAGGATTATTTTCCAAAAGTCCAAATCTTTGATTCCGTGGAGTGACTCCTAACTTCTGCCTTCTCGCGTGGGGAATCAGGATGCCGACGCTCGTCTTCGGAATCTCACACGCGAACGTAACACGAACGCAAGGGAAAGCGAGGTCGGGATGGGAATGATCCGCGGCATCTAAAAAAATCATATTCGGGCGGACCGTCTCCCACACGCGTTTCCGACGGCTTTGATTTTTTGACGAGACCATGCAAAAGTTGCACGAGCAGGGCCCGCGATAGAGTCCTCGCCATGTCAACGTCACGAGATGGTCGAATTCTTCTTTCTCCTGTTGACTTTTGACGCTTCTGGATCTTCTCCCCCATCAAACAAGTCGATCGAGGGGGCAAACGGAATGGCCACGGTCCTCGACTTGACCGACCCATGCTGGGAAAATTGTCGAGGAAAGTTTTATATGTATCGTACCACGTCAATTCAGTTTTAAATTTTTTAATTATATCAATTTAGTCTCAAGCCTTTTGACGATTTGTTAATTTACTTCGTCATGATAATTTTGATCGGAAATCACTAACATGGTTAATTTTTGTATTTTTAATTTTTTTGAATGTTTTCTTTGGAAAAAAGAAATAACTTCCCAATACTCCAACGACGACAAATAAAAGTCGCATGATCGGTCCTTTCTCCCTTTTGCCAGGTGTGATTAATATTCCTCATCAACAAGAAGGCATGGGGTCTCGCTTCCCATGAGCAATTGGAGGTTTGGGGGGTTGAGGGGGCAACGCCCTTAAGTCACTAAAGTTGCATTTGGTCGACCGTATAAAAGCGGGATAGGATATGTTTTATCATATCTGTGGGGGGTTTCGGGGGATAAAAAAAATCAGGGGAAGGAGTAGGATAAATTTGGATAGGATTTCTAATGCCTATTTTTCAAAAGGGTTTTTATCATCTTTATCCCTACACCTTTTTTGCTTTCACTAAAAAATTTTTCGGCTTTTTTTCCTTCACCGAACCGTGAATAGCAAAAAAAATAAAATAAAAATTATCTTATATATAGTCAAACAATTTTTCCTATAATTGAGAGTTATATTTAGAAATCCTGGAGACCAAAACCTAAGGGTTTTTATAGTTTGTGTCCGTATTTTATTGGTAGTTTGGCTTGAACCCATAAATAGCTATTGCCTATATATAGTCATTTTTTCCTATAATTGAGAATTGTAATAGAGAATTAGGAAGTATTAATTATAGTGAAATCATCCGTTGAATGTAAACCCAATTTAAAGGTGAACCATAATAAAATCTTGTGTCTCAATTTATCTTTTTTGTATTTACTCTTTATTTCGTTATATTTGCATGCCTAATCGTAACACCTTTGGTTGAATAACTTCATAAATATTCATTCAGAAATTCACCAAAAGTTATAACATATACTAAAAAAGTTATTACTGCGCGGAAGATAATCACCTGCTTGGAATATCTTTTATCTCGTGTTTTTATAACAAGTGAAGCAATGCATCAAAAAATTCTTAAATAATCTTGGTGCATGTGAGATCAATACATTCGAATCCTTGATGTGGATGAGTCCAACGTTAGACCTATATATTCTAAGAGCCGGAATGCACTGGGTTTGCATGCATTGGGCACACCGCAGAACGCTTTCGAATACGGAACTAATATTGACGTCATTAATGGGCGACATGATCATTGCAGCAAGGGGCCTTGATTCGAGGGTATGGTCAAAGAAGATATTTTTGAGCTGCGTGGCCTCGGAATCAATGCGCTCGAATGGAAGTTTGCATTTGTCCCGTGCATGAACATATGTCCACATCGAAGCTGTCAATAGCAAGTTGACATGGCGCCTTAAATTAATACCAGTAACTATTGGGAATGGCCATTGATTATGGGCCGACGCCTTGCACGCACGTCCATGTGCACAATTCCTGAGAACTCGTGTACCACCCCCCCCCTCCCTCCTTGCATTTTCATGTGTTTTGAATACATGTTTCTCTGCATGCGAAATTCGTATGTATTGTATGATTCGTAACTTTGTTCCGTTGTCTTTTTTTATGAGGGGTTGCCACAATCGAGTGCTGTTCGGATTTGTTAACCTGTTCTGGCCGATAAATTCCTCGACCAGTCTGTTGGAGATTTACCCTTCTCCGGATATCGGATGATCACTGGAGTATGCGGATTCGCGGTACTGAAGATTACCCGAGAGAAAAAATAGTTAAGAAATGTGTCTTCTTCTAAGGCTAGTATTATTCTTATCTATGAAAGATAGGTGCTTGAAATTGAATATTCCTCGGCAATTCCACAATCAATAAACTTAGGCCGAGTTGACGGTGTAAGAATTTCGATAGATGGATGGATCCCGAAAAGATTTACAAAAGAGGCCCATTCACATGAATCACTGGCCTTAGGCTCTTTCGATGATTTTCATAAGTCTAGGATGCAACCAAAGACTACAATTTGATGGCCGATGAACCTTAGTAGGTTCAAGAGCAAAAAAAAAAACATTAATAGGTTCGATAATCAGGTTGCAAAACTTAATCACTATGTTTTCATTTCGTTACAACCGTTAACACTTCGAGCTCGTGTTTGACAACTATACTGACCAATCAGTAAAAATTTTCCCAATTTACTAATCGAGCACGATTTAACTTAAAATCTTAAGTCATCCTTAGCGCAAGATTGTTTCTTAAAGCTCATTCCCAACCAAGTACAATAATGTGCGACATTTTTTAGCAAAAAATATGATATTCAATCGACAAGTGATATGAGAGTGGCATTACACAATACGATATCGACTTTGGGGCGCATCTCAAAAAATTCATGAACTTTCAACCATAGGTAAAGAAAACAAAAACCCTTAGCTTTTCAAATGACTCAAAAGAACTTTCGAATTACCTGAGGGACAAAAATACCCACCCTTAAAGTTTTCGATCTATGCAAGTGCTTGTGGCAAATAACTTAGGGCCTGTTTAGTAATATTTCTGTTTTTCTGTTTTTTTATTCCCTAAAACAGAAAAAAAGAAGAAAACGTTTTTTTATTCTCTCTTTCACAAGATATTCTCATACTAAACCATAAACCCAAATCCAAACCCTAAACCCTAAACCCTATTCCTCAAACCCTAAACCCCAAAACCTTAAACCTCAATACCCAAACTCTAAAACCCATAGCACTAAAATCAAAAACCCAAAACCCTAAAACCTAAATCCCTAAACCCAAACCCGAAACTCGAAACACTAAACCCTAAACTCCAAAACTGCAAACCCGAAATCTTAAAACCTAAACCCTAAAATTGTAATTCCAAACCCTAATTCCTAAAACGCAAAACCACAAAACCCCAAACCTTAAACCATAAACCCCAAACCCTATACCCTAAATCATAAACCCCAATACCCAAAACCCGAATCCCTAAATCCCAAACCCTAAAACCCTAAACCTGAAATCCAAAACCTAAAACCCGAAACTCTAAAGCCTAAACCCCTCAAAGCCCCAAACCCTAAACCTCAAAACCAAAATCCTAAAACCCTAATCCCTAACCCCAAATCCTAAAATCGTACACCCTAAATTGCAATTTCCTCGACCATCATCCGATATTTACTTTGTCTATAAGGAGTAATTTTCTTTATGATTATATTAAGGTATCCAATTTTATATCATAATATATTATTATTCTATTTCTAGTTCAATTTTATTCAAACATGAATTGTTAAGTCTCCTAAACTACAATTTCCTCAACTACCATCCTATATTTGCTTTGTCTATAAGAAGTATTTCTTTATGATTGTATTAAGGTCATCAAATTTTATATCACAATATATTCTTATTCTATTTATAATCCAATTTTATTCAAACATGAATCGTTAAGTCTCCACCGACAATTTTATATAATTAAATGAAAAAATTAGGAGTACAAATTTTTAGTGTCCTACCAAATGCATTTCTATTCTTTTTCTACTCTTGGAATAAAAATTTTGTACGTTTACTAAACTTGTTTTTATGCTCAAAAACTTGTCTAGGAAATATAAATAGAATAAACTATTTTTAACATAAATTATTTTTGGGAACATAATCATTACTAAACAGACCCTTATTTATGGGACTGTCATGTATAAAAAGACAATTCAACAAGAGCAAAAAAGATGCTGTGGACACTTCGGCAAAAACTAGGCGACATCGCTTCTCTAAAACGCCATCGTTTATGATTCTTCTAAATATACACGCTTAGGCTTCCAACCTTCTTGATTTGGACTCATTGGGTTCACCTTTCAATCTATAAAGCTTTTTGATACTTCACATTTTGAACTTCGATTCAAGCAAATTTGCGGCGGGTACTTTTGTTGCTCGGGTAAAGAGTCCATAAGCTCTTTTTTAGATGTTTGAAAAGTTAGGATCATTTGCAAAAGTTGAAGTTTTGTTTTGAAGATTTGGCCTATATTTTGCTGATTATTTTCTCCTCAATGGACCCTCTTCTACGATTCCAACCTATTACGCAGGGGAGAAAAAAGAAAATGTTGGATATAGGGCGATTATAACTCCTTTTGCTTTGCGAAAAATGAATGATTTAGAAAATAGTTTCCTAAATATAATCGCTTATATCGCTCGAAATAATTAATTAATGAAAAATATTTTCCTGTCGACAGCAATTCATATTTAAATATTTTCATGAATGATGAAAATTATTTATTTATTTATTTATTTTTATAAGTGATTATTTTCGAAAAAAAAATTTAAATTATTTATTTTTTTACGAAACAAATAAAGGCTACGGGTCATTTCATCTCGTTTTCTATCCAACTGTTTCATTTATCATTCCAAAAATTATTGCAAAGACAAAACGGTCGCGATGAATGTTGTTTACTCCATGTCGAACTCCGGCACGTTCTCACGAGCAAGTTATTCTTTAACCGTGTAGGTTCATTGTTCGGCAATTGCCACTTGAAATTCAACAGAGTTATTACCGTTTTGGAGAAGTTGTCACATCACAATGCAATAATGGCTAAGTAATCATTGACAAATAATAGAGTCGTTAATATTTTATATTCCGTAATTGAGATTGAAGGAACTTTTTAAGGCTGCGTTTAGTAGTCCGTATTTCTGGTCAAGATAGGATTGGATAGAATAGGATAGGAAATCTTAGGATTTGGCCATATCCTATCCACTGCTTGGTGAAGTACGAATTTAAAGTCAGATATTCTCTTATCTTATCCTATCCTATCTTGTATTCGGTAAAAACTGTATATCAATATAAAGGACATATATACACCTACGTGATAGTCATGAAATATTTCGATCTTATTATTATAAAAATAACATTCTCATACACAAATAAACTTGAAAATATGACATTTATTATATTTTCAAATTTTTTTGCAAAAAAAAATAAAATGAAAATAGAAACAAATGAGACAAGAAAATTGTCATTATCGTCTTTCTTTGAGCGCTTTTCCACAAACAAATCATTCTTCAGCTTCTTCTTAGGCGGAGGCTTCACCGCACCCGTACTCGCACCCTTCTTCTTATTATTAAGAGCTGGGCCACCCATTGATCTGCAAAAGTATCAAATACCAGGGTTTACACATAACAACGTCGGAAGAACATCTTAAATGGGATAACAAAGATGGAACTCGAATGTGAAATAAAAAAGCCATCTTTCGACATCAACTAAAGCCGCGAAAAGCGGAGAGACAAGCTCCAAGTTACCAAACTTCAACTCCACCAAACCACAGAGCATCGCAATCACAAAACAAACAATCGAAAACAGCGAGAGGGTGGGTTCCTTCATCGTCCGCAATCGCGTTATTTTTCGAAATAGACAAATCAAACAGAACTAAATTAGCAATTGCAAGGACGAAGAGCCACTAATTTCTTGCTCCACCGCGAACTAGATACCATTTGACGAACATGATGAACGCCATTGACGACGATGCGAGACTGGAGAGGATAGCACAATACCTGATTTGAGCAAAGTAGAGCAGTTGGCGTGCCTAGAAGAAGAAGAAAAGAAGCAACGAAGAGGTTCGGAGCTTCTCTGATATCGTCGGCGAGATGCGGAAAAGCGCTTCTTCTCGGCAAGCTTCAATAGAATTTCGCGGACGACCACTATTCTCTTCCTCCTGCGGGTTCTTCCAGTTCAGCATCTCGATGAGCCGCGTGGATGAAGAGTGCGTGAATGAAGTGTAGGGTTTCTAAAAATTTGCTTTTATGTGACGGATAAGAGAAATCCTATCCGACCTTATCCTACCCCCTTCCCTCGGATGTTTTTATCCGGGTTATATCTCCTCTATATCCGACATTATATTATCCGGGAAACCTACCAAATATGGGATTGAATAAAACATATCTTATTCCGAGTTTTATACGGACGATCAAACGCAGAAGTGTTGATAATTTTAGGAAAAAAAAAACTAGAATTCAAAGACTAAGGAAAGAGTCACATCTAATTTGATGAAGTAACTAGCAGGTCTTACAAGCTTCATGGATCATTTTTCACGACATAGGCCATAGGGTAGCTTGATAGAGTTTTGTGTATCATAACCTTGCTCGAAAACCTTTCGCAAATTAGACAAGTAGATAATAGCGAGTGCCCATTTTCGAATTCAACCTGCTCCATAACGATGCCTATCTTCGTATGATGTCCTTTATCCCCATCTGCGGCTTCATGCAGCGCCTCGTTCATTCAGATTATCAATTCATGTGGATATGAACAGTCTGAAATTTTAGGACAGAATGTACATACACATTAAGACCTATTGAGGTACTAATGGAGGTACGGTGCCCCAAAAAATCTTTATCCATGCACACATATGAATATTTGTTCTTTGTGGGTCGTATGCCTTCTTGCAAGGAGGTAATTAGCGTGGAAATAGTTTAACTTGTTGGGTTTGTTATATTTTCTCCCGACACATCACAAGTTCACAACCACACCAACTATCACATAAATTAATAAGATGCTCGTGCGTTGTGCTGGTTTAAAACCAAATTTGTTATTTCACTCTAAATCTTAGTGTTGACATAAATTTTTGTAAGAAATTCTTTCAAAACAAACGATTATTTCCAAACAATTATATAGATATTTCAAAATAGAATCTATATATACATAAACAATTATTCAAAACATTTATTACCAGAATATCCATAATTCTATTGTTTGTTGTACATGGATTAGATACTCATTACTGAAATACACATTAGGAACTTAAAATTCCAAAGTATGCATAAGAGTCGATTTCGTATTATTGATGCAATATTCTTAGATGCAGAATCTGCGCAATTATGGGATCTAGCTCTTATCATGGGATCTAACTTTTAAATTACTAAATTTGCTTTTTAAACTTATATGTACGAACTTGTTTCATCAATTTTTCTTTTATTAACTTAAAAATGCAGCCTATATAACTTAGATGCAAGACTCAGTTCTCATAAATTTGAAAAATTGTAGTGCTAATATTTTAAATGCTGAATATGCACAATCATGATATAAATTTTTTATTGTTAAATTACATCTCGAATTTGAGATCGTACCCGACATTCAATCCGCACGCTCAACGTTTATTAGTACTCTGAAAACGAAAAGAATATCCGTGGAGCATTCAACAAGAACAGCGCTAATCGTGGAGCATTAAATGAAGATGGACAAATCTTCTGCGCATGAGTTTATGTGCATGCCTCCACGTCTATTTTTCTTCTGCCTCTGAAATGCATGCACATGATGTGAATGCATGCCCATAGAGGAAGAAGTGAGCGCCGCTGTCCTCTCTCTCTATTTTTTGGTCAACTTTTGTGGGCTTCCTTTTGTCTTTTGTTGTTAAATGAAGAAAGAAAGAAGGCAGAAGCCATGTTCATTTTTCTAGCGGCGGTGCATGATGGTCATGCCCACATGCCATCATTCATTTGTCTCATTTCTACATCCATTCTCCTATAAAAGGGGAGCAAAGAACGTGGAGAAGCAAGCAATCCGAGAAGAAAAACTCCATAAGAGAGGCGTGAGCTCGGAGATATTCGTGCGTAGAAAGAGAGTTCGTCGAGTTGAGTTATTAAATACTGTGGGTATTAGATATGTATTAGGGCAGAAAAATACTTGAATATGAATAATTACAACCTTATAATTTTTCGATTTATTAGTGGATTATTTATCAATTCTTCCCGTGAACGTAAGTTCCGACATTTGGATCGAACCACATAAATTTCTCGTGTCCTTTTATTATTCCTCATTTTATTTCTCTATCGTTTCTATGGCTCCCGATTTAATTACAAAGTTACGATCCGCTTTCGCCACGTCCTCGATCATACAGCAATTGATATCAAAGCTAAGACTTTGCAATTATGTTTGGAGCAAGAGTGGAAGTTGAGAAATTTAACGGGAGAAACAACTTTGGGTTATGAAGCGTCAAGATGAAGGCGCTATTAACAACTCAAGGTTTAGCCAAGACATTGGAGGGTAAGGATAAGTTACCCGAAACAATGAGAGATGGCGAAAAGGACGAGCTGATGGAGAAGGCAATGAGCATAATCCTATTGAACCTATTAGATTAAGTGCTAATAGAGGTGGCCGAGGAGAAGGATGCTGCGGCGTTGTGGGCAAAACTTCAGACCCTTTGTTTAATGAAGGATTTGAACAATCATTTATATATGCTAAAGAGGATATTTCACTTTCGATACCATGAAGGTACGTCCATCAGATCCTACTTCTATGAGTTTAATAAACTCATAATGGACTTGAAAAATGTCGGTAAGATTTTGGACGATGAAGAACAAGGCATGATGCTGTTGGCGTCTCTACTAGAGTCATGAGAGCACTTTATTGACTCTTTGTTACAGGGGCCATACTACGATTACCTCAGAAGAGGTAAAATCCACCCTATTCTCAAAGGAGTGGCAAAGAAAGTTGCAAAATGACAATCTAGCGCAAGACGTAGCGCAAGGATTGATGGTTCGAGGTAGAGACCAACATTGGGGGCCCAGCGGCAGTAGAGTTAAAAGTAGATTGAAATCGCAACATAGAAAATCCATAGATCGCGTGAAGTGCTTTGAATGTTAAGAGGAAGGGCACATACAGAGAAATTGTCCAAAGCTGAGAAATAGAGGTGGTAGGCAAAATGCCACAAACAATATGGCAAATGTTGCTGAGGAGAGTGCCAGTGATGCTTATGCTATCCTATGCGTATCTATAAGTTCGTCAAGAGACGAATGGGTGCTAGATTTCGGATGTTCCTATCACATGAATCCTCACAGGAACTGGTTCACTATCTACCAGACTGTAGATGATGGTAGAGTTCTCATGGGGAATAATGCAGCTTGCAAGGTTGTGGGAATAGGGACAGTTCGGATCCGGATGCATGATGGCGTAGAGCGGACACTAACAGACGTGAGGCATGTACTGGATCTCAAGAAGAACTTTATTTCTCTAGGGACACTCGATGATGTCGGGTGCATATACACTACTTGAAGGTAGAGTACTAAAGATCTCTCGAGGTGCCATGACAGTGATGAAAGGGAAGAAGGTAAATTCTTTCTATCATCTACTGGGAGAAACCGTGATTGGAGCTGTTGTAGTTTCATCAGGTGAGTCAAACTCAAATTTGATTATGTTACGGCATATGCGATTAGGACACATGAGTTAGGTTAGAATAACGATGCTGAGTGAAAGCAGGTTGCTGAAAGATCAGAAGATGGGGAAATTGGACCTGTGTGAGCACTGTATCTTCGGGAAGCAACGCCGTGTTAAATTCGGTACAACTATGCATTCAACCAAGCAACCGATCGAATACATTCATTCAGACGTCTGGGGCCCATCTCCAGTTCCTTCAAAAGGAGGTACCCAATATATGTTGTCATTTATCGACGATTATTCAAGGAAGGTATGGGTATACTTCCTGAAGCATAAATCCGAGATGTTTGATCGGTTCAAGAATTTTAAGGCATTGATTGAGAAGCAATCAAGTAAACAAATCAAGTGCCTAAGAACTAATAATGGCATGGAGTTCTGTAACAAAGATTTTACTGAGTTCTGCCAAAAGGAAGGGATTGTGAGACACCGCACAGTTCCCGGAACATCATAGCAAAATGGCGTTGCAAAATAGAAGAACAAAATTCTACTTAAGCGAACTTGGTGCATGCTTTCGCATGCAGGACTAGGCAAGGAATTGTGGGCCGAAACAGTGAATATGGCCTCGCCTGTTATCTGGTTAATCGATCTCTATCATCTGCTATCGAGTGGAAGACTTCTGAGGAAGTATGGTCGGGGAAACTTGTTGATTACTCCGAATTACGAATATTCGGATGTCCAGCGTAAACTCATACGAGTAATAATAAGCTTGAGCCAAGGGCTAAAAAGTGCATATTTTTGGGTTATGCACAAGGGATGAAAGGCTACCGGCTGTGGTGCACTAATCCCAGATCACCTAGTTTTCTAATTAGCAAAGACGTGATCTTCGACAAGACTGCAATGCTTCAAAAGAGGAGTCTTGAGACTCAACCAGCAAAGCAAATGGATTGTGGTGTCAGTAGTGAGGTGAAGCTTCAAGTGAAGTCTTCGGAGACCTCAGAGGTAATAGAGGAAGAGACTGCGGAAGAGGCCATAGTTCCTAAAAACAATGATATTGAACAACCGGTAGAGCCGCAGCACAATATAGCCACAAGCAGACAAAAAAGGCAAATCAAATCACTAGTACATTATGGTTATTATGATATTGCCTATGCATTGACTGTAGGTGATGAGGTGGAGGCAGATGAGCCTTCGTCCTGCTCTGAAACGATAGCTAGTACTGAGTCGTCGCAGTGGCTAGAGGCTATGAGTGAAGAGATAGAATTACTCTATTAGAATCATACATGAGAGCTGGTCAAAGTACTTAAAAAGCCAGAAGATTGTCGGGTACAAATGGGTCTACAAGCAGAAGGAAGGCATTTCCGGTGTCGAGGGCAGTAAGATACAAGGCGAGACTTGTTATGAAGGGATATACCTAGCGAGAGGGCATTGACTACAATGAAGTGTTATCTCCTGTGGTAAGACATACTTCGAGTTGTTGCACAAGACCTCGAGTTGGAGTAGCTAGAGGGATTTGCTGCCTCATGTAAATCCGTTCCTCCAACTCTCCATGAAGAAATCCCTACCGGAGGAACGATAATGGCAATGAGACCACATGATATGTGGATTCGGATCACAGCTGGTAACTTGGATGACCGTAGATCATTAGCGGGGTACGTGTTTACGCTGGCAGGTGGTGTAGTAAGTTGGAAGGCGTTCTTACAGGACAATGTTGCCTTGTCTTCAACAGAGGCAGAGTATATGGCACTAACCTTTGTGGCAAAAGAAGCGATATGGCTAAGAGGTTTGCTCTCGGACCTTAGACTGGAGCAGAAAGTGTTACTATACATTATGACAATCAAGGTGCGATATACCTAGCATATACTCCGATATATCATGAGCGAATGAAGCATATCGATATTAGGTACCATTTTATCCAAGATGTCATAGCGAAGAGCAAGATTGTTATGAATAAAATAGTAACAACTAAGAATTCGGCAGACATGATGACAAAGCCCGTTCCTTTGGCGAAGCTCGAGCTCTGTTTAAGCTCGATTGGCGTATGTAGAAAGTAAGTGCTCATTAGGGTATTGAGAGAGCTGGCATGAATAAAGAGCACTACAATTTGATAATAAATATTGAGTTAAGATGGAGAATTATTAAATTGTGTCTTGAGTTTGAGGTCGTACATGATACTCAATCCGCACGCTCAACGTTTATTAATACTTCGGAAAGGAAAAGAATATCCGTGGAGCATTCAACAAGAACAGCCCCAATCGTGGAGCATTAAATGAAGATGGACAAATCTTCTGCACATGGGTTTATGTGCATGCATCCACGTCGATTTTCCTTCTTCCTCTTAAATGCATGCACATGATGTGAATGCATGCCCATAGAGGAAGAAGTGAGCGCCGCTGTCCTCTTTCTCTCTATTTTTTGGTCAACCTTTGTGGGCTTCCTTCGTCTTTTGTTGTTAAATGAAGAAAGAAAGAAGGCAGAAGCCATGTTCATTTTTCTAGTGGCGGTGCATGATGGTCATGCGCACATGCCATCATTAATTGCACGAAGACGCATTGGCTTCTGAAGATGGGCGCCATTTATCTCATTTCTGCATCATATCTCCTGTAATAGGGCAGCAGAGAGGACGTAGAGAAGCAAGCAAGCCGAGAAGAGAACTCCAAAAGAGAGCACCCAATTCAAAAAAAAAACCCTCAATTTTACACTTTATCCCAAATATATCTTAAACTTTTTTTTATCTAAAAAAAAATCATCAACTTTATCTAAGTCCCAAATCTACCCTCGACCCTCGGCCAGCCCCTCGCTGCAGGCCTTCTCGAAGGCCGGTGACCCTCATCGGCCCCAAGCAAGCAGTCGACGAGGGCGTGCAGCCCCCGATTTGGGGGAGGGCGCGACCCTCGCCCTAGATCGGGGCTTGCACGCCCTTGCCGGAGGCTCGCTCGGGCCGCGGGCCCTGGCCGCCCGATCAAAAGGCCGGTGAGGCGGCGCTCCTTCTTCGGCGGTATGGTGGCGACCACCGTGACCCAGCCATCGCTTGTGACTCACAAACTCTCTATTTTTTTTTGGATGGGAGGGTAGATTTGAGACTTAGATAAAAGTTGGTGGTTTTTCTTGAGACAAAAAAAAGTTCAGGATATATTTGGGACAAAGTGTAAAGTTGAGGGTTTTTTTTGGAATTGGGCCCAAAAGAGAGGCGTGAGCTTGGAGATATTTGTGCGTAGAGAGAGAGTCCATCGAGTTGAGTTATTAAATACTGTGAGCATTGGATATATATTAAGGCTGAAAAATACTTAAGCGTGAGTGATTATAACTCTATAATTTTTCGATTTATTAGTAGATTATTTACCGATTCTCCCCATGAACGTAGGTTCCGACATTCGAGACCGAACAATGTAAATTTCTCTTATCCTTTTATTATTTCTCGTTTTATTTCTCTATCGTTTCTATAGCTCCCAATTTAATTGCAAAGTTACGATCCGCTTCCACCGCGTCATCGATCATACAACAATAATGTAAATGCAACAATTTCGACATATAGATATTTCAAAATAGGATCTACGTATACATACATTGGATTGTAGATTTATAATCGAAATATGTATAAGAATTAGAGATGTGGAATTAGATACTTGTTTGGATTGGAAATTTGCTTAGATGGCCATGAAAAGTATACTACTGGGTCAAACTCGCACGTAAGCGGTGCACGATCGGTTTCTTTCAATGACATGATAAGTTGTAAGCAAAGATCTACACGGGTTGTTCGTTTATAAAATTTTTCAGTAAAAATGATGTAGGAGTTGTCGAACGTGTGTCAATGGCATTTAGATGAAAATAACGAATGCTTAGATAACTGTAGGCTATATGAGATAGCTATTTAGGACAAGTAAATATTAAAACTACCCATATCTGATTTACATTATTCAACCCGAATCAATCGCACAGATATAGACAGTCGAAAAAGGTTTGACATTGGAATTGGTCAACTTGTTCAATGAAGGTGGAAAATTATCAGTGCAACGATGTGGTTCAATGCCAAGTTGGGCTGCAAGTTAATCGCTGGATGGACCCGAAAATTGCAGAAAAATAATGCAAAGAAAGGGTTCATTGGGGCTAGTGTCCCTGTTCCATGTGCCACTTATTTTTTTCGATCTTTCATAATTCAGGAGGCCAATTAGTATAGCAACCCATCTTTCACATTTCGATTCACGGGCTCTTTCCCTTTCCCTTTGTCTGTGATGTCAAATTGGTTAGCCTTTTTATAATGTGCATCTAGTGAAGAGTATTTAAAAACATATCCAAAACTCATTATCTTTAAAATAATGGCCAGCTAGACAACATCCTTGTCTGGTCTCTGATCCAATCCCCCCACGATAAAGTGACTTGGTCATTCATATCTGCCTGTCAGAATTAAATGACCCGAGAAATTCAGGTGGAGACATGAGAATAGTCACTAAAATGTTCAACACATTTTTCATTTTATATGCTCCGACCATCGGGGGTTCTTGAGACCGCCCAATGTTAACTTAAAAGAAAATTGTCCGAGAGGGCGAGTGGGGGTTGCAACTCCCTCGCTGTGGCCAAGGGCTCACAATGTGCTTGCTGGCCACAGCGAGGGCGAGGGCCCTCACCTAGCTTCGGTGAGGGCTGTGACCCTGCCGGCGAGGCCTTTGTGGCTTTTGACTAGGGGCCAGTGGGGGTCTCACTCTCGGCTAGTGACCAGCCTCATGTAAAAAGGAAAAAAAGAAAAATCAATAAAAAATTCTAAAAAATTATCCATATCAGTATTGATTGCGCCACGTAGAATGGCCAAGGCTAACTGGACTACCATGTCAACGATTTCCGATCAAAATTAGCCAAAATAACTATATTGGTAATTTGTTAAAAAGTTTATAATTGAATTGGCAAATTGTTAAAAGGTTTATAACAAAATTGGCACAATTGAAAGATTTAAAACTGAATTGATCACCATACAATAGATTTATGACTTTTTGGACGATTTTTCTATTTACTTATCTACAATCATGACATACTTCAATATCTGTATGTATGCAAGTATCCTTTAAATATAATCGTAGATGCATGTATCCCTTAAATATAAGCGTAGATTCTTCCTTCAATCGCATTTATGAATGTCGCACGTCATCTGACCTGTACCGATAGAGTGGCACTTTTTTCTCAGGTGTCTGGATGGTGCCAATTAGAACGAACAGATGATATCTTTTGTGCCGTGCTTTCGCTTCAATCCAAGACATTATTAGGGTATGTAGATAACGCATTCAAGACCTTCGATCCAGTACGTTTCACATGCGCTGCTAACATGATTTCCCCAACGATATGCTGCGTATGGACGCACTCGAGTCTATATTTCTTTTTCGACATGTTCTCCTATGCGTGCCAACATATATGGCTAGGAGTGACTTTTGTTTGTGATAAATTTCAACTTTTTGGTACTTGAAATTCCGCTAGAAATCAAGTCGATTCATTCAAACAAGCATGTACAGACAGTTCATTAAGATCATTTAATTTCAGAAAAGTTTTCCTAATTCGTAAAATCTAGTGTTTACTTTCGCTTGAAAAGGAAAGTAAGTTATGTAATTTATGCTTAAAGAACAGGCCAACCATTTCCTAATCATGTGTGGTTGCTCCATAATATCAAAGCGAAGAGAGAAAAGAATGTGATGAAAAGTAAAGAGGAGAAGAAAAGGCTGAGGAGAGCAAAGAAATAGATGTGTGTGAACCCCAACTTCGTGAATCAGCTTATTAATTCTCAGCATTAAAATATGCTTGTCATATGTAGATGGTTTCAGATTCTCTGGTGTCTACTTCTCTCGAAAGACTTCATCTCTCGCTCTTAATGCGAAAACCAAACAAAGAGAAAGAAAAGCCTAGTAAAGGGGGAATATCTAATCTTTCTGGAACATACAAGTAGAGGGCTAGCTTCAACACCGTCAACTGTGATCATTTAAGATGGCGCAGTTCGCTCGTATTAAAGGCCAAGCAGATGGGGGGAGCGAGATCAGAGAAGAGGATTTAAATTTCCTACATTTTTTTTATATGTACAGATATCAACTTCACATTTCACAACACGACACCTTCCTCTGCCCAGCATAGTGTGCCCTCACCAAAGAGAGACCAGACACCATGAACCCACTTCTTAAACACAGCCCTCTCTCTTTCTCCTCCCTGTTCTTGTCCGTGTTCATTGCCTCCCCAAGTTTGATTTAGCCGTTCGAGACGCTGTCCACGAGCCAACTCGGGAACAAGTACTCCCAGCTCGCCCTCCCGAAGGTCACCGGGCCCGAGAGCATCGCCTTCGACTGCGAAGGGCGAGGCCCATATGTCGGCGTCTCGGATGGGAGGATCCTCAAGTGGGAAGGGTCTCGCCTCGGGTGGAGGGAGTTTAACGTGCCTACTGCGCACAGGCATGTCTTTCATATCCGAGGAAACCCTAATTTAGCTTCATGCAAAACATTCTTGCATGCAGGCATGGTACTTTAGAAACTTCCTTTCCTTTCCTTTCCTTTCATGAGCTTCATCTTCTCCGCAACACATGCATCCGAATTTTGGTTCGTGTTTTACGTGAGCTTAAAGTCGATGGAACATGTTGAACTGTTTCTTGGGAAAAAACCCAAGTAAAAGTAAAATTCTTGAGAGAGAGAGAGAGAGAGACCCTCTGTGCATGGAGGGATCGTACTTAATGAATGTACGATTCATTAAATGCCAAGTGACAGAGAGGCGTTGGAACAATGAAGGCCAAAAGAGTTGGGAGTCGGAAGAACTCATCATTAGAGTTTGAGAGAGGATATATGCATGCAAATTGAAACAATTTTGACTGCATGCACTAATAGTTCACTGCAATTCCTAGTCCTTAAACGTTTCTTTCTTCGATCTTGGGCATATGCTATGCAAATCAACCTCTCCGACGTTGGACCGGCTTAACTCCATGTAATAATCTCGATTTTCTGTTCTATTTTCCCACAATCATAAAGAGGACTATTGTTAAAAAGTCCAAATTCATGGATTAAAACTCTTTACTTAACACACATATTACGTTGACGAAGTCTCATATGGCGTAGAAATTCAGCTACCAAGCGGGTAGGTACACTTCTTCTTCTTTTCTTTCTACTATTATGTTTTTTAGATACTCTATTTAAAGCACGTTGTGATGGACATGTCCTGAAGTTTTTCAGCGACAATGCAAATAGGTAGGGCACTCTGTCCGATTCGAGCCGAGGTGTCATTGTGCAGGATGTCCGGAAGCGGCCGAGTTATGAAATTCTCTATTTTTCTGAGAAATAGTTGGCAATTCTAGATAGTCATGGGCACGAACCGAAACTGTCATGGTTCGGAACCGGCGGTTTCGGTTCGTGGCCATGTATGAACCGGTCAGTTCCGAGCCGATTCCGATTCCGGGCCTATTCCGATTCCGATTTCGGTTCCTACAAGTTTCGGCTAGTTTCGAACCTGGAGTGTCCGCTGCTCAGGAGCCGATTGTATGTGTGCATCGAGTCCGGCGGTGGGACGGTGCGTTGGATCTTCCTCTTCTTCTTCTTCTACTGCTCCTCCCTTGCGCGCCCTCTTTCCTGCTCGCCGGATCCTCACATCGCCGGCGGAGTTGTCGTGGATTCTCCAATGATGGCTCGATTTCGATTCTCTCGTGCTTGCACGCTCCTGAGTTTCAATGCTTCGTTGTGGTTTGGAGAGAGATAGAGGGAGGGAGGGACTTCCGGTTATCTTTTTGTTTATTTTATTTTTTATTTTATTTTTGCCCGTTTCCAAGGTAGCCTGCAAAGGCTGCATTGGCAACGAGCCGCAGCAAGGCTTGCAGACGTGCCGGCCCTGCTACAGCTTTTTTTTTTTTTTTTTGGAACGGGCTAAGAACCGCCGGTTTCGGGCCGGTTCCAAAATTGTTGAAACTGGAACCGAGCCTGTTGGCCACGGGCCGGTTCCGGTTCCGAACCGCAGGCCCGGGTTTGATCGGGTTGGTTCCGAGCCGAAACCGGCCTGTGGCCATGACTAATTCTAGATGAAAGAGCCTCATAATTTTAGGGTGCAAGGAGAGAGAAATTATCTTCTATTTCTAAACATATTTATTTTGGTTATATGACTTGCTCGATCTAAGTGTTAGAGATCCATTTTTAATCTATTATATATATTATACATATATATATTTAGGATAAATGCACTATAAGTCCTAAAACTTGTCAAAAAAATGCATTTGAGTCCTAAAATTTGTAAAAAAGTGCAATCCAATCATAAAACTTGTCAAATTGATTCAATCGAGTCTTAAACTTAACACCATTAAATTTACTAACGAAAAACGTTGACGTGGCACAATGTATCATATTTTATTACTTTTTTTGAGACATGTGGCAATGATGTGGCATCTAACAAGCGCCATGTCAACAAAAATAAAAAATAAAAAAAGCTATAAAAAAAAAACCAACCAATGGCTGTGGCGGTGGCCAAGCCCTTGCCGGTGGCCATTGCCGTAGCCACCGGGAAGGGCCAACGGAGGTCGCCTGGGCCTTCTCGAAGCTTGATGACCCTCGCCGACCCTAGGCGAGGCCCCACCGATCCTCGGCAATGGCATGAAGCCCGCGATATGGGGGAGAGCGTGACCCCGCCCCAGATCTAAACGAGGGTCGCCGGCCCTCGCTTAGGGGTTGCCCACTCTAAGTGAGGGTCGCGCCCTCCCCCAGATCGGGGGTTGCAGGCCCTCACCGGGGACTCGTCGGGGGCCGGCAAGGGTCACCGAGTTTCGAGAAGGCCCAAGCGACCTCTGCCGGTCCTTCTCGGTGACTATGGTGGCGGCCACCGGCAAGGGCTTGGCCACCGCCGCAGTTGATGGTTCTAGATTTTTTTTTTTCCGTTTTTTTATAGCTTTTTCTAATTTAATTTACATTTTTGTTCAAACTTTTTTTGACGTGGACGCTTGTTGGACGCCACGTGTCTCACGAAAATTAATAAAATAAGACACGTCAGCATCACGTAAGCATTTTCTATTAGTAAATTAGATGGTGTTAACTTTAGGACTCGATTGAATTAATTTGACAAGTTTTAGGACTTAGTTGTACCTTTTGTAAGTTTTAGAACTCAAATGCACTTTTGTGATAAGTTTTAGGACTTGTACTACACTTGTCGCTATATATTTATATGTAAGATGTTTTAGTAAGTTAAAATTAAACCTTTCATTCTAAAAATTCAGGAAAAAAATTGAATTGATATAAATTTCATATCATAGCATTTTCTCCCCACATCACATGAAAGCTCGAAGGATAAAGGAAAATCGAAGGAAGCGACATTCGTTTAAGATCATGGACGATCTCGAAGGCATGATGGTCACCATCTTGATCGCGAACCGAAACAAGTTTCTCTCGTTCATCCTCAGGGACAGGAAACTGTGCGACGGCTCGAAGGACCCTAATAAGGAACAGGTATGCGGGAGGCCGCTTGGCCTCAAATTCAACAACGCGACGTGCGATCTCTACATGGCAGACGCCTATTACGGCCTCCTCATGGTCGGACCCTGCGGTGGCGTCGCCGAGCAGCTCGCGACTTCCGGTGGAGGAGTCCCTTTCAACCTCACCAACGCACTCGACATCGACGCTGGCACGGGAGCTGTTTATTTCACGGACAGTACCGTCTTCTACCAAAGAAGGTATATTTGTCTTATTAATTTCTCTGCCTTTTTCTCTTTCCCTTTCTTTTTGACATCAGGTACAGAAATTTATTCTCACCCGTCATTTTGTTCACCTTTTTCTTCCTGTGAATTTTGAAGTTCTAGCATTGATTAGGCCCTCTTGTGTCCGCTCCTATTTTCTGAATTTAAATTGAGAATCCCTGAAATATTTATTGTAAATAATCTTGTGGATTGCGTTAGAGACGGAGTTAGAAAACCTAAATGGGTAGATTGTGCATGACTTTATACGACCAGTGAAGATGATACTAGAAAATCGAACTTTGTCGACTGTCTAGACTAAGTACATCGGTCTATCATTTTGACCGACAACATCACAAGATTAGTTTCTAAGATCTTACAGTGCAAGATTTCGATTTAGCCATGAGGTAGGATATGTGTAGGTGATATAGGACGGGCCATCTGTTTCAGGGAGACATTGACATGAACGACCGAGAGAAACTGGCCCTGCATTCTAAATGCAACCTCATTTGTCAACTTCTCTTTACTATTTGGAGTTTGCAACTTGTCGGGCTGATGCCCCATGCGGGGTCTCTCTGATAATTGCTTTGCCTCGGTGGGAAATCTCTATGCTCCTCATTAAAGGCATAGCTAGTTCTATCACTTGTACAGCTTGTCGCGTATGTGTGTAAACGAACACACATGTGTACGGTCCTTTTCGCGACGAGAAACCTCGGCTAGATGAACGCGTCTCATACTAGCGAAATGCTCTGGCAACGAACTCACTCGAAACCCACGTGGGTGGCTTCTACATATAGCGTTGCATGCACTCGTCGGCCGTAGAAAATTGAGTATACGTCAATGTCGACATGTGCGTAAATTACACCCGTTCATGTCTTTCTATGAATGAGCTTTTTCATCTACCTTTGGAAGCTATGATGTTCGAACTCCACGTTCCTATTTTGCAATCCTACACATGTGGATGGCTCATCTGGGTTGCACATGATCGTAATCAGGAACTACATGTTGTCCATTGAGAGTGGAGACAAAACAGGGAGAGTGCTCAAGTATGATCCCCACACCAAGAGAGTGACGGTCCTGCTCAGCGGACTGTCCTTCCCCAACGGGCTAGCCCTAAGCAAGGACAGCTCTTTCCTTGTGGTGACTCAAACTGGCAACCTCCAGCTCCTTAGGATTCCTCTCAGACCCTCCAAGACAGGACATCATGTGACTCCCGCACAGGTTTTCTACTCTCAGCTCGCAAGGTACCCAGACAACATCAAGAGGAATGACAAGGGGAGTTCTGGGTTGCCCTCAACAGTGGAAGACGACTGGTCCTTCACAAAACGGAGGGTCCTGAGCAAGGCTCAATAGTGCAGAATCAGGGTCATATTGATGGTGATGAGATTCCTTGGCTCGCCAAAGACCCAGTTGCAATCAAAATTAGTGAAGAAGGGAGAGTTATGGAGCTGCTGGATGGGGGATTTGGGACGACATTCGAGTCAGTCAGTGAGGTTGAAGAGTTTGGAGGCACGCTCTGGATTGGGTCTGTGACAAAGCCTTATGTGGGTAAGCTCAAGGCGTATTAAGGCTTTTCTTGGGCGTTTGTACTCTGTGTTTAGGTGGGTGGGTGAGTGCTTGTTGTGGCCTCTCTCTCTCTCTCTCTCTCTCTTATATTTGTGATTTCCGTCTCTCTCGATGGTTTTCTAGTGTATGCATTAGCCTTTTCTGGTTGGCCAAACAAGTGCAAGCGTTCAGTATTTTGGCTCTGTATTATTCAATGTAGTCGTACAATTTTTTCTCCTTTCGGCGGCTCAACGCCAGGTGACATTTAAAACCGTTCTATGCATCGTACTTGATCGACTTGTCAATCTTAACTTCATAAATGATTACACGCAATATATGGGTACAGGTACCCCATTAATAATGGCTGTGTGGAGACAAATCCATGTCTCCATTACAAGAGTAGTTCTGACTTCCCAATGAATTTGCTTATCATAATTAGCTCAAGTTCGCATATGTCTGACTCCATATAAATAACCAACAAAGATTAAGAAATCAGACAAGTCTTCACATCACACAACTCAATGATCATGCATTGATGAATCTGCAATTCTTCCTCACTTCTCCATCGACAAAGCTATCCGGATTCGTGAGGTTTCCCATCTTTACTATGGAAATGGAGAACTGCTGAAAGAAAGCTGCCGTGTCAAACGCATACTGTTCCACAAGCTTCTTGGTCTGAATGGCCAATACACTTGAATAGAGTTCCTGGTCAGAGTTGAGCAATCCCTCTCCATTCAGGAGCAAATGGTAGTAGGAGTTGTCGAATGTGTTGGGCGTTTCATAGTCCAACGGCGAGATGTTGTTATCTCCCCCTCCTGCGGCTGGGCATGTGGACTTCAATTTGCTGAGGTGCACTTCAGATAATGGACTACCACCCAACGTCAATTCGTAGTCCCCATATATTCTTGCCCGGAAGTTCTCACAGCGTGCCACGCCGATTGTGTGAGCCCCCTGGCAATTCGCATGTGCACATAATTGAGGAGAATCTCATGCAATTTACTACATACGCATCTTAATCAGTGCACTTTCTTCTGTGACAATAAGCTCACCTTGGGTGAGTAATTTGATCGATCACTTAAGAAGAATAGGAACTTAGTAATTACCGGAAAGCGCGACGGTGTCGGTGACGGAGAGGCCGAGGTAAAGGAACTTGGAAATGATCGAAATGAGACCTTGATTCGGTGTAGGTATGTTGGTGTTTGCAAGCTCGTAGCTTGCACTTCTCGAGTCCTTCCTCCCCACCGGAACATCCCAATATGGTCCGCCCACCTAACAAGTACGAAAGAGAATCGATATTAATCACATTGAAATTTTCTGAAATATCTCCTTGGTTAAGCAAGTAATAACATACAGAGGTTGTAGTTCAGAACATTATTTGACATGTGAATGAGGAATTCAGAGAGCGAGGGGACAATCTATACCAGAATGACAGCATCTCTAGCAGCAACGGTCAATATATCAGCGCAAGAGACAATTCTGGGGCAGTTTGATTCGACCTTGCTCTTGATCCTATCGATGATGTCAAAACCTCGCAGAGAGTTTATATTTGGGGAAGCCGTCTTCTCTCCTTTTAGCGTGGCCGTATCGTCTAACAGAACCGAACCATCGCACCCCTAATGAAACATCACAACCAAAAGATGAAATAAATTCTACCTCTGTAGTTTGATCTATGCTTCATGATGATTGTCACTATCAACACAGTTTCATTCCCAAGCACATGTTCAGTTTAACTATGAGAGAATGAGAATTTACATAAAATTACGATATATGCAATGCACCTGAACGAAGCAGTCATGGAAGTGTAGTCGGAGAACTAAAGCAGCGTTGTGCGGATCCGACAGCACCTCGGATTGCATTTCTTCGCGGATGATTTCGAACACGCTCGGGCATGAAGATGCATAGTAATCAAGCGTCAGTGGAGGGTCACTTGCACCGGAACGCATGATAACAGAAACGAAGGCGATCGCGGCCAAGAACTGCATTGCGAGGATTCGTGGACGAAATGAAGCTGCCATTGCCGGTTCTTTTCCTGACATGCATTTCCTTGAAGCTGTGCAAATATAAAGGAACAAACGGAGAGAGAAGTACAAGCCTAGAGAAGTACTACTTCAGTTCTTGCATGGCTGCTTGAGGATTTTGAGTAAAGTTTTCTTAAAGTCAAGAGGGGATGCAACTAATGTTGCTCTGTTTGGTGGGTAATGCCGAGACTAAAATTACTTTTGATTGTTCTTGACTTCTGAGAGAGAGAGAGAGAGAGAGAGAGAGAGACGTGAGCTCAAGATAATAATATTTTTAGATTTGGGAAGTCACCAAACCAATCGCGATTAGCTGCTATTAGGGTGATTGTTCTAGTCTTCTTGTTTTGAACAGAGTTCTCTCGGGTTTTTGGTTCACAAAAATATGTGATCAACGGGCGGGCGGGTAGCTGCCTAAGCCCGCCGAGACCCGAGAGGTAAATGGATGGGCTTGGGGAATGCTCTTACATGAAAAAGCCCAATCTGCTCATATTTATCGGGCCCGAAAGTCGCTCCGTGAATTTTATGTGATGGGCAGGCTCGAGCGACATATTAAGCCCGACCTTCAGGTTCGACCTGACCAGACCCAAGTCCGCCCGATGAGATAACCAATTAGTTTAAGCAGCTCTTGAGTGTGGAATTCAATGAACAGCCGGCCGGTCTTACTTTAAACAGACTAGAAATCTCATTATGTATGCCTTCACAGCAATATACCTAAGAAGCCATTCATTAGCGTAAGACTCTCCTGCTAGGGTACGTTATTGATTTTTGAAGTGTACCAGAAGAAAAAAGAATGTGCAAAGTTTGGAATGGCTATCCTCGAACTTTGACGAAGTCATGATGTACCTGATAGAGCCAAGACGAACTTATTTAGCGAATGTAGATCAACGATCAAAGGACCTACCAGACCATGCCTACAGAATATGGTTCAGCACAAATATTGTGTTTACATCGTTGATCGAGTTAATGCAGATCTTGTTCCACCAAGTTAGGGGTATAAATTATCATAAGTGGAAGATGAGATCTGCAATGACATCCAATGCGGTTAGTAAACAGAAAAATTGGACGAAACAGAAGGGTTTCTTATTGTACACAGGCAACCAAAAACGTTGAACTTTGAATCTTCCAGAAGAACTACCTCTTCTCTAGACAAAAATCTGCTTAACACCTCAATAATCACAAGTTACATGCTTCTCGGGAAAATAAGAATCATCTCTGAGTTGCAACATTCTCAAGAGTCCTTAGCCATTGAGACCTGTCCATCCCGAGAATGTGCTTCCCAGCGAGTTCCTCAAATGGTTTTTGCTGAATCATAATGCCAAAATCTCATAATAACAACCAGGCCCATATGATCATCACCTCTTCTAATTGCTTCAACACTCGAGCTGAATGACAGACATATGCAAACTGGTATTAGCTTCAAAAGAATAGTAGTACAGCAGCCTCCCATCAATGAACTTTTTAGTACATCACAGCATGCACGGTAACAAGGGGCATCTGGACTTTGTAGATATTACAATATTCACTCGTGTTTAATGTAGGAGTAGTGCAGACGTGTTTGACTACAGCAGAACAAGTAGATTATATGGAAGTTTTCTATTCACGCGGGTCGTGTTGAGAACAAATTATTCATGGAGCCTTCAATTCAAAAGGTGCTTCCAGTTCTGGGGGCTTGATGCAAATTAAGAAGCAGTAATTTTTAAGCAGCCTAATTGTCCAAGTATCCAGGTAAATGTTCCGAATCTTTTCTTAGCTCCTTGTGGCAATATCTCAATCTTCATGATCATCTTCAACTTCATATGGCGTAGAATTTCAGCTACCAAGTGGGCAGGTACACCTCTTCTCCTTCTTGGTTTTTTCTCTTTTGATTTTTTAGGTACACTATTTAATGCACGCTCTGATAGGTATTTCCTGAAGTTTTTTCAGCGACAATGCAAATAGTTAGAGACCTCTGTAAAGATACGACTTGAAGTCATTGTCCAAGATGTCTGAAAGATGTTCATCTACAGAAATTCTCTATTTTCTGAGATATAGTTAGCAATTCTAGATAAAAGAGCCTTATACGGATTAGCCGTTCCTGGTTGGCCAAACAACCGTTCGACTTTCTGGCTCTGTATCATTCAATATAGTTGTACAGGTTCTCCTTTTTGCAGCTCAACGCCAGGCGACATTTAAAGCTTTTCTAAGTATAAAACCAGATCGACCTGTCAATCTCAATCATATAGTTGTACATGATATTTGGGTTCACCATTACAAATGGCTGTGTGAAGAGAAATCTAAGTCTCTCTCACAAGAATTGTTTTTAACTTCCAAATGAATTTGCTAATCATAGTTAGCTCAAGTTTGCATATGTCCGACTCTGGATAAAAACCAACAAAGATTAAGAAAATCAAACATGTTTTTATTTCACATAACTCAATGATCATGTATTGATAAATCTGCAATTCTTCCTCACTTCTCCATTGACAAAGCTATCCGAATTCGTGATGTTCCCCATCTTGACCATGGATTCGGAGAACTGCTGAAAGAAAGCCACCGTGTCATGCGCATACTGTTCCACAAGCTTCGTGGTCTGAATGGCCAATACACTTGAATACAGTTCCTGGTCAGAGTTTATTAATCCCTCTCCGTTCAGGAGCAAATGGTAGTAGGAGTTGTCAAATACATCGGGTGTTTCGTAGTCCATTGGTGCGATGTTGTCCTCTCCGCCTCCTGCAGCTGGGCATGTGGATTTCAATTTGCTGAGGCGCGCTTCGGATGATGGATTACCACCTGATGTCGATTTGTAGTCCCCGTATATTCTCGCGCGGTAGTTCTCACAGCGTGCCATGCCGATCGTGTGAGCCCCTAGCGATTTGCTTTTGCATATAATTATGGAAAATCTAGTGTAATTTACTATATACACGCCTAAATCATTGCACTTTTTTCTCTGCGGCAATAGGCTCACCTTGGGTGAGTAATTTGATCAATCACTTAAGAGGAATAGGAACTTAGTAATTACCAGAAAGCGCGACGGTGTCAGTGACAGAGAGGCCGAGGTAAAGGAACTTGGAAATGATGGAAGCGAGACCTTCATTCGCAGTTGGTATGTTGGTGTTTGCGAGCTCGTAGCTTGCACTTCTCGAGTCCTTCCTCCCCACCGGAACATCCCAATACGGTCCGCCCACCTATAAAGTACGAAAGAGAATCAATATTAATCACATTGATTTTCTGGTATGCTTACTTGGTTTAGAAGTACAGCAACATAGGTTATAATTCAGAACATCAGTTGACAAGTAAATGAGGAATTCAGAGAGGCAGGACAATCTATACCAGAATGACAGCATCTCTAGCAGCAATCGTCAATATATCAGCGCACGAGACAATTCCAGGGCAGTCGGATTCAACTTTGTTCTTGATCCTATCGATGATGTCAAAACCTTCTAGAGAGTTTATATTTGGGGATGCTGTCTTTTCTCCTTGTAACGTGACCGTATCGTCTAACAGAACCGAACCGTCGCAACCCTATTAAAAATTGCAACCAAAAGATAAAAGAAGAATTCTTCCTTTGCACTTTGATCTATGCTTCATGATTGATGTCACTACTGCCAGTCTCATCCTGAAGTACATGTTCAATTTAACTATGAGAGACTGGAAAATTGCATAAAATTATGATGTACGCAATGGACCTGAACAAAGCAGTCATGAAAGTGTAGTCGGACTACTAATGCAGCGTTGCGCGGATCTGAGAGCACCGCGCATTCCATTTCTTTGTGGGTGATGTCGAACACGGTCGGGCACGAAGATGCATAGTAATCAAGCGTCAATGGAGGGTCACTTGCACCAGAGCGTATAAAACCAGAAATGAAGGCGATCGCCCACAAGAGCTGCATTGCAACGACTCTTGGTTGAATCGAAGCTGCCATTCCCGGTTCTTTAGCTGACATGCATTTCCTGAAACTGTGCAAACATATAAATGAACAAACGTAGACAAGGTCAACTTCAGTTTTTGCATGGCTGCTTGAGGATTTTGCATGAAGTTTTCTCAAAGTCAAGAGGGGATGCAACTAACGCCGTTCTGTTTGGTGGGTAATACAGAGACTAAAATTACCAAGAATTCTTTTGAGAGAGAGAGAGAGAGACGTGCACATGTGGCTCAATAGTTTAATGTTTTAGATTTGGGCAAGTCACCAAACCAAACGCATGACAGCTGCTATTAGTGTAATTGTTTTAGTTTCTTGTTTTGAACAGAGTTTCTCACGTTTTGGTTCACAAAACGTGTGAAGTTTCTTAAGCAACTAATTTATTAGCAGAGTTGATCAAGGGCGGGTGGCCACCCAAGCCCACCTAGGCTCGAGAGCAGTAAATGGACGGATTTGGCCAATGGACTTACACGAACCAGCCCGCCCATCTTAGGCCGAGACTGGAAATTACAGTGTAAATTTTATGTAATGGGCATTACTTAAGTGATACATTAATCCCGACTTTCAAGCCCGACCTGGGCTGGCCTAAGCCTGCCCAATAATCACCTCTATTCATTAGCAACGATTGTGGATCAAGATGGCTAATTTAAGCAGCTCATGACTAATCTTTGAAGTGTACAAGATGAAAAAGAATGTTCAAGTTTGGAATTGCTCTCCTCGAACTTGGACTAAGTCATGAGGTACCTGATAAAACAAAGAACGACTTATTTAGCTAATGTGGATCAACGATCGAAGGACCCACTAGACCACAACTACAGAATTTGGCTACAGATCTGAGGCCAGTTGTAATGTTGTGCATTGGAAATTCAGCACAAATGTTTTGTTATATGAACATCATTAATCAAATAAATACCGATCTCGTTCCCTCAAGTTAGGGGTATAAATCATGATAAACGCGAGATGAAATATACTATGATATCCAGTGCCGTTTGTATTGCACTTCAGAGAAGAAAATCCAACAATGATAAACAGAAAAACTTACACGAAACGAATTGGCGCTCTTATTGTACACAAGCAACCAAAAACGTATTATCTTATCTTCCAGAAGAACTACCTCTTCTCTAAACCAGAATCTTGTAACACCTCAATATTCATATCTAACATGCTTCTCGGGGAAGTAAGAATCATATCTGAGTTACCACACTTTCAGAGCCCCAAGCCATTCAAGACCTGCCCATTCTGAGCAAATGCTTCCCAACGAGTTCCTCGAACAATTCCACATGAGATGGTGATCTAATCAAGGTGCTGAATCATAATGACAAAATCTCATATTAACCACCATGTCCGCCTAATCATCACATCTTCTAATTGCTTAAACACTTGAACTAAATGACAGACAAATCCCTACAAGCTGGTATTAGCTTCAAAAGAATAGTAGTACAGCAACCTCTCAGCAAGTCTAGTACATCACAGCCTGCACGATAAAAAGCAATCCATCAGGCTCAATGCCAGAAAGTAACACGCTGGGTTTAAACAATTCACTCATGTTTAATGTAGGAGTCATGCAGAAGGCAACAAGCCTGGGCAAATTTTTTGTGATGTTTGACTACAGTAGAACAAGTAAATAATATTGAAGTTTTCTATTCACGCATGTCTTGTCAAGAACAAATTAAACACGCAGCCTTCACTTTAAAGGTGCTTCCTGTTCTGGGGCTTAATGCACAATAAGAAACAAAAACTTTTAAGCAGCCTAAATGTCCAGGTAAATTTTCCGAAGCTTTATTTACCTCGTTGTGGCAATATCTCCATATATTTTCTGTCGCTGCTCAATCTTCATGATCATCTTCACCTTCAGAATCTGCAAATGACGAAAATAATTCATACACAAGGTGAATAATTAGAAAAGTCCAGCGTACATCATAAACACAAATGACAAAGTGGACGAAGCACGTTATCTAATTGCCTCCTTTTCATTTCCATTACGGCTTTATTTTCATGTTTCAAAGGAAAAAGAAGGTCCCTCCACTGAGTCAAATGTTGATCAGGCCAATTTTACAAAAGTGCCATGCAAGCTAATAGGACGAACTGAGCGAGGAAGAAGTGGATTGACTACCATCAAGAATCGATAGCAGGGAACACTTTTTAACAGAATTCTTGTCTCCACAAAAACCAATGATTGCGAGAATCAAAGACTGATAACTGGGAAACTAATGATATACTCACCAGATCTAACATCATCACTGACTTTCCCTCTCGCTTGAATTTGCTTAACAAGCATTCTATATATCAAGACCCACCAATATATATGAAGGACAAGCAAGCAGTACAGCAAAGAGTTGAAAATATAGTAGTAGAGCGGTCCATCTACTCGGTGTTTTTCCTTGTCCAATGTAAGAATAACCTCATAGCTGCATGAAAAATAAGGATATTCAGCGTCAAAGAACAGACAGCGACTACTTGTCCACAAAATTTTTTGAGAAAAAAAAGAAAAAGAAAGAGAAAAAAGGGACTTCATGAACAACTATAATAAGAAAATGAGAAAATAACTATTACCTACAGAGCGAAAATCACAGACTCATTGCTCACAAACTAGCAAGATGTGTCGTGGAGGATGATTTTTCTGCAAGAAGCTTCGGACTCTTTTACTTATCCAATTTCAATAACTCATTGGCAGAATTTATGAAACCTGGGACTGAGCCAAAAGTTTACTAAAATGGAAGTAGCCATTGGGAGCAATAAAAGTTGGTGTCTTTTGGAGGCTCGTTTGAGAGCACCCGTAAACACCAGTTTTAAACAACTAGAAAGATATTTTTTTATCTGAAAAGTTTTTTCTTATGAACCAGAAGGGGTATCTGCTCTGGCTTATGTTTGAGAAAATAACAAACTCTCTCTCTCTCTCTCTCTCTCTCTCTCTCTCTCTCTCTCAATGTGAAGAAAATTTGCAAATGAATATGTAGGTTTCAAGAGCAATCATTTGATGAAGCTCACATTTTATTATGTACTTAAGATTAGGAATCCCAGACACGGACTTTTAGTCATGCCCCAAATCTGTTCTAGCAAACAATTTGCCAAACACACTTTGCACCAAGAGATAACCCAGTATTGGTTTTCTTTTGATTCTAAAAACAGGTTTTTAAAACCAAAATTTTACAAAGAATCTGCCAAATCCATATTACAAACCATGTAGGAATCAAGACTCACCTTGTACTCCAAAGGATCCAGAAAGGGTAGTAAATGAGGCGTAATATTATCCAAGACAAGACAAAGAGTACAAAAGAGAAGCTTGCAACCTTCTCAGCACCACCGTATTTGGACATCTTCCCTACCTCCAAAAAGACATCGCTGGCGTCATGAAGAGCCAAAACAACTGAACCAACTCGAGCAAACCTGCCAGTAAAGATGAAAGGAGTACAAAACAATAAGTGTTTCAGTAGACCATTTACACCTAATCTTCAGAACAAATTCTCCACTGATCATACTAGGCCTCTAAAATTGTCTTATGCATCTAGATAAACAACGAAGGGAAAGCACATGCAAACAAATCTGAGCAACTGAATATAATGCACTGTTGCAATCGTACTATTCTCTTATGCATCCAAATTAAGAACAGACATAAACAGATGGAACAGCTGATAAGGCACTGTTGCTTGTCTCATTCTATGATCTAAATGCAGACTTCAAGTTTCTAGCATTCCCTTCTGGACTCTCAAGGATTTGTCCATCTGAAAACCGCTAAGAATTGGGAGTTTACTGTTTATGATGCCTAGGGTTCACTATGAAGGATAGTAAAGTGGCTACAATGTAATTAGCTTTCCCCATAACTTTCTGAACAAATTATGGATTTTGCTTATTAAAAATAGTGAATGAAGGTGAACAGCCAGATTTTGTAGAACTCAATTCATTCAATCCACATACATGCAACTAAGGCAAAATGCATCACAAAAAGGAAAAAGATTTCCAGGAAAAATACTGAAGCTGCTTAAAAGAAAATATTAACCTACGATTGGTTTTCCAAGTTCAGTTATGCCAAAGATTGATATGGAACTATTATTAGACATCTTGAACAGCGAAGGCAAATTTAAACTAATTGGCAACATTTCGACCAAAAAAGAAAAAAAACTAATTGGAAACATATATAGTGTGTTTTTGCCTAAATTCCCATCCTGAATTTTGTTGAAAGATCTCTCTCAGTTTATTAAGTTTCAATTATTATCCTCTGTTTGCTTGTTTGTTCAAGTCTACTGCAGAGGCCATCTTGGTCCATTTATTTTTGTTACCTCATTTGGACATAAAACTTGCTCATAATAGTTATTAAAGGTACTACAGGACTTTGCACTCTATAGTGGTAATATATAATAGACTTACTATTAAGAGAAGAAGAGAAAGCCACAAAATAAGTAGAAAGTTACCTTAATATGTACGACAGCACAATGAGAATGAGAGTTGCTAAGTGATGACTCATTGACACCCCAAAGTCAGATCGCCTTGTTTCCCAATAGATCAAAGCGAATATGGAATAGGCATAAAATCCAGCTGCATACATATACAATCCCTTCAGTTTGAACCTGAGGTGCAAAAACCAGTCAGGTATTTGCCTTCATGAAATGAAACAGCCAGACATGATGCTCAGAATCTCACTTAATTTTCTGGTCAGGCCAAGCCTGGTTTCCTGGTCCTACCCAAAAATTCATCGTATTAGAGAACCAAGGCTCATCATAAGTGACAGAGAGAGCCAGTAGTTCAGCTGAAAGATAGTAAATACATTTCCATGCTGATTCTTTGAATTTCCTTATCCTCTTCTTTCCTTCATCTGTCTCAAGATCCATTCTCTGATAACTCTTTCCAAAGATTAACCTTCTGCCTGCTGTCTGCAAAGTTGGACGCAGACATTATGAAGAATTCAAGGAGAAACCACAAAGAAATGTACATCAAGAGCAAATGGTTGCGACAGAAAGGATGCAGCTGTTATGTAGATAATATATATCTTACAGATGACACACAATTCTAAGTTTCTTGTATTATGAAAAAAAAGAGAAGATGACGTGAAGCTGCCCATAATTAATGGTAGTACTTCCTTGGAGTATATTCAACTCACGGGTATAAGGGACGACAGAGGAGATTAAAGAAGAAAGTTCTTGCAAGTTGATAGAGGGCAAACATACTCAGACAACCAGCTGCTAAAACATAATCCAGAACTAACAAAGTATATATCTGGGGGCTTACATAAGAAATTACACTACACCAGAGCAATTTTGAAGTTTCTCTAAAACATTGAAGACTGGCTGGAGACATGCATAAGTTTGAGCTAAATGAATGCCGCCTAGGATCCGAGATTTATAAAGACCTTCAATTGATCATTTCCCAATTCACGAGACCATATAGCTCATGATCACATTCAATTCTCCATTTTTCGCAGGAGTCGTCAGATGTTTTCAAGACAAACTCCCTACTTTCAGTGCCATAAATGCTCGGAAATTTCGCTAGCATTAAGGAAAGCATTTTCCCCAGGAATCGTAAATCGGAAACGAGCATCCAATTCACAGTCCCAAACTTTGCAATCTAGCTTCTGCAATACCACAGCATTAGCATCCATGCAACTGCACAGCTCATAGTAATCGACACGGCACTTCTTTCTCTTGTCCCGTTGGTCTAACGCCACAGGACTATTGCAAACATCGTAAGACGACATCTCTCTCCGCACCTTTCCAGCTGAATAGAAAATCAACTGACTCGGACACAGTTACTTCCGAAACGGCAAACGGCATCCGACTACTAAATCAGCTCAAAAAAAAAAAGGAAGCGAAGATTCCGTCCACAAGAGAGAAAGGAGCACCGACCAAGAAACCAAATCACGGCACAGTGCAGCGGCATGCCGTACCTCGAACACGAATCGGTCGAGGAAGAACCGGACGGAAGGGAAGAAGAGGGCGAAGAAAGGGAGGAGGGCGAAATCCGCGTACGCCGGATAAGATTCCCGCTCCCATTCCACGGACAGAGCTTCTCGGATCGACCCCATAACTTTCTTGAAACTCTTATCTTCAATCCCGATCCCGAGCTTTTTCCCTAATTCAAGAAGCGAACCGAGAAGACGACCATGGCGGAGCGATGCTGCGCCGTTGGTTGGGGGGGGTGTGTTTGTCGACAAGGCCGCGAATGGGGTACGCGGTTCTTGGGTGACAGGGGATCCCGATCCTCTCGATGGGCTCGAGAACAAGAACGAGCGGATGAGTCCGAGATCAACATCGACCTGGACTTTTATATATAATTACTTGTCTGTCCGAGAGGGCAAGAACAGAAGACGAGGACGAAGAAGAAGAAGCACAGCAGGACATGTTCGATTGGTCAGTGCCGTGCCAACGCAACGAGAGTACTGCCACGATGGCTGCTGCTCTCTCTCTCTCTTTCTTTTTTCTCCCTCCTTTCGGGAAGAAAAAGGTTGCTTTTTTCAGTCCTAAATCGATGCGTTTGATATTCTAGTTTCGTGGAAAAGCGTGGATTTGAGTCATTTTTGTAAAAGATTTACATGCATGGCTTTTGAAAATCATCAAACGTGATTTACATGTTTACTTTTCGCTCCGTAAAACATAAGAAAATTATGTAATTATGTGTAAATTTTTCATACAAAAAATAAGCTGATATGACGAATACTAAATAAGCGAGCCATATTTAATGTCCGACAGTAGTTCGTTGCATCGGTCAATTGTAATACGCTTATTGTTTCTTCTGTTATCGATTCTTAATGTGGGTTAATAAGCTTGTCCCTGATGTTGTTACATTATAATTATTTCTTTCCGGAATGACTTTGTATAACCATCTTTATATAAGCGGTTGGTTAGTTACCAAAGGTGGACACTTTTTTAAGTGCATCGAAGCTATTGTTTCAGTTGAATGTGCTTCCTCTGTCCCTCTCCGTTCCAGTTCCTGCAACTGTCACGGAGAGAACATATGGAGTGTGAAGAGGACGGGACAGATATGGGTGACAAGGTCCCTTCTCTCGCCCCTTCGAGCAGAGGGCGAACCTTGGCACGCCATTATTATTCATATACAAATCGCTCAATTTGGATCCCGTGATCTGCGAAATCTAAATTTCGCTGAGCAATATGCGTTCAAGAAGTCATCTAATGAGAGAGAACAAACTAGACTACTCAGGCAGTGAAAATACGATGGTTTGCCTGTGACGCCATGGCATTCAATGTAGTATTCTCCGGCTGAAATTGAGGGTTTAATCGGAATCGACAAACTGCACCGCGCCGAGTGATGATAGTTAGAATAAACTTATACACCTTTACGCTTTTGCAACATGTACACTTTACATGAATCTAGCTAGCTTCGGCAATCAATGGAAAGATCATGTGCCCAGGGCTCTCTCTTTTAAATAAACCTCAATGCACAATCTGATATTCCTTCTGCAGAAAATGCACAGATCATAGCATGATCTCAATTTTTTGGACCTCTCGGCGATCCTAGACCGCCCAGCATATCGATCATCTCATACATATGAGCGCCGAAGTAATCCGTCTGGGCTTGGATTGAAGTAGCTGGCAGCCTGCTCTGCCGATCACGAGTCGATGATATACCCGGGACGCTAATCCCGCGACTTATGACGGCTCTTCTCCAAGCGTACTACCATTCAAACATCACCTGTACAAACTCCGGATCCACAGGAAGATTTGCATGGTCCGGGTCCCGATCACGTGCCCCCTTGCTCCGGTCTGGAAACGCCACTCTAGTGAATGGGGTCTCCATCGTCGGACTTATCATAAGGTTTACATGAATCTGATTTTACGTTGAATAAACTTAGAGCTGCTTTTACTTCTAATGAATGTAAAATGAGTACGCACATGGAGTGTCAAGAAAAAGAGAAACGATAATAATAACTCAAATTAGTAAGATACATGACCAGAAAATTATTTCCTAGTTCACATCCCAATCAAAGACAGATACCCAGGAAAGGAAGAAACGTAAGTTGCATTGAAACGTAAGCCAAACTAAAAAATAAAGAAAGAAAGAAAGAGAGTTAGATCATCACGTACCTTTGATCAAGAAGCTTGCTTGGCGCATCGAAAGAAAGCGACGGAGCAGAGGATGGAGGTGACGAAAACCCAGAACCCTAACCCGATCACCAGAGAAACCCCAGCGACGATCACGTCCAGAAAGCCTCTCACGCTCAACCCCATTATCAATTTCAAGCCCAGCATTTCTCTTTTCTGGTCTACTTAAGTTTTTTTGTATATAATCTGTTGAAGCAAACGCGGAAAAACAAATACAGAACACAAGAATTTACATAATTTGATTATAAGGTGATCTACGTTCACGAATGAAGCAAAACAAGATTCCACTATAATCAAAGAGAGTACAGTTTTTGAAAGTCAGAAAAACGACTTAACAAAATCTTACGGTTCACTGATCTCTCTCAAAACGAAAATCTCTCTTAATCAATGAAAAAACCTAGCCGCAGTATAAATAGGGCTCCCCAAAAAATTTTCTCGAGGGTTACGCCCCCGAACCCCCCAAGACATTGATTCGCTTGCTCCAGCTTAGGCAAACCGCCATAAAGATTTATTCGCTTGCTCCGAATTGGGCCTATCGGTCCAATCCTTTGCGTCACGAACTAAATCTGAATTTTTTCTCCAGTCGCATAAAAAATATATCGGGTCGGATAATGAACCAGATCAAGTACATAAAATTCAAGACATATTTAACATAATTTCTCTCAACTACACTAATATGGGTATTGACGCATGAATGCGCTTTAAGTAAAACGGAAGCTCGTTTCTTTCTTAAATATACTTCATCTCGCTGGCACGGTTATCGGGCTCTTTCTAGCGCGGTGTCTTTTGTCGTTACTGTTGTGTCCTTATATATAAGCTCAAGAAAGAAAAGAGTATCCAGAAGAAGGGCAGAAGATAGGGACAGCGCAAACTTTAAAGCAGACGAAAGAAGGCATAAGATAGGTAAGAGTACACTTGTGTTGGGATTGTCAACACATAATATGTGTAAGGATTACTCGTGGATCCAGTCCATCGGGAATCCTGAATCGAGTCCATCTCAACTGCTTGATTAAGTGAAACCCGCGTGAAATCCCCGTCATTTAACGGTGAAGGAGTCTAGATAAGAATTTACCATTTAAAATGCACTCAAGCAATGTTTTTCCGGTGCCCCATTTGTCCTTTTGCTAACCATCATTCAAAGTTTCAGTAATTTGGATGGAAGGAGAAAAATCTGTAAGTGATCGAGCTTACTTCCCATGTTGTTACATTCAGCAAATTGCAAATCCAAAATATAACCGAGGTGGTAAAGTATTTCTTTCTTAGGGAGTTGGTTATTTTTTGTGAACTGAACATTAACATCGATTCAGATTAGTCCAACAGAAAGCTGAGGCTTTTGAGGACAACATTTGTGAATATGATAAACCCAATAAATGAAAGGCTAGGTCGGTACGTCACCAATGGCCGAGCTTGTTCCCAGTAGTTATTGTGCATTAAGTTGCTCATTTGGGAAATATAAAAAGAGGGAGAAGGTAAAACGATCGACATAAGACACTATCTGAGTTTATGAGTAGTAATTCTTGTAAGATACATAAAGTACCCGTTTGGCTCCAGGAAAAAAGAACTCTCACCATGATCCAATCAGTGAGGAATGCGTAGTACCTTGCTTCCAAGGGTATTTATTCACTTCTAATTAGTTGCAGCTGTACATCAATTCATACCATCGCATCAACTAATAAGAGCAATTATTGAATGCATCGGGTTTATGTGGGCCAACTACACTACAACCGTTAGACCATACAAGGTCCTACATAGGACCCACCAAAACAAATAGTCGTGACGCATTAGGGTCATATGAACCCTCCAACAGATTACTATGCCCATAATAACAATCACCGCATTGCTCCAATGCCCACAGATGACGGGTTTGGAGACCGATATGCAGTGAGGTAAAAGAATGGAAATTGTGAATGAATCTGAGTACTTCAAGCCTTTATCTACACGGTTTCTTCTTTCCGAACTTTAGCAACGCATAGAACGTGCTTGTAACCAAGTGTTTATTCATGTAAATTGTGACATGAGTGCGAGCTTCCGTTGAAAAGAGTCACGATGGTCCGGGAAAGATGAATTCCGACCCTGAAAAAGTAGAGTTTGAAGTCGACATTTCCTATGAATCTGCATCAGGTCACAACGAGTTGTCTTTCTTCTTTCACTTTGCAGTCTCTCCGCATCTGGTAATATATAGGCATTCGATCACTCTCTTCTGAGGTAAGAACCCGCATACTGACCATCTCTCCTTTGAGATCTGCTCCACTGTAGATACAAAGCTTTGTTGACAAGTTTCCCGTATTAGCTTCTAACTCGAGCGAAACCAAGAGCAGTTTTATGACTAGTATGTTACTAGCGTTGAAGTATTACAAGGAAAAAGGGCATCTCCTTGTGAAGGCGCGGTACTTTGAGCATTTACGAGCAACCCGGAATCTGGAACAGCTTTTATCCCTACACAATAAGTGGCATGCCTGCTCGGGGAATACCTGCAGAAAGATAGACTAGTATCCAGTGAATCACAGCAGAAAGTGATGATATTTGTGCAAACAATTAGGTGAAGCTAGAGAAAAAGTAACATTACCTGGCTTTCTAAGAGGCTTTCTCATCGGCATCGGCATCTGTATGGGCTGCTCTACTTCCTTAATGTCGACCACTACTGCATCGGAGGTTAGAAATGTTTTTGCCACCGATGCTGCATGCTCCAAAGAACATCTTACCACCTGTGTATCATTTACACTTTGAATCATAAGCCTTTTCAAACCTATGCAAAATAAACTAGATGCTTATTACAAGTGTATATTAGGATATAGATTACAATGCCAGAGGGCACGTGCATGAGCTATATCTAGCTGCGGGGGAATATGTTCATTTAAAGAAGGAAAACTTTTTCCAACCCTTTGCTTCAGGATTGTCTACAAACACTTCTTCTGAGTTCAATATCAATAGTATTAAATCAATCTCAAGAGTGTCTTGATACTCGGCAGATTGAAGAATTAACTTTTCTGGTAGTCAGCCAATTTTATTCAAACATTTAACACCTCAAGCTACTACAAAATAACCTCCTACATATTGCTTGCTGATCTGCCTTGCTTAAAACTGGCGAGATTATGCTTTGCACACAAGTTACATCTATAAGATAAAGTACCTTCGTTGGATCCATTATTCCAGCCGCCAGTAAATCCTCATAGCAGTCCCTTGCGGCATTATATCCATAGTCCATGACGTTACTCGATAGGACCTGCAAAATGCAGACCGTGTGGAGAATTGTGTTTTGCTTTCGACCTCTACATCGAGCAAAATCAGTTGACAAAGCACTAGAAATCATGATGTGCTATTAATATACTCGTAACAAAATGATGCATCTCTGAGAAATTACCTTCTCCACTACCACACTTCCATTGACACCAGCATTTTTGGCTATCTGCCTTGCAGGGTAGCTTAGAGCTTTCTTGAAAATCTCTGCTCCTATCTGCATCGAAGGTTTTAGGCAAAACAATTTAAAATGCTTAGTTTGAATAATCGTAAGGAAAAAAAATCTGGAAAGAAGAAGTAATCTTATTTTAATTGGATAGTGAACATAATCGTTCATTTCGTTTTGAGCGACTTTTTCTCTTGACTATACTCTTTTGAACAGTAAGTAATAAAGAACATGTGTAAAGCATCAATATGATCTTTACAGGAAATTTACTGACCGAAAATCCTCTTAAAGCATCACATTATCCTTTCATACAAATTCAGGTATTCAATTTAATATCTAAGAAAAAAGTTACCTTCTGCTCTTCATTATCTAGACATTCTTTGATGCAATCAATCTTTGTAGACAGTCTCAGAAGACAACAGCCACCACCAACTACCACACCTTCCTCAATTGCTGCCTGCAATACGCTAATTTACTGGCTGCGACATTGGTACTAGAAAACTGAAGTTGGTCAGAGATCTAAGGATATGATTATATACCTTTGTTGCATTCAAGGCATCTTCAATTCTCAGCTGTTTATCCTTCAACTCCACTTGCGTTTGAGCTCCCACCTTTATTTTAACCAGTATAATTCGTCAGTTTGAATGGAAGTCCGTGGTCTCAGAATTTATATTAAACCAAGAAGCCGAAAAGGAGATATACTCAAATTACTTGAAGAATAGCAATTCCTCCCGATAACCTTGCTATTCTTTCATTCAGTATCTTCTTTTGGAAATTTTCATCAGTGTTCTGCCAAAGAAAAAAAAGGTAATGCATTAGGCGTCTCAGAGGAGCTATTATTAGGAGTTAGGACCATGTCAGAGGTGATAAGTCACTAGAAGATGCATGGATTTGGGCTGTTATCATCTTGCAATATTTCGCCCGAATTCCACCTTTCAATACTTAGTCTGAGCTGAATGCTGAGTTTTATTTCGCATATAATAAATTTTTACCCTGGATTTTTTCAATGATTTTCTCTGTGTTGAGGTAAAAAATATGCGAAGAAGAAAAAGTCATCAGCACAATACTCTTGTTAGGAGGGAGAAGCACCTTGACAAGGCCTCTGATTTGAGAAACTCTCTCCTCGACAGCTTTTCTTGTGCTTCCGTCTGTAACTATCAATGTTGAATTTTTGGTTATCACAACCTTAGAAGCTGTTCCCAGTACTTCCTTCGTGGCTTTTTCCAGTGTCAACCCCATATCGTCTCTGATGACAGTGCCTATAAGACGAGTAAAGGGAACATTCAAAAGTGAAAGAATTAGTCTGAGCTCTGAAGTGCAAACACGTGATGAGACTGAACATTTAAGTACGATGCGGGATATGGTACCTCCTGTTAATATGGCAATATCATCTAAGCAATGGCTCTTGCGTTCACCAAATGCAGGAGCCTTGATAGCTGCTACCTTCAGCACGCCTCTGAGCTTGTTCCTTATTAGAGGAGCCAGAGCTTCCTGCTCAATGCCTTCCGCGACTACGAGGATTGGATACTTCTCCTTGACAGCACTATCCATAATTTTAAACAGGTCCTTCGGGTGTGTGATTTTCTTGTCGACCAAAAGTAACTGTAAAGAAATTCTGTACCGTGTTATCATATAACCAAATAACACATTGAGGTAAAATTATAGATTTCTACCTTGCAATTGTGAAATTCCACCGTCATCTTCTTTCGATCGTTCACAAAGTAAGAAGACAGATATCCACGGTCAAATTGCATGCCTTCGACGATCTGTAGGCTGCTTTCAGCACACTTCCCTTTCTCTATTGTGACAACACCTCTCCGACCCACTTGCCGAAGAGCATCGGATATCATGCTTCCCACCGCACGATCATTCCCCGCACTAACTGCAGCAACATTTACGAGTTCATCATCCTTGACCTGTATGGTGAACATTTCTGTACTTTATGAGAAGCAAGCACCAAGATTATGCAAACTCTTCCGCCAGTAATGCAAGATTTATCATCACTCTCTGCTCAAAGCTTTCGCTGTATGTCATCATTTACCATATCACTTTTGCTAACTGTGAGAGGTAACTTTGAGAAGAAGAGGAAGAAAAATTTATTACCTCTCTGGACATCTTCTTCAGCTCAGTGACAAGGGCCTTTGCAGTCTTTCCAATCCCATGAGCAACTTGAACAGGATTCACGCCAGCTGCAACAACCTTTGCAAGTTTAAAGTTAAAATGAAGAAGTTGGCACAACTCAATGAGAATTCGCACAAGTCCCCATTTGTGAGGCTTGATCGAGTAAAAAAGTTCACTAAAAGATTTAAAATGAAAGGAGAAAAGCGTGGGCTATCCAAAGAGAATTGGCCATTGAGGAAAGGAATGTTTCTCTCCCAGCAAAAGGGAGTCAATGGGCTATCCAAAAGAACGGATGAAACATACCTTTACACCCTCGGAGATCAGGCCATGAGCAAGAACCACGGAGGTAGTGGACCCATCACCAGCAAGATAATTTGTTCTTGCGCCTGCTTGCCTCACCAATTTCACCCCGACATTCTCCAGAGGATCCTCCAACTCTATCTACATTCTCATATCACATAAGTGATAATACCATAAACATCCAAACTCAATTAAAGCTTCTACAAATCGCGTGATCCATCACCCAACGAACCCCACCATGAGTGAAGCTAAATTTATCAAAGTCGTGCCATGAAAACACGACTCTGATCAATTAATATTATAACATTTGTCAAGTAACTGCTAAGTAATCCCTTTAAGCGCTGCCACGCCGGTGACTTTTCTTGCACAATTATCCTCCATTAGAAGAAGCAAAATTATTTCCCTTGATTTATTTGAAGGCACCAATAAGCACGCGGGATCGAACCAATCCAAACGTGTAATCGAATTAGGACGACATCATCCCCCGAGTCGACAATTGCCAAAACAAAACAGGATTCAAAGCGCACACATGAGGAAGACAAGCAACGGCTAGGACAAGGCAACACCTCTTTGAGAACAGTCTCGCCATCATTGACAATCTTGGGAGGCCCATACTTGTTCTGCAAGACCACGTTCCGTCCTTTCGGTCCCAACGTCACACCCACCAGCTCTGCCACCAAGTTCACACCAGCCTGCGCCAAAAGAGGAGAAGAACAGAAAGAACTTCAAAGCTAATCACATATTGTGGGTCAGACAAGGTAAACAGATGAGGAGAAAGGAAATGGGTTTTTTTCATTTTGGGTTGTACTGAATGAATTTTGAGAGTGGAGTCCGACCAGGAGTTTCTTGGTTGCTGAACCATCGCGGTTGAAGTAGAGCTCTTTGGCGACGGCTCTGGGAGTCAACGCTGGGCTTGTGTACGAAGATTGTAGTCTGAGAGGAGACCGGGTACTGAAGGAGAGTGCAGACATTGGTGTCGGGGAACACGCCATGTTCTTGATTCAGATCCAGGTTGGTGCAAAAAGATCAAAGGAGCAGCTTGCGATTGCTCATCAGACTACACTCTCTCACGCCAGGATAAGATAGTTGGGCAGAGAGAGAGAGAGATGGGGAGAGATTTTTGAAGGCAAAAATATCCAACTAATTTTGGCGGTATCCCAACGATATGGTTTTGGCCCATCTTTCGTTTGCTGATTATAAGCAGGCCCCAAAAATCCGTCTGTGGGTTTCAATTGATCTGAAATGTTCGAAAAAATTGAAATATCAACGCGAAAAATCGTCACTCGTGTATAATTTTTTGTAGGGTTAATACCACGAAAAACCCTAAAGCATTGATAATATTTGACACATTTACATTAAACTATTTTTTTAAATATAAAACTATTAATGGCAGTTACTTGCCAAACACAATTTTACCGAACTATTTTTTTGACCATCAAAAACCCCAAATTCGGTACATTTGATTAAAAATTTTACCTGAACTTACCACAAAAAAAATCGGTACATGTGACAATTTTACCACAATTAAAATTTTAATATTATTATTTTTTATTTTTTCGATTTTTTTTTTTTTTTTATTTTTTATTTTCTTTTCATTTTCAAACTTTGGTCGATCGCGGTTCATTTTCTGAAAACTTGAGGGCCCTCATGGGGTGTTGGCGAGGGCGACCCTCATAGCTTGCGGCGGGTCATGTAAGCAAGGCGACCCTCGCCCGTGGAAGGCGGTGAGCCGTGGCGACCCCCCGGGTCAGGCTTAAAGGGGCCTTAGTTACCAGCGGCCCGGCCCGCGGGGGCGAGCCTGGAAAATGCACCGGCATCTCAATATGAGATCAAATTATATTGCATCAGAAGAAACTAGGTGTGAGGGCGGCCCGCCGAAGCCGGGCGAGGGTCGCCTTGGCCATTACAAGGGTAAAGCGAGGATTTTAAAGATTCGATTAAGTAAAACTTTCGGCCGGTCACGGATCGACCACTATTACCGAGTTTGAAAAATGAAAAAAAAGAAAAGAAAAGAAAAAATAAAAAATTCAAAAAAAAAAAAAAAATAATATTAAAAATTAGTTCGGGTAAAATTGTCACATGTATTTTGGGGTTTTTGTGGTATGTTCGTTGGGTAAAATTGTCACAAGTGTACCAACAATTTGGGGTTTTTATGGTCAAAAAAATAGTTTGGGGTAAATGTGTCACAAGTGTACCAGTTTAGGGTTTTTCGTGATATTAACCTTTTTTTGTATAACTTCTAGGAATGTAAATAAGATAATTTCTATCCAATTTTGAAGGTAGAATTCAGAAGCAACTAATAAGTACAGGTGAAGAGGTAAAGGAAATTTCTTTGGAAACCGAAGCAATGTGAGAATTTTAGGCGATGGATGGAGGACAGTACCACTCATCGTGCAAGTAGTTCAGGAAGATCTTTCGCTGTAAAAATAGTTGCAGAGTCCATTTACAGGCCTAGTCTGAGCTACATGGGGATTTGCAACATTTAACCCTTTTTTTTTTTTCCTATGATTACAAAGGAATTCCCGTCGTTTTTGCTTGCGTCGATTGCGGCGAGTAAATTCTTCATGGGGCGCCATGAGGGCCCCATCCCTTGTACTGAGTAAGTCCGAACTGAGCACATCCGGAAGGATTCAAACTCGGCACCTGGAAGTGGTGTCGAAGCGGCACTTACATACACACGATCAATTCACGGGGCAAGTTGAAGGAGGTGGTGGATTGAAACCGTCACCTCCGGCATCTCAAGATGAGATCAAATTAATGCTTGCATCAGAAGAAACTAGTTTTTGCCGGGCGGTCGGCTAACTTCCTTCAACTGACCCAAACATGCGCACCAGCCTGGAGCCTTTTTTCATAACCCTATCAATCAAGCGTGGAGAATTGAAAAGTCAACACTTAATGGCATTACATTTGTTTGGTAACTTTAGTTAGCATTGATTTTAAAGATTTGATTAAGTAAAACTTTTACTTGATGGAGGTAAGCAAGGGAGTGGTTTCTTAATTCATTATAACAATTAATGGCAGTTACTTGCCAAACATATGTTACTAAAATATACCAACAATTATCATTGTTGTGTGCTATGTACGAAAATAATGATACTCCGGTATTGTATTTCAATTATTACAAAAAACTTGAACTTTTTGTGTTTGTTTTCAGCACTTCGTATTATCAGCACTCAATATTCAGTTCTTAAATTTTCAGCACTTATTTTTCCATTTTATGAAATTGAATGGGCTTATGAAAATTATATTAGCAGTATATATTATCCCTCCCCCTTCGGATGTAATGTGTATTCATGACGAATTATCACATGAGTGTTGCATATATGCTTGATTAAATTTGGTTCGTTGAAAATGATGGGTCACCAGATTTGATGGTCCAAATCCATTCTCATAGATATGCCAGGTTCTCCGAACAATTTCTTGTACTCATGAGTTTAATTCCTTTGCTTCTCCTCCTCATCTTGTCTATGAGAAAAAAGAAACGAAATAGCTTGGTCAAAAGTTAAAAAGAGTCATGAGCCTCGCTTAAAACTACCCTCAACTAGTTGAAGACCATCCGTTCATAAAAAAAAACTTAGTTAAACATAGTCCAAGGAAAGGACCCGAGCAGGTATTTAAAGGCTCCATCTTAGTTACCGTTCGGACTTCGACATCCCAGGATGTAAAACTTTTAGAAAGTATTCCTTATCCCTAGGAAAGACAAAGGTATGGGAGAAAATTGGGATGTCAGGCGTGCGGACATTAATATATTAAAATAAAGAATGCATTCGTAGAATCCGCCCACAAGATGAGGACATGATCACAAAATTGCTCGGCCAAAAGTTAAAAAAGAGTAACTCAAACCGCCCTTGACTAGTTGAAGACCATCCGTTCATGGAAAAACTTACTTACTTAAACATGGTCCGAGGAAATGCTCTTATCAAATTCGAAAACCAGAATCACAGCGTCTGAACAGAAACGTGAACATGGAGCACGCTGCTCTATATCTCGCTCATGCTGTGCAAAGAGAGGAGATCCGACGGCGAGGAGCATTTCGGACGTCACGTGCACGGGGCACATGCTTTTATGTAGCTGGACAGTCCAACAGCCTTGCATGAAGGAGAGGAAACATTGGAGAACGGTACTCTCAGTTGATGTCGCTGAAGAGTTGATGCTCTCAACAATGAAAGAAAAATGTACTTTGACCTAAGCGTTGGTCCTGCCCGATGTTTTGACTTTGGGGGGTGTTGCACTGCATGAAATTCAATGCTCCTTCATGTAGTCCGATGAATAAACTATCCGGCGAGAATCATCCCCACCAAGTTATTTTTTTTTCATTTTATGAGGGTTTCTAGCTACAAACTCTGAAGTACATAACTCCAAGCTCTCTAAGATGTGTCCGTTCTCTCGGTTCAAGCAGAGATGGCGAAAAGCTCGAGTGTTCTCACCATTCTTAATGCCCTCCTGATCCTGTTATCATTATCAGCAACATTAGCAGAAGCTGCGTTTGTTTTCACGAGTTATGATGGGCAAGAGTCCGTACCAAGCTTGCTTGCATCTCAGTTTCAGCTCAAACAAGCAACTGTAAGTGAATACCAGGACTTTTCTTGCCCCAGAAAACTAGACTTGTGATTGTTTCTCTTTGACTGTTTCTGAATTTTTTTGTTCTTTTCTTGCAGGAGGAGGAATGGGATGGGAGTATTAACGAGGAAGCGTGCAGTGTGGCAGAAAGTGAAGAGTGCTTGATGAGAAGAGCTTTAGCTGATGATCACTTGGACTATATCTACACTCAAGACATCAAAAGCTGACTTTCTCTCCGCCCCTTTTTCTTTTCTTCCAAGCTTGGATCCTTTCTCGTCGTTCTTTTTTTCGAGAATCCGTGATAGAGAACCAGAGAAGCACTATTTCAAGTTGATGAATGGCTTTGTTTTCCTGCTGTATTTATATCTTTCATCTGATCTTCATCCATACATGTCCAGAGATGCAATCTATCCTTCCCAATGGAGCTGAGACCTCAATCCATCGCCAGTGCCTTAAGCTCAGATTTCTTTGACTCTACTTGTGGTTACAAGAAAATTTTTGAACAGAAATCCACCACAAACCCTCTTAGTCGTTGAAGAGAAGAAACACAATCAAGAAAGGCAAATTTTTCCTTCGCGTGCCAAATGGATTTATAACCAATTCATGTAAGAGAGAGTGGTCACGATATAGATCTTCGGCCAAAATTTGTTGATGTGTTAATCCTAAACCAATTCATCTAAGTAGGTTCCAATGACCCTTTGAAAAGACAAAGTACACCGCACAAGCATGGACACAAGTTTTCTCTCATTCGAGCCGAGTTTGAGCAGACCCTACCACCATAGCTCCTATGAAGCTTGGATAGAGATGTCAAACGGCCCGGGCACGACACAAACTTCGTGTCGGTAGGGTTGTGCCGGGCGAATTTTTGCAAATTTTTGGCCCATAATGGCTACCGATCAAGACGAATTGTGCGGCCCAAGCACGGCACGGTCCATCATACATCGGGCTAGGCCCGAGCACGGCATGCTCCACAATTGGGCCGAGACGGCACGACCCAATGCAATGTCTAGCAGGCGCCGGCCACGGGCCGGTCCTTTTGACCTTTATAGCTCGGACCGACCTGGCCCATAAAAGCTCCATCTTTATTGAGAAAGTCTTTCTATTTCCCGTTTGTTGGAGCCGAAGCCAGGGCAAAATTTTTTTTCCCTTTTTCGGCATAATTTAAAATATTAAGAGAACTTTATATAATAATATATGTGTAAACATTTGCATTTTGTGAAAGTTCTAAACTTTAAAAAGAAAAAAATCAGCGCGCGCACTGTAAAATTCGATTAATTAGAAGGTAAGGATAAAAGTCAGTTTAGATAAATCTAAATATCGAATCTTTTTTTTTTTGTCGATCCTACTCTATTTTCATTTCACGATCACATTTCAGTTTCAAGGTTTCACCTCTTCAGGGGCGTGGGCGTTGAAATCACATCTTAAATTATGCAGCCTTATCTCTACTTCCTGCGAAGGTGGAGATTCGAACTCTCCATTTCTCTTTTCAAGAGAAAAGAATGGCCACTGGAATAAATATTCAGTGGTTAAATATCGAAGCACTTGATGGGCGGCTTCAGCATTGCCTTTAAAAAACACCAGCAAAATCGCCGGTCGCCCTATCCGTTGGAGATCAGAACATCACTTCCCGTCTCTCCGTCTCTCTCGCGCCGCCCATGCACGGTTCGAAGGGCCGTTTCCGCACCCTTCATCTTCAACCTCCAGAGCCTTCCACCGGCACTTCAGACGTTGATGGGTCCTCCTCTAACGTTGTCAGGGGCGGCCGCCTTCCCTCCGCGGACGTTGACTCTCCGTTACCTCGCTGTCCCGTCTCTCTCGCTCCCGCACTCGCTGTCCAACTCCTTACCACTTCTCTGCACAGCTTCATTCGGCTCTCATCGCCCCACTCTTCACACCCATCAGATGCAGAATGCAGAGGTGGGTCTTGTTGCTCGTTCAATCCATTTTGTAATTCGAGTGTCAATATGGGCGGAGTGCTTCCGCGGGATCTTTCCATTCTCTTGGTCTTTGATTTGTGAGAAAGTCAGTAACATTACAGTTTATAGTCATTAGGTAGTAGCATGAGAAGCATTGTAGAATGAGGGTGCCGATTCAATGCTCTACGACGCTCGCACATTATGTTATCGTGGGATAATGTGTTGGCCAATGCCTGTCATAAATTAAGTTGGTGCATAGCTCGGTTGTTGTTGCTGTCGCTGTAATTCTTATGGATTGTGTGGTTTTACTCTGCTACTTCACCGTTCCTTCAGGTTGCCAAGGCGGTGAGATTTGACGGTCCTATTATTGATGTCAATGCATTATCTGCGATCAAGGACTGTGAGTTGGTGGTGGAGAATTGCATTACGCGAACTCTGCCCCCTGCATTGACCCTCGAACGCGGCCTCCAGAGTATAAAAGAAGCTGTTGAGGAGCTAAAGTTGGATCCTCCTTCTTCTGCTAGCGGAGTTTTCAGATTCTCGGTATAGCCATATTAGATGCCTGGACTTGGGGTTGTGGTCGATTTTGTTTTAAGGTTTAATGCATATAAGAATTCTTGACATTGATTGGAAAAGTACCCTTATGCTAAATGGAGAGAAAAACTGTTAGTGGAAAATTGGAGAGTTGTGAGTACATTTTATCAAGAGAAGAAAACTATGACGGGTAATATGAATTTGCAGGTTATGGTACCCCCTGGTGCAAAAGCTCTATATTGGTTTTGCGTTCAACCTGAGTCATCCAAGGTCTTTCCTCTGTTTTTTATGTCCAAAGAGGAAGAGCCAACCTATAAAACATTGTACTTGAATGAGACCAGGGGAGCTTTTGGAATTGGGGCAGCTGCTTATTTCAGGTGCTCTTCTTCGGGACCGACAGGAGAATCCACTCAGATCAAAAGGTTGGTTTGATACCTTTCCATCTGTAACCTTTTCCTTTAAAATGCTAGTTTGATCGCATTTTCTGTTAGCAGATTAGACTCTGACTTCTGACATTGCTAATAAACTGGAATAAGCTCGTTTTATCAGTATTTGATAGCTCGTCCCACTTATGGCATACAAAATCAGTTTTTTTGTTTCAAAGAATATCATGGAGGTCAATGTCTCTGAAGTACATGGATTTTAATAATGGTCATCAAACTGTATTCCCAATTCAATAGCTATATTTGCAGCATCCAAAGACAGACTGTCAAAAGTCAGTGCCAGTTCTACCTGGGGCCTTTAGTATACCCGCCAAGTTCGGTCTGAGGAGATTTGGCCATGTGAGTATTTTGTCATAAAAAAGGGTGGAAGTTAGACAAGTCTAGAAATTTCTTTAGGTTGAACGACTGAGGAGAGGTTGCTTCCATTATCAATTGCTATGTAGTTTCCCATGTTCTGTCTTATGAAGCCAGTTGAGAAGTTGTGTAGTTCGTGTATATCCTTTTAACTGTAGTTTCCATTGGCTAGCCACTTTCTCTGTGGTGAGTATGCTTTCCTTTCCTTCGTAGTCAAGGCTTCTCAATTATCTGGATTCCTTTTTCATGGGAACTGAAAATCTTCGTGCCAAATAACTGGAACGAAACTGAATCTTTGAAGTTAGTTTAAGCTTTAGATCTTGCCCCTTGAATAGCCTAGAGCTTTTATGCGAACGGGATTGAGACCAACTCTTGTTCATGGATTTCAGCGTTCTATTTTCCTTTCATTAGTATGGTCATTTTCTATTTAATAATTTCCTTTACCGGTAAAATCAATCTTTTAGCAGTTTGTCTGGTTTGTTACTCTATTACGATCATGATCTTTGCTCTTAATGTAAAGAATGATTGCATATTTCATCTGCAGATATTTATCGAATGATTCGGCACTGATAAAGGCTTATGGTTTTCTGGATGTTAATTTCAACTCAGAGTTGTCTTCTATGGAACATGAAGCAGGCTCATTTTACTTTTTCATTCCTCAGGTAAATTTGCTCCCATACAGGTCTTTGAAGTTCCGATGTCTAATTATTCCTACTTTTCTTTCTTTTGCCACTATATTGCGTTCTTGTCCTTGACAAAACTAAAAGCATTGCACTGTACGTGAGAGAAGCATAAAATCCTTCATTAATTATAACAGACTATCTTGACAGATCGAGCTGGATGAATGTGAGGATGTTTCTATTTTGTCAGCGACACTGGCCTGGAGTGGGCCTTCCTCCTGTCCGTTTGAGGAGGCTCTCATTTCTTTTGAGTCATCTTCACACCAGGTAATCTGTGATTGTTGTGCTGGTTCTACTGAGGACCGTAATATCCAAATGTCAGGTCTTGGCATTGTGGGATCTGAGAATTATACTTATTTGTGGGGGGTCATGAAAACACCATTTAGGTTACAATTTTGGCTTGTTTTTGGTGCTTGTTGATTTAATAGAGGGGCTGGCGCAGCAGAACAGCAGGGCATAGCGGCTCTTTAACACTTGTCAATGACAATTTCACTTTTTGGTTGGATGTGTCCTCTGTGCGTTATTGCACAACTTCTCATTCAAATTTTATGCCGGACAAAATTTTTATTTCATTTTATTAACTAGGTACCACTTGCTCCTGTAATTAATTGCCCGTGGAAGAAAAGGGTCTCAATGAATACTTAAGAGATCTTTGATTGATTGACTGTCCTCCACAGACCGCCCTATGGTGATCCTCACTATATCGAGTAGTACTGTGCAACATGCACGTCTTATGTCATGTCTGTACTCTTTATTGTTCTGTCCCTGTTCACACGTTGTTTTCTTTCTATCAGGTGATCTCATATATTCAGAATACCGGAGAGAAATTCCCTGTAGCTCATATTCAATCTACTCTTGGAAAGCTCGATGTGGTGGAGAATACTTTAATCTTGATGGTAAAAGGCCACTCTTCTTCCCAGTTACGTACATATGTTTCTAGACTAAGTCAAACTAGATGAAGGATTTCAATTACATACAATGCAAGACTAAGTTGCATGATTGGAATGTGAATTTAATTGAAATACAACAGAACTCACCTTCATCTAGTGTGCAAGTCATGTACCTGCATCATATCATGTCTTCAGAAGATACACATATATGAGCCATTCATAAGCTTAATAATGAGATATGTTCTCCTGACCTCCTTTTACAAATTCAGCCCAATTATCACTTATTTTGTCCTGTGTAGGCCCACAGAGACGTGACATCACCAGATGCAATCAATGTTTTATCTGACCCAATGGATCTGGTATTTCCTTCTTTGTGGTAGTTATTCATTTTTGACGATTGCCTCGTCATATTGACCATTTTATGTTCGTAGATGAGTTGAACATTATATGAACTCAATTCTTCTTTCTGTCAATGTTATTGCAGGAAGAGGCTTCATCTTCCTCTCAGTTTATTGTCAGGCTTTCACCGAAGATTACTTTATCGAGTAATATGGTATGCTGCCTTTCTCCCCGCAATTTATGATCCATGGAATTTCTAATTTTGCAGTGAGACTTTGTAGTTCTCTAGTTTAAGCACAGGTGGACAGGAGACTGCGGCATACTTAAGTTGAGAGGAAGGAAAGTAGAACTGCCCTAGGTGTCATGGTCACGAAGCTTGTTAAGTGTGAAGAAACAATAACAGTCTTTATTGTGATAAGGTCTTTTCCTTTGATGTGAAACCACACTCTTAACTGATTGAAGCCGATTCGATGCATATGCTTTGACTCTTGTGGTACCTCGTGCTTTTAATGGAATACAAGCTCTGTAGTGGATTTGATTTGTTAAAGGTGCTATAAATGTGATTCAACTTTGATTTAGTATATAATGTTTGAAGTCTGGTAATTGTGGGATTTGGTTGGCTACTCCATCAGCGCAGATGAAAGAAAAAATATAGCAAGCCTCGGTTGTGAACATTTTCAATGTATGTCTCTTTCTGTTGCCAGCTGTCACAAGCAACCGAAAGAAGTTACTCAGTGCGGGATCTTACCAACATTAATGCAGTTTGGGCTTCACTTATCATTGAGGAATGTTTCCGACTTGGCTTGACGGTGAGGCATATATTACCTGATTAGCTTTTATCTTAAAAAGCTTGCCTGATTGTTCTTCATTACAGTACTTTTGTATAGCTCCGGGATCGAGATCATCTCCACTTGCTATTGCTGCAGCGAGTCATCCTTTGGCTACGTGTATTGCTTGCTTTGATGAGCGTTCACTGGCATTTCATGCTATTGGTTATGCAAGAGGATCTCGGAGACCAGCCGTTGTAATAACGACATCAGGCACTGCAGTTTCAAATCTTCTACCTGCTGTGAGTTCTATTAAATAGCCAAAAATTTGTAGATTTGAAATGGCTATAAATTTTGCTCATTTGGAGTATGTTAGATTAGGTGCAAGATTAATTCGTCTGAACTTCCAGGAAAATAATGTTCGTAGCACGATTTCAATTCTTAGCACTTAAAAAGGAAAGGTTTTCTTTTTCCCTCTGAATTAACTAGGTTGTATTGTAGTCAACCTCGGTTTTCTCCAGTGTTCTGGGATTTGCATAGATGCTACCTTTGAACACCATCTGCTCAGAAAGTTTGATTATTGATGCTGTTCAGTTGTAATTAATGTTCTCAGTTGTCTATCTTGACACAGGTTGTTGAGGCGAGCCAAGATTTTATGCCTCTTCTATTACTCACTGCAGACCGTCCTCCAGAGCTGCAGGATGTTGGAGCAAACCAATCAATGGATCAGGTATAATTTAATTACTCACTGGATTACCCACTTGATTGGCAATACTTGATGTACTTGTCAACATCAAATTGTACTGTGCATCCTCTTGAATCACACCTAAATTTCTATACTAGGTAAACCATTTTGGTTCGTTTGTGAGGTACTTCTTCAGTTTTCCTGTACCAAGTGATCTTATTCCTGCACGAACGGTACTTACAACACTTGATTCTGCTGTGCATTGGGCGACCTCTGCGCCGGGTGGCCCTGTTCATCTTAACTGTCCTTTTCGGGAACCTCTGGATGGAAGACCAGAAATGTGGATGCGTAGCTGTTTGAATGGGTTAGATTTTTGGATGGCCAACACTGAACCATTTACTAAGTATATCCAAGTGCAACATTACCACTCAAACACTGATGCTACACGTCAAATGGAAGAAATTTTGAAGTCAATTCAAGCTTCGGACAGAGGGCTTCTATTACTTGGTGCAATCCACTCAGAGGATGATATATGGGCAGTTCTTCTCTTGGCTAAGCACCTTTGTTGGCCTGTTGTAGCCGACATATTATCTGGTTTAAGGTTAAGAAGGCTTTCATCTGCGGAGAACATTTTGTTTCTAGATCATCTTGATCATGCTCTCATCTCAAATTCCTTCCAAAATTGGATGCAGGTTGATGTGGTAATTCAGGTAGGCATGGTTTGTTGTTACGGCTAGATGTATATGTTCTCACTATTATTTGGTAGACAATCGCCGAATATATAGTGCTTGGTATAACACACTTACAAAGTACTAGATACATCAAATGGTACTGTGCAATGCTCTTGCTGTACTCACATATGGCTAATCTGTATACTCCTTTTTGAAGAATTCTCTCTCTTCTGCGGATACTCTCTGTTGGAATAGTGGTAAAGATAAAAGTTTTTCTATAAAGTTTTCTTACAGTTTGCTAGAAAAGAAAATAGATGGAGCTAGAGTCATTTTCTCGGTAAGCTACTCAGAAAGTGAGTACCGACCAGGCTTGGGGAAGAACTTGGGAACGTATCCTCATCTTATTTTTAAATGTTGATTAGGAAGCATACTTTAAATGCTGATTCCGTGTTTATCTTTGCCTTACTTTCTATTTATTTACAGATTGGAAGTAAAATTACAAGCAAAAGAGTTGCTCAAATGCTAGAGAATTCCCCCCCGCGTTTGTATATCATGGTTGATGAGCATCCATGTCGCCATGACCCATCACACATGATGACGCACAGGATCCAGAGTTCCATCATTGGATTTGTTGATGTCCTTCTTAGAGGTCACTTTTTGTACAAAAGCAGTACATGGAGTGACTATCTACAAGCTCTGAATAATATGGTAAAGGATTTATTTTGATGGTGCTCCACTTGTTTTGATCGTCTGGAAATTCTTAGTCTTATCTGAAGAATTTAGAGGAAAGAATTATGATAATTCTATATTCCTTTTCGCATAACGATTACAAGCTATTTATAGGACTACTTTAAGTACAAACAAGGAAAAAACAGATCTGAAAAAGCAGCTATATTCCCACAAATTAAGGGATACTAAGAAATCATTTCCTAACTAATTATTTACAGCTATTCCTAATAATCAGGACCAAAAATCAGGATCGAATATTCCTAATAATCATTGGAATAGTGGTAAAGATAAAAGTTTTTCTATAAAGTTTTCTTACAGTTTGCTAGAAAAGAAAATAGATGGAGCTAGAGTCATTTTCTCGGTAAGCTACTCAGAAAGTGAGTACCGACCAGGCTTGGGGAAGAACTTGGGAACGTATCCTCATCTTATTTTTTAAATGTTGATTAGGAAGCATACTTTAAATGCTGATTCCGTGTTTATCTTTGCCTTACTTTCTATTTATTTACAGATTGAAGTAAAATTACAAGCAAAAGAGTTGCTCAAATGCTAGAGAATTCCCCCCCGCGTTTGTATATCATGGTTGATGAGCATCCATGTCGCCATGACCCATCACACATGATGACGCACAGGATCCAGAGTTCCATCATTGGATTTGTTGATGTCCTTCTTAGAGGTCACTTTTTGTACAAAAGCAGTACATGGAGTGACTATCTACAAGCTCTGAATAATATGGTAAAGGATTTATTTTGATGGTGCTCCACTTGTTTTGATCGTCTGGAAATTCTTAGTCTTATCTGAAGAATTTAGAGGAAAGAATTATGATAATTCTATATTCCTTTTCGTACAACGATTACAAGCTATTTATAGGACTACTTTAAGTACAAACAAGGAAAAACAGATCTGAAAAAGCAGCTATATTCCCACAAATTAAGGGATACTAAGAAATCATTTCCTAACTAATTATTTACAGCTATTCCCTAATAATCAGGACCAAAAATCAGGATCGAATATTCCTAATAATCAGGTCCTAAAAATCAGGATAATTCAACACTCCCCTCAAGCTGAGGAATAGATGTCTTCCATTCCCAGCTTGGAAATTATTTCATGAAAGATCCCACCATTGAGTCCTTTGGTTAGCACACATGTCCAGATTGATTTCGGAAGGTATGTAGGACATGCAGATCAACCCCTCTTCTAGCTTTTCTTTGATGAAGTGTCTGTCAATTTCAATATGCTTTGTCCTATCATGCTGTACGGGGTTATGAGCAATGTTAATTGCTGATTTATTGTCACAATACAGCTTCATAGGACCCTCCCACTCGATTTTCAAATCTTCTAGGATGATTTTGAGCCATAATAGCTCACAAATTCCTTGGGCCATTGCTCGAAATTCTGATTCAGCACTTGATCTTGCAACAACATTCTGTTTTTACTCCTCCAAGTCACTAAATTTCCACCAAGAAATGTGCAATAACCGGATGTTGACCTTACATCACCGTGGAGCCTGCATAGTCAGCATCGGTATAAGCTTGTAGCACCAGTTTTTGATTTCTTCTGAATAGGATTCCTTTCCGGGACTTCCTTTTAAGTAATGTAGCACTTTCGATTGACGGCTTGTAAGTGGGATTCTCTTGGGTCATGCATAAACCGACTAATCACACTCTTTGAATAGGCAATATTAGGCCTAGTATGAGCCAGGATAGATGAGTTTCCCAACCAGTTTTTGATACATTTCTCGATCTACAGCAGGTTCTTCCTTTGCCTCCCCAAGTTTTATATTAGGCTCAATAGGTGTAGCTATTGGCTTACAACCAAGTTTTCCGGTTTCCTTCAAAAGATCGGTCACATACTTTTGTTGAGAGACAAAAATTCCTTGTCTAGAGTAAGAAACTTCAATGCCAAGGAAGTATTTGAGTCTTCCCAGCTCCTTTATTTCAAACTCTTTAATCAAACACCGTTTTAGCTCCTGTTTTTCCTTATCATCGTCACCCGTGACAATAATATCATCAACGTACACTAGAAGTACCGTCACTCTCCCTGTTGCCGAATGCTTAATGAAGAGGGTATGATCGCCTTGGCTTTGTTTGTAGCCTAAAGCTTTCATAACTCTGGAAAATCTCCCAAACCAGGCTCTAGGCGATTGCTTGAGCCCATATAGTGCTTTTCGTAATCTACATGCTTTGTTTGTTGTCTTTTCTCCTTCAAAGCCTGGTGGAATACTCATGTAGATCTCCTCTTCTAGGTCTCCATGTAAGAATGCATTCTTCACATCATACTGTTGAAGTTGCCAATTAAAATGAGCCGCCAGAGAAAGTAAAATTCTCACAGTGTTCATCTTTGCCACAGGAGCAAATGTCTCCTGATAATCTACTCCATAAGTCTGAGTGTAACCCTTTGCCACCAATCTCGCTTTATATCTCTCAAGAGAACCATCAGCTTTGTATTTCAAGGAAAAAACCCATTTGCAGCCCACAAGATTCTTTCCCTTCGGTTTTTTAACAATCTCCCAAGTCTGGTTTTTTTCTAATGCATCCATTTCTTCTCTCATTGCATTCCTCCATTCTTCTTTAGATAATGCCTCAGATAAAGTATTTGGAATAGCAATGGTGTTCAGACTCACAATGAAATTTCTATGAGGTGGTGATAGGTGTTCAAGTGACACATAGTGAGATAGTGGATATAAGGGTCGTTTTTGTGCACTCTCTGGTACCTTTTCTAACAGCAATGGGAAGGTGCGAGTCATTTTCTGGTATATCAATCAACTGATTATGCAAAGGAGAGTCAGAACTTACCGGCAATTCATTTGCAAGACTCGGATGGGAATCTTGAACTTGTTTTTGGTGCGGAACAACTGCCTTTCTTGAGTACACCGAGGAAATCTCATAGAGTCATAAATACGGGTAGATAGAGGGTGGACGCTTGTTCCGAAATAGACTCGGATGTAGGGAGTGAGTCCGGATTGAAGTAGTATGAACCGGTTCATCGTAAACCGATTGGTCGGGAGTTGATTGGTCGGGGAGCTGATTGATTAGGGGATTGATTGATCGAGGTGGGAGCTCGGATTGGAAGATTATTAAGAGGTAAGTCAAGATTAAGATCGTCAAAGTCTTTATCTTTCACTAATGATTTCTCCCCACGAAGATAAGACCGTGGAAAGTAAGGTTTGTTTTCTACAAATGTAACATCAGCTGATATGTAGGTCTTTCTAGAAGGAGGATGATAACATTTATACCCTTTTTTGTGTAGAGGAATAACCAAGAAAGACACACTTGATTGCTCTAGGATCTAGTTTTCCCCTTTGTTGATTATGAACATGTACAAATGAGGTGCAAACCAAGACTCTAGGTGTGAGATTATTTGTTGTCCTGAAATGGGGATAAAAGCTGGAAAGAATTGACATAGGAGTTTTGAAATCTAATACTCTTGATGGTAGTCTATTAATCATGTATGTAGATGTAAGAACGGCTTCCCCCCAATATGACTTAGGGACATTTCCATGAAACAACAATGCTCGAGTAGTATTAAGCAAATGACCATTTTTCCTTTCGGCAACCCCATTTTGTTGTGGTGTGTTTACGCAAGATGACTCATGAATGATCCCTTCCTTTTGGAAATAGGTTGACAAGATCTGATTAAAGTAGTCTCTAGCATTATCTGACCTAAAGCTCTTAATTTTGACTCCAAATTGGTTTTGAACCATGGAATGGAAATTAGGAACAATAATGCTTACATCAGATTTGTGTTTGAGTAAGAATATCCATGTGACCCTAGTGCAATCATCGATTAGAGAAACAAACCATCGAGCCCCCGAGATATTTGGAATTGTGGAAGGTCCCCAAATGTCACCGTGAATCAAATCAAAAGGATGAGAACTTCTTTTGTTGTTAATAGGAAAAAAGATACACGGGTGTGCTTGGCAAATTCACAAGTATCACAATCGAAATTCACTCATATCTAACCCTTTAAACAAAGAAGGAAACATGATATTTAAGACACGGAAAGATGGATGACCAAAACGAAAATGATAAAGCCAAATCACATCCTTATTTGAAGTACTAAGAAATGACACGGATGAATTGTTTGTGACTTTCTTCGAAATCCTCGGCGTCTCAAGATAGTACAACCCATTCCTTTCCTTAGCAAGTCCAATCTTCCTCTCCGAATCTGTTCTGAAAAAACACAGTGGGAAGGGTAAAAAATTGCATGACATTTAAGGTCTTTGGTCAGCTTTTGTATGGAGACAAGATTGGCGGATAGTTTCGGCACATGGAGGACACCTTTGAGAGTGAGAATGGGCGTAATATGGATATTACCAATTCCTGCAACAGTGGCCAGGGAACCATTTGCCACCACTATTTTTCTATTGCTTGGACATGGGGTATAGGTACTAAAAAAATGTGAAGTGTGAGTCATGTGATCGTGTGCTTTTGAGTCTATTATCCAAGCTTCACTCGAAAGTGTTTTTGAGGCATTAAGACCAAAAGAGAATGGAGGCTTACCTGAGAGTGCCAAGGAACATGTACCAGAGGGTTTTTCAAGAGACCCTAAAAGGCCTCTAATTCTTTCTATTTCCTCACTGTTGAAGGATTCTTTCGCCTGTCCTTCACTATGACTGATTTGCTGGCTGGTTTGCTCAATTAAATGAGCCCGAGGCCTTGGCTGTCCTCCTCTGTTTCCCCACTCTCGGCTTGAGGTTGTTGGTTTGCCATTCAGCTTCCAGCAACGCTCCTTTGTATGCCTTGGCTTCTTACAGTAGGTACACCACATACTGTCTCGGTTATCCCTCCATGCAGGCTTTGAAGCATCCATCCTTCCTTTTTCTTGTGTTGACGCATTGTGAGTTATTAATGCTGATCCTTCCACGACTTGAGGCTCTAGCATTATTCCCCTTCGACTTTCTTCGCCCGAATTAGAGATTGTCTCTTCTAAAGAAGGGACTTCTTCCTTCCAAGTATTTGAATCGACTTGATCAAATTCAGAATTAAGGCCAGCGAGGAAATCATATACTCGATCCTTTTCAATGAAGGCTTTTAGAGTTGCAGCATCATCCACGCACTTCATCTCAAATACTCGATAATGATCAAGTTCTTGCCATAGATTTTGAAGAGAATTGGCATATTCCGTCACGGTTTTGCTCCCTTGTCTTGTTGCACTTGTCTTAATCTTGATTTCATACACTTGTGCTGCATCTCGAGCTTTTGAATAAGTCCCTGCGAATAGAATCCCAAATCTCCTTTGCGGTCTTGAGAAACATACATGTATCACTTATGGGCGGATCCATTGAATCCCATAGCCATGACATGATCATTGAATCTGCTTCATCCCATGCGTTGAGCGTGGGATCTTCTCGGTTTTGGACCTGTTCCAAGAAGGTATTTGAGTCTTCCTTTACCCTTCAAATAGGTCTTGACGAACTGTGACCATTTGAGATAATTCTTTTCATTCAGCCTATAAGTTACCCTCACATTTTGTAGATCTCCGGTCATATGGTTGGTGTTGGCCTCCTCAGTTTGACCCGAAGTATTTGGGTCTTGAATTTTTGTCTGAGACATGGATATTTCCAGGCACAAGGAAAGTACTCGGAAAGGAAGAGCAAAACAGAAGCGATAAAGGCTAAAGAGATCACAACAATGAAGGTTGCGATCAGATTGTTTAAAAAAAAAAATCCAGCAATGAAGGCTGTGAATGAAAGATTAATCCCAGAGAAATGAGCCTAATGCTCGATACCATGAAGAATTTAGAGGAAAGAATTATGATAATTCTATATTCCTTTCGTATACAACGATTACAAGCTATTTATAGGACTACTTTAAGTACAAACAAGAAAAAACAGATCTGAAAAAGCAGCTATATTCCCACAAATTAAGGGATACTAAGAAATCATTTCCTAACTAATTATTTACAGCTATTCCTAATAATCAGGACCAAAAAATCAGGATCGAATATTCCTAATAATCAGGTCCTAAAAATCAGGATAATTCAACATTATCTACTGCTTAATGTTGGTTTAATTCAAAAAAAAGAAAAGAAAGAAATTCCTTAACATAAAAGTTATCTGTTACTGGACAAAAGCTATCATCCATCAAGCTAGCAGCTGGGAAAATAAAACTGCAACAGTTTAATGTCTAGTAAAACCGATCGTACAACTTATTTTAATTATATCACCATATTTTGTCAATAATCTTTGGATTTTTTTAATTATACTTTCTACACCAAATAGTTTTCTACAGCCCAGTACACTGTCCACATTTAATGAAGTGCTTTTTTGCCTTTTAATTAATATTCATCTCCTTGCCTGCCTTTCCCCCCCATTCCACAGGTTGCACGGGAGTTATCTTTTCAAATTGATGCTGAACACTCTTTAACTGAACCTCAAGTTGCTTGTGTGATTTCCAAAACACTCTCACCTGCGAAAGCTCTATTTGTTGGAAACGGCATGGTAATTCGGGATATGGACATGTATGGACAGAGTCGGACAAATTTTACTGACAATGTCACTTCAATGTTGCTCAATTCAAGACTACAGTATCAGCTGATACGGATAGCTGGAAATAGAGGAGCTAGCGGCATTGATGGTTTACTTAGCACAGCTGTTGGCTTTGCTCTTGGTAGCAACAAACAAGTAAGTAATGAGGAACTTTTTGGCCGTTGTCATTAAACTGCTTTGCATGGAAAATCCTTTTGCCTAGTTTTCTAAAAGCCATTTGTGGAACCTCCCATGGAGCTCTGAGAGCAATTTTCACCATTGGCTGAATAGTTAGCTGCTCAAAAGCGAAAGTCCTCTAGATTAAGTGACTGGAGTATTCCTCAATAGGGAGTGAGGTATGGAACTCATGCTCCAGCACTCAATGTTATGCACAGAGAAGATGCATCTGTCCCCCAATGCAGGTCATTAGACTCCATTGACAGTTTTAGCAGTCAATTATGCTATTCATACATTTATTATCTGAAACCATGCTTCCTAGATTAGGTTTTGCAAGCCAACTGTTCAAAAGTTGTCGTTAGAGTTTTCTCCTGAATAATTAGTTGAAGATCAGCTTCACTTGTTTTTTTTTTGGTAAGGAGGATTAGCTTCACTTGTTCATCTATGTTTTGTCACATATGTATTAGTTATGTTGTACTTTGAGCAGCTAGCTAGTATTCTCTCTCTCTCTCTCTCTCTCTCTCTCTCTCTCTGTTTTATGATTTCAAGCTTGTCGTGTTTGGGTTTTCATTTTTTCAAAATGTCAAGGGTGCCAATATTATGTAATGAGTTTGATTCATTCAGTTGGTGTTTATGATGTTGTTACTGGTTTTCATCTACCTGATATGTTTGGTTGATTTTTTTGCGTCTGTGAATTCTTTAGGTAGTTTGTCTAATTGGTGATGTTTCTTTCCTTCACGATACAAATGGCTTGGCAATTTTGAGCCAAAGGTAACAGCTTTCTCTTAGTTATGAAATGTTTGGTCATCTTCTTGCAATTGGGTTAGTCTGTAAATTTGTTAGTTCTGTCTGTATTTCCCTCACATCCCGCAATGTGTTAGTGTTTTCCTCCCTTGTATTACTGGTCCTCTAATCACCGAATTTGCTATATTCTGATTTTTTTATGATGAAGGGCATCAAGAAAACCAATGACAATTATTGCCATAAACAATAATGGTGGTGCAATTTTCAGTCTCCTTCCTATTGCAAATAATACTGATCCTCAAGTGCTGGACAAGTATTTCTACACTTCCCATAACATCTCAATCGGGGAGCTGTGCCTTGCTCATGGGTAATTGCTCAACCTTCCAAGTGGGGTGCATCATTCTAGTATGAATTAATTATGATTTATAACTTTGGCTCTTCTCTGGCGCTTTTACGTTCATCATTTCTGAGTTTTATTGATAATGTTGTCATTGAAACTGCTGTTTTGATTATGGGTTGTGATTTTCCTACAAATTCCTTCCAGGTGTACTAAAATAAATTTGCTAATGAAAAAGTAAAGTTTGCAAGGTTGTACTGCCAAGTAGAATGTCAAACCCAGTAACTAGTATGATCCAAAAAATAAAGATGTTTCCTCTCTTCTTTTTATAATCTAGTGGGCTTGAAGAGTTTGGCCCTGAAAAAACAAAAGGGCATGAAGAAAGAGAGACAAAGAATGACGCGTGCCACACAAAGCCTGAAAAAGGTAAAACCATGTTTGCTCAAAATAACTCGACATTAGCAGTAAGTTTGTGAATTGACTGTTTGAATGAGTGAATAATGGTACATACAATTTGGCAGAAACAGAGGAACATTTTGTTTTCAGCAGAGCTTTGAATCACCAAAATGCTGCTCTTAGTTATTTAGTCTGAAGCTCCTCTTAACTTTACAAAAATCAATGCAACAATTGTTTTTACTCGCTGGAGAATTTACCTATTTTACCAAATTGCGGAATAGAAAAAAGGGGCTTTTGGGTGGCATAATTAGTTTTTTAAATCACATTCTGCTGAAAGCAATTCTCTTCTATAAAACAGTCACGAACTACTCTGTTGCCTTCTTAGATGCGCTTCGAACAATAAAATTTGAGAACACTGACAATGCTGACTTAAGTTCTTTTTAAAAGATAGGTGATTTGGTTACTAGTATCAAAAACCCTGAAAAGGATCATCATGCTTGAATTCATGCAACAATGCCTGTGATGATTGCTTTGGATATCCAGCAGAGTATTAAGTGCATTTTGTCTTGGGCAAATAGACAAGAGAAAACAATCCCTATTACTCGGATGAATCAAAAATGATTTTGCATCATGGAAAGAGAATGTGTATGTGGGATTTTTCATACTTTGCATAACAAATAAGATAATTAACAAACATTTTCCAGCAAAAATGAACCAGAGCCAAGGTTGTATATGAAATACCCCTACGTGGGAAACCATTCCAAATTCCATGCAGGACATTATTGCAAACTACTTTCTTTCCCTGTTCGTGGCAGTTATAATGGGTTTTGTCATTGCTTCTTTCAACTAAAGAAAACTTATGCAGCGTGAAGCATGTCCTGGTGCACACGAAGAAAGAATTTCAAGATGCTCTAAACAAATCTGACAATGAAAGAATGGATTGTGTCATTGAAGTCCAAAGCTACATTGAAGCAAATGCAGTTACTCACAGGTTATTAGATTCTTTGCTGTGAGATTTGTATCCTTCATTACTTAGACCTCCTATTTGCCTTTACTGATGTATCTTATATTTTTTCAGTTCTTTGAGAACTTTTGCTTCACAAGCAGCAAATGATGCTTTACGTATCCTGATGAAGGTTTCTGCACCAGGCTCTGTTACACTTTCACCTCAGTTCCTGGTTTGTGAAATTCTCAGGGTGGAATTCTCCATGTACAGGTCAGGCTTCACTTTGAGTCCCTATTATGAGATTAATTCTGCTGACTAAGGGACTTTAGAGGCCTTTGGAAATGCAATTGCATTTCCCCAAAGTACTCCAAAAAAATTGCCAAATGCCATTTGCATTTGGCTAAGGGACTTTAGAGCCCCAATACTCATTTCAAATGCTGAACCAAACAGGGCCTAAGAGGCTATATATGCTGTCACTGTTTAAAACTTCTTAATGGCAGAATTCCACTGGTGGCGCCACCCACTTCAGCTGATCCTGATTGCGATTGTGCAACTTTATACAGAGAGGGCTTTCTGTTGCATTTGTATCTTGAAGATGGTATTGTTGGGCTTGGCGAGGTGAGTTTTACCGACCTATCAGTGTATCCAAATTCATTCTTCTCCATAGAAATAGCAGGTTAATAATGCAGATTCACCTGATATCCACCCAACTGGGATTACATTACCCTGATTTGCCTTCTGGAAAGCTTAAGTATGTCAACTCATCTGCAAAATGTTGCAGGAAGGTGGGTGGATGCTCAGTGAGGCATTCCTATGGCTATTATCTGTATTTTCTTGGGATTTTCATACAAAATCAATATCAAACGGGTTATTCCTTCGATCATCATCAGTTATCCTGATGAAAACACAAAAAAATCAACATCCTGTGAAACGAGTACATGTGCACCCTTACACAGCATCCACTGATGTTGATTCTTGGACTTAACTGTTTAGGGTAGAACTATTGACGTCAAATAGTAAATTGGTTTGTTGTCTTGGCAGATTGCACCTCTTGAAATTCATGAAGAAAACCTGCAAGATGTAGAAGAGCAGCTTCGGTTTCTTATCCATGTGATGAAAGGAGCTAAGATTAATTATATGCTTCCTACACTTAAGGGGTCATTTTCTTCTTGGATAAAGAGCGAATTGGGAATTATGGTAGGTGTAGCGGTTCCATTCAGTATCGGTATGTCTAGGGCCTAGGCTAATAATGCATAAGAAGGGAGAGGCGAATTAGTTTGAATATATAGAAGTAAAATTTCCTAATTTTGAACATTTTGACATCATTAATCTTGACATTTTCGTACAGCCATGTTCGATCTTTCCAAGTGTCAGATGTGGTCTGGAAATGGCTATCCTCAATGCCATTGCAGGAAAACAAGATTCTAATTTGTCAAGCGTACTTAGTTGCCATACAAATAGAGATGTAGTATCTAAGAAGTCACAGGGTGTCAAGATATGTGCTTTACTTGATCCACATGGGACTCCTGAAGAGGTGGCTCAAGTTGCTAGTATGCTTGTTCAGGAGGGATTTACAGCAATAAAGTTGAAAGTAAGTTGAATTAATCAAAAGCATTATTTGTTTTGCGCATTGTGAAATTTGGTTGATCCGTCTTTTGACGGTTGCATTTTATAGTTATTGCAAAAATAGTCCAAATGAATTTGACATTCCTTTTTTTGCTTCCAAAGTAACTCTCATCAACAAGCATCATTCAGATCGTGGTTTTTGGCAAGAACTTATTGAATCTATCGTTTGGGCTCATAATAAATCAAAAGTTGTCGACCAGGGGGTCTTACAGATCCAACTAAGACATTGGAATCTTCTTTTGTGATCATACTTCTGTCTTGGATAGTAGCCCACTCCTCACTTAACTCATTAGCTGATGCATTTTTACGCGGGCTTGGTGCCACTGGACCGGCCTTATGGCTATATACGATGGTAGCGCTACGAATAGATTGATCTCGATCAATTCTTGGTAGTCTCTCTTTCACAGCCTTAAATTCCTGAAGGAATAAATCAAGGTGTAAGACTGGATTCCCTACTCCGTCTTTACGATTTATGTCATTTTCGATTGATGTATTTTCTAGAAGAAAGTCTTTTTTTATAGCCATACAGGGGCCTCATCACAAGCTGGAATTGAACCAAGGACAGGAGAATCATTTCAATCTCCACGAATTCCCTTTGTTCTGATCGTGACTTTTATTTACCTGGTTCGCCACATGGAAAATGTTTAGACCGAAGTTGATCTTGATCTTGATCAACTCTAGCTCTCTTCCAATAGAGAAAGAGGCCGCTGATAACCATGAATAAAGACAAGAAAGGGTTTATAGCTTGAGTCAAGCCATTATTGTCAATGAAGATAGATCATACCCCCTGAATAGTCAATTGTTGCATTTCCCTGCAGTGTACATATAAGGCAGCCATACAGTCCTAGCTCCATTACGTTGTCAAAGCATCAGACTGTCACCTATTAGCTTTTTGATGACTGCATTGTTCTGATCTTCTATTAGAACTTTGCTGTAGTGGCACACCATTAATGTGTTGGTGTTTACAATTTTTTTTTCACACACAGGTAGCACGCCAGGCAGATCCTATTCAAGATGCTATAATAATACAGGAAGTGAGAAAGAAAGTCGGCTACAAGATTCAACTCCGTGCAGATGCCAATAGGAAGTGGACTTACGAAGAAGCAATCCGATTCTCCTCTTCTGTTAAAAACTGTGATTTGCAGTATATTGAGGTAATGATGCCAGTGAAATTGTCACTTTAATGGTGGCCACATTGGCTTCTTTTAGATGGGCAGAAGCAAGTGCTTTCAAATAGAGTTGAATGGTAGAAATGTTGGACAACACTAGAGATAAAACTGCAGAGACCCTTTTTAATGAGTGTGCAGCAAACTCTATTACAAGTCTTTTCTCAATCAATTTTGTATCAGCATCTTCACTGACAAGTTACTGAAGGTGGTTTTTTTGCCCCCATCTGGTCCTTCTCGTCCATGTAGGAACCTGTCCAGGATGAACATGATATTATAAAGTTCTGCGAAGAGAGTGGACTATCTGTTGCACTGGACGAGACTATTGATAACTGTCGACACAACCCTCTCAAAACGCTTGCGGATTATGTTCACCCAGGAATAATTGCTGTTGTAAGTGTTTGTTAGGCTGGAAGCCCTTTTATTTGCTCAAGTATTCTTCTAGTACTTAACTATGGTGGGGAAGCTCAGAAAAAAATAAATATTATGCAGCCCTTTTGGAAGATTTCATGTTCATTTTATGCACATTCTCACAGGTCCTTAAACCAAGTGTGCTTGGTGGATTTGAAACCTCAGCTACGGTTGCTTGGTGGGCTCAGCATCTGGAGAAGATGGCTGTCGTGAGCTCTACCTTCGAAAGTGGTGTGGGTTTATCAGCACACATTTTGTTTTCCCATTATATCGATCTGCATCAGGCACAGTTATTCAAAACGAGGAACCATAAAGTTGATCCACCCATAGCACATGGTCTTGGGACTTACCAGTGGCTCAAAGATGATGTGACAACTGATCCTCTGAAGATTTCTCATCATCCAAATAGTGAGTGCGTAGAAGCAAATATAGCTGATGCTAGTAGACTGCTTCAAAATTTTCAGGTCAATGACAAGGTTATAGTTAGAAAATCTACTGATGAGGAAGTCCGTAGATACAACTTGATGGTGAACTTGAAGGGAAAATTGTATTCAATCAATGCGATCGAAGTCGGGCAAGAAACCGTAAGTGAAAATCCCCGAAATATTTCTTATTGACAACTGGGTGTCCTCATGATGATAATTGTTTCACTGCGCAAGCACATAGTCTTTCTTCTGATTGTTGTCTTGTCTGTAATTATCACACTAGTTTGTTCTATATATGTTCCTTGTGTGCTTGATATTGTCAATCATGTTCAGAAAAGCATCTCATAGGTGAGATGCTTGGTATCAAGAAGTATCTCATCGATGATTTCACCACAAATGCTGGTGCATATTCGTGGTGCTCAGGTGCATATGATTTTCTCAGTGTTTGAAGATCATCCTCTGTAATAATTTGAGAAAGACTGGTAATATCTTAAAATTATTAAACTTGCAGTACAACATGAAAGATGAAACTATTGAACAATAATCTGGTGCTAGCTTAGATCTCTTACGTAAGTGAAAATAAATTTATCTTATTTCTACTTCTGTTTCTGTCTGTCATTTAATACCAAATCTTAGCGAAATGGCTCAAGTGTGATGGAAAAAAAATTGATCTCTAGCTATTGGCACTCTTAATAAGATATGTAGCTTCCGTTCTAGGCAGCCTCATTATTTATTAATCCAATGTTAATGTGCCAAATGCTGCAGCAGGACAATGTACTTGTGTTCCTTCACGGTTTTCTAGGAACTTGCGAAGAATGGATACCAATAATGAAGGCCATTTCAGGATCAGCTAGATGCATTTCTATCAACCTTCCTGGCCACGGGAATTCAGTTGGCCAATCACGTGCGACTGAGGAAGCAGCTGAGAAACCAAGACTGCCTATTGAGAAAATTGCAGATGTGTTATGCAACTCACTAGGACAGATAACTTCTAAGAAGATCATTCTTATCGGATATTCAATGGGAGCAAGGATATCATTGTATATGACTTTGAAATTTACCAACAAGGTAGGTTCTGCATGATCAAAATGCCGATTTATGATTTGATGAATGCATGATGCATCTGATTAACATAGCTAACGAAGGAGAATGTTTGTTATTAAGATTAAAGGAGCTGCTATAATATCTGGAAGCCCTGGGTTGAAAAATGCCAGTGCGAGAAAAGTTCGCTGTGCTAAAGATGATAACAGAGCACAGATTCTCATTACATATGGCTTACCGGTCTTTCTCGATTCTTGGTATCAAGGAGAGCTGTGGAAGAGGTATTCTGGATCCCATGTGTTTGTAGTCAACTCAGGATTTTATGCGTGTTTAGCTTAAAGTATTGCTGCACTTGAATCAACGGTCACTTAGGTATGTGTTCTACTTGACAGCTTAAGGAGCCATCCGCATTTTCAGAAGATAGTTTCGAGCCGCTTACAGCACAGTGATGTACATGGTCTTGCGAAAGCTCTATCTGATTTGAGCATTGGGAGGCAACCGTGAGTTTATTCCAATTTTTTCATGGTCAAACCTAATAGAACAATCTTAGCTCATTGCTGTTTTCGTTTGTAAACGGAATTGACTGATTAATAAGCCCGGCATTTGCAAAGTTGATGTTTTGGCACCTGATTTTCTGTTCTCTCTCTCTCTCTCTCTCTGTGTTTAGGTCACTGTGGGAAGACTTGAAGCACTGCGAGACTCCCCTTTTGCTTGTTGTGGGGGAAAGCGATGCAAAGTTCAAGGCAATTGCTCGAAAAATGTTTGATGAAATTGGCCACAATAGAGAAGTCAGGGATGGCTCACCAGATTCTAGCTGCAAGATCGTTGAAGTTCCTGGGAGTGGCCATGCCGCTCATTTGGAGAACCCTCTTGCCGTAGCTCAGGCATTGAGAAAGTTCTTGACAAGAGTAAATAAAGAGTTCATAGACTAAAAACAGCAAGGTCAACAATTAGACTTCTCCCTTTCTTTCGGTTCCTTGCCTTGTGTAAGTTACTGCTATAATTATTTTGCCTGGAGGATCTGCTTTTGCTTCGGAAAGGTTGCTCTCTTCCATCAAATAAGATCAAATTTATGTTCTCCTCCCCATTTTTGTGTCTATTCTTTTGGCAAAAGAATGAACTAAAACGTGTTTCCATGAACATCTCTTCAGAAGCAGTTAGATCTTGACAGTAACAGATGATGTTATGCTTTTAATATTGGTAACTAGTTGATCCCTTGGGCTGAAGTCACGAGCCTTGCAAGAGTTGCTCAGAATTGACCAAAAACAGGAATAAAGAACCGATATTACAGGAGAAGATTGCATGTATCGTCACAATATTGGTAATTAGTGCGTGTATAGTGATGTATATTCCTAGGCAAGTAACTTATATGTGAATTTATTTTCTTTTTGCACTTGGGACTATTTATAACATGTCACTGATCATGAAAAAAAGCTGGCTAGCGATGCAAATACTACAGACAGTATCAGCTTTCACCTTTCATTCTCCTCTATATTTCCGGTGAACTCAATCAAAGTCCAGAAGCTTCTGCCACCTGACTCATAGGAAAGTTCACAGGTCCTAAGCTCGCCACCGCCACAGACCAAGCCAAAGCTCCTACTGCTGCCGTGGCAGCCAAGCAAGCGAGCCTCCGGCACTGCATGGTGGCTTTGGGCCACTTCTCGCGCAACGACATGGTCATTGCGGCCCCCGCGAATGCGAAGTTGAGAGCCAGAAGGTAGGCGTGGAAGCACGCGGGTCTCTTTGACAATACCACTCTTGGAACCGGGTCTCTTTGTTTTCCGGTCTTTTCTTTCCCTCTCGGCACCTCATCCTCATGGATTGTTACATCTTATAATGTTATAAAATGGATGCCTCTTTTGACCGTTGTGCACCTTAGTGTTTTTTCCAAATTAGCTGCTATTTTCGGGTTCTTGATGGGGATACACACAACAATTCTCTACTTTATTTTGGATTTAAGTGAAAGTTAGTGATTTTTTATGAGAAAAAAAAACAAGTTCGGCCCAAAATTGTCACTCAAGGTAATGTTAGTGCTTTTTCGTTGGAATTAGGCCAATAAATTTGATTGACTTTTGCTTCTTTAGTAGCACGGTCGTTGCATAGTGTTGTCCACTAGAAAAATAATGCGCAACAATATCCGGACTAGGCACACAATGACGTGACCAAATATGAAGTAGAATGTTGCTGTCTCGCGTGCTCTGACTCATGCTTCTATCAAGACCTATCCGTGATCAATTGTTGCACATCCTATGATATTGAACTGTTGTTAATTATATTGTCAAGACAATAGCGTGACTGTACTCCTAAAGTTTCGACATTTATCAGAGATTTCTTCAGAGCTAGCAGTAGATGCTCTTTCCCGCTACTATAATGTAATTGCAAATTGTATATATGCATCATGCAAAAGGGTTTGGTAAATATACGCGAGGCATGACTTGTTTCCAAAATGGCCAGCGCTCAATAGACCTGGGAGTTTTATTCTATATAAAGGAAGAGTAATTTGCAAGTTTTCCGCTGGTGACATCTCCAAAGCTGATGGAAGCCGAAGGCCTCATGCGTCCAATTTGTATGGTAGATTATTGACTAATTCATTCTACCCAATTTCTGAGGATAAATTTATTAAAGAAGGGTTGTTTTTCCTGCCGGTGCCCCGGGATGGAGGGATTAATCAATTGACAATTGACAATTGACAATTGACGAGTTAAAAGATATGAACATCATTTATATTTTAATTTACACAAAAATAAATGCGGGTTATGTGTATATTTGGAATCCACCCGATGAGAGACTTGATTTGAGGAAGTTCCATCAATCAATAATGGAGGAAAATATGAGCCATCATTAATGTTGTAATGAACTATATTTATTGGCCGAAATGTCTTAATGCCTTTTTTTTTTGTCAAAAGAAAACTGACATTTCATATATTAGAATAATACTTGAGAGGTACTTTCTTTTTTTTGGTCTACTCGAGACGTACTTTCAAGTTTAGCAAATCTCAAATAATTGGAAAACAAAGTTTTGCCTAATATTCATTGTCATCTCCGAATTTTTAATTGGTATGATTGATTTATAAACTATTTTGGGTGTTTAATGTCATCGTTACTTCAAAGAAAAGCTTCCACATTAACAAATCGTCACTAACTTCATACGATGTCATCTTCTTCAGTAAACTTTCAACCCCAATCACGTTATTGAGAATGTAGGGATGAAATTGAGTTCTCCATACCTGTTAGCTGTTACTAATTGGTATTTTAGTCTCTTTTTTCTTGTTCTTCTTATCTTTGTACAAATTTTGTGGGACAAGTGTACTTGAAATCACTGTCGAGAAGAGTCGAGTGAATGAGAACGTCAATCTAAATCAATTGAGCAAAGAAGAATGATTAGTACGCATAGGAAAGGAGCACTTGTTATTCTTTCGCAATTTCAAGTATGTATAAAATTGATTTGTAAAATGTTCTCCATTGGATGTTAGTGGCCGCATTAGTAAATATAATGCGAGAACAACATTACACATTTTAAAATAGTTTGGAAACTTAATCGAACTTACAGAGAGTTTGGGGATGACATCATGCATTAGATACAAATTTCATAGACCTAATAACACCAATTAAAATGTTGTTGACCGCATTACATAAAAGTTTAGAGCAATTACGCAGGATCCTGGAGGTGAAGGTTTCCTTAATCTCCGACAATTTGACCATTTCTTTCATCTTCCGTCGGATACCATACCGAATGACCAATCGCTTCTCTCTTTATATGCAGCAACTTCTACTCTCTATCTCATCTCAGACGAGCTACTTTCTTTCAAACCCTATTCTCTCTATCTCTCTCACACTTCACTCTCATGTCGTTGAGCTTCGAAGTGTCGGCCATCCGATGGTCCTGCTCTTCCCTGCCAAAACCTCCAGACATCTGCGCTCGACCCTGATCCATTAATCACGTAATTCGCTGACCTTTCATGCAAGTTATATTATAGGCGATGGTTGCACCAATAAAGCTGAGCTTCGCCGCCGTTCAATGGGCTTCAGCAACTCGGTCGAGGATCGTCTCATACTTCTGGAGCTTCTTGACTTCCCGTGATGCAGGGTCGCCCGCAAGCCAATTGTGCTTGCCGGTGGCGGACGAGTTCTCCATTGCAATTGACGTCCCACCACCCGGTGTCACCGAGTGCGCGGACCTGGTGAGCCCTCCTGGGCAACCGGCCAGCGACACTTAGCACAGATGCTGCAGGATCTGCATCCGGGGCTTCGTGCCTGACCCAGCTCACCCGATAGTTGTCCTGTTGCGGAGCCAGGAGCTGGGGAAGGACGTGCTCGGATTATCCGTGACCTTAATCGCAGCCCTCCTCTCCAACCAATACCGCCACCTGAGCCACCTACATGCAAGCCTGATCGCACTCGTGCTCTTGGTCGGGTTCACTGCCACGTGGACCAGCAAAATGCTGCATGGACTGGCGCCGAGATTTGCACGTCGGAGAATATCGGGGTGGTGTCCATTTTCGTGGCCTTCTTCGGACTGGTGGCGTCCTTCCTTCCGCCGAGCCTCGCGTGGGCATCCTGGCTGTGCTGCGGCCTGTCGTGCTTGCCCTTCTTCCTCTGTATGAAGCCCTGACGGTGCGAACAACCGTGTCTTAAACTTGATTTGGTGGGGTATAAATTATGTTGGTGAGGTTCATATGTGCAAATTACCAATAGAAATGCTTCCACGTCAGTTACCATGTAAATTTTATAGCGGTCTGAATACACAGCTCAAATACTACTCATAAGTTGGGAAGGAGCGCGTGTAGGTCGTTGGCTTTGTAACGTTGTGTTTGATATGCAAGAATAGAATGGAATGGATTGAAAATGCCCGTTATTGCAGTCAAGTCCGGAAGTCGTCCATTAAATGATTCATCAAAAATCGAGTAAGCTCCGGCGGGATAAGAAAAGCATGTGAAAATTCTAATAAAGTTGGCTGACTTTGCTTCTTTGATAATGCTCTCGTTCGCGTAATGTCGACCACTAGATAAAATAACATGCAACAATTTCTGGTCTAAGCACACAATTACGTGACCTAAGATGGAGTGAAGACTAGAATGTTGCTGTCTCGCGTGTTCCGAGGGATCCTTCTATCAAGACTATTCAGTAATCGATCATTACATATCTTATGATGTCGGACTGTCGTTAATTTAATTAGCGAAGATAATAATGTATGTATACAATTACCATCACTAGTTGTACATACACGTCATGCAAAAGAGTTTGGTAGACATACACAATGTATGACTTGTTTCCAAAATGACTAGCACTCAATGGATCTGGGAACCTTATTGATATATTAAGGAAGTGTAATGTGCAAGTTTCCTAAGGTTACAACTCCAAAGATGATGGAAGCCGAAGGCCTCATGTCTCCAATTCGCGGGGTAGATTATCAACTAATTCATTCTCCCTAATATAAATTAGTTATGAAGGGCTGTGTTTTCAATATTGGAGGGATTAGTCATGGCCTACTTTTTATGAAAAAAAACGTTCATTACCTTCTCATGTTATAAGTTTGGAAGTACATATATGACTTGAAAGACGTGGAATTAACATAGGATCGGTAGATACGATATTTATTCCAATACGATTAGTATGGAACACACTTCATTGGTTTCGCGTTAAGAAATTAACAAAGCATATACTTAGGATAAAAAATGTTTGTAAGTATTCCAAGGACCCCCTTAGGGGAGAAGAGCATTGAAGAAATGGAGGTGGACCACCTCATTTGACGAATAAGAAAGGACAGAAAGAATCCGTTTGAATGCAGATATGCTTATTTAATGTCAAGATCAAGTTGTATTCTCATATGATGTACCGTAATGTAACGTGTTTTGGTATGCCAATTATTGTTGAGTTTGTATTTTTCAGACATTTACAGGTAAAAAATAGAAAATCACATAAAAGGTAAAAGAAAAAAAAGTTTGAAAGAGGGAGTAGAGAGTGGGAGCAGGAGAACGTAAGAATAGCATTGGAAACTATACACTCCCTTGTGTTTGGTCAACAAATAGTCAAACCACCGATTCCAATGTATCAAGGAATGTCGAGTGAGCAAAAAAAAAAGTTAGTGAATGGACTTAATATATAGATGAATTGACAGCGCCTACAAGAAGAAACCTGGGTGGAATGTTGTCTCGAGTGCTTTTAGGGTACTTGTTTTCATTCTCTTAATTCGTACATCCCCCTATCTCATTCAATTATTGCATATGTTATAATGAGAAGGTCTAGCTATAATTGCCCAAAAAATAAGCAAAAGAGTAGCATTTATACAGCTCTAAGGTCTGACTTTATGAAAGATCTCTTCCTCTTAATTTGGAGCTGGTGCTTTTCCCGTTATTACTATTGTCGTCGTTGCTGTCATTATCACATGGAAACGAGACAAAGGAGGCATTATATCCCGTTATAGAATGCTCGCATTTGAGACTGTCACAACCTTCCTAGAAATGAACCACCAAAAGAAAAGCTAATTGATTACTAAGCTAGGAGACTTAACACGAACTCTCCCTCGCCCATATCGACCGCAACTTTTGGGTATTAATTAAATCATTTAAGCATGCAAATCAATTCAATTAGGAGTTGCCATTAATCAATTATTGGTAGTTGATTAGACACCTAAGTATAGAAGTGTATTTCTACGAACTAGAGATTCAATGGAATGGGATACTTGATTACGATTGATTAATTTAATGCCCTTTCATTACCTTCAGCCACTTAGTGTTCAGTGGGTTTAGCCAAAGTTTCATGCTCTTATGGGCTCACTTCAGCTTATCAATTAAGCTCGGAACCATTCACTCCAATCTATTCCACTTAAATACAAGCAATGTGGACTTGATTAACTATTGAGTTAATACTACGTAAAACCCTAAACTGATATACTTATGACAAATTACCCCAAACTTATTTTTTTACCATAAAAAATCACAAACTGGTACACCTATGACAAATTTACCCTCACATCAATTAGTTTGATTTGCTGGGGGCTTTCTGAAGGATGGCTAGCAGTATTTATAATGGCTTATGGTAACTGCTTTTCAATCGTTCCCAACAGTTATAATTTCCCAAGTAACTTCTACTAGTTGCCTTCATGTTTCTAAATCTTACATGCACAAATTGCTCCATGACGTGGTTTCTTATAACCAATGTATGTTACACGATCTAGCTTTCAGGTGGTAACTGTTCCCTTAAAAAATGTATGCCTTTGGCCTCAACTGATTCATTGGACGACTTGGTCTTTAGGCGGTAACCATTCCCTCCAAAATCGTGTGTCTTCGATCTCAACTGCTTCATCAATCTCAAATTTGAAAGCATATTATTAATATTCTTCTAACAAATATTGTCAATATTCATATCAGCAACTACCTGTTGTCCACCGCCGTATTTCAATAACTTGACACGCGGTGTTGATGAATACCACCGTCAGTTGACATATGTTGATTCCTATACTCGTCGATAAGTTGGCATGCTTGTATTAATATTCATGCGCTATGCAACGTGACTACCTATACTCATCTCATGTGATGTTTGCGTGTGTGTGCTAGACAAACTATATTTTTATTGACACCTAATTTTGCCCTGCTGCGATTAATTAAGGCTTGAATAGTAAATGGGTCAAGTTAGTGCAAAAGAGAGATAAAACTAAAATTAAAATAAACAAAGTATATATATCGGATCAATCTAGCCCGGCCCATCAGCCCTAGTTCCGATCTTTTTCTTTTAATGCTCAATTGGGCCCAGCCCTTTTTGTTTATTTCTGGACGTTTCCCCTTTTTTTTTAAGCCCACCTTCGGACCATGCCCCCTACCCTTTATTTTCGGCCCAATCTCTCTTCCATAGCCCAGTTGCATTGTCTTTTCTGTCGGCCCAGCCCTCTTTTTCTTTCTCTCTCCCTTACGCTTGCGAGAAAGACAAACAGGGAGGGGACCACAGTGAGGCGAGCTTACAGAGCAGAACGGGAACGTCGTGTTGCATGGAGGAGGTCGCACGCGTCGAAGGCCAGAGATCAGGCGGCCAGTGGTCCAAAAAGGAAGTTGGCGATCTGGGATAAAAGGGCTTGAACGGAGAGGGTTTTGGGGGGGGGGGCCTGAACGAAAGAACAGAAAAAGAAGAGAGGAACAGAGAGAGTTTGAGAGGAGATTGAGGTGAAAAAGAGAGATCTTGAGGGTGAGAAAGGAAGAGAGAACCTCACCCGCTTGCCGGAGGGCCGCCCGAGTTGCCGTCGGTCCCGCCAAGCTTCCAGTCGTCGCGCTTCGTCCCGGTCGGTCACGAACCAGGTGGGTCTCCATAGCTTTCCCCTGTTTTGGCCGCTCCTCTCCTCTGCCTCTCGGGTGCCGGGCACGCCAAGTCCATTCGGTGGTCGTCCGGCCACCAAATAGGGTCATTTAGAGCTGCACCATACCTGTTTGGTCAAATGCCATGAACTTCGTCAAAATCAAGTCTGTAAGGTCATTTCTCGTCTGCACCATACCTGTTTGGTCAAATGCCCGAACCGAACTGTTTAAGCTTTATGATGTTGAACCCGTTTGTGCATTTTTTTGGCGTTTCGGTGCAAGCTGAGTTGAACCTGTCTCCGGATAGGGTCATTTAGAGCTGCATATATCACCTTTGAGCCAAAAATCACTCTAGATCTCGGTTTTGAATCCCCGTTTGCACTCGCCTACCACTTGTTCGACAGAATGCCTAAGTGGAAGTCCCGATGTTTTTTTTTTAGAATCAGCGCCTTTCCGTGCTTCTGTATTCTCATGCCTATTAAGCCAATACTGACGTCATGATTTCTTCCTATTTTGTGCCATGAAAATCGCATTCCCGGGTCGGCCATGGTCGAATGAGTCGCCGGAGGTGCTTCAACCCCGTCGGAGCGACGCCCGCGGTTGGAAACCACAGCCGTTAGCCCGCTATCTCTATTTCATGTGTGTTCGTGCTTGTTAGTTTAGTCTTAAGGTCTGTTGTTGGGGTCGGGAGTTTGAGCGCCGGAAAATCGAGTTTTTACTCGTCGATCTCTTTTCCGCGGCCGGAGTTCGACGACGGTTCAGTAGCCACATCGGCCGGCGGCGAGGGTGTCGAGTTGGTGGCGGTAGTCGGTGTCGCCGGCCTGGGCCGAGCCGTCGGACGGCGGTGGGGGCGCTCCAGACGAAGTCCCGGTGAAATTCCATCGAAGATGAGAAGATGTTCTGGGCACGCAGAGGAAGAAGACCAAAAGAGTAAAAAAAAGAAAAAAAAAAAAAAAAAAAAAGAAAAGGAAAAGAGAGAAAAAAGGAAAAGAGAAGAAAAAATATAATAAAAAATCAAAATTTGAAATCTCGGGCCGGTCGGTAATCCGGGTCGGGCATTCGGGCGGATCGGGTCAGGGGACCCGGTCCGGAATCTTTATTTTATTAATAAAAATTTTCAGAAATTCAAAAATTCCAAAAAATATTAAAGTATTAAAAAATTAAAAATTCCAAAAAAATTCGAAAATGTTTAAAAATCCCAAAAAATTAATTAAATAAAAAATATTAAAAATTCAGAAAATTCAAAAAAATTTAAAAAAATTCGAAAAAATTCGGAAAAATTCCAAAAAATTCCAAAAAAAATCAGAAAATTAGGAAATGTTCAGAAATCAGTTTTAGGCTTAATTTCACTAGATTTTAGGTTAAAAACTCAAAAAATGAATGAAAAATGAGAAAAAACCCTCTAAAAAATTTCTCAAAAATCGGATAAGCCATTAGGGCTTTACTTAGGGCTTTTGATTGTCCTTTTTTCTAGGGACAATGCTAGGTCGCTGGTTGTTTATTTTCTTTATGATTATATGATTGCGCACTTTTAATATATTGATTGTTGTTTTCTATTTTTAGAACGGTTAGGTGGAATCTTAGTTTTTTCGATAGACTGCCCGGTACATTAGTTTGCGAACATTCAAGTTTAAAAAACGAAAGGGTACTAGTTAGATCGCTAGTATAATCAAGTTCCCGAATTTTGGAATCTCTGATTTTCGCGCGTATCGAGACGACACTCCCGTGTCTCGATCAAGGTTTCTAGCCGACCTTTGATCATGGCTAGTGGCGACTCCAATCGATTGCGTAAATTAGACAATTCTCGTTGCGCGAGGTATGAAGCTTGGAAGAGCCTCAGTTGTGGGATTAATGAACCATTTGGTTTGTTTTTCAAACAAATCAATTAATGTTCATATCCATCGACAAATATCACCTCTTGGCCTAAACCCGATCCTTGGCGGGACATAGGTCACGACAATTTTGAGTGTCAACAGCTTGTTATAGACATTTATTATCAGTTTGTCGCATCTTTTTATAAGCTAATTTTGTAGACTGCTTCTATGATGTATCAAGTAAGAAAGAGGCATTCTTACATGTATCGACGCGTATATAAGTTGATATAACTGTTTTGACATGTGAGTGCCTTCGTATGACTACTTCATTGTAATTTATGACGTAAAAATATCTGAAATTGGGTACATGCAATGGAGGGAAACTGATGCTCCGCAATCTCGATTGAACAACTTCCCTCCGATCTAACTTGCTAAAAAACATGTATAGATGAAAGCATGAGGTAATATACTTCGATATATGTTAGTTGAGAATATTAAAGTGAAAGCTAAGAATTGAAAATTTTCTGCATATTTCTATCGAGATATCAATCAAGATATCAATCGAGATATATGCGTAATCTCAAGAGATATAGATAATCAATAGAATTATCAAATATTTCTAACATAGGGAATTATCTTAAAGAAATCCCTAATTATATCTAATATCCCCTCAAGCTCAAGGTGTAATAAGTCAACTAGAGTTCGAAATAAAGTGAAACAATGTCAAAAAACTTGTTTCTCCATGAAATTAGCACTCGAATCCGAGGGCAGTGTGTGATGGTCCAAGCTTCCATTGACGACAAGATTTCAGTATGTTGCTCATCTAACAGCAATGAATTTAGTGGTGGTGTCGGCTTCTCGAAAGGAGATATGAAAAATCAAGAATCAGAGGCCAACAGCATGCGTCCTTTGCAGTCGACTTTGCTGTTGGAGCCGAATAGCATGTGTCATTTGCCTCAGAACAATAATTGAACAAATGTGGCCAATACACTTGGCATCACTACAACAAGCGGAATAAGCCAGGCTTTGGTGAGAGGAGTTACTGTGTGAAGACACGTGTTCGCGGTGTCGAAAAATACCTCCATGAAAAAGAAAAACTCGACTTGGCAACATGTTGCTAACATCATAACACAACCACTATTGCGCTTGGTTAGACGCAAATGAGGCACTTGGGTGAACACTGTCAAGCTACGGGATAGATTTGTTTTGCAAGGTGCATTGGGTGCAGTGGAGTGCACTAGTTGCCTCAGGAAAGGAGGTTTTGAGTGGAAGATAATAATAGAATAATTTATGTATATTTTGATGTGTATTGAAGAAAAATACATGAGATAAGCTTTATTAGATGACTATCTAAGATAACATATCAATTTGATATCAAGATATACTCACATCTTGAGAGTTACAAAAAATCAACGAAATCATCAAATATCTCTAGCATAGAAAATTATCCTAGAAAAATCTATAATCATCTCTAACAATGTTGATGCCTTCAATTTGCTAGCGAATTCAATCATTGCCCCCATTACCCCCCAAAAAAAAGTCATTTTTTGCCCTACCAAAACTTTGGTCCTAAATAAGATTTTATTCCTTTCTTGTGCAAATCAATCAGAAAACTACTGATTTTGACGTTTATGGAAGATTGATTATTATGTTACTAATTATGAAATCCTTTTTGATGTTCTGCAAATCAATCAGAAAACAACTTATTTTGACGATTATGGAAGAATAATTATTATGTTATAAATTATGAAATCCTTTTTTATGTTGTTTTTATGAAGATACAATGATGGACCTTTAGCCTATATACAACTCATTGTGAGACAACACCGCCAGATACCAGCAAAGTCATATCGAGTGTTGCAGTTTCATCAGCAAAGAGTGATGGACAAGTTTTGTTCAAAGTCTGTTGTGCTGCTTGTCCTTCTCATATTTGCATTCGGTCTCTCTCTCTCTCTCTCTCTCTCTCTCTCTCTCACACACACACACACACACACACACACAGAGTTTCAGTGAATGTTAACTGTGAAAAGATTGTTAATTGGCAGGTTGGGAGACGAGTGTAGAAGCGAGAAATGTGAGTCATCCATGCAAAACTGTGCGAGATTGTGGAGATCCAAGATATTGCAAGTGTCCTACGCCCCTCAACATCTGTACTTGCTTTCATCCACCCGCGGGTGCTGCGAGAGCCAACAAGAGGAACCAATGAAACCTATGGCTCCATGATCTGATGTACGCAAATACAGCACAAGTTTGAAATAAAATCTTATGACAAGTAATCCGAGTGTCAAGCGTTCAATGAATAATTGGATTTATATGTGTACAGGCATCGAATTATATCGTGTTGTATATTATCTTGCAAGCAATCTTGCTTCCATTTGAGAAACTTTTCAATTAATACCAACCCCCAAAAAAAACGAAAAAGATTGAAAATATAGGAGTTTTTAAGATTTTTTCCGAGGGTGTTGTTTGGCCTTTGGTTTGAAGATTATATTTATGGAAAAGGCAACGTTAATATAAAGCAAGAGGGGTATATGGCTAGAATTGAGAGAAACTAATGGATGGACTCATTTGAAAAAATTACCCAATCAGCCATAAACCTATAATACAGATGCCAATTGAGTCATAAAACTTTTTACTTTTGCCAATTAAGTCCTACACCTTTGCGCATAGTCCTTTTGGTCAATTATCGCCCCCAATCATTTTAGTAACTTAGTAAGTATCTAACACATGCTTTGTGATTGTTTTGGCTTAACTTCTTATAGAGTTTTAATCACCAGGGAAATTCAGTAATGAGTTGCCCTTAAAGCACCACACCAATTTTGAAAGTAGAAAAATGCTGTGAATCTTTTAGATTTTACAAGAATTCAATATTATGGAGTACATATAATATTAGTGGACTACTCGCGTCTCATATGAGAACATATAGATTAGAATATACGGAAGATAATTGTATAATTTTTGTGTGTATGATAATGCAAAGAATAAAACCTGAAGGTTGATCAGAATATACCAATAAAACCCGAGGGTCCCCGGCCCTCGCCCGGGTTTGTGTGAGGGTCCAACCTGGGCGAGGGCCGGCGACCCTCGCCCAGATCTGGGAGAGGGTCATCGCCCTCTCTCGGTGTTGGCCCTCGCCTTTGGCCAACAGGGGTCGCCGACCATTGTCGCCGCCCCACTAGTGATGGGGCGGCGGCTAGCTGCCAATCGTCCCTCTTGTTTTTTTCTTTTAAAAAAACTTTTTTAATTTTTAATTTAATTTGACTTATTTTTATGTGGAAAATGCCTTTGACCGGTCGGAAAATTTGGCCAACCGGCAAGATGATGCCCTTATTTGAAATTGTTATAGCCACTTTAGGCCCTTTTTTTGAGAAAATGAGGGCATTTCAGGTCCTTATTTGAGAAGAGGCCCACTTCAAGTCCTTATTTAAGAAAGTGAAGGCATTTCAGGCACTTACTTGGAATATTCCCTTAATTTTCCGTGCTTGACGGGTCTAAAATCAAGATGGACAAACTTCGATGTCCTATGCAAGTGACATAGACTGATGGGATCCGTAAGGGAACTTAGAAATCTATCCAGAAGGCATTCTATGCTTTTCTCACTCACCTACAGGCTATAGGAGATAATTATTGGGTATGGTGCAATCCTTCAAAGACTATTTACAGTGAGATGGAATCGGTTGACTCGCCCCGACGCGAACACGGGCGCAAGAACCAAATTCAAAGACAAATTTCACAGCAAACTATTAACTCAGCTTCTAATAATTAAAACGTCAAAGGTTGTTTTTTTTTCTTTTCAGGAACAAAACGAATAGTTTATACGAACCCTAGTCATAAGGTGAAATCCGAAACCAAAGATCAAATCTAAACGGGACAAAGTAAGCAAAACAAAATGTGTCGAAGATAGAAAAGAGTCCAAAAAGATTTCGAGTTCGAAAACAACATCAATCGGGTTCCCCTCTTCAGCACGAGCTTTTCGAATCTGTAGTAGGAGCGTCGTAACTCATCCCAAGGATAAGCGGTCATGGCTCTCGTCGACAACGAGGTAGCACCCGAATTCTCGTTTCGGACCCCCTATCAACGTTCCCCGAAAAAAAATCTTGGTGGGGAAATTTGCATCAGCACCAGGGTTGGATCCGGCGTGAAGCTGAAGCCCTCCGATTAGGCCAGGTCGTCCCTTACACTTCCATCGCTCGTTGCCTACCAAAAGCTAAGTCGTTGACGATTTGATCTTCTTGAAAATCGGAATCATGGTCGACAATCGGGCAAACTCCACGCATGCGGCTCATATCGCAGCACGCGATCAATCCGACAGTGACGGGCGGTGTTCCCCCCCTCCAGATCAGATGGAGTATGGCCGATGACGACTTTGATTCAGGATCATTTCCCCCTCCTGGGTTATGCGACGGAGCCGTGATTCTCTCGAAGACGACCACGGTTCTCTCTTCCGCCTCAAGTTTTTCATTTCTGGCTAGATCCTTTTTCTTCTTTTTCAGACAGAGCCTCTCATTCTATCCGAGATGTGCGGATTTTAGTGCGACATCTGTGCACCATCTAGCGAAAAAAGAAATTATTAGGAAGTTTTTCCACCTAATTTCGATGGAAGAAGTCGAATTTCATGAACTTATGATTTTAGGACATGACCAAGTACCACACATCGTGAAATGTATCTTATGTTATTTTATGATATTTTGTAAAGACTCGTAACATTTGATCGTATATAAGTACGCATAATGTGATAAAATGTGTTTTTTTTATAAAAAAAAATATATTGCAACGTTGCACCGCCATTGACAATGTTTTATTGTAACTAAGTGCAACATATTAGAAAGTATGAGAAAATGTCAATTTATTTTGATATTACGAGCACAATAGTACATAGAGAACTTCCGAAGTTACGTCCGAGGTGCAAATCTTTATAGAACGTGTAATTTTATTTAGATGATCACTTTGCTTTATGGTAACCAAGTGAGTATCATTTATTTCCTTTTTTTTCATTGAATGAGATATAGACATTTCCACGTTTACCAAAAGCAAAACATCGTAGAAATTAGTTATGCAAATCTGTCCTTCTATGTTACCGAATGTGGAATTAGTTAAGCGTAAATCTTAGTATATATCTTCGGTGTAAACTTCTTTTTTTTCGTAAAACGATTTTATCAACCGTTAATCTATTGGCAGTTTTTCTGGTCTTACAATAAGAAACGTCGGATCAAACAGCTTGTTAGGTTCATTTGATAAATGTCTCTTGGCCTAAAGTTCCCAAGGCATGTGTCTTATAAATGAAACACCATTCGAAACCTCGTTTCAATTCCATCTAGTCTCGAACAAACATCTTGCAAGCCCTCCTCTTTCTGTCTCTCATTCATGTTGTGCCTCTTGAAGGATCGTGCCTCGACAGGGTCCGGCTCTTCCCAACCAAAACCTCCAGATATCTGTGCAACACCATCTCTGGCCCATTAAACAGTTAGATCTCTTCTCTTGTCGAATCATTCTATAGCCAGGTTCGCGCGGAGGAACTTGTCCCACCGAGAAATGGCTAGTCACCGGACTTGGGCGACTAGTTCGTGGCTCATTTCGTTCCTCCTCAACCTCACTTCCCATACTCCTTCGATTGCGTCATCATGCGAGAATCAGATCTCAAACCGCACCGCCGCTTCCGCTTCACACGGTGGAGTTAGCCCAACGCATCAGCCGGCAGCGGACGATTCCGTCTCCATCGCGATTGATGTCTCGCTGCCAGTGGATGATCAAGCCACACGCGCGATGAACAAAAAGAACGTGTGTGGAACCGGAAGCACAATGGCCGCCGGAAAATCTTGGGATAGCATGCTCGCCTCATCCCAACCCGGCCCGGTTCACCCGATAGCTATCCTTTTCCGGAGTCAGGAGTTGGGGAAGGCAGCGCTGGGGTTCGCCGTGCCCATGACCACAGGGCTGCTCTTCAACCAGCACCAGGGGTTGACCCACCTGCAAGCCAGCGGGATCGCACTCGCGCTCTCTGTCGGGTTCGCTGCCACGTGGAACGGCATCCTGCTGCGTGGAATCTGCCCTCGGGTTGCGAACGCGTTGGAGCATTTCGGGGTGGGCTCTATCTTGGTCGCCTTCTTCGGGCTGGTGAGCTCTTTTCTTCCGCCCAGTCTCGTGTGGGCGTGTTGGCTGTGTTGTGGCTTGTCGTGCTTCCCCTTCCTCCTGAACCTTGTTTCTCAGGCCGCGGTTGAGGAAGAGAGAAGCGGGAAATGGCTGGATAAATGTATTGTTTAGCATGAACACGCACGCCGGATTCAACAGTTGACATGGATATCGAGAGCATGGCACTCGGTGCACCGTGCACGGCAGCGGCATATAATCACTCTCCCCGGTCGAGCCTCTTGTCTCGTCTCGTCGACGCTCGTAGAGAACATATAAGAAAAATAACCAAATAAAGTCATGCATGCATGTTCATGTACGTGTTGAAGCAAAGATCGCTGTTTATCGTAATTTCCATTTAACAATTTCTTGGAATGTGTTTACGAGGGAGAGTACTTCCCAGCATCAACAAATCAGTAGTGTTTAATTCATTTATGTATGTTCTGTTCATGATTTGAGTAGAAATATTAAATATATAATATTGACACTGATTTATGAAATTAATATATTAAGTGATACATCATATTATGACTAGCGTGGTATATGGTCTACTTATTTAAAAATCCACTGACATTCTCTCATTATATTTAACGTATCAACTTTGTAGACCAATCTTTATATATTGCTAAATTGTGTATGTTATAACATGATCACTTGATGAACGCACGTCATTTGTATATTATAGGTCGCTTGTGAGGTATTATTATAAAATCAGATAATTACAGGTCTTCTATAGATATCAGACAATATCTTAAAAATGAGGAAAATGCCTCCGCAGATTTTACTCAAAACCCTAAACCTAAACTCTCTGTCTCCATGAAGCAAATACGGAACTTGTGGTGGTTGGGAAGCCTCGGCGACACTAAATTTATGGTCGTCTGAAGCATGGCAAAATAAAAAATGTCACGCATTAATTTTTTACTTTCGATGAAATCGGTAATGTGAGCTCAACAGATTCTAATTGACTAAGCATTGTCAATGGGAAAAGAAGTGAACGAAGCCTTTGACTGACCTTTGTTCCTTATACGATAGACAACCTCGTCCATTCACTTCCAGGAGTGGGTGTATCGGTTGTATCGGAAAACCTAGACCTGAGAACATCTGATTTGGAACAGTAGCCACTCGTTTTTCCGATTCATTGCCCTCTAGAATGGGAAAGCTTAGAGGACACTTCGAATTCAAATCAAACACTCATCGTCATCTCATAGCTATTTTCTAGAACCCAAAGTTTAAGTTCTAATGTTTGATGTTGAGCAGCGATCGTCTGAGATCCAAAAGGACGGCGATGTCCACGTCAAGGTAGGTAGTTTCGAGCGAACGCCTAAGAAGTAACTCAACATTATCTTGAGTTCTCTCATGCCTCGTCCTCAAACCATATCAGATCACAGCATTCCATTGCACAGTTGCTTTTGAATTCGCAGGTTGACGCAGTTGGTTAGAGGACCGGGAATTTCCAGCTTGGTATGACAAGATTTCGCGTTTCAGACCTTATTCCTCAGCCTGCCAATAGTATTGATTCGAGGGTTATGCTCTCCTCGATCGAAATCTATTTCCTCCCCACATCTTACAAGGAAACTAGCCCACTTCCCATGCCAGGCACAGGACCATTGCTTTTCTTTTCATCATTGTAACATAACCCAGTAATTTCTTATAGGGTTAATACCACGAAAAACCCTGAACTGGTACACTTGTGACAGATTTACCCCAAACTATTTTTTTGACCATAAAAAAACCCTAAACTGATATACATCTGTGACAATTTTACTCCCGAACTATTTTTTTTTTGACCATCAAAATCTCAAACTGGTACACCCATGACAATTTTACCTCGAACTATTTTTTTTTGACCACGAAATCCTAAACCTGGTATACACTGTGACAATTTTACCCCGAACTAATTTTTTAATATTTTTTTTTTTTATTTTTGAATTTTTTTTTTTCTTTTCTTTTCTTTTTCCTTTCCTTTTCTTTTTTTTCCGTTCATCTTCATTAGACCAACAATGGATTGTTATATTGTAATTGATACCACAATAACGTGACACATAACATAAATGCTACATTTTGACTAAAAAAAAACATAAATGCTAAATGAAAGACTTTCTTTTATATGCATGAATTTTCATGCCAACCACTTTTTTCTACATTTAAATGTCTCGCGAAAAAGGCATTATATTGTTGTTTTGTCTTTCTTATTTTTGGGTGCAAGTGGATAGGCAAACTGATGGGGTCTAACGCAAGCTTGTTACCTAAGCTTGGAGTATAGCTGATCAACAATTTCTATACGTCTTGCTTGCCAATTTAATTTAAAAGATTAATTAACGAAAATAATATATTTTATATATAAGATGAGAGATATTATATGTGCATGGCGATTCATAAATCAAGATGATCACTTGAAATATATAATAAATAAAACGTAAGAAGAATTTTTTATACTATTTCTAATTGATATAGTAAGAAATTATAAAGAAAAAAAATTATAGATACAAACTTACGAATTTAATTTCAATTTAATATGCCTTACCAAAGTCACACTTCCTGAATTTTTTTTTTGTTTGAGGTTAAAGATGAAGAAAAAAAAAAAAAGAAAAGGAAAGGAAAAAGAAAAGATAAGAAAAACTAAAAAAAAAATCGAAAAAATAAAAATAAAATTAGTTCGGGGTAAAATTGTCACAGATGTACCAGTTTGGGGTTTTTGGTGGTCAAAAAATAGTTTGGGGTAAAATTGTCACAGATGTACCAGTTTGGGATTTTTGATAGTCAAAAAAATAGTTTAGAGTAAAATTGTCACAGATGTACCAGTTTTGGGTTTTTTATGGTCAAAAAAATAATTTGGGGTAAATCTATCACAAATGTACCAATTTAGGGTTTTTCGTGGTATTAACCCTTTCTTATAATATGGTATCAACAGTACATAGACCATCATTTTATTTTTCTTGATGATGTTTTTATGGTCTTAGAATGCCCTAAATTGAGAGCATCCCAACATAGTTATGTCTTTTTTTATTCCGATTATTGTTATTTGCTGGGATTTAAGTATAATTTTTTAGTGATCAACCTTATTAAAAACTAAGTGTCAATACTTATTCTGCACATACTTTTAATTTCTTATTTAGTTGCATATTTACGAAATTATTGTTGAATTTTACTTTAGTTATAATAGACCATTTCGTCTAATTGTAATTTTAAGCTAGTTAATGCATTTTGGTTTGAATTCTAGTATTACTCCTAATTACACCTATAATTTTACTTATATCTGGTTGTTAAGTTTCACAATTCATAGCAATCCATCATTTAGTCCAGCTAAATCACAACTTGGGGCCACCTTTTAGTTGGTTAACCACGATTGGTGTTTTTATAAAACTTACCCCATAATTTGATTGAAATTTCGAAGTCTCTTCTTTTTGTTGGAGTTTTCTAATTTATATTCTTATATAATTAAGTGAGAGGGTTTTCTAATATATATATATATACATTTTATTAATTACATATTTTTTCTCACTTCAACAAAGATTTCATATTAAATATGCTTTTAATTTATCTTATTCACCAGTGGATATTGACACTTGCCTAATGACGAAAGCTCCACATGTCGAATCATCAATAAAACTCGAAAAGCTTGAAACTTACAATATCTCACAAGATAATAAGATAAGATTGAAATTTGTTTAGAATAATTTTATATGACGACTCTTGTTCACGTTATCAGAAATGCTAGTTAAAATCTCTGGATGGGATTGCCCTGAGACCTGATGCCGAAGATCAGAAGCAAGAGTCGATTCAATAGACGTGGACCAAAGCTTCTCCGTTGGTGAAATTGCATTCACACGAACGTGACTAAGACCCGTCCGTACTGGCACAAAGATTTGAGGTTAGCTTATGTTGCTTAGCAATTAAGTATGTACAGGTCAATCCATTCACTTCCAAATTGATTGTTGTTGGTGCCTAAAGTTAGGTGCCAATCAGTTACATCATCTCTTGATGTTCATATCCAGTCGATGATTCAATCTACGAACCAAAAGTGTTCTAATATATCGGTTCACAATGGTACATTTTATGATGCTAGGATCAAAAAAAAGTTTTATCACGAAAGAGTATGTATTCCTTTATTTTCTTCCATTTTGAGGTATTTATAACATTTTTCCCTTTATCTCATGATATCTAGTGCATCACGTAGCGTTCATCCTAACCTATCTTTCAAAATTGAGAAAATTATCCAAAAAAATCATAAACCTATTCAATCCTAAACATTTCAATTTTGTCAATTGAACCTTAAATCTTTTCACATTTTTTTACACAATACCCTCGAAAAACTTCTGAAAAGCTCATATATTTTTTTAATCTTCCAAAATCGTTAAAGTTTGATCGTTATTTAACTCTTTCAACGAATTCAAACAAAAACTTTGGTTACGCCAAAGAAAATTAGAAGACAAAATGAAATTTGCAAGAACATGTGTTCTGTGATTGATTGAGCCAACCTTTACAAAAATCACAACTTGAGTATTTATGTTCCATTGCCAGCATTTTCTTACAAACTTTTATAATTTTTAATCTACGAAAATTTTGGTTATTTGTTAGATTAGCTAGTTTCCTAGTTAGATTACTTCATTTCCCGTCCATATTGTTCCAGTATAAATAATCCTCGAATTTAACATCTTATTCATCCATGTAATGTGCAATTCCTTTTCTACATCTTCCTACTTTAGGAAATAAACATGCTCTTCTTCGTTTATTTTTGGGGGCTTGGTATTAATTGAAAAGTTTCTCAAATGCTAGCAACCTTTTTTTGGAAGTAAATTGGGAAAAGGACCCTAGAATTGTCACAAATTTCTTGCTACATTCACTTTAAAGCCAAAACTATTTGAGTGATCACTTCAATGCCACTTGAGTAATAAAATGATCACTTTAGTGTCATCACTGATTTGGGTTGCCAAAAAAATCTGACGTGTATATATATTAATATTTTCCGACTAACATGGCTCGTCGGCAAAGTGAAGTCAACAATTATAGTGTGAAACGACGTCCTTTCAGCTATTTGTTTTCCCCAAATTAACGAATTGGGACAAAATTAAGTGATCGCTTGAAAAGTTTAAACATTGAAATGAGCGCCATACAAAAGTTAAATATCACTTCTAGTGTCATTTTCCTGGAGTAGATCTATAAAACAATACAATTCTGTGTGCAAACACACATAAAGATACAGTGTGGAAAATTTGAACTGTTCATCGAATGCACGGCACTGAATCACTCATCATAAGATTTTATTTCAAGCTTGTGCTGTATTTGCACATGTCGCATCATCATGCGTTTGTAGCTTTCATTTGGTTCCTCTTGTCGGCTCTCCCAACGCCCGCCGGAGGAAACTCACAAACACATATACGGAGCCCCTCCGATCATCTGCAATACGTTGGACTTGCACAGTCTCGAACAGTTTCGCACGCTTGAAACCCATCTCGTCCTTCAACCCTTATCTCCCAACCTGCCAACTCATATTTCTCCTCACAATCAACGTGCACCGAAACTCATCCTAGAGAGAGAGAGAGAGAGAGATACCTAACGCAAGTACGAGAAGCGCCAGCAGTGCAATACGGTCGGAACAGAGCTTGTCCATCGCTTTCCCTGCTAATGAAAATGCAGCGCCCAAGGCTCTTCACGGTACGTACTCCGGTTTATGCTTCGATGTAGTAGTATTCTGTTGTTGTGTTGGGCCCTTTGCTTTCACGGCAAGATTTATATAGGCTTGAAACTCCCACGTGAATCCAATTTTCTTGAGAAGTAAATGACTTTGTCTTGAACTAGTGCTAGGCTAGATCTTCATAATTGAATTTCCATAAAAGTTAACATCAAGAGGATTTATTGCAACAATTCCAGGTATTATAAATGGAATATGGGAGTAGCACAATTATTGATCTTCCATAAAAACGTGATCACCGTTTGTTTTCTGATTAATTGGTCGAGAGCGAATTAAATCTTATCTAGGTTAAAAGTTTTAGTAGGGCAATGAATGACTTCGTTACCGAATGAAATGCATCAACATATTAAATCATACTAAGTCACGATCTTTTTTTACCCATTTAGATTTGGGGCAAGTTACTAAATGGAGATTATAAAGCATCAGTTTCTTTCCAGTACGTGAACCCAATTTCAGTTTTCTGTATCTCATAAAGTACAACAAAGTACTCAAGTAGGTATGCGAATACTAAAATATTATATTTCTGGTTAAAAGATTAAAAAAGAAAATGCCTCAAATAATGCCTTTCCAAGGTTCAATTGAGATTTTATCTCTGCCTATTTTAATAGAACTAAAGTTTTTAAGATCTTACTTGTCTGGAAATGTGAAACTATGTGATTGAATGTAGAATTTAAAATCAAGATAATTATAAAAAAGAAGTCCTAAATTTATTACACGGATACCAATTCAATCTTAAACTTTTAATTTGGTCAATTAAAACATATTTTAATGATATTCCAATCACTACAAAAAAACACCGGATTAGCGACGAAATTTGTAACAGAAAATTTGGAAAATCCGTCGCAAATCGAATTTGCGACGAATTTTGCGACGGAAAAAATTCCGTCGCTAATAGGTCGTCGCAAAATTTTGCGACGGAAAATTTAAAAGTTCGTTGTAAAATTGCAACGAAAATAAATTCGTCGCAAAATTAGTCGCAAATTAGCCGCGAACACAATCCGTCGCAAAATTCGTCGCAAATTTGCGACGAACACTATCCGTCGCAAAATTCGTCTCAAAATTCGTCATAAAATTCGTCGCAAAATTAGTCGGAAAATTCATCACAAATTTCGTCGGAAAATTCGTCGCAAAATTAGTTGGAAATTTCTTCGCAAAATTCGTTGCAAAATGTAATTGTCTCAAATTAGCAACGAACTGTAATGATCGCAAAATTCGGTTTAAAATATTCGTCGCTATTTTTGCATCATTTCGGCCATAAATTCTTGTCCATATCAAACAAAAGAGACAATGGCATATAATTGAAGCAGAAAAACGAACAAACCATAAATTCTGACAAACCAGGCACAATGACATATAATTGAAACAAATAACTGAAGAAAAGTTGCAGAGTTTAACATGATGCTATTTGATATCCAATCTTACAATACATTCAAAACATAAACAAAGAAGCGGGACAACCATAGAAGACGCAGAAAAACCATACATAAGAAGATGCAGCTTTGGTACGATGGCAGGACACCAAAAGTAGTCACTTTTGTCGAGACCTTAGGAAATGTCGATACATAAATCAGTCCAGAATATAAAAGAAGCATTTATGCATGGATGTGGAACTAGGTATAAAATAACAATAGAGTTAACAAAAAAAACATTTCAGGACGAGCATAAATGTTCTTACATATGAATATGAGTGAAATTATGAAAAACCAAGATTATGAAGCAAGTTTACCCTTGATTTTGAGAATTTTAACTAGAAAGTCTGGAGAAAATCATCATCATCAGCATTCTCGGCATCAATGTGTTGGTCATCATTGTACCCATCACCTATTGGATTGGCTGGAGGTACAGGAGGATTGTTATAGCGATTGAGGTTAAGGTGTTGCATAACGAGTGCCACTTGTTGTTCCAAGTTATTTATTTGTTTGTCCTTCTGAACAAGTACATTTTTCAGATGATGCACTTCTTGGGTCAATTGCTCGTCTTGTCATGACCTCCTTCAACCAGTCACAGTGGATGATGAACTTCCACGATTATTCGGCATATACATCCTTGACAACGATCCCATCCCAAATATTTTTCTTTTTTTCACCTCACCCGTTGCCTCTATCCATAATGTCATATTATCAACTGATGGCCCGGACTCAGGACAATCATCACTACCACTAGCACTTCTCATTAAAAGTTCATCATATTTTTCCTACATTAACAATGTAGATGAAAATAAAATCACTATATATATATACCATAAATATTGAAAGCATTCACGGTTTTCATTATAATTTACATAAAAGCCAAAGTATAACCTTACATACCTTAACAGTTTTTACTCGATCTCCAGTCCATGTCTTATCTTTCTTTTGAAATGTGCGTTCAAATGTAGCTGCAAATATCGGTTCCGTCCCCAATTCTTGTGCTTACACAATGTAAACATGAGTAATTGAATTAAATTAACTTATAACTCATTTACTAGACTTACCAATCGTTTGCGATGCTCCGCAATGTTGATAGAACCCCCAGCATATGTGACTAACCCATCACTAGAACTAGAAGATCGATTCTTCTTATTCTGCTCACATTAATTGCCGCCCAATTATCAATTGTAATGAAAGATGGCTTCACTTGCTTGATCTTCGCTCTATTCATGACATTTCGCATAAAATCACAAATTTTCATATCGAAAATTCTTCTCACTTCATTGTCTTCCGCTTCCTCCCACTTGAACTTCCGTTGCAACGAATAAAAACACAAATTGAAAGTTATTATGATGATCACATATCCATAACCATGTGCTAGACAAATATAGACAGATTTTGTAAAGTTCATGTCGGGAAAAATATCTGGTCCTTTATGCATCGAAACTACAGAGTTGTTCTGGTCCCTTTACATCATTCTTGACCATCAATATACTATACCAAACTTAATTGGTGAGAAAATAAAATATGTAAAACTTACTTTGAACTTATTCCACCATATTTCTTTCACTTCTTGTGGAACACTTCTGTAAGTAGTATACTCTCCCATCCAAAAGTTTATTACTATTTTGTTCAATTCCCTTACAACAGACAAAGCATCCGTGAATCTGCAATTATACGAATATTGCGCAACATCGACAATTCGGTTGACATCAATATCTAAAGTCCTAAATATTACATATACTAAAATAAAAATGAAGTACTTACGAATCTCCAAATGGGCATATGAAGAATCGGTTATCTTCTTGACCTGTGTTTCCGTCAATATTCGATTGTTCCGCCGAATAATGCGGTGGAACAGAAGGAGAGGGAGCTAAAGGAGATTGAACTGAAAGAGATTCAGTTTGCATGTGGCCAAGTCCCGTAACATGTTGTTGAGTATTGGAGGAAGGGTCAACGTGTCCATATTGTGATGGACTATATTGTGGTTGAGGGTTAGATGACGGGACAGGGGAAGAGGAAAGGGACGGGGACGAGGACGAGGAAGAGGCTTGTCTTCTATGCATGTGACCTCCACGTTTATACTGACAAGTAGGAAGGTTATGCGAATATGTAAAGAACTATTGACACGTATTACGGACACATAATAATGTATATGACGAAACTTACCATTTTGATGGAAAGACTGAAAAAATATTTCCTTGAAATGAGCCAATGTCTTGTGTTTATGACTTGCAATTTCCTACGAACAAATATATTATGAATTCCATTAATAATTTTTGCCATTTTGTAATATTATGAAATTTTAGTTTTTTAAAAATTTTAAAAAACTTTTACGGTTAAATTTCATATTTATTGCCAACATATACCTTTTTTTTAATTTTCCATAATTTTCATGATTTTTTATAGAATTGTTCAACAGAAAATGCTTAATCAATCGCCCTATCGTCATTTAACGCTTAACCATCCACATAATGGATAAATTAACCAGTCGACTATCGATCAAAGCCACATGCAATCTTAAAATCGACCCGTAACTTAGTCAACGAAAAGTGATCCTAAATAATCCCTAAACAAGTCCGACTAATTACCTAATTTACTAACTAGGGTTTAGGAGTTGATTGCTTGGTTCAGGAACAACAAAAAAGGATTGGACAGTGGCGGTCAGCGTGGGCATGGGTGAAATAGTGACTAATCGGCCGGGCGGCGGCTATGATGACGGCCAGCGTCGTGACAGACCAGCCGGGGAAGGGGAGGAGGAGAAGGAGGGTATACAAATGTCACAAATTTGCAACGGACCTAATGTCCATCGCAAATTTGCGACGGAACTTAAAGTGTCCATTGCAAATTTGCGATGAAACGTCGAGCTTGGGCCGGGGAAGGGGAGGGAGGAAGGAGGTATACAAATGTCACAAATTTTGCGGCGTAAATTTCTAGATCCATTGCAAATTTTCGATCGACAAAAAATTTCCGATGAAAATAAAAATCCGTCGCAAATTTGCGACGGAACGCTACTATCTATTGCAAATTTGTGATGGACATTCTAGGTCCGTCACAAATTTTCGACCAACAAAAAATTTCCGACGGAAATAAAAATCCGTTACAAATTTCTAACGGTAAAAATTCCCTTGCAAAATTTGTGACGGACCATTTTAGTCCGTCGCAAATATACACATACTAAATGATCGTTGTAAATTTGTGACGTCTTTTTTTTCAGTAAAAAATTTAGCATCTCATTTATTTGGGTCCTAAATTTGCAATGTCTGTTTTTCAGTTCAAAATTTTGGCATTTCAAATTTTGCAATGGAAATTAGAATATCGGAAATGTTAGGGCACATTAATAATATTTGACTTGTCGGCATTTAGGGACAAAATTTCGAACGATCAATTAAAATAAAAAGAATAATCGACAATAACAATAATAAAAAAGCACAATAACAATAATAACAAGAACAATAATGATAACAACCAAAATGACACTTGTCACATTAATAATTACACATATGTAGTGTTTTGTGACAAAAATTTTAATCTTCGTATTTGTCTTCGTCTTCGTCCTCGTCTTCATCATCTGTCTGAAAATCGCATTTTGAACATTCTTGTACATTTAATTTGCAAATTTCAGTTGGATCCACATTTATCATTGCTCCACACGGATCTCGTAAAGTTGGTATATTATATTCCTCAATTTTAATCGTGTTACACACTTTCTCTTGTTGGAAGGCTCTATCCTTACAGTGTTCCTCGATTTTCCTCCGTGCTTTGATTTTATATACAGCCCACCAATCAGTTTTGTCACGTTTCAAACTAGGATATGATGCATAACATACTTGAATTGCTTGTTGTACCAAGACAAATGGTTCGTACTTCATATACCTTTTCTTGTGATTTATTTCAACCAAATTGAACTTCGTATGCACCTTCATTCCTTTGACGGGGTCGAACCACGTGCACTTAAATAACATAAACTGCATCATTAATGGTCCAGGGTATTCTATCTGTGACATTCCGAATTTCGACCCATTTTTGGGATTTATAAAACGTGTAATTCGTCAGTGTGCTTATAGTAAAATCTCGCCCGGGAACTGATCACTCCCGGTTATTGTTTTTAAAATTGAGATTTCGCTAGAATCGCATTCGATCGAATTTGGCCGTTATTTAGAGCCCGAACTTTGGTGTCGAATTTCTCGGAATTCCGGAACGAATTTAATTGGATGGTGTCGATATTATTTTTGCCAACCTCGATATTGCCCGGGAAATGTGAAAAGTGAATTTTTTGACCGGTGCAATTTGGACTGGTAGACTACCCTCGCAGTGTATTTTTATTAACACAATTTTACCCAAATCCTAAAATTATTAATTAGGATTTTTTTTCGGGGACCGTCGGATAGTTTTCGAGTTTAAACCGTGTTCATTGGATCGCGATTATTGCGATTTTCCTTCCTTCTCTCTCTCTCTCTCTCTCTCTCTCTCTCTCCTCCCCCTCTTTTCCCTCTTTTCCCGCTGCCCCCTACGTTTGACCTTCCCCTCACCTACCCCACCAACTCCTTCTCTCTCCTCTCCCTCTTTCTTTTCTTTTTTCTTTTTCTTCCTTCCTTTCTTCTTCTCCCTTGCTGCTTCCGCCCGTGCACCGTCCGCTTCTAGCTTCTGTTTTTGCTGGTCACCGCCCGGCGCCCGCCAGCGGACCAACTCCGCTCGGCCGCTGCGCGCCGCGCCTGCGATCACCCTTCCTTTGCTCCCCCTCCGCCTCACTTCCTTTTTCCTCCTCTCCCCCGACCGAGCACGCGGCGTTGTCTGCTCGTTGCTCGACCGCCCCTCGCCCGGACCCGACCACGCCCGGCTTGCCCGTCCGTTCAACCAGCTCAACCTCGCGTCCGCTGCCTTGCCGGGCCACGCCGGCCCTCTTGGCCACCGCAAAGCCGCCGCCACCGCGCCCCAGTCGCCGCCAGGCGTGCCGCCACCGCCGCCCGGACACCGCCACCGCCGTACTAGTTGCCGAACCACCACCAGCTACCGACCGGAACCGCCTAAATACTGCGCCCAGCCCTTCGGCACAAGACTCCTTCGCCAGCGCCCGAGCAAATCAAGGACAAATCGGACAGGCGGACGGACCCGTCGTCACCGCCGTCGTCCTCACGTCGTCGCCGGCATTAGCCGAGTAAGTTAACTCCTAATCCCGCGTTTAGGATGTTAAACTTGCTTAGGGTAGATTAATTAGTGTTTAGGTTAATATTAGGTTTGATTAGTTAGAATTATGTGTTAATTATAGGTTAGTGTTTAATTAATGGTGTTTAGGATATAAATTGTTGATTAGTTTATTGTTATTGATTATTATTATTAAATTATTTATTTTCGAAATTTTAAATATTATTTTATTAGTTAATATATTAATTCCGAATTAAATATTATTTTATTATTTTCGGAATTAAATATTATTATTTTCGAAAAATTTTCTAACGTCGATTATGATGCCAATGTTGGATTTTGCCGTATAAATTGACGTATTTAGAAAATGATTTGAATTATTTCGATTCGAGAAAATATTTTGAATTTTGGAAAATTAAATTATTCTCGGATATTATTAAATAATTAAATTCCGAATTTGTTTATTATTATTTCGGAAAATTTATAATTTCAAATTATTATTTCCGGTTTGAATGTTGGCGATTTTGCCGTGAATTGTCGTATTAAATTGATTTTATGGCAAATTGTTTGATCGAAAGTTTCTGTGGAAAATTTATGAGACTTTTGGAATTAAATTATTTTATTCTGTTATGCCAAGTAATGTTAGTGATGCTTGGTGGTTGATATTCGGGTTTGACATCGAAGTTTATATTAATGGATTGACTATTGGCATGTGTGACCATTTGGTTTGTTATATTGCATTGTGTGAGCACTATTCATGAATGCATGGGCTAATTAAGAAAATAATAATTAATCGGAATGCTTGTGTGCTCGTGTGGTCACACGTCGGAGCCGTCTTGCTGTAGATCGCTTGACGATGCCTGATTTATCGGGGTCTTGCTGCAGATCACTTGACAATACCCGATTTATCGGATGCCTGGGGATTATCTGGAGTACCGATACCCTGGATGCCTTGTCGCGGCCCGAGGCCGGACTTGATGCTTCTTACGGGATACCATCTTACTGTAGATCGTTTGATGTTGCCGTATTGGAATGCCGTCTTACTGTAGATCGTTTGACGTAGCCGTGCCCGACGCAGCGGGACGGAGCCCGGTTATATCGGTAGACTGCCATCTTGCTGCAGATCGCTTGATGTGTAGTGGCCCCGAGGGGGCGTAATAACTGGATACGTGTGATACATAGTGTTTGATTATGGGGTAGAAACTGCTAAGCATGGTATGGGACGTGCCCAAGCGGGTTTTGCTTTATAATCGAGACACGCGCAACTGTATTGCATTAATGCATGGAAAACCTCGTTAAATGCTTCGAGTATGTGACATATGCATTTCATCAACGTGTGTACCAAGGCGAGGTAAGGATGCCTATGGTTGTTTAATAATGTGCTGTTGATGTTGTGTTGCCTGACTAGGGACCCCCGTGCGAGTAGGCCTCCTAAGCGGGGTTTAGGCCATTAACTTATTGAGACTCTCGTCTCATTGTTGTTGTTAACCCCCTTTTTCAGGTCTTTAGCGTGTTGGCGCACCCAGTTTGATTCGGAGTGTTTGAAAGCTGGTTTTTGGAGTTCAACCTATTGATGAAGTAGATTAACCCTGGCTTTTGTCTTTTTTGCTGGATTTTTGTGGTAGCGCCCGAAGTGGGCTTGTAAGAACACTCTCAGAGGTTAATCAAGTGAAAATTAAAATAGTATTGATTAACTGTTGTGATTTGTTTTCCTTGACATCCCTATTTGTTATTTATCTGGGGATTGTTGTGTTCGTTTCCGCATGCGCAATTAAAAGATAAAATGAAGGGTCGGCGACGAGTCCTGGGACGTCGCATCTCAACGACCGTAGCGGGATGTCGCGTGTCCGTAGGGTTCGGGGCGTGACACTATCTCTATGATTTCATCCAACAAGCCATAAAAATCATATTCTAAACTGCCACCATTAGATGACCGAACAGACATACCACTATTCATTGTGGATTTTTCCATTCCATATTTTTTAGTATGAAAATTATATCCATTTATGAAATATACTGGCCAATTTCGAACTCTTAACTGTGGACCCTATGACAGATGATATAGCAATCCTTGCCCTCTAATTTTATCATAATTACTGTGAACCTAAGGTTACACATGCAAAGTCAATAATATATATTTTACTAAATAATGTATATAATTTTAATAACTTGGTTTTGGTCCATAGGCAACTTACATATGTCTTGAACCATACTGCAAATTGTTTATCGCACAAACGGTCAAACTCATTTGGTTGTAGTCCAAATATTGAAGTTTGGAAAATCCTAATATTAAAAACCATTTAAATATTAGCAAATATTTGACACACAAAACATATATTTGCAAATTTACACTTACTTGAAGTATGGCTCGACTTCTGGGTAGTTCGTAAAATATAAGTATGGGCCGCATGAAATTCTTCGCCTGATAAGTAACGAAACTGACATGCGCCGCTTGGTCGACCCAGATAATTGAAAATAGAGAATGTTGTGCAATTGGGATCAATGGGGCCCTTATCATTTCTGCCTGCTCTCCGCCTCTTGCACTGAACGTACAGCTCAAAATAGTATGATGCAAATGTTATCACTTCTTCCACAATATATACATTACAAATTGAAGCTTCAACACGTGCCTTATTCTTTACTTTTTTCTTCAAATGATATAAGAATCTAGTTGAAATAGAAAGAAGCATATCGGAACATATTATATAATAAACTAATTTGAATTGTATTTTAAAAAAACATTACCTCTCAAATGGATATATCCATCGAAATTGGACGGGACATGCAACTTTGGCCTCATAAGACAAGTGAACTAAGAGATACTCCATCGAATCAAAAAACGCTAGAGAAAATATCCTTTCTAAGTTGCAAAGAATAATTTGAATATCTCTCTTTAGTTTTTCCATGTGCGATGCTTTTAATACTGTCAAGCAAATATCATGGAGGAAATTGCTTAACTCTGTAATGGGGCCCCATACAAAATTCGATAAAACTTCCTTCAAAGCTATTGGAATTAGTCTTTCTATCAGAATGTGACAATCATAACTCTTCAAACCTGTGAACTTACATTCATTCAAATCAACACATCGCCCGAGGTTCGAAGCATATCCATCAGGAAACCGCACAGATTTCAACCATTGACAAACAACTCGCCTCTGCTTCTTATTTAATGTATAAACTGTTTTCGGTTTTGGTCCCCTGCTGCTTGCATCCACAGCTAGTATTGGCCGATCGCAAATATCTCTCATATCTTTTCTTGCGTTCAAGTTGTCTTTTGTTTTTCCGGCGACATCCATCACAGTATTTATGACATTGTCAAAAACATTTTTTTTTATGTGCATGACATCAAGATTCCGATGAATAAGATGGGTCTTCCAATATGGTAGATCCCAAAATATATTGCGTTTCGTCCACTTATGTGTACTTCCGCACGCAAAAATCGTGCCGTGCGAGTTCTCAACAACAGTTGAAAAGTCCTGCACACGCTCCCAAATTTGATCACTGGTCAACCTCAATGGTGGATGCGTTCTTTCAATCCTATTCTTGATGAACTCTTTCTTATTCCTTCTGAAAGGACGACTTGGCGGTAAAAATTATCTGTGACAGTCAAAATAGCTGGGCTTCTTTCCATGTTTTAATCTAAATGACTTTGACCTCTCCAAACATATCGGACATCCTAAGATCCCAGCTGTACTCCATCCAAATAACATTCCGTAAGTTGAAAAGTCATTTATCATCCAAAGAAGGACAGCCTTCGTTACAAATATTTGATCGGTAGAAACATCATACGTAGGGACACCTTCAACCCATAGCCATCGTAACTCCTCAATCAATGGTTGCATATAAACATCTATCAACTTTTTCAGATTTTGCGGTCCTGTTACGATCAATGTCAAAAATATATAAGGTATCTTCATGCACATACCATGTGGAAGATTGTACGGCATTAAGATATCTGGCCAACATGAATAATTTTTTTCTGTTTTCCCAAATGGAGCAAATCCATCGGCACATAGACCCAACTTGATATTCCGAGGCTCCATCGCAAACTCAGGGTATGTTCTATCAAAATGTTGTCATGCCTCCGCATCTGAAGAATGACACATTAGACCCTCTTCTGTTTCATGATTTGCATGCCAAGTCATGTGTTCAGCAGTGGCTTTAGATGCATAAAGCCTTTGCAATATGGGGATTAAGGAGAGATAAAACATTTGCTTACATGGTCTACACTTCTGATTACGACCCGGCCTTCTGTTAATCTTGTACCTAGGTTGGCTACAGAATTTGTAAGATTCTGCATTTTCATCATCTCTCCAATATATCATACAACCCCTACTACATACATCAATCCTTACAACAGGAAGACCTAAGTTATCCACTAGCTTTTTCATATCATAAAAATCACTTGATATGATGTTATCACAAGGCAATGATTCCCCGCATTACTTCAACAAAAGAGTTGAAGCAATCTGCAGACACATTATGCTCTGCCTTGATATTTTATAGTCGGGCTGTCACCGATAACTTAGTGTGGTCCTCATAACCTACCCATAAAGGTTTATCTACTGCTTTCAACACATCCCAGAACTGATTAGATTGAAAAGTTTCATTATAGACATTCTCATTAAAACCCATTACTCCTATATCTTCCAATTGTGAAGCATGACTAGTACCCACTTGTTTACATGTAAAAGTAAAACTAGTACACTTGAATGATTTGATTCTATGATAAAATTATAAATAGCTGCATCAATCACCATCCTCTCGTATGGGTTCAATTGCTCATAATAGCCACATTCTTCCCTAACTGAAAATTGATTACTTTTTCCATATCATTCATCAGATATAAATGGTTCACCATGGGAAATCCAATTATAATAGTTCAAAGTAAACCCAAATCTAGTAAGGTGTTCTCTAACTTGATCACACACAAAAAATTTATCATTACCGCACTTTTTACACGAACACCTTAACTTATTTCCATCCATGAACTCATATTTACTACTAACAAAGTTTAAAAATAGTTCCAATCCAAGACGAAACTCATCATCAATCATTGACATCCAAGTAAGTTCTTATTATACATCCAAGCCCTTTCTCTTTGCATTGTGTTTGTATTAAAATAAAAAATTCCGGTAAAATATTTAAAATATCATATCTATTGTTCTTAATTAAAATCATAAAATTTTGGAAATTATAATTTTTGTTATTCACGCAAAAATTAATATGAAATTGCAAAAATAGATAAAAATTACCATGTAAAGAATACTTACCCAAATATTTGACTGAAATATTGGTAGGAGAAAGTGATCAATTTGATGAGAATTACAACGTCCACTTGGATTGCAAGACCTTCAATTAGACACATACCCAAAAAGAATAATCACTTAAAAATTATTTTTTAATAATTTTTAATGTGCGAAGGAAATGGAATTTATCCCTCACAAATTTGCGGCGAAAAACGAATTCCGTCGCAAATTTGCAACGGATCCTTGATTCCGTCGCAAATTTGCGACGGAATTTTCATTTATTCGTCTCAAATTTGTGATGGAAACTATTTCTGTTCCAAAACGGCATGGCCGTTCGGCTTCATCCAAAGGCCGGCAAGGTGTAGCCAGTCGCCAATTGCCAGTCGTTAAACCGGTGATGCAGATACGAAAAAAAACAACATAAACATATATTAAAAAAAAGAAATTACAATCCAACGTTGAATAGTCATGAAGCTAGCTATGATACTTACTGGTACAAAAACTTCACCGAGATTAATAAGTGCGTACATGGATTTTGCTGATTTCAGACATATGAAAGAAGGAGAAAAGCGAGAGAGAGCGAGAGACAAAGATAGGGTTGGAATATCACGGGCTGAAAAATTACAAATTTGCGACGAACGTTCGTTTTCGTCACAAATTTGCGACGGATTTATTTTCCATTGCAAATTTGCGACGACTTTTTTGCCGTCGCAAATTTTCGACGGATTTGGCGATGGTTTTTTTTTCCGTCGGAAATTTACGACGAGCTTTTTTGCGATGGATTTATTTTCCGTTGCAAATTTGCAACGAACCTTTTTCCGTCGCAAATTTGCAACGGTTTTTTTTTCCGTCAGAAATTTGCGACGAACTTTTTTCCGTCGCAAATTTGTGACGAAATTAGCGACGGTTTTTTATTTTCATTGCAAATTTGTGACGGAATTTGCGACAGATAAAAATTCCATCGTAAATTTCGTCGCAAATTTCCAACAAAAAATTTCTATCACAATTTACATATTTTTTTGTAGTGAATATAGTCCTTCCTGCCAATGTTGGCTGAAAGTTCTAAGGTGGAAAACTTTTTAAAAAATTTCTGAATTTTTTATATATTTTTTCTTTGTGGCAAGCAAGGAAAAAACAAAATAAATAAAAAATTTCAGAATAAATTTTTAAAAAATTCCAAAAATTATCCACATCAGCGCCGACCTTGCGATATACGATAACTAGTGTCCACATCAGCAATTTCCAGCCAAAATTGGTCAAAATGACTACATTAACTTAGGAGTGAGTTTGCCAAATTGAAGCATTTAGTATTGAATTGCATCCATCTGTATAATTGGTTTATGATTTTTTTTAATAATTTTCTTGGTTAAAATCTAAACATGCCATCCCCACATGCATCTCAATGATCCGTGTGGTAAGTATGGGTGTAAGCAATTTCTACATACCTCCCTTGCAAATTCAAAGGATTCACTATGTTTTGTTCAATAATTTTAATCAAGATAAATACATCACAAGTGTTATAACTTTCATACGGCACTTACTTGAGTATTATAACTATTTTTTCTTTACCACTTCAAGGCAACAACTTCTAAAAAATGTTCATTTAAGTGCCATAACTTTCAATTGATCACTTAATACAATAACTTTTTAACAGTGTTCACCAAAGTGCTAGAAATGTGACGTGGCATGGCACTCATAGTGAACATTTTTAAAAATTTATGACACTCGAGTGATTAATTGAAAAATTATATGGCACTCAAGTAATCGAAAAAAAAGTGACAGCACTTAAGTGAGCTCTATACATAAATTATAATACTCAAATTATCGAAAAAAAAATTATAACCTTTGAGTGAGCATCATGCGAAAGTTATGATACTTGTGATGTCTTTTTTCAAGTTTTAATCTAAATCCCCTTCCATCGCGCTCGTTCACTACTTACTGAAGAAGTGTATATGCAATCTTCTCCCGACTATGATTGTCCTCTTGATTAGTTCTATCATCTCAAGCAGGTTCGACATTATTTTAGGGTATTCACTGTTCTTCCAACTCCAGCCTGGAGTTAAAAGCCTACTTGGATGCAGACAATGTCGAGGGTGTCGATGATCACATTTCACTGGCAAAGTTTTGTGGTGTTCTTGTTAATTCTTCCATTTATTGGCATAGTAAGAAGCAAACCATCAACTCACATTCCAGCTATGAATCCGAGTATTGCGTTTTGGCTGATACTAGCGTTGAACTCGTCTAATTTGTGTGGGCTAATGGAAGACATGGGAGTCCCTCGGAATTAACCCGCTATGATTTGGTGCAATAGCAAAACAGCCATTCAGATCGCCAGAGAGTATGGAAAGATTCAACTATTCAATTGAACGCATGACACCGTAAGTTATTTGTCACAATATTATTATTGCAAACTAGTGCTATATTTGCGGATCACATCAAGGACTAGTAGGTTTTATTTGGTTCCTCTTGTTGGCTCCCGTAGCACCTTGGGGAGGATAATGGCAAAAACAGAGGTTGAGGGGCGCAGGGCAGCTGCAGTATCTCGGATCTCCACAGTCTTGCACAGTTTTGCACGGATGACTGACATCTCTTGCTGCCACACTCATCTCCCAACCTGCCAATCAACAATCTTTTCAGAGTTTACTGTCACTGAAACTAATCCCCAATTCCTGCAATACAGAGAGAGAGAGAGAGAGAGAGAGAGAGAGACCGAATGCAAATATGAGAAGGACAAGTAGCACAATAGACTTTGAACAAAACTTCTCCATCACTTTCTGCTGCTGAAACTGCTACGGTCAATAAGTCTCTGCTAGTATGCACTCTTTTTTATGCTTTGGTGCGGTATCTATATGTGGTGTTGGTTGTCTCGCAATGAGTTATATATAGGCTAAGGTACTCGCATACGAAATCAATTTTCTTAGGAAATGAATATAATTTTTGTCTACTTAAGGCCTGGTAAAAAATCTCCATCATTGTATTTCCATAAAGTTTTTTTTTTTGGGTAAAGGTATTTCCATAAAGTTAAGATCAACAGGATTTCATAATGGTAGTAACACAATTAATCAATCTTCCATAATCGTGAACATTAATTATTTTTAGATTATTGTGCGCAACATTGCGGAAATAATATCTTCTATAGGACAAAGGTTTTAGTAGGGCAATGAATGAGTACACTAGCAAATAAAATGCATGAATATATTATGACACCTCAATTTTAGCAACCCATTTAGTCATTTACTACATAAGAAAAATTAGAGATCGAATCTGACCCCTAAACAAAAATATCATTAGTTCACATTGGCATTATAGGCGTTAGTAACACCTTCATTTAATAGACATAGGTCCGCTTAAATAGCACTCAAGTCGGTCCATTCATGAATGACATTGGCTTAGTGGGGATTGCATTGTAATCAACCTAATATTTTCCTTTTACTTGAATAAAGATTGCATGTTGTGATCATGGGGAGCTAAAGGAAAAGCCTGTGCAGATTCTATCACGCCTCAAACCCTATAGACACGCAATATCCCGCTATGATCGTTATGATGCGACGACCCAGGACTCGTCGCCTACTCTTTTCTTTTTATCTTTGAATTACGCATACGGAAACGATCATAACAATCCCTAGACAACAACAATAAATAGGGATAGTTAGGAAAACAACTCACAACAGTCAAACCATACTATTTTGCTTTTCACTTGATTAATCCCCGGAAACATTCTTACAAGCCCACATTGAGCGCTACCACAAAAGCCAGAAAAAAGAATAAAGGCTAGAGTTAATCTACTCCATCAACAAGTCGAACTCCAAAAATCAGCTTCCAAACACCCTGAACCAACTGAGTTCATCAACGTGCTAAGGGCCTGAAAAGTGGTTAACAACAACAAATAAGACAAAAGTCTCAATAAGTTAACAGTCTAAGCCCCTCTGAGGAGGCCATTTCACACGGGGCCCCTAACCAGGCAATACAGCATCAACAACACATCATTAAACAACCATAGGCATCCTTATCTCATCTTGGGATACTCATTGATGAAATGCACATGTCACAAATTCGACGCATTTAAAGAGATTTTTCTATGCATTAATATATCATAGTCGCGCGTGTCTCGATTATAAGGTAAAATCCACTTGGACACGTCCCATACCATGCCTAGCAGTTTCTACCCCACAATCAAACACTATGCATCACATATATCCAGTTATTACGCCCCCTCGAGGCCACTACATATCAAGCGATCTGCAGCAAGATGGCAGTCTACCGGTATAACTGGGTTCCGTCCTGCCCTGTCGGGCACGGCTACGTCAAACAATACACAGGATGACGGCATTCCAATACAGCAACATCAAACAATACACAATAAGATGGTATCTCGTAAAGAGCATCAAGTTCAGTCTCGGGCCGCGACAAGGCATCTAAGGTATCAGCACTCCAAATAATCTCCAGGCATCCGATAAATCGGGCAACGTCAAGCGATACACAGCAAGACGGCTTCGACGTGTGATCACACGAGCACACAAGCATTTCGGCCAATCATTATCTTTTCAATTAGTCCATGCGTAAATGAATCGTGCGCTCATCGATATCATACAATAATATCAAGTGGTCACATATGCAAACAGTCAATCAATTCTTGCAAGTTTCGATGCCAAACACGTATATTAATCACAAAGCGTCACTATCATTGCTTGGCATAACAATAAAAATAGATTAATCCCAAAAATCTCATAAGTCTTCCTTGAAAACTTCCGTTCAAAACAATTTGTCATATAATCAATTTAATACGACAATTCACGGTATAATCGCCACCATTCAAGCTAGAAATTATAACTTGAGATTAAAGATTTTCCGAAATAATAATAAATAAATTCGGAAATTATTTATTTAATAATCTCCGAAAATAATTTATTTTCAAAAATTCAAAGTATTTTCTCAAATCAAAATCATTCAAATCATTTTCCATATATGCCAACTTATATGGTGAAATCCAACATTGGCATCCCAATTTATGCATAAAACAATCACAATTCAATATAACCCTAAACTAACCCCAAACTGGTACACTTGTGACAAATCTACCCCAAACTATTTTTTTGACCACCAAAAACCCCAAACTGGTATACATGTAACAATTTTACCCAGAACTATTTTTTAATATTATTTTTTATTTTTCAAAATTTTTTATTAATTTTTTTTATTTTTTCTTTACTTTATTTTTTCTTTTCTCTTCAACCTCTGGCCGGTCGCCGGACCAGCGACCGGCCGGAGGCCGAAGCCGGCAAGGTCGGCCCCACTGGCCACTGGCGAGGCTCGACCTTGCCGGCGTTGGGTGAAGTCAAGCCTCATCGGATCAGGCGAGGGCCCGGCCCCGCCAGCCGTTGGTGAGACATGACCTCGTTGGCGCTGGGCGAGGTCAGCCTCGCCCTGCAATGGCAAGGTCGAGCCACGCCAGTGACCGGTGAGGCCAGGCCCTCGCCTGATCCGGTAAGGCTCGACCTCGCCGTTGCAGGGCGAGGCCGACCTCACCCAACGCCAGCGAGGCTGACCTCGCCTTGCTACGGCAAGGCCGAGCCCTCGCTAGATCTAGCAAGGGCTCGGCCTCGCCGTGGCAGGGTAATGCGGACCTTGCCCAACGCCAGCGAGGTTGGCCTCGCCCTGCAACGACGAGGTCAAGCCTTGCCAGATCTGGCGAGGCTCGACCTCGCCGTTGCAAGGTGAGGCTGACCTCGCCCAATGCCGGCGAGGTCGAGCCTCGCCGGGTCGGGCGGGCCGACCTGGCCAGCCTTTGGCCTATGGCAAGAGGTTAAAGAGAAAAGAAAAAAATTAATAAAAAAAATAATAATAAAATTTGAAAAATAAAAAATAATATTAAAAAATTAGTTCGGGGTAAAATTGTCACATGTATACTAGTTTGGGAATTTTGGTGGTCAAAAAAATAGTTCGGGGTAGATTTGTCACAAGTGTACCAGTTTGGGGTTTTTTATGATCAAAAAAATAGTTTGGGGTAAAATTGTCATAAGTGTACTAATTTAGAGTTTTTTGTGATATTAATCCTATTAAAAATCATTTTAAATTATTAATATTTAATTTTCAAAAATCTAATATTTTAATAATAATATTTTTTAATAATAAAATATTAATATTTAATTTCGAAAATTAATATATTATATAAACTAATCAATAATAATAAAAAATAATTGATAACTTATCAACAAATACGCGATAGCTTATCGCAAACCCAACCATAGCTTATCGAACAATTACCGATAACTAATCAATCAATCCCTGATAGCCGAAGCCTAATCCCACTTAAGTAACCATAAACTTAACTTAAACTTAATCTAAACTACCCTAAGCAAGCTTAACACCCCAAACGAGGGATTAGGGGTTAATTTACTCGGCTAATGACGGCGACGACGCGAGGACGACGGTAGCGGCGAGGGGCGTCCACAGTGTCCTCGGAATGCTCTAACGAGCGGCGAACGGGCGCGGCAAATAAATAGTAGCTGCGGGGCCGCTTAGGCGCGGCCTGGGCTGTTCCCGGCAGTTGGGACAATGGCAGCGACTAGCTCGGCCAAGGCAGTGGCGACGAGCGACGAAGGCGGATGACGCACGGCGGTGGGGTGAGCAGGACGGCCGACTGGGTGGTTGGCCAACGTTGGGCCGTGATAGGCACGGCAGCGAGCTTGCTACGCGCGTGGACAGGGGAGAGGAGGAGCGGTGACGACGGCGGCACGACTCGGTTGGGGCAACGGTAGCTGGATTGGTCGCTGGCAAGGCGCGGTCGGCGTCGGTTGGACAGCAAGGGAAAGCAGAAGCCAGAAGCTGCGGCATCGAAGGAGGAGAAGGAGGGAGAAGGAAGAAAGAAAAGGAAAGAAAAAGGAAAAGAAAAGAAAAGAGAGAGAGAAGAGTAGGTGGGGGTTGGTCAGCGGGGAGTGGGGGTGTCAGGCGCATGAGGGAACCGGCGGGAAAGAAGCGAGGGGAGAGAGAGAGAGAGAGAGAGAGAGAGAGAGAGAGAGAGAGAGTAAAATCGCAATAATCGCGATCCAACGGCCATGATTCGAATTCAAAAACGATTCAACGGTCCCCGAAATATCCTAATTAATAATTTAGGATTTAGCCAAATGGTATTAATAAAAACACACCGCGAGAGAGGTGTACCAATCCAAATCCGCACCCGGTCAAAACTCACTTTCCACATATCCCATGCAATATCAAGGTGGGCTACAATAATATCAACACCGTCTAATTAAATTCATCCCGGAATTTCGAGAAATTCGACACCAAAATTTGGGCTCTAAATAACGGGCCAAATTCGATCGAATGCGATTCTAGCGAAATCTCAATTTTAAAAACAATAACCGGGAGTAATCAGTTCCCCAGCGAGATTTTACTATAAACACAGTGACGAATTACAGATTTTATAAATCTCAAAATTGGGTCAAAATTCGAAATATCACAAATTGGGTCAACATGAAGGGATCAAGAAGCTTGCTTGACCAATGCAAGATTATTGGGCGCAACAAAGAGGAAACTGTGGGCTACCCTTGGCAAGAAAAGAGTAATAGGCGAATGATTGGGGGCAATTGGAAATTAATCTAGCCGTGAGATTGCAAAGTTATTGGGTTGTTCTGCCAATGGGAAAAGTCTCAGAAAAGTCTCAAACCATTTGCATTTGTGACAATTTAGTCCTAAACCTTTATTTTGTACCAATTTAGTCTTAAATATTTTGTCTTTGTACCAATGAGTCCTTCTGGCTTATTTTGGCAAGATATTGTTGACATGAACACCGGGCGACTTACATGCTACCGCTAGCGCTGACATGAAAAATTTTAAATAATATTTTAATATTTTATAGATTTTCTTAACTATTTTTCTAATTTTTTTTTATTTTTTTCCTTCTTTTTTTTTAACCTTTCTTTAACATTTGGCTAGTGAGTAGCCACTGGCCATGGCTATGTTGGTCTCGCCTGGGCGAGGCTACCATTGCTTGCCACAGGCAAGGCCAAGACAACCCTCACCAAATTTGGCTTGGGCAAAGCCAACCCTCGCCTATGGCGGGCAACAGCGACCTTGCTTGGCCATCGCCTAGTCACAAACCAAAAGAAGAAGAAAGGAAAAAAAAAAAGAGGGAAAAAAAGAAAAGAAAGAAAGAAATAAAAAAAACAAATATTATTAAAAATTTTCCACATCAACGCCAGTGGTGCCACGTAGGCTGGCCGGCCTTCATGTCAGCAATACTCAACTAAAATTAGCCAGAAGAATTGAATTAGCATAAAGACAAAAAGTTTAGGACTAAATTGGCACAAAATAAGACTTATGACTAAATTGATACAAATACAAAAGATTTAGGACTTTTCTGATGTAGCCCAAAGTTGACTACTCGAACAATAAGATCGGGAAAGTGACTTGCACACATAGAAACTCCATCACAAAAACGCGCATAAATTTCAATTCTGCAATAGTTCAGGAAAATGGTCATAACTTTGTTGATACAGATCCGATTAACCTGATTTCAAAGCCAAAAGTACGAAAGCTCTTGGATCTACAACTTTTATGTTTTGAGTTTTCTCATATAAGCACTATGGAGCCATCGATTTCAGAAGGAAGTGGACGGTCGTGACTTGTCAAAATATGAAAAAAAGATAGGAACTGCAATGTTTTCTCTTCTAAGCTTCCAAGGAAGTTGAAATGACATCAATTCTTCTACATTGATAGTTGCAACTCTTCAAGGATGCAGACTACAGAAACTCCGACTCTTTAAAGATTGAGTGAAAGCTCTTCTAGATTTCCAAGGAGATTGAACTCTTCAAGGTTCAAGAGAATTGCACTAAACAAATTTCATCAATCAAATTTAGTCTGCTTTCTACATAAACTCAATGGCCTTTTATACAAAAACAAAAGAAAAGCAAAAGTCTAAAGTCAAATTTAGAAACTAAAAATTATTAAAGCAGATAAAAACTAGAGTTATTAAAAGTACAATATTTATAATGCTTGTGGCCATCTCGATGAGTCTTGTTGCAAGCTCTCAATGTATTGGTAATGACAAAGCATTCATGACAAAGTCAAAGATGAGACTTTTCACTTATTGATGAGGTCGTTAAATATTAAGCTTATCGATGAGAGTCGTCAAGCTTGAATGCGTGTTGACCTTTTCGGTTGAATGAGGTTGATCTTGAATATGGGCTGTATCATTTTCTAACACTTTTCCCTCGTGCCAATGTAATATGACTAAGTGTGCATTTTGAAAATTGATCTATTTTTGCAAAGTTCATAATCAAATTTATCTTATAGGTGGTCAATTTTAAGCTAGACTGTTTATTAAAACTCTAGAAGATATGGCTCAATTGTAATTTTTTTGTCAAACTAATTGCGCACGTTAAAATATTATATTTCTCTTTAAAATTTTAAGGAAAAAAACGGATGTTCGTGGTTATTAAAAGTCGAATTTAACTATTTATGCGCACAAAGATTTCTCAAAAGCTCTCAGTTTCAATCTTCCAGAATTCTAACGCTTGATCTCTATTTAACTCTTGACGATGCATGCACTCTCGTCATGCGGCGGAGTCTGCAATTTATAATCTCCACACTTGCTTTTTATTGTTTTTCACGATAGATATTGAAGACGATACACCCTTTTGGAATTAAGCTGTGGTAATGGAGGTGGCGACGAAGCAGTGGGAAAGAGAGAGAGCCAGACATGGGCTTAAGGTTGTTTGTGTTGGTTGACGACTCCCACGCACGTTTGTTAAAAGATCTTTGCAAAGGATGAGTATAACTTGGCGGTATATATATGTTTATAGTTATATCACATGCTATTTTCCAGAACTACCATGTGAGATTCACATGATCCAACGATGCATATGAATTAGGCTTACTAAATGATATATAATCGATAATCTAGTGTGCTTTGTTCGTGCGTGAGAGAGAGAGAGATTGAATGGATAACACTGGGATTTGTCATAAGATTCTATTTCAAGCTTGTGCTGTATATGCATACGATCAAATCATGGGATGATTGGTTTCATTTGGTTCATGTTGTTGGCTCCCAAGAAACCCAGTGGAGTGTCACCCTTGCAAACACATCTGCCGAGGAGGAGGGGACAGTCGCAATTGTTTAGATCAGGACATTCTTGAATAACCTTGCAAGGGTGATAGCGAACCACATGTCGCGCTTCAACCCTCTTCTCCAAACCTTTCAACGAATAACATTTTTCACAGTTAACAGTAAACTCAAACGCATTCAGTAATTCATGCAATACAAAACAATCTATGTGAGAGAGAGAGATACCGCATGCAAATATGAGAAGCGCAAGTAGTACAATACACTCGGAGGAAAACTTCGCCATTACTCTCTTTTGGTATGTAATATTGTTTATGCTTCAATGTAGTATATGTATGTTGTGTTGGGTCCGTTGTTTCACAATGAGTTACGTATATAGGAGAAAGGATTCACATGCGAATCCATATTTTTTGACAAGTAAATTACTTTTTTTTAAATTTAATGCCCAGTAAAAATATCTCAATGCTAGCCTAGATCTCCATCATTGAGTTTCCATAAAATTAACATCAGAAGGATTTCGTTCCATTAAGAACTTCCACTGCTTTTATTTATATTCGCCCTGCACCAAAGGAAGAAAATCTTCTAGGATGGAGTAGGGCATTGAATGACTCCACTAACAAATGAAATGCATCTACATGTTGAATTGACTCATGCTTATGTCTTCACACGAGGAAAGTACCAAAAAAACCTAAACTATTGCATTGATATCAATTTAGTTCTAAATATTTCAATTGGATCAATTTAGTCCTAATGTGCCAATTGAGTTCATCCAATAAATTTTGATCAGAAATCGTTGACATGAATGCAAGTCGTCTTATATAGCACTGACGTGGATATTTTTAATAACATTTTAGTAATATTTTAATTTTTTTTGTTCTTATCTTTTTTTATTTTTTGTTTTTTTTCCTTTCATTTGGCCAGCGACCGTCACCAAGGCCCTCACCCAGAACCAAGGGGACTACGAAGGCCGTGGAAGAGGCTCACCCAAATCTGGTGAAAGGCATGACCATCGCTTGCCAAAATGAAAGGAAAAACACTAAAAATTAATTAAAAATTTAATTTTAAAAAAAACTATTAAAATTGTCCACGTCAACATCAGTTGTGCCGCGTAGGACAATTGGCATCCACGTCAGCGATTTCCAGCCAATATTAGCTAAATGGACTCAATTGACACAAATGTAAAAGTTTTAGGATTCAATTGGGCGAAAAAAATGTAAAAGTTTTAAGATTCAATTGGCCAAATTAAAAAGTTTATAACAAAATTGATAACAATGCAATAAGTTTAGGATTTTTTTTTGGTACTATCTCCGTCTTTACATCGTTTCTATGGCCAATTTCAGATATTTTTCTATGTCACGGATTACAGTGTAGAACACAGCAATTGTTTCTCATTTGCATTATCCACATTAAGTAACAACAACGGTCCAATCAAGAATTTCTTGCCTAAACTCACGCACCCATTATGAGTCGGGTTATATGCTAATGGTGACGGTGGATTGCACTATGATCCATTAATTATAGGTGTATCTTTAATTATGCTCGTGCTAGTATATTCTCTCTTCTCTTTGTATATCCTTAGCCGCTACGAATTTTGTTTCCTTTTATCTCTGAAAGAATAAAGATAAATCTTGTTCTTATACTTACAAGGAGCTCCGGATAAACTATCCTTGTAATTCAATTCATAGAAATTAGTGCAATGACATACACAATACACACACTCCGATCCAAGCCCGGGCCTATGGATCCCAAATAATCATATTCCTTTGATCATGTGGGACCCACACATGAGGCCCATGTAATCCATCGTTGTGATGGAATTGACAAAAATACCGTTTGAACGGCATATCTCTTTTGGAGGAAGCCTATGTTACATACACCTGGTAAAATTCTTCAAAAATATATTTGATATACTACGCCTGATATTTGCAATATTAAAATATCGAGTGACGTGGCAAATTGTCATTATGATGTATTGAATATGATCCGCTTATTAAATGTCCACTTACAATCTGGTACGTCATTAATGTCAAGAAGCGGTATGCATTGTTCTTTTCTTCTTTTTTAGGCGATTGTCATTATGATGTATTGAATATGATCCGCTTATTAAATGTCCACTTACAATATGGTACGTCATTAATGTCAAGAAGCGGTATGCATTGTTCTTTTCTTCTTTTTTAGGCGTGCGTGTGAGAGACAGCATGTCAAAAAAATAAATAAATAAATGGTTTCGGTAGTATATAACAATGAGCCTAACCGGGCATTTCATTTATTTCCAAATTAACATCTTCACTTGTTAATTCTAAAAGAAAAAAATCAAGGACACTGGCTCAATCCTATCTGACAATAGATGTGGACAAACATGATAAGGCACAAAAGCACTTTACTAAGTGGAGTGATTAAATTGAGATAAACTTGAATTTACTGGGGAATTTCACCATTTACGAAGCCCGTGCTCACTTTTTCCTTGAATTTCGAGGGTTATCTTCGAAAGCAGAATCGACAGCATCGAAGTCAAAACGCATGCATGCCGTGGAATTCAACGCATGTAAAACCAAACATGCTCGAATTAGCATTTAGACAAGCTTAGGTCACCAGCACGGCCAGAATTTTTCTAGTTTACAAAGACCACAGAAAATAGTTCCTTGAGCGTTTTTTTTTTTTTTTTTTGAGTTTAATAAAGCGAAATTTCTATTCAAGTAAGACATAGTAGAAAAACTCTTAACACAATCATTCGTCAGCTGGATTCATTCTCACGTGAAGAAAGCCTAATGAATTGTAAGCTCAAGACTTGAGCCCATATGATATTCATATAGAGAAATAGAGTTTTTCACTATTATTATGTTGTAGCCGTAAAAAGAACGATTTTTGAGACGCAGCAATAAGAGAGAAAGAGAGAGCGGAAAATATAGATTGAGGAAATACCTAATTTTCATCAAGATACCATCGGAGGTCGATTCGTGGTCCAATTGAGCAGAAATTTTGTCAGCATGCTCTTGCCACATTCTTCTCGAATCTGATCGGTTTGATTCGGTTGATTTTCACTTGAAACTCCCTACATCAGGTTTCTCGTGGGTTATACCAAAAGTGCTTTTTTTATGAGATTTATCGTTTGTCTCTTGTAAAGTTCATGTGTATTGACAAGAATTATATCTCTTGTGAAGTTTCTTGATATCTTTGCTGTTATGTATCTCTAGTATTTACTAGAGAAAACTTTGTTCACCCAATTTTGAGTGGCGAGTTTTTGGTGGACTCTGGTACTCCAATATTATTCAGATTGTCATTGTTCTCCAAAGGTATTTGGCTGGCCAGAATTGGACACATAATCTAAACGTTATTCCATTAGAATAATGGGACAAGCTAGAGCTTGAAGCTTGGTGGATTAGGCGGTGGGAAGTCTTTGCCGCAGATGCATTTCCCGTCCACGCAGCGGTAAGGGAAGCCTTGGCACACTTGAGTGCAGTTGATCATGCGCGGACACCGGAAATCGCCACTCGCTCCGACCGCCGGCATCATCGGACCATCCATGTATAGAATACCTGAAAAAATAAATTCGCAGAAAACTATGTGACGCCGTAGACGATAAAACCATCCGAAACACAGATAGATTTAGATTAAGAAATTTGAGAAGCGTACCGAGTGCAATAGCTGAGAGCACGACACAGAAAACAAGCTTGGACGAAGTAAGTTTCTCCATCTTTGGCCTCTCTGCTTGAATGGCAAAAGCGTTCAAGTGTATTTTGCAGGATCTTTTAGATTTATAAAAGCATTGTCATAGGACAACCCTATTAAATATGGCAATCGAGGTACATTAAGTTACCTAAAAAGTGGATCTCACATTTATTTATTTTTTGTCAGAAAATCTCATATTTATTTGCTTGCAATAATTTCATGATTCGTTCAATTTGAGTAATTATGTAAAAATGTTTTTTTTTTTTTTTTTTTTTTTTGTCTGTCCTACTGTAACTCTCAATTTCATCTCAAATTTTTGTCATGACTTTTTACAGAGCGTAGAAATCGAAACTCACATCTGAAACAAAGCGTCCACATCCCTAATAACCCCCGAAAAGGTAGAGAATCAAACTCTCCACCTTCCCCTTCCCAAGTAGGAAGGGTGACCACTGGAGTTTCCTAGTGGTTACGTAAAAGTGCTAGTTCCAAAGAAGGAAAACTGCTTCAACCCAAAAAAAAAAAAACGAGAAGGAAAATTGCAACTCAATGGCAACAATTAGATTTTTGTGATTAAATTGGGCTCCAATCAATTTAGAGAGCAGATGGATGTCTTCTACGGTAACACTGCTCACTCCTAGAAAAATTAGTGCCTATCAGAAGACTAGCGGATTTAGCACCACCGTTTTTGAATCGTACATAAAGATTGCCTGTTTTGGCTTAAAATCATACTGAACAAATTAGAACGTTAAGATTTCACGCCACAAAAACCAAGGCAAAACAAGATGATCGTCAATATAAAAGCGCATTCAACTCGAGCATTAAAATTGCAATACGGCATGTACATGTATTTTGGAGCGCCTTTTTGACGAGCTATGCATCTTGATATCGTTTCCATGAGAGGTTTAAACGTATGGTGCTTGAAAAAGGACATGGAATCTACCCAGCATGAATTCAGTTTCTTCTTAGCAATGCCCATTTTTCACCAGATCAAATCCAAAAACGAATTTGAAATAAGCAAAGACAGAGAAGATTAATGCATATTGTGAAGGCATAAACTTTCTCTGGTCTCTTGGGGGATGAAGTTCCAATGGAAGAGAATTTGATCCCCTGTATGCCATTGTTTACACTTACCTTGATTACACAAAGTGACTGATTAAAGCCATTGAGCTTCAATTATTTAGACTTGAATTAGAGAAACAAAATGACTGACTAAAAGCAGAGAGCTTCAACTGTTTTGGTTTCAAAAAAGAAGAAAGAACAACTATTTACATTTGATTAAGCCAGCTGATGTGTGTATCCCCATGGCAAGGCGCGTTATAATATCAAACATCATCAAGCAGAGGATATCTCAATTTTAAAAGGATTCCTAAGAAACATGACATTGGCACAAAACAATCATGTAATTTACATATCAGAATGAATGTTTATACAAACAATGTAAAGACAATGACAGAGACAAGCATATGAGGACTTTGAAAGATACAATCGCTCTGAGCAGCACATCTGAACTAAAGACATGCCCTCTTAAATAAATCAATAATTGAACATCATGGAACTGGAAATTAGCTTCTTTCTGAACATGTACAGAACAAATACCAAACATAATGTAACCAAAAAAATGTTCCATGATAATGTACATAAACCTGGAATGCCTCATATCTTCATTGGATATACAGGTGCCTGCCAAGATGGAAAACCAACTTTGTGGGCCACCTCAAGGTGCATCTCTGAATGGATCATCCACTTCACTGAAAATGTAACCAACAAAGCATAAATGACAGCTCACATCCGCCATGAAGAGTGACAAGGCAGAAAGTATTGTTAATCACTTAAATTAAAATTCGTTGGTTTTGCAGAAAAAATTTTGGAAATATTTTCCTAATTTTTGTCGTTTATATTGCATATGAAAATAAGTTACTGGAAAAGGTTATCATGATCAACAAAAATGTTTATCCATAGATAGTTGTTGACAATAACAACATTTTCCGTTGATTCATTGTCCGAAGTGATGTAAACAATAAAAATTAGGGAAAAAATACTGATTTTCAGCTAAACAAAAGAAACCTTACAACCAACACAACTTAAAACTATCATCAGGTTGGGCTCTCGCATTTAGCAGGAAACTATCCTCATCACACAGTAAACAATCATAACCATCTTCAATTGTTACCAGAGCCCTGATAGCAAGACATTTACAATAAAATAGACAAAAGAAAAGAAACCTCATGCTCAGGTTTCCATAAATACAATTCAGAACCAAACCTAAAGTTTCTTTCACCAACCGTTTTATAGTATAAACCTGTCAAGTGAATAAAGAGATTGAAGAAACTTCAACAGAGGAATGAAAGCAATTTCCACTAATTCACCTTAGTTTTGTTCATCACTCAAATAATTTAGCTGTCAAAGGGAGAAAATTATGATAAGATCATATCAGCTCGGCTTATGCTTGCTACTAAATACAGTCGAAAAATTTTATCATTTAAACATTCAGCATTTGGTCTTGTTAGTGAATGTATCTATCGCCTTCAAGATGTGATCAGAGCCTTATACTTTCGAGTATGTAATACCTGATCAACATCAAGCTTAACAACTCTCTTCACAATTTGACTAGAAGTCTCAGGTAGAGTACCTGCCTTGGAAGTTCCAGGTAATGGTACTCCTGTCCATGAGATGTATCATCATAAGCACAAGCTGCTGAACCGCTATAATGGAGGCTCCTTTTCATCGAAATCCTTATCACAGGATATGGAATTCAGTGACTCTTCACTCACTTTTTTTAACTTCCCAACCAACATTGGGTCATCCTTTGTCAAAAAGTATAGCTGCCAATAATACTGAACAGTGAATTAAGTTGTAATGGTGATTACAGTTTCGCCGGCAAATTGCAAACTAGAGAAACTCAACTATATGCATCTTTTTGGCAATTCCTTTCTAAGCACAAAAGTGCAAATGGAAGCAATATATCAAACGACCCTGCTCATACAGAGATAAACTTACCTGCATATACACAATGATCTTGAACTTTAGAAAAAATTACAAACAATTGATAATTGATTTTTCATGACGTCATTTGAGATTATATCCCAGGGCATGCCAGCTTAACCACTACCAACGTGCAACTATGAAAAAAATAAGAGCAAAAGGAAGGAAAGAAGAAACCCTGATACCTGCTTCTGGATCCGCTCCCTCTCAAAGGCTAGTTGCATGACTGTATCCATCATGATTTTAGTTCTTAGGTTGACTTCATCAGCAATGGCAACTTTGGAGTTATTGGCATCATCCAGTGACATCTCCAAATCTCTTATCTTAGCCCTCAGCAGGCTGACTTCTTTCTTAAGCTCAAAATTGGCTTCAGATAGTTCAATACATTGCTCTTCCACACTATCAGTCTTGCTTTCTGCTTTTGAGACCTTCGATTTCAATTCTTCAATTAGAGTTTCCATATCCCATATAGCAGAATACAACATGTTCTGCTGCTCTTGACTTGCTTCCGAGGATGCCCTTGCATGCTGTAATTGTAACTCTAATTCCCTCAACTGCTTCTCGAGTACACTAACCTTCTCGGTCTTACCATTAACACTACCCTTAAGAAAATTTAACTCCTCCGTGAGTTCCAAGTTCGAGTCGTTTAACTGTGTCACTTTACCTTCTGCAGCATCCGCCCTGCTTTCAGCTGCTTCAATACCTTCTTTGAGTGTCTCGACTACATGTTCCATCTCATCTATTTGATGTTGACTTGCTTCCCATGAAGCATTTGCTTCCTTCAGATGGAACCTGGTTTCTTTGAGCTGCTCCTCAAATACCTTCACTTTGTCTCTCAAATTTACAGCCTCGAAGCATTTTGCGACATAATCGGCATTTAAGCTCTCAAGCTTTTGCACGATGATATCCCTACCTTTCAGCTGTTCCACTAGATCCTGAATTTTAGATATTAACTCTGCTTCACGTTGTACTGAGCTGTTAAGGTTAAATTGAATGACTTGATACTTTCCTACCAGCTCCTTGGATATACCCATCAGTATCTCTGAAGCATTATCTGCTTCTAAAAACCTTCCCCACACAACTTCTGCCGCTTCTTCCATGTGAAAAGCCACCTGTTCTGTACAATGCAGTTTCTGTTTCAGATCCTCTTCATTCTGTCTGGATTCCAACAATTTCTTCTCGAGAGCTAGCTCCCTAGCAAGAGATTTCTCTAGCATCCTTGAGACATATCTGGGTAGCTCTTTCGTTTTTGATCTAAAACTTAAATTGAAGAGTTGATTTTTGTCAGACAGATCCATAACATTGTCCTTCTCGCCTGCAAAAATATAGTTTAGGAGCAAGCAGGAATTTATCAAGGAATTTATTGGATCATCAAGATTATTAACAAAAAAGTAGATGGGTGATCACTTACTTTTCTCAGATTGGACAACCGCAAAGTCCTTCTGAAGATTAACTATGTGTCTCTTTACCTCTAAAGCGTGCTTCTGAGACTGCTTCAGAGATTCTTGACATTTATGCAACTTCTCATCCATAACAGAATATACTTCTTGGAAATGTCTGCATGAAGATATTTCATGATGGGCATCATCGATTTCTGCTGGTAAAGTAGCCAAGAAAATGTCCACCTCTCTTACCTCGGAATCTAGAATGCCAATTAACAAATCATATCTCAATGCTTTCTCAAGAAAATCTTCTTTGAAGTAGCCATTATCCACCGCCCTTGGGTCGAGTTCATCATTTAATGCAAGTAAATGCATCAGAAGAAAGTGTAAATTTAGTAACTTCTCTGACGAATATGCCAAGTCCATGTCGACTTTTGTCAAAACTTTAATAGCATTTTCTAGCGCTTGACCACCCCCGGGTCTAGAAATTGCATCTAGATCCAAATTAATATCACTAACTGCCAGGTCATCCATACCGACAGCTTAATCTAAAGCTCAGCAACCTGCACAAGCAAAGGGGGCAAATAAGATCTCACAACTCATATATTGTTTGTCTGCTTCAATAGTCTCTTTGATGAGTATAATCAACAAAGCAACGAAGGATCAGAGACCTAAATAAATCAAGCACGGAATGCACCAACAATAAAAAGCAAACCTAAAACTCTTCAGCTGTACCTGCTAGTGTTGAGAAAACCACTATCAATATGTCATATGAGACTGAACAGCGGAGAAATTATGACCAGAGACAGATGGCAAATTTGACCCAAAAGACCAGTTATCACCTAGGAAATCCATTTATTGCTGAATAAATACCGCTGCTCAATGCTGGTAATCAGAATTTAACCTGATTTTTATATCAGAAGGAGCATGCAAAGAACACTTATCCTGATCCACCATTTTTAATGCATTTCTACTACAGGAAGTCAAATTCTGATAACATCATACCTCTCAGCAACAATTACAGAGAGAGAATGAAGATAAATATTTCACCGCCTCCTTTTACCCTTCAGTCAGCACCCACGATTGTAGTGAAAAGTATTAAACATGTAGTCTTAAAATATCTCTTCAATGAAAGAGATACAAGAACAGGGAACTAGATGATCTAGTTCTCATACAACCGATAAAAAGTATGGAAGGCTATCTGGGACGTTGATTGTCATCCTAAACTGAGAGTATTTGTATGGGAGCTTTGTGTTAATGCCCTGGCACCAGGCAGCAACCTTTTCAAAAGAAGAATTAGTTCTTCTAGTGATTGTCAGAGCTGTGGATTAGAAGAGACTCCTGAGCATACGATGTTGCCTTGTGACTGGGTGCAGCATGTTTAATTTGGTTGCTTAGGTCCGAAAATAAAAAGGGAGGAAATCTCAACTATTGATAAATGGCTGCTTGGGATTCCTCCCAACTTTTGATAAATAGCTGCTTAAGATTATAGATCAAAAGTTTAGAGGAAGTCTATGATAAAAGAATTGATTGCCAAGATAGCTATGGTATGTTGGTTGATATGGAAAGAGAGATGTCATTTAGTGTCCAAAATGTAAATCCTAATCCTGAAAGGATGCTTAGTAAGTTTAATACTACTTGGCAGAAGTTTTGCTTGTTAACAAAGGGAGGTAATATAGTTCACAGAAAAAATGCTGGGGATAGTAGTAGTAAGCAGAGGAGCACAGGAACCTCCTTCAGCAGATACTATTAAGATCAACTGTGATTGAGCCTTTTAAAATCAACATACTGATGCAGCAATTGGCATTGTGTTCGAGAGAGCAGGTCTGGGTTGGTTGGTGGTCTGGTTTGCTTGTGAAAGCTTCCAGTTTGGAGGTTGCTGAGGCTTTAGCTGTGCTTGGAGGTTTGAAGTTTGCCAAAGATATTAACTGGAAGAAAGTGGCTATTGAGTCTGATGCTAAGGCAGTGTCAAAGATATAGGAAGTGCACCAGAGAAGAGGAATTGGGAAACTGCTGATGTGTTGAGAAAGTGAAACAATTTCGAAAATCTTTTGTCAATTGTCATTTTACTTCTCTAGAAAGATGTTGGAAATCAGTGCAAATTGGGAAGCTACCCGTGTTAGGAGGATGTGCCCTAGTGACTCGGTGTCTTCACCCCCATCTTCCCTTCTAAATTTGCTTTTCTCTGATGTACGGAAAGCTAAGGCTCCTGATGGTAGGACTTCGTAAGGCATTTTGATGGGCTGAATGAAAGCTATGAGTTTTTGGCCAAAGAAAAATATCTCTTCAGTGTGTTTCCTAATCCAATGAATGCATACCAAGAACTTCAAAGTTAACCTTTCCATCCCAGGGGACATGCGTCAAAACCATCTGTGCATTCGCTAGACTTGACACAGCCAAAACTCCATTCTTCAAAGAAAAGGCCCCCCAACTCAAGAAAAAACCAATCACCAGCAAACAATCGAGCACCACTCCCAGTTTTCATATTCAAAACAGAGCCATAGAGGAGTGCTACCTAGACTTCAAAATCGGAAAATTTAACATTGATCTGCTTAATCTAACAGTTCACATTTCTAGAATATGCAGTCCATGAACCCTGCTTCTCAGACTCTGTTGGATAAATCCGACAGCGATAACTCAATCCTCTTACAAACAACTATCAAACTAAGTTCCCAAGTCTTAGGTGTCTACATAGTCGTCAAATTCAGATCAAGAACCGTGGCAAAAAGCACACTCATTGAACGAAAATGCAAGAATCGACCCAAAAGTAGCTCTTTCAACTCACTAACCAAAGGACACTGGAGCTCATCTGGGCACTACCCACCAACCCATGAGCAGCATTTTCGCAGCCAAAACTCCATAATCACGCCAAATCAAAAGTCGAGCGTAGAGGAGCACAATTACCTGGCCGCAAGAAAATCTAGAAGGGTCTATGGGAAAATCAGCAAGAAACCAAATTGCTCGACCAAGATTGGCCGGAGAGACTGCCTGAATCTGGGGGATCGAAGGAGCTCGAGACGACCCAGCAAGAGCAAACAGGATGTAGCAGCTGGTAAGTCAACACAGGGAAGCCATGACAACCGCCGAATTGGGTGTGGTTTTCCCGTATCATTTTTGTACTGGATGAATCAGATGTTAAAGAACGATGCGCGGTGCGTGTTGGGCCGAACCGCGCTCCATGTCCAATCATTGTCTGTTTTTGGCTCTCGGGGCGAGACCAGAAAAAGTAAACATTTGACAGATGACGCGACACCCATGTTGCTCGAAACCCGATAATTACATCAAAGATCGAAACTTTTATGGACAATCTCGCAATTGCTTTTTCAGCTTTCACTGACAAAAATGTAAACATGGGTTGTCATCAAGATTCGTGCCTCTCTATCCATTATCCTGGTTTTGAATTTTAGAATTAGAAACTATAGCTGGCTATTGATATTGCGTCATAATGACACCTAAAATTAATGTCTTTTATGTAAAAAAAATTCTTTCTCGACATCCTGGAAATAAAAATTTCATTGTGAGAATCCCTTATTTTGTACGGGGCACGACGAAATTTTATAAGCCCTGAAGTATCATGTCAAAAAGGTAAAAATGGGATCAAAATCTGTACTTTTCATCAGAACATCGAATATATTATATTGAAATTGGCTTTTGCTGCTCACAAGCATTTGATGTAGGTGCACTAATTACGTAAATTTTCTTCTTAGCTGAATTATTATGTAAAAGTGAAATTCATTTTAGTTTCTATCCTTTTTTTCTTTTTTTTTTTTTTTTTTTTGGGGTGGGGGTGGTCTATCTTCCCTCTTTCTACGTAGCACTATCTCATTAACATTGAAGGGATGATTGTTGAAATGTATCCATAATTTTGTATAGATATTTTTCGTTGAACTTAATTTGAAATTACCTAAGTCCATTGTTATTCGCAAAATCTCTACTATACTTGACTCTAGTGTTTTTATGTGGTTTGCTTTGAAAATCATTGGTGAACCAATTGGCAAACATATTACGTATGGAAATGCTTTTCTTTATTAGGCTCTATTTGTTTCGCTGAATATAAATAATTTGAAAAATATTTTTCTAAAAATGGCCATTCGTACCACTTGAGATAATCCGTCAATAAAATTTTTTTATTATTGGTAGCAATTTATGTCTAAATATTTTCTCGAACCATATTTATTTATTCATTTTTGCAAGTGATACAAGCAATCTTTTTTAGGAAAATATATTTTAAATTATTAATTTTTCAAGAAACAAATGGAACATGGATCACTAAAAATGTTCCCTTAGATTTCTATTTCGGACAAACAGGAGATAGTGCTTTCCGACAATGGAGATCTATAGTTGGCGTTATTTAGGATCAATGGATGTATGGCCATGGCTTTCCCGAACTGACCATTTCAAACTAAGCCTCGTTGGTGGTTTCTTGTAAATCTTTTCCGGTGTCCTACCTTGACTAGTAAACCAATTCGTGTGAATGATCCGAGAGCATGTTGCAGTCTCTCTCCCTCTCTCTACGCAAGAAGCAGAAGAAGGAGAAGAGCTTTCAAGGAGATCACACAAGAAACTTGGGACCCCATTCTTATCCTTTTCGTGACATGCTTCCTTTCTTGTAAACATTGTAAACGTGACTTCCCCATTTACGCGCAGAAAATAGCGAATCAGTTGAAAAAAGAGAGCCATTTTTTCATCAAGATCTGGTGAAGCAGCCTATGAACTCTAAAGGGTAGAATCATCCTGTCCTACGTGACTTGAATGTCGTGAATTAGTTTATTAAACATCACTATTTTGGTAGTTGAGTTTAAGTATTAGAACAGCAATCGAACTGAGTTGCATCATCAGTAAGGCAAGAACTCTCCAAATGCCAGTCATTTCATTCAGGCCAAAACTACAACCCCAAAATGTCATTGATGAATAAACTAATAAAGCCAATGAATGCGCAGAGCTTAGTCTATGCTGATCCTCGCAACAAAACAGTCTCTTTTGTTTGCAGAATTCACAGCAACATAAGACAAAAATTTGTTACAAAAGGCGAACTTCATTGATATTCATGTGAAGGCTCCCCTTGATTTTGATATGGATTCTGCAGCCAAAAGAGGTGCACAATCAGTAACAGAAAAGTCACTTGCATTGAAGAAGTGTCAGAGCCGCTGCATTATAAACCGGAGAAAAATCTGTATATACTCACCTGCAATTGACTACAGATCTCGACAACTTCAGCTAGAGGAGCCCAATCACCGAAGTTCCTCTCAATGAACTGATAAGCAATCCCACTCTTGCCACTCCCAACTATAAAGAGCCCGCCTTTTATCTCGCCTTCTCCTTTGAAATTCTGCTTGGCCCCTATTGCTTTTGCGCGCTTGTAATTAGCTATCGCTATCGGGTTGAGAAGGAACCCCGACATGAACTTGTCCTTGAGCAGCTTCCCGCCGCCAAGCGCTTTGAAAAACTCCATCCCGCGATCATAGAGCACAACGCCGCCCCAGTACCGGGGCCAGAAATCTTTAACCTGTTGTATTGAAATTTTATTTACCAGCGAGAATATAAAATAAGAGGATGGGGAGAAAAAGGAGAATGAGAGAGTGATCAGTGAGTTACCTCTGATTCTATGTGTTCATGAAGAACTGCAAATAGTTGGACCCCGAGAGCGTCAAAGATGGGCTTTTTCGAATAGAGTTGGTAGGCTTCGGCTCTGCACATGATGCACCTGTTTTGCCATTCACAGAATGTGAAGCAGAAAGCAGTATCAGAGCATATATGTCTTACAATTCAGGATAACGATGATGCAATCGCAAATATTGTGCAGCAACCTTCCGGAAGAAACCAGACAAAATTTTTCTTATACAATGTCTGATGTATTTTTCGCTTCATTCTTTCACCATTCTGAAGTTTAATTCTGTCCAATTACGTGATTGTATAAATTTGTAATCGTCACAACTAAATCTGGTAGCAATCTGGATGGAATGTTTACTTGGAAAACAAAAACCATTATATAAAGCAACCTTGACCGACGAAAAAAAAAGTTGGACTTTTCGAATTGATGGTCTCTTGTCTATCTAACCCAACCAAGATCCAGATGTTTTGCTATGATTTTACGAGACAAAAAACTCACCCTGGCCGTCTTATACAGAGGAAGACAGCTGGCTTGTCTCGCCAGAGCTCCGAGGCCTTCATCGGAGGCGTTCTAGTCTTCACCAGACGCTCCATCGCGATCTTATGCTCTGGCGTTAATTTCTGGACCGATATGTTCTCGACAGCAGAGTACGGAGCAATCTGATTGGTTACAGGAGGAGCACTGACGCAGCCACAGGCTCGAGGCCCAGCAGGCCCTGCCGCAATGATCCCTTTAAAGATGTGCCCGTCCTTGATCCTAAGATCTGACAGTGACTTCTCCAGAGACTTATCATTGGTAGCAGTACTACTTTTCATGGACAATCTTGTCAGGCTCATCTTCCTAAAGTTTGCTGACGAAAGACTTTGGTACAAGCTATTGGTCCTGGAAGGCACATTAGCATGCGATCCTCCTTGTGCCGAAACCACATAGGATTTAGGCAGAGGGTCTGCACAGGGGCTTGTCCTGTCCATAAACCGAGCCATGTGGCCTCTCTTCATCCCAAACTGCAAAGAAAGATCGCCGGTGCTCAGGTTCAAAAGCTCAGGCAGGGATCTTCCAGAGGCCTCGAGCCGGTCTCCATACTGCAACAACGCACGGTCGTGCAAGTAGGATCTGATCTCCAGCGAATCCTAAGAAATAAGTAAAAAGGCTTTTTCATCGCTCAGTTTTGTGTGGCAATTACACTCCATAGAAATGGAGATGATACATATAGTACCACTACACAGAGACCAGTAAACTTCACATCTTTTATATGACAAACATACGATTAATCTCTTTGCACTGAAAATTCATCTAGATTGGTTAAGTTATCTTGTGATCCTAGGAATCATAAGACTAGAGCTTCTTGATCAGACATCTGAAAAGCCACAACCAACCTTTTGCTGTTGTGTCATGGAAACTGCATCCATGTCCTCTGAGTTCATGAGCTTCAAGGTCGGCACATCATCCCACCCTTCTTCAACCAACTTCGGTAGCAGCTCTTTTAGAGCTCCATTTCCCACAAAATCCTCCATGGAGAAAGAAGCCATTGTTTTCTGCTATTTCTGTCCGAAGTCAGATTTTTTGATTTAAATGATCTTTGTGCTGTTGTCTATGAGCTTTGCTCGAATCGATGCTTGTGCATTGTGTTGCTGGGACGGACTTTGCGTGGTAGATGGAAACTTTAAGGTTAATATATAATTGTAATTGATATCCAGCCGCCCACAATTGAGTCAATGACCTGCCTATTTGGTCATATTCTCTCTCCTCACTCAACCTAAAATTCAATAAAAAATGGGCGGGGTTTTCTCTCATATATCAATGAAGTTCTTCTCACAGGAACCTGATCTTCATTTTCAGAATTTTTACTGTCATTGGTTAGATTAAGCACCCTTTCAACCTACCCTGTGCAGTTCGAAAAAATGTACAAGTTGTTGCTTGTTTATGAGAGAGAGAAGGTCAACGAAAAAGAATTCGATGAACCGGTCCATTTAATATTTTCCTTAGATGCAGAAAAAGTAAAGGGCTGTAATTACTTTATGGTTAAACATGACGGAATATCTTTGATTAGCGAAACCACAGAAACACCAAAAGAACAACATAGTTTGAACCCTTCATTTAGAATTGGTCAAGAGTCACCAATCTATATTGATTTCTTTTAAGAAAAATGTACAGGCATCCGACTGTACAGATGATTGCATAAAATGAGAGGCATTCAAAGCAAGAAGATTCTGACCAAAAGAAAAAAAAAAGAAAGTTGATGAGGGGTTAAAACATTTTCGTTCTTAGGAAATGCTTGTTTATCAAGATAGGTGGTTCTGTTTGGCCACCAAAGCTTACTTATAATGATATTAAAACCATTATACAACTTCAGGTGGTGACGTAGGATCCAAACTTCTCTGGGTTCAATAGGAAACTGTCAAATTTACAGTGTCTATCCCGATCAGTCTTCTCCAAACATCTTTACAAATCTATGCAAATATTTATCCAGGTTGAAATTACTCGTAGCACAAGGGGAAAAGGTTGCTTCCATGCCCGCTATTTACAAATTTTCAAGGCCGTGAAGCTCGATTTGAGTACATAACCATCTTATCATAAACTATGTATTACACAGTACAAAGGGAAGTAGTGCAATATGGCATCTTATTCAAATGCCTCAAGATCCTCTCCGCCATCTGCTTGGTAGTAACATCTCCATGATGGAAGGCACTGACCAATGTCGAGGGCAACAACCTATCTTGAGAGATGTACGAAGCTGAAGTATCGCCTCCTTTGCTCAAGAACTTCTCGAGGACCCAAAATGACTTCTGCCTCAGTCCTTCGTGCCTATGATCCTTGACCACATTCAGCACATGTTGTATGGTGTTGGCACTACTTAACATGTCCACGCTCTTGTCGACATCGACTTTGTCGTCTAACAAGGTACACAAAGCAGACAGTGCAGCTTCGACCACCTCAACATTTTCATGGTCCAAGCATGTTAAGAGCCTCTCCACTGCATTTGCCTCGATGAGGCAGAATGTACTCTGCGAAGAACAAGAGCCTCGGTGAACTGGACATATTGACAACTTCTTCCTCATTGAGAAATTAAAGGAGAGAGACTTTGGCAAGTGAAATAGCTTCCTTATTTTGGTTTTCTTGATTTCAGGTGTTTTTGATAGATGCGCAGATTCTGCCGACAGATTCTCCAATCCGATAGCTGATAACCTCTGCACTTCGTCACTAGATGTTCTCATGAGAAGGTCTGTGAATACAGAGGTGAAGTTGTAGTTTCTTGCAAGAGACAATAGCTGAGGTTCATATAATGTTGTGGTGAACCTAACTAGAATGCCCACTAGGCCTTCTAAGTATGCTATCGCGTACCTACTTGTCCTTGTTCCGCTTACTTGCATTCTATTAATTCTTTGTAGAACATCGGGGATCAAGTCCTTGTGCAAAAGGGCTAGATTGAGTGTCACGTTCTTGGGGGGTAGCTTGGCAAGAAATTTTGCTGAAATTGATTGCTTCTCTGTCACATGATTCAGTTCATTCGAGCTCCGGATCAGATTCTCGGGCAAACCTCTAGTTTTGCAGAGTCTTTCGGCAAGTGTATGGCCCATATATGATGATAGTATTATGAGAAGTTTAATTGCAAAGACCACCAGTTCTTCATGTGGGTTATTGATGAGTTCAATCAGAACATAGCTCGCTTCAGTCTCTTTGACGACAGAAACAATTGTCGCTGTTGATTTTGGAGACTTGGTCAGACACAAGAGAATCTTCACAAGGTTGATGTTGAGCTCATCCGGCGTAGAGTTCTTCATCATGCAGATAATGTTATAGATAATGTAATCCGAAGCCATCGTGTGTCCATGCACGTTCACCTGGAGTTTCTCCAAATCGAGCCCTGAGTCAATTATGTTGGTGATTATTGAGGCCGCTTCCACCCTCGAGTTCATCATTTCATCAGTAATTTGGCGACTGAACATTTCTTCAACCATGATCTGCAAAATTCCTGCCTCCACAAGCGCTTTGCTATTTGGATGGTAAGAAGAGATCCTAGCTAGAGCCTTAAAAGCTGCCCTCCTGATCAATCCATGTCCGCTCTGCACCATTGAGACGAGTGACGGAGCTGCTCTTTCCGCCACATAGTTTTGGCTGTCATAGCCTAGAAAAATTTCCTCGAGATAGCTTGCCATTTCCAGTTTCATTTCTTCACTGCCTACATTTCCAAAGACAATGAGATGAAACTTTTGAAGTATAGCAGTGGATAAGAATCTGCATGACTTACCATACCAATTTGTCAAAACCTTAAAATATTAGGTACAAGTGAGTGGTTTGTTAAAAGTTCCTATAGCGTGGTTCTGAGTGATGTACCTTGGATTAGATGTTCCAGAAGAGGTTCCACATAACCGTTTTCAGCCATGTTCTTTATATTACTCGGATGGCTCTCCAGATTCCTTAAGATTTCGCTGGCTTTCTCAGAAGCGAAAGCATCGAGTGAGTTGTACTTGTTCGTGATCAGGATCAAAATGGCACCAGTAACAGACCCAATGCTCTCGCATAGGGACTGAGATTTGGAAAGCTCCAGCAGAAATTGCAATGTCGATTGTCTCGTGGGTTGGTGACTGCTGGAAAGCAACTTGATCAGGGCCTCCGTATCTACTACTCTGGCGATCATTTCCTGTGTTCATAACACCGATAATGACTATTCGCCCGGAAATGTCATAGGCCATAACCTCTTGGACAGGAGTCAACAATGCAATGAGAACATTATAACACAAACTTTAGAATTGGAAAGAGTAGTTAGTGCTTATGATGCGCCAGAAAAACGATAACTTGAAATAATCATCTTTCACCCACAACTACACTCCACGAATAACGTATGGTAGTTGCTCTATGTTCATTGCTCTTGAAAAGATATTAGGATGTTCTTATTTTCCTGTCTAGACTAGTTCCTCCTTCCATGTACCTATTCCTATTAGAACATAGTTCGTCAAGTTTAAAGAAATAAATGCCGTGTGTCACTTCATCATCACTTAATATATCCTTCTTATCTGGTTAAGAAAAGCTCAAACCTTGTTATCTTCATCTTCCTCTGCCAATTGTCTCAGTATGTCCAACGCCATACATCTCGCAGTTCTATCCTTGTACTCCACGAACTTGACCAGCAACGGGATCATTCCAATATTGCGAACTTGAATCCTGTTATAACTTCTCTGTCGGCAGATGCTCTGGACATCTTTTAAAGCTTCGATAACCATTGCTGGTGAACTCGCCAAAGAAAGCCCAGCGCGTGCAACTTTGATTCTCGCTGCTTCATTCCTCTCCTTCCACTCTTCTATTGTGGTCTTCAAGGCCATATTAGTGCTTAGAACTCGAGAAACCAGCTTTTTTCCCGTCACGGGACAACCTATTTGTTCCGAGTTTTCGTGCTTCTTAAGCCACTCGTCAATTGCTTCTCTTTCGTAGGTCACTCCGCTTTCTATGGTTACTGGGTCTTCCATGATCTTCTTTGTCAGTGGACAGAAGAAGGTCCCATACATTGGCTCGATAATCTCAGCAACTTGGCTCGATGTTATCGATGCCCTACTTGCACTCCTCTGCTTCATGTGGCTGCCGCTCGTGCTTGTGCTCGTACTATGAAGGAACTCGACAAATTGCGACACGCTCGAGAAACGCGAATTATCCACAAAAGCTGCGGTGTCAATAGAATATAAATCTGTTTCGGACTGTACTTGTTCGCTCTGCTTTTCCATATTTACAACCTCTATAGCATGTTGTACTTCCGATTGGTCGCCTACTTCAAATTGAGCTTTCTTCATTTCCTGCGACAGCGACTTCACTGCCAGTGCTGCAAAATCTTGATCCCCATATGTCGAAGCAGGTATCATGCTCAAGTCTTCCCCAATATGATTTATAACGCTCTCTAACTGAACTATGACGCTTCTCATCTCATGATCTTGGATCGGATTTGTGTCCCTTTGGCACCTGCCAACCAAATCCTTGGCGAAATCGATCTTCTTCGAAATGGACTGTACAATCTCTAGCGCGTTCGGTGGAGTACGTTGACTCGCCTGCAACTCCATGACGGCAAAAGCAGCTCGGTATATGTAGCACGCAATCGCAGTGAAGCTCTCTCGTTCAATCTTGATGCATAGTAAAGACTCCGTGACCTCGGAAGTAGATTGAAGTAACGACTCCGAAAGATCTGACACTAGAGAATCATCTGTATTCAACTGCAAGACGAATAGAATTGTTTCAATTGTTTCCAAGATCAGAAAAACACTGATGATATATACTAACATTATCATGCTAAAGTCTACTTCTACAGCATAAAAATAGAAGTCTTGCCGACTTCACTATTCTCAGCAACTAAACAAGAACTAAACCTTCAGCTACTGCCATGTACGAAATTGAACTTTTTGCCTTTAGGTGGCTCAAACAATTCCCAGAAAAAAAAGGACTTTGCACTAGTTCTGCTTTTACACAGAAACCAAGCACCAGAACAACTTTAACAAACTATCTGTATTACATATCTCGACGATAATAGCATACAAAGGACGAAAGCGGATATGGAACGAGGGATAGTTCTCGTACCGACATCAAATCAGTCTTGCTCTTTTTGATGGCTTCCCAGTGTTATATCCAACCTTGGAGACGAAGGTCTGCAACTTCACCTCGAAAGTCAAAAGTTGAACTCTGGACGATGAAGGAGGTTGCTTCTGATAGGATGGCTAGTGATGTAAGTGAAGATCCAATTGCAAAGAGCTTATGGTTTTAGTATTCCCCGTTGGTTGTTGTTTTAACCGCTGCTGACTAAACTTGGAACAGGTCATACCATTCTTGATCAATCATGACATAATTTAACAATTTCAGTAAACCTCATCTGCAATTTTTTAATGATATACCATCGTTGTCCCAAGACTTGCAGGGAAATGACAATGAAAATTCATGTCCTAGAATCAATGTGCCGTTCACCTAATTTTCATTTCTTTCGAGAGAACTTTCCGAGAGAAGTTGCGTGTTCCCAGAGATAACAAGACCCTTTCCTAGTGTCTATAATTCATGATCTGCGACTTATTCAGTTTGATGCCGCTATCGTGTTCGACATCATACAACTGATCAAATATGCACGATGATGCTAACTGAAAACTTCTTGGAGCTATTATAATTGAATATCGATAGAAAAGTTCATAATCAGGAGGCGGTCTAGACACCGATAGACCTCCTCTGGCTTTTCTATGACACCCCAACGGACACTGATGACCTGGTAAGAGAAAATTGACTACTGGGTTGACTTGGATCGGGTATTGTCTACGTCGCAGACAATCCAAATTACGAACATGATCTCAGAATTGTGTGGCAACCCAAATTGCAAGAGGCGGTGTCGAAAACGGGGAATTAATACTTTTATCGAGACAAGACTTTCATTTCTGACTTTTTCTTCCTACGAAAAAGCGAACACGATAGACAAGTCCAACAGTGGGTTGGTATTATCAGGAGTTGTCGTGAACTGGAGTTAGACGGTCCAGACCTAGGCTGCGTTTGGAAACACTTTAGGAGAATATTTTTGAGAAAATGTAAAGGACTTTAAGTTAAAAGAGTTTTTTCAAAATACAAATTATGTTTGGTAAGTTGTAACTTAAAAATCCATTACAAAGTAACTTTGGGTAAAATAGTATTTAGAAAAATTATACTTGCAAAACAAATTTTTCATTTTTTATTAAAGGACCCAAGTGACCTCGTCGAAAAAACCTATAAGGAGGTCGCCTAAGGTCATTTGGCCTCAAACGACCGAGCCAGATCTGGACAGAAACATATGAGGACATATCTAGGTCGCATGCAGTCGATGGCCCTTAAGGGTCATCTAGGTCGCTTAGTCCCTCACCGGACCTCCGGCAGAAGTATGATTGTAGACCCTAACGGCGGGCTATTTTCCTGTGATCGTTATTTTTGGCCCTCGTGGTAGATCCTTTCCCGGGTGGGTCATGCGAGCCCAAACGACAGTCGCTAGGTTGCAAGAGAAAATAAAACGATGAACAATAAATGACACGGAAAAACCAGCCACAAATAATGACCATGCCAACCCCTCGGGCTCCTAAAAATTGCCGTGCACCGACAACCATGCTACACCGAGGTCTCAATCCGAAAAATGAAAATAAAAAAAAAGAAGATAAACAGTACATATGAGGCCAAAATCGGAAAATCAAAAAAAAGATAAGGATAGTTTCAGAAGAAAGTTTTTTTTACTTATTCATCACTGTTGCTTGCTGAGAATGCCCAAATGCCAAGGCACCTCCAAAGTTGCCTTGGGCTTTTGGCCTTTTGAAGGCCAACTTTTACTCAATGGGGTTTCTAAAAAATTTTGCCAAACACTAAAATTTAGCCCAAGGGGCTTTGAGCATCCAAACCCCCTTGGCAAAGCTAATTCCAAACGTAGCCATAGATGTGCATGCGTGCCTTGGCATTAAAAGGACAGTTGGTAGGAAATAAATCAACAGAAGCAAGATAAAGTATGAAAAGCAGGAGTGGAACTAAAAAGTCCACGACGCAATCCTGCCAAGCAATCTTATTATCAGCCGATCGATCTTTCTCGTCCGTCCCGAAAGAAAACCTATAAGATTGAGAGAGCAGACACGACCATAGGGAGAAACCCCTCGCTTTTCTATCAATAAGAGCGTGCAGAGGAATCGAAAATGGTCTAAACTGGACCAAATTAGACCAAGCCAGCCAGATCTGGACAGAAACCTCAGTTCCAATAAAGGAGAATTAGTGAGGACTGATCTAATTTCAGGTGTGAAACCGCCTTTATATATTTATTTTTTATTTTGATGTTTTCAAAATCAAAACCCTAATTCTTTCTACTCATCTCACTTGGTCGCCTCTTTGCATGCAGTCACGAGCTCATTGCTCCGTCTCTCACTCTCACTCTCACTCTCGATTACCTCTGGCCTAGTCGCTCGCTCTCAAGTCTCACGCCTCTCTCTTGTAGGCTTGCTCGCCACTCACGATGCTTGTCGTGACTCTCGCAACCTCGCTCGCTCATGGCGCTTGTCACTCCCTCTCATGTAAGTCCTTAGTCCCTCACCGGAGATTTACCATCAAGTTATTGAGGGGCAGAAGTATGATTGTAGACCTCATAACGATTTACTTTGCCCTTTGCTATTTTCCTGTGATCGTTATTTTTGCTCCAGTGGAGGCCTTCACCAGACTAGGTAGATCCTTTCCCGGGTGGGAACTGATCACCCCTATCTATCAATAGAAGTGCCTAGCAAGACATATGCACCCCGAGTCAGTTACTTTTGTAAAAGGGATTGGATCTTTGCAATTATATCTAGATACGAAACTGCAAGAGAAAATAAAACGATGAACAATAAATGACACGGAAAAACCAGCCACAAATAATGTATTAATCAATCGGAAAACTACATGATTAGAATTGCTCACGCACTCTAGTATCTTCTGATCCTAAAATTACACCCGATGCCCACAGTGCACACGGTACAAATCTCACAACATACACCAGAGAGAGAGAGAGAGAGTCCCTCCCGATCCGAAAAATGGAGGAAAATAAAAGAGACCAAGGGACCACCAGACTCGATGACTCTTTTCTTTTGTTTCGTATTTTGCTTCTTGCACTGATAAGAGCTTCCAAAGAGCTCTTTTTTTAGCATCATAACATTATAAAGGAGGTGCTAACATCATGAGAAGTTGCGCATTCGTATTTATACACAACTGTAAGCCCCTCCTTCATAATGTTATGATGCTAAAAAAGAGGCTCTTCATCAAACGTTGTTGCTGCGTGTGAAGAGAATTCAACAAAACAAAAGAAGACAGGCTTGTGTGCTTCATTAATTAATTGCCCAATCTTGTGATAAACAAGAACACAACGAACCTCACGTGCACCAGCCCAACACGCATGCAAGGAATTTATTGTAGGTTCTAACAAAATCAAAGAGGCATTTGAATTTTCTTTATTCGGTCGGCCTCGCTTTGGACCGTGTTCAAATTAGACCTGTCAAAATAGATCATAAACTCATTTCTTAACTCATGTATTAGTAAATGGGTTAGTTATATTTATTAAATGGATATATGTATAATATGAGTGTTGAATGGGTCGTAAATAGATCATAAATAGGTTTACAACGTATTTAAACTCGACTTGTCTTTCTCACCCTCACTCAATCAATCTCGTACGAATTCACTCTGCACTCTCATATTAGTTTAGGTATTATTTTTTCTATATTTAATTAAATATGTAAGTATTTTAGCAATACGGATCGGGTCGGGTATGAGTCAAGAAAATTGCATTGCTTATAAATAGATCATAAACGGGTTAATGGATCAATTTGAATCGGACCATTTGTGACCCGATCCGACCCACCCATTTAATAGGTCTAGTTCAAATCAACGGGTTCAAACTCAAGATACAATTTTAAAGATTACTCTAATACCTCTCCATTCGCTTCCTTGTTTAATTGCTCCTTTGGGACTCGAGAGTTGGGAGGCTCATCCAGGTGCGCACCCCCGGACCTCTCATCACTCTCCAAAGTTTTATTACCAAGTTCTAAATCAAGTTGAATACGCGGGGATAGCAAGAGCACCGGAAATGAAATGATGAAATATCTCTCATGTTAATGTCGATTGTTTTAAAAATTTAAGTCGTTAGATTCACGCATGATTTCATATTTAATATTTCTAACATGGAGCTGCAGTGACGACCAAGTTGTTATGGCTGATGGTGTTGGTGATGTGATGGTTGCCGATGATGGTGAATGGTGGCAACGAGGGTTGGGCGAAGCTTAGTGGTGGCTGTATCTGAAAACGTGGGCAAACCGGCGGTTTAACACCACTTGTAGACGTAAAATGTAACGGAGGCCAAACGTACCTGAAGGCCAAACGTCTATGATCTCTTTTGCTGTCGTTTGCACAAAAAATTGACCAAAGTCGTCGATATAAATAAGCCCATAACCAAAATATAACGCATTATTAAACACGTCACAAAATGTCAATGACTATAAGAATTATTATCATTGTTGATACACATTAATGATCATCATACGACGATAGATGGCTGACTATAGTCGACAAAGGCATCGATTAGCAAGGGTGACGGAGCACTGATTGAGGAAGGTTGAATGTATAAAGAGCATCAAAATGCAATCATAGACTTGAAGCCACTGGAGAATGAAGCGGTGGAAGTCGGGGAGCAACTAGAAATGCGATTCTAAAGGAGCAACCACCTGGAGACAAGATTCTGGCATTGTGAGAGTTCGGGGATAAAGGAACACGGCCACAACCGTAAGAGAACTGCTCAAAAACAATTATGGCACGACCACTATAAATACCATCGTCCATCTACCAAAAAACCTCACACACTAACAAACAAATCTATTATCTATCAGTCATCTTTATTTTCCTACACTGTACTTTCAATTTTTAAACTGGCGTCATCGATTAAATTTCGACGTTACATCTTTGCGTTCTCAAGTTTTGTTGTCGATTAAATTTTCTGGCATAGTTTGTTTACGTTCAATTCTGCTAAAGTGGTTGGATTTTCAAACTTTGCTGTCGATTAAATTCCGTGCAATTCTCTCAAAGTGAAGTTATTATTTTTTCTTGTACATTTTCACTTTGGGTAATTGAATCAGAATCAATCTGACATGTTTTTAAAATTGCAAGAGTTTGATGGACCGACTTAATATTCGCGTTAAGCCAAACAGAGAAACGATCTTCCTACGCGTTTTCGTTGCATCCCAAATGACAGAGAAGTAGTGATAATAGAGAGAAAAATTATTTCTTTGTTCTTAAATTTTGAAAGATATAAGTCATGACCGATTTGCTTCATTACATGTAAATGCCCGTCGATTTTCTTCTTCTTATTTTGAATTAAAGGATTTTAGTCTAGCTTTTAACCATCCACAACCTAATACATATATTAAAATCGATTTGGACCGTTTTACATCTGATGGAAGTTAAGTGGGTCCAACGTTGTCAAGAGTCCTAATTTTGATTTGGGTTAATATAACGGAAAACCCAAAACTGATACACCTGTGATAAATTTATCTCAAATTAATTTTTTTGATCACAGAAAACCCTAAACTAGTACAACTGTGATAATTTTACCTCCAAACTAATTTTTTAACCATAAAAAAATTCCAAACTAGTATACCTATGATAAGTTTACTCTCCATTAGTTTTCGTTAAATTTTACTATCAAATTACTGAGTTTAATGACACGTGGTAATTAACAGTTTTATTAATTTGTGATTTTTCATTATACTAATCCAATTTAACAGACATTAACAGAAGGTAAATTTATCATAAATATATCAGTTTGAAATTTTTAGTGATCAAAAAATTATTTCGAAAGTAAAATTTATCACAAATATAATAATTGGCTCTCTTGTTTTTTTTTTCTTTTTTGGCTTATTTTAGGATGAGGGAGTTCCCGGATCTTTCTTTCCAGTAAAACAAGTCTCGAGAGAGACGCCTTCTTCGCACGGCAGCCGAAAACGTGGAAACGTGAGTAGGCGCGCGACGACGACTCCCTCCGTCGCTCTCCTTCTCTTCGTTCTCACTTCCTTGTCCTTTTAATAGTAATCGACGACCTCTCAACCCACCTCCGAAGGGAAGAGAAACCTTATTTTTTCCCTCGGCTCACACGGAATCTAAGAATAGATGCTGTCTGCATAGGTAAATATTTTACTTCGACAGAACCCACATCAGAAAGGTCAGCATAAGCATCTCTTCTTCTTCTTCTTCTTCTTCTTCTTCTACTACTACTACTGCTTCATCTTCTACATCTCCATGGAGTCTCCACCTCCGCACGTACTGCTGTTTCCCTACCCGGCGCAAGGCCACATGCTTCCGCACCTGGACCTTGCGCACCAGCTCTCCCTCCGCGGACTCGCCCTCACCGTCCTGGTCACTCCCAAGAACCTCCCCCTCCTTAACCCTCTCCTCTCCGCCCACCCCTCCATCCACACCCTCGTCCTCCCCTTCCCTCCCCACCCCAAGCTCCCGCCGGGCGTCGAGCACGTCCGCGACATCGGTAACGCCGGCAACGTCCACGTCATGTCCGCCCTCTCCGCCCTCCGCCTCCCCCTCGCCAAGTGGTTCGCCTCCCACCCCAATCCTCCATTGGCCATCCTCTCCGACTTCTTCCTCGGCTGGACCCTCGACTTGGCCGACGAGCTCGGCATCCCCCGGATCGCTTTCTTCTCCTCCAGCGCCTTCGTGACGACGGCCGCCGACTTCTGCTGGCGGAACGCGGAGAGCGTGAAGAAGGCCAGCGCCGACGCTGTGGAGCTCTCCGATCTGCCCGGAGCGCCGTCGTTCCCGGAGGAGGACCTGCCGTTCATGTTCCGCTTCTACCGGGAGGCCGACCCGGATTGGGAGATTGTTAAGAGGGGCATGTTGGGGAATATGGCCTCTTGGGGTTGCGTCTTCAATACGTTCGATCACTTGGAAGGCCAGTATTTGGAGCACCTGAGGCGGAGAATTGGACACGGCCGTGTTTACGGAGTCGGCCCTCTGAATCTGATCGGGCTCGATGACCTCTCAGGTCGGGGAGACCTGGGCGTGGGCGCCGGAGCGGGCAGCGACGTGCTGGGCTGGCTCGACGGGTGCCCTGACGGGTCAGTCCTCTACGTGTGCTTCGGCAGCCAGAAGATGATGACCCGGGAGCAGATGGAGGCCCTGGCGTCCGGTCTCGAGGCAAGCGGGGCCCGGTTCGTGTGGGTCGTCAAGACCGGCACGGCCGAGCAGGCGGAGGAAGGGTACGGGGAGGTGCCGGATGGCTTCGAGGCCCGGGTGGCCGGCCGGGGGAGGGTCGTGAGGGGGTGGGCCCCGCAGGTGCCGATACTGGGCCACCGGGCGGTGAGCGGGTTCCTGAGCCACTGCGGGTGGAACTCGGTCCAGGAGGCGGTGGTGGCAGGGAAGATGGTGCTGGCATGGCCGATGGAGGCGGATCAGTTCGTGAACGCGCGGCTGCTGGCGGAGGACATGGGCGCGGCGGTTAGGGTGTGCGGGGGGCCAGACACGGTGCCGGATGCAGACCAGCTGGGCCGGGCAATCGCCGGGACAATGAGGGAGGACTTGCCGGAGCGGGCGAGGGCGAAGGAGCTGAGGAGGAAGGCTCTGGAGGCGGTGGAGCCCGGTGGTGGCAGCTCTTGGAGAGGCTTGGACGAACTCGTGGTGGAGTTGGGCCAATTGCAAAAGCAAAGATTGTGATCATACGATTGGCCCTTTCATTGTGAGGAATGTGGAAAGATGAAAGGCGGACCCAATGGTCGAATAAAGGCACCGTAGGATTCGCATTTGGAAGATTACAATCGTGTAGGTCCACATGTGTTTGCGCTTCTAGAAAAGTAACTATGGACTCTACTCTTCCACAAATCTGGAGCGATATTATGCATTCAAATTGAACTCAGTTCAGCATATTCATCTAAATGAATTTTATCCTCTTTTTTATAAGTGAAGGTTATTGTCATGGATTAGTGGAAATCTTGCTTGACGAGATTAAAGCAGGTAATGTACAAGGGTTGGCCCACGGCCGTACTGGATCTGGAAGTTGGGCTTGATTTTAAATAAGAGAAATGATTAAATGACAATCATCAATCTATTGTGAGATTATGGCTCCTTTCAATAACCAGGCTTACCTTTATTTTTAGCAAAGGAGAAATGCGTTCAGTCTTCGAGCTGAGGCAAGCGGATGACAGGCTAACGCGAGCCTTTTAACTGCAGAACATTTGGCGGTATGTATATGCTCTGGACGAGTTGTCTGGTCCCGATGAACAAGTTTTAAATGAGGATTCATTACAAACTTCTGGTGTATGGAACCAAGGAGCAATCATTTGCTCATGGGCCGTACCCTCTACTTCAAGAGGAATCTTTAAAGCACAAATTGAAAAACCTCTACACAGTCGAGGGTATTTGGGGCGAGACTTGCAGGACACTAGTCAACATGAACCGAGTCAATCATGACCTTTCATCATATAGCTCTTGTAAAAGATACTTGTTTGTCATCATAGCGCATGGTATTGTGTGGTTCGAGAACAGTAAAGATTTGCCAAATACTATTTTAGCCAAAATAACTTAATAAAGGATTTTTTTATCAAACGCAATTTGTATTTTTCCAAAAGTCTTTGAGTTAAAAGTATTTGCATTCCCCCAAAACACATTGGGAATGCTGAATCAAATGCACCCTTAGTTTGCTTTCGATTGCCAAATAATGTGTTACTGGAAGACATAAACCTTGGGTATTCATCTGTGTTGTTTTATGTTTTGTAAATATCTTGCCTAAGAGTTTTTGCTCTATAGCAGTCCATTCTCATGCACAAGGAATCAAAAGTAGGTAGTGCGACAGTTCAAGGGCAGAATTTTCTCTGGACATGTTAGTCCAAATTGTTGGCGAGTGCCAGATTACAATCTTTCATCATCGTGGACGAGGAATCAAATGTAGGCATAGATCAAGTGTGGAATTTTCTCTAGGCTAGTTAACATGAATTATTGCATTAGTGCTAGATCACCTGTGTGAATATGTGTGTTCATCATGAATATATTCAACTGCCTGTGGAGTCTATGATCAATGCCCTGCTTAATTAGGCATTTCTCGTATGTAGGATTGTGTCTTTTTTTTCTTTTTTTCCCTTGTTTCTTTCCTTGCAATTGGTCTCCTGTGTCTTAGTATAGTAGGACTTATGTGAAAATGTTCAAATTTTCTATTGCAGACAATTTTATTGACTATATGTAGCCAACTCAAGCATATAAATGAAAAGTTTGTGTTTGCTTGATTGGAGGGTGGATTATCCACTCTGGTTGGTCGTGTTAATCTGGTTGTTCATGAATCTGAAAGTGCTCTGCCCATTCTCAAGAAAAAGTTCAAGCTCTTTGTCGGCGCTTTACATCTTCATGAATTATTGATGAGAATCTTCTTGTGCCGAAAAGGTTAACGAGACTGCTGTTTTAGCTTTTATTGGTTGTTGTGGGGTTATGGTATAATTTGGGCCAACAAGTCACCGTCTTCTTAAAAGTAATTCTCTAACTCCTCTATAAAAGCCAAGTGTAAAAAGGAAAAAAGTATTTCTTTTGTATGCTTCTTTCAGGCATTAATGATTTATGCCATTATGGATCTTATTTGCTAGCCTCCCTTTTCCTACAACCTGGCCCTTCACAGACATGAAGGTATTTGATTGCACTTTCGAACACATAAGAAAGAGTAGCAGGACATGCATAAGCATGTTCTAGACAAATTATGTCTAGGGTGAATAATAGATTGACGACTTTGGTTTTAATATGTGGCGCTGTGGGACCAGATTTTCTTATTTTAGTATAAAAAGTCAAACATTATCTTTGTTTCTGCCTTTGCCATAGTCGCACTGCAAATGGGAAGGTATAAGAGGAGCCATTCTTCAACTTGATTGTTTGAATATATCTACTCTCATTTGAGCACCGGAAGTGAATGTGATCAGCGTTTGAAGTCTTCCATAATTTTGTTACATTGATGAACTTCGTTTATGCAGCTCGAGAAGGCTCTGCATGAAATACATAATGAGCAGGACCGAATAAAGCTTGATTCTGAGAAGAAGTTGGCTCAAGCGAGTGCTTTGACTACTGGAATTGACGATAGATCCTCGGAGGAAAAAAGAGAAGCTGCATGAGGTTGATGCCAAGCTTGCAGAGGTCAGCAGAAAAACTTCACAATTGGGCTTGAAGATGCAAGAGGTGGAGGCACGTATGTTGAAAGTGTACTTCAAAGGGAGCGCTTGTCTTTGAAAACTGAGTATGCTTTTTTCAATCTATGCATTTTATGCATCATGCATGATAGTGTTGTTTACATTGCTATAGCTGTAAGAAATATTTAACAAGTGATGTTGCAAATCTGCCCTTTTTTGGCAGGCAAGAAGCACACAAGGCCACATTTTATAAACAGAGAGAAGATTTACGAGAGTGGGAAAAACAGTTGCAGGAAAGGGAAAAGAAGCTGTGTGAGGATAGGAGAATCCTTAACGAGGAGGAAAAGGGCAATGAAATTGACCAACTTCTTAGGCAGAAGGAGAGGGATATCGAAGAAGCTTATAGAAACATGAAGTATGTTGTCTGAGAAAGAGAAACATATAAATCAAACTTCAGTGGACTTGGCTGCAAAAGAAAAGGTAAGTTCACTGTGCAATGCTGCTGGCTCTCCTGTCGATCTTTGCAACAAACCTACATCATATTTTTCCAGTAGTTGCTTAGTTCACTTTTTCAATATGGCTGCAGGAAGTAGAATCAGAAGCAAGCATTATAAGATCAAAAGAGGAAAGGCTACTTGCATCGGAGAACAAGCTGAATCTGAGGTTTCTTCTTCCGTTCCCGTTTGAACGATCAAAGAGAAAAATATTTTTCGGAGAAGAAAATATTTTTTCCGCAACCAAGTCTTCTTAAAAGTAATTCTCTAACTCCTCTATAAAAGCCAAGTGTAAAAAGGAAAAAAGTATTTCTTTTGTATGCTTCTTTCAGGCATTAATGATTTATGCCATTATGGATCTTATTTGCTAGCCTCCCTTTTCCTACAACCTGGCCCTTCACAGACATGAAGGTATTTGATTGCACTTTCGAACACATAAGAGTAGCAGGACATGCATAAGCATGTTCTAGACAAATTTATGTCTAGGGTGAATAATAGATTGACGACTTTGGTTTTAATATGTGGCGCTGTGGGACCAGATTTTCTTATTTTAGTATAAAAAGTCAAACATTATCTTTGTTTCTGCCTTTGCCATAGTCGCACTGCAAATGGGAAGGTATAAGAGGAGCCATTCTTCAACTTGATTGTTTGAATATATCTACTCTCATTTGAGCACCGGAAGTGAATGTGATCAGCGTTTGAAGTCTTCCATAATTTTGTTACATTGATGAACTTCGTTTATGCAGCTCGAGAAGGCTCTGCATGAAATACATAATGAGCAGGACCGAATAAAGCTTGATTCTGAGAAGAAGTTGGCTCAAGCGAGTGCTTTGACTACTGGAATTGACAATAGATCGTCGGAGGTGAAAGAGAAGCTGCATGAGGTTGATGCCAAGCTTGCAGAGGTCAGCAGAAAAACTTCACAATTGGGCTTGAAGATGCAAGAGGTGGAGGCACGCGAAAGTGTACTTCAAAGGGAGCGCTTGTCTTTGAAAACTGAGTATGCTTTTTTCAATCTATGCATTTTATGCATCATGCATGATAGTGTTGTTTACATTGCTATAGCTGTAAGAAATATTTAACAAGTGATGTTGCAAATCTGCCCTTTTTTGGCAGGCAAGAAGCACACAAGGCCACATTTTATAAACAGAGAGAAGATTTACGAGAGTGGGAAAAACAGTTGCAGGAAAGGGAAAAGAAGCTGTGTGAGGATAGGAGAATCCTTAACGAGGAGGAAAAGGGCAATGAAATTGACCAACTTCTTAGGCAGAAGGAGAGGGATATCGAAGAAGCTTATAGAAACATGAAGTATGTTGTCTGAGAAAGAGAAACATATAAATCAAAGTTCAGTGGACTTGGCTGCAAAAGAAAAGGTAAGTTCACTGTGCAATGCTGCTGGCTCTCCTGTCGATCTTTGCAACAAACCTACATCATATTTTTCCAGTAGTTGCTTAGTTCACTTTTTCAATATGGCTGCAGGAAGTAGAATCAGAAGCAAGCATTATAAGATCAAAAGAGGAAAGGCTACTTGCATTGGAGAACAAGCTGAATCTGAGGCTCCGTTCGTTTGGCGAAAAATATTTTTCAGGAAAATATTTTCCGCATTTTCCAGTGTTCGGGGGGCGAAAAATACATTGGAGGGAAAATATTTTCCGTGGGAGAAGAAGTTGATCGCCGGTCACCACCGTCGGCCGCCAGTCGCCGCCGCCAATTGCCGGTCACCGTAGCCACCGGACGCCGCCCATCACCGCCGATATGATGGCGGCCGCCGACCGCCGCCGCCGTGTTTCAAGGCTGCCCATTTTCGCCCGCCGCCACCGAAAACCGGTCGCCGGACGCCGCCCGGATCGGGATCGACCAACACCGTAAAAATATTTTCCGAAACTTTTTCAGATTTTAGCCGAATACCAGAAAATTGTGTTTCAAGAAAACATTTTTCGGGAAAATGACTTTCGGGAAAATATTTTCCAAAAGAAGAATATTTTCCGCCAAACGAACGGAGCCTAAAAGAAAATGTGAGTTGAATGCATAATCTCTCTCTAGAAATTACTGTTGTATTACGTATTTTCAAAAAGTTTTCGAAGATGGACTTCGATTTGATCATTTTTCTCTGTGATCATTATTTTGTATGTCAAGGTGAATGGTATTCATACTTCATTCATTTTCTTGTCGATGCTGGATAAGTTCTTTTTGGACAGAATTGCTCTATTATTTTGGCAAGTGTAGTCCAACTAATATATAAAATTGCCGTGCCTCATGCTTCTTGTCCTTGTTTATAATGCTGCTGATGATTCAACACAAATATGATTAGCTTGAAAGGCATTTTCTTCGTGGGAAAGGGAAGATAATGATAGTTTGGCAACTCATATTCTTGTGCACTGAGGATTGATGTAGCAGTCAATTTTTAAATGAGTATATTTTTTGTTAATGCCATGCAAGAACTAATATTTCGTGCTAAATCACTCAATAGTTAATTGGCTAGACCCAATCCCATGTTGCTTGGTGTTGTGAATGTTGGATATTAGTTCTCACACAGGCTAAAGCAGAACTAGCACTGGTAAGTAGAAACAGTTTTTATTGAATCACTTATTTTGTGAATCATGTCAGTGAACATTTTTGTGCATAGGGGTTTCCTTCCATGCTTGTGTGTTGATCGCTCTGTCCTTCGGTGTAATTTGTGAGCTTTAGTGTAGGTGCTCTCTGTTTTGTTTCCTATTCACCTTTGTTTCGATTGATTTTATTTAGGTAAGTTTTATCACACATGTAATTTACATGTAAATGCCCGTCCATTTTCTTCTTCTCATTTTGAATTAGAGGATTTTAGTCCAGCTTTTAACCATCCACAACCTAATACATATATTAAAATCGATTTGGACCGTTTTACATCTGATGGAACTTAAGTGGGTCCAACGTTGTCAAGGGCCCTAATTTTAATTTATTGTGCATTTTGAACTAAAGTAACAATCCCCACGCTATGTGGGTGGTTGATAGGCCACGCCAACAATTCATCTGTCTACCTAATCGCCACAAAAGCTCTAGAAATTGCTGTGGAGGCACTTGCCAGTCAACTAATCGAAGTCTGCCTCAGACGTGTTTTTCATGGTTTGGTGAGTCAAGTTTGACTAAGGAGGGAGTCTGGAGTGGGAAAAAGTAGGGGTCAGAATAGTTCAAGGATATCCGGAATCGGAGAACTGAATCAGTGAAAACTTATTCGATTCTAAGTTTTAGAACATGCGAGATAGGTTTTAAGTTTTAAAATTGGCAAATATATTTTGATGTGTAGATTCTAGATTCTAGGTAAGTAAAATCTAGAATCTAGAACCTGGAGCAAATTTTTATATTTTTCTTTATTTATATTTTTGCGTGATCTTACGGTATTTCATGGCGTCCGATAATAAGTATATAATCTGAAATCATTAGTCTGAGTTTTTATTTTATCTCTTGTTTTTTAATTTTTTTGGCTTGTTGGCTTATTTTAGGATCCCGGATCTTTCTTTCCAGTAAAACAAGTCTCGAGAGAGACGCCTTCTTCGCACAGCAGCCGAAAACGTGGAAACGTGAGTAGGCGCGCGACGACGACTCCCTCCGTTGCTCTCCTTCTCTTCTTTCTCACTTCCTTGTCCTTTTAATAGTAATCGAGTTGACTTGTTCCATCCCCGACCACTTAGAACCTCTCAACCCACCTCCGAAGGGAAGAGAAACCTTATTTTTTCCCTCGGCTCACACGGAATCTAAGAATAGATGCTGTCTGCATAGGTAAATATTTTACTTCGACAGAACCCACATCAGAAAGGTCAGCATAAGCATCTCTTCTTCTTCTTCTTCTTCTTCTTCTTCTACTGCTGCTGCTTCATCTTCTACATCTCCATGGAGTCTCCACCTCCGCACGTACTGCTGTTTCCCTACCCGGCGCAAGGCCACATGCTTCCTCACCTGGACCTCGCGCACCAGCTCTCCCTCCGCGGACTCGCCCTCACCATCCTGGTCACTCCCAAGAACCTCCCCCTCCTTAACCCTCTCCTCTCCGCCCACCCCTCCATCCACACCCTCGTCCTCCCCTTCCCTCCCCACCCCAAGCTCCCGCCGGGCGTCGAGCACGTCCGCGACATCGGTAACGCCGGCAACGTCCACGTCATGTCCGCCCTCTCCGCCCTCCACCTCCCCCTCGCCAAGTGGTTCGCCTCCCACCCCAATCCTCCATTGGCCATCCTCTCCGACTTCTTCCTCGGCTGGACCCTCGACTTGGCCGACGAGCTCGGCATCCCCCCGGATCGCTTTCTTCTCCTCCGGCGCCTTCTTGATGTCGGTCGTCGACTTCTGCGGGCGGAACGCGGAGAGCGTGAAGAAGGCCAGCGCCGACGCTGTGGAGCTCTCCGATCTGCCCGGAGCGCCGTCGTTCCGGGAGGAGCACCTGCTGGCCATATTAAGCCTCTTCCGGGAGTCCGACCCAGATTGGGAGATTATTAAGAGGGGCATGTTGGGGAATATGGCCTCTTGGGGTTGCGTCTTCAATACGTTCGATCACTTGGAAGGCCAGTATTTGGAGCACCTGAGGCGGAGAATTGGACCCGGCCGTGTTTACGGAGTCGGCCCTCTGAATCTGATCGGGCTCGATGACCTCTCAGGCCGGGGAGACCTGGGCGTGGGCGCCGGAGCGGGCAGCGACGTGCTGGGCTGGCTCGACGGGTGCCCTGACGGGTCAGTCCTCTACGTGTGCTTCGGCAGCCAGAAGATGTTGGCCCGGGAGCAGATGGAGGCCCTGGCGTCCGGGCTCGAGGCAAGCGGGGCCCGGTTCGTGTGGGTCGTCAAGACCGGCACGGCCGAGCAGGCGGAGGAAGGGTACGGGGCGGTGCCGGATGGCTTCGAGGCCCGGGTGGCCGGCCGGGGGAGGGTCGTGAGGGGGTGGGCCCCGCAGGTGCTGATACTGGGCCACCGGGCGGTGAGCGGGTTCCTGAGCCACTGCGGGTGGAACTCGGTACAGGAGGCGGTGGTGGCAGGGAAGATGGTGCTGGCATGGCCGATGGAGGCGGACCAGTTCGTGAACGCGCGGCTGCTGGCGGAGGACATGGGCGCGGCGGTTAGGGTGTGCGGGGGGCCAGACACGGTGCCGGATGCAGACCAGCTGGGCCGGGCCATCGCCGGGACAATGAGGGAGGACTTGCCGGAGCGGGCGAGAGCGAAGGAGCTGAGGAGGAAGGCGCTGGAGGCGGTGGAGCCCGGTGGTGGGAGCTCTTGGAGAGGCTTGGACAAACTCGTGAAGGAGTTGGGCCAATTGCAAAAGCAATGATTGTGATCAATTTAGGGGTGTCGAAAACAGAATCGAATATCGAATTGAAACCGAAACCAAAATCGAACTGAATCGATCGGTTCAGTTTCGGTTCAGATTATAAATTAAAAAGAATTGATTTGTTGATGGTTCGATTTCGGTTCGGATCGGATTTGGTTTCCTTTTTCTTTTTCGTCCCTTCTCGCACACTCTCTTCCCTCACCCACTTTTTTCTCTCTTTGCCCTTTTCTGATCCATGCTCTCTCTTCTCACTCACTCTTATCTCTCTCTTCCTTTATCTTCGCTTCGCAACTTTCCTCTCTCTCTCCTTTTCTCTCTCTCTCTCTATCTTTGCAACTCTCCTCGCTCCGACCCTTCTCTCTCGGCAACCACCCCGCCGGCTTCCGGCCCATCTCCCCACGACACCGCCACCTCGCCCCGTCGCCCCCGTCCCCGCCGCCGTCCCCCACGTCCGAGGCCCCCGTGACGAGATTGATGTTGCTGGCGGGACAAAACGGGAGGATGTTGGAGCCGACCCATCGAGCGGCCGCGCCAGGATCGATGGCCAGCGACGATATGTCGCCGTTGGCCGCCCCGATCACGATCTCGACGCCGGTGTCCACCAGTGCCTTGATTATCGCCGGATCGGCGCTGTATAGCCTGACCTTCCCGATCGTCGTCGACCCCAGGAGCCTCACCGTGGACTCGATGAGCGAGAAGCTCCGGCACCCATTTCTCGCAAGACTCGACTCACTCGATAAATCGGACAAGATTCAACTCAAAAGCTGCAAATTTCACTACTCAACTAGTGAAGAATCTACCCAGAGAGAGAGGGGAATTGAACATTGGACAGATAGTTACAGAGGAAGGCAGAAAAAACGGACAAGGTAAAAACCGAAAATCGAACCGAACCGATAGGACTGAACTGCTTTTTTCGGTTAGGATCACATCGGCTTTGATTAGTGGAAATCTTGCTTGATGAGATTAAAGCAGGTCTTGTACAAGGGTTGGCCCATGGCCGTACTGGATCTGAAAGTCGGGTTTGATTTCAAATAAAATAAATGATTAAGCGACAATCATCAATTTATATGATAATATAATTTCAATAACATGGCTTTCTTTATTTTTGGAAATGAGTAATCATATCAATCTTGTGAATTAATCGGATGACAGGCCGACTCAAGCCTTTTAACTGCAGAACACTCAATATTTATTGCTCCGGACGAGTGGTCTTATTTGGGGCGAGACTTGCAGGACACTAGTCGACGTGGACAGAGTCAATCACGACCCTCCATCATATAGCTCTTGTAAATGATACTTGTTTGTCATCATCGCACATGGTATGGTGTGGTTCGAGAACCATTCGGGTTCATAGTAAAGATTGACATGACCGGAATGTCCACTGGAAATAACTAGTAAGAGACTTTCACCTTCCCATGCGGTAGACCTGGGAATCATAGACAATGATGTTGCTGATCCGTCTGTCTTCTTTGTAAAATCCTGAAGCTCTGTTTTAGTTTCAAATTCAATCTGGAACATCACCGGCGTGTGCCTTGCCCAAGTTTCATTCGAATATACACCGGTTTGTGCCAAACTTGGGTCAAAATCTTCCGCAAAGTACAGATTATAAAAGCCACCCGAGAGGGATTACTCATTACGGTTGTATATCATTGACACTCACATGATACTTTCAGAAAACTTGGAAAAGAGGTCATACCATTGTCAATTAATCGGCCCAATTCCCTAAAACACTTCAACTTTAGGTATAATCCCAGCTTCAGCCCGAACTTTCTTTTATTTGAAAAAATTCATCAACTTTTACTTAAGTCGCAAATCTGATCTCCACTGACCTTCCTCCAAGGTCATCATCAATCGTCAGTATTTTCACGTCAGCAATAAATCCACCTCCACAAACTGACATGGATTTAAAGCATAAGGGTTAATAGTCATACATAAGATTTCCACACGCCTTTTTTTTTATATTTGAGCTGCACCACACTCAATCAAAACCAACCAAAACCATATCATCAAACGCACATCCCTCTCTCTTCCTCTCTCTCTTCAACCCCTTAGCCACAGGGTAGATGCGCTGCCCCCATCCTCCGCCTCCACCGCCCCCGGCAAACCACCAGTCCATTCCGGACGTGCCTCGATCGTCGTCTTCGTCTGTCCCCGTTACCCTTGCAGTTTGTAACATCGCTCAAAATGGAGGAATAACTTGTTCCTGGTCTTCGTCATCTTCTCTGCCCAAACCATCCATGGAAGAGCTCACACCGGCACCGAGCTTTGCAATGGAGGTCAACATTGCACCCGCTTTAAGGCTCGACAGCCGTGAAGTTGAAGCCAAGGGCGACGAGGGGAGTTCAATGGCTAGACTTGAGGCTTGAGTGAAAGTTTGTGATTTTTTTTAAATAAAAGAGTTCGAGTCAAAACTGGGACTAAACCTAAAGTTAAGTTTTTTTTTTTTTGGGAATCGAGCCTTGATCAATCACATAAACAGAACATAATCAATACATTCAGTAAACATACCGCGCAATTTTCTTATGATATACTATTGTTGTGTTGTGGAAAAAAATTCATGTACTAGAAATGGCGTGGCGTTCCCATAATATTCATTTCTCCAATGTAAACTTTCCTGTGGAAAGTTGTGCATTCCTAAAGATGACAAACCCTTTTCTAGTATCTTAGATTTATGATCTGCAACTTATTTAGTTTGATGCCGCTCTCGTGTTCGACATCATACAAACGGTCGAATATGCACGATGATGCTAAATGAAAACTTACTGGAGCTATTAAAATGTAGATGGGAATCAATGAAAATGTTCATAACCAAGAATTGGACTAGACACCAAAAGACCCACCTTTATTTTTTTACCCCCACTGATGATGACTGGGTAAGAGAAAATTGACTAACAGGTGGACTTGGATAGGAGTTAATTCAAAAAAAAAACATCAACTTTAGGTTTAGGGATAATTCTGATTCGAACTATTTTTGTCCCATAAAAAAGCACCAACTTTAGGTTAAGAGAAAATTTTGGCCCGAACTTTTTTTTGTCCTGTAAAAAAGCACCAACTTTAGGTCTAGAGAGAATTCTGGCCCCAACTTTTTTTTGTCTCGTAAAAAAAATACTAACTTTAACTTAAATCCCAAATCTAGCCGTCATTGACTTAGAACCATTGATTATCTAATTTGACTATTCCACATTAGCAATAAATCTATGTGGCTTGCTAACTAGATTTAAAGCAATATTCATTATCTTATTCTCTAAGCCACAATTTGAAGAATAACGATAAAACTATTCGTCTCCTTCACTTTACTGATAAGACAAAAATATCTTCAGATTGAATCTCTCTGGCCAAACGTAATATGAAGCTAACCACCGTCTGTCGACAGACACCATGAACGAGACTCGCCAAACTCACCACCATAACGTTCTTTCTCAAATAATGATGAAAGTTAACAGGGAGCCTAATTTGGGGTCATGATAAAAGTTGGTGATTTTTAATGAGACAAAAAAAATTGGGGTCAGAATTGTCACTCAATATAAAGTTTATGTTTTTTTACGGGATAAAAAAAAGTTTAGGTCAAAATTGTCTCTCAATCTAAAGTTGATGCTTTTTTATGAGATAAAAAAAAGTTCGGGCCAAAATTATCTCTTGACCTAAAATTGATGCTGCTTTTTTTTGGAATTAGGCCCTTGGATTGAATATATATGTGCCCCGCAGACAATGCGACTTACAAACATGACCACACCACAGAATCGGCTGCCACCAGAAATTATTGTCGTGTAAACATTTCCTGTCGGTCAAATTTTATGAAAGTTCTTATAGTGTGGTTTCGAGTGATGTACCTTTGATTAGATGTCTCAGAAGCTGTTCCACATAACCGTTTTGTGCCAGGATCTTTATATTTACTCTGATGCGTCTCCAGATTCCCTAAGATTTCGCTGGCTTTCTTAGAGGCCAGAGTAAAAAAGGCACCGGTACCAAACCTGACGCTCTCGCATGGGGGACTGAGATTTGGAAGCTCCGGCAGACATTGCAACGTCGAATGTCTCTTGAATTGATGACTGCTTGAAAGCAACTTGATCGGAGCAGACGTATCTACTGCTTTGACGACATTTCCCGTGTATGTAACACCGATAACTACCATTTGCCTGAAAATGTCCTAGGCCATAACCTCTTGGAAAGGAGGAAACAATGCGAGTGAGAACGCTCTAAAGGAAGGTTGAACGGTCAAAAGTGGCGGGCAAAAAAGAGGGAAGAAAAAGAAGTGATATAAAAAGGGGACGTTAGGAAATAACAAAGAAGAAATCATAAAAAATCTCAAATTATATCACTGATGATAAATTTATTTTGAATTTTTTTTTTATAATATGAAAAATCTAAAATTATATCACTTATTTATCTTTAACTTTTTTTTTTGTGACACAAAAATCTCAAATTATGTCACTTATGATATATTTACCCTACAATACTTTGGCTCATGAGTATTTTCGTATTTTTTTTTTATGTATTTTTTTTTTTTTTTCTTCTCTCTTCCCTCTGCCAGTCACGGTGGAGGAAAGCCGGTGAGGGCTACCTTCGCCGGATTCGACAAGGGCAACCCTCGACCGGCATCGGGCGAGGCTACCCTCGCCCGACGCCGGATCTGGTGAGGGCGACCCTCGCCGGCGTTGAGCAAGGGTCGCTCTCGCCAAATCCGGGAGGGCGGCCCTCACTTGAGTTGGGCGAAGTCGCCCTCACCAGATTCGGCGTCAGCGAGGGCAGCCCTCACCGGATCCTAGCAAAGGCAACTCTCGCCAGCTTCCCTCCGCCGGAAGAAAACAAAAAAAAAGAAAAAAAATAGAAAAAGGAAAAAGGCGAAAATATCCATGGACCAAAGTATTGTGGGATATATCACAAGTGATATAGTTTGAGGTTTTTCGTGTCATAAAAAAAAGTTAAGGGTAAATTTGTCACAAATGGCATAGTTTTAGGTTTTTTGTGTTACAAAAAAAAATTCATAATAAATTTATCATAAGCGGTATGGTTTAGGGTTTTTTATGGTTTTTTTTAAGGGAAAGAAAAGGAAAGGAAGGGAAAGAAGAGAGACAATGCACGCCCAAGACCTTGCCAAATTGGATTAATTTCGTTTTGTAGCGCCCAATAAGGATTATAACCCTTTATTTATCTAATTGGAATAATTTTCAAAAAGGACATAAATTTAAAATTATGTAAATTTTGAACAACAGGGTCTTATTTAGGCATTGTTAACTGTAAAAATATGTGGAAATGCTAGTTTGCTTGTCTTTCCGTGCTGGCATCGTCACAATTGGTCGCGCCAAATCCTATTAGCGAAACAAATGTCGATCACAATCCGGTTGAGATAATTTCCATCACATCTCATAATTAAAAAGTCGGTATCTTATTTCATATGATGGATGCCTCACAATTCAACGTCTGTCTCAAATCCGCCAATATATATTTTAGTCATTTTTAGTCGCCAACACTTGCTAATATATGCATACTTTTGCGCCATACAAAGATTCCTCATGATAGCAAAAAAAACTACTTTGTATCACTAATTACTAACTTTTATATAGAAAAAAAGAGTTAATATCACGAAAAATTTCAAACTGGTAAAATTTGCTCCAAATTAATTTTTTAATCATAAAAAATCCTAAGCTGGTACAAATGTGATAATTTCACTATTTTTAAGTTTCCGTTAAATTTTATCATCAAATTTTTGAATTTGATGATACGTGGCAATTGATTGGTTTTTTTAAATTTGAGATTTTATTATCCATTTATCGCAATTATATTAATTTATAATTTTTTATGATATTAATTTAATTTTAAGAGATGATAAATTTATCGTAAATGTATCAATTTAGGATTTTTAGTAAAAAAAAAAAAAAAAAGATGCTAACGACGTTTTTTTGGTAGTCTCCTCGCACCAGCCAAAAGTAGGGAAAACGTGGGTGGTCCCTGTCGGAGGAGGCTCGGAGCCACGATAAGACAAGTCAAAGTCGCACCGGACAAGTACAAGTTCCATTTCCCACTTAAAGAAAAAGATCACTGTCCAAGCCAAACGGGACCAAACCCTAGTCGCTCCGCCCAATCCTGCGAAGCTCTCGCGTGCACGTGACAAAGTCTCCCCTCACCCTCCTTCTCTCTCTCTCTCTCTCTGTCTCTCTGACCCCACGTACAGATAGTTCCAACTTCTGGTAATTCATGACCTCATCTTTTCTCTCAACATAAAGCATCTCCTCCTCCTCCTCCTCTTCTCCTCCTCCTTCATCTCCATGGATCCTCCACCTCCACCTCCACACGTACTGATATTCCCGTACCCTGCGCAGGGCCACATGCTGGCGCACCTGGACCTTGCCCACCAGCTCTCTCTCCGCGGACTCGCCCTCACCGTGTTGGTCACTCCCAAGAACCTCCCCCCTCCTCGCCCCTCTCCTCTCCGCCCACCCCTCCATCCAGCCCCTCGTCCTCCCCCTCCCTCCCCACCCCAAGCTCCCGCCGGGCGTCGAGAACGTCCGCGACATCGGCAACGCCGGCAACGTCCACGTCATGTCCGCCCTCTCCGCCCTCCGCCTCCCCCTCGCCCGGTGGTTCGCCTCCCACCCCAAACCTCCCGTGGCCATCCTCTCCGATTTCTTCCTCGGCTGGACCCAGGAGTTGGCCGGCGAGCTCGGCATCCCCCGGATCGCTTTCTTCTCTGTGGCCGCGTTCTTCGCGTCGGTCATTGACTTCTGCTGGCGTAACTTGGAGAGCGTGAGGAGGGCAAGCACCGACGCCGTGGAGATCTCCGACATGCCCGGAGCGCCGTCGTTCCGGGAGGAGCACCTGCCGTCCATATTCCGCCTCTACAAGGAGTCCGACCCGGATTGGGAGATTGTTAAGAGGGGCATGTTGGGGAATATGGCCTCCTGGGGTTGCGTGTTCAATACGTTCGATCACTCGGAAGGCCAGTATTTGGAGCACCTGAGGCGGAAAATGGGCCACAGGCGGGTTTTCAGCGTTGGCCCGCTGAATCTGATCGGGCTCAATGACGTCTTGGACAGGGGAGGACCGGGGGGTGCGGGCGCAGGACCGGGCGGCGACGTCCTGGGCTGGCTCGACGGGTGCCCTGACGGGTCGGTCCTCTACGTGTGCTTCGGCAGCCAGAAGCTGATGGCCAGGGAGCAGATGGAGGCCCTGGCGTCCGGGCTCGAGAGGAGCGGGGCCCGGTTCTTGTGGGTCGTCAAGACCGCCACAGCCCAACAGGCGGAGGAAGGGTACGGGGCCGTCCCGGACGGCTTCGAGGCCCGAGTGGCGGGCCGGGGGAGGGTCGAGACCGGGTGGGTGCCGCAGGTGCCTATACTGCGCCACCGGGCGGTGGGCGGGTTCCTGAGCCACTGCGGGTGGAACTCGGTCCAGGAGGCGGTGGTGGCGGGGAAGGTGGTGCTGGCATGGCCGATGGAGGCGGACCAGTTCCTGAACGCGCGGCTGCTGGTGGAGGAAATGGGCGCGGCGGTGAGGGCGTGCGAGGGGGCGGATACGGTGCCGGACCCAGAAGAGCTGGGGCGGGCGATCGCGGGGTCGATGAGGGAGGACTTGCCGGAGCGGGCGAGGGCGCAGGAACTGAGGAGGAAGGCGCTCGAGGCGGTGGAGCCCGGTGGTGGGAGCTCCTGGAGAGGCTTGGACGAGTTTGTGGAGGAGTTGGGCCGACTGCAAAAGCAACGAATGTGATCACGATTGACCTTTCTATCGTGACGAATGAGGAAGACAAAGGTGACCCCATTGTTGAGTTTGCATTAGAAATTGTACTCGCCTACATCCGCATGTTTGTACTTCTACAAAAGTAACTATGGACTCTTTTCTTCCACAAAACTGGAGTGTTTTAGTACCAAGTTCTACGATCAAATTAAGCTCGGTCCAGCCATAATTGTTTATATATCTAAATGAATTTTCTTCCTTATTTTTAATGGAAGGCTATCATCATTCTCACTTATGTCAAATAAAATTCAGAAAGTAATAGTAGTAGATTACTAAAGGAGATATGCATATCAAATTCCGAGCTGAGGCAAGTGGATGACGGGCCACCTCAGGCCTTTGACTACAGAACACTTACCCATATATGCTCCGGACGAATTGTCAATTCCATGAATAGGTTTAATCAGGATTCATTCCAAGCTTCTTGTGTTGTAGAGATGTCAAAATGAGTCCAAAATATATTCTTTTAACTCATTTTTTTATGGGCCAAGTCATAGATGGGTCGGCTAAAATGTTATAAACAGATTTAAATGTGTCCAAGAAATAAATGGCTAAGTATAAATGGGTTGGAATCTGACCCATGTCGAGCCTATTTTGGTTACAACATAATCACCCATTGATAATATTTTTCGGTGTTTGATCAAAATCTAAAATTGAGTTATAAATTATTTTCTGTCGTTTAAAGAGGGAAACCCGCTTTCACTTTCCTAAATAGACAAGCATTATTCGGGCGCTAGTGATTTCGGCACAAACAACCGAGGAAATGAGCCTAGGTCCATAGAAGTTGGCCTCGGGACCCCTCGATTGACCCAAGCCCAAGTGTTGAGGATCGGATCACCAGTACCAAGGTCTTGGGCTTGGCCTTGATGGACTTAGGCTCGGGTCCCGAGGTCCTAGGCATGAGCGCCGAGGTCCCAAGCCCTGCCTCAATTAACCAAGGCCTAAGCACCAAGGATTTGAGACCAGGCGCCAAGAAACCAAGCACGAGCATTAGAGTCCCACGCCCAACCTCTACTGACCCAACCCAACCTCGATGAACCCAAGCCTAGGCGTTGGGGAGCCGAGGCATGGGCATTGGAGTCTCAAACCTGACCTCTATAGACCTAAGTCTTGCCTCAATGGACCCATTCTTCAAAGGCAATAATTGGGGAGAAAAATTGCTAACATTGAATCCGGGTTGGATCAGGTCATGTATGAAGTGGCCAAGATCCTTTTATATAAATTGGAGTCAATTTGGATTAGACCATCTTCAATCCGATCCATCCTTTTGACGGGCCTACGTCACACCAAGAACAAAGTGGATTATGGATTTGCCAGAGCATTATTCATTTGCTTGTGGGCCGTACCATGCTTCAAAAGGATTGACCGAAGCACAAATTGTTGGGTGCCAATCACCCAAACTAGAAAACTCTACATGATTAGCTGACGGGACCATAGATTTTGCTGGAAACAACCATGGGCTTGAGTGAAGGGTATCTGGGGCGAGACTTGCCCAGAAGCTAGTCAATATGGACCGGATCATTCACAACCTATGTAGGTTTTGTTAAAGATATTTGTGATGATTGCACATGGTATGGCATTAACTCGAAAACCATTCAGCTTATAATGACCGTTGACAGATGTTTTATAAAAAGTACCAGCCAAACACCTTTCGAAATGTGAATCGATGAGTGAATCAACAAAGGTTGTAAAATGTCCTATGTTGATTCTCGAACAAAAAACATAAATGACGAGAAAATTAAAAGTACTAAAACTAGAGACAATTATGCATAGTCATGTAAAAGGTAGTAGATGTAAATTTGAACACCATTTGATTTTTGATTGATTGACGATCCTTTCTATAAACTACGATTGAGTTATTTATACCTACTACTGACACTTAACAACTGTTACAAAGAAATTAAACACATCATATATTACTTCTACGATTCAGCAATTTCTATTTACAAATGATTACTCAGTAAGAGCCAATTCCGCTACTTGACAAGTGCTTTTTGTCCACTCTTTCGTGATTGTGGTCTCCAGTTGCTTTTGGAATCTTTGGTTCCATTACTTGACAATTGTGTTGAATTTCCCATTTTACGAATATCTCTCCGACAATTGTATTCGAAATTATCAACTTCGACACTTGGGACAATTTCTTCATCCTTACTACATTGACAATTACGTCAATCGTAGCCTTTTGTCGCTTGAATTGACCTCCACTTCTTGACATTCTATTCCTTGATTTGGCTACTTTCACATATACCCTCGGTCGGCTAAAACCAGTTTCCTCGTTGACTAACTGAATTTGCCGATTAGGAGCTCTCAACACTAAGCCTATTTTTTTTTTTTATCTGCCACATTTTGCTCGGTCTCTTCCAGTCCGAGTCGAGGTCGAAGACTCGGGCATTTTTTGGTGTCAAGACACATGAATGTCCCACAAGATGTAACTAGTAAAGGACGTCGAACTTCCCATGTGGTAGACACAGGAATCATAGACAATGATGTTAGTCCCGCTTTCTTCTTTGCAAACTCATATAACCCCATGTTACTTTCAGACTCAAATTAATGAAATCACCAGCATGTGCCTTCACTAACATGCATTCAAACAAGGACCGAATTGTGCCAAACTTGGGTCAGAATCTCCTCAAAGAAAATTGTTATAAAAGCCAACCCAAGAGGGGATAATTCATTATAGTCAGATATCCCTGACACCCACTCTTGAGCCAACGGTGACAGTGAGTGGCTTGAGTGGGTCGTACGGGGGCATGGCCATCTCTTTTGCTTCAGAATCCAGATTAGGCGTTCCACAAGGGGACAACCAGACCAGTTCTGGTCCCAATTTTGTCCTCTCAAATCTTTTTGCTCATGTGGGTCTCTCTACTCGAAAGCATCATTCGATGCTTTCATTACAAGACATTTAAGGCTGTACCCACCGCGAACCCACTTGACACTGAAAAGGGTCAAGAAGAGAAGGTAGGAAACAATATTTATGCAACTCCGAGCAAAAAAGATCAGGTTGCCACGTTCACTTGCCATTTTCCAGACCCATTTTTCTCTGTCCATAGCCAGCACTTTCCTCATCTGCTTCATCATTCCTTCTCACCATTTCTAGCCCAATTGGGGAAAAATTGTGACCACCTTGACACAGAGTCCTCGTCTGCTGAGAAATTGACGGTTAGGTGGAGAACCTTCACCAAACCTGAAAAAGCGCAATCAACTTCTTTTAACGCTTGCGATAAATCTCGGCTGCTATGGATTGGAATTTACAACTGGCCAGGCATTTGGTGCTGCTAGACGACAACAGATCAGCCTGCGCGTCGGGATCAATGCAAGCTAAGCATTATTACCAATATAATGAAACATCGATATTGGGTCGATGCATTGGATCTCGAGTGATCCATTCGCATGGTCATAACCACATCAATGAGCTTTCCTCAAAAGCTATTACAAGAGATGAGCGATTCTTGATCCGATCCTATCTAACCCAAGAATCAAAAATCAGATCGGAAGAACCAGTTTCCAATTTCTAGGACTAGAGACCAGAGACCGGACTGGCTAGTTTTGAGACCATAGATTGGTCCGATTCGATTCAATTCCAATGGGATCAATATTAAATTTTATTTGTGAACCAAGAACCGATTGTTCCGTTCTTTCTTTTGTAGTTCTGATTTGATTCCATAAAGCCATGGAAAAAATTAGAAAATATATAATATATGAAAAAATTGAACAATCAGTTCTAATGGGACCAATATTAAAAAATTTTCATATATATATAATTTGAAAAATATATATTTATCGGTCCCGTTTCCATCCTAGAACCGAGAACCGGACCAACTGAAAATCGGTTCCACTTTTAGGAACTGGGAACCGGACCAATATTCCCTGAGAATCGGACCAAACTGGTCTGGTCCGGTCCTGTTTGGGTTGTTCATCTTGCTCACCCCTAGCTATTACCGAGCTCCAAGCCTCTCAATGTCACTCAATAAAATGGGATAATCCTTGAATTTTGGTCTAATATGTAATATAATCCTAATATTGTCCTTGGACTTTCAATCTGCTCAACGTGATCCATGAGCTAATGGTAAATTTTCAATGTGATCCTTCCATTTGTGTCATGTTCACATGGTCTAGAGATTAAATTAAATATTTACCAATAATTTAGGGACTACATTGAACAAATTAAAGTTCAGCTATGACATTACACATTGCATCAAAATTCAAAGATCACATTGAACAAAATATAAGTATAAAAATAACATTACACATCGGACCAAAGTTCATTGACCATTTTTGTTATTTTCCCAAAATTATTTAGTGTGCTCGGCTGGAGGATCAATATTTTAAAGTACATATACTTGTTCTGATTGTTAAACATGTTATTGCTGACTCCATCAAAAGCTTTAACTAGAGATAAAACAAGCAGGAAATTCCACTTCTGTTGGCAGTTTCCAAATGGGAAGAAGAGAAAAGGGCAAGAATTCAACAGAGTGACTTGTTTGACCTCTCCACCTAGTTGAAAAGCCAATCCAATCCCGTATTTAAAAACCAGAACAACTCTTTAATGGGTCCCCAACATGTGATGATCCCTTGGTTGGTTCGTCTCAGTAATATCTTTCTTCCCTTGCTGTGTCAGCATCGATGGAGTTTTCTTGGCAATCCTTCGCTCCTGAACAGTGTAATTGAACAACCATGACGCCTTCCCTGCACACATAAACAAACAATGTAGTCCCTTTCAGCATTGGTAGTATCACTTGGAAAACAAACCACTTCATCACTGGTGGATTTGAGGCGATAAGAAAATGCGCTTTGAGATGGCATAATAAAATCGCCTGCCCAGCCGGATGAAAGATGCAATGGAAAGGAGATAAACGTCACCACGACCTTTAAGTAGCCGATTTCGGCTTCCGCCAGACCATCCTGCAGGCGGAGAGAACAAAGATGCCCACCCTCATTTTTTTTTGGGTTTTTTATGTAAGGCTCGAGTCATTTCAGGCTGGAAGCCTCTTCAGAAGAAACCACTCCTGGAAACAAAAAAACACGCATGCAAATTGAGACACGGGTGAATAAAACGTGCAGAAACCAGGAGAGGAAAAGAAAGAACCTGGGCAGTGCTCCATAACAAGATAAGAGCTTATAAGGTAGATGTCTGATCTACGAGGTGAACAAAGCTCGGGTACCAAAACTCTTCCACATCCGAAAAAATGTGAGTATGTGTAACCATGGAGCCTGACAACAGCACAACTGTCCGTAACATAACTGGAAGAAGGACGAGCAAGAAATCCATCAGACCAACCCTCTTGCTACTTATAGGAAACAAACTACGGAAAACCATCCAATGTTTCGCACTGCGACAGCATTTCGACAATGGAAATCCGACTACGCGACAATTGAAATCCAACGCAAAAGCAACAAATCACAACACCACCAGTATAGTGTGACATTTGCCAATCAACCAGAAACTTATTTAAGCTCGAAGAAAATGGAAAGATGAGCACGTATCAGCCACATTCGGTGTATTATTACACTCAACAGCTCTAATGAAACAAGATAAAAACTTACATGCCATCTTTTTCTTATATGCATTCCACAAATTATTTATCGAGCGAAGTCCCTGAGTGAGAGTTAAAAACAAGAAAACGAACTTAGAAAAAAGAAAAAAAAATACAACCAAATCTACCCAGCTTGCACTTGGCCGTGGCCAAGAATATTTACAGCACCTCGTCCTACTGATGCTCAAACTAAGCACCCTCATGGAGATCACAAAGCAATCTAATCCTACTGACAACCCTCCACTTCCGCAAACCTACGAACTGGAAAGGATTCTCTTCCATCGGGACATACTACTAACTTGTAAGTCTCAAAACTGGCAAGAAGTCCCAAGCCTCTGCCTCTGCCTCTGGCCTAAGGTAGCAGACTTCCTGTTATCGAATGCTGGATGCAGCAGCTCCTGGAACTTCTCCAGGAACAGAACCCACTCATCCTCACTCATGTCTGCAAGATTCACAAAGCTCACACTTGCAGGAAGCAGCTCATTTGCACTTCTGTGCCCAGATGATGAATTAGCCACAGGGCCATCTTCCTTCACCATACCAGAATATTTGGGTTGCTTTGGACTCTTCTTACCCAAGACAGTGTTTTTAAGGGACATGGAAAGTTTTGACACCGCGGAAATCCTCTCAAATGCCTGGACCCCAGCAACATCCTCTCCCTTCTTCTCTTCTTCATCTTCACTCTCTTCTTCCTCCTCACTTCCCTCCTCCAGTCTAGAGAGAGGATTCCGGCCACTACTACCTATTCCGAAATCATCCAGTCTAGAGAAAGGTGCTCTATACATTAAATCATCCATGGTCATCTTTGGCATGAAGCCTGACTCAGCATCCTCACAGTCAATATCAAATTGAAACTCATCGTCTCCCAGGTCTGCCCTGGGGGACAAAACATCCCTATCAGCTATAGACCTTCTCGCCTCAATGCACACGACCTCCAGTTCACTTGGTTCTTCCTCACCACTGCGAAATTCTCTGCTCATCATTTCACCGATTTCAGCAAGACAGAGGCCATGTGCGGCGGCTCTCTTCAAAAAAATGGTGCAGAGGGTCAGCACACGGAGACAAGCTTCTCGGATCACGGGAAGCACCTCGCGCAGCATTTTCCAATCCTCTTTATAGTCCAGCTTTTCTATATACTTCAATTCAACCTCGGAAAAAGGAATTGAAGCCTGAGGCCAATGAATCCACTCGAAGTATGGGTCCTCCAGAGTTTCTGGCAGGCATAGGCCATGATCGATAGGAATCAGTTCCACCTGACCAAAATTTCCTATGCTGTCAAGTTTCCTTACCAAGAGGTTCCCAGCATGCCTGTCCGTGTTGAAAATTCTAATGTCTAATATTCCAATTTGATGCACAGCAGAAACAGGGAAGCTTGAGGTCCCATGATCACTGGCATCAAAATCATGAGGCATGAACTGCTGAAAAGATGCTATCTTGCTGACCGGCTTCTTTTTATTTGGCTTGTCGGGATTCACTCCATCGTTAATATTGAACATAGAGTGAGTGATCTTCACCAGAGCAGTTGGAGGCACATTAGCAAAATGTTCAGAGTCTAGAAGATACGCTGCAACCTCTCTGATCCCTGTTTCTCCAACTCGCACAGATCTCTTCAAGCCCGGTTGTCCTAGAGCTTTGCCGACAAAGCCTTTAGGATTATTGGGGGCAAATGGTTCTTCATCAGTCGGCTTTATAATAGCAACACAATCACCTCTACTGTTTCGGAAATAGTATGCACCCCCAAGACCACTGCGAACGGGAATTGGATCAACTCCATTCTTGATCGCCTTCACAACTTCCTTCACCAATTGTTTGATTCTCTCACATGGATCTGACCAGCCAAGTATTTCTATCGGGCCGCTCTTATCTCTTTGCTGGATGTCCCTCCCGGTTGGTGAAAGACAAGGCGTTGAAGAGCTCCTATGAAGAAAATTCCGTGTAAGGAGAAGTGGGGAATCGTTTAGGACATCACTGAGATCATTTTTCAGTACCTTATCCCCAAAAGTCAAAGAGCTCTGTTCTATAGGGAAATTAAGAGCAAGCTGCAACCGCCTTTTCACAGTGTGGGCATTGTCACTGCGATCCAGCTCCATACCCAACACACAGCCCTTTTCAGTCTGCACGAAAACCCGTCTCCTCGCAGTAAGTTGCTTCCCCTCGTTTCCGTTAGTCCCGGGGTACTCCCTGCTAAGAGGGCTCTTGAAAATATGCCGTCTCGTCGCAGTAGGTTGCTTCCCCTCATTTCTGTTAGTCCCGTGGTACTCCCTGCTAAGAGGGCTCTTGAAAATAGACAAAGCCATCTGAGTCTGGACAGGGCTGTCTAACTCAGGAGACATGAAATGGAGAGGGAGAGCTTGAGCTTTCGCAGCCAGCGACGGGGGCGGCAGCTGAAGAGCAATTCCCCCCCAAGATTGCGCCGAACTGCAACACCGGCGACGAGCGGATACACTGAGCGCGACGCGAGTATCATCAATCGGCGAATCCAAAATCAGATCCCATCAACAATCGACGAAACCACGATCGCTGCAAGGTTATGGCAGCGGGGGGAGATAACGGAGGCTGCCAGCCCGACCCTGATCGCCGCTACATACGGCGCGCCATCTCGCGAAAGCCCCCAATAGAAAGGGAAGGAAATCTGCACGACACGAGACGAACGAGCGGTCATTCAGATGGAACACGAAGCATCTCGACCCGCTCCCACGCGAATCGGCGGCCGAGAGTCTCGCCCACCAAGCGGCTAAAAATGCATGAACTGGACGCGCGGGTTTCAGAGAGAACACAGCAGAGCGCGTGAACAGCGAGCAGGTAACATTTCCACCGCATCGGTTACACACCAGTTCACACTTCAGGAAAAAAGCAGTAACCGCAGCATTCCCGCCTCGCCGGTTCGTCAATGCAGCAAGGCGCGACAGAAACACTCGCACGGCAAAAAAAGAAACGCACCGAAGCGGACAAAGCAAGCGGTCCGGAACACGGCGGGCCGAAGCGCGGACTCAAGATGCCGATCGCCTCACGCTACCGGCACCCCGCACCAACATTCGACCGGGCAGATTCCGAGAGCGCGAGCCCGCACCGGACAGGAACAACAAAACGGATGCATCGAATCGAGGTCGGCGGGGGGGACTCACCAGATCATGAAGATCCGAATCGGAACCAGCTGCGGGGGGCTCCCGGCGGCGAAATGGGATCGGCCCGGGCCACCAGCAGGCGGCGGCGGGCGTCGGGCGGGCGGGCGGGCGGGCGGGGAGGGGGAGTGGGGGAGCGGACGAGCGGCGCCGGAGCCGGGACCGGCGGCGGACGCGATGCTTAGCCCCAACGAAGCGCGCCAGAAGCAGGACAAAACCCTCTTTTCCTCTTCGCACTCTGCTGCCTTTCCGTCCTTTGCTCCCTTCCTTGCCTCCTTCCTTCTTCAGCCTTTTGCGCTCTCTCTCTCTCTCTCCCTCTCTCTCTCTCTCTCTGTCGCTCGCCCCGTGGGAGCAGGGGAGAACGTTAACTTAACGCGGATTGGATTTGGACCCATCTGGTTACGATTTAACCCGACCCCGGTTACCCGATCGCACCATTTCCACCCTCGTTCGCTCGCACGCGCGAGATTCGAAGGGTCTAGAACGCGTGAGCGGAGCCGCTGGATGGGAGGCGGCCGTAAGAGAATCTGGGCCGTTGGAATTCCAGTTTCTTTTTTTTTTTTTTTTTCTTCTCTTTTCTTTCCTTTCCTCCTTTTCGGGGTCCCGGTCTTTTTTTGGGCCCCGGTTTACTCGGCCCGTGGAGTGACGTGGGCATAAGGGATTGGACCGTGACGTGGCGGGGCCACCGGCTGTGCAGGTGACGTGTCCGCGAATCGGGCGCTTTTTCCGCCATCCCTCCCCCCCCCCGGCCCACACGCCCGGCATTCTCGTGGGCCCCCCGTTCCGTCCTCGGCTTAAGATTATAGGTCCTGCCGGGTAGCTACAGTTTTGCGTAATCGCCGCGGTAAATAAATGATGCGTTAAAAGTACATTTCTTGGTTTTGTTTAACTCGTATGTCTTGTCCCAAAAATAAACAAAAAAATAAAACCCTTATACCATCGCAACTATCTTTGTATCACCGTGAGAATAACGACATGTCGTTATAAGCACAGATTCCTGAGGAAATAAATCCCACGATAGTTTTCATTCGCATAAGGTACTACTGGTTTTTAACGCGCTCTTCTTAACCAATAAAAAAAAGCAGCTCTTGAGTTTTTTTCTTCTTCTTCTTTTTTTTTCAGTCGACTTCTTTTAACTTTCTCTGTTACACCAACGAGCCGTTATGTCGTTATTCAGTCGATTAAGCATGTAGGCCGACACAAACGATCATACCTGATGAAGGCTAGACTTAAAAGTTCCTATCGAGGCTCCTCTGTACCTAAAAAGTTAATAATTATTTATGTAAAATTAAATGGATCCATGCGATTTTGAGAGAAGAGAAGGGGCGACTGCCGCCACCTGATCGTTGCCGACGATTAAAGACTCGTTGCTTACTTTTACTTGCCTCTATGGAGGACAAGTTGGCCCGGTTTTCAAAAGTGGCAAGCAACGGCCACCAAATCTAAGCATGTCAATGGTCTCTGTAAGTTGAACTAGTTGTTGTCGAATACAAGGTATGAAGGGTTTTAATTTGAAACTCTAAGATCATCAAACTAATTTGGCACGGTTACGGGTACTAATACTTGATACTAATGGAGACGTATATTTCGACTTATGTATAATGTTGTCATCAAATCAATTTTTGAGTAAGCTTGAATAAATGACGTGCCTAAGTATCAATCAGGCGATCCTATTAACTGAGAAGTGATGCTCTTGAGAGCAGACGATCCGATGCACGCAAATAATCCATTTCCGGGTTCACATTCAGCAGCATACCGAATGAGAATGCTCATTCGCATTTCGCCTTGCAATTTCTTAATCAGCAAAATAAAAATGATTTTCTGACCAAAAAAAAAAAAAAAAGATTTAATGGAGTGGGTACGTGCGAGGCGGCAGAGATGTGCCGGCCAGTGCCAACGTGCAGGGCGGTCGGGGTTTTCTAAGGCGGCGATATTTTTAAGCACTCACGAGAAATTAAGAAAAAATTAAAAAAAAAAAAAGAAGAAGAAATGGTAAAATCCGCAGTTCACTTAGTCAACGAAAATCATAACAACCCCGACCTAGAAACAAAAAGGTAAATTCAAACAAAGGACCGCAGGTGGCGGGCGACTCGTACGCGACCTGTCGGTATTATCCTGCCACGTGTTTCTGTCGTTATCCAGCATCCATTTTTTTTTAAGGAAAAAAAAAAAGTATAAAGCGCGTCATTGGACGATCATTAAGTTTTGCCAAAATATAATAGTAAAGTGTAAATATCTTTTTATTTAAAAATATATGACTTTCCGTTTTTGCCCGGATTTGCGTTTTTTCTGATTTTCGACGTATCTTCAATGCGTCGATTCCTCACAAATCGACTGTCCATGAGTTTAAGAGAAGGTTAACTACTATTTAATAAGTGCTTCAATTGAAAGAGGGATAAAGACACTGAAATATTTACATTAATTACAAAAACATTGAATGGGTCCCTAAAAGAAATTGATAAAAATGAGTCCCTAAATTATATGATTATTTTACTCGTGTTAATCCTCCTGTTAGCCAACCAAAAAAAACCCTTCCGTTAAAAGAGTAAACGGAAATGCTAACCAAAGGTTAAATTAACGTTAAACAATGATTGTCATCGCACATGATATAGTGCGAATGTCCCTAAATTAGGGCAATGTCGACGACGGTGGAGGCATCACTTCCTAGGCACCGATGAGGGGCCCACATCCCTCGTCTAGCTCAGGCAAATCGAGAGGGGTCACCGTCGATGCCTCGTCAGCAAGAGAAAAGACGCAGAGAGAGAGTCTCGACAACCACCAAGTCGAGGCAAGGCAAGGTCAGAGCCGTCTCCAGCCTCGCTACTCGCCTGTGGAGGTCACCGGACGTCTCCATTGCAGCGGAGACGGCGGGACAGGCCTACCCCAATCTGACAAGAGGGTTGGTGGCCTTCGTCGCCGAGCACGATGGCGAGGGCGGCAACCTCTCTTCAAATTGATGGCGGCCTCACCACGGTGGCGATGTTGCGTGTTGAAGAGCGGGGGCAGCCGTCCCCGCTCAACTTGGGGAGATGAAACCCATTGATTGGTGGTGGGCTTGACCTTGACTCCTCCAATTCTCACTCTTTATTGGGAGTCCTTGTCCGAGCCCACCCTCGTCAAGTCAAAAAAAGAGACGTCACTTTGGCGGGTCGGATTTTCAGCCATTACACCAACCCATATGATAAAAGCTTATTGGTTTTTTTTTTTTTTTTTTGGGAATAAAAAATCATGAGAAATTTTTTTAAAATAGATCAGTTGGATTTATGCAATGAACATTGTTAAAAATCGTTCGCGAAATCGGTTGAGAAACCCATTTATGATTGCTTAGCAACATGTGTTGAGAATGATATATTAGATATTACCGATAATGAAGTGGTCATGTGGGGATTTCGAGACATGATCGAAACCCGTAAGGGAATTGTGAATGTGACTGTTATGACCGTTACTCGTACCATTTTGTTGTGTTAAACTTCTACTTGTAAAAATATGTATTTCAGTGGTTGCGTTGGCTTTACACTCTGGCCCCCCCACGAAGGGATCAAAGTTCAAACCCAACCGTGGTCAGTTAAGTTAAAATTTTTAAGTGTGACGCAGTGGTGGTGGGTCCTGCTCTAGCGTCACTCCAGGACTAGTCGTGCATCACCGCCGGTTTATAGTTGAGTCATCGCTTGCTGGTCGCGCGGACACCTCGATTATCAAAAAATAATAATAATAATAAATTAGGGAAAACAACACAAATGGTCCCTGAAACTTTAGCCCAATGTGGTCCCTAAAACTTTGGCCCAATGTGTAATATGGTCCATGAACTTTTAATTTGTTCGATGTAGTCCATGAACTTTTAGTTCAATTAATTCCATAGACTGTATGAAAATGCTCGGTGTTTTTCCTGATTTTGAATTAATGGAAGGACAACATTTTCAAAACATGTACAAAAAATATAGAGATCACATCGAATAAATTAAAAGTTCAAGGATCATATTGAACATTAGGCTAAAGTTCTAAAACCAGATTGAATAAATGAAAAGTTCATGGACCATATTTCATATTGGGCCAAAGTTTGGATACCATTTGTGCCATTATCCCTAAATACTACTCTTATATTTATCTTTATGGTTTTGCATAATTTTGGGGTTTGTTTTTGTCATTTTTGAATTACAATTGCATATTTGTTCATAAATGAACGAATGTTCTTCATCTATCAACTGGACTGACTCAAATTTGTCGAGATTTGGTTTATACTCCCCAAAGAACAAGAAGGCACAAGAGTCCCACTTGAGAGCTTTTATAGTTTGAGCCCATATTTATATTGATAGTTTGGGCTCGAGCCCATAAATAACTACTAAATGCATATATATATTCTCTTTCTCTTGAAATTGAAAGTGATATAATACAGAGATGCGATGTTTTAATTATAACGGAATCCTCTAATGGATGTAGCTTTAGTTTAAGGGTCAATCGCGATAAAAAATTTGTGTCTTGATCTCTTTTCCTTGCTTTTACTCTCTATTTCCTCGTGATTATGCATCGAATCCTAACACAAGTGAAAATTTAGTTTGCCTTCGTCGGGCAACTTCCCTTCCTCACTCTCAAAATCTTTCTCATTCTACCACGAACAACCTCGAGATTGGCGAGGGTCTAGTGACCCTAGCCGGCGGCTATGTGGAGCGGCCATCATCATCAGCATCAGGATGGCGCCGCCCCTCCGCCGGCCATGTTTCGGTGGCCTGTTTTCCATTTGCTTGAATGCTTTTCAAGAAATTTCTGGCAGAGAAAAAGAGGAGAGAGAGAGAGAGAGAACGAAGAATTCGTTTCAAGAAAATGTTCGAAAATGACGGAAGAGAGGGAGGCGGGGAAATGCAGTGAATGGGGGGAGGATAGGGGAACTTTCGTGGCCTGTGCCGCGCAGCGAAGACAGAAGAGTGGAGACCACCATCATGCATTACATCCCAAGCACCAAAGACAAAAAAAGCTTTTTGAATGAGCACGGGAGCAAGGCGGGCTTGGCACAGGGGTTCCGAACCTTAACTAAGGTAGACCAAAATCTTTATAAAAAAATGATTGATGAATGAGATATGTAACGCCTCCTTGATTACCATGGCAATTACTTGCACGAAACGAGAACACAAAATGAGAAGACCGAAAAAATTTATGAACTCAAAAGGACATGATCATGCTTAACTCAAAACGGATACGAGTTGATAAATTTTTGCCGTGTTTTAATAAGAGTCCCTCTAATCACATTAGAACAATTTTGTAATGACTTGCACGAATATGCTGTCACGACACAAATTGCCAACCTCTCCGGTGGCCAAGGAGGATCACACCTCTCGGGAGAGTGAAATTAAATCGAGCTATTCGCAAGTCCAGCTCAAGCTTAGTTCGATGGTCACTTATGTTCAGGTGGCCTAATTTCGAATCAAGTGAGTAACTTCAGTATCTTATCAAGTTGGTCTCATCTGTACACATCTCGACAGGTTCCCAAACCCAGTTGAGCTTCTATTTCATCGGAACTGAATCAATAATAAAATACCTTTCAAATATATATGGATCGACCGACATAAAAAAAAAACAATAGATATGGATTGATGTGTGAATCGACAAAAGAAATAAAGGGTCCTTTGTTAATTTTGAACAGGAAAGTAAACAAGAAGAAATTTAAAGGTATGAAAATGGGAAGGAATCACGGCTAGCGATTTAAATTGGCAAAAAGCAAAAATTGAGAACCTTGAGTTTTGTAGTTGATTGAGGTTTTACAGATATTACAGTGTTACTATTTAAAGCTACAATCAATATTTACAAACAATTTTTGAATTAAAAAGATAACTTCATAATCCTATTTTGAAAACTAATAACTTCCTAAGCCTATCTGCAGTTACAAGAAGTTAAAACAACAATTATCAACAAGAAGTTACCAATTCAAAATTATCACTACTTAACAGTTATACGTCAATGTCAATGACTTCATTCTTGGTAATTGTGTTTGATGTTGATAACTTCGTTGGTGAGTTGTCAATGCACTTCAAGTTGTCTATCGATTTTTTTTATCAATAATATATGTTATTCATCCAATTCTACTAACATCGACTAAATCTATCACTTGTCGATTATAATCAAAATTTGATCAATTTTTTGGGGTTAACATATGCCCCCTATTAAAAGAATTAAATGATTCACCAATCATTCAATCCTTAGAATAAGATAATCAAGAGTCATCGCACCCCTTGTCATCGGCAAATTTTAATTTTCATTATCGAATTGCCTCTTCATGGTTGCCAACACATGAGAATTTGGTGCAACCGCTCTCGACCGCTCTTCAATGAGACGTCGGGAAAGGCTTGCCCCCTCACATTGGCCTTCTTCTAGCAGTCGATTAATGGCTGAAAATTTGGAGTGAGAAGCAACTTCATCACCAATTTGTGACACGGGATTGTTGTTGCCAGCAGCATTATTGGACTATTATTGATTTCTGGTTCTTGCCATCGTAGTCTCCTTGAATCAACAAAATGCGTCTCACCGGGCATGCCAAAAAGATTTTTCACTGGAATTGAATCGATGACGAAATAACGAAGGCATGAAGACTGAAGGCAATCGTGGCAGCCATTTAAATTGAAGAAAAGTAAATGTAAAGATAAAGAGCGTAGAGTTTTGTGATTAATTAGGGCTTTGCAAAGAGTATGATTGGGTTTTGAAAGAGCCTACAATCGACGTTGCAAGCGGTTTTTGAATTAAAAATATAACTTTCTAATCCTAGGCGAAAACAAATAACTTCATAATCCTATTTGCAGTTACAAAAAGTTACAAAACTTATATACAAAAGTTACAAATCCAACACTATAGCTACTCAACAGTTACACGTCAATGTCAATGACTTCATCCCCAATTATCAAAATTTGATATCAATAACTTCCTTGGCTAGTTGCGATGCTCTTCAAGTTGTCACTATTTTTGTCATCGACTGTTACTCTGCCACTATGACTAAGTCTGTCACTTATCGATTATAATCAAAAGTTTGGTCATTTTTTGGTGTCAACAGCTTCTATTATTATTTCATGAATACCTATTAATTACGGAAATAAACTTGAAAATTCTTAAAATAACAACAGTATATATAAATATATGTACGCACAGGAAGACATTTCAGTTTATTTAGGTTGAACTCGAGCTTATTCAACTCAAGTTGGGGGTCAAGTTTATCTATAACTCACTTATAATCAAGTCAAATCGTAAATTTGGATTTTCTATTGTAGTCAAGCTCGTGCAGGAAATCGAATGCTCGATTGAGCATGTATCAAACTTGACATTATATCGATTAGATGGCTCTATTCGGCTCGACTCAACTCGACTAGACTAAACCCGCACTTATCCCTGTGCCTCTAGTACCTGGTTTTCTGAACCAACTAGCATTGACAAGCTGCGAGAACCGCAAATCGCTGAAAGAATTTTTTCAAGATCTGAGTCTTGTTTGTTGTGGCCGGTGCATCGAACACGAAGCGGATAACAACTTCAAAGCCAAATGCATCGTCATCAATGATCGAACAGACAAAAAGGGTGAAGACTCCGAGGCTCGGCCCCCACCAATGGCGGCCAATCATCTCATCTCAACCTCCCACTCGCTCATACCACGGTTCAGGTTGTCCGGTTTCTGATGATTCGCCTGCAAAACTTTTTCCGTGGGCGTTGCAGGCGCACGCAGATTCGCCATTGAATAAATGCCATTATCAGCCTCATAGAAAAACACATCCTTGCAGTAGCTGCCCCCAAATGTAGAAACAACCGTCCAAACATGAGCAAAGTTGCTGGATCAGCATGTAGCAGGACGAAGTTGAACAGATCTGTGCCTCGTGCATTGTGTTTCTTTGCTGTGACATTAGTATGTGCAGACGATGAGAACTTAAAGAAACAAATTGACACCACGGTTCTTGCAAAAGCAACTGTTAATTCAGGCCACGGCTCGACCATGGCTGACTTTCATTATCATCTTCGCCGCGACCGTGAGCATGTTTGCTGTTGCTGTTTTTCCTTTTCACGTGCTTCGCACGCTGCCGTGGCATTTCAGAATCTCGCTGCAGCGCTCTGGGCTTTCCACGACTCCACGGTAGATGCTGGCAGCAACAACTTTCTTCATGCGACGCCGACTTCAGTGGCATGATAAAAGGCCACTTCACCAACGGCAAGACGTACACCGACTTTACTGGTTCTTAGAGTTACTCAACATCGATCCAACTTTCAGCATGCAAATGTAGATACAAAGCATTTGCAGCATAGTAAAATCACTTGTGTCTAACCAAAATACCTAAGAAAATGGTGCACCACACACCTTAAAACCGGACTTAATTGTTCTCCGAGCATACGAATACATGGTTATTGAGATAATTTTCACATCCAGGAAAATTATGCGATTCCTCGACAACATAAGAATCAAGCATTATTAAATTTTTTTGCCAGCACTATAAGTATTTGATCTGGTTAATTTTTCAGCTGAACTTCTTGGCTCATCGTTGCCAACTCCAAACTTGAGTTTTACCGATGACGTCCAGATAAGCAAGACCACAACCGGTGAACTAAGCCTCTGGCTGCAATGGAATTCTTCCTGAAACTGGGATTTTTTCGGTGACACTAAAGTTTATTGCCCATTATCTTCTTACACCCTGATGTGTATTGCGATGATTTTTAGGGGAAATGCTTGTCGCTAACCGACCAAGTAAATCTGTTCCGAGACACCGTAAAGATCGGTTTGCGAAAACAAATCGAAAACAAAAAAGACCTAAAGAAGCACCTGGCCCAGTCCATTCTTCTCATCTCTATGTGAGGGAATGACAATACCATGAGATATTTTCTCAGTCCCAACATAAGAAAAGCCTTCGCTCCCGTTGCCTTCACTCAGCCGTCCATAGACAGGCTTCAATGAAACGTGCACGTCAGTAAATTGTCGCCCTTTTAAGTAAGTCATAGGATCTTGATGAAGAATCTTATCAAATCTCTAAGTTTCTTCTCCTGAATACGCAAATTCATCTTAATCATTGATTGTTTGGTTTCATATTGTGAAGAATAGGATTGCCATGTATGATGTTGCGGACAATTTGTATGAATTAGGAGCAGAAATTCGTGCTGGTCGGCATGAGCTAAATGGGGTGTTTCGCAGATTCAGGATGAAAACCGAGGGCAATGTGACGGGTCGGTAAACAAACTCATGATGCTCTACGATGACTTGCAATCAGAAATGATACAAAAGCTAGAGCGTGAACGACCCGGCACTTTCTTCGCTCAGTTACAAGCGTACGATTACATCAAAGAGTTGACATAACATCTAGAACGATCTGGTACTCAATTGTAATCGAAAAGAAGATTATTTATGCTGTATCGTTCCCAAACCTTACACGATGAATCTACCTTAAGAGAGCCTTTCATGTATCCGACAGTCTTCTTGATTCACAGGAATGAAATGCACAATAGAACCTTGTTGCAGTGTGGATCTGATGGAACCATCCATGAACGGGCTTGCCCTAGATCAAACCTTGTCGAATTTCTAGTTAATTACGTGTAAAAGAGCTCTAATTTCATTGTGCTAGGTTACTCTGTTAAGCTCATAGATAATGAATAAGCTTTGCCTAAGTTGATACATTTCACACTATAGAGGCTTGTTGAAGGGGGAAAAAGAATCCTTCTGAATTATGTGATATATACAGAGTGAATTAAATTTGCAGATCATGCACTAAATTATCGACTATGTGAATTTATCGACAACGACAGTTACGTGAAAAATACGACCCTAGTTTCTTTGTCGATCTTGTGGACTTTGACATTTCTCTCCTTTTTCTTTACTTTGCCAAAATGATAGGAATACCAACATCAGCAAATCAACAATAACATTAGACTCACATAAAAGTATACAAAGTGCATTCCAAAACACAATAAGCCTGCGTACATTCTTCTCTAACCCTTATATACTGAAACTTGACAATAGTGATTCCTGTCAATTTAGAACACTTCACCGCAAATGTAACCCCATAACTTTCCAGTACTCAAAGCTTGGCGTGTACATTGTTTATCGTGGAATAATTAATTTGTGATCTTTTCTCAGCTTAGCCTGTGAAAGTAATCGAAAACGAAGAAAAGAGAGTAGTTTGAAATCACGGCTTCTGAAGTACCTGCAAGATTAAGAGTAGAGTCAATTTTCAATGTGATCTTTCTTGCACTCCAGAGGCGAGACAATTCTACATATATCTTGGACGAATGCTTCTACTGTTCCATTTTGAAGAAAAGTTGGTGAGTCGCGTTAATTTGGGTTGGTAATCTCCAGAAAGGGAATAGTAAATTTAGGGGTTGCCATCCAAGGCAAAAACTAAGTTGGTTACTTGATAGAAAAAGCGGTAAAGTAAAAATATAATCAATGTTAGTATCTAATTCAAATGACAGTTGGTATTCGTTTTTTTTTTGGTCGAAAGAGTTGGCAATCTAAAACTAGTTAATTTGATAAAAATTGATAAGTATTCTAATGTAGGTTGAAAATTTCATATAAAGGTTAGCAAGTTCGAAACATCAGTGAATTATACAAACAAAAATCAGCAAGTTATTAAAAAAATCGTCATTTGTAAACCATAAAAACAAATAGGTAATTAGATAAAGTAAACCAATAATTCCAGTTTTTTTTTTACCAACGGTGTTGTTGCACTTATCAATATTTATTGATATTTACTGACACGGAAAAAATATATCTTTTTACACAGAACAATATTTATTAAAATTCACCGTCATCATCCTCCGATAGATGCCGACATCAAACCATTTTAGGATCAAACTCCTACATGCTCACTCGTCTTGATTCTTACAAATCTTCCGGACCACCATTTCGAGAGCTCGAACGAGAATCATAACCGCAATCTGACACGAGATGTAAATGAAAAGTCGAGCGCAAAGGAGTGTCGAGATAAAGAGGATGAAAAAGCAAGGTAAAAACGAGAGCAAATAGAACTGGTGGCTGGACTAACGTTCCAAGAAAACACAAGGATAACGCAGAGCTTTATCAGTCTTGAAAAGAAGGGAAGCACTGTCTTTAGCACAGACACAAGGATGGAGTTCTTTCGTTTTGACTCGTAAGACCGATAAAGCGTACATGGTTGGATTAAGGGTGTGATTTTTTTTTTTCCCAGAAGAATTTTCGAGAAAGTAGGAACTGTCCATATTATCTGCAACCAAGAGAGAAGAAGATTCTGATAACCTAATTCTAGGGCATAGAGACGACGATGATGATATGCGTGGGGAGTGCTTGTAGGGTTCCCACCACCTATTTTGCGGAGCATAGTCGGACTAGATAAATTTGTAGAAATAAAGAAAACATCAACTTTGCGTGGGTTTTCATTAAGATCGTCCGAGAAAATCCTTCTGATGTAAAGTGTTTGAATCTGATCGTGTGTGTAGTCGAAACCTATTTATGAAAAGATTAGATTTTCGGACAAAACAGATGCCCATTTCGTACTACTAGTTATGCTCTACCAGATGAAAATCTTTGACTGATTCTGATTAGCAGGTAATGCTTGTTATTATGTTACTGAGTATGGCAATAGGAAATGGTCCAGTATACGTAAAAGGACACTTGTGGCGGGTGAGCGAAGATTGAGGACAGTGATTGCTTGATTTTGGTTAGGTTCTAGACCGCACGCCTTTGCATGTTGATATGGTTCGATCAAATTATAGGGACGTCAGTGCTTTAATTGCCTGAAAAGCTTTTTAATCAATGGGCCAAGGTAAAGTATATCCATGCACACTCCACATCTCCCATCTCCATTCTACAATCATTAGATCCGCGCCACATGACGATCCATACTGACTAGAAAAAAGAAACTCCCGACAACACTCCGCCTTCTGCCTCAGACTGCACCTCCATCCTCGCTGCCACTTGACGCCTGCCATCTCCCGGGAGCCGACCACCGACGAGATGATCTGCTGCCCCGTCCCTACCAATCAGGTGGTTTTAAGGGGTCTTTTTGGGTCTTATAGGTTGTTTTAAGGGGTCTTTGTGGGTCTTCCGAGAGCAGCATTTATGTACTTTTCTTGGGAGGTCTATCTCCCCGTGCATGCATGCAAAGACCCCCCGAAATTTAATTTGGGGTTTAGTATATCGATACATTCCAAACAAAAGATGGTTTATAAAATAACATCCTCACGGGAAACTTCGAAAAAGATGACCCCGCTCAAATTGCTGAGAAACAAGAAATGTTGACATTAATTACCTAAAACGTCTCTTTGAATTCTAACTCGAGTAATAAGTTTGGTGACCATCAACCGGTTCGGGTGAAGATTAACCCTAATTTTTGATAACCCAGTAATCTTTGGAACAAGAGCAAAGGTGGGGAGATGAAAAGTTTTCCAGTATGCTCGATGCTTTTATCGAGAGATAAGTTCTTGGATTGTTTATATCGGATCTTGTGTCTTTGCTTTAATAATTATTAACGAAGATTTGGAAAATTGCATGGTCTTTTCTTTCTTTCACTCTTTTTAATGGTTCGTGTTTTGCCTCCGCCTCTTTGGAATGTTGAGTTGGATTTCCCCCATATCGTAATAACTCCTACTATGGAACATTAGGTCGATGAAACATACGATCCAAATCTCTAGTATACATAAAATGGGAGAAGTTGTATTGAGTAAAGTATAAGTTAGCACCCACTCTCAAATGGTCAACACCATATGTGGTTATTTTGAGTTCTTCATTTGGGGCTGAATACACATGGAACGGGCTAGGTTGTTACAGAAACCCATAACACTGAATTTGAATCCGTATACCATGACGCGGGGCACGAATTATAATTTTTCTCAAATTAATGGGACTATTATTGAAGTATAAAGGGAGGGTGGCAATGAAATTTGGGAAAGACTTGGACTCTTGGATATTAGAAATGATGAAATAGAATACCATAATCGCGTGTAAAGTATTTGATAGCAAGATTAGTGGCGGATTGTTAGCCCCCTCTAAATTAAGTATTTGTTCGTGTTTTTTCGCACTTCAAGGTGTGAAAAAGGAGAAGAATAGATGTGATAATTGATTGGTCATACACTCGTGGTTTAGGGATCCAATAGAAACTCCAATTCACGAGATAAAAAAAAATCTAATCGAAGAACTTCTGAAGCCAGAAAGAAAAAATGACATCTCTTCGGCGAAGTTGATCACCACTTGCTTCGGATACCAAAGATGATTCGAGGCACACAATTTTGATTGAACTGAAAACACATACTAGCATTGACCACGAGAATGGAGTGCAAAATATACCACGTAAATAGACCGGCATTAAAAGATAGTACCTGAAGACACCAATCAAAACCAAAAGAGAGACATTAGAGCACACATGCAACGACACAAATTCCTCGTTTTACTTAGTAGCTATAGCGACTACTTCTTGCGCAGGTTGCGGAAGTATGACGCTGAGTCCTTCTCGAAGTCGTCCCGGAAGATGCGCATGTCCCTCCCGGGAGCTTTCATGGTCCTCCTTCCGCCAGACTTGGACGAGTCGCCCATCAGACTCACCACCCCCATGGCCAAGATCGCCAAGCCGGCGATGGCTCCTGCGGCCATGGCAGCGCCACTCAACTCCTCGTCCTCACCATTTTCCTCTCTGCTTTTGCTCTCGCTCCCTCCCATATCAATTCTGATCAATGTCAATATGCCTTCGGATATGATAGGGCTATAAGGTCTCTCTAGCGTTCTACGTGACTTGTTTGCTTTGGATGAGAGGTGAGTTTTTGGGTGATTTTATAGGAGGCTTTGATGGCTTTGGAGTTTGGACTCGGAGTAATTCATTACTCAATGCTCTCTCTCTCTCTCTCTCTCTCTCTCTCTCTCTCTGGAAGACGTATGACACTTCCACTGCTTAAATTTCCGAGATCAAATCTTAAATGAATGCCCGACTCCCCACCAACCCCTTCTACTTTATGATCACAGTTATACTTTCGACAAAAAAAATACAATTGTATAGGCTCTATAGAGCTACTCACGTTGTAGTAACTGCTCAAAAAGCAGATCTTTTTTAAAGGCGCCAGCATGAGTTTTTACTAATCTCGAAGTGTATCTTGTGGACAGAAGCAATTCACTTGAATCTGGTAAATTTGTTCAACCGAGGACACTAAGTGCTTGATGAGACTTGCCTTTCGATCTTCCTCGTTAATATTCAAAGTCAAATGGTCAATGTCTGGCAAATCAAACTCCAATTTTTTGAACTACTTAATTCTGATGCGAACATCTCGGGTGGAAATAAAGATCAGAACAAATCAAGCCCGTGAAATTTTCATATTCATGTTCACTTACCATTTCTTATGCGGGCCTGCAAGTTCCGAGCGAATAAATTAGGGGAGTGGTCTAAAATAGCAACAAGGACAGAGTAAGTTCACTCCAGAGACCATAGATCAGCAATTGAAAAGCGGCGACAGGAACAGGATAACACATATTTACAAATATAATCGATCCAGCCTCTAGTAAACAACCACGATGGAAAGTTCCTCCAAGTCCTTGATCATGTTGGTTTCTGCTGATGCTCCTCATCCTCATCATCCTGCAGATTTCCATTAATTAGTCCATCAGGAATAAATTCTGGGGAAAGATCATCAACCTATGGACCACAATTCAACAGGAAAGAAGGTTGAGATACCAGGATAGGCTTACCAGATTTTCGATCTTATCAAAATCATCACCAAAGCTCCCTTCACCATCATCTAGAAGACGAGAACAAAGGTTAACAACTGAATGATTGCATATGGATCTATTAGAAGACTGGCAAAACAAATTTACCAACACATCTGCACTCCCCCTGGATGGACAGGCCAGCTTAGATAAAAATATGAACATATAAACATATGCATATGTCAGCATGGTGGGGGTGGGGGGCTCTCTCTCTCTCTCTCTCTCTCTCTCTCTCAACCATACATAAAAAGCAATAGTACAGCAACGCACAAAATTGATTCCACAAGCAAGCATTCCTATGATGAGTAGCTTCATTCTGTATCAAACATTTACTAAGCGTCATTAAACAGCTCATGTGAACAAGCTACAAACCCGAACATTATAAAATAAATGCTGCAAAACACAAAATCGATCGGCTATCTCATTCAGCCAAGTCCAGATGGACTGTTCAATAAAACTCATATAGAATCCTGACTGAAGTGGGACCCAATCAATCTGAATTAGCTCTATATTGGTGGACTCAGCCAAGTTTGTGCAGGTCTAACACTAAATCGGTGCTTTCAGATAAAAAAACATCAAGGCGCTGCAATGCAGGTTTGTCGTCAACATTGTATGTCAGCATTACAGGCAACACTTGCCATAGGCTGACTATTTGAGCCACAGCACTTAGTTTTCTCATGTTTGCAAATTTTTACTAATTATAAAACTGATCTGGCAGCTGAACTGGTTGGACAGATCGACGTTACTCAAGCAGTTAATGCTTTGTCCCGGTTATGAAGTGATTTACTTAAAGGGATACGAGCACACTAAAACTATCGTCTCCTTGCAATAAATTTGTTTGTTAGGTCATTTATCAAGTTCATTCTGTATTCGACTTCCTAAAGGATAACACTCGAAGTCAGCAGACAGACAATTCTTATGAATTACCGATCACACAGTTCCCACTCATTGGCTCAAGATGAAATGTCAGTCGGAAATGCAGCCAATCTGCAGGCGCAGCCAAACTTAATAACTTTCTTAGGAGGAAGCCATTGGAGTATAAGAGGTGAGAACAGCATAGCAACAGTTATTTTTTGCAACTTTTTCGACAATATTTGAACTAAGCATCGGTCCAGCTGTAACAATCAAGAGAAGACACCTAAATGTAGAGTCTTTAAATTTGTGTTGTAATCACAAATTTCTATGAACTACACTAAAGAATCAAAAGAACGTACCTGGGCCTCCATCACTGTCCTCAAGATCTCCAAGAAGAAAAGTATCCAAGTCTTGCTGAGCAGACAAATTTGATGTACTGCTTTTCATGTTCTTCTCCACCACTTTAGGATTTTGGGTCTCTGCATCTGGGGCCTGCATCATCTTCTCAGCTTTAGCTTGCTCCGCAGCCTTGAGCTTGGCGTCCTCCAAGTACCTTTTCTCATACCTAGAAAAGAAGAGAGAAATATGCTGCTGTTTGAGACCAATTATGTCCCAAAAAACAAACACTATGTTTAACTTCTTAGACCTTAAAATGCAGACACCTAACTTTAGTAATGAACGGAGACTAGATGTCTGAATTAAAGACACAAAAGGCTTTCAAGGGAATGCAATGAACAACCAAAATGAATCTTCTCATCAATTACCAAACACAATTCTTTTTTTGATATGACCCAGAGAAAAAGCCATTTAGCAGGTCCTTAACCACACCATTTTACGAAGGAAGAATAAGCCCAGCAACATTGCACAAAGCTTAGTGTGTGGCAGACGGTAGCTTGGAGGGCGTATCAAGTAAAGCAGAGGAGACCTTCTCCCTTGAACTAGGAAAATCACTCGATTTCATCCCAACCCACGAAGCAAATTGACTTACGGGGCCACATGAGTGCTCACGAGAGTAAAATAGATCCTCCAAAATCTCCTTTCTTTCATAACCCGAGGGCACAATTGATACCGTAGCCGCGAAATCTCCTGCATAACAAGATCATCGTGAAACAAAGAGAAGCCGTCATGGCTTCTCGCAGCAAAACACGCACAGATATCACCAAGGCAAACATTTAGACCAGAGGCAGCATAGGGAGCTCTTTCAAACCTAAACGACATTGAGCAGAACGATAACTCCTCGTCCAAACAAAACTCAATTGCGCCGATCTGAAACACTCGCAAGCACATTTTCTTACCAAGCCACAAGGACTCGGCGTCGTACCTTCACGGTCGTGAGGACGAGAGTCGCGTGCTTCGCTTGCCACTCCGTCAGATCCCGCCTCACGTTCGAACCAGCCGCGGCAGCACCGCACTCCTCCTCCTCCACCTCCTCGTCATCTACCATCACAACCAAACCATCAAACGACCACGCCAAAATCAATCCCTACGACCTCACAGGAGCCTCGAGGAGATCAAAGAAATGTACCTCGAATCGGGAAGTTCTGGAACGTCGCGGGCGTGAACCCCTTGACGAACTCCCGCAGGTCGCCGGTGACGCCGAGCTTCTCGAGGTCCCCCTCCTCCGCCGCCGCCGCCGCCGGGGTGGCGGCGGCATTGGCGGAGGGGCCGGCGTCGAGCGGGGAGATGGAGTCGGCGATGGACTTGATCTGGTCGGCCTGCTTGAGCGCGGCGGCCTTGAGCTCGTCGGCCTTCTTGGAGGCCTCGAGGGCGAGCTCCCGGGACTTCTTGGCGGTCTCGGAGATGAGATCGGAGATCTTGGCGGAGGTGGCGGCGGAGGTGGCGAGGGTCTGCGACTTCTTCGCCGCTTCCTCGGCGAAGGTCTTCGCTCTCTTCCACCAATCCTCCATCGCCGCTGCTGCTGCTCCGCTTCGAACAAGAACGAGGGCGAGATTTCTTTCGCCTCGGGATCGAAGGGGAGCCTCCGATTCTGGATCTCCGCCCCCCTCGCGACGCGGCGTCGTTTCGGGGCAGCGAGTGGGGATAGCTTTGGAAGAGGTTTGTTGACCCCCTGCTACACCGCACTCGTTTCGTCTTTTGCTAGTGCACGTCGCGTGGGACGATAAACATCTTCTTCGAACTCCGAAAGTATAGTGAATGGAAAAAATTTGGCGTACCATAGAATGTATTCTAACGTTTGATTTCGCCCTTTTTTTTAATGCCGTTATGGGGCCCCGTCGAGCGATTGAAGGAAAACGAAAGATAAGGAGAGAGTTGGGGCTCGGTCGAGCAATTAAAGGCAAGGAAAGAAAAAGAAAAGAGTCGTTGCTTGTTGTTGTCGTGCAACCGTCGGCTGGGGTCCGACGACTCTTCACCATGCTGGAGTGAGGTCGATTGGTGCCTCGCGGTGGGCGCGATAGGGGGCGGTGGCGGTCGGGGATGGACATAAATGAATAGACGTGCATGAATACACGAATGAAAGTTTAATGGACATTAGTGAAATATTTTGATCACGTCGGGATTCGGTCGATTATCTTTGATTGGAAAGACCCCGTTGAACCAAATTTTATTCGTTGGACGATGACATTGAAAAACAGAGCTCAGGAGCTGAAAAGTTCGCGATGATTGTCCCTTTAGCCGCGCGTTATTTTCGCATGAATTGACATTTTTTTTTCCTTACCAAAAAAAAAACCATCATCGAATTCGATATCGCGGTGCTTCCAGGGAATTTTCCTATGTCCACATCGAAACACGTTGCATCGAAGCGGATTCATTTTAAATTTCTCAACGAATGTCATCACACGCAGATATGCTTAAAAGTCTTCCTTGAATGACCGAGATCGATTCATTCTGTGTTTAAAGTATTACCAATCTCTAAAGGGACAAATCCCCACTGCTTCCTATATGATGATGATCCTTGTAGACTACAAGGACAAGGATCATGTCATGTTAGCACAGAACTCAATCAGAGAAAGAGAACAGAGAGAGAGATTTTCATGGAATGGGGGGGGGGGGGGGGGTGGAAGGGGGAATAGAGCATATATCACTGCATAACTTTAGACATGCACGAAACCACAAATTCCAACCAAAGAACTCTCATCTATCACCCCCCCAAATCCTACAAGATTAACAAAAGAGGGCAAAAATATAGAGAAAAAGGGCAGGTGTATACATCTATCTAACAACTAGAATGACCTAGATAAATTTCTGGGGAGGAGATGCAGTTCAGAATTTACAGCATAGAAGTCGTTCCCTCCAACCCTTGTGCTTCCTGAGCCGTCGCCGATCCGATTTCGCCATCCTCACTGGGCTGCTATTCCACTCGGGCTGCAATCTGCACACCGAAGGAAAAGGAAAACCCAAAAAGGGAACTTACTTCCAATAAAACAGAATACGTAGCCAAAACTCTTTGAGCTGGAACACTATAACGCGATAATTACACTGGAAAGGCAAAGGATCTAGCGCTGGTCGTGCTGCTATCCGATCTGTGAGAGAGGGATCTGAGAGAGAGGCTTCCTGAATAAGCTATCGGTCCGGAGTAAGTTATAGAGCCGGACACAGGGCCTGCCACAGAGAAACTCGACTCTCCGAAATCATGCCGTCCTAGGGAAGAATCAGTTCGCCTATCAGAAGCTCCATCCGCTCTTTGCACGTTCTGGCCCTCTCGCTGTTCTTTATTCCCATTACTTGAACTCTCCCCTCTATCGCTCGATTCAGGTGCTGAAGCATTGAAACTGAAGGTAATACTTCCGCTCTCCACTTTGCTGCAGTAAGATAACTCGTTGACAAGATCCCCACACTCCAACCTTTCGGAAGGAGATGGGTCAGTTGCGACACGGTTCTCAGCACTTCTGTCATCCATCCCGCTGTTGTCTCGTGAGTCATGGACGAGGGTGGTATCATTCGATTCTTTGATGATAGAAGAGGGGGATGGGGGAGCATCCTCCTCACTCCCTTTGACTGATTCTTGGGTTTTAACCAAGGACAAATTCGAGCATGCCATCACGGATTCGTCGTTTGAGACCTGTATTCAGGATAAAAAAAATAAACGCTTAGCCTACAGAGCCAACTCTATGCATCATATTTATATGACTTCCAGGTTACGACAACAAAGTATCTCAAACTCAACTCCAGAACCAGAACAGAAGAAAGAACAAAAGGTTAAAGCCCCGGTTGTCATGGAGATCTCACTTGAAACTTAACAATGAGACATTATGACTAGTAGCAAGATTGTCACTTCTTTTCTCAGCTCTGAAGAATTCCAATGTTGAAACACATGCACAAGAGTTGCCACCTGTGCATTCATATCATCTTTTAAAAGTAGCACACATGATCTACACATACAAAGCTAAACCTGAAACCCGACAGACTTTGTTTAATATTCCAAAATGAGGAAATACATACCATAGGAGAGGGTGGCTTCATTCCATCAGCAATATCATCAGAAGACTCTCGGTCGGGATTTTGTGAAGCCAACTCTTGGACTGAAGGAACCACTTTCTCTTTGGATAACTCATCCACAAATTTGTCTGCTGTTGTGTCTGCCCGCACGAAATCCTCAGAACAATTTTTGGAACATTCCAGTGCATCTAAGTCACTATTTGCATCCTTCTCTAAAGGCAAATAGGCATGCAGGCCCTTATTTCCATCAGTTTCGGACAAGGTAGCCTTGTGAGAGGGGACGCCTTCGTCTACGCAGATGTCTATGACTTCACAGAAAGGGTTTTCTTTGTGACTAGGTATCGACTTATCAATCTCGCATTCTGTGACAGATTTATCAGTGAAAAGGTCCAAGTCCTCCTTAACCAGTTCTGTTTCTCCAGTAGAATCAGTATATGAAGCGAACGAACTTTTTACGGTCAATTTGTCGCTCCCAGCGAGATCCTCGTCAGGCTCCGGATTGTTCAATCCTGGCACTGGCCAAAATCCAACCCCAGAATCGACATCAATCGGCACTGGAGCAGCAACATTCTCATTGTACTTCATATCATCTAGGTTTCCCTTCATGGTGTCCTTGTCTGACTTTTGTTCAACAGTTGTCATGGGGTCATCGTTGTGCTGAAAGGACTTTGCAGTATGATTATGGACCTGATGTTGCACCACCGTCTCCCCATCTGCAACGCAACACGCCACTAACGCGTAAGGAAAAATGCAACTAAGGAATTAAGGATGATTTAGAGTGGTAACTGCAACTTCCCACTTGAAGCAAAAATTCCGGAAACTCATTATGACTTTTAAGTTTTAAGCAAGTCAACCAGACAGATGAAACTTCTGTATAAAATCTAGATTAGAGAGATGGTTGGCAAGTGCTTGGAGCCCATCGATGGAGATATCATCTTCTAGGAAAAGAAATTTTCCAGCCTTTGATCTGGGATGAGACAGTCAAAGGCTGCAAGCATTCTTTTTATGTGCGTAAAAACGCATCGATACGAATTCTGAACATTTTCCACTAGGATAACATGCAGGGCATATAACAGAAAAAGATTCAGTACCGATCTTCATAGTTGAACATGTAGCCAAATCTCAGAAGAACTCTTCCTGAACTGCAAGCTATTTATGTCATTTGTCACGCTGGAGTTCTCTGCAACAAGGAAATCCTGATATCGAACAGAGTCATGTCAGTAAGCATCTATTGTGTACATATGGGCCTTCACGGGACCTCACATAACAGGAAAACTATATGACCAGCAGATTCTTTTCAAGCATCCAGCAACACCAGCACAGTCCAAGAGCATCATTGGTTCATCAAAGCTAGTCATTACCATTGGAACAAGAACGCAAAAAGGCAAAAGGACCGTTGAAAGTCCTGGACCATTTCAAAGTCTCCTTTTTTTTTTCCAAAACAGTTCGTGATAGCCCACGGAGACGAATGGCTCTAGAATGGGCATCAGCTTACATAGACAGGTCGTCCCCAATCTTGATCCGGGCACCATTTGATATTTCGACAGAGATGAAGCATCAAATGCAAAACTGGAGAAAAAGGCCAAAACCATGACTGGTAAACCGAGGACACAGTGAGTGAGTTGAGATGGCCCTGTTAAGCCTATCAAAAAGCAAGCCGATATTGTCTTCAGATAATGCGCACTCAGTTTGCCAATATAAAAAAAAAAAAATGCCCCAACAATCTGAAAAGCACTGTCCTACGGAAATCTAGTAGAATTTTTCTAATGAGTATTATACCCGGATTGGTCCCCGGCAGAAAAAGCAAGAGCCGATGTGTGAATTGGCTCCGACGACCAGAGATAGTGGGCAATACATTTGCGCTCATCCCAAAGGGGGGAGGAAAAAAGAGAAGAGAGAAACAGTAAAGTGGCTAATGTACAAAAGGACAAAGGGAAACAAAAGTTTTCGACTTTTCAAAAGCTTCCAAAACTTTCAACCCCCTAATGATACCCCGGATTCTTTTATAGTTTCAAAAAGGTTAAAAAACCTCAGCTGACCCTTCTATTGGAGCGTTTCTCAGTTCACCACCTTTGTCCTACCGGGAAGCTTCGATCAGATCAAAAGCTCAATCAAAAGCTCAAATTCAAGCTCAAAACCCAGACCACAGACAGAAATTAGCACCATAGGGAAAAAGGAAAGAGAGAACCCAAATGGGTGTTGGCCGAAATTACCGAGAGAGATGGGCAAAATCCAAAAAGACGAAGGGAATCCAGTAGACCAGAATCAGATCCGACAAGAAAACAACCTCGGAACCCAACCAAATACAAGGATCCAAAAATTGAACACGAAACCCGGGTACCTTTTGCCCTGATCAGCTACAACAGGACAACCATCAATTCTTCCATCCCTCGCTCTGTTTCAGAAAAGGCGGGGGGCATTCTCTCGAGTTCACCCCGCTGCAAAAAGAAGGGACAAAAAAAAAAGAGCAAAACATCAAGAAAACGGCAAAACCTGAGACAAAGATGACGAGAGAGAGAAAGCAAAGGAAAGCATCCAACCACTTGGGCAACTCGTTTCGCAGATCAAGAAGTGGAGATTCCAGACACGGCAAAGAGCGAAGATGGAGGGAGGGAGAGAAAGAGACAGACAGAGAGACAGAGACAGAAGGGGGGAGCACCTGCGCGTTCGAAACGGATTGAACTCGATGGGAAAGAGGGAGAGAGATCGTGGTCACGGCAGCAACGCGGGCACGGCTGCAACGCGAGCACGGCTGCAGAGGGCAGGAAAGGAGGCGAGGGAGTTCGTTGAAGCAGAGAAAGTGACGGAGGGAGCGGGGCTATGTAAAGGAAGAGGAAAGACAGGGCAGCGGCAGCAGCAGCAGCAGGAGGTAATGCCAGATGAAGTAGGTGGGTAGAGAGAGAGAGAGAGGGGTGAGTTGTATCCATTTTATCAAACTCTTCCCAATAAAAGGGTCAACTACTGGTTTTTATTAAAGGGAAAAGCTACCAAAAACTTCAAATTTTACCAATTATGATGTATTTATGTCGAATTTTTTTTGTGATATCAAAAATTTCAAACTTTTTTATTTATGACATATTTATCCCAATGTACATTATCCATGGACATTTTCGTCTTTTTCGCTTTTTATTTTTTTTTTTTTCCTTTCCGGTTAGGGGCCACACAGCCGAAGTGGAGGGCAGCCCTCGCTGAGCAAGCGAGGGGGCCCTCATCGGCGTCGGCGAGGCTCGCCTTCACTGGCGAGCGAGAGCAAGCCTCGCTCGACGCCGGTGAGGCTTGCCCTCGCCAGATCCAGACGAGGGCTGCCCTCGCTTGACGCCGGCGAGGCCCCCCTCGACGGAAAGAAAAAAAAGAAAAAGCGAAAAATGCTCGTGGTAAATGTATCACAAATAAGAAAGTTTGGGGTTTTTTGTGTCACAAAAAAAAGTTCGGGGTAAATGTGTCACGAGAGATCAAGTTTGGGGTTTTTTGTGACTTTTTCCCTTTTATTAATGGTTAATACCACGAAAAATCTTAAATTGGTACATTTATGACACATTTACCTCAAGCTATTTTTTTTACCATAAAAAACCTCAAACTGGTACACCTGTGACAATTTTACCCTGAATTATTTTTTTTACTACCAAAAATCCCAAATTGGTATACCTGTGATAATTTTACCTGAACTTACCACAAAAAATCCCAAACTGGTACATATGTGACAATTTTAATATTATTTTTTTTCAAATTTTTATTTATTTTTATTCTTTTCTTCTTCTTTTTTTCATTTTCAAACTCTGGCCAGTGGCCAGCGAGGGTTGCCCTCGCCGGCATCGGACAAGGCCCGCCCTTGCCGACGCGAGCGAGGGTGAGCCGGTAAGGGTGAGCCGGCGAGGGCGTGGCCCTCGCCCGACGCAGGCGAGGGTCGCCCTCACCTGATCCGGCGAGGGTGACCCTCGCCGGATCTGGCGAGGGTGGCCCTCGCCTGAGTCGAGCGAGGGTCACCCTTGCCCTAGGGGCAAGCAGGGCGCGGCCCTCACGGTAAACCTCGCCTCTGGCCGATTCTTGGGACCGTGACCTACCAAAGTTTGAAAATGAAAAAGAAAAGAAATAATAAAAAATTCAAAATAATAATATTAAAAATTAGTTCTGGGTAAAATTGTCACATGTGTACCAGTTTAGGGTTTTTTGTGGTATGTTCAAGGTAAAATTGTCACATGTGTACCAGTTTGGGATTTTTTATAGTCAAAAAAATAATTTGGGGTAAATGTATCACAAGTGTACCAGTTTAGGGTTTTTCGTGGTATTAACCCTTTTATTAAAGAGGATAATAAGCAAATGTTTTAAGTGTTTTATGTCAAGAGTTAATACTACAAAAAAAAAAAAGAAGCTCAAATTGGATATATTTGTGATAAATTTACCTCAAATTATTTTTTTTATCATAAAAAATCTCAAACTGATACGCCTGTGACAAATTTACTATTCGTTAATTTCGATTAATTTTACCATCAAATTGCTGAGTTGGATTACACGTGACGGTTAACGAGTGTTTTGATTTGGGGTTTTACGCTCCATTTGTCATAAGTGTACCGGTTTGTAAATTTTGTTTTATATTAATCCAATTTAAAGAATTTAATAAAAGGTAAATTTATCACAAGCAGTTTGGGATTTTTAATGGCAACAAAATTAATTTTAGGTAAATTTATTATAGGTGTACCGGTTTGGATTTTTAGTAATCAAAAAATTAGTTTCTGATAAATTTATCATAAGTATATCAATTTAGAGTTTTTCATGGTATCAACCATTACGTTAATTAGTGACCGGAGGATTTCATCAATACTCAAGAGCGTATTTTAAGAAAGAAAGTTTTTTTGTGGGTAGAAAAGATAGAAATTTTAAATTTCAATTGTTCATTTTTTTAAAATAACTTAGTGAATAATTTTACTATTATTATTATTATGCCCTAAGTGTCTCGAAATCACTTATCAGAATCACTGGATAAGTAGCAAATGTCATAACAAGACTTCTTAAATGAACTCGGAAACGGAATAATTTGTAGCTGACTTTGCTCGAGACTTAACAGAAATTCATATATTAGGAACCAATCTTATTTGATCTTATTACCAAAACAAGTCTTTCCGAAACACTCGTTATTAAAATATTTTTACCAGTTTGTAAGATATGTATTTTTATGACTCGAACTCTTTTTTTTCTTAAACACGGGTCATTTCATATAAAGCGCGTCGCAATCAATTTTATCTTCATGCCTAGTAGTCAAATTCAAGTGTTTTTTTTGGTATGATCGTGTGTTACATTCTAAAGTGCTATAATTCGGGGGCATTGCAATCATGCGATTTTGTCAAACACGCCTTTAAAAAAGCCACGCCACATGTCTTGGAAAAAGGCGCGGCGTCCCCCTTTTTACCGTTGGAGTTTTTCGGCGAGAAAATCGTACCAAGCGGCCTCGTGGCGGTGCTCTTTGACAAATGAATCTCTTCGGACCAAAAGCGGGACTCCGAGTAAAATTCCCGCGGGCGAAATATAAGGGAAACGCATGGACATCACGTTTTCGCTCGATGACCACTTACAATTGAAAATACCAAACGCGCGCCCTCGAATGCCACCTAACGCCTCCGCATTTTGAAGCCTTACATTTACGGGAGAAAATGTCAATTTTCCTCCGGCATCGTTCGTCGTCAACCAAAAGCTCGAAACATTTCGACCCGGAAAAAAAGAAAAAGAGAGAGAGAGAGGAAGAAGAGAAGAACCGTTCAAAGATCAATTGAAACAGAGCGGTCAGCAATTGATGTCTCCATCCATCCCAATCCCCCAACTAACGAGAGGCCAAAAAAGCAAGAAGGCCCTTTTTTTTAAACCTTTCCATTGCCCCGCTTTAAATGCGCCTAACCGCTCGCCTTTTCTCCTGCTTTCGTGTTGCGGTGAAGCTCTTCGCTTTCATCGCGTGAGCTGTTCACCACCATTTCCCCTGTCCCCTCTCTCGTTCTGGTCGCCTCCCGTTTTCTTGCCATGGGGGCGCGCCCGAGTTTCCCTCCCCAGAAACGGCAACAAATTTTCCCGAGAAAATCCACTCGCGGCCTAAGGAACCGGGGGCGGGCCCCCGGAAAGTCACGAAGCCTAAAAATTGCCGGCTCCGCATGTGGTGAAGTAGAAAATTTATTACCGGAAAAAAGAAAACGTATTGATTAACTCAAAAGAGTTAATGCCGCGGAAAATCCCAAATCGGTACTACGGCAAATTTCGTCCTCCGTGAGCTTCCGTTAAATTTTTTCCGCCGAGTTCTTGAATTATGGATGACACGGAACCGACGGGTGTCTTAGGTTTGGAGTTTTGCCCCTTAGTTTATCAAATGCGCACCGGTTTGTGATTTCTCCGGAGTATTAATCCAATTTAACAAACTGACGGAGGATGAACTTGTCACGAGTATACCGATTTAAAATTTTTTGTATGATCGAAAAATTAATTTAAAGTAAATCCATCATAAATATATTAATTTAAAATTTCTCGGGATATTAACTTTTTAACTTAATTTTGGTCGGTACAACCCCCGTCCTTAGCGAAACGCTTGCAAAAAGTGGATAAGCTAAAACCCTACTTAATCCCTCCTCCCTATAGGCAGCTCTAATCATCGTCCGCAGAAAATAAGTAATTAATATTAGAGGAGCAACCTAAGAATTTAAAAATGTTTATTTCCTCTGCAGCGCCGATCCCGAACCATTCACCTCCCCCTTCTTCTTTTTCTGGCTTACCGATGAGTTTCTTACTCTTTTTCTTTTTCCTGCTTTTTTTTTATTGCCCTTTTACGCTGGACCACGTTTGGTTATCGAGACGAGGATTGGGATTTACGGCGAAACACGACGTGACAACCGATGCGGGAGATTCGCCGAGCCTTGTGCTTTTGTCTGTGTTTGGTACGTGACGTTGTAACATCCGAAATTAAAAATTAGAGTTAATAATATGAAAAACTCTAAATTGATACATATATAATAAATTTATCTCAAATTAATACTAAATCCCAAACTTATACACCTATGACAATTTTACTCTCTATTAGTTTCCGTTAAATTTTACTATTAAATTGTTAAGTTACACGACACGTGATAATTGATAGATGTATTAATTTTGAATTTTACCCCTTCATTTATCACGGGTTTATCAATTTGTAATTTTTCGTGGTATTAATTCAATTTAACGAAAGATAAATTTGTCATAAGTGTACGGAGGTCAAAAAATTAGTTTTTAGTAAATTTATCGCGGGTGTACTGGTTTGGGGTTTTTCATGATCCAAAATTTAATTTGGGATAAATTTATCACATGCGTAGCAGTTTTAGAGTTTTTCGTGATATTAAACCCAAAGATTAAGTAAATGATAAAGAATTAGATGACTCATAGACAAAAAAAGCCTATTCTACTGTACATGTAGGATGAACGGCGCTTTGTGGCGATTGCGATTTCCATCAATGATGTCCAAGGCGAGGTGGTTGCCCCCGCGCGTAATGGGGAATGGGCTGGCTCGCAAGTCATAATTCCACAAGCGACAACGACGCGCGATTGCCACTGCCCATGGGGTGAGAGCCCGAACGCGGTGGCCCACGGCGGCCAGATCTGCCCGTATATGACCGTGCACGGATCGGAAGTGAAAGGCTCTCAGCAGTGGTCACCAAAGACCAGGTAAAGCAGTTGATAGCGACACACAAGGATGCCACGACTAGTGGGGAAACGTAAACAATCTCTGTTTCGCTCGGTTTGCTTTTCTATTCAACACGATTGAATAAGATTGATTCCATTCCTAGGGTTGGGACAGCTCATCCAAACTTTTGTCTAGATACATCTAAGTTTGTCCCGTTCAATGCGCATTACCAAACGCTAAACGAGATAACTTTCGTCCTATCTAGAATTTGAACCGAGCCACCAAACGCGCCCTCAAGTCTTCTAATGACGTGATAACTTATGCTGTCTATGCCAGTTTTCTTTTGCGACTCACCTTTTGCTTGATGAAAACCTTTGCAATCTATTAAAAAATAAAGACGTTTCTTTTATAAAACCATTCGCAATCAAGAACGAATTTACTCTCCGTTATATTTTATCGTCAAACTTCTAAGTTAGATGACACGCGACAATCAACGGTTGTACTAGTTTAGGATTTTACCTCTTTATTTGTCACAGATTTATCAATTTTTTATTTTTCGTGATATTAACCCTTTTATCTTATTTTCTGCCTTGTTATTTTGGGTGGACGATTTATCTACGACGATCGGACCAATTCCATTTGATATTTACAAAGTCAAATTCAACTGAGATTTCCTAACGAGCATAAATCTGCTACGGTAGCGTCCACGGATTGCTAGCGCTATTAACAATTTGACCGCATGAGAGTAAAATGCTTCCAGAACAAACGGTCCCTTGGTACGAAGGAAAAGTATTTTCGAGAAATTATTTTTTAATTTTCTAATATCTTGATAACGGAAAATTAATCAATCCACAAAGAATACTTTCCATTGATCGAAAATAACGAACTTAAATTAGGAGAAAACGATTTCCTCTAATAAGAAGGAAATCACTTGATCTCAACCACCAAACAAAAGAAAATTAACAATTTCCGTTGAAAATAATATTCGTGGTAAATATTATGGAAAAATGACATAGATATTCCCTGAACTTTGGCCCGATATGAAATGCCATCCCTGAACTTTTAGATCGTTTAATGTGGTTTGTGAACTTTTGGTATGCATTTTAATCTACTTCACGGACAATATAAAAATATTTAATGTCGTCATTCCATTAATTCGAATTCAATGACAACATTGAAAAATTTTATATAATTCAGGGACTAGAGTGAATATTTGTCAAAAGTTCATCATATTGAAAAAAATTGAAAGTTCGGTGATGATATTCCACACCGAGCCGAAACTCATGGACTATTTGTGTAATCATCCCAGATATTTTCATTTATTATGAAAATTTAAGCAAAACAAACTCATCCGGTGAAAATTTCGCGATAAAAAACAAAATTGCTTTTCAGGAAAATGTTTTCCTTTTTAAAGATAGGAAGTTTCATTTTCTCAAACTTTGAGCTCACATATTTTTTTAGACCATAAACGGTTTTCCGTCGGCCGATCATCCGCTGCAAACCAAACGGCGTGAAAGTCCAGAAAAATGGATGGGGCTAAAACTTGGGCATGCATAACTAAACGGCGACGAACTAGTCAGGGATCGAAACGTCTCGATTGCATTGAAACGACGTTCGGTGCAAGTGGCGGTCGGTATTTGATTACCCGCACGTCATGACGTACACGTGCGGTGTGCCCCCCGCGACCCTGTCGCTTGCTAACACGTGCGCCGGGAGAACAAGATTTGACATATGGCCTAACCTAGCCCCTTGGTCATGTATCCGACAAAATAAAAACACTACTTGGTTACTTCGTTTTTTTGGGGTTTTTTCATTTTACAAGTACTTATTAGATCCAAGTTGCACGTGGGAATCTCATTTTTACGGAAAATTCCCAAATATGTACGCTTGTGATAAATTTATCATCCGTTACTTTTTGTTAAATTTTATCATCGACATCGAATTCGATGGCGTGTCAGAATTGACATGTGTACTGATTTTGAGTTTTACTATCCGTTTTATTACAAGTGTATCAGTTTATGATTTTTTATAGCATTAAATAAATTTAACGGAAATTAACAGAGGGTAAATCTGTCGCAAATGTAGTGATTTGGGATTTTTTTGTGGTCAAAAAATTAGTTTTGAGTAAATTTATTGCGAGTGTACCGATTTACGATTTTTATGGTCAAAAAATTAGTTTGGGATAAATTTATCTTAGATGTGTTAATTTAAGGCTTTTCGTGATATTAGCCCTTTTTTTATCGAGATAAAAAAAATTTCGAGTCAAAATTGTCACTCAAAATAAAATGGAGATAAAATCGATGCATTTTTTTTTTTTTGGGAATTAGCCTCCTTTTTTTTAAGATTCATGTAGTTGGTGAACGTCGAGAATGCGAAATGCGACCCGATTGAAAGATTGATTCGGGTCAATCAATTTTTGGTTGTTGAAGGCACACTTGCCCGGATCGAGATTTATATGGTCGCGGGATGTTTGATTTGAAGCATTAAAAAAGAGAGCCAAAATCGAGAATTGTTTATAGCCCACAATAATAAATGCGAGTTGATAAAAGTTGGGTTGTTCGGTCGAATACGCTGAAGAATGCAATAAATGTTTGCATCGATATTCTTTAATTTTTGGTACTAAGATATGCGTCACGATGGACGGGACTTGGATTTTATAGGTAGTGGTTGCTTGGCTCTGTTTGTACGAGGTCGTGACCAAACTGAACCTCCCCGCATCGGATCGTACAGCAAGATGTGTAGTGAAGACATTTACTTAAATTCGAAATAAGAAATATGAGGAAATATTTTTAAAATATTGAAAATCAAATTGGGACCGGACTACATTGAAGTCTTCCTTGTTGCCCACATTTTACTATCGATGCACATGTCTACTTCAAATTTTTGGTCTATTTTTAACGCGGTTATTTTACGTGAAATCCATCAATTTTTTTATCTAATTAATGCCAACTTGACCGGACCTCGTCTTTTCATATCCAAGTTCGCACGGCAGCGGTTTTCCTAATGGCTTAGCCTACTTCTTCGCTCCTGATTACATCAGTAGAGAAGACTTTCGCTTTAATCCGAGATAATGCATATGAACAATTCAAAAGTAATCATAATAAGTCGCACTGAAAAAAAACCCGGCATCGTTTTACTATCGACACGTGTAATTAGTTTATTTTTCAATCTATTTTTAAGGCGATTATTTACGTGAAATTCATCGATTTCTAATCGATTGATGCCGACTTGATGGGCGCCTCATCTTTCGAAATCCCAATTCACATGACTCTCGTCCCAAATGGTCGGCGATCTCCTAAATGGCTCACTAGACTTCTTGATTGGCCGGCTGCAATCTCATTTTTCCAAAATTTTATCATATAATTATCACGAAAGGTTCATTAAATAATATTTGCCGGAAAAAAGACTCATTAACAGGCTCAATTTGTTTCGTGACAAATGCATGATTTGAAAATATTTTCAAAAAATAATCGCCTGTATAATTTAGTTAGTAAAAAATATTTTCTTTATCGATAATAATTTATATCTAAATATTTTCGTGGACGATAAAAATATATTTCGTTCTTTTATTTTTACAAATAATATTAGCAATTATTTTCAAAAAAAATATTTTTAAATGATTTATCTTTCGCGAAATAAACGGTGTCTAGAGAACCGCGGTAAAAGATTTGACTCGTACTCACTCGTGCCATCCATGAAAGACTTGACGCAGCAATTTCTCACTTTGGACAGCATACACACGACTTTGCATTTTTAAAGTTGCCGTCCATAGTGATTTACTTCTATTTTATACTTTTCGCGCACCTATTAGAATTGAATTTAGAAGAGCCCGGGAAGTGGCTTGGAATATAAGGTGGTTGATTCGCTTAGTAAAAAATAAATAATTTTAAAAGATATATTTTTTAAAAACCGTCATTTATATCGTCTGGACGAACGAAAGATATTTTCACCGATTCATGAAAATTTTTAAATATAAATTATCGTCGATAATGAGAAAATTTTTTCATCGACTAATTATTTTAAGCAATACAAAAAATCGCTCTTAGGTAAATGCGTTATAAATTATTTATTTTTAGCAAAATAAATGGAGCTTTTAAAGAAAGAAAAATCGCATTGCTTGAAGAGGATTTTGAATATTTTTAGGTGTTTGGACTTGGAATATTCACCCCATTTTTATTTTTGTTTTTTGTACTTGGAAGACTCGGCGATAGAATATTCTGTTTTATGGACAACTCCTGTACATTTCTGAAAAGTTGGTTTGTGTCGAAAAAGTGATGGTGAAAGAAGCTGACGATTCCCCAGTCTTGTCTTGACAGCTTGTTTGAAATTTTACCGACGGTTTGAAAAGATTATCGACTTATTTTTCGAATTTTCAAATCTTTTTAATAGGAGAAAAATTTATCGATAACTTATCGGCACTTCACGCGAAATCAATAATTATTCATTTTCTCGAAAAGTCCAACCCGAAATTCTAAGTTATCAAGCAAACGGAGAACAAGCGTGTGTTGGAGCATGTCAAATGATATAGACCATATTTCTGGAGGTAACGACACAAACGGTCCATGAACTTTAGTCCGATACGCAATGTGGTCGCTGGGTTTTTAATCTGTTAAAATGTGATTTCTGAACTTTTAATTTATTCAATGTGATCATTAGACTCTTGGTACATGCTCGACGTAATCCTTGCGTGAAAATATTCAATATAATCATTCAATTAATTTAATACCAAGGAGAACACTGAAAATTTCGGGAACTAAAATGAATATATATAAAAAGCTCATGAATTATATTAAATGCGTTTTTCCGCATTTCTAGCATACGCTTTCGATGACAGATGCTACGCCGTGCTTACATTCCTAACGCTGAAAATCGGTGCCCTCGTACAGAGAAACGCAGCGGGAACTGTCCGTCCATTTAAAGATAAGAACAGAGAAATTTCTTGGAAAGAGAAATCTCTTTTTGGGATTCCTTGCACACACCGCATTGGATATAAATAGCAAAAAACAGAACGAGCAAAATAAAAACGGAGGAAATCAGAAACTCCCTCGTTAATCAAATTGGGGCGAAAAACGGAGAGGGTCCCTCTCCTCGTCGCTTCAATCGGTTCAACTCTCGAAAAAAAGAAGGAAAAAAGAAGAAGACGAAAAATCGGGAAAAATCCTCGCGGTCCCGTGCCGGCCAAGCAATCGATCGGGCCCGGAAGATATCGACACCCGTAGCATCCGCGCGAATTTTCCCCGGCATCTGCTACGAAACCAGTCGGAATAACACGGTCCTATTTCTACGATTATTTTATTTTTATTTCTTCTGTTATATAGAACGCCACGGACATCTTCGGAGATGGTTCCAGGGGGATTGCCGTGCAAAATGTCCACGTTCTTCGCGGCGTTTCTTTTGACTATATAGCGCGGGTGCGGTGAAAGATAATGTTTAGATAATTTATACAGGACGTGGAATTGAGCAGGTTGAATCTCAAGGTCAAGGGCTTCGACCTTCCGCGTCAACTCCGGCTTTCAATCTCTGTCATGCGCACGCGCGCGCGCGGGGACGAGTGGACAGCAAAAATCGGAAGAAAAAAAAATCCCGGAAAATATTGTATTGTTTCGTTCGTTTTGAAGGCTACACATGATCTCTCGAGATCTTTAGTGACGGATCGATCAAAACGAAAAGACGCGGCTCATGTATCGGGATGTCGTGATAATCCATACAAAGATTAAAAAAGAACATCAATACGCCCGATCGATTCACTCGTTCGAGCGGCTGGAATTATGAACCGATTTGGTATAGCGGTTGTTCCTTTTTCATTTCGTTTGCAGCTATCTGATATGGCATTTTTTCCGCCTAATTCGCATCTCACCACCGGCATAAGCACCTAATATCTTGTTGGGTCCTTTTTATCACTAAAAATATTTTAAAAATATATATTGCGATGAGGCACTTGCCAAAAAAAAGAAAAAGAAGAAGAGGCAATTCCAACTGACAGAGGAAAAAAAACCGGCCGAAAATAAATTAACGGGACAAAAAAAGAAAGAGAGAAAGAAAAAAGGGGCACTTCCCAGATTCTTGTCTTCCTTTGGGCATGGGCCTTGCTAAGCCCATTGGCCCCAGTTTGTCGGCCCATAATTTTTTGATGACCCGGAATGGGCTGGCCCAGATCTTCAAAATACTCGTCGCCGAAAGAGACTTTTTCGTGTTTTCCAGAGCACGATAATATCCAGCTAAGAAAATTAGCGTACAATTCAGCGAATTTTACTCATAATCTCGGTTTAATAAATGCTGACGCGACGGTCCATGTTAGAAAAATATATATGCTATGTGAATTGATAAAAGAAGTTCCGAAATTAAGTTGAACCGGAAAAAAAAAAAACTCAAAACCATATTAAACATCTAATTTTTCGTCTAGCGAAAAACAAAAAATTTGAAAAACATTTTTTCAGAAATGATCATTTTATCTCTCAGAAAAATTAACGAACGAAGAAGTACTTTTTTATCGCCTACGAAAATATCAAAATGCAGATTATTGTTAATACTGAAATTTTTTTAATTAATTAATTGTTTAAAGTGATAAGAGCGGTTGATTTTATAATTTTTTTTTCGTATGCAAATTATCTATTTTTTCGCTAGAAAGTTTACTGAAAAATGAAATAAAGAGAAAATTAACCGGATGTGGGGGCAAGAAGGGGCCAGATGTCTGCTGCGATCCGGCGGGTACTTGTGATGGCCTCCGAGCCCCAGCGCCTCCGTCAATGTCTGCTTCTTCTTCCTGCTTTCTCTCCCGGCGACTCTCACTCTTTCCTGCGCAACCCTAGAAATTTACACTCTCTCTCTCTCTATCTCTCTCTCTCTCTCTCTCTGTGCCGCGTGTAGGGGCAGATTTCCAGAGCTCAGCTAAGAAGGCCAGGACGATGACGTCTCAACCTTCTCTCAAGGGCGACTTCTCCGCCTACGCCGATTACCTCAACAATCTCGTAATGCTCTCTCCCTCTCTCCCTCCCTCTCTTTTCACGGGGTTCATTGTTTTACCTTATCGAGGTGTGGGCATACATGGCGGCGGGTGTGAATTTTGATTCGGGCCATTTTCCTGGGTGTGCGGAGAAATCGGGAAGGCGAGAGATCCTGTGTAGCGAGCTAAGCTTCTAGGATCGCCCCCCTTTTCGCCCGAGGGGGCTGGTGTTTTGAAGCCGTGCGGTAGTGTTTTGCATCAAAAGGGTGTTTTCGTTGGCGCGCGGTGCGGTGAGAAGTGAGTTGGCCGGCACTAAGCCTTCACTTTTTTGCATGAGAACTAAAAGCTGCGCTGAAGCGTAGAGGTTTAGGGTATTCGATTATTTGACCCCTTTTGCTGGTAGCTTAACTGCGAGCATCCTGATGGCTTATCTTCTCTGAGGCTAGAAATTAGATAGAGCTGTATGATTTGGGCGATGGGCATGGTACGTGCTCCTTCGAATCGCGTATATATGGAAGTCGTTTTTGCTCTGTGGTCGCGGCCTTTTCTCGGAGTCATGCTTACATGTACCTTGGCCTTTTGTTGCCACATGACCTTTCCCTAACTATTGGGTTCTCTCATTTCTGTTCAAACGTTTGTCTGACACGACCTCGATTTGCATCTGTAGAACGAGAAACGCGAAAGGGTAGTAAAAGCAAGTCGAGACATAACCATGAACAGCAAGAAGGTTATTTTTCAGGTGCACAGGTATACATTTATTGGTATATATATATTTTTTTTATCTCTTTGGTGCCATGCGCTTTCAAAAGGGTCAAATGATCTAATTCTTTGATTCTTGCTGTAACTGATAAAATTGCAAGTAGGAGGCATCGCCAAACTAGTTTTGCATGATCAATTCTTAAAATTTACCTTCCCAGTCTTCTTGGAATGAACCATGTTCCATATCGTGCTTATCGTAGAATCAGTAAAAACAACAGAGAGGAAGTCTTGGAGAAGGCACACAAGGATTTAGCAGCTGTTATGGATCAGTACATTGCTAGACTGGTAAAAGAATTGCAAGGCAGTGACTTTTGGAAACTACGACGGGCATACTCTCCAGGGGTTTGTGATAGTTTCTCTGTCTGCTTCAAAGGCCTAAATAGATTACTGCAATTGCCTAATTTGATCCTTTGATTTGCAGATACAGGAGTATGTTGAGGCTGCTACTCTCTGTAGATTTTGTAAATCTGGGACCCTCTTAAATCTTGAGGAGATGAATGCTTCTTTATCATCACTGAGCAACCCATCTCATGAACCTTTGCAGATTAATATCCTCGATTACATTCTCGGGGTAAGGACCTAAAATTTCATAGTACGGGCACTCCTCACTACTTTACCCACTAGAGCACATCATTCTTTGCCCTTTATGTTATTGAAGTTTGAGATGGATGACGAAGTGCATGCAAAATATGTATGTAAGTGCACTCCACCATAAGGTGTTTAGTCGGAGAGCATATGAAAATATGTAATAGCGTCACAGCATTGGCATACGAAAACCAATCAGGATGAAGCATTGAAGTATCTTTTTTTTGCTCTGTCAATTGCTCTTTTGAACTAGTTTGGTCTATTTAAATCATTGAGTTAGTTGATTCTGGTCATCTACTGGACTCGAATGTGTGCTTGAATAGACAAAGGTCGTGCATGTACCAGCAAACACTTGAAATGCATGCGAGCTAACTTACTTGAGCTGCTATGTCTTATCAGAAACTTAAAAAGCTGGTATTTGTTTATATGAAGCTTGCAGATTTGACAGGAGAGCTTATGAGGTTGGCTATTGGTCGAATTTCAGATGGTGAACTTGAATTTGCTAAAGAGATATGTACATTTGTGCGTGAAATACACCGTGAGCTGACCCTTTTAGTGCCACACATGGACGAACCTCTTGATATGAAGACGAAGATGGAGACGATGCTTCAAAGTGTGATAAAAATTGAGAATGGTACTATGCTGCCACTTTCATGGCTAATATCTTTGTATCTACTATTGCTCAATGATCATTTCAGGTCTTCTTGTTTGATGGCATTACACGTAGAGATCGCTTAGCTGAGTCTGAGGTATTAAATCGTCAATTCACTGAGTTAGTCATGAACTTCAGTTCAGTTATGGAAAGTTCTAAGCAAGTGGCTCTTTCCAAATGATTTATGCTTGAACCTTTGCTAGTTGGAGTTTTGTGAATTTCCTTCTGCATTTAAAAGGTACTTCCCTTTTCTTTTCTAATTCTAACCTCGTTAGAGTTGTGCTGAGACTGATAGGGACTAGCCGTTATGTACTTCAAAATATCAAAGTGAATGTAAGATCTTATTTGTGCTTGGTTGCTTTGGAACACACTTCCTCTTCATGCATCAGAATTGGATTCCCTCCAAGCTCTGACAGGTTCTTCCTCATTTTAGCTTGCTTTAGTGTCCACGTGAGAGGATCAGAATATATCCCGCTGCTCGGATCTGATGACCCAAGTTACTCTTTGATGGGGCTTGCCGAGGGAATTGACCTATAAAGTACACTCTCTTCACGTCCCAAGTCCTTAAATCATGGTCATTTTTTTCAGTGTTTTATCGGGAAAATAACAAGAAATACTTGTGTCTTGCAGGCCGTTCCGAGGCCGAGATGTTTCGAGTTGCTTCTAGGCAAAGGTGTCAGGGACCGAAAAGCAGGAAGCTTCTGCAACAACCACTCAAGTGAAAGGAGCTCTGCCATGGTAATCCCGTCAAAAGCCTCCTGTCTGGATCCTGTTTTTACTCGTGGCAAATGGTGAACTGTATACTGTAACTGAGGTTATGGGTCAAAGGAGATTTTGACATGGGATGGTTTGATTTTAAAGTTGCACGAGCTTTCTTGACAACATAAAAGGACTGTCGCCCCCCTCCTTTCGAAACTTTTGTTGGTTTTCTCTCACCTTTGTAGTTTGTATCATCAAAGCACGTACGTTAGGTCGATTCGAACTACTGCAAAAAGGCCCAGCTTCATCTGAGGTTACGAGCACCAGCCCAATGGAGAAAGCTCCGCTCGGCTCTCTCAATATAGAGCCGAACCAGTCCTTGGGAGAGAGCGTTTATGATTAACTTCGGGCCATCACGATTGTTCTTGCCATCAACCGTCTGATTTCTCTTTCGCTCACACTGCACTCCATCTGAAGACACGAACGTCGCGGGCACAGCTCTAGCTAAGCGAGGTGTTCAATGCCATCCGCGATGAAACGAGACCACCGCGCAGATCATTACTAATGAACAACTATGCGAGCATCTGCTGCACTAGCTCGTAAACACTCTGGATGTTTGCTCCCTTCGTTTCAGGCTCAGGATTTTGCTCTCTTTTCTTTTCTTTTCTTTTGAACCATCAAAGGTGCACCGTGCACGCACGTGGGATTCAATTCTAGTTAAGCTGTCACCATCAACCTCCTAGCTAGCTTGTGGGCCAAAACCGATTGATGTGGGGCCCCATCTCTGTACATCTGTCCAAAACTAAGAGAGGAAAAAGGACAGCGTGCAATATGGGCCGTAGGACACCGTATACGTTTCCGGACGGCGCTTAATGGACACCATCGATCGATCTATCCTTCCCAATCGCACACAAACATAGTGAGCTGTTTCCTTTTAACGTACGGAAATTTGGTTGCAAAAGGCAGAGGATGAGACGTTCGTTTTGGTAAGAAGTCTAGTCGTTAGCGCCCACCACCTATCCCCGTACGCGACATCGCTCTTGACCCGCGTTGTCGGTCATTACGTGCCCGCTATCCCTCGCTGTTTGCAGAAACCAATCGGCCGCTACTTAGGAATTTGATCATACATGTCGTGTTTGTCGCGTGAACTAATCCTTAGGATGGGACAATTTCTCCTCGGAGAGAGAATCTCGCGAACGCATGATTCGGAACCTGACGCTTCTGGTTAGCAACTAGATGCGGTGGACTTTAGGCACAGACGATCGAGAACAAGGAAAGTGCCAATGATGTGCTTTTTAATTAGACGGCAGTTAGGTGAAATCAAGTCGCGTGTATTATTTTAGTTAGGGACGATGAAGGTACGAAGAAGGGGTTGTTAGGCAAATCTATTGGGAAGCTGGCATGTGCATTTGTACCGTCTTGATTTGGCCATCGTCTTCTTGATGGTCACCCGACGCAATAGATGCGATGCTCGTCACATCGCCTTTCAGTGACCGGCGCGGCCGTCCTCATGTCCGGTACTTCACTCTATTATTCATAACCCTACCTATTCGACGTCTCGCGCGATCCCCCCCCCGTGTCTCGGTCCCCGGCGGTCGATGGCTCACATGCGACAGGGGCGACGGAGAAGGCACGGGGGTAGCAACCGATGCGAGGAGAGAGAGAGGGAGAGAGCGTGCGCAGATCCAAACTCGCCGTAGGAAGTCCAGAGATCGCGAGTAAGATTTAGATAGGCCGGTGAGATTCCGTTGGATGCGTGGCCGACGAAAAAGTCGATGGCTTCGGTTCCAAGAGACGGGCTGGTGGCGGTGGCCACCACGCCAGCCTGGAAAGATGGAGTAGTTTTTAGCGATGGAAGCACGTGCGTGTCCCGAGTTGAAAATCTTGGCCTTTCGCCGTCGTGGAGAGACGTCGGCGCCAGTTTCTGCCCCTGTCCCACCGGCTACGCACCTCCGCCGACGTAGGGTTTGGCGGTCGTAGCTGAGAATAGGGGGGAGAGCGCCCATCACCGTGCTACATTAATCATTCGGCGGGGAAAATCGGCCGGGAAAAAAACCCTAAAGCTATTAGGCTCGTGCCAAATTTTTTTTTTGGTAAGGATTTTATTTTTTTTGGTAAGGGTGCCAATTTAGTCGTGGACTTTCTAATTATTCCAATTCAGTCCTAAATGTATTTCATATTTTCCCAATTGAGTATATTTAGCCAAATTTATACGAAAATCGCTGATGTGGACGCCGAGCGCATCCTACGTGGCACGGCCGGGGGTAGGACGGCCGGCACTGAAATGAACCATTTTAAAGATATTTTTTGAATTTTTTATTATTTTACGGTCACGACATGGATATCTATGTCAGCGATTTTCTGCCAAAATCGGTCTAATGGGCTCAATTTGGCAGAACGTCATAAGGTTTATGATTTAATTGCACAAGTAAAAGGTTTACGATTGAATTGGCATAATTGCAATGAATTTATGACTTTTTTTTGGTAATTCTCCCGTCATTCGGCTATTGACGTTTCGAGAGACGGACTTAGAGCAGTGCGTAGAACTACGTTTAGCAATTAAGCATGCGCTACTCAACTGTTAAAGGTCTGTAACAGCAAGGTAATTAATTGACTTGGTATCATTCTACCAATAGAAGGGCCCCGGCTAGAGTCCAGTGGGCATGTATTAGCTCCCGCTGAATGAATTCATTTGGTATTTCAAAAGCGATACAATTTCTAAATAAAATAAGTATCGAACAAGGGTGATCGGTTCTAGGGTGGGTGGGTTCCGAACCTAGAATCCGGAATCTACCGCTTGAAATCCGGAACATACCCTGTTAGGATCGGTTCCCGACTTCTGGAGCAGAGAGCCGTCCCTGCTGATGCTAAAAATAATCGGGGGCATTTTTTTTTTTCCCTCTGTTTTATTTTTGCTTTTGTATGAGAAATCCGAAGATTTGGGCGTCGTTTTCTTTGTTCGTCACAATCAAGAGAAAAGTTTGCACGGGCTTTGATGGCACTGCTAAGAAAAACTTCGTCCATGTCTATGATCATCCATAAGGTCGAATGTCGTTTCGGAAATCAGTTCTTGAACCATTCGATTCCAGGTTCAGTCCTGAACCTGGTCTCGCAAAGCCGATCGTTGCCTTGGGCAAAAGGTGCAATTTTTTAAACAGTCTAGTCATTGGGGAGTCGGACTCAGCAAGAGTGCGGAGAAAAGATTGCTCATTTTGAATTTAGCACTAAAAAAGATTAGGATTAATATCAAGAAAAACCTCAGACTGATATACCGTGATAAATTTACCAAAAATTAATTTTTTAACCCAAAAAAACCTAAAACCGGTACACCTATTACAGATTTATCCTAAACTAATTTTTTACCACCAAAAATCCAAAACTAGTACATTTATGATAAATTTATCCTTTATTAAATTAGATTAATATAACGAAAAATCACAAAAATGTGTAATAGACGGAGAAGGATAAAACAATAAACTAATATATCCGTCAATTGCTACGCATCATCAAATTAAAAAATTTGACGGTAAATTTTAACGAAAACTAATAGAGGGCGAATTTATTACAACCGTACCGATTCTGGATTTTTCGCGGTATTAACTCAAAAGATTACGATTTCTTCGTACTTAAAACTGTAGAAGTATCCTGTCGAAGAGTCTGTCCCCAGCCAAGGTTCCAAGCATGGTTGGTTTCTTGTTCTTCTCATCATAATTCACGCCTCGTTTTATTTATTTTAAAGCAAAATAATGCCAAGGGTTTTACTCGTTTCGGTGACCTCCTTCGGACGTTGCCGTGACAACCTTACACCCGCCGTCAAGTGTACGCTCGGACCATAACCGCTCCGCGCCGCCCGTCCGGGGACTCGAGAGCCCGAGGCTCGGCGAACCCGCCGTCGCGACCGAACCGGGCGTCGTGCTGCCGCCAACCGCGAAGTCGCTCCGCCGTCGGTGGCTCGCTCCCGACGCGAATCGATCTCGCCATCTCGTTGGACCAGCGAGGCCCATCGTCTCTCTCTCTCTCCATTTATTGCCCGTCGCGTTCGCGGCTTCGACGCAAAACGACGCGAAGGAAAAGACGGGGGGCCCCGTCGAACGAAACGACACCGTTGGCTCCTCCAGAGATCCGATTCCCGCTGCGCCCCCCCCCCCCCCCAGCTCGCCAGCTGTCACGCGCCCCTCCACTCCAGCTGGGACCCATCCGTCCGTCCGATCCGTCCATCCATCGCCCTCAACTTTTGTCCCCGTCCATGTCAAATTCGCCGTCTTCGTCTTGGTCGTCATCTCCTCCCCTTTTCCCAATTCACTTTTGCCAATTCCAATCTGCGGTCCATGCCCCCCCCCCCCCGCGCGTGATCACTGGGAAGTCGCTGATTGTTCTAAATGGCATCGCATTCAAAAATTGACGTTTGAATATTAGGAAGAGTTGACGCGGTGGGTCGATTTATCGGGGTCCGTTGCGTCGGCCCTTCGCGACTTCATTTGATGGCCGGAACTTGGGTCGATGCTGCAGTTTGTTCGCATCTCAAACTTTTTATAATGAGATTGTCGGTAAGATGCTGTATAGGGAAGGCTAGGACTCGAATAATGATGTATGCATGTGTCACGAGCCGGCAGTTCCTTGACTTTGGGATAGCCCGTGCGGCGCCTGATGAGTCGGTAGGACTCCAGGTCAGCCTCCTTTTTCTATAGTTGTTCCCACGAAGCAGTACGGCGAATCGCATCCTCGTATCGGATCGTACCACGCCTAACTTAGTTCGGGCATCCAATCCTTCGAACGAGGCATAAAAAGAGCGGTATCGGCTCCCGACTAGAGAATCACGGTCCGTATCACTTGACAACGTACTCTTTAGATACACGTGGCCTCCCTCCGGCAATCATTTTTTTTTTTTCGGTCTGTTTGGTTGAAGCGGCGCTGCCATGGGCCGGGTCCGGACCTTTGGGCTCGGGGGCCGATCCGCGCGGGTCGCACGGGGGGACCGGAAAAGGGGGCAAGGCGAAAAAACGAGAGAGGAAAAAGAGGCTCGCCGGGCGGCGGGGGGTGGGATGTGGGCGCCCGCGCGTCGCTTCGGCGGGCGGGTGACGTGGCGCGTCGACAGCGCGAAACGTGTGCGGGGGGGGGGGGGGGGGGGGGGGGGGGACCGGGCTACACGTGACGAATTGCCCGAACGCTTTTTCTGGGACGGGAATTCCGGCGTGTGTGTCGGGAGGCGTGGCGGGGCTGTGGCTTTTTTGATGGCTGCCGTGTCGGTCTTTTATTTCCAACCGCCCTTTCCGTTTTTTCTAAAAGCGGGAAAATCCCAAAAATTCCCGTGCATCGCGTCATTCCCCCCCCCCGCCCGGAAAAGTTCCCCCGCTAAACTGGGATTTTTTTAGAAAACGAAATAATAATTCCGTGGTGGTTGGCGCCTGTACCTCGAACGACCGTCTGATCGGAGAAATTTGGGGGTCGTTCATTTTAAGATTAGTACTCTGTAAAACTCAAAATTAGTCCGCGTAATAAATTTACCTTAAATTAATTTTTTGATCGCAAAAAGTCCCAAGCTGATACATCGCGATAATTTCGCGGTCAAAAATTAAGTTTGAGGGTAAATTTATCATAATTTGAAGTTTTTCGTGGTCAAAAATTAATTTGGAGTAAAATTTGTTACAAGTGTACCGTTTTGGGGTTGTCCGTGGTATTAACCCTTGAAATAATTAGTCGATGAAAAACGCTTTCATTATCGACAATAATTTATGTCTAAATATTTTCATGGTAGTTGGCGTTGGTGCCTCAAACAACCGTTTGATTGGCGAAAAAAATTTGCGGGTTTTTTTTTTATTTGATTCAAATTGGTAGGCATCGGGTCAAATTAGGCATTTTGGGACCAAGATGAGCCTAAAAATCTTTACATACCAAATAGCGAATTGCCAAGAAGTCTTTGCGCACTTCGAAGTCTTCGTCTTGTTTTACCATTGGACGGCGTTACTGCCTTGGACGATCATTAATCCCTTGGAATTATTGTTTCCATATCACTTTTGAGTAAAATAAGGTCCCGTTTAATTATTGAGAATAGGACGGCGTGGATATAAATTAAAATGTATTGAAATAAAGATCGATGAGAATTTAGTGGGTATATATTTTACAAGAAGGACGATTGCACCTAAAAACAATTATTTTGGTATCACTTTGAGACTAAAGTGTCATCTTGTTATGGTTTATATATACAGTGACCGTAAATATTACGGTAAATCCAAAAGAATCTATAAAATAATAAAATATTCTTGCCACGTCAAATTTTTACTTTGTAAAATGCTTCTCATTTTTTTAGTCGACCAAAAAGCAAGCTTAAAGCAATTGCCATTTTAACTTTGGATATCCTACCCTTTCGTTTTAAGTACCGAACTAATCCTATTAGGTGAAAGCATAACGATATTGACGAATCCTCTCGACGCTCTACGGAACCCCGCGGATATGTCGATTGAGACAATTCGAGATCGAGTACTGTCGAGGCAAAAATCAAGAGCATCGATCGTACTGAAAGATCGGTTGTCGCGTAAAATGCTTCTTCAGTTCCTCGTCAAGTCTCGACTGATAATTAAAGTCCCGTCTTCACGAAACAAATCTATCGAGATTATCAAGGGGAGCAATGTCCAAGATAGATGATCCGTCTTTGCATCTTTTTATCTGATTTTTATTTTTCCGTTTGTGTCGTGTCATGATGATGTTTCATGGTATCGCGAAGCATGTTTGGAAAAGAAAAATTGCTTAAGGTTTGGTTGTCACACGCACGTCGTATCTTCAAGCCCAGATCGCAGCTGATCCACGTTCAAACGGCTCCTTTCCAAGACGGCTGCAACAGTTAAAGAGGTTGTGTTTACATAACCTTAGGAAACGATCCAGCTCAACTAATTACAGGTGATCGATTCTTCTGAAATATTTGATGGGAAAAGCGAAACGGTGCGTTTTGACGTGGTTCGGTCCGACTATCGGCCGAATTTGCTTCCTGTGATTAAAAAATAATTTCAAAGATCGTTCTTAACACCGTGAGTATATGTATCCCACTTTCGATTAGTTGGTTACAGTGCGTGTTACTACTACTGCATGGTGCATCCTTCGTATAAATAAATCTTCTCGAAAACTTAGACTTAAGGTCGACTTAGAGTGACTTCTACTTTCAAATTTCCACTGATAATTTTTATGTAACATTTAATTTTTCCTGTCGGTTGATATGGAATATAATTAACCTTGAAAAATAGTAAACTATTAAGATGTTCAGTCATTTACTCTCGTTTTTTTCCATTTCATTTTCCGTTTTCGATTTTTCGGGAGGAAAGCAAAGGAGACTACAGAAAAAAAAAAAACCAGCACAAATAGAATCTTGAATAGGTGTTTGAGCACCCGAATTTTACTTTAGGCTCCGCTCAGCTTGAAAAACATGTTCTTAAAAGTGATCGCTTGTATTACTTACAAAAATGAAAGAACGAAAGTTTTTTTTCACCATCCGCGAAAACGTTTGGACATAAATATTTGTTAATGACGAAAAAGTTTTTCATCGACTAATTATTTCAAGCAGCATAAGCGATTATTTTCTGGAAAATATTTTCTAAATAATTCATTCCCCTCTAAACGAATGGAGCTTCATTTTTCGGTATCGACATCAATCGCATGCCAAGCAACGAAAACAAAATAATTTCGACCCAAAAAAAAAAGCAACGAAAATAATAATTCCGACGCGGACGATGATGAGCTGGCAAGGGACGACCCCCCGCGGGTGCGAAGAGCGCCCCTTTCCTTTCGTCTCCAAAACGCCGAGCCCCCCCGAAGCTTCAAAAGATAAGGAGGAGAAAAACGGGCGCAAAAATAATAAAAGCAAAAAATGAAAATAAAAGAGAGAAAAGGGGAAAAGGGGAAAAGAAATGGACATTATCATCACGTGCAGTGGGCACGCCCGGCGTGGGGGGGGGAAGGACCGCCGTGCTGTATCCACGTGTGTGGTCTCCTAACGGGACTGCCGCTCCGTCACGTGACCCTGAGTCACCCCTGCCCGAGTTTCGAAAAACCCCCCAAAAAAAAAAAAAATTTGATTTTGTTTATTTATTTTTCATCGGATCGATATTCTGCTTTTCTACATTTGTCTTTTTTTTTTCTTCTAAAGAAATAGCCGGAGCGCGGTGCGGCCAGCCAAGAAAATGAAAAATGGAAGAAGGAAGGAAGGAAGGAAGGAGGGAAGAAATAGTTGAAAAAGCGGGGTTCAGTCGACCCTTTTGACTCGGGGAGTCCATTCGGCGACAGGTGGAGGAGGAGGAGGAGGAGGAAGAAGTGCGTTTGACTCCTTTTTAACTTAAACGGCAGGGTTCCTTCCCTAATGATGTCTAGATTACTAATTTAAAAACGTTAACCGATTCTCTCTATGGATGGCGGTTAACGGATGTTGCCGGAACACTCCGTTAACGAGGCCCGCCTCTTCATTGAATGGGAGTAAATCTAACTGATCGATGCGGGGGGCAAAGCAGGGTTTCGATAGTAGATTGGGTTGGCATCGGTAGCTGGTAGTTAGCCGGGCTTTCGTCAAAAAATGCGCGATGTGAATCCAGAGATACCGTATCGCGTGCTTGACTCGTGAGTCCTCGATGGGATGGGAGTGCGGGGGATGTCTGGTAAAACAGAAATTTAAATGCTGAAAATTTAAAGACCGAATTTTAAGTTTTGATAATAGATGTAATTTTTTTTTTATGACTAGTTTCGATCTGAATCAGTCATAAAAATAAAACCCTATTCCAGTCGTTCTAAGGAGAGACCTTCCTATTCCAAGGAAATTTGGTTCTTTTTGGGTATAATGCTTTGATCTCGTGATTTCCGAGCATCCTAATCATCCAATTTACTTGTAATCATCTTCATTTAGAAACTATTAGTGCTGGGGAAAGATTAAAACCAAGGTTGAGAGCCATAACATCATTCTAAAGCGATACCTTCCCCTTCCAATGAAGTTGGTTCCTTTTGGATGTAATGCTTCATCCCGTGATTTATGTGCATTCAAACCATCTAATTTACTTGTAATCGTCCTCATTTAGAAGGTATTAGTGCTTAGGAAAGATTAGGACCGTGTTGACAAACCATAAAAAAAATGTTTCAACTAATTTAGAAAACAAAGTCTATAAAACGGGTCTCATCGACGGAGTGTTCCGGAAACATTTATTAACCATCATCGATGAAGAATCAGAGTACATTTAACTAATTAGCGCGGCGAAAAGCAGGGTTTCGAGAGAAGATTCAATCGGCATTGGTAGCTAGTAGTTAGCTAGGCTTTTGTCAAAGATGCGTGATATGAATCCATATACCGTATCACGTGTTTGACTTGTGAGTCCTCGATGAGATGGGAGTGCCAGGGGATGTTTGTTAAAATTGAAATTTAAGTGCTGGAGATTTAAAGACCGAATTTTAAGTTTCGATAATAGATGTAATATATATATATATATTTTTTACAATGATTGAAAATTGATAGTTGAGTATTACTAATCTCTTACCACACATAGAAAAGAAGACAATTTTCGATAGGTTTTATCGATACTTTTTTTTAAAAATTACTAATTGACATCGATTATTTATCTATCGAACGAATTAGGTAACATTTCCATTACTAATCAAATTAAGTGAATTCTTGAATCTATCGACTCATTTAAGTCAATTCTATAAGGTTATCAAGCAAAACTTAGTCTCGTAAACTGCAAAACTTTTTTTAATTTTCAGCACTCGATTGGATTATCAAATCGGCCGTTACCCTTTTCCTTTCTCTTCCCTCTTTACGGAAATTTTTGCGCGATAATACATATAGATTATGGTCCAGGCATGATCTACAGAAGAAAAGCTAGACATCACATGCAATCTAGCTAAGTTGGATTCTCCTAAAAGCAAATTGAAACCCTCCATTAAATTTTTTTTCACACGTGACAGAAATATGGCACGGTGCTTTTAGCTCTTTTGACCCTTTACAAGTAGGTCAAGCAAATCCCAGCATTGGATGGTATTAGAATCAATGCGTAGTTAATTAATGTGGGCCTAATATTAATTAGAAGTTTCGAAAAGATTATAGAAAAAACTATACTTGATATTACACGCCAATATTTGCATATTTGTAAAGATTAGTCATCCTAAGTAAAAGCTAAAGCACGGGACCACACATATTTACAAAAAAAAGTGAAGAGTGAAAGCCGTCTCGAAAAAACAGCGTGGAGCTTTACCTAAAACATTGGCTGCCGGAATCGAAAATTCCGGGCGATTTTTTTTTTTTTTTTACAAGATATGTTGAAATGGGGTTTACAAGATAGACTCGATTTAAGAGATTTGGAATCGTGAATCTACCCACCTGCTTTTGCCTGAGACCAAAGACACAATGTAGATGTCGTCCACGCACAAGAGTCCCCAACCATAGAATCTGACGAGGAAGCCACCACGGATCATCTCGTGGTCGGATGACCAATATCCTTGGAAATGGGAAGTGATGACGAAGAGGCAGATTCCGAGGCTTCCGGATTGCGCTTCCTACGTACTTTCGGAGAATCTATTTCGGGCGTACATCGCTAAAGCCGGAGTTTGAGAGAACATTCGCGCGTGTGATCGGCATGCGGTATTTAACTCGACCTCTACGGCCCGGGTATAGTTTTGCCACGTGGCCCGCATCGTACCAATTAGCAATGGTTCATTGATTTTTTTTTTTTTCGTTCTCGAACTTCCGTCTCTTATTGTATTTAATAAATAGAATGGTCGATGGAGAAAAAGTATTTTCAAGTGTATTCTTAATGGCCCGGGGCAGCCTTCGAGAAGAAGAAAAAAAAAAAAAAGAAATGTTGAAGATGAAGATGAGAGAGAGAGAGAGAGAGAGAGAGAGAGAGAGAGAGAGAGAGAGAGAGAGAGAGAGAGAGATCATAAGGTGTGATTGAGTGCACAAATATACAATAAAAACCGTCAATAAATCAATGCCGCCTACGAGCATCCGGGAGGAACAGCTAAACTTAGCCTAAACCGGCATTATCATAGACATTATCGACGAGGAAACTTATTCTTACACGAGGTACTCATAGCACGATACGAACACGGTCGATATTAATTTAAAACAAGGAAATGTTAATAAGTATCCTTATTGCACTTATTAGGACTCATTATATATAATATTAACACGAGCTTTGCTAGCATAATGGCTTTTAAGCCAATGCAAAAGTAACGATATATTGTGGGCTACAAGTTTTTAAATAACACCAATTTCTAATTATTTATCACGTGTTTTTCTGTGGCTCAGAATAAGTTATGAATTTCACAGTGGATTAATGACAGTTACTTTGTCATTTCTCTATTAACATTTCGAATTTTCCTCCTTTCTTTGCAGTTGATTTGCATGTGTAGGGGGCATGCGTCTTGAGCTCCCAAGTTTAATCCGCAAGACTCGTTGGCTATTCTTGGTTTCCTTGATTAGGGTTTCGTAGGACTTTGGTTGACCAACCCTTGTTCCCAACATGAAAAATCCAACACCTTCACTTCACACGCCACCACCGACAACGAAAGACAACACTTCATCGCCTTGCCTCCATTAACGCGTGGGGGTCTCTGTTTGCCAACTCGCCATACCAAAGCGAAAAAGTCTCAGGTGCCCAACGAAAAGCATCTCGAGCCACGCCAGTCACTTCTGTCACCCACCACAGCACGAGCCCTCGAATGAAAATGCAATACACGCTCGGTTCACACCTTACCTTTCTGCATATGCTTGGTAATGGAAGGTGAATAGAAATGGCACCGTGAATAAGTTCGCTTTCCCGTGGGATAAGGGTGGAGTCGATAGGGAAGCATTTCCACCTTGGTGGACTTCATGAGCAGCAACTCGGCGAGGATGCGCAAGGTGACGTGCAGACCACGATGAGCCGAACCGATAGACCCGGCAGACTGAAAACGGAAAAAAACCCTTTGAGATGGTAGTAAGTTACGGTCACGATCACAATTACGCTCCCGCGTCTCATTTGAAAGATTGTCGTGGCCAAATGGACTACCGACTGTCTCGTATGATGTGTAACCGGCGCGTTCGAACTTGATTCATGAACTTGATGCGTACCCAACGGAGTTCTTTACTAATGTAAGACGAATAGGTAAGATCTAGTGCAAAGATCCTGCAGGATGATTCGCTTTTGGTGCTTTTCGAGACAGGGTTTTCGTTTTCCTGCTTTTCCCCTCCCTTGTCTCGGTGAAATAAAATCAATATAAGTTGGCGCCAAGGACAACGGTCAGTGAAAAAGGAACAAAGAAATGAAGGATGGTGGTCCAACTCTTGTCCTTGCTCCCCTGCAGTCAACCCCAAGCAGGACCAACTTGTTGATTTATTTAATGCGAGTCCTTACCTTAATCTACTCAATAAGCAACACATCAAAATATGAGGAAATTTCCACATAGAAGAGCCCCACCATTGTTTAGTAGACAATCCACAGCCATAGGGTTGGCTACGAATGTCTTTTGGCAAAATGGAAAGGTTTTTGAGCTAGATGGGTTTTTCGAAATGCAATTAGTATTTGTTGACATGTATTTTAAAATCACGTTTGAAAGCAATTTTTGTCTAAATACCGTTGGCGGTTGGCTGGCGGCCAGATCTGGATGTCTGTCAGCCAACGTCGGGCGACCCTGGCGGCGGTGGCCCGGGGTCACGCGACCCCTTAAAGTATTTGTCGCTGGCCTCTGGACCAAATCCTTGGGTAAGAAGAACAGTCCATGAAGAGTGCTACTAGCATTCCGAAAATGCAACTTGCCAAAGTGCCTTCAGACTTGCCTTGGGCTAAACGCAATTGCATTTTCTCAAAGTGCTCCAAAAAATTGCTAAACGCCATTTGCATTTGGTCAAGATACTTTAGAGCCCCAGTGCTTATTTCAAATGCCGAACCAAACGGGGCTGAAGGCTTTGCAAAGACTAGGTGTGCGTTTGCTAATTTTTGAAAGAGGGAAAATTATCGTATTAATTCCAAACTTATCATACGGATGTTGATTTAGTCTTGAACTTTTCGATTTTGCCAACTTAGTCCCAAACTTTCTCGTGGAATTCCAAAATAATCCTTCCGGCTGATTTTCACTATAAATTACCAACGTGGCAATGTGCTGCGTAGGAGTAGGACAGCCACAAAGTTAGCGATTTTTTACGCAAATTGATTGAAATGACTGTATAGGAATTTCGCGCAAAGGTTTAAGACTAAATAGGAAAAAAAAGATTGAAAAAGTTCTGCACTAAATCGGTATCTATACGACAATTTTAGAACAGATCGGGTAATTTTTTTTTCTACAAAAAGGCGACGCCGAGTTGGGTTCACCAATATTTTTAGGGCAAACAATGGGGGGGACCGCGTAGAGGGGGGAGGAGGGAGTTCAGTCCGGCACGACCCGTAAGACACGCGTGGGTGCGCGCACGCCGCACGCCAACCAATCTTTTGGTTGACCCCCCGCCTCCTTCGAAATTTTGAGGGCTGATTTCTAGCCTGCTCTGGCTAGGGCCGATTTTTACATTTATATTTGTATATTCTATGAATGATACAAATTATTTACATTATATTATTTTTTATTTGCGTTTTTAGGGTTTACAATGGAGGAGATGGGGGGGGGCTACCCGTCGCTAATATTTGTACGCCGGCCGCTGACTTTTAGGGTCTAGAGGGCGGTGCTTAACGAGTAAAAAATCATCGAGATTGGGGCTCCTTAATTGTGTTTTTATGCATTCCTAAGCCACTAATAGATTTGCCTTCTTCTTCTTCTTCTTTTCTTTTTAATTTAGAATGGTTGGAGTTCGTAATTTTCCATAACAAATAGGCTAAGAGGTTGCGAAATTTTTCGGAAGTAACTCGTTTTTCGGGCCCCGTACTTGAAGCGATTAATGCCACGGAAAACCCTAAATTAGTACGCCTGTGACAAATTGATCCCGGACTAATTTTCTGATAACGAAAAACCTCAAACTTGTACGTTTGTGACGATTTTACCCTCTGTTAATTTCCTTTAAATTTTACCGTCAAATTTCTGAGCTGGATGACACGTGACAGTTGGCGGGTGTATCGATTTGAGATTTTACGCTCTGTTTGTCATGTGCAGTTTGATTTTTGATTTTTCGTGATATTAATTTAATTTAATGTGAGGTAAATTTGTCATAAGTATACCGATTTGGAGGTTTTTAGTGGTCAAAAAATTAGTTTGGGATAAATTTGTTACTGGTGTGTCAGTTTGGGGTTTTTCGTTGTATTAACCTTACTTTAAATGTTCGTAGGTATTAAGAAACATCTTGTGATAAACTTTTCTATTTGAGTCATGTCCTAATTATTATATATATATCTATATCTAAAAATGACATGTTCAGATCTTTGATCTACTTTCCGTAGTTCACAGGTAATGGACCCGTGGGATATCAAATGTTGCAAATTAGGTTTCGATTTTTATTTTGTCAGTTGGAAAGTACTCGTGAGTTACACATCAGATGCGTTTCAACGAGGCGAGAAAGATAACGAACTTCGTTACCATTAATATCGGTAATGATATCACAAGGAATTAATTAACCATCGTAAGTTGAGATTCAATGATTCGTCGACAATTAGACATTAATTAGACGTGTCCGATTACATTTGTAACCCGATTGATTGCAGCAATGGAACGAGGCTGTAATGTAATAACTATCATGCTATAAAGTAATTGAGCTATAACGATTATTATGGTATTTGATATAAGTAATGTAACATTTTGGTTTCGTGAATGGCATATATGATTAGAAAGGATAGCCAAAATACCGAAGTGCCCCTAAAATCAGAATTACGGACAATATAATAATTATATTTTAACAGTTAATCACGATTCTCGAGTTTAGTACTTCGTATATATCATAGGTATATTTCAAACTCATTGATGATTGTAATTGAAAGCTAAACACATAACAAATAATTATATCGAAAAATATATGATTATCACTTTGATAAGCAAACATGAATATAACATCCCATACTTATTATCATGATATTGTGATTATATATATCTCTATTATTTAAGATATGATTTATGATTATTATTCACATTTTATCGTATAATACGTGACTGTATCGAAATAGATATTTTTATCACATAACTAGCAGTATGATTGAAATTACAGTTGTATAACTATCTGAGCATCAATTAAAACAATTTAGTAATTACGAGAATATCAAATATAATATTCAATGATAAAAGTTTAGATGATTGTACCTAACAGTAAGCGACGGATGTTATGCCCATTATGGTACTATAAATAACTTCCGCAGCAGTACAAATAACGTACTATCGAGACAACTTAATTGGTACCACGTCAATTACGTGCTTACTATTTGATAGTTTATTTACTAGTCACATTATACATAATCTTGTCAAAACAATTATAATTGGCATTATCGTTACAGTAATTACATAATTCCCCGGTCACGAATAGCACACGATTCAACTTATGATTAACGATTTGATATCGATAGAGCGAGCGAGACGAAACAGACCCGGTAATTGACCCGCGACGCCGCCCGGGGGCGCCGCCGGAGACCGATACCGACCGGAGCGCGTTACTCAGCGAAGCGAGGAGGAGACGCGCTTCCCTTAGGGTCTAAAAGTTGGTTTTGTGGTTCGGTCATCTCCGCAAACCTCGGTGAGATTTTTATTTTTACTGTTGCCGCTCCTGCTGTCCACGCGTCGTTTTCTTTCACTTTTTTGTTCGGCACGTGAAGTTTCTCCGTTTTTTCTTGACAAAGCCAAACCGAGAACCGAACCAACAAAAGCAGCTTTTCCGAAAGGAAAGGAAAGGAAATTTAGGTCCAGCGGCGCCGTTTAGCAGCCACCCGTCGATTCCTCCCCATCGTGTGCCGTCCCCCCTCGCTAAGATGCGCCGCAGCCGGGGTCACAGTCAGAGTCAGATTCAGATTCTCTCTCTCTTTCTCACGTTTTTAGGAACTTGCTTTATAAGTACTGGAACATGCCCCCGAGAGCGAAACTGAAACCAGCCACGCATCACGCAGAAGGGGGAGGGAGAGAGAGAGATGGGTTGTGGGTACTTTTATGGGAGTCGCAGGTTTTTGGGAATATGATGTCGGGGTTGGTTCTGGTGCGGTGGGAGATTTTCTGTTCTTGTTTCTGGGGGGTCGTGTTCGTTTCGTCTCTTTGAGGGCGTATGGTATTGCGGGGGGGGAATACAGGAGGGAATACGGGATCGCAATAGAGTATTTTATTTCCTTCCTTTGTGGGTGGAGAGAGAGAGGGGGGGGGGGAGAGCTGGTTGAAGATGTCTTCTTGGTCCGTGTATATATATGTATACGCGCAGTTCAGAGTTTGGTGTAATAGTTGTTGCTAGCACGAATCCTCCTCCTCCACACCCCCCCACATCTTTCTTTTCTTATATTGAGAGAACCGAGGAAGGGACTCGGGAGCGAGCAGATCACGAAGGAATCCTCGAAAAAACTGAAATGGGTACGTCCCTGTCTTCTTCATTCCGCGAGTCCTTTGCGTTTCTCGTGCTCTGTTGTAGCTTTCGATGGGTGGTGTCTCGGGATTTCGGGGCCTTCCTTCGTTTCGTTTGGTCGGTTGATCCTTTGGTCATGGTGGCATTGTCTTCTGTCCTTGGTCATTGTTCCATTGCTTTGTCGACTAACGTGATGAACTGTTTTGGATTTACGGCGTCGAACGCCAGATTTAGCTCTCCGCCTTGGATTTGGAGTCCTTTTTTAGGAATCTTTTGGACGTCCTGCATCTCTGTTATGCGAAAAAATCTCTGCTTATTTGGTCATTTCGTTTTTCGGATTTTCGTTGAGGGGAGTGGGTTTGGTAACGATTTGTATGTAATAATTTTCTCTAGACTTTGGAGGTGTTGCTGATTGGTCTGTCTTATTAAACACCCCCCCCCCCTAGTCTTCAAGGACCTTCCTGCGAATGTCCCTTTTCTTCTGCAATGTTTGTGGGAAGTCCACAAAAGGGTACGATTCCTCGGTATCTTTTCTCTGATTGGTGTTGGGGAATTCTAGTCAACGGCCTTTTTTTTTTCGCTTGACTCGATTGGTTCTTTCTATTCTTGAGCATCAGCTTCACCTGAGGAAGTAAATTTGGAATTTCCTTCCTTTATTCTTGCCTTTTCTGCTTCTATAGACATCAGCTCGAGCTTTTCACCTGCCATGGATGATGAATATGAGAAACTTATCCGGAGAATGAATCCACCCAGGTTTGCAGTTTCCTTCTCTCTCATATCTCCTAATTTGATTTTGCTTATATGTAAGGCAACTAGGTATTCATGTTTTCGTTCCATTTATGTGCTCTGTTTTTGCAGAGTTGTGATTGACAATGAGACTTGCAAGAATGCAACAGTAATACAGGCACGGCTTCTTTTAGTTCTCTCCTTTTTTCTTTAACAAAGTTGTCTTTTTTCTAACTGTTTGGCACCTTATCTGTTCATGATGCAGGTTGATAGTGCAAACAGACCTGGAATACTACTGGAAGTTGTACAAGTCCTCACTGATCTCGACCTTATCATTACCAAAGCATACATTTCCTCTGATGGTGGATGGTTTATGGACGGTAGGCCTTTGCATATTTCCCATGGCTTATCTTGATAGTGCAGTTCATCTATTCATGGCTCCGAGAAGCAAAACCTAATTGTCCTTATTTTACCCTGACCAGTCTTTAATGTTACCGATCAAGATGGAAACAAAATTATGGATGATGAGATCCTTGATTATATTAAGAAGGTAAGTTTTAGTCAGCACTATCAATTAGTCTTTCCCATTGGTTTTCTTATCTTGCTCTTTCTTCTGCTCCTTGAACTCTCTCCTCAAAGTTTTGCCGTTTCATCTTTAGGTTCTTGGGCCAGACTCATGTTTCACTTCCTCCTTAAGATCGGTCGGGGTTAAGCCCTCGGATGACCACACTGCCATTGAGTTGACTGGATGTGACCGACCGGGTCTCCTATCTGAAGTGAGCGCCGTCCTCACCCATCTCAAGTGCAATGTGGTGAGCGCTGAGGTGTGGACCCACAACATGCGTGCGGCTGCAGTAATGCATGTCACAGATGAGGAAACTGGGTCGGCTATTACCGACCCAGAGAGGCTAACTAGGATCAAGGAACTGCTGTGCAATGTCCTCAAGGGAAGCAACAAATCCCGGGGAGCGAAGACTGTGGTCTCGCATGGGGTCACTCTCTCTGCAAGAAGGCTTCACCAGATGATGTTTGCCGATCGGGATTATGAACGAACTGATGATGATGTGTTGGATGAGAAGCAAAGACCTAATGTAGAGGTTGTTAATTGGTACGACAAAGACTACTCGGTTGTCACTATTCGGAGCAAAGATCGGCCGAAGCTTCTGTTCGACACCGTTTGCACGTTGACTGACATGCAGTATGTTGTGTTTCATGCGAACATCGATGCGGAGGGGCCGGAAGCTTATCAGGTATGTGTTTTTGTAGTGAATGATTTCATGGCACAGGGACTGCGATTAGAGTGTTTTCTTAATGACATTGTTGGTCGACTGTGCAGGAGTACTATATCAGGCACCTGGATGGATCCCCTGTGAATTCGGACGCAGAAAGGGATAGATTGATGCATTGTCTTGAAGCCGCTATTGAGAGAAGGGCATCTGAGGTTAGGGGAATCTAGTCAATATATTATTACTGCTTTTGCTTAATGGTGCATATGAGACGATGAACTGAAGCCATTCTATTTGTAAAATTTCAAATGTTCTTCCTGTTTTATAGTCTTCACTTTATTTTAATTCGAAGACTTATTTAGATACCAAAGGGTGCATCTAGCATGGTTGATCTCTTTGGTGAACTTTTATTGAAGTGATGATATACATGTATTATTTGATTTTCTGTACTTGCCTACATTTAAAATTCATGAACGGCGAGAGTCCTTTACTATCTTATTGAGAGTTCTTGTATAAGACCATTGCCTTTCTCTGGCGCCCTGAAACAGACAAAAGTCTGTTAATGCGTTATTCTCGCACTTTTGTTGTGTTCTCACGTGTTTGAATAGATGTCATGCCCTGATTTTGAAGGGAACATGTTCTCAAGAGTATTGTATGCCAAGATTCCAGAGCACCTTAAGACGATTTTCTGCTTTCTTTATTATTTGATCATTTGGATTTGCAGCCTTTTTATGACAGTGAGTTTTTGCATCGATGCAGGGCTTGAAGTTAGAATTGTGCACGACTGACAGAGTCGGGCTTCTTGCTAATGTCACTCGCATCTTCAGAGAAAACAGCCTCACCGTGACTAGAGCGGAAGTCACCACCAAAGACGGAAAAGCAGCAAATACATTTTATGTGCAAGACGCATCGGGATACCCCATGGACCCCAAGACAATCGATTCCATTCGCCAAACCATTGGCCAGACCATACTTCACGTCAAAGGAAGTTCCGAAGAGTCGAAGCCCGTTGTTCAGGAATCTCCCACTAGGTTCCTCTTTGGTGGTCTCTTCAAGTCGAGATCCTTCGTCAACTTCGGTTTAGTTAGGTCGTACTCTTGACAAAACTCGCAGTTAGCTTATCTTCTCATGTACATGATTAGCTGGTTTTCTGGAATCCCCCTGGAAAATATCGTCACGGGATATTTCTTTTAAGTAGGATGCAGGTACTGATGTTAGGAAGAGCCATTTTCTTGAAGGAGGAAGAAGGGTTAGCCATTAGAAAAGCGTGAGGCCGTGTAAATGTTTCCCAGTCACCGACCTGATCTTTATTTGTTCACCGTGGAGCCAACCTCACATTGGAACCACAAAAGTGACGAAAGAGACCAGATTTGTGTTAAAGATTTTCGCCTAACCAGTGTATATAATCATTCTTTGCGCTCTATAATTTTCCGTCTTTTCCGTTGGGGCTGTTAGAGAGAGTTTGTGTCTCACGAGGCACTCTTCTATGGTGAGGGTGCAGATGGTTTCTGCATCAGTTGAAAATTTAAGATCCATTTTTCAGTTTGGCAGATGGGAGAGTTGTGGTCAACCATTTCACGGTGTGTCCTTTGTTTATTGGATTTGAGCGAACTTTTCTTATCATCGCATATACTAAAATACTGCACAAAACAGCTCAGGTGGATTGTTCGTTAAAGTTGGCCATTCACATCAGACAGATTTTTGCAGTTGGGTGAATCTACCAGCGTTGAAATTTTCCAATTTGCTATGACTAGTCAATCAGCAGGCAGTATACGCGGCTGGATATGTGCTGTAACACCGAGAGTTGGGTGTTCCATCCGCGGTTAGATTCGGATGGGGTGTCTAACATCTCTATATGATAGAGGCGGGCATTTAAAATCTTATTCCGTGGATACCAAGGCAGTCCCACCTTTGGGCATGGCTGTTTGACATTAACGCTTACAAAGTAGGGCGACTTGACACGGTACCGAATGAATAGACATACCAAACTTTTGGATACGTCGATCTCGCGCAAACTGATGGTTCACTTCTGTGAGGTTCTTATAGCTTCCTTTTCCTAGGCATGCCTAAGAGAGATAAAGATGATCAGATGGCTTGGCCATTTGAAGGAGTGTTTTATTATCAGTTGATGATTTATGTGGTCCCTGCAGAATGCAGCAGTTTGGGAAACGAGAAACTGGGAGTAGTTCAAACTTTGTTCATGTTATCATTTCTCGCTTTTTGCTTTTTCTTGGGCCGTAGATCACACGATAGATCCACTTCAATTTTGTACATATGATAAACGTGAAGGTTCAATTAGGGGTTATGATTGTTGGTGCAACCAAACTGTTAGTTGGATAAGTAGTTAGTCCAGTGTCCACCCATCTCTTTCCCAGGACAGCTCAAAATGGTCCCTACTAAAATCCTTTCAAATTCCAAACGAGAAAGCGATTTTGAACAGCCTTTTCGACCATGTATTTCGGAGTTGGGCGTGAAGTAGAGAGAGACGAATGCTGACTCTCATCCTCACGTGTTCTCAACAGAGACTGATTGGCACAATCATGAACTGTCCAGTGTAACTGCTGCAACGGGGTTTCCCCATGTGGGCCGCTGTTTGTAGTCCGCAATTCCAAATGGCGTCTCAGGATTATCCGAAGCCACGTCTAATGATCCCGAGTTAATCAAATTTTACCCTTACCCTTGCTCAATGCTCTAGTTTCTGGAAATAGCCTCCGAATTTCGCCTCACACCGGTGGCTAGGGATACCGAAATCAAAACGAAAGGAACACACACACACGTTAAGACTAGGAGAGGGATATGATGCAGAAAATGAGCTTTGAATTAAGACTGCCGTTGAACAGTCAACTCTTGTAATTTTTCTTGCTAGGGTTAATGCTTGCTTCTTGCTTGTGCTGTGATTGCCATCGGATGAACTCGGTTGGCAAGACAGTCACTGCAGAATCTACGGGGTTTGACCGGTCAAAACCGACTCGAATGATTATACTAATGAACACAGCATCGGTTCAACCTATGTAGAATGTACAGCAACTAATGAGCTTGCCCAAGTTGAATAAGATAATGCCCACTATCAGTCCACACCCTAAGGAGTCTGTCAATTTGTCTCAAAGTCAATGAAGCAAGTGTCAGAGCCAGAACAACTAATATATTCAAATGGCACTCATGTGCCTCTTCTGCATCTTCAATCAGTGACCGAAAACAACACAAAATTTATAAAAGAAAAAAGTTGCTGTTGATTCTTCCGTCACATGAAGCAGCCCAAGAAAAACAATTCATTGTTCCTTACAGCAAAAGCAAGCAACACTCCCCCCACATGAGTGGCTCACTGAAAACCAAGCCCATCACCGTCACCATTCACTGTTTTTCTCCTCTATTTTTTAAGGATGCTGTGCCGTCGTACAATGATTCGATCCTCTATATCTGCGCGGTGGACATGCCACTTTCTCGAATGCCGATTAGTCCTCACCGTCTGGTCCATATAGAGCATCTATTGCTGAGACTCTGAGAGTCCCTCACTCAAGCTTTGGAAAAGTGAACTGACTTTATTACCAAATGATATCAGATCGAGGAAGCAATGTTGAGGACTCAGTTTCCGAGTTTCCAGGCTTCCAAATGTGCGTTCACAAGGATGTCTACGCCTGCAGGAGGCCTATGAGCCGGTTGCAGCAGAAAGCTCCGTGTCCTCTGCCACTGAAGCCGCAGATTTTGCTCGAGCAGAGGGCTGAATCCAGTGAAATGGGATGTGGCTTAAGTTCGTTGATGTCCTCCTCTTCGTCGTCTTCATTTTATCAGAATAAAGATCCAATCCCTCTGCTATCGCCTCTCGTGATGCCTTCCCTGATCAGTAATGTGGCAGCACGCGCTTCCCAGGAAATTGCGACAAGATCTCATCGAATTGAGCCGGTAAAATGTGAAAAGGGTTGCCGGTGATCTCCATGGAAATGGTCCTGTATTGCTTTGTAAATTCTCTTTGGTGTACACTTTCCCTGAAATAAGATTTAAAAGAACTGTCTGGTGTTGTGGCTTTTGCTGTCTTTTCTCCTTAACTTGGTGTGATTGCAACTTCACTAGCATTCAACTAGCAAATATAGACCTTTGCGATCTAGGACATCAAATTCCTGAAGACAGCTTCAGGTTCACGGCAGTCCGATAAGAGGACCATCGATTGAAATTTGATCTTGGTTTTCCTTTTCCATTGTTGAAACCTTGCAATTTTTAGCACAAACTTTCTTCCCCAAACCTGTAGATCAGGAAATTTCCAGTGTTGAAGAGTCCGGTTGCCCACCTTAGAGATGGGATAAGCCTTCGCACATGCAGTATTCATAGACCAACGGATCATGAAAACTGGTCTTGATTGATTGTATGTTCAATCCTGCCAGTTCTTGGTGTTCTGGTCAGTCGCAGGAGAATGTGATCATAACCCGAATCAGACACAACAATTCCATCATTTAGGAGGTTCCTGCTGCAGGAACTAAACATGCATTCGTGCCGCCTCGGCTCTCGACAATGTTCTTTCGTTAATTTTGCCGACACGCGCGATTAGGCTGCCGATTTGGAGTACAATGTCTTCAACCTTGAACGCAAAACATCAGCTTGGGGATTGGGAACTCCTTGGTGACCCTGAATGTTCATGTGGCATTTCTAATGCGCAGAGACGATTGCCCTGAATCCTTTCCCCTTGCAGAGTTGACCAAAAATCTTCGGTGATAATCTGCAACTAAAAAGAGCCGCCACTCAATCCACATGGCAGATGTAGAACAAACGGACCATTTGTTGCAGCTGTGTGTGTGAGAGACAGATCAAGAAGGCCCACAAAGATTAGCAGATGGGCTTGCCCATGCGCGTTGTGTATATATATATATATTCTTTTATATGCTGCATTTTCACCGAAACTAGAAGTTGACTTACGATTTCTACATTTTCCAGTACTTTTCGCTTGTCGGCGTAGCCCCCTACATCCAAAATTTCGAATATGTAAGAGAGCTTGGGATATCGTGAAAATTAGAATGATCTTTTCCATACATCCGATAATAGCGTGTCGAATAATTTATAATTATAAGAAATTAAAAGATAATAAACACGATTTTACTCGATTGATTCAAACCAAATCTCGGCAAAATTCGTTTATTCCTCTCGAGTATTCTAGATTTTATGATTCGTCCATTTTTGGTAAAAATTCGAGATACGGTAGACAAACAAAGGAAGGGATGATGATACAAATGACTTTTGAACTTTGACTAATATGCAACGTGGTCCTAAACTTTTAATTTGTTCAATATGATCCTGAACTTTACTCCAATGTATAATGTAGTCTTGAAACTTTTAATTCGTTGAAAAGTGATCTTTAGACTCTTTGTGCATGTTCAATGTAGTCCCTTAACTGTTTGAAAATATACAAAGTTATCCTTTCATTATTTCAGGTTCAGGGGCAATGTTGCATAATTTCGTGCAGTTTGGACATTAAATTGAACATGTACAAGAAATTCATGGATCATATTGGATAAATTAAACGTTCATGGATCATATAAATTGAAAATTCACAAATCATATTATATAGTAGGCCGAAGTTCTACCATCATTTGTGCCATTTTTTGCAAAATGGAAACATAAACAAAGACGAGGCAGCCGAGGGGGAGACCTCGACTCCGCCGAACCGAACTTCCGTGTCCCCACCCTCACTTTCCTCGTCCTTTCCGCCTCGCGAACACGTCGGTGACGACCCCCAACGGCAACGACCAATAGCAAAGGCGCACACTGTCGCAACGGCCCCGGGAAAAGTCAGTTGCGTTCACCCGACCGATTCCCCGTCGCCACGCCGTCTTCTCCCGTTGCGGAAATTGCCCGAGAAATAGTAAGGAAAGGAAGGCGAAAAGCTTTTGAAATCTTCCCGAACCCTAGCTCGCTCGTGCTCGATTTCTACCCCCCCCCCCTCCCCTCCCTCCGCCGTCTCTCTCGATCGATCGATCGATCGGCTTCGCAGTTGCGTTCGGTTCGTGATTCTTCGAGTTCGCTCGGATGAGCTGCGGGGGCTTTGCTGCTGCTCCGAGGTGAATTCCCGATTCCCGATTCCCGATTCCCGATTCGGGCTAGGGCTTGGCTCTGCTCGGTCTTGATGGTAGCCGCTTGAATTCTCTCGATCGTTTCTGGGTATGTTTTTGTTGGGTCCGCCGTCGCCGTCGTCTTTGAGGCCGTTCCGTCTTTCCTCGTCCGCGCATCGTGCCCCTGTGATTGTGGATTCCTTTTTTGCCCTATTTGGGCGGGGGGGGGGGGGGGGCGGTTCGGCGGGTCGTGGTGCCGGCATTAGGGAATGAGGGCGTTGCCGATAGGAGTCCGATGCGCGCTCGGTTGCCCCGAACCTCGGACATGGGTTGCGGTTTGTTTTCGGCTGAATTGAGAGAGCTCTGGTATTCGCGGTCGCGGTTTGGCGCCGCCTTTGCTCTGCTTTGTCTTCCGATAGGTGGAAAATAGGTTCCTTTTGATTGCTGGGATCGTTTTTATAAAAGCCCTAATGATGATGGTGCGCCTGTATATGTTAAGGGTTTTGGTTTTTGTCACTATCGGCGGAATTATATTGGAGCTGGGCTCTGCTAACATCGTGAATTGGATTGGGTCGGAAGGAGTTGACGATTGACGTAGATATTGGGTTTGGTGTTTGAATTTCTAGAATGATCAGCCTGATGAAAATTTTTAGGTTAACGGTTTACCATTTTCAAGTACAGAAGGATGGACATTTGTGGAGATGTTTGAATAAAGAGTCAAATTTGGATTTATTAGTTCTGCCGCGTGGTTAGTGCATGCTTTGATAATTTTTTGTGTGCTAATCAACGATCGGTACTTTTTTTTCCGGTTAGGTCAATGGTTTGTTGTCTGTTGAGTCTTCAACTCATCTGGAAAAACTAATGTCTATACATTTTCACTTTGCATGATTTCTGCATGAAGTGTATTTAGTTACTAGCAGCGACATTTCATTTTTTTTTTCCTATCAACGTTTGGGAAAACGGAACTTGGTACATTTTTCTGTTGGTTTGAATCTGGGAATTCTGTTATCTAATTTTCTAAACTCGGTACTTATTTTCGAGTGGATACTCATGCAGCTGTGACGTCTCTCTTTGCAGAAGGAAATGAGAGGAAAAAGAGTATCTACTGATTGGCATCCTAGAGCTTGTGCTGGCAAGACAATTCCAGATCGTTGCAATGCGAAAAGCAATTTTGAAAACATTGTTCTCATCGATGTAGATTGTGATGATTACGATGAGGTTATCATTATTGATGTCCCTGAATCTGTACAGGAGAAGTTGCGAGGTGCTGGTGTACCACAAAAGAATAGGGGGTTTCCATATGAGGGTGTTATTAGTATTGATGATGATGATGATAATGGGGATGTTGAGCTTCCCGGACCCAGTGTGGCCGGTGGTGGTGAGTCGGATAGCGATGCCACATCAAGCAGGTCCTCGCCCTCCTCCAACTTGGGAGGATCTGTTGACTCCGATGCTGATGAATGTTGTGTCGTTCCTGAGGAGTGTTCTGCTTTGAAGTCATCTAGGAGCAAGAATTCCTATAGCGGTGAAGGTGAAGTTCCCTGTAGAAATCGATGTGGTCTCAGTCCTGTTTCAGAAGATGTCTCCTTTGATAGTGATTTCTCTGATTGTGAGGTTATGGAAGATCCCTCCGGGAAGCTTCGTGAACAGTGGGAAAATGCTTTTTCCAAAAGAAAACATGATACCTTTAACGGGCATCTTCATTCGGAAGATCAAGTTAAGGCTTCTGGCTTACATACTGATGCTTGCACGAGTGGAGAAGACCATTACTCGTCTAATCCAGCGTGTTCTAGTTCCCGCAATGCAAAAGCAAAAGAAAATTTTGCTTCTGGTGAGGCAGTTCCTGTCAATTTAGGAGTCGGACATGATCATGAGGAGCCCTCTTTATTGTTTAGTGAAGTCAGAGCCAATAGACGAAATAATACTGTGGGTAAAGAATACAAATGTACAGGAAAGTCTTGTTTTGACAATAATACCCCAGCCAGGGACATCTCTGATGAATCTGATCAGGGAGGAAGTATTTTTAAGGAAGAGTCTCCTTTATTGAAGAGAAAAATTGGTAGCGAAACTTTTGCTGATGGTGAAAGAGATGTTCAAGCAGGTGACGGGTTACAGAGTAAGCGTTTTCGCAGCAACAATTCTGTTCCAGATGAACTAGTGCATGAAAGAACTGGTCCTCACAAAGAGAATCCCTCTGGCAAACCATTGGTGCCAAACTCCTGTCATACAGGTAGAGCACATGTTGACTGTGGTGCAAAATATCAAGTTGGTGACGGTAAAGATAAATCTTCATCTTTTCGCCGGTCTGGAGTTAGATGTGCAATGTCTTGTCATGATGAAACTGCAGAACAACTTGCGCGGAGTATTCCTATTGTGAAAGAGGAAGACTTAGTTGCTAAATCATCCCCTAGTCGTCAAAGTCATGAACAAAGTGAGTGTCCACATGCTCAAGATGGTGTTTATGTGCCTAGTGCCCAAAAGGACATTATCAATGGACGGGAAATGCTTAAGGAAACTGATGAATACAAGCGAGCAGCAGAAGAAGAATGGGCATCTCGGCAGCGGCAATTACAACTACAGGTTGGACTATACTTAATATCTTAGTGGTTAAGTACATGCGATCTTCTACAAGGGTTTTGACCGACATCTTTCAATTTGTTCTGATTTTTTTTCTGTCTGAGATGCACTTATTTTTGCCCTTCTTCTTTGATATGGGTTGCTAATTGGCATTGATGGACTCCCAATTGCATGTATATAGGTCGAATGTCCTGTGTTGAATGTATGGTGATTGTTTTTGCCTCCTTAACTTGACATAATTGTTCCCGAATTTATTACATCTTTAATGCTTTGAGAAGTCTTCGCTGTTGTTTTTGACCGTGCTGAAATGGAAGATCAGTTTGGTCGATGGTTGGCATAGACATTCCTGTAGTAGAAGAGTTTTAGGGGTGATTTTTTTATTTCCGAGATTATGAAATAATTTGTGAAATATCAATCTTTTGGATATTCAGAAGACATTTTTGTGAAAAAAGTTGTGGCCTTGGATCTTTTTCATACACTTCCAGTCTCAGTCCCAGTACTTTGATCCGCTTTTCTTGGTACCTCTATGCTTACGTTGATCTATGGCATCAGGAAAAGTGTTGGTAGGGTGTAATGCAGTTTAGTTGTATTCGATATAACTTTTTCTTGTTTTCAGAAGCGTAGTTTATATGTTTTACCTTGCATTTGTTAGAGCCCCGCAATTTTAATGAGTTAATTGGTCCCTTGGATATTGTTATAGAAGAATGTGTGCTGATTTAGGAGTGTTGTTCTGTAGGCAGAAGAGGCCCACAGGTTGCGGAAGAAAAAAAGAGCTGAAACTATGCGATTATTGGATATGGAAAGAAGGCAAAAGCAGCGGATTGAAGAAATGAGACAGACACAAAAGAAGGTCGATATTATAATCGTCATTTATGTGTGCTCTGAAGCTATTTTCAATTAAGATGTGCCCTTTTTTTATTTCAGAGGAGTGGCTTTATTTACTATCCATTTCCGTTTTAAACAAAAGAACATGGAACTTCTAATGTTGCATGATATCTATTAATGAAAATGATGAATGCTCCTACTCTGACAAGCAAAACTAATTCCGTGCGCGCTATCAGCATTTTAAAAGCCCCTGAGTTGGTTATAATATGGCTATGCTATTGTGTCTCAGTCAGACTATTTTCAGAATGCCTTTTCAGATTGGCTCTTTTATCGATTGAAAGCCTTTCTCATGGAAATGGATGAGAGAGATGTGCCATTGTAATGATTTGATTGAATTGGTCATCGCAACTTAACGTATATAATATCATTTCGTGATGTAAAACCTTTTCATTCTTTAAATGCCGCAACTAATTCGTTTTTATTTCTTTGAACTGATTTAATGTTCAGGACGAGGAAAATATGAACCTCAAAGAGCAACTTCGTGCTGAAATAAGGAAGGAGATATCTAAACTGGAAATAACATGCACTGATATGGCCTCGTTGCTTCGTGGACTGGGGATACATATCGGAGGCAGTGTTTGTCCCTCAACACAGGAGGCAAGTTATTTATTTCTTTGTTAGACACGAATGGCTTCCACAGGATTTGGCACTCCGTTGGCTGAATTACAATGGTCTCATATTTCTTTCTATCAGCCTTTGTAACGAGGATTATGATGTTGGTTTTTCAGGTACATGCAGCCTATAAACGAGCCTTGCTGAGATTTCACCCAGACCGGGCATCAAGAAATGACATTCGCCAGCAGGTTGAAGCTGAAGAGAAATTTAAATTACTAGCACGCATGAAGGAGAAATTTATGTGGGCTTAAAGTTCATCATACTACACAGCAGCAGCAGCAGCACTTGGTGCTGCTGCTGCCTTGGTTTCTTCTTTCTTTTCCGACACCCTGATCAGATAGCGATTTTTTGTTGTCCATAATGTGTCATTCTTAAATTCTCTAAGATGTATGTATAAAGTGGATGTCTGTCACACATACCAGCCGTCCTTTACTGAAGAAGTGTAATTTTTTGACGTGCTGACAACTTTGAGCTTTTATGTTGTAAGGGTGAGAATCGGTGTCTTCTGCGAGACTCAAATCAGATTTCGCTATGGAGATCCTTTTAGGCCAAAGCCTCTTGTCGACTGGAACAGCCTGATTGAGTTTGGTGTTGGTTGGATCTACTTTATTCGTTTATTGTCAGGTGGAGATTGGTCTGCTAATGCTCACAGTAGGTTTTCCGGTTGATCCAAATATCCCGGCTCATACTAAGCTCATACTTAGTGTGGACTTTCTCAGGTCCATACCGATTGCAACTTGGGGTTTTAATTTAAGTATCATGCAAATCAGTTGAGATAGCTTAACTAATCAGTTATTAGTAGGTTAATTAGACATTGATTTATGGGTACAGATTTGTGGGTACGGGACTTGGTAATCTAACACCCCTTTGGTATCTTTTGTCTTCGTTTCAAAAGTATTTACGTAGGTACTTTCGATTAATTTTAACTCAAGCCTCTAACATACATGATCATAAGAATTTAACAAAATAAAATTGCTAGAGATGGGGGCAAGAACATAAATACCTCAAGCGAGCATCGAATGGTTCTGCATGATCTTGACCAGACAGTGCAAGTGATGTCACGGGAGAAAAGGGCGTCAAGCCCAACCGTAGACTCCGGGGGAGTAGGGATTAAAAGCCGAACGTGTGAACTCCACTCACGTTTCTCTTCTCAAAACCCAGTTGGGATGTACTCAACTCACCCTCAAATTCCTTCCATCTTTCTTTCTTATTCACCGCCTCAGATTGCTCCCTTTGCCATCAGTATCACGCAGCCGGCTTTGGCCTTCCAGTGTATATGTCCTGTCTACATGGAAAATCGTATGGTGGGGCTTTTGAAGACCTCAAAAGTCCAGCGAGCCATTTACTTGTAGAAAGAAAATTTCGTCGAATCTTTCTTTCCCCCTTTCATTTATTTTATCCCGAATCCACCAAAGATTTTCTCACCTTCACCCCTCCCCCTCTTTCAAAATTTGACCAAAACCTCAACCCCAGTGCGCACTCCTTTTCCCGAGATTACCTCTCCCATTTGAGCGGTGAACGAATATTTTCTTTAGCAAAATCCTATCCTACCATATCTTCTTCACTCATCACTGCTGGACTTCTCTAATTTCCGTAAATCCACTCTTGGCCGAATTTGTCGAAAACTTGCTCTTCATGAATTGGAAAATGTGGGCCCGACAATCCGGATTAGTCAATTAAGTTTGGAGCTCCCCTGCTTAAGCCTGTTAACTCTTAAGTCCGATTACAATGAAAACCCTATTGATATGCAAATGCAATTTAATAATGTTTTTTGTTTAGGGATTGGGATCGATCCTCTCTATCAAGGAATAACTAAACGGGTTGTCAAAATTTAGGTTTCAACACATACTAAAAGGATTCGGTTCATATTTCCGGTCTCGTGTGTTTCGGTTAGCTCGTAAGATGCACAACAGCCAAATGTGGCAAAAGTGACTTTTCCGAGAATGCTCATTAAAACGGCAAAAGAAAGCTTAGGCCCAGGACATTGGAATAACGAAAGAAAAAACACTAGTGCATGTGAGAGCTCACTGGCACAATCAAGTTTGAACGAGATTGCTCAAGCCGAATTATCTACCGGGTTGTCGTGGCCAATCTTTGGAGGGAGACGCCGAACAGCGAGGATCAAATCCGCATCACGTTGCAGCGGTGACCCGATGGGAAAAAAAAGAACAGAGGAGAGGAAAGAGAGGAGAAGAGCTCAAAGAGGGAGAAGTGGCTTCTTTCTGCTAAAGGACGGTGGCGGCAACAAGGACAGGACCGGGTCCTTATGTTGGTTTGGTACCGATGTGAAGTGTCTCCCTCCATGTCCTAAGCCTTAGGGATCCGTATGCTCAGTAAGAGCCCGAGGGACCACGTGATTTTGATCTGTTTTTGTGTAACCTCAGCTTCCTCACCATCCCCTCAATTATAACGCAGCCTGGTCAATGATGAACCCCATTGCCATTGTCCTTTTGCTTGGCCATAATTGCCCATGCGAGCCCATGTGTGAAGACCAACACTCCGAAACCCTTTTTCCACAGCTGACTGCGCACATGTATCTAGGGATAGTCGTGCTTTTGGAGGTTTTTCGGTACATTTTTATTAAGCAGTTGTAGCCGTGATGAAGGTTTTGTAGCTTTTACCCGATCAATGCAAACCGACGCTATAACACCTACGAAGATATCGGGTTATGTGGTTAACACGAGCCGAGTCTGGGAAAGTATATTTGCTACAAATTCAGATTTGGCCATCAAAGAGAAGAATCCGCAACCCTTTTTCTCTGAACACCCTCCGAGACATTACATGGTCCGTGTTTTGATGACTTTAGTATGTACAGAGAATATGAATTTGGGGTAGAAAAAGAAGAAAGGACCTTCACAGGCACCGTGTCATCAGATGTGAGGCGATTTCAACATCAAGGACCCGAAAACAGCTTAAAATACGAAGATTTGATTCAAGCAAGGAGCCAGAAATCCTTCTGGCGCTTGGTGGTGATCAAGTAGCCGCCGAGCTTCTTGCTCTTCCTCCTCACGGCAATGGCCATGCACTCGGCGTTTTGGATGCAGTACTCCACGACTCCTCCGCCAGCGCTGCCCATTCGGTTCCCTCCAACCCACATCATCAGCAATCTCCAGCTTATTGACCTCTTCTTTTGGCCCAACACCAGCAGGGATGCTCCACTCTTTCTTGCCTCCTCCAGAATCTTTGGACCCTTCTCTTTACCTTGCACTAACACCGTCTCAATTTGCACCTACCAAAACCAAGTTTTGTTTAGTTAAATATAACTACAAACTGGAAATTTAATGTCCAGCAGATGCAGCCAACTGAACAAGGAATGCCCATAAACGAGAAAAACTACTTCTTTCAATTCATTTGTAGAGGAAAGAAAATGAAACACATGGCGTGGTGGAGTGAGAATTTTGCCCCTTTTTTTAAGCATTTGCTTTCTTTTTTTCCCCTAATCATCCACTCAAAGAAAGAATCAAACGCTTGTGAAACTAAAAATGATAATTGAATATGAAAAAACGGGGGCCATTGGAGAGACAAGGAACTTATGATGCTCTCTGGGACGTGAAAATCAGTGAAGAAACCACTTCAAAAAAAGACACATTATGCACAAGATCATCTAGAATGGGCGAGACCAAATCTTGGTTTAGTGGATTCTAAGCAGAGTTCTTGACCTCTAGTGAGTTACAATTATATACCCACCTCAGGTCTCTTCAACTGGCACATATTCTTCAGGGACTGAACAAGCTGATAAGCCCTTGGAGCTGTCTCTTTGTTACACTCTTCACAGGTTCCTGCAATCAATCAAATCAACACAAGAACCTGTTTGCTTCAAAAACCACTCATCAAGACATGCCCACACGGAGATAAATCCCAAAAAGAATTAGTGCGTGAAGAATTCTGACCTTGTTGAGCCGGTTTCGTCACGTGCAACAGTATCATGATGTCCTGGCTCTGAACTGTGTGAGACAGTGCCCATTGGAGAGCTCCCTTCGCTTCCATGCTCGAATCCACCACGATCAAAATCCGCCGCCCTGTCGCCTGCCCGGGTTTCTCCCCGCTCCTGGGCTTCTCTTCCTCAATGCTGCCGCCACCTGGATTTTCCATTTGTCGATCACGTTTGACGGCATTCGGATCCGCCTTTGATTGTATGGGAGGTGACCGGACTCTCACGTGAGGCCTGATCCTGTTGAGGCAAAATCCTGGCAATCTTGTGCCTGTCCTCCCCATTTTTCCTCGAGTGCAAATGTTCAGGTGAGACACACAAAACAGGAGGATGCCGAAGCTAAATCTGTACAGATGCTGTGCCGATTTCTAGAGGTTGGTCTCGGTCAAATTTTCACATTTCTGCTCTGCTTTTATTTTCTCCTCTTCCCTCGTTTCTTCTCTGCACTTTCGGGCAACCTAATCATGTTGGTTGCTTTGTTGCTTTAAAAATTTATCCTGTGGGGGCTATTCCTGAACGTGCCTGTCATGAATCTGTAGGGCCAGGACCTCTTAGACCAGCAATCCCAGCACAAAGTGGCTTTTTTTAAGAGCTAATTATAATCTTGGGTGGTTAAGTAAGCTTGATTTGCTCCTTGGTCTTTCCATTACTGCCTTTCTTTATGTTGCTGATGATTGTATTGGAAGATCCATGTGATGTCATCGAAGCGTGTTGAATTGCTTTCTCTCTTTTTTCCCTGTTCTAAACAAGAACAGCTTTTGCTTTCTGGAAGGAGAATATGTGAAGGCCGCTGAATGCAATTTGCACGTATGTGTATGCGTTTCTTTTGCTGTACACAAACGTGGGTTCTGTGTTAGAAAAACATCAGACACTCATCTGATTAGGACAGATTGCTGCCGTCTGAGAAATCACGCCGTCAATTATACACATTCATAGAAGCTGCAAGAATCAACCAGCAGTCAACTGAAATTTTTCTCTTTGATCTGCAAGCTGGTGTCTCCCTGATTTCTCTGGATCATGTAAAATATTCATGGAAAGTGTGAAGGATGAGATTTCTTGCATCTTAAAGAAAAATATAAATCAGCTGCATAGTGTGGGGCAATTATATTAAAATCGGTAAATTGACTTCTTCTTGACCAAGCATGAGGGAGAGTAGCATTACTCTCACCCTCAGTTAACTTTTACCTGACGTACTACGAACGAGAATACACCTTGATCCCAACATAAATTTAACAAATTTGGACTCACGCTAATCGTGTTTCTAAACTCAATTTAACTGATGCGCATGCACGGTTAATTTCTCGACGCGTAACTGAGAAAGTGTAAAATATAACGATATTAAGGGCGATTATTTCGGTCGTGCCCCGCGCTGCATCTTGATCCGAAAGACTGGTCATGTGTGAGATGGAGCAAAGTAGACAAGCCCAATTCTTAATGGTGCAATGATGGCCAAGTGGTGCCTAAGGTTTGAGATTAAGGGGCCAAATCACATAAAAGCACCAATATTTTAGTGGGCAAAAGTTACCTACGGCATCTGTTTGTCCTTTTTCTTTTCTTGTCCGACACTGGACCCGAATCATAGGCCCAACATCTTTTAATTTTGGGGGAAAAAGGGCCAATTATCACGCCCAATTAAAATCTAAATTTTCCAGCTAAGCTCTTAATATTTTTTTTATTTACGCTTTTATGGGAAATTAAAAAAAAATTGAGTTGCTTTTTTCTTTTTTTTCCTTTACATGACCTGCTTGCAGAATAAGCGATGCACAAAAAGGACCAAATAGTGGCTGGCAATCCTAAAGAGCCATGATGATGGCTGTGGGGAAAACATGTCACTTTGCTAAGAATATCAAAAAGCATAACACACACCAACGAAAGAACCTCTCTTTGGCCATCATTATATTCCCCCTTCCATCAAAAGGGCTCACCATTAATTAATAATTAACGTTTAAAAAGATTTTTTTTTTTTGCAAAAATTCAATTCGGTACGAAATAACGGAATTATTGATTAATGGCGAGAAATCATCCACGCTACTCTATGAAGCAAATTGGTCTCCTACTTTTAAGGGATCGCGACTCTTATTTCTATTTACCCGGAATATTATCAATCGGTTATTTCATGAATATCCTGTTAATGATCAAATGTAAATCGATAATTCTATTTCATCTCTTACGCGCTTCGATTTTAACAAGTGAATCTTTTTTTATCTTATAAACTACCTTACCAAACAAAAAAAAAGTTTGAATCTTCAACCATTTTTCTCTTTTCACAACATATCTATGCAATTTAATTTATATTGCGTCATTATTTTCAATTTGATAGTTAATAATTCAAATATTTTGCAAAGAAGGGAATTCTGTGAAATTTATTGTATATCAACTTTTGCATACACGCATTGCGTGTAAACGTTTGCCAGTTAACATAATATCAAGAAATTGTACTATACATATGGAAAGAGAATAAAATATCACGGTTAATTTTTCTCGCAAGGTCATGTTAGAAGAGACTCAAAGTTTAAAATTAAAATACGTTTTAGTGAAGATAAAATTATTAATTTACAAAGTTGTCCATTGGTGGAGGAATATTTGTAAATAACTAATTGAGTGTGCGTGTGTGTGTATATATATGGGTAAAAATAGGAAGTGCTCTTTGTTATATAAAATAGTATAGATGAAGTGGTCAATCTCTTTACGTAGTTCGATTTTGCATGATTTTATATTGATATTATCATCGATTATTCATTATTTCTTTAGGCCGGATTTGGAAGAGAAATTAGGCTTAATAACCTCTGAACTGGGCTCAATCAATACCAGAGACATGTCAATGACTTACCATTTGCACATAAACAATAATCGGTCGAAATTCCAAGATTCATTTGATTGTTCTTGTTGATTATAGGCCCTCGAAATTCGATAACCAAATTGAACCCAGATTACACGACGCAATAAACCATAGCACCGAAACAACTCGAAGGAAAAAAGAGAGGGAGGAAAATCCCCGAACGTCGAAATGCAAGATGCTCTCCGAGTTCATGATGCCAATGCCAATGCACCACATCATTCGTGCGAACTGTGCGAATTGATGAAGGAGGACGACGACATTCCCTTTACAAAGGTGGATGAACGCGAACCAACCACCCTCTTTTGACTTTTGTCGAGAAGATGACCAAAATTCCAATCGACAACCAAAAGAGGGCCTTTCGTAGTCTCGTTAATGATTCGCATTAAGACTGGCCAACCGAAGCCTCTCGACTACTTTCCTCGAAGTGAAAAGGAAGAAAGAGAGAGAGAGAGAGAGAGAGAGGAAAGGAGCTTTAAGGAAAGGGCTCGACATGACCCATGAAGAAAAACTATCTCTTGATCGGGTCTAATTAGATCTATCTCGACACCTCTACATGTCTTGTCTAATCGGTATGAAAAAACAAGACAAGAACAAAACATATCTCATCGAGATAGATATTGCAAGCTTTGGATGTTACCGACATGTCTAGTCTTGGAGGTATATAGCCAGTGCACGAATTGTTCTCATATGCCTCAGAGTCGATGGATATGGACACGACATCTAATCCCAAGAACAAAATATTTCTGGACACGAACATGCTACGTCCGTGACGTTCTTTCACATCACGAATGACCTCACGAGTGATTCCTTCCTTCTCTGACTTAATCATAACCAAAATCGATCAATTTGTCAGAATATGATTTTTCTAATCGTTTATTTTCTGTGGAATAAATGGTCCCTTGGAGAAACTACCGTATTTGTTCTGCTCAACTTGTCGGAATACGGTTTTACCCACGGTATAACTATACATCTTGACGTGCAAAGACAACAACGTATCCCTCTCTTTTGCTTGTATTGGGTTCTCAAGGATCGAAAAATGAGAGTGCCCTAGAGCACTCGTCAAGCGTCACTGAAAATGCTTAGCAAATGTATAATTTTCCGTTTGAAGTAACGAAATGACTTTCTTCAAACATGTACTTCTTTGGTGTTCCGTTATAAAATGTACACCCTAGGCTAGCTAGTTTGTCTTATGCTGTTATCATCAGAATTAAGTCGAAAAGGAGGAGATGAACAGACAAAGCATTCTGACATAGCTTAGCTCAAAAGGCAACGATCTTGGGATGAAATAATTCAAGATTCATGTTAGCATTCGAATTCTAGGGTCTCGGAGGATCATGATGGATCATATGGTGGCTGATAAAAGTTCAACAAATATGAGTCATGAGAGAATCACTGTAATGTTTAGGAAATCTAGATGAACTTTGAAGTTCAGTGACAGAATGAAAGTGACCCCGAAAGTCACCAGCTGGGGCATGATCATAAGGAGCAAGTTCTTTGCTAGAATGAGGAACACAAGGTACCCCCGACTCACCAGTAATCAAACTCGTTAGTAAGCAGAGAAACCAAGGGAAAAACAGGTTAAGAAATGGTAAAATAGATGAGTTATACTTGCTCCAGGACATCAATTGTGTCATCAGATAAACACGATCAGTTTGATTACGTTCTGCACGATGCCATCACTTTACAGACCATCCGGAATTCCAAACACAGAAAACACAAAATAACTAAGTCCTCCGAAGCTCCTATTGGCAACCCCCAACTCATTAGGCGCAGCGAGACTATTACATCGGTAATTATATTACAAGAACGACAACATACATATACAGTAAGCCATTCATTTTGTAAATTGTTCCTTGTTTGAATGGCAATTAGAGGCCATCTACAATACCAGACTTATTAATCTCCTCCACAAGCATGCCAATACTTATATTTTGTGAACACACACTGTGGTTGGTCATGAATCTAGAAGCAATTACAATCAAGTCAAAGCATCCAGCCGGGGATGTACCGATTAGTACCAGTTTGAGCTGAGCTTGCCAAGTTGTTCCGCTGCTCAGTAGACATGGGATCGAAACTGCATGACAAGATATTTTCTTTTACAAACAACATTAGGGAACTGCATGCTAAAATGTGTGAAGGATTTTCCTTTACATAGTAAAAAATTCTTCCCACGTGCAGTGTCAATGAAATTTATTTAGTGTATGTTGGAGTTGAGATCAAATGTTGGACATAATAGTCAATCGACCAATGCTGCTTGTAAGGAAGTTGTTTGTTTTCGAATGGTGTGGTACACAAAAGTTCAATGACAATAAACAATCTTTGGACTGAGCAAAATTGCTGAAATTTTACCCCATCTGCGATGCATCATTATAGTTGAGTGGTTCGAAGTTAAACTGCAACTGAGCAGCTTGGTTGTTGTAAATCATGTTTTGGTCTCCTGCATTTGCGTTCCATGACGATTGAAGCTCAGCATCAATCTCCTCTATCTGCCAAATCAGTTCATGAAGCCACTGCTTAATTAGATCGTTTCTTGATAACATAACACGGCACTTATGTATTGGACTTAAGTGGAAACAAATCAAACTCGGCAATCAATTATGTTCATTCAAGCTTGATCAATTGCATTTTTTTGCACTAATTTTAGGTGAACACCTTTTTAATGCAACTAACAAACTTTCTGATTTACTCAAATTTGCATTATCCAGCACTAGGAAACGTATTGGTAACATGTACAAGTACTTGAAGACACATACAAGTGTGCGCATATGTATATGCATTTTACCTTCCAGATCAGATACTAGGGATGGCTGTACGCCCTTTTTTTTTTTTTTTTTGTTATCGAAACAGCCAACTAGTTATTGGCAAAACATTTATGAATCATACGATTATCTGTTTCACCAACTATGAACAATCATGGCGCTATCCCTAAAGACTAGAACTGTAACCTATGGCACTTATCTCTCCTACCATGAGGGAACAAAGAGGTGGATACGCATACGTACGTCTTTAGCCTAATGATATGCAGTCAGCAGATTGTTTAAGAGGCGGAAGACAGAAAGACGTAGTGGCCGAGAAAAGGCAGATGAGCGAAGATCATCAAGACATTTTTTTACTGCAATGTGCAAGTATAGAACCGAACTGATCGTACCACAACTTAGAATAAAATAAAATGCAACTTCTTACACTTGTACACTTCAATAGATGTTATTATTACTGTTACCTTTCTTTTTAGGGCATTGTTGGTCTCAAGTAGCATGTCCTCCTGTAAATCAAGAAAATTAAAGCCAATTACATAAGACGTTAATACCAGTTGTAAATCAGCCACACCGAATAGCAAATATTCATATCTTTTACCTTTTTGCTAAGTTCATCCAGTTGACCGAGCATGAAGTTACTCTGCTAACAGTATATAACTTGAAGTTCAGAGAGCATTCTCCTTTTCCAGAGCAACTAAACTTTAAAATATCTAGACCAGCAAACATCTTATGGCGCTATAAGAAGTAAATTGTTTTCACAGCATCGTGACTTTTTGAAAACACAATCAAGGAAAACATAGAACACAAAATAAAAATGCGGTAACATGATAATCTTTGGGAGTACCTTGGAAGACCTGATTTGCCTTAGTGACTTGTCCAGCTTATCCTCCAGCTGGTCCAGATCCTCCATGTTTAATTCCGCTAAGTCTTCCCCTAGAAGATTACTGAGAAACGCCAAGCATTTAAGTAGTCTTAAGGAAATTTCCTCAATACACGTCGAATTATCTCTAGCAATATGAGCAAATAAACTATTTCCCCATCTAGATAGATGTTGCGCATACCTTTGTGAACGTTGTAGAGATTCAACTCTCGTCTTCAATTCAAGGTATTCTTGGTAACAGTTCTGCTTGGAAAATCAAGGACATACATGAGAGATATGTCAACACACCAATTCATCAAGAAACTTTTCTAATAAATGTCACGCAAACACAATTCAATTATATAAAGCGAAATAGTCTTCATGCTGGAGAAGAGAAGAAACTAGCCCTAAGGTGCAAATTGTAAAGACATCAAGGTAACACCTGAATCTTTTTCGGATCTTGGGTTGCTCCCATTTCCAGAACATCGTAACTGCATCTTTGGTACTTCTCAATGGTCGCAGCCATGCTAGAAAAAAGGACCCAAATCATCAGTTCTAGATATTGCCTTTACTCTAAAGGCCTAGATTTCGAGTGATAAGCAATATTTGCACAACACAGAAGTTGCAATCGAGCAAAAAGGTTTGGCTTTTATGGCATTCAGAATCACATGGACAAAGAAAGAAGAGAAAAGGCGACTGATTTTATTAGCTTTTAATTAAAGTGAACATAGAAAACTCATAATATGTTAAGCACTTTTCTAAATTAATCGCTTCTATCACTTACACAAATGAATGAATCAAAATTATTTTCATAATGAATGAAAATGTTTAGGCATAAATTGTCATTGATAATGAAAGTATTTTTTTGCTGATCGATTTTTCTAAGCGATATAAACAATATTAGGAAAATGATTTCCAAATAATCCTTTTTTCGAGAAACGGTGAGCCCTAATAGCCAAACCAAAGTACTATAACGAATCCATTCAAGAAGATCATCTAGGAAGAAGAATATGTGTTTCCAGGCTTTCAAATCTACAAGGCGATTTTTTCATGCCCCATAATCAAAAGCCAAGCTTTGACCAAGCAAACATTAGAACCAGTGATTACGTATGTTTACATGTAACAACAACAACAACAACAACCACTGTTCTAGCAAAAAAATAAAAAAAATAACAACCACCGTCTACTTGACTATGTAAGATCTAAAATTTAATTCGCAATGTTTTGACCATATCCACGTACAAGATCAGTTGAAATGAATATATTTACCAAATGGAAGGAGAGAAAATATTTCTTAATCATAAAGTTTTCCCTTTTTGTAGAAATAACTCTCGTAGGATTCAATAACAATAAACTGAAGTTTCTTTCTAACAGGAGAAACGAGTTAAGTAGTTGCTACTCAACACTCAATCTTTGTCTACGAATCCGCCAAGTTGTCGGAGTCATGAACTAACAAGTCACAACATGGCTTATTACCGATTTTGACATCATCATGTTAAGTAGCCGCGATATACCCGACATTTTCTCCATGCATAGCGAAAATTACATTACACATTTGGCATCTACAACATAAGACCTCCATCAAACCTAGTTGTAGTATCAAGTGAGATAGTCTGAGTCCTCACCATCCTGCAGATTATGCTTAGTTGAGAGGTAAGGAGAGGCTGGGAAAACATAATGACATACGTCGCTCCATATGTCACTATATATGTTGTGATATATCCAATCCAATCATCAAAATCAAACCCAAAAAGTGTTTATATATAGCATGTCATAGTAGAGAGTTTTAAACAACATTTATTCACACTAGCAAACGTTTGTGTTAGGTCTGCTACTAAGGAAAACTTACCATTGTATGAAAGATAAGTATGCATTTCATCTATTGGTCATTGGGCGACTTGTTTTTATATTTACAGTGAGCTTAAGAGAGATACATATGATAAAGATCGCGAGGTCTAACCAAAGGGTAACAAGGAAAAGGGCCAAATGAGATGAACACTGCGTTAAGGTTTGAGGATTAAGATCACTAAACGAGAGGAAGAAAATTCTATAGATGAAGATCAAGAACTAGATGGAAACCAGGAGATAGAACCAGCAAAAAATATCAAAGAAATAAAAAGTCGATATGTGGATATTTTTCATATTCAATCATAGCAAAAAACTCTGAAAATACGGAAGAACAAGATCATCTAAAACTAAAAAATCCTAGGAAAAAAGTAACTAAACAAACTGATTATAAGAATATTATAAGACATCAAACCCTGTCGTAAAATGTAAAAACTAATCAGATACAAATTTTTAGTTGAATTTCCCCATTCTAAATCATCACGTCATCGTTCTACGTGATCCTATCATAATTGTCAATTGATGACACCTTACCCTCATTTTTGAGGAAAAAAGTTGAGGGAACTCACTTAATCAGCATAATTATCTCAATAGACAAATTTGTCATAAAAGGAAGTTCAAACAACTAGCATCTGACTTCGAAAGCTCCTGTTTACCGATTTAAGTCGGTGGACAGCAAATTGTGTTGAAATGAAAGCTATTAAGATTACTTGTTTACCTTTAGAACACATATACATTTAAGTGTATGTTTATGCCACATAATCATGGTTTAAAATGTAAAATGGCCATTGAATAGCTTATCGATTTAAGCTTAAAAATTGTTATTGTTTCCGCAAAGAGAAAAAGGCAAACCTAATTTTATTACTAGCCAGCTTCCACACTTAATAATCACTTCTAAGTGGGAATGAAAAGCTTATGGTCCATCAGGTATGTATAGTAGCCTCTGTTTAAAGTGGGAGTTACATAGTACATGGAGGAAAACTAAAGCTGACCATCAAAAGCTCGAAAGATAGAAAAAGAATGACCGAAAAGCCACCAGAAATTATATCATAAAAACATCACTAAAACAGTAGTATGACAAAGAACAAAATGATGGGTAAATTTGATTAATCAGTGTCGGTTTTGATAAAGGAAAGATCACTTGCATGCTTAACCGTTCGCAAGAGACGTTACTGCTGTAAGGAAGCGTCCAGGGTTTCTCCCACATAAAATCATTCGGAAAAAGCAAAAGAAAAGCTTCAAGAAAAATTATGAAAAGCTCTTCACCTGTGGTTACACTCAAGCTGGGAATTGTGATTGCTGGAAACACAAGCTACATAAGCATGCATGACAGTTCATGATTATACAGGAAGATGGCTTTTTCTGGGACATCGCACCGCTGAATAGCAGGTAGAGGCAAAGACAAAGGCCTAGAACGACGATGCATCGCTCAGAGGAATATTTAGACAAGAAAACACAGTGTTTTTACGCATTAATTTCGCAAGAATTTCTGTATGAAACATGCCGCTTGTTGTAATTCTGTGAGAGCGTTTCAGTTCCGTACAAGATTTGTTAAACCGTGCGTATCTGCAGATGTATTGAAGACCAGAAGAAAGTGGAAGTGGAGCCAAGCCCACTTCTCAAAAAAGGAGATGATCAGAAACCCCAGGAAGCAAGAAAACTGTGCAGCCGAAAGCTTTTCTTCATGGTGAACAGTAAAACCACAAAAAAGAGTCAAGAAACTGAAACCCCAAAAAAAATAACAATAAATCACCATCTTCTTATGGCAGCACCAAGATCCAGATCACCAGGATTTGAGGCTTTCTCAAAAGAATTGTGAGGAGAGAATTTAATGAAACAGTATGATCTCAATTCTGGGTTTTTTCCCCAGATGTCGTCACATCATAATATTAACAATAAAAACAAGCAACAACACACAAACATGTGATACCTTGAGGCGCTGCAGAATTCATGGAGCTTGCCGCGGCTGGAGAAGATGATGAGACCGACCTCGGCTTCGCAGAGCACCGAGAGCTCGTACGCCTTCTTGAGCAGCCCGTTCTTCCGCTTTGCAAACGTCACTTGCCGATTTATCTTGTTCTCGATCCTCTGCAGCTCCACTCTCCCTCTTCCCATAGCTTTATCTTACCTTTTTCTCACTTCGAAAATAAAAAATCCTCCTGATCGGTTATTCCAATTCTCAAAATGGAAGTATAACTATTACCCAACCCAACCCCTCTTGCTCTCGGATCTCTCCCTCTTGGACTAACATAGGATTCCCTTTCTTGTGCTGTGAATCTTTTGTAGCACAATAAAATGGCTTCTCTCTCTCTCGCCCTCCTTCTTCTTAAGGAAACTCTGCCCTTTTCATTCCGGTCGTAGGTATTAGGTTTCTTATTGTGTACCAGACAGACCTCACTACACAAGCCAGTTAGCCAGTTAAAGAGAGAGAGAGTGAGAGAAGGAGATATTTTTTTCGTTTGCCGGTTAAAATAGTGTATGTAGAAACGCTTGGCACAATCTTGCGTTCACAGTCAAATCCAACAGTGAACTGTTTTTATTTTGGTGATAAAGTATCGGTGTACTTGTTCTAAGGGCGATGAGTATTAACTGGCAAGGATTGATGTCCACGCACGCGCGGGCATGCAAAACTTACTGTAGACAGTACGCAATGAAAGGGATAGTGACTAATACATAGTCCAAGAAGAGTTAAATGGACGGGCGTGAGTAGTCCACATCGCTTTTATACGGATTGTAGGTAACCCTACCTGAATAGGTGTCGAATAGTCAGCTAAGGACCATTGTCCTATAAACATAAGAATAGCGTTGGAATTGACGAACACCTTGAAGACTCTTGTTTTTCATATTGAGCACATCCACGTGAGCCTAAGAAAATCGAAGTATGATTCGACGATATATGACTCATGCGCATGGAATGCGGGGGTTCGAGGGCAGCACCCCCAACATGGAGGTCCCGCTGATCGGACAGCAGGCGGGGGTTTCACTCCTCGATGAGTAGGCGGGGGATCGGGAGCAGCGCCTCCGAAACAACATCGTGTTTGCTGGCCTGTTTATTATGGAATTAAAGAGATTCGGATAAATTTGGGCTTTGGCCCATTTTAAGTCTTATATATATTATACTTATATGAGAGATTATTGTAACGAGTGGCTGTGGTTGTAAACCTAAATCATAGTGGAATCCCTTTGCAGGACGTAGCTTTATTCGGGGATGAACCTAGATAAACTCGTGCATCACTTAATTTTCTTTTATTCTTTGCGTGATTGTTCTGATTCGGTTTACGATACAACCCCATTAAATAGGAGGTTTTGGGTTCGAGAAATTCTTGAATATGCGATATCCATGAGCATGCGTGAAATTGAGTAAGGTTACCTAAACTTTGGTACTCACTTCATTGAATCAACCGGAAGAAGGCAGGGAAAGAAAACCCCTCAGCAATGCAGTTCCCTCGCAAGGCAGGTCCTAACAACCCGTGGAACAGGAGGGAACGTGGTTTTCTCTCTTGTGAAATGAATTGAAAGGATGATGTTGCGTTTTAATTTGTACAACACTTTCGGGAGAGTGGGGAGTCAAATTATCTTACGATGGAAGAGGAAAAGAAAAGGAAGAGAATGGTTCGAATGATACCGTCTCGTCCCTTCTTGCATTTTCAAATGGCTCCCAATCACACTATCCATCATGCTAAGAAAACAAGCTTTCTCATTGTGGTGTGTGATGATATCACTCTTGATCACTGGCATTGCCCTAACTATCAACACGCTGAGAAAAGCATACATATGAGCACAATCAAGATGCAGATTAACACTCTTAAATCATTGACGTATGAGAGACACGAACTAGAGTGATCAAATCATTCCCTCTTTGACCTGATGGTTTTGTGTGGAAGAGAGAGCTGATCGGGAAATAAGAAACAAGATTGATGACACATCGAGATACCCTACAAATTAAGAAAAGTAACTTATTATGTTATTTAAATTGATGTTTTGTTAAAGTGATTCCCCATTTAAAAAAAGGAATCCCTCAATCTCTTCATACCCGACTTTAATGATGGTTAGCAACGCATGATCAAGACACGAATCAATCTTTATCGCGACCGAAGTGCATCCTCCTAATTCTCAAAGTCTGTCGCGGGTGGGGTTAATCCCTTTGGGGGGAGGGGGTCGCATCTTCTTGTTCCATCAATCCACGCAACACACGCACACACAAGCCGAGCGTCCCGTTGAAAGAAACAGCCGTCTTCTCCGGGCTTTTGGGGACAGACCAGACCGATAAGGAAAAGCCGTGTTACATGCCCCGCGCTGTCGAAGTTAGAGAGGGCGGGGAGGAATGGCCACGATTCTCGTGCGTGTCGACCTCAGATTTGCTGTGGCGACTTAATGATTTTGCAGATGGCCCTTTGATTATCGGAAGCAGCAGCAGCAGCGGCGGCAGCAGAACGGTGTCGTGGAATGTAGCCCCGAGGTACCCATGGAGAGCCTGAAGGACACAGTTGGTGCTGGCTCAATGATGTCTGTGTTGACATGCATGCACGTCGTCCGAGACGGTACGCCCCCTGGGGCAGACGATGGGGCGGAAAAGATGGGGCCTGGGGGGGCCTTACATCATCCCTTTGATACGTGTCGAGTTCAGTCACGATCCGTACGCTTTCCCATCTCGGGGCCACTCCCTCTTTTTTCATTCCCGCAGAGGCTCGTTTCCTGTGCTAGTTTCTTTCTTTGGCCTTCTTTCTCTTTTTTACCTTTTTCCTTTTCCCCCTTTTCAAAAGAGAAAGAGAGAGGAAAAACAAAAAGAATATATATATTTATTGAAAATCTTAAAACTTATTACGAAAATATAAACGAGTCAAAAAATTTATCACGAAAGTGTAAAGTTCGAAAATTTATCACGAAAGTGTAATTGGATTCTAAAAGCTTCAAAAGTGCAATGAACGGAAGTACTTGATTGAACAAATTTAATAAATTTTCGAACTTAATTACACTTATTGAAAGTTTTTGAATTTAATTGCATTTTTGTGATAAGTTTTGAGACTTAATTGCACTTTGTGAAAGTTTTAAGACTTGATTATATTTTCATAACAAGTTTTAGAACTTCAAATACACTTATCAAAGGGTAATGCTATTTCCACTCCTATTTTGGCTAAGACATTCCTTTTTTTCAATTAAATGACCGAAGTACCCTCCTCTCTCTTCAATTTATTATTTCTTTTTTTTTTATCAAGCTAATAAAAAAAACTGCCTTAATTTCTATCATCTCTTTTTTGAGTTTCACAATACAAACGCTCCATTATACTTGACGGAATATCATCTTATCATGTGTTATTTCACTTTACTGGGAGAAAGTTATTAAATTTAATTTCGTGTCATATTTTTTATCACAAAAGTTACATATATACGACAGCTTATAAGCACACAATTATTTGCCTATTTTTAATGAAATGGTTTAAGACTATATTTCAAAGTTGAAGCTTAAAATTCAATCTAATTATCTAGCCAATTTTGATCAACAACGGAAAAGAAAAATTGATCAAAATATGGAAAAATAATCAAACGTTAAATATGTTTATGTTTAGATCATATCTAAATATTAAAAAAGAAAAGATAAGCACAAAAGGAAAAAAAGGGAACTTCTTGTTGCTCTACTCCTACCGTGAAGAAAGTAAGTAATATCGATTATAAATTCAATCTAATAGCAAGTGGATCAAAACTTTAAAATATGTTTATGCTTAAAACTTTCATTTATAATAATCTGATGTTAGCTTAAACGTAAAGAATTTGTAATAAGATTCCCAACCCCATTGAAATACAAATTAAAATATTTAACTTTAAAACTCCACAAATTTATTACAGAAAACACCTACAAGGTCAAGATTGGCTAGATATATAGATTGAATTTTAATTTCCAACTTTGAAATAAAATGTCACTCAAATTATTTGGTAAAAAATAGGCAATTAATTATGTGTTCATATGCCTTATAGCCGTCATAAATGGAAATTTATAATAGTCTATGTAGCTTTTCTGATTAAAAATATGAGATCATATATTAAAATTAACAAACTTCTCTAGGCAAAGTGATAACAAAATGCAAGATAAGATGATATCTTGTTGAGAATAATTGAGTTTTCGTATTGTGAAACTAACAAAAGAAATGACAAAAATAAAGGCAATTTTGTCGGTTAGTCTAACAAAAAAAGAATAAATTGAAGAGAGAGAGAGAGAGAGAGAGAGAGAGAGAGAGAGAGAGAGAGAGAGAGAGAGAGAGAGAGAGAGAGAGAGAGAGAGAGAGAGAGAGAGAGAGAGAGAGAGAGAGGGTATTTTTTTCGTTTAACTAAATAAATGAGTGTCTTAGCCAAAATGGAAGTGGAAATAGTGCCGCCCTTGTAAAAAAAAAAAAAAAAAAAACCATGTTTTGCTAGTTACTGATTGATGACTTACTCGTATAATTCTCCCTCTTCCAAATACTTAAAAAGAAAAGAGGCCGCGTTGGGAATTTTCGTTGAAATATTTCAGCGGTTTTGTAACGGCTTTGATAGAAGCTAAGACGATCATAAAAGAAATTATATTGGTAACGGTTTTTGTAACTCCTCTTGAAGATACGAACCGGTAAAAATACGAAAGCTTTAGTTTGTGGTTATAATGACAAAAAATCAAATCGGCTCGTTCGTCCTTATGTTGATCCTTACGGACCTCTTGAATCTTCTATTTACCTACTTCTTTTTCTTTTATTTGTTATTTTTATTTATTCTCTTGTGTGCAATGCAGCTTTACTCTTCTTTTCTTTATTATTGATAGGAATTCCCTTGTTAAAACCCTATGAATTGGTTTGAAACCTTGTATCATATTAGAATGTGGTGATTCAATAAAACTTCAAACTAAGCCCAACAAATCCATGAGTAAGATTATTGGATCACCACTTATTCAATGAATAGATATAATGGCAAAAAAACCAAAGAAAGTTTTGTCCTTTGATAAAATATAGAGGAATTTTTAAAAAAAGAAGAAAGATCTTTCGATTTATAATGTTTTGGAAATTTTTTTGGAATCCGGTCACGAGTTGCTCTAACGGTTTTGTAATGGTTTTCAATTTGATGCAATAATTGATGAAGGAAAATGACTCTTTTACCCACAAATTGTTTTTTTTTTTTTTTTGGTAAGGATTTTACCCACAAATTGTTACTTCGAACATAATCCAAAACAACAAAATTCTTTTCTCAGCTTCCATTTTCTTTCCTTTCTTTACTAGGCTTTACATACAAATTTGTTGTTCACGTTCCTTCTATTATTCATTATAGAGGAAAAAGGAAGGTATGTTGTATCATAGGAGGATAGTCGCTAGACCTTGTTGTATTGAGTTTCATACCCTGAATACTTTATGTTAAAGGACAGTGCTTGTATGACTCAGACAATTGATCTTATTTTTTCATTTTTTCCAACAATTTTAACACAATTTTCTCAAACGTCTTGGCAAAAATGCATAATAAAGATTAGAACTAATATCATTAAAGATTCAAAACACATGCGTCACATTTACTCCAAATTAATTTCGTGTCGCAATAAATTCCAAATCGGTACACTCCAACAAATCAAACCTAAGCTTGCTTCTGTCAAATATACTGTTCAAATTCTGACATGGAAACACAGGTGGCATGCGATTCGTCTGGCATTGGATCTAACACGAAAATTTAGAACTAATAGCTCTTAGAATTGACGTTGTCCTAGAAATTCAAGCTCCGCCGATGGATCTCAGTTCTGCGAGGAAGAAAAGATCTTGGAAAGAGTCAGGAAACTTTGGCATTTTTCGGCCGAACATTTAGATTGTTGGCAACGTATCTCTTCGCAAACTTTGCCATGGAGAAATGCCGAGTCCAGAGGGGAATCATTCTCCAGCAAAGAATGTATGAAGCCTCACAAGATTACCCTTACGTTATCTCCATCGAACACCCTCTTGATGGTCGTGGATAGCAAGTCCTCTCCATTCTTGCCATTTTCAGCAGCTTCCCTTCCAAGCAAGAGCTCCCTTGGGTTTTTGGAAATCTATTTTTCTAAGATTTTGGTGATTTGCGGGAGAGAAAGAGAGAGAGGAGCATATTCAATTTGGCCCTAATTTGTAATATTACTTTATTTCCTTTAAATTTGGCTTCCCATATCAACGTTGTTTAAAGAGCCATTTATGTTGATTTCCATGTCGGATGCATGTTAGACGAGCTGCTTGTCATGTGTGGTTTCACGTAAGCATTTTAGTGATATACCAGATAGAAGCAATATCGAGTAGATTTGACACATGTGCACCGGTTTAGGATTTCATGTGACACGAAAGTTAGTTTAAGGTGAATATGTTGTGAGTGTACCGGGTTGGGATTTTTGATGATGTTATTCCTTAATATCAACCTTTCAATAAATAATTACTTCTTCGCGTGGCCACAGTAAATTTTTCAGGTAGATCAGTGGCTTTCTATTTTGACTGATGATAATAAGTTGCGTTTTGATGCGGTAAACAGTTTTTCGAATTGTAAAAAAATTCTTCCCACGAGCAGCGTCCATGAAATTTACAAGTCTCTGTTGGAGTTGAGATCAAATGTTGGACGTAATAGTAGATCGACCGACGCTGCTTTTTAGAAAGTTGTTTGTCTTCAAAAGGTGGAAAACCCAAAAGTTCGATGAAAATAAACGGTCTCTGGACTGAGGAAAATTGATGAAATTGTGCCCAATCTGCGACGCATCGTTATAGCTGAGGGGTTCGAAGTTACACTGCAACTGAGCAGCTTGACTGCTGTAAATTGTGTTTCGGTATCCTGCATTCGTGTTCCACGGCGATTGAAGCTCGGCATCAATCTCCTCTGGCTGCCAAATCAGTTCGAGAAGCCACTGCTTAATTAGATCGCTTCTCGATAACATAGCACGGCACTTATGTATTGGACTTATGTGGAACCAAATCGCAGTCGGCCATCAGTTATGTTCATTCAAGCATGCCCAGTAGCATTTTTTTCACCGTCATTTTAGGTTAACGCCATTTGAATGCAGCTAATAAGCTTTCTGATTTACTCAAATTTTGTCGAGCACTAGGAAAAGTATTAGTGTGATGTACAAGTGCTTGAAACACAGACAAGTGTGCGCAAATGCGCATTTTACCATTCCAGATCACATACTTGGGACAGGATGTACGCCTGGTAATTGGCAAAATGTTTGTGAATCGTTCGTTTATCTTTAGTACAATGGTTTATCCGTCTCACTATGAACAATCACAGCGCTATCCCTAAAGACCGGAACTGTAACCTGTGGCATGTCTCTCTCCAACTCTGAGGGAACAGAGAGGTGGATACATACAAATCTTTAGCATAATGATAGCAAGTCAGCAAATTGTTTGAGGGGTGGCAGACAGAACGAGGTCATGCCGGAGAAAATGCGAATAAGCGAAGATCATTAGGACATTCTTTTACTGCAATGTGTGAGTATAGAAGTGAACTGATCTTGCCGTAACTTAAGGTAAAATAAAGTGCAACAGCTTCTCATACTTTTACACTTCAATAGATGTTAGTATTACTGTAAATTCTCTTTTTAGGGCATTGTTGGTCTCAAGTAGCATGTCCTCCCGTAAATCAAGAAAATTAAGCCAATTACATAGGACATGAAGTTACCCATTGTAAATCGGCCACACCGAATAATGCATATTCATATTTGTTACCTTTTTGCGAAGTTCATCCTGTTGATCGAGAATGAACTTCATCCTGTTGATCGAGAATGAACTTAGTCTGCTAACAGTATATGACTTGAAGTTCAGATAACATTCTACTTTTCCAGAGCAACTAAACTTTAAAAATCTTGACCAGCAAACATGTTTTGGCGTTATAAGAAGTAAAGAACATCTGACTTTTTGCAAAAATAATTAAGGAAATTATAGATACAAAAAAAGTAACGCAATAATCTTTGGAAGTACCTCAGAAGATCTGATTCGCCTGTCCAGCTTGTCCTCCAGCTGGTCCAGATCCTTCATGTTTGATTCCTCTAAGTCTTCCCCTAGAAGATTACTGTGAAATGCCAAGCATTTTATTAGTCTTAAAGAACCTTTCCTCCTTACCCGTTGAATCATCTCTAGCAACACGAGCGAACAAATTATTTTCCCCTCCAGATCGATGTTATGCCTACCTTTGCGTATGTTGTAAAGCTTCAGCTCGAGTCTTCAATTTTACATATTCTTGCTTATAGCTCTGCTTGAAATCAAGTACACGAGAGATGTGTCAGCACACTAATTCATCAGGAGGTACTAAATGTCACATAAAATTAATTCAATTATCTAGAGGGATACAGTATTCATGCTGGAGAATAGAAGGGAACTAGCCCTAAGTTACAAATTGTAGAGACATTGAGTTTACACCTGAATCATATTCGGATCTTGGGTCGCCTTCATTTCCATAACACCATAACTGCATCTTTGGTACTTCTAGATGGTCGCAGCAGTGAAAGAAAAAAGGGACCCAATACATCAGTTCTAGATATCGCCTGAGACTTTAAAGGCTTTGGTCTAGGGTGATCAGCAACATTTGCACAACACAGAAGTTGCAATTGAGCAAAGAGGTTCGGCCTTTATCGCATCTAGAATCACATGGACAAAGAAAGAAGAGATAATCCAATTGAAATCCTCCAAATCGTTGAGGTCATCAACTAACCGAGTCATAGAATGGCTTATTACCAGCTTCGACATTATCATGTTTGGCAGCCCTGACTTACAACACTTCTTCTGCACATAGCGAATTCTATGTTACAGATTTGGCATCAGCAACACAAGGCCTCCATCAAACCTAGTTGCAGTATTAAGATATAGATTGTTCGAGTCTTCACCAACCTGCACATTATGCCTGTTTGAGGTAAGGAGAGGTTGGAAAATAATATGCAGCGGATGCATTGCTTCATATGAAATGAGGGGAAAGTGAAAGGCCAGTCAAAATCAAACCCAAGAAAATGTTTATGGAACTATATGTATAGCATGTTATAATATATAGTTCTACAGTCAACATCTATTTATACTACCTAACAGTTGTATTAGGTCTACTAGTAAGGAAATTTTACCATTATGATGGACAAGTGTGCATTTCATCTATTGGTACTTGTGTGACTTGTTTTAACATCGGCAGTGAGCTTAAGGAAGATTGCGAAGTTGCTGAGGCATAACAAAAGGGTAACGAGGAAAAGGACCAAGCTAGACAAACACTGCATTTATGGTTTAAGGAGTGAGATCACTCGACAAGAGGGAGAAAATTAAATAGATGAAGATCAAGAACCAGATGAAAACCAGGAGATAGAACCAGCGAAAAGATCAAGTAGACTAGAAATCAATAAGTCGATATTCTTCACATTCAATTGTAGCAAAGAATTCAAGCACTGTACCGAATTCAAGCACTGTACCAAAAAAAAAAAAAGAATTCAAGCATAAGATCATCTAAACTAAGAATCCCGGGAAAATAAGTAACTGAGCTAACTGATCATCAGAATGTCAGCAGATATCGAATCTTGTCTAGCTGTCAATTTAATTCTCCCACATCACTGTCCTGTAGCTAATTGATTGCACCTACCCTTATCATTGGGGAAGAGAGACGAGAGAATCCACTTAAGCAGCACATATATCTCAATAGCCAAATAACAAACGACTGAATTCGCCGGCAAAGGAAGTTCAAACAACTAGAATCCGACTCCAGAAGCTCCCATTTGCCGGTTTAAGTCAGCGAGCAACGAGTTGGATCGAAACGAAAGCTATTGAGATAGTTCATTCATTGTCGGAATGTACACGTAAGTGTATGTTCATCGCCCGTGACTACGGTTCGAGCCGTGAAACAGCCAGAGTCCACACTTACTAGTAGCTTCCTAGGAGGGGAATGCAAAAGCTTATGGTCCATCAGCAGGCGTGTACAGTAGCCGCTTTTCAAAGAGGGAAAAGAAAATGCTCATGAATCAGCGCTCGCTGATCAGAATCAGGAGCGGCGTGGGGGCGCTTGTACGGTTAGGAGAAGAAAGTACGTTGGCGTCGAGCTTTGCGATGGGTAAAACTTTACCAGGAGAAGGACGCCAGCGATGCCTGTGTTGAACGTGCACGCTGTCCAGCGATGCCTGTGTTGAACGTGCACGCTGTCCGGCCTGCCCGAGTGAAGAGGAGAGGCGGAGCATGGGGAGGCATGTGGGCCGTACGTCGTCCCCCTTCCATACGTGTCGAGTTCAGACGAGGCTCTGTTCGCTTTCCGCCCTGGGGCCACACCGACACCACTCCTTTTCGTTCCTTACTTGTTTGTCCTTTCGGGCTTCTTTCCCCTTTTTTACCTCCTTTCCCCCTTCGTAAAAGACAAAAGGAAGGATGCATACCATGCTTATTGCTATCGTCGGTTGCTAGCTAATGACGTCCTTGTTTACTTTTCTCTCTCTCTCTTCTAAATACTTAGAAGAAGAAGAGTAAAGAAAAGAAAAGAAAAAGAGACCCATTTTGGCAACTTTGACACAATTTTCCAAAGGTGAAAATGCATAATGAAGGTTGGAGTTAATACCATCAAAGATTCCGAGCGCCAATGTGACACATTAATCTGGAATTAATATTCGCATCGCACTAAATCTTAAATCGGTACGCTTGTAATAAAACTATTTTCCGTTAATTAGTTTCTATCCAATATGCCGTTAAATTATACGTGAAGACGCTTATGCCGGGTGATTCTTTTCACGTGGGAATTCAGCATAAATGGCTCTTAGAAATGACGTCATCTTAGAAATTCAAGCTCGTTTGGGAGAGAAGATCTGGGAAAGAGTCGGGGAACATAGATCTTTTTAGGGCGAGCATTTGCATTATTGGCAGCGTATTTCTACGCAAACTTTGCCATGCCAAGTTCGTAGGATAATCGTTCTTGAGCGAAGAATTTATGAAGTCTTGAAGATTCACAATCACCTTATCTCCATCTCGGGCCCTCTTGATGGTCGTGGATAACAACTCTCCTCCATTGTTGTAATCTTCAGTAGCAAGTTCTGGATGCTTGTCTGTCTGAATGATCAACTTCCCTTCCAAACAAAAGATCCCTTGTGTTTCGAAAATATGTTGAAATCTCTAATTTTTCCCAAAAATTTTGGTGATTAGGGAGAGAGTGGGTGGATCAAAAATTTTGTTGAAATTCCCCACAATCTTCAGTTTGGTTTTTCTTCGGATTTGGCTTCCCCATGATAATGTTGTTTAAAACCATCTACGCTGAATTTCCACGTCAGATCCACGTCAAACGAGTCGCTTGTCACATATGTTTTCAATCAATAACTTAACAGGATATTGACGGAAGCAATAGAGAGTTTTATTGGTCATGAGTGTACCGGTTTAGAATTTTGTGATACGAAAATTAGTTTTGAGTAATATGTGTCACGGGTATACTGATTTGGAATTTTTGATGGTATTACTTATAAAAATTAACTCGTCAAGAAATAGTAACTTCTTTCATGTGGCTATAATAAATATTTCATGTAGATCAGCAGGGTTCTATGTTCGAGCGATGATAATAAGTAGCCCTTCTATGCGGAGAATAATTTCAAATTGGGAAAAATAACTAACCATCCATCCGTTTGTAACTAGTAATTCCCCCATTAGTTTAGCACGCAAGTTTCAACATCTCAGTACTAGTAAAATTGGGAAAATTGTCCAAACAATCTTAAACTTATTGTTCAATCCAAAATCTTTTAATTGTGCTAATTGAATCCTGAATATTTTCACGTTTTGTCAATTGAGCCATTTCGACCAATTTTGGTAGGAAATTACTAACGTGGATGTTGGTTGACATACATAGCATGAACGGTGCTAATGTGAACAATTCTTAATAATCTTTTAATAGTTTATCGAATTATTTTTATTAATTTGTTTCTTTTTCCTTTTATTTTATTTTCTTTACTTTTCCTTCTTTATTTTTTTTATTTTCTCTACTCTTCTTTTCTTTTCGATTTTTTCTTTTCCCTCTGCCGGCCATCTCTGAGCCTTGTCGATGGCCCATGGAGGTCACCGGTCTCGGGTGAGGTCGATAGTGGGAAAAAAGGGAAAAATAAAATAGAAAAGAAGAGAAAAGTAAAGAAGGATGGAAAAATAAACAATTAACAAAAATATTATTAAAATTATCCATATCAGCGTTAGCTATACCACGTAAAATAACTGGCATTCATGTTGGTAATTATCGGCCAAAATTGGATAGATGGACTTAATTGGGAAAATATGAAGATGTTATGACTCAATTGGTACAATTAAAATATTTACGATCGAATTGTTAAAAGTACAATAGGTTTAGGATTTTTTGGGCAATTTTCCCTAGGAAAAGCTGAAAGTATCTAATTATAATTAAACTTGACTTAGCTTTAGGCAACGGAGTCGTTGTAGTATAGTGGTAAGTATTCCCGCCTGTCACGCGGGTGACCCGGGTTCGATCCCCGGCAACGGCGATTTTATTTTGTCATTTTTGGCCTTTTCCACAGTTTTTAGTCCGGGTCAAACATTTCGACGGACCAAACTCACCCGCTCCATCGGACGGCCGTCCACACTCCACGAGGGCTTTTCTTCACTGAGGATGCATATCTGCGTCACAGGCGATCCTATCCCCTGCCATTTCTCTTTCCCGCCATATATCATTTCCCTCCACCGCCTCCCTCTCCAATCGCTATTTCTCTCGTCGCTTCTTCTTCTCTTTTTCCTTCTTCGATCCTCAGGTTGCGACGTCAATGGCGAAGTCGAAAGACGAGGAAGACGAAGCGGCGAAGGCGGACGGTCTGGAGATAATCTCGATCGGGCGCTTGTACAAAGGACCGTGGGACAAGAAGTACTGGAGCTCCTCTAGGGTTCGTTCCCACTCGGATCTTCTTGTTTTTGTTTTTGTTTGTATTTTTGTTTTTTGTGTGTTCTCTCGATCGAATGTTGACGGTGTTTCTGTATCGATTTCGATAATCATGCCTGATTTACGGTCGCTCCTCATCTCGGATTGCGACGCTCTTGTGGTCGGTGGCGATAGGTTACTTCCGGACGCCAATGACTTGGATTTTGGGACAATGGCGATGGTTTAGTGAGCTCCATCAGGTTGATGTAATGTGAACTTGCAAATTAGAGACGGGGGCTAGATTGGCTAAGTTGTCGGCTAACGACGTAGATGGGGTTATAGTCAAGATTGGAGTCATGCGCACCGTGCAGTGTGTTGAGAATTCAGCTCCGGAAGAGAAGCAGAGTCCAATACACTGTGATATCTATGCTCTCTGCAAATTTTGCATGGCATTGTACGCCCTGAGGGGGTGGGGAGGGGGAGAATGACTCGATTAATGCAACGATGGTATAAAAGGTGCGAGTTATGGGAGCTAGAACAGATTCTGTACGGTAGCAGCTGTCAAGTATTTTTTTTTTTTCATATTCTTGATGTAACAAATAAGTTCTAGAGAAGCTGTATTCACGTTCGAGCTTAGCAATTTACTGTTGGAAGAATCTGTTTAATGTTAATTTTTGCATCGCGAGTTTCGCTAAATCCCTTCCTGCTTTATTGAGATTGTGCAAGATAAGGATCGACTCGAAAGTGGCTCAATAAGACCCCATGCCTAGAGCTAGCATCACATATGCTGCTAACTGGAATTTTCATGGGGAACTTTTAGCATGATAGCATGATTATTCATCCAAAGCTTCTTTGACCATCATTTAGCGTGAACCATGCATACCTTGCCTTCAAGCACACTAGTAGAGGTTTTCACATGATGTGGGCCTTTGAGTATGTGCACATTGCAACTTATTCATGCATCATCTCATTGAATACTAACATTCATTATACTAGTTTCATCATCCAAAAGCACCTTGTAAGGGGCCCTTAGTATTTCATGGAACAACTCTCAAGTACCCTTATTTGTAACTATGCCAAAGAAATTGAATATTGATATTCCTTCTAACTCCAAAGCGTTATGTTGAACATGTTCTGAAAAACCTTCGGTCGAAATGAGGTAGGCTTGCCATCACTAATTCTTCTAATGTATTAGAATAATTAAATATTAAACCACTAACAGCTTAATCTTTTATAATAGTTGGCAGTGGTCCCACCAAAATCTCACATAACGCATGGGAGAACCTTAGGATGACCATAGTGGTTGGCTCTAACTCTATGCATAGCAATATTATGTGCATCACATGTCATGTCTATCATCCTAGTTAAATCTAAATCTATATTAAGGAGATCTCACAATTGACTCCCTTCCCTTTTGAAGGGAAAAGACCGGTACCCTTATCCAATTGGATATCAAGCTGTTCGAGCTCATGGTGGGAGCAGATGTAAGATAGAAGTTCATGAAGGTTCTAAAGGGCCTTTGTTTATGGTGTGTGGCTATATACTCAGTAATTTTGTTGAGGTCTTGCTTCAGAAATCAATCTAATTGACTTCACTCTTATCCAGGTTACTGCTGTGGATGGACATTCATGCTCTGGGCAAACCCCGAATATTGCCTGGGATAGGTTTCAAAAGAAAGGTTTCCCCCGTATGAAGATATGGCATGGAAAGAAATTTTCTTGCAAGATAGATGGCACTGAGGTATACTGATACTTCAGTGTTAAACTTCATAATTTCACATGCTTAGTAATGTGTTGCTTTCCAATTTGTGCTCTCACTTTTAGTCATAAAAGATCTTCACGTTCTTACTTTGATGAAGAGGTGAGTTCAGAAAATCGCAGTTAACTAAATGTAAATTTGCTGGCTCCATCCCCCTTGCCCTTCCTTCCTCTATTGGTCTCAATACAAGGCACTGACCTTTGATCAATAGGTTCAAAAGTTTTTTGGTTCCATTCAGACTTTGACTTCAAAATCTGCTTCTTTTAAATAAAGGAATAAAGCACACTCGACTAATGAATTGGCAGGGTTGAAGAATTACCGAGGAATGGTCTGCATTGCAATTAGTGGTGTGTTGGCCTTGTGTCGTTGGATGAAACAAAATATTCTTACATGATCTGGAAGGATTAACATATCTCCACTCTTTCTAGAAATACACGAGGCTTTGAAGACTTGGACACATTCCTTAGATTTCATAAATTATCTCAGCATCTCGTTTTCTCATCTTTTGACATTCTTATGACATGCCTACTGATAATAATTCATGTGCTTGGCAATTTAGTGTGATGTGTCAGGCTCTATAGAATGTGAATAAGATAGGATTCAGATGCTGTAATCACTATATTCCTCAGGAAATGCATCGAATACACATTTGATGGTGAGACCTCTACATCAATCCCCAAATTGATATTGCTGGTGCTGTTATCTTTTGCTAACAGTTGATAAGGCATGGGTGTCGTCTTTTAAGTTTTGATGAAATATGTACTTGCTGCTGCTGTTTCATCTGGAAGTATTAGAAATGACTAAATTGCAACATGTTTGCAAACTTAATCCGAATTCCCTGTATGTGCATTTTGAACTGTTGGTTCCTCCCAGAGAGCATGTCATGTAGCTCTTGGTTATTGATTCTTCGACCAAATCTGTTTCCACAACAATGTTCACTAGTCAAAATTATCTTTAATATCACAGGAGTATGAGTTAGAGCTCCTGAAATATTTTAGAAATCTACAGTGAGCTTTTGCACAAGAGTCTTTTGATGCTTCTTTTGTTTCATATAATTTCTTAGAGTGATTGCTTCAGTAATATCTTTTTGGTATTGGTGCAAAGGAATGCAAAGCCTTTACTTTTCTTTAGTTGCCTCTGATTTGAATATGCAGCATGTTCAAGCAATTACTTATGCTGCTGAACATAAATTCCCGTCCATTTATATGATGTGCAGTTCTTTGGCTTTAAGGATCCATTGGTCCAACGATTGCTTAGGGAGCTAGTGGCCAATGTAGATGGAATTGCAGAACCGAATCTGCTATCTTCTAGCTTCTGCAGTGGCCCTTCCCAAACAGAGCAAGTCCTTAGATGCCCCAATTCATGCTCATATCCTAATTTACTGGCATGTTTGGTTGAGCCACGAACTACGAGAAAGAGGACTAGGAGACCGGAAAATACAGGTACAAGGTCCAGTTCTGAAGTTCACTTTAAAAGACTACAGCCATCAGTTCTGGAAAATGGTAAGGACTTGAATCCAGGAGGACCAGCTCAGGGAAGTCAGTGGAAGCATAACAGGGTTAGCTCATGCATTGACTCAGCTTCAGGTGGAGATAAAATCATCTGTGGGTCTCCAGGAATATTGTTGAAGCAAATGAACTCAAACATTGTGACTGAGTATGATAGGGTGCAAGCTGCAGATGAAAAGAACCTTGGAAGCCCTGAAGATCACGAATCTACTGGCCTGACCCAATGTGTGTCCACATCAGAAGAATCCGTAAGTCCCTTTTTTTCATGGAAATCACCTGACAGATTTGACAGTTATGAAGCTTCTTGTTAATGTCTAATCTATGACATTTGAGTACTTCCCCTGGACTTTATCATGTTATTAATAACTGCCATATTGAGGTTGGAATACCTATATAAGCTTTCTTTTCATCATCTGGAAAAGGTTTGTTCTTGCAGTAAGCTAAAAATGAGGTTGCCTACTTTGCGCATTGAATAGAGAAACATTCTTAATGCCTCACAGCTTGACAGGTTAAAAGATGGTGCAGCCCCTGGGTTGAGCTACCCTGTGGTAATGGAACACAACATTGAAGAACCTGCATTTGTGAATGACTCTGGTGTCAATGTCAGCAGCATGCCTCTTTGTGCACTTGATACTTATGATAGTTTGCAAGGTATTCCTAATCTGGGTTAATAGTATAGAATGAGGTCATATCATGTCATAATGTGGCGGCTATTTTCGCTCAATTTGTAAATTGCAGTGGACGACGGAGATAATACGCATGATCATGTGTCGACTAGTCTTGGCAAAACGTCTCTCAATTCGCAAGGCGTGGTAGCTGCAAACCACAAGTCTGATTTTGGAGGTTTGGTTGCTGAATCACATCCAGGAGGGGAGATGGACAAGGACCCTTTAAAATCTAGCTCTGAGAATAGTGATCTTGATTCTGTTGGTCAAGATGTAGCCAAGTCTATGATGACAGTTCTGCTTCCACAAGTTCTCCCTCTGCTCAAGGAGGCCTCAAGAAAGAAGAGTGAAGCAAAGCAAGGTGTTAGTGATCCAGGACATCTTTTAGGTGCTATGGAATTTGAGGAGAAAAATGCTGGTTCTTTTGTTAATGCATCATCTGCTGGTATAGGGAAACGCCATTTATCACTGCTAGACTAACACAAATATTACACAATCCACAGATTGGTTGCATGCTTTGTGTAATTTGTACTGGATGATAGTTTTATTGCTTTTATGTTGCAGATCTAGCAAACTATGAAAATGCACGAGTAGAAAAGGAAGAAAACACGCTAGTCCTAGGTGCAGATTCTGCTTCTTTCATCAGAAGTTCTAAGATTAGCAATGCAATAGCTCCTGACAGCTTTGAGGTAGATCAATGTGGTGGCACTGTGAATTACTTGCTAAATTTTCTTTATTGGCTCACTATGAGGCTACTGTTTGCTCACATATTTTATGGTCAGATTGAAAGCTTGTTTTATTTTTGCAGGATAAACCTAATGATATCAATATGAGTGGCACAAATAATATTTCTCGTCTTGATGAAATGCATGTGCTCTCCAGTGAAAAAATTCAAGGAGATCGTGTTGACTCCAGGAATGTTATTCATCATGGATCTCCGGACCTTCCACCTGAATGGGCTAATATGAGCACAGACTCGTTTTCGTTTGAAGAGGGCCTCATAGCTGCATCTGATTGTATTTCAGGTGCTTTCATTTCCTGTTCTTGCTTGCAGATCACTCATTTAGCTTGCCTATAATGTTGTGACAAGCAGGCAGTAGAAATGGACTGTAAATTATGATGAACCTAATTTCTAACTTGTGAAAGAAAAGAAGTTTCATTTACCATTTCCTTGACTGTGAGCTTTGAAAAGCCTTTGTCATTTTTTGCCAGAAATGTAGGAAGATGATATATTCATAGGGATAAGTTTTATGTTAGTGTGGGATTTTTGTTGATTTTGAGGACTTGGAACAAGGAGCAGACAGTCCAACTTCATAATTCTAATGGGATTTCTTTTTAAGGATGCAAGCTTAATCATCCATTTGTTTTTCTTCCTGCAGATGCATATGATCGTGGTAGGACTAACCATGAAGCTGATGCCAACGCAGGTCTTGGAAACAATGACTGTGCCATGATTGAGCGCAAGAGACTTTCGACAGGCGAGTCTCAATGCTCACCATCAGAAGGCACTGTGTGCAGGATTTTCAGAAATGATTGCAGTGCTGATAGTTGTACTCCTGCTGGAGGCTTCCTTTGCCAAGAGATAAATAATGAACCAGGCCGTAGCAATATTGCAAGAGCCTTCACGATTGGACAGTCCAATGATTTGCCTACAGAGCTGCCTACCACAAATTTTCAGAATGATACAAATGAGGACCCCACTGGTTCACAAGTTCAAGCATCTGTCTGTGCGTTGGTCAAGAAGAATATCTTGAGCTTCCCTTCATCTCAACCCTCAATTGATGAGAAACCAAGAAACACTTTACCATCTCTGATGTCAGCCACAGTTATACTTGATAGCATGAAAGATACTGCTAAGAAAGAGCAGGCTGTTCCACAGTTAAAATTGTCTGGGGATGTGCAGCTCAATAATGAGCAGGAAAGCCAATATCAGTTTGTTGGTTGCTATATCCATCCTCTTCCGATTGTGGCAGTATGGTTGAGTACACACGAAAATGAGATATATATTTGTATTCTCTCTGGCCTTGAGGAGGATAAGGTGAAAACCTTGTTCCTTTACAAGGTATCCACTGAACATGCAGGGGCAGGATGCCCTTCATTTCTAGGTCATACACCAGTTACCTTCCCAATCCCACAAAAGATTTATTGTGGTCAGGTAAGTTTCTTTTTGTGAAACTTCTGGCACATTTCTTTTTGGTTATTGTGAGCTGGATCTGATTAGTCTATTGTTTGGTATGTGCTTCATTTTCACTAGATTGCGCCAGAAAGATCTTACTTACAGCTCACACCGCATGGAAAAGGCCTCGTATTTCTTGGCTGTATGGAAGCACCATTTTGCAGGTATAATTTACTTTCATATTTGGACAAAAATTGTCGAAGGTAATGGCAAAGACATTATTTATGACATTAATTTTTTCAGGGAAAGAAGAATTTCATGCTCATGCTCAACATGTGCATTGGTCTCATTTGATGAGAATGCCATTAGGATTGTTCAAGCAAACATGGGTTACGTAACTCTTGTGGCAAATCTGAAAGCTATTGACAGGGTACACTCAATATTGGTCTGCGAACCTAATTATCTAGTTGCTATTGGAGGGAGTGGGAGACTGCATCTGTGGGTCATGAATCCAGCCTGGAGGTTATTAGTAATACCTGCTTTAATTGAAGCTGCTTCTTCTTCTTCTTCTTCCTTCTTGTGCTTCCTGCAAAGAAAACCATTGGACTATTGCTTGTAACATGTCTTCTGCAGAGGTGTAAATACTTGGCAGTATTTTTTTTTTGGTCGAAAATTCTTGGCAGTATATTAAATGCTGTAATAAATAGCTGTGAAGTTAGTTTCATCTCTGAAGTGAAGCCCTTCCAAAGTTTCTACCAAGAAGATGATTTCTACATAAGTGTGTATCCTCATTTATTATAAAATGTCCATGCACAGTCAGGGCAGTCTGTCTTGGTCTAGGAATAATCATACTTGTTACATGTCACATTATAACTGGCTATAGTGAATCTTGTTTCCTACCCATACTTGTATACTTAGGCAATGATACCTACTAACACCAATACAGTGTAGGCATTTTTATCTATATATGGTTGGGTGCTGTACTAGCAAGATACATACTGACCTAATTGTGAAAATAAGAGTTGTGGAAATTTCCAAGCTTCTTGTCTTTATAAACTAGAGAGAGTATCTTGTGGCATTCTCCGTACAGACTTGGCATTCTGAGATTAGTGGAAGTGGGGAAATTATGGGAACATCCCACATGGGGCTATGGAAAAGCATTTGATCGCTCTTCCCCCTATCTTTTCTTTATGCTGGCGTTATATCTGGAACCTTGAGCTTATATACTGCATCATTTGGTCTTCTTGTGTATGCTATAGTTAATACTGCAAAATAATGCCTCTTTATATCTGAAAAATGCTATTTTACAGTGCTGAAACAGAAGAATTCGATATGCCGACCAGTGATTGCGATTTCTCCTTGCATTGTGGAGTTGAAGAAAATCCCGAGACATGCATACTTGGTTGTTGGACATAATGGCCTTGGGGAATTTAGTCTATGGTATGTCGCTATATTTCTGAGGTCCAGGTCCTGCTTAAACATACATTTTTAATCTGTTGCACGATTGTAAGTGGAGTTAAGAATTAGTGAAATGGTTGTGTATTAGTTGATGTGTGAGGGGACACAAAAGTTTGAATAGGATGAGAAAAACTGTGGAATACTTTTAAGGACATGCAAAAGTTTTGGGCAAAAACTTAAAAGAAAAAGTATTACAGTCAGGTCCTCAAGACAGTAGTAATCATAGGCCCTCCTTTCCCTTTACTGCATCAGCTTTTGGTCTTTTTGTTATCCTGCAGCACTTCTCAATTTTCGTTGTCATATTTTCTTCGTTGCATTAACGCGTCAATTTTTTCATGATTCTTTCAGGGATGTATCAAAGCGCATTTTCTTGTCTAAGTTCTCTCATCCCAATCCTTCAATTTGTAGCTTCCTTCCAATCAGCTTGTTTAGATGGAGAAGGCAAGATTTTATTTCAGGTAATAGAAATTTAGAGGAGCATGTCGATGTAATTACGGAAGCAACAATGAAGGGCTTCTCGGGGCATGATGTGAACCCCACCTTTCTTCATTTAGAAGAGGAAGACATTGCTTTATGGCTTCTAGTTGCTGCTGTTTCTGAGGTTGAACATGACTATCAATCAAATGCTCGCGAACAGATTCAGTTGTAGGATGGAGACTAGCTCTATTGGCAGAGAAAATGGTTATCTTGGGAAATACATTGGATCAAAGGTGCCCAACTTGGACTTTTAAAGCCTTCTTTAGTTTATATTCTCCTGCATTCATGAATGCCTTAAACTGATCGCTAAGCACCTTGCTCGAGGCTCATGAAATTACTACCTTGGTGTTATAAAAACATGTTTCTGGCGTCAAGACCTATTGTTTTTGCTAAATGAGACTTTTAGCTTCTCTTTCAGGCTAGTTTCCTTGTGCTTGTTGCAATGGTTTGAAGGTGGATATGTTTCTGTTATAGAAGGACCATTTTATCCTTATGCAGATTGGAATGTTGCTTATTGTACATTATCTTAGTTTCACAGCTACTGTTATAGGCAGAATTATATCAATTTTTCAGAAACAAAACACAAGAATATAGACTGAATACATCCTATTGCTCACTACAAAGTTTCTTCTATACAAAGATTTGGAGGATTTATTCTGGCGATGGCTTTTTCAGATTTTCTTTGTCATGAAGGTGGTAGTTTGCTTGTCAACAGAAGGGTGGATGTGGATATGAACTCTTTAAGCCTGTGATGCATGTGCTGACCATTTGTACTGTTTGGTGTCAAAGAGCTCTCACGTTTTAAGCTTTTGGGATACTGTTAGAAGTGACTGCGCTTCTTTAGTAGCCTTATATGGTGTTCCAGATTTTATGTGTTTTTTTGAGGCATAAACTCTGTATTTCACATAGCAGATGCTTAATATATAGGATTGCCTGTACAGGGCTGCTTCAGTCGGTGTATTATCTGGTCAAGGGATCATTGCCACAAATGGAGGATACCTTTACATGTGGGAGTTATCTACTGGAAAAAGACTGGGGACTCTTCATCAATTCCCAGGTATATGTTTGGCTTTTCTTCTCTGCATTTGCTTATGAAAGTCATTAAGGTATCTCTGTACATATAAACTCTCAGATTGAGCTTCAATGAAGTCCAATAAACTTGGAAGTCTCTCTTGCAGTAAACTTATAATGTCCTTTGCTTATATATCCGTCCGTGTGTGTGTGTGTTTATTGTGTCCTAGATACATACACATGATTTAGAATCATGACCGTGACATTAGCCTGATTCGGATTGGTTAGTTAATAATCTGTAAATCTGTCAGCTTCTCCGGCATTGTCAAAGTATGAAGGTTCTCTTTTCTAGTTTTTTCTCTTTCTTTCTTTTCTTTTTATCAAAAGTGAATTCACTTACTAATTTGTCATGATTTGTTAGCATTCCTTTGTCTACTGACCCACAAGGGTCGAACTCACCCCTACTCATGATACTTTCTCATTCCTTCATCTTTGAAGAGTCATGAATCAAGATAGTAATTCCCCTAGCATATTTTATTGTTGCAATTCACTAACAAGGACCCCGTTCTGGCCTGTCTTAAAATTTCTGGAAGTATATCTTATTTACCAAATTAACTCCGTGGTTTTGCTGGGAAAGGAAAGGGAGTCCTGATCTACAAGGTTAGTGTGAGTAATCATGTGAAATACGTCACAGGTAACGCAGCAGCAAGCAAGGGAGTCCAGTTCCTTTTTCAGGCCTTTTTCCCCATCCCCAAACTCTGTAGTGGCGACTGATTTCATTACAATGAGGGGGAACCTTGTGGTGCTTATAAGTGTGAGTTGGTGCCATTGCATGTACAGCCACTTTGGTTGTTCAGGCTGAGTGACACTATTGGTCATGGAGGCAGTGCATGCCGGCCTTAAACATCCATTGAATGGTTTTGTACCCGTTCCCTATATTTGTAATAAATTTCTAAGGATCAGAACCTGAGTTAGAATTGAATCAAGGGATTAAGTGTAATTTGTGATCAAACTAAGAACTCGATATGATAGAGTTTCCTGGTGGACTGCAGCTGCCTGAAAAATGGGAGTATCGTGAATGTTGCCTAAAAAGCAATTACCGGTATAACAAAAAAAGATGGAGAGTCAAGAAGCCATGCACTAATGTTGCCATACCGTAATATAAGAATGTAGAAGCCATGCAGTTACATTATGATTCCTTATCTCGGTACTTTGGGCGATGTAATTCCCTGTCTGATTCTTCTTCTGCGGCAGGTGGCAGAGTCTCTTGTATTGCTACCAATGATTCTACTCCAGCTGTCTTTGCAGCTGCTGGTGATGGAGGGAAGTTGCTGGTTTATAGGCATTCTCAGTCTAAGGCAATTGATAGGGAAATGATGCAACCATAGGATTTGGGTCTTCCCAAGCTTTCAGGATATTTTTTGCCAGTGATTTCAGATCTTCCATGTCCTTGATGTTGAGACTTATCATGAGGTTCCATCGACATGCTTACTTTTTTGCTGTCGAGGAATAAGGATGCTCCAGTCCAGACATCTGAATTGTTCATAATCTGTGAATGTAATTTCTCAAAAACATGGATACCTAATAATGCAGGTGATCTAGCTGCGATTTGGACAAGTGTGCTGTTTCCCCAACTTTAGTGTGCAATTAATATACTTCTAAAGCTACTCTAAGTGTTGTAATTGTGAATAACATGCAAAACTGATATGATTAGGACATAGTTGGCTAGGGTTTTTTTTTTTATTTTGGGGAAGGGGGGTGGTCAAAATAGTTGGCTAGTTGGTTTGCCTCTGTTTGACAGCTCTTCCCGGAATGAGTCGAGCATGATGTATGCAGCGTGATTAAGGGCTCTTGAACTTTGTGTCAAGCCACATTTACTATGCTTTTGGGCTCCTGTGAGGATTCTCAAGATGAATCAAGTTTTTTCTTTAACCTATTGTCTCTCAAATCTGCACAAGGCTCGCGCAAAACGCAACTGTGCAGTTTCAATCATTCCTGAGAACAGCATCATGTCCCTTGATCCTGGAGACTGGTCACATGCGCCCGTTGGGCAGTCAAGTTGAAGAGGCATCCAATCCTCCATCAAAAACTAATGCGATGTCATATGCATTGTTATCAACCGGGGGGCGTAATCAAAATGAGCGCCTCTAGACTGATAAATAACTGTAGGGTAACGGTAATAGCGTACACTATCAAATACATTTCCGTGGAGCATGTATGTCTCACTCAGAAAGAAAAAGCTACAGGGGTAATACAGATATCGGCCGACCTATACCGTATAGGCTATACGTAATGGGCTTAAGCCCAAGCCTCCTCCTCCTTGAGTAGACCTGATCATGGGCCTCGAGACCCATAGGCCCAATTAGGCCCAAATGAGCCCGAATCGGGCCCACACATTGATCCACCTCTAGTCCAGGAGTCGAGTGCTCCTCCTCCCTCACCTCTCCTCAGTCACGCCAAACGGAGAGGAAAGCTGAGAGCTGAAGCTCGAGCAACAGCTTCAATGGCCGTCAACTATCCCGTCCAGAAGAACACTCTCTACGTAGGTAAGTCGTCGCGCATCAAGCTTCGTCTTCTTCTTCCTTTGATCCTTCTGAGGTGAATCACGAAGAGAAGATGACGACTGAGCAGGTGGATTGGCGGAGGAGGTGAACGAGGCGATCCTGCACGCCGCCTTCATCCCGTTCGGCGACATAAAGGACGTGAAGACGCCGCTCGACCAGGCGACGCAGAAGCACCGGTCCTTCGGCTTCGTCACCTTCCTCGAGAGGGAGGACGCCGCCGCCGCCATGGACAACATGGACGGCGCCGAGCTCTACGGCCGCGTCCTCACCGTCAACTACGCCCTCCCCGAGAAGATCAAGGGCGGGGAACAGGGCTGGGCCGCTCAGCCTAGTACGTCCCCCCATCTTTGCTCTCTCTCTCTCTCTCTCTCTCTCTCTCTCTGGCTTAAACCCTAACTTCTTACAGTGAGGATATGGCGGGGTGGTTTACTGAATTACGTTGTTTTCTTGTCGAGGCTGGGTGGCGATGATGTCCGTGGTATTTGGGTTGCTGTTGAAGTCGCATTGAATGTGTGTTAAAATTTTTGTTGGTGTTGTAGGATTCTGTAGGAGCTGTTCATAAGCTAAGTTGGATTTTTTACAGTTCTTCTCAAGTTTTGCTCCTGCAGTGAGTTTTTGTTTTGTTGGCATAATGGCATATGTCTTGCTATATGTCAGCCAATGGACTGAATTACATCAAACTGAAATCGAGTTTCAGATGGAAAATGGTAGTGTTTTGATGCTGTGATGCCACCATGAGGTGCTAAAACTAGGTTTTTGTTGCTTGTGTGAAGGATATCTGGTAATTAAAAAAGCGTACATTTTGCTGTGTGGCTATCTTCGTTCAACTGTGTAGCTAAATCAGGTTCCCATTTGGGGTCTCTAGTTGGAGGGAGGAAACTCATCTTGTCTTGACATATGGTACTGGAGTATTGTGGCTAAACTTATTTCTGGATTGCTGATGTTTTTCATTTCTACACTTCATTCGAATTATGGCAATGCTGCATTGATGTGAATTATGTTGGATTGTTGTTTGGATGGAGTTTTATATCACTATTGCATGCATGGCTTCTCAAACTTGAATATGAAATATCGTACTAATTTATCTGACTGAGGTAACACCCTGTTGGCTTTAATCCTGCATATCTAGGGGCAAAGGAGCTATTTAAATGGCTTTACCTTTTTTCCCCATTTTTCAGGTTAATGTGTTTAGTAACAATTTGCTTTTGACTCTATTTCTACTCAACTCTGCAGTTAGAAGAATATGATAGGGAAAGGAAAGAAAGATTTATTTGAGACCTATTCTTTGTTATGCTCTCCCATGCTCGGAAGCTCAATATGGCATTTGTACATGACTATAATTTTCTCCAAGAATCAAGAGCATGCTTTTTTGACTGATTTGTATTTGACTTTCCTAATGCAGTTTGGGCGGACGCTGACACATGGTTTGAGCGTCAGCAACAAGAGGAGGAAATGCAGCGTATACAGGCAGAGAACAAGGCAGCTATGCAGGCTGCAGAGGAGTTGCATAGGAAGAAAATGGCACAAGAGCGTGAAGGGGAAAAGGAAGATGATGCAGAGCTGAAGGATGACCCAATGGCTATGGCGGAAGCAGAGGCTCTGAAACAGAAGAGCTGAAGTTGCTGGTTTTAAAGTGAGTTTGGATTTAGGAACATGGTAACATCAAATTTTAGCATTTGGAATTGTAACATATCTGATCAATTTTGCCTATGGGTTACTTCAACCTGAGCATTGGATTTTGTAATTACTGGTCCTTAGGATGTCATTTATATTGACCGCACCGTGTATACTACGGGCTATAAAGTTTGTGGATAATTATGCATATTGGCGGAGATAAGAGAGAAAGCAATTGTTCTTGATCATAAATGATTTCCATGATGCAAGGACATAGTCTGTATCGGTGGATAATTATTTCAATGAGTGAACAATTTATCTTTGCACTGTATACATAATGTGGAGCGGCATGTTTGACGATGATTGCTCTCTCTTTCTGTGATCTTGTACTTGAAAGTCTCAGTATCATGTTTCCCATACTTACGAATTTTGATGATTTTGTTCGAACTTGGATCCACCGCTAAGTGAAGTCAGTGAAAAGGCGGCTTTTCTTTTTCTTATATACTTCAAGCAATTAGGATCAGGATATGATAGCTAGCCATAGCAACCGAAATAGAGAAAAGGGTCAAAACACGGGTCTTAAATCTCTTTTAAATCGAAGTTCGGAGGGTGTCATGCGACAGATTTAGATATTTGAACTTGTGATTGACTCGTAAGGTAGTAAAATCACAATGAGATGATAATCAACTGAAGGGAGTAAAGTTGCCTTCCCAAGTGCGCCTGTCACCGCAATAAATCAATGTATTGCGCATAACAATTAGAGGTTCATACGGAATAACACGACTTGTAATTTTAAGAACTCCTGGTTTTACTTATCCAGTTGTGCTGAGAAATCACCCCAAACTAGTGGATTCCAATTCATGTTCCTATTTTATCGGATGTCTCCTCAGAGATTCCGGTCCTATTCCTCTTTGTCAGCCATAATCCACAATAGAATTGCTGAAGTCACCTGTGGCCATCTTTCAACTACACTAACACAAGCAAACAGAATACAAAGGTTTGTTTTAAATTTCAATCCATTGATTTCCCAATACAAGGAGTCTATGAGAGATCATCAGAGGTTTTGCCATGAGAAGTTGAGAACTGCAGCATCCGGCTTTGCCCGATGGCGAGTTCCAGGATCTCGAGTAACCGAAGGAACAACAGAAGGGGCTTTTAGCTGAGGGTCGGGACTCTGTTAGAAGAGTGTGATCATGCTGCCTCTGAATAAAGAGGATAAGAAATACAACCGAAGCAAATAATTTTTTCGAGTTTATAATAGGAAAAGGGAAAAAAGGAAGATTTTGGTGAAATTTCCTTTGCTACATCAAAAGCTCCACTTTATCTGCAAGATCTTGACCCTATTAGGAAAATGGAGAAATGTCGAGTTCTGAAGCAGCTGCACTGTCCAGGAACCACACCAACTTTCCCGAAGTTGGCCTTACCATCTGTGCAGGCAGCGACGAGCAGTCGGTTCCTGCACTGTTCATTACCAACTTAACAGCCCCCGCTTTGGTTTCCCCCGATACAACTACAGCAACATTGGATGCCGAGTTGATCACCGGTAAGGTGAATGTGATCCTCTCCGGAGGGGGATTCGGCGAATCGGTTAGGAAGGTTACCCATTCGTCTTTCTCGTTGAGTGCATCGTGGTCAGGGAACAGCGAGGCCACATGGCCATGGGGCCCCATTCCCAGAAGAACTAGGTCGAATTTGGGACAGTCACTAATCTCCGATACGTCTATTACGCGGGTCCGGACTAGCTGCCGGATAGTGAATTCATACTCGTTTGCGGCTGCTTCAGCAGACACTGCGTCATTCATTGAATGCACATGGCTGGGAATAACTGGCACCTGATGAACAGTTCAGATAACCATGAAATTTGCATGAATACTGAGAGCGCCTAGAAGGATTAGCATCATCAGAAAGGACTAGATTAGATGACTTAAATTCTGTTTTTTTCAATAAAACTGAGAGACGTAAACTCAAATCTGGTTCCTGGAATGTCCTATATATGTTTGAACATGTTCAAATCGAACATTTAAGTTCTTACTGGCAACTTCAACCAAGTTCTAGCTCGAAAGGAAAGACAATGTGCAGATTTTGATTATATGGTACTATTTGTTCAATTTGATCTCAGTTTCAAAGTGAGTTAAAAACTAACAAAATGTGAACGATTGATGTGTTTTCCACAACTTATTCAGTTTCCAGGAAATCCTCAACAGCCTTCGTCCACATCTCGATAGCACTAGCACCAGTTCCATAATTCACGAGCGTAGGAATTGAAGAAAACCACAATCAAACTCCATTCCAGAAAGCTCGTACTTCTAGAAGCTGAACCCAAAATTCAAGCAAACATTTCAGCGAACCTATAGTAAATTTATCACCCGACGTCCTCAAGGTTCAAGAACGCTAAGCACCATCTACCTCTGGAGGCTCTTCTTTTTGTGGTTGAACCCCTAACCCAATTCATCAAAAGGACCAATTTGAGTATGAAGTGTGTGATGACTATGGACAGGATGTACTATGCTCTTCCAAACTAAAAGTGACAACCAACCAGGTGCATCGTGATGATACGTGGTCAGCATAAAACTTGTAGGAAAAACCCAGAACCAAGTTCCCCATGATGTAGATATCGCATCCCATTGCGCTGCCCGCTAATACTAAAGGCTTAGACGGTTAAACAGTTGAACAATGTCATAGTAACAAACGTTAATCTTTGACATGCCGTAAGCAAGCTAGCTTGTAAGAAGAGATTTACCTTGGACAAAATCCCATCCTTCGCCAACTTGTAATTGCTATCAGGGTGGTTTTTCGAGACGACATGCTCATCGGCCCAAAAGATATGCCATCTAGCCCAGTCAACAGTCATGTTGTAAGGCGCTTCACAAAGTTTTCTGTTTAGCCAGCAAAATTTAGAAAACGTGTTTCATCGCATATACAATAATAATAAAGAGCTGCTAGTACCTCAGTAAACCGATGAGAGAGCCACCAGATAAAGCAATGCAGAAGACCCCTCTCTCCTTAACATACGACTCTGATAATTCAGCAATATAGTCTGCTAAATCAGTGCTAAGCTCATCCAAACTCTCATGTATTCTCAATTCTCTTGCCATATTTTGTAGCCCGGATTGGATAGAGATTTCTGATCAAGAAGAGCTGTATAGTTATGAAGCCAAGATTCAGAAATGAGAGACGCAGCAGCAGAATCCAAGAAAGCATTAATAAGCTCTCTTTGAAAGGTAAAGAGACTAAAAACCATTGAAGAACGATATTCAGGAAACTGAAATTAATGAAGGGACAATAACTTAATGAGAAGTGAACCGAAACAGAAAAACAAAAAGGAAAAAAAGAAAGAAATAAGGACAACAGCAGCAGGAGTGGAGTTATAGTTTTATAAGAACTGGCAAAATATGAGATGAGTCATGCCAGAAGTTGAATTGCAACTTAGACGAAGCAAAATAAATGGGGTCTGACACTAGCAGCTAACAAAAATGGCAAGGAGCTAACTTTGCTAAAGATGATAATTAACTACTTACAGATGGTTATCTAATGTGTTAGGGTATAATGACCTTGTAAGATACCTACATCAAGGCCAGAGAACCAGACGCTGATCACTGCAGTAATCTGATTAAATAACATTGACAATACGATCAGCAACACCGTGAAAATATCGAAATGGTTTATCAAGTGTAGTTTGGCAAGCTCTTTCTGACAAAAACAAAAATCATTGCCAGATTCTCGTGTTGAAGGAAGAAGACATATGCAAGAACAATCCTTAGATGATACTACCTTGAACTTAAACTAGAAAAGTTGATAAAATTCAGATTAAAACGGTGCAAAAAGTCACAGCGAAAGGTCATATGTTCGAGGAGGAAGAAGAAGAGTAGGAGAAGAGGCAAACAGAAGGGAACTTACGTATGAGGATTAAGAGGAAGAAGATGGAGTTGAAGTGGCGAAGATATAGAAAGAAGCAACCTACTAAAATGGATAAGCATACATGATTTTATAAAACAAAGACTGGCCTGTGAGCTTGGCAGGCACTGATGCGTACTGTTTGGGCATACAGTTGAGGACTTTTGGTTCCCTTGTGGTTGTTTATTTAATTATCTAAGTAGCTTTTACATGCCCAAATACAATAAGGCTCGCTAGAGACAAAGGGGAATTTGTTATCTGAGCTTCCACGTGCATGCCGGGGGTTGTTTGAGACCCAACCCTAAACTTTGTCTCTTGATCAACAATTTCTTGCCGAGACCCGGTTCACAATGGATTGCGTAACTCTCTCTCTCTCTCTCCTCTCTCGCTCTGAGTTAACCGAGTAATATGTATCGTGTCATGTTACAATGACCAGAAGTTTTCTGGGTACCACATACACCTGTCTTTCCAAGTCACATTGATGAAGCAATGTCCCCAGCAAGTACTCCCCCATTTGTCTGTATAATATTAAAGAGAGACAGTGACCCAAACTGCCAACATATTTTCCCACAAACAGAAAGGCAATTGATGCATGTAACAACTCATGATTCCAAGGTCGGTGTTCCAGCATTGAAGAGGGCTTTGATGTCTGGAATTTCGCAATTCATTTATCTATTTGTCTATGTCTGTGAGGTTGAAACTCCAGCTAACTAAGGCAATCCACTGATGCCCCCCAACCCCTCTGCATCATATCTTTTAAATTAAGGAACCAGAATCCCGTTGCTGCGCAATCATTGCATGATGTAGAACCGAACATGCAATGGCTCAATGCTGAGCCTCAACATGTTCTTGGTTGCATGTTATGATCCGGGGTTAGAAAAAATTTGTGTTGCCACTTACCTTATCTACATCCTTTCACGTTATTAAGTTTCTTTTACGTTATTCTTTTGATCAAAGAAATCATACTGATATCCTGGAATCAACGTCTGTGGTCTCTTTCCTTCTCTGCTGCAGAACATTTCATGTGTAGAATTAGCTGGTGTGTATATTCAATACAGCAAGCTACGCTACAAGTGCATCTCCAAATTTATTTCACGAAACCTTTTAAATAGATTAGCAATAAGTTTGAAAGAAAATTGACAAGGGTAGAGAGATGCTTTCAGCGCACGGTTTTCAGAGTCAATCGCAAGAAACAATGGAGATTACTGGACGAGTTCTTCCAACTTCAGGAAAAGGCCATTATGAAGAACAAATAATCAATGATGGGCGTACTAATCAGATCCCCTATTAAGATAACGGGAGTCCAGACGGACTGGGTCTAGAGCTAACCCTAAGTGTACCTTTTCAGGCCGTCCGTGCTTAAATTCTTAAATATTTTATGTAAAGTTTGACAGATTGTTTTTGTAGAGGGGCGGACTAGGCACAAGGAGGGAAATGAGTTGCCTAGCCGAGCAAGTCGCCCGTCCATTGATCAGGTCGCTGGAAGTGTCATATTCGGACCGAAAAAGGGTTCCTTTCAAAGATTTGACAACTTTGGACAGAAGCAAGAGGGCTCGGACAAGACGCGGTATGATGGAGAGAGGAGATAGAACGAATCGCACGTCAAATAGCAGAGGTCTCGCCGACCGCGTCGGCACTTTAAGCACTCCTTTTAGGGGAAGAATCCTTCGCCTCACCCACACCAAAGGACCAAAAACCTCATCCTTTGACACATCTTTCCCATCCAAGGAAAGGAGTGGCCCTTGAAGCAGCAAAATTCTAATCTGTAATAATATATTTTCCATACCATCGATTGCCCACCGAAATGCTCAATGTTACTCCTGCTAACTGCATCATCCATCACCTGCCTTTCCTCTTAAAGCATCAATCCAATTAGACGTCTTTCACAATGCACATGGCCCTCTCCGTCAGTTTAACATAATCTAATGCCCGGTATGTTATTGGTTAGCGGCATGACGAATACTCATATTAGCGCGTCGGCGGTCATTATTTTAATCAATGATCAGAGATTCTTCAATTGGAATTTGGCTTCTTTATATTCTTATCTTTGATCACCAAATGTCTAAGAGATTACACATAAATCAACAGCCTCAATGGTCGGCTGTTCTATCAAGTTGAAAACTTGGACCAATGCACTTACTTTCTCATTTGTGCTTGGTGTCTAGGACTAACAATTTTTTATTGCAATGAAAGTAGGAACATGTCAAACTTTCGTGCCATGCATTATTAACGTCTTGAAAGTTTTTGACGGCTGGCTTTGTCTGAATGAGAATTTAGGTAAGGCCTCCAAAGCCCAATGATTCTTGTGCCTCTCTTTGCCTGAATTATTCCTGTGAATACCATCGATTGCACTGGTCGAAGTGAAAAATAGTTTGTCAATATGGCGACCTACTTTGTTACATCTTATGATTCACCACAAACCATTTTTTTAAAGACGGAATTATTCTCTTTACAGTGTCATTGTCAGTGACGCATCTTCAAATTGATTTGATACCACATATTAGGGGATTTCATTTTTTGGCCACAGGGTTAGGTCATTACACCTGTTAATGTTGACATTTAACGTTGGGAACCATTCAATTGTCGATTGTTTAATAGCATACACATGTCTTTGAGTCGTTCACGAAAACAAGAGACTGTGAAGTAGAAAGAAAAATTCATGACGAAACATTGGATTCTTAACATTTCAATTGATGCAATTAAATATTAAATCTTTTTGAGAAAAGATGTAATCGACTTCTTCCTTAGAAGAAATCAGAGAACAGAGTGGGTAATGATGATTGAACGAGTTTGATTGTGCTTCTTCAAAAAAGATTTATGATCGGACTTGCTTCAATCAAAAAGTTTACGACTCAATTATATGCCCTCCATAAAGTTGATGATTTTTGGTGCAGTCTTTTACGGAAAAATACACCAGATGAAGTATAAATCAGGAGGCCAGGCCACTTATCGTCTTAACAATTGCTCCTCTCAAAACTTACTAACTTTTTACCCCTTCCGGTTTCTGTAGATTTCTTGTTCATGCCTCTCCAGATCCTGACGAGTTCCAGCCCACTTATAGTCCTTCCTGGAAATGATTTTATCCAGATGCCTTAGATCTCTTTCTTTCCATGTTATGACGTGTCAAACTTAAACTGAAATGCATGATGAAGCATTGTCTTTCCGCAGCTAGGCTAGGCATCCAACAGCAATTATTGGCGAAACAATGTTATGGGCCACTTGATAATTAAAGATTGATTTATACTAATGGCGATATAAACAACGTATAAAATCGGGTTGGTTGGCTGTCAATCTTATCTATAATCAACCTGCTTGGTAGCTGGGGTTCTGCAAAACATGTGCAAGACACTGCCTCTTGGGTTGTATGAACAAGCCTTCTCTGTTCATACTGTGGACTTTTTCAATGTTCAGTATATATTCATATGGATGTTACTAATGTATCTATCTATGTACGTGCAATGTATGGGTCCATGGAAGTATGTATCAGATACAAGGATGTACACAGACAAAGCAAGGCCACATGATGGGTGGATTCATATTGCTAAGCCGCATAATTTAGGCTGGCTATCCAAAATATCGCAGAGCTAATGCTTACAGGAAGAAGCAGCTTGAGAAGGATGCAATTCGAGTGGTAGAATAGAAAAAAGTTTGAATGTAAGAGAAGAAAAGGAAAACAAAAATCTAGAGGAAAATATCCGTGCGACCTGAATCTTTGGCCAACAACTGAGAAGAAAATAAAAGAAATGAGTCCGAAATTCTCCGTGACAAGTCTGACATTGTCAAAACGCCCACCACACAATTCATATGTACAACAGATCCTTAAAGTTCAGATCACCTACGTTGCTCGTAAACGACGAAATGAGACATAATGAACGCAAGTAAGAGACATCTGTCACCTAGTAATATACAAAGGGTCTTGCTCTCTCGAGATGTAATAGCGCATTAGTGCATGGATCCCAAATTTGTGTTCTAATGTGTCTTTAAGAGCGAACCTGTACAAAATAACAAATATTAACACAATTCCACGAGCCTGTATCATGCTTTCCATTGAAACTCCAATTTTCCGAGTTAATACCGCTAGAGCAGAGGGTTTGAGCCAAGAATTTCCCGTTACATACTTCTTTTCACGAGATCTTCTACTAAAAGAGATGAGGCGCCAAAAAAAGTGTAAAATGTTTTGTCCTCAACATCTTCCACGAAAGGTAGTAAACTACTCAGATTATACAAGAAGAAAATGTCTAGGCTGCTGTCAAAATCAAAAATCAAGATAAAAGGTCACGCTTCTGCTCATTGCATATGGAAGCTTTAATCTCCAGTCTTTCTGCTTACGGCTTAAAGCCCTACCTTTGCTCTGCGGGTCCCTGTTTTCCTTGACATCAGCCAACCTCCATATACAAGTTTCTGAATCTGTGTCAATAGAGTCCAGGAAGAAAACTCCATGTTTTTCTTGGCAATGAGGCTCTTCATCTTCAACATAGCATATATTCATCGGCATATCACTGAATCGATACAAGTCATCTGGCACCTTCAGTAACCTTTCTGCACCGGGAGATGATACCTAGGAGAGAAAAATTTCGTCAGATGTGCATATGGCACCATGCTGCTTAAAAAACTCATAAAATTACAATACACAGTAAATAAATTGCTTGCCGGAGAAAAGCATAGCACGATTACCTCCAGAGCCAAATTGTCAGGAATTTTACCAAGTGCCCCATCTTCATCTAGTCTCTTCTTGTATTCTTGACTAAAGCTTTCAATCTCCTCCATGCTGGGACATCCATATCTGGTGATAAGTCAAATTAAATTTTAAGATTTGGAATGGAACTGTTTGACATTTGACATCTGAGATGGATCCACGAGTTTCTAGCAACAAACCAATAAAGAAGGGAGTGCTATAAATGTTAGTGCAGTCTTTGTTGACGCTCTAGAGAAGCAAATTTCAACATATTCTAATATCAAATCCAGCTGAGAGGTGAACAGCCTTGTTATGTGAAAATTGTCAGTTAAGTCTGTATTGCTCACATTTGAATAGGATATTCTGAACAAGAGTTTGTTGATATCTACACAACAAAAGGTTCAACTTACAAGTAATTTCCAAGTTACAAGAGACTGATGTGTAGGTGCATATCTATCCTTGACATGGTAACACGAATCCATATAACATTGGGCAAGACTTGAAGAAGATAATCATAAACTTAACGAAAAATGGGCTCGCAATTACAATGAAAGCCCACTTGAGCAACACAACACAAAATAGCAACTGTTACTTGGATTTAGAAAGTCTCACTTGTTAGACATTTTGTCAATTCTCACATAGATATATCCGCGAGGAGTAGTCTTGAAGGCATAGAGCTTCATGTCATCACCAAAATGTGACAACACCTCTCGGGCAATGGAAAGAGTATGCTCTCCCCAGAGTACATTTTGCAAGACAATTCCACCACCATCGGCCCCATCACCAAGCTGTAATTTCACAACTACTTAATGCAGTATTAAACAATATACACAAAACTGTGCCACAAAATGCTCAAAATGAGCGATGAACCTTTGGCTCAGCCTCCTCCTCCTCTTCCCACTCATCAGTAACTTCTCCATCTTCTTCCACTTCATCTGCAGATCTTTACATCATTGGCAAACATTATACTATTTGTCATTCATGAGAAACAGCATATATCATACATCAAGCCACAGTATATGGTGAAAACATTAGGCTAGTAAAAGATTGACCAACAGAAAAGGCATACAATTTAACAAATTTATGTCAATGGACCCACATAAGACAGCTTTCTTATCAACAAAGAAAATACAAAAAGGACAAAGAATTCAAGTACAATTAAAGAAGGTTGATGGGCACAAAGAAGAAACTGAATGTCCACGATAACAACAATTGCAAATACAATTACACCAACAAGATCACCCAACTTGACAATTACCATCATCCACAGCACTCTGATTCTCACAAACTCTCACATACCCACAAAACTAGTTTGTTTTCAGGTAGATCGTTAAACAATGCAAATGAACTCTTTAAACTAGCTTCTTGTTGAAAATTGGCATTTTATAATATGAAAGGAAATGTTCAGAAACTCAACTCTTCTAATACATGGAAAGACGTCAATTTTTAGGTCCATATCTATAGGCATAAGCGAGTCTTTCCTATCCATTTATCAATAATACTAGGTGAGTCATTTGCGTCCAGGTTTTTGTGTTTTGCAATATGTATGAATGGGGATCCTTGTCGCTAGTTCTTCATCAAGCAAGAAACAAGTAATAAGATCTTGCGCAGAAAGAATAGCAGAGTGAAGCCTCGGCTGAAGTTAGTAGCATGAGGCTCCTACGATTGAAAAATAATGTCCATGAGGGCAAGTGATGAGTGCATGACCTTTCACTAAGTGAATTTTAAGTGTGCACTGTATGAGTGCCATGAGTGAATTTTGTGGGTTTGTGGGAACAAATGCAAATAAGTGCAATGTGCATTACAGTAAGTGCCGAGTATGTGACAAGTGCAACTTTTAGGTGGGTTGTAAGTGTGCAGATGCACTTGAAATTTGTAGTTCTGTCATTTCTAGTTTAATCCCCATCACACGTAATTCTGTCATGAACCAACATAATCAATCCATCAAGTATCGGGAGCATAAATGGCACTAAACATCACTTTACTTGATCATGGCAACAAACTAGTGACTCACTACTCAGTTAACTCCAATCCAATTGAGAACCAGACTTCTTGGTCAGCCCAGCAGAATCACATCAAGAAACTCCATCGAATCACGAAAATTACAAAAGGAGGGGGAAATGTAGGAACTTGGCATACCCAATCAGGTTACAAATCTTCCCAAATCAGAGCAGCAGTATAATGCCCTCAACTATTGAAGAGAATTCAAGGTTTATGTGGTTCGATGAATGCATAATGACATCAAATAAAAGTTATACTTCCCTTTGCATACGATACAGCCCCTTTAGAGTGCTAAACTAATGAATTTCCAGTTCAAACTTTTCTTCTTCCCCAGAAGAAAATCCCAGAGCAAGCAAACAACAACACAGCATAAGCCACTGGAGGAGCAAAGAGTAAATAAAGTGGCATTGTACAGAGCAACTTTTGTACACGGGATAGAGGGGGGGAAATCTGGAGTAGGTAAAAATCAAAACAGATGGTTCGGAACGGCAATACACAGAATCGTCAAGACCCACCAAACAAAACGAAGGTACAAAGGAATTCACAGAAAGAAACGACCGCAGACGAGTAAACGAAGGGCTCACCAGGAAGTGGTGCCTCGTCAAGATCCTCGGCATCGTCAGAGGAAGAGGTCCTGGTGCTCAACAGCAGACGAGGAAGGTAAGAACGGAACAGGCACGAGCTGGCCCTTGAGGAGAGATGGACGGAGCCCAGGACGCTACGGAAGTTGCTAGCTGAGGAGGAGGAGAGCCTTCTCGCAGATAATAAGGCTAGTGAAGAAGAAGAAGAAGAAGAAGAAGAAGAAGCAGCAGAAGAAGAGAAGAGAGAAACAGCAGGAATGGTCGTGCCACCGCGAGAAGAAGGTCGAAGAAGAGAGCCCAGGAGGGTCCTGCCCGTCGGATTCCCCATCTCGTCTTTATGCGGCGAACCAACCCCTCCCTTCCTCTTCAGAGAGTCCCACTCCACGCGACCCTCCTCCTCCTCCGGCCTTCTTACAAACTCACCGCGGTTTCATTTTCGGTGGAGGGTTTTCGGCGCACCGCCATGGTGGCCGCGGCCGCAGCAGCAGCAGCCGCCGCCGCTAGATCCCAGGCCCGACTCCCATGGTCACCGAGTTGCCGAACCCTAATCAACTCGGAGATCGAAATGTGTTATTTCTGAGTTCCATTTCACCATCGACCTCGTTCTTACCACGGCGAGAGAGATGAGAAGGATCTCGAAAAATATTACAAAGTGATGCTTTCGGGGATTCGCCGAAAAAATTTGCTTCAGCGACATAAATTATTATCCGTAATTAAAACATTTTCAATCATTTTCGAGATAAAACAAAGAGAGGGGTTTTGCAGAGCTGGTGTTAACATTTGCGTTTGTTTCAGAAGCAAATACTGCGTAGGTTGGACCTGGACAGATTTCGTAGTCCGAGATACGGTCGAATGTTTTAGTACCGTTCCTTTGTAATGCGATACCGAGAAATGTTTATCACGACTTTTCATTACTCAGATTGCTAAATTGCCGGCATCGACTCTCAACAGCGGACAATCTCCATTTTCGGGGATGCATACGGCCCTAAAATCGGCCATAACAGCGATCACATTATCTGTTGGATCTTGGCAAGGTCTGTACGTGGAGGATTGTTCTTGTTCAGATTTTAGAATTCCTGCTACCACAGTCCATTCCTTGCAAATATTCTAGTACTAAATGGGGTATGCTCAGTGGTTGTGTTAATCCAAGATGTGCTTCAGGCAGAAAAACTACTGCGCTTCATTTCGGGCAGAACACCAGCTCACCAGAGGTTGGCCAAAACCGTCTTCTCGGCACTCTCAAAACTCTACCCACATGAAAATTAAGAGGACTAAGAAAAGAACGGCAATGAACGAAAACAACAAACAACTATGTACACTTTCTTGATGCATTATCTACAAACGGAGTATAGTGCGAAGCGTGTCCGAGAGATTTTGAATAGTCTGTTGTGCTTGTTCTGCTTGCAGTTCCTGGAGGGGCATCTCTTCATGACACCTGAGAATCAAGATAGGAACGAGCGAACGAGCTGACCGGTTTAGACACAAGGAGAGAGAAGCAAATTAGGTACAAGAAACACTGGAAGCACATAGCCAACATGATCGTACATTTTGTGGTAGGCTAAAGCTTGGGCCAAATTCAGTAGTGTGGAGCTTGAAGTGAGTCTTCGATAAACACTTGGAGGAAGAGGCATCTGTCGCATATCCAAGTGAAAGTTCCTCGAATTAATAATTTGACAAGCAAACACAAGCACTGTGCAGAATGATGAATGCCCATGCATGAGTGTTGAGAGAGAGAGAGAGAGAGAGAGAGAGAGAGAGCACCTCATTTTGCCCCCTTCGGCCCTTCTTTATCTGTCCATCACCAGCAAAAAGCTCTTGCAATGTTTCTGTAGTTATGCTGCCACTACTATCTCTTTGTGCACTGCCAAGAACATTATCGGACAAGAGAGCAATAGGAGAAATATCGGTTGCCCTCAAGAAAGGAATTGGCACAGTGTTACCAGCTGCATATATGGACCAAAGCTGCAAGATAAACAGAACTCATGTGAGAAGGCCAACAAGTAGCATTCGTTCTAAGAAGCTTGCCTTAAGCACACATGCTAAACCCTGAAAGAACGAAAAGGGAATAATGATTAGGAGAATCTGCCAATGCATTTCCCCATAGTATCAATAAGAGAGGCAAGTACAGTGAAAAGCTTGATAATTGCGTTTCTATTATGGCCATAAGGGGGCATACCTTATCCTGTAATGCAAAAGCTTTTTTACTGATGGTTTCATTTTTTAAAAGGCTGTTGTTCACATCATTGCCGCTTCCAACTTGTGTTTGACTCTCTGCCATTTTCACATTTTGCTCAGGAGAGCCAAATAATGGTGAAGCTGCTTCAAGGCTGTGCGCATTTTGATGTAGTTCTCCAACTGAAGTACTATTTGCAGCAACACCAACACTATTATCCACCCTGACAAAAATATCTCATCAATCCCTTGGATGATACAAAAATGAGGAAAGAGAAAATATCCAAGAAATATATAGATGCATAAGGATGAGGAGATCTGGCAAATTTGAAAGTGCAGGTTATCTTGAGAAACAAGCCTTCTTAAACAGAAAGGGATGAGTCATCAGTCACAAGAATTGGAAGAGATTCATCGTGCATAAACAAAAGCATCGTCCACAAACAGATAACTGGATTGTTTAGTCTATTCCACAGAACAAAAACCAAGCACCTGAAATGAGCCGATTTGCTGCCATCTTGGGCCAATGAAGGGCTATCTACATGCGACACTGCAGGCATCTGCTCGGGATTTGAAGTCTCTGTTGATGAAATTGTCTTGTCAATCTTCTCCCCATCATGAACTATGACAGTCCCGAAATCACCTGTTCAACACCAGGTTTATGTGAGAAGAGTCTTCTTAAAGACAGCACCCCCCAAAAAAATTTCAACATCATCTTTGTGGCATCGTACTATGAATGATGGATGCAATATTCTCTACTATAACAACTTTAGGCAACACAGTAGTGTATAAGACAAGTCCCAAATTAATATCTGACAATAACTTGTAATTCACATAATTGAGTGAGTGTAACTGTCAACTAAATAAAAATCCATACATAAAACTCTATACCTAACAAGGATGTCTCACAGATTGATTAAGCAGTTTTGACATTAATAGATTGAACTACAGAAATCTTTTCATAAAGAAAAAAAGAGGAAAAAAGAATTATTGTTGGAGAACATCTTCAGATGACAACTTATTGACACCACTCATACTAACTAGGTATGCATGAAAGAGCTCTTTCCCAAATGCGTAAACAACGAGTAAGGAAATAAGGCAACAAGTACATTTAGCTTCATCAATGTTGTCTCTTAATACAGAAGAAATGTCAAATGGTTAAGATTGCTATCACTTGCCTCTTCATTAAGACAGAGAAGAGATAAATAAGCTATCCATGCAGTGACTTTCTCAAACAAATTTGGATGTGGATGAACCAGTGCAACAGCAAGTTCGTCATTATGAACCATGCCATCTACAGGTCATGGAAATATCCTCTATGCACCAAAAGGGTAATATTGCTGCAGCTATCTGACATAAGAACATCCAATGTGGGAGCCCCATATTCCAGGATGCATTATTCATGAATTCTAATTTTTAAAAATAGAGACTATTCGTGGTGAAATAAGCCAGCGCTAACCTTCTTTGGTTTCTCCCAAGCTACCCAATGCCAGCTGCTTCTTAATAGTGCTACTCGCCAATATCTCATTTGTTACTTTTGGTCCAACAATGTAAGGTTTGGAAGGAACGGTATCGCCATAGTCCTCATGAACTTGTGGACCTTCAGGTACCTGTTATGTGGAAATATGTAAATAACAAAAGATGCAGTGATTTATGCAGGAAAAAGGAGTAAAATTATTCATACAACATCCACGGACAAAATTGGAGCAACACTTTGTGCTTGTTCCATCAAGGCCCTGCTTTTCCTTGCTTCTTCAAGCTTTGGCAACATTGCAGAAGCTCCACATTGGCATTTTTCAATGAATTTGTGCTAAATTTCATCACAATACAATAACCTCCAGTTAAGGTCAATAATGGATCCACACCAGATAGATCAAAAGAAAAGATACTGGAAAGAACGGGACACTATAGAAGAAATACTATACCACCAAAAGAGAACAGGGAACTAAAACGTATTATCCAAGGTCGACATGTCAAATAATTTCTGGAGAGGACCCTACATTCGGGTGTAAACTCCAAAAATACTATACTAAAAACACATGGTATTACCAGAAAAATTTCCATTATAGAGCATCTTCACCCAGCTTAATCTAATTACTCAGAAAGAGGTTGATATCTTTGGAGCACATGAGGCTCGGATAAACTCACCAGGTAAATAAGCATCTAAGAAAATCAGTATCTTAAAAAGCCATATGAAACTCCAGAGATTACTATAAGAAGCTAAACAAGAACCATTGTCACTGTTTCAAAGATGAAATGGTTTTCGGGGAAGTATACTAATTTCAAATGTTCAGGTGATATCCATGTTGCACTTACGCTCTTATTAAACAGGGAATGAAATGCACGGATATAAGTTTTAGCGGATACCTTTAACATCTCAGATGCAGTAGGGCGCAAACGCGGTTCTTTTGTAAGGGACTTCGCAACAAAATCATGGAAAACAAGGGACCTAAAGCATACAATAAGCAGAGATCAGACCAGCAAATTTCCAATTCAAGCTCAAGCAATCTTCAAAACAGCTGCTATGGACTATATTATTGCACAAAGTCACCAGTATAATGCTTAATGTTCAATAATCTGTTTTGCATATATAAGGTGTAAATAGGCATCAAATGCTTAATGTTCCGTAATCTGTTTGCATAAGTCATTTTCTTTAGTATAGCAGAGAAAACTCAGTTACAAGTATAGCTGTAAACATGAAAAGAAGGGAATTATATGCCAATATATAAGGGTGCATAAATGGCTTGAAAACTAAATCTGCCCTCACAAGAGACCCTCATAGCTCATTTAATTATATATTAGAAAGTTGAAACATTATGGTGCACCAATCAGACAAGACGGAAATTAAGAGAGAGTTTTCAGGCAAGTCATCCAAGATAGTATATGATATAAGCACCGAGATACACAGAGTAAAAATTTGAAAGGACAGCCAGAGTGTCCAGCAAACATTCACAGAGTCTTAGGGGAGTCTTGGTACAAACCATTTTTCTTTGTCCTCAAGCATTGGAGCTGGTTCAATCGATATCATAAATAATACCTGTTAGAGAAAAAACTTGTATAATATATAAAGCACAAAAAAAAAAAAATCAAAACCAACAAGACAAAGGAACTATGAAATACAAAAGGAAAAGATGCATCATTCATTTGTTCCTAATAGGTCACTTGATAGTCATAATAAACATCTAACATGCAAAGGCCGCCACAGCTACATACATTGCTAAATGCTAAAGCATGAATCAGACTGGACAGAATTGCAAAAATTGCATGAGCCAATGATGCTATGCTACTTCAAACAAAGTCTGGGTGGGTGACAGGCCTCACGTGGTCCAACTGGTAGTAACTAAAATGTTTGTTAGAAACTTCTCTTAACCACAGGATTTTTGAAAGTAGGTAGGTATGAGAAAGAACAATGCGGCATACATACATAACTTTGTGCAAATCTAGGATCCTATACAAATGCAAATACTTCCAAAGATGGTACAGCAGAGTCCCATGTATCAATATGTCAGTTCTTTCAACAATTCAGCATTTCAATCCCTTAAAAAAATAAAGGGCAACATTCGGATCTGCTCTCAATCTGGCTTCCATTAGAAGAATTATTAAGTCTCTGACATATCGAAAAAAGTAATAAAGAACAGCACCTAGAAGTTAGAAACATAGAACAAAGCATCAACATATCCGTGCTACTTAAGAGTTGCATGGCATTATCAAACAATGAGCCATATTAAAAAAAAATAGCAGCTAAATTTTGATTGCATTAAATTTACCAACTTACCCTCATGGGATGCACTGATGCTCTAGGAGGAAGTCCCTGAAAATTCAACAGAATAGCAGATTACATGATTTTCTGGTGTTACTGCTTATTCATGTCCAATTCCAAAACTTTTTGAGGTAGATCAATAATTCTGACTAAAAGTAGCCTAAGAAGGCCCAATATCAAAGTTAATCTGATGAAAGTCAAATGTACACTTGCTTCGGACGAAAAGAAAATTGTACGCTTCCAAAAGAGATGAGCAGGTGCACAACACAAGATTTTGCTTTGCAATTATTAAAAGTCAGCATTTTAGCTTTAATTAGTTATCAAGCTCTTTCGCTACTCCTCCTCTCTATCTAGTAAAAGTTGCAGCTTGAGCTGGACCAGAACCAAAAAAAGAAGATGTACACGTTGCCCATGCTCACTGACAATAAGACTCAAATTCTAAATTTGTGTACCTCTGCCATTTCAATTGCAGACACACCAAGAGCCCAGACATCCACCTGAAGAAATAAACATACAATTGCATTAAGATGTAAGTGCAATCAGCAATCTAGTTTAGTATATGTCCATATCATCTTCTGGAAAGTAAAACAATGAGGCTTCTAGTCAGTATGCCAAGTGTTTGTCACTGTCTTTTTCTCCCTTGTTTATTGCTAAGGTACATATAGAAGAAAAATTCCCTCCATCTAGTGCAAAGTAGGATTGAGGTTCTAGTATACACTATAAAAGGCAAATTACATGACTGACAACAATTCCATGCGAAAATACTCGACAGGCATTCTAGGCATTTAGAGGACTAAACACTTGTGACCTCTTACATCTATATTGAACCATGTGAAGAGTGAACTTGCAAATCTTGCAAACCACTACAGTTCTAATTTGCAAACACGAGGCAAGAAAGCACAAAGGCAAAAAATTGCTCAAATGAAAAGAATTGCCCAGATCAATAAGCAGATAAGATACCTTTCCATCATAGCGGTTTTCTTGAATAACTTCTGGAGCCATCCAGTGTGGAGTTCCAATAAACTGCATTATTATATATAGTCAAGTAAGATTGTGGCCTCATCCATAAGAAATACAAACAATATAACCAATGTGGTCTCACAATTGTTGCCACGAGAACCAACATTGAAGCAGCAACTCACTCAGCAAAATGGAGGGAAAATGTTAAGAAACAGCATGTGGTGAAAAGTGAGTACATAATTGAAGAGTGCTATCCGCACACAGATGAGGTATTGCACGAGATCTTTTATTGTGAGTAATCACATTAAAAAAGCAAATTAATGATATGAGAACTTTAGGAGAAAAGGTATCATTAGGAAGCATAGATGGTGATGAAGACTACATGCTCACCAGTCAGAGACTCAAAGTTGATTCCTCAGGGTGTATTATTACCTTTTCTTTAGTTCAGCTCCTAAGCTACGTGACATGCAATAACTTTCAATTTGTTAACCAGCCAAACACCGCTCCAAGGGGAATAATAGATAATGATTTTATTAGAGGTCCTTGTCAATATCTAAGACTTAACTTCCTCCTAAACAAAAACTTCTTCAACCACAGTCCTTGAGATCACAGCAGCTTGATATACTATGATGAGAGTTTTCATCTGAAACGCCAATGGAAAGGTTTTGCTTTGCGGTGGAAGAACGGACATTTCTCTCTATATCCCCCGCATAAATGTTTTCAGAAATTTCAGCTAATCTTTGTACATGGAGCTTATATTTGCTTGGCTCATTAAACATTCAGCATGATCTGCTGACCAAACGGCTCCCAAACAAACTCAATCGGAAACATTTTTGATAAACAACTCATTTCATTTTAAAGCAATAAACAACTCACTTAAAGGTCACCTGGAAATGTTAATGATAGAGTACATACACAAAATCCAATCAACCAACAAACAGCATCCACTTATCAGTCCACAAAAACGCATAGTAACAGAAAAGCCCTAGTAAGTATGTTCTCCCTCCCATTTTAAAAGCTGAAACAAACCGTGTTTCAAATTAAACTGCCAAAAAGCATCCCAGAAAATAGTATTATTTCAAGACCTGCAGATTGGTAGAGTGGTCTTATGATGTCCTCAATGAAAATGGAAACTCTTGACGTATCAAGTGGTGAATATCTCCAGGTATTCCAGCTTATATACACATCTTTTGAAATGTCCAAACTTTTAAAGCATATACATGTTTGTATGATTCAGATCTCTATCAAACTTAAGATAAATCTGTAAAAACCCAAATTGCAATGCTCGAAATTTTCTTTGCAACAGGAAGACAGAAGAAGAGTTTTACCGTGTTACGCTTGGACATGGTTCGGGTAAGTTGCGCAGCTACCCCAAAATCACCTGCTCATTTCATAAAAATAATACGAATTAGTGTCCAGATTATGCATTTTACATCAAAAGAATGAGACACTCACACTGTTGAAGCTAACATACATCAGAGATCGGTATCCTATTAGTCTTAAAAGTCCTACTGATTCCAATTTTCTCATAAGGAAAATTATCTATAGGTAGCTCAACTAATGTAGGTATCATGCACATGCTCCCCTCCATTTTTGAAGTAAGGAATCGTTTATGAAAAAATTACGTAGTACAACTGTATAGTGAGGAGCGAAATATATGGTCTTTCTTCTTCTTTATATTCAATTGTTATTCAGATTTCATTAATTTAAGAAGTTTGTTATTCAGAAAATTGACACCACCCCCACCCCCCAAAATTGTTTTAGCTCCATTATGAGGACTTGCACTAAATTGGAATGTCTCTCATGACCGACATTCTAGATTCATAGTGTTACATATTTAATAAAAAGCAACAGAAAACGAGGATCTACGAATTCTTCTCCTTAATGCTATGTTTGGGATGAGGGGTGAGGGAAATTAGGGGACAAAATATGTCTTACTCACAGAACTTTTGAAATATTCCCCATTTTCCACCCAAACTTTCATTCCCCCCATTTTCCTTCATTTTCCAAACACAGCATAAAAGAATTTGTTACTGTTGTCATATCTAAACTTTAAATCGCCAGATACATGAAGTGAGGACTTTGACACCAAATTCACGAAATAAGATCATACGATGTTCTCTTAAGTGAGAATTGTGGAACTACTGTTTGGCTCTCTGATATGCAAGCTCTTATAGTATCACACTTATCTCATAATCACCTCTCATCATCACCCAAATTTTAGTTTTTAGGATACCATGTTGAAGAGAAAAACTGTTAATTGAACTTGCAGCTGAAAAAATATCAAACTTACTTACCCAGCTTGACTTCCCCTTGTTCAGTCAACAAAATATTTCCCCCTTTAATATCTCTATGGACCTTGAAAATTGAATGCAGATAAGAGAGGCCCTAAACAAGGATAAGAAAAGTGTAAGTGCAGATGAAACTATGTTTGAGATTCAGAAGATTGGCTAGTGGCCGGCGAATGTGAGAGCATTTCTCATGTACATGCTCTATAACCTCACGATTTTTAGCAATAACATGCATCCATACACAAATGAGATGCACTGGTTCGCTAGTAGATGAGATAACCTTGTCAAAATTGACTAAAGATGGTTAAAGCGAGCATCTATAACAAACTCTAGAAGAGAATAGTGCATATCTATGATCAGGCTCACTCATTTTCACTATGTCAAATACTGACACCGGTGCCTGGCAACCATTACCTTCAAAGCTTCCCTGCAGATATATGCTATCTGATACTCCTCTAGAGGCTTGTCAGTGACATTCATTAGGTCAGCAACACTTCCACCCCCGCAATACTCCATGACTATCTGTGACAAAATCAAGACGAGCGAACCCCAATGACCATGACCCCGTTAACAAATTAATAACAAAATTTTACAAGAGATTTAAAAACTTATCCAGAAGAAAATAAGCTGGACCATGAGACATGATTGCAAAAAATCAATATGAATTCCCTACCCAAAGATACTCCTCCCCCTGGTAGCTTCCAAGGTAACGCACGACATTGGGATGATTACACTGCTGCAACATCTCAATCTCGCCTCGAATTTCCTCATACCCCTCCTCCTGTGCAACGAAACCAGCTGCTCTACTTAAAACAATTCAATCCAATTCAAATGCAATCACAAACTCAACAAACTACAGAAGAAAAGCTGGAACACACCCCTTCACACAATGATATCACTTTGATGGCGACAAGTTCGGACGTTCTTCTATCTCTGGCCTTATAAACAGCACCATATGAACCTTTTCCTGCCAAACCGAAACGCCATCCTCACTCAACACAAAAACCAAAGCACAACAGCCAAGCAAGCAATTGCAATTTGAATTCCACCAAATGCACTAGTTTTAAGTAAATTCTAACTTAGACATGCAATACACAAAGTAAATCTTACCTAGCTCACTAAGCAAATCATACTTAGAAGTAGGATCCTCTCTCGTGATGCTCTCTGGCATCGAACTCGAAGAGATCTTACTGGCAGGCCTCGCCCTCTCATCCCCCTGCGAAGAAGAGGATCCACTTCCCTTCCTCTGCTGTTTACCTCCAAATCCCCCCTCTCCAACGGCCTGCATGCTCGCCACGGCCCTCCCCATGGTTGAATCCTTAAAACTACCAGCACCACCACCGCTACCGCTACCACCACCACCACCAGTCCTCCTCACCACCGTCCCGCTGACGGACTCCCTATCGTTCGTTTTCACCACGAACGTCGAGAAATCGCCGCCATTGTCGTCCTCGTCGTCATCCTCGAAAGTCTCGATCCTCTTCTTCAAGCTGCTATTATGGAAATCCGAGTAATCCAAGCCCCCCGCCCTTCACCGAGGCCGGCAACGGAGAAGAATAGGAAGAATACGAGGAGGGGGAAGCTTTGCTGCTCCGGTTGCGGCTGGTTTTGACGATCATGGTGCCGAAGTCCTCGGGGTCGTTGTCGTAGTCGATCGAGGCTCCGCCGCCGAAGTCCTTGGGGAGGCGCTTGAGGAGCGGAGGCAAGGAGGAGTCGTCCTCCTCCTCCTCCTCCTCATCTCCTCCTTCTCCGCCGCCGGCGTCGTTCTTGTAGACCATCGTGGCGTATATGTCGTCGCCCTCTCGTTGCTTCTCTTCGTCGGAGTCGGAGTTATGGTGGATGACGACGGTGGAGTAGAGCTCGGATCTCGTCGGAGGCGGGCGGTTCCTGCGATCCATGTCGCCGGGGGGGAGTAGGAGTGAGGAGTACGGAGCCGAAGAATGAAGCAGAGATTTGGCCGAGCTCGCGGGACGCGACGATGAAGACCCGACCCGACCCGAATTCCGAGCTCCGACGAGTCCAATTGGACGTGCCGTGCCGTGCTATGATGATGCCAATGGATAGGCCCAGATATGCGATGGGCCTCGCCCGATGGGCTCCATCGGTTCGGACCGGGTCCTAGTGTGACCCGAGTGTTTGTTTTTTTACCTCAGGGAAAATGACACAAACAGTTCATGAACTTGGATCCAACATGAATTTTTAATTTGTTCAATGTGTTCATTAAACTTTACCCCGATATGTAATGTGGTCCATGAACTTTTAATTTGTTTAATATCGTCGCTAAACTTTTGGTACATGTTTGCTTTAGTCTCTAAACTATATGAAAATGTTCAATATAGTCCTTCCATTAATTCAAGTTCGGGGACTGCATTAAACATTTTCATGGAGTTCAGGGAACTACAATGAATATGTACCAAAAGTTCAAAGATCACATTGAACAAATTAAAATCTCAGAGACTACATTGCACATGGGGCTAAAGTTCAGAATTGTTTGTGTTGTTACTGCCCCTTTTTCCTACTCCGAATCTGAAAGGATAATTTGAAGCCAATGTTATTCATCTATCTTTGTCATAATGGGTTACAAGTTACATCATTCATCACAAGCAGCAGAGATTAGCACACACAGGAAAGAATTTGCAATAGAGGATTCGATCTCGTAGACTTATATTTCCGTTCTAAACTCCTAACCATTGTGCCCGTGAAGTTTCCTTCGAAACTCCAAGAGGCTAGCGAGAAGCTTGTGATGTAGTAAACCAAGTATCATTGGTCAAATAATTTGGCTATCCGTTTGTTTTTCTAGCCGTCAATTTTGCAGTCCGCTGGGTTGGTGACTGTAAAAACAGAGCAGAACTAGAAGCACTTGCAGACATGCCGAGGATCTGATTCAGGAGAAACAGGAGAAACTGATCAAGTCTTGGAGCTTTGACCATTTTCAGTTTTTACAAATGCTAATGTACAATCAAAGCATTCAGGGAGACCTGAAGATGCCACATTTCACCACATTACACCTAAGAGTATGGAACAGCAGCATGTGATGTGACGCAAATGCGATGCGTGGAAGCTAGTAGGACCTCTTCCTTGGCTAATAAGGAGCTCCTTCCTCCATCAAAATGTTTTAGTCATCCCCAGATGAAGACTTCTTGTGTAACCAGAAAATTTGGGATTTGCTTTCAGGAAATTTTTGAGATCTCTGTCAGAAACCTGTGCAGGGCTTGGGGCTTTGAGAAAAATGGAGAATGATCAGAGCCTTTGAGATGGAAAACCTTTTCAGGAGGATTAGACTTTATCATGGTCTCCTGCAAGGAAGCAGGTATAGCATAATCTTCCTGGGTTTCTATGTAAAATCGACGAACAGATCCGTAGTTTGCATCTGACAAAGTGAGCTTTTCCAGGATTGGTGCAAAAGGTATTGCCCTCATCGACACTGAGGCTAATGCAACATCCTGAGACAGGAAAGAATATTTATGTTAGACAGGATATTGTCAGAGTTCAATAGCAGAAGATATTTTGCAATTCTTTCTCTGCATTCTCATGAACTGAAAACTAGCAAGATATCCCTTGTTTATGGTAACAACGCATAAATGACCCTTCAAGGGCTTTTAGGAAGTAGCATGGAATTCAAAAGCAGCAGATCTCTGTCTAGCAGCATTTCAGGAGTCATGGTAGGGCTGTTTTGCATCGCTGTACTTTACATTCTCTAAGTATGTACCTTTGCAGGACTTTGATTGAATAACAAGTCTTCCAACAATGCTTTGTCCAGATCGATAGCAGTCGGAGGTTGATCCTTTCCATTTCCATATAAGAATATCTGGGCTTGTTGCATCAGATCACTTGGACCTTCCTGCAGAAAAGATAAATATCAGTGATGGCACAAGCCACGGATAAACCTCCTGCGTCATTTATTATTTTTCAAACTCGATAAGAGTGTCATTTGGAGCCTCTAGATTCAGCTCATCAAAATTGTTGTAAGTTGCCCTAATGTTTTATGTAACTTGTCTACGAGAGAAGCCCATGCTGAATTCAGAGGGACTAAGTTCAAATATAAAGTGCTGCACAGGCGTCTTCATGGGTTACAAAGATGGTGAAGGTTTCGTCACTTGTCTCCACCCATTCCTCATCCTCATCAATTTCTTTTTCTGTCTGTCTCTATTTCTTTCCTCTCAAGGGTCTAGTAAAAGTAGCAAGCATTCCAAGGAATTTAACCTGTAAAGAGAACATATCGAGGACGCTTTGGCCATTCTTCAACATTGCTGCTGCAAGAAAAACAGCTTTTGCTATCTTATGAGGATACAACTCCATCAGATATGAGACGCAAGCACCACCAAAATCATGTCCCACCAAGATCACCTGCATTTGTTTTAGATAATAAGTGAACCAAATGACAGTGGGCCAAAGATGAGTGACAATCAAAAGAGGAAAGGAGATTAATCAAATTGATAAATCAAGAGAGTGAAAGTACCTTCTCTTCATCACCTAACTTGTCAATTACGTCGATCAATGGTTTCACGTATTCTGCCATGCTGTTAATGTTGTTTGTATCAGTTGATTGAATTCCTGAACCCATTAAGTCGACTGCATCCACCTTAAATCCTCCTCGGCGTAGGAGTGTAATCGTTTTATACCAGCACCATGCGCCATACCCTCCCCCGTGAACAAGAACGAAATGGCTGCTTTCCACACCATCAGCCTCCAAAGCCTAAGAAATAAATAGAAATAAATCACTGTATAAAAAAGAGGATGTGAGAGATAAATGAAAGCATTTGCATGTGCTTGGCACTTTAGAAAACCAGCCTTAAATCTGTATTTATTAGCAGGGGCTCTATCTAAGCAATGGAGCTACAGGGGGTTCTGGATAAACCCAAAAAAAAAAAGCATTAGTTATCATTAGTTGGACCACTGTCCTTAAATCCTCCCACATGTATGATTAATGCACATTAAACTTACAAAAGATTAACCATACATCATGGTTTCTGCAGCCACCAATCAGCAATCGATATATTGTTGCCAGAACAAGGGTCGGTCTCGCTTTTAGGGAGGAGAACCTCCCCACGGTCAGCGCTTAGTTAACCCATTTATAAGCCGATTCTTATGCTAAATCATTCAGAGTTACCAAGACGGATAAGGCCCAGGTCGCAATTTTTTATCAATGGACGTATGCCTGCCTATGCCAAATAGAAGAAGTTACTAGATTGCATCATATTAAAAGACTGGAAGAGGACTTGAATAGGAATGAACCCACCCATCTCTGTCTCTTCTGGTCAAGTTAATACTGCTCACGTGTTCAACAGTGACTGAAAGCGCAATTATGTAACGGTGCATATAGAAATTAAGATGTGGGATGTCTGTTTCAGCGTGACTAAGCGCGTTGATTCGTTCAAGCAGAAAGGTCCAAGGGAAAACAGAACTGGAAAGAGGCATTTTCTATTGCCAAAAGCCGTTATCTCTGCACTCCTCCTTTGTCCGCTCCATGAAAGCACCAAAATGTTGACCCGCAACGCAAGATTGGCCGAGCATGCCAGGAAAAGCCAGCAGGAATTGAGAAATTCCAAAGAAGAAGAAGAAGAAGAAGAAGAAACCGATCTCTGAGACTCCACGTTAATGGAAACAGAGAATAAATCTTTGAAACGAGCGTTGCGGAGCAAGTAATTACGCACTGAGTTAACGTGATCGATTCTAGGCAACATCTACATCAATACCTCCCAAGCGAAGTATCAGCTAAAATATCGCACGCAAGGAGACACGAACGTGTCCAGGGGAAGTTACAGCGTCGTCCCTCGATCGTACCTCATCAGCCAGAATTTGCGGCAGCGCCGGAGGTGGGAAGTCGCTGCACGACCGCCTCCGTGAGGTGGAGCTCCTGGCGACACTCTGCTTGACGCCACCCTTTCCCGGAACAGAGGGAAACAGAGCCGAAGTGCTCGTGGACCGATTGAACAAGCGAAGAGAATCGCCGTCCTCGTTCCCGCCGCCGCCGCTCCGGTACTGCTTCAGGAGCATGACCGCCGCGATCGCCTGCTCGCGGATCAGGGCGTCGCTGTAGGTCTCCCCGCCGCCGCCGCCGCCTCCATCTTCTCCTTATTCTTCCTGCTCGAGGCCGAGCCGGGCAGCGGCGAGGCGGCCCTCCTGGCGGTTGACGACGACGACGACGACGGGGCCGGCGGAGGCGAGCGGGGCGGGCTCGCGGAGCCGGAGGACTTCGCGGCGATCTTGGGAGAGAAGCACGCGAGGGAGTTTCCCATGGTTTCGGAGGATGGAGAGTCCAAGGTCGCGGCTCCGAGGCTTCGGTTGGAGGAGAACGTGTCGGAGGTTATGTTGGTGGTGGTGTCGTTGTTTTCGAAAGTGCATGCGGCGACATAAAGAAAGAATCAAGGGAAGGCTAGAGGAGAGAGAAAACACTTTTTTTCTTTTTTTCTTTTTTTTTTCGCAAGGAAAAATAATATTAAAATGTGCCATAGATAGAATCAATCACGAAAAAAAAGAAAATCAGTTGTCCTGCCCTTCACAAATCTCCAAACTCCATCACCGATCTCCCCACCGACCCACCACCGACCCCTCCTCCCGACCGACAAGCCCCCCCTCCCTCCCTCGACCACCGGCTGTGTCGGCCCGCGCAATATGTATCTCCGGTTCCGACCCTGATTCCACCTCCTCCGCCGCTCTCCTTCTTCTTCTTCTTCTTCCCGATTCTCGTAGGAAAACCATGGATGAAAATAGTAATTAGTGTTGGGATGCAAAGTGGTACGTAGAGCCAAAGTTTGGGTTTAAAGATGCGATTTTGAAAATAGGGATACGAGAGTGATCGCGGGAGAAAATGAGTACATTTTTGGTATACATGAAATTTTTGCTTTGGGTCAATCTTATTACTTTTTTGGAAACATAATCGATTCAATATAGTAAAATTGAGTTTAGTTGGATAATATTTTTATATTTAGGTGAAATTATATTGGGTACGGTTTTTCCTTGTCTTTTCCAAGTATATCATCACAGCAAGATAATACGCATGTCGAAATCAAGAAATGGGGAGATTTAAGCTTGGACCCTATGATGAGATCTCCATACGCCTCGCTCTAATTTGGCTTCTTCTTCTTCCTCTTTTTTGGTCACATTTGTCATAAAAACAAACTCACATTAAACGGAATTTTGGAACAGTTCGGTCAAAGTGAAGAAAATGGGGAGCCAGCCAACGCCGACGCCGATGACCGCTGTACGTCAATGCTGACCAGGGAATCCGCCACCCTATACGGCCCGCTTTTGATTAAGGACCAATCGGTAACGGCGACTGGTCTTTTTTCCCGCCGTTGTTATGGTATCTCAAACTTGCTATCAGGATGTCTGAATCGAGTTGTGTATGTTTCTCCATATGAACAAGCCCGTTACTGCCGAACCGGATTTATACAGCATGGATCAACTTTGACACTTCCCTCCCGGCTAGCCATCTAGAACATCCACGTAAAACTTAGGAGACTCCAAAAGTACCGGTGATTGTCGCAAAAAAGGGAATTAAATCGAGATTTTCCACCAGCTTAGTTGATAATTAAACATTTTAAGACTCGCCCTATAGGCTAATTTACGTTAAATTAAACCCAAATCGAGGGTAAATAGCCAATCTTTGTTGATCAAACCAGTGGAGATGGGCCAATAGAACTAATTAATTACATTTTCGCTGAAAGATAAACCTATATTAAACAACTTTATGCTAGTCTTTAAAGCTCAAGGTCGAGTGAAACGAGTATAGAATGATCGAGCATGCCTCGAGCGTACAAAAGGTAAAACTTAATTCAATCAGACTTGAGCTAGAGTTCCGAAAGTTATACAACATTTAGGAAGAATATGGTGTATATATCTAACGGATAGGCACCACATACCCACGCAATCGGGCGAACCGATTTTTCCTATACGCATGAGAATGTGACTAGTACGACTCTCGGGATTAATCTGAACGTGACACGTAGCGATTCGAATGACAAAATTTGTGTCATCCAAATCAAGGACTCGATCTCTCGAACTATTTAGGGTCCAGAAACGAACATGTAAAAACAAGGGAAGTGAAGTGAAGTATCTTCCTTTGGTAGTCAAACATCAAGCCCTCACAAGACGAGACTTCGTTTTGACTCGAGAATTTGTGAGCTTGAAGAGATGCCGCGCCACGAGCGCGAAAGAACACGGCTTCCCTTTCACTATACCGCAATAGGCAAAGTACTTTCATGATCCTCGCAACTATTGGAGAAGTTCCACATAAATGTGGATCTGAACAGGATTCTGACTGAGCAGGCGATATAACGCCCGACCAACTTCTTGCGTCGAAACATTAAGACAGCATATCCAGACACCCAAAAAAATGTGGTCAACACAAATGGCACATACCATAATACAGGACAAGGCTGGTCCTTTTCAACCTTCTGCCGGTCCCTGCGAGTTTCTGGTAAGGTGACTTTAAATGATAATCAATGGTGCTTTGGCTAGACAGTGGACAAGCCCTGTTCTCCATAATCTTCTCCATATTATACAGCTAAGATGAAAAGGCATTCGGAATCAGTACCTACCGACAACGTTACCCAAACATTCCACAGTCCATGCAAATAACTCTCCCGAGCCTTTCAATTCGAATGGGACGCTCTGCAAATCACTGCATCAAATGGAAGTGCAAAAGAAGAAAAATAACAAACCAGGCCTTGTATATCGTAAATTATGAAAGCTGGAGGTGACTCCACATACACTTGTTTGCCATAAATAACTTTTCTAGTTTTGAACCAAGTATAAACACACACTGATACAACTGACTAGCCTCAGACTTCAGAATCACGCCCAGATTGATTTTCAGCTGCTGCCAAAGTCCCCATCTAAACCTGTCTATACAATATGTTGAAGTGTGCTACAAGGTAATTGTCCCTTTGAATAAACCGGCGCATGAGAACATAATGCTCCAATTCCCGCCTAAAAGCTGCAAGTTCCCATAAATGTCAAAATACGTACTCGTTTCCACCAAGGACCTAGAGTTACTGAAGACATCATCTGGCAAAATGCCCTCTTGATAAAGGAATGGCTTCACCAAAAATTATGCGAAGGCAAGACCAAAACAGGGCTCTTTGGTTCCATTCAGTCTACTGGCTGCTGATAATCAAGTCACCGTCTAAGGTAAATTTTGACCATGAAATAGAAGGGTTCTTGGCAGAGAAACCAAAGAATCAGCCATGGATTTTCAAAACATGCTGTGCGCTTCCTTAGCCAGTCCCAGTTAACTAGACCGCACATACTTCCATCACACGCTGCACCTTTCAGGTACATTACCATCAGATAATTTAGTGGATAAGACATAAATCATTGAAAATAGCCTGAATCCATCCCAATTCCCATCATAGCTCCCACCACGCAGCCTAGATACCAGCCCTTTTTTTTTTGCCAAAAGATATCAGCCCATTGAATAGCAAAGTTGTTGATGCATATCTTCTGCTGTTAATACGACGTCAGATACCTAATAAATAATTCCAAACAAATAATGACCAATAGTTAGGAAGGCCTAGAGCAATCAAATCAATACAGCACAACCAAGAAAATGTTTCTCAAACAAGAAAAGCACACAAAATAAGTAATCCATCAGCTTATAGTACTTTTCTTTACCAAGGCACTTCACCAGGAACAAAATATAGTAAAAAAAGGAAGGAAAGCACCAAATACTCACTAAAATTAAGGATAGGCCGAATACAATATATGGCATTCACATATCACCAACCATCACCATACCTGTCAAAATTGATCCTGGGGATCCTATCTTGGCATGCTATAATACTGAGGAGCCAGCTCAGTCAGCCACAAGTAATCGATTCTGGTTATGTTGCGAATGTACTTGTGATTAGTCTGAACTAATTCATTGAAGATAATGCACTCTGGTTTTGTCCGAAATAGTACAGAAGAAGGATGGATCTGCACCACCTGACCACTTGCCAAAGCCCTATTTTCCACACCAAATATGTATGTAATGTTAGGAAACAGAGTCTATAAGAGAACTGGAAAGAAGACATTGATTGTAAGTTGGATCTAATGTTAACATCTTAAAGATAACAGGAAGTGGTCCGAATCAACACCCAGCACCTGTATGAACCTTCTGGCTGCTTCAAAGCCGCGTTGAGGAAAAAGGAAGAGGCAAGGCATCTCCGAAACTGAACCATGTCATCGCCACAGGAAGCAATTTGAAGCCCCATTTGCTCTACATGTCCCTGAATCTGTCTGCATGACATCAAACAAAATGCATAGTTGGAGGATCAATAATGCTTGTCCAAAGAAATATGAAGAAGCAAAGGCAAAATGCAAAAGTTCATAGACAACCTGTGAATGTCACGTGCATGTCTAAGGGACCTGCTGTTGACAAAATTTTCTTTGCACCATTTTTTGAGAACTTTGTCGTCTTTTTCTTTACCTTGACCACTCTTCCTCTTGTCCAAGAACTCATCAGCTGCTCGAAATACATTAATCAAGGTGATGTGGTCACCCTCTGCACTTGAAAAGCATTTCATTGCAGTTCTTGCCTGGCCCGACAAAGTTAAGTAGTCAGCTCTCCAGTTATATACAGAGGAATGGAAGTCCAAGAGGTGCAACCAAGCAGAAAAATTCACCAATATTAACCAGCCAGAAGGTTGCTTCTAAAAGAACCCAGCAAAACAAGACTAAAACGGAGGGAAGAGCCTATGAATATAATTTCCGCTTATTGCAAATTAATGAAGCAATTGCCCACTCAAGGACTTGAATATGACATTATCACAGCTGAACTCACAGTTAAGGATATTGGATGTTCATGAACTCACAAATCCTGTAAGATAACACTGCAGGCATATACTTGACCTTTCGGGCACATTACACTTGAATACAATTACAACTAAAAATATATATATATATATATATATATATATATATAAAACCACATTTTTGTTACAACATACTTAAGGTAATCCTTTCAGTAATTCAATTTACATAATGTGCATCTACTCATTGCATAAACGACTAGAAGAAAAGCAAGATGAAAGGCCTCACAAGTATTAGTTCATAACTTACCTCTTCTAACTTCTCACGAGGGGCATAAAATATGGATTCTACTGAAAGCATCGCAACTGTAATCAACATTTCTTCCAGGCAGTTAAACTGACTAGCCTGGATGAGTGCCTTTGAATAAATGGGATCTAGGGGAAGCCGAGCCATCTGGTGCCCCAATGGATCTGATAGTTTACAGTCTTCTGTTAGAGCACCCAGCAAAAATAACTGCTCCAACGATTTCACAATAGCTGCCCTGATCAAAAGCTTACGGGTGTCATTACCCAGCAACAAATACAGAGAGTAGTAGGTAATGTAAGGATGCCCTATCATAACCCATTTTATGTCACATAACTTCATCATAAATTTTCAGCCAATTTGACCTGAATAAGCATCAATACAGGAGAAGCACCATAACAAATTCATGTGGGAACAGCATGACAACCTGGTCGACCCATATGTTGCATAAGAATGAATTACCAAATTTTCCAAATTTTTCCATCAGAGAAATGGTGAAAATGAAGGTGAAATAGAAAATTTTTTGGTACAAAAGAGACAGGGTGATGCAAAGTGAAGGATAATTTTCAAAGGACGATTTGATAGCCAAATTAAATAATTAATATAGATGAATCCAACAAAACTAGATCAAATCACACTAATCAAGGCTTGAGAAAGATGACATTTCCACAGCCTAGTATACACACTTAAGTATGCACAAGAGAGTAACTGATAAACCAATGAGATTTCTCAGGGAATAACCTTGGTGGTTTTTCTATAAAGTCAAACCCAATAACATCATCCACACCCAAAGCCTTGAGTTGCAAAACAACATTGGAAAGATTGCATCTCTTAATCTCGGGCTTTGTCGAATCCTCAAGTTTCTCAAATTCACTTTCTGGGTAGAGACGAAAACACTTCCCAGGTCCTTCACGCCCTGCTCGTCCACTACAGTAGCAAGATCCAAAATGAAAGGTTGAGTACACGCAAGATCCAAGATGCGCAGAATTGATAAAATAACTCCATGTTATCATGTTTTACTTAAAAAAAAAAAAAGTGATCAAGCAAACATTGAATGCAAATTCAACTCCTCAGTACAATCCAAATCTTCAATCATGAGAAAAGAGAAGGCAAAAGAGATGAATTTGATTCAAAAAGTCCACGCGTGGCCAACAAAACCCCCTTTCATGCCAAAAGATACCTATCTTTAAAAAGTTAAAGGTTAATTAAAGGACATATAGCCCAATTTCTGAACATTCGCCCTGTCTCAAAGTATGCATCCACAAGGGAATGACAAGAGACTGTCTGCCATCCATATGTTTGCATTTTAGGGCAGAAGATAGTGCTCGTTTTTAGTCAAAAAAATTTGCATGGCACCACATTGGGACTTCAATACCTATGCATCTAAATGGTATCCCTTCCCCTATTTCTTCTTTTGACTGTATTTGAAATGTGATCACACTACAAAAGTATAGATCAGAGTATGATGAGTGCAGACTACCTTCTTTGAAGAGCCTGAGCCTTGGAAGTTGGTATGACAATTAATGATTCCATGCCTTTAGCCGGATCATATGACCGTGCTTTCACAAATCCAGGGTCTACAACATACTTTATCCCAGGTATTGTCACTGATGTCTCAGCTATATTAGTGGCCAATATAACCTGAAAGAGTCCAATTATATCAGTAATAATCACTGCCAAAATAAATGTTCACAAAATTATTTTAGCTTACCTAATGACAATGACGTCGCCATATCTAAGCAACATTAGCAAATAAACAATAAACTGAGAGGAATATAAATATGATATATCAACAGTTCATAAATCCAAATAGATTGTCTGAAGGTACTGAGATTAATCATCCTGACCACAAAATGTTATGCTATCACAATAGAACCACCACCAACAACCAGATTCAAAGAGTTTATTAATGTTAGAAACCCACTGCCAACAGCACAAACGAGTCTTGCAGGCAGTCTATATATGTCAATATGTGAAGATACTGAGGATAAGAAAAGCTGAGAAATATCACAAAGAATACTTTGTTATTGCTTGTCTTACAAGTGAAGTAAATGGGCATAAATATCTACTATTCTCTCATGCTTCACCATACCAAGACAAGAATAGATGACAAGAAAGATGTATGGGCAGTCAGGCCTCACGTAACGTTAATGAAAAACATTGACGTGACTGCTATTAGAAAAAAAAAGAAACATTAAAGTGGAAATAAGGTCCACATAATCCAAAATACAAACCCTTACTTTATAGAAAAGGATCAGACTTTAACAGGAGCACTGCACATATAAAAATTGCAAAAAATTGAGCAGCTTGGATAGTCACCTCACGAAATCCAGGATGAGTGGGTGCAAAGACACGCATTTGTTTCTCAGAGGGAAGAGATGAAAATATAGAAACAGTCCACATATTACGGTTGCCTTCAGGCAACTGCCGTAGTCGCTCCTGAATAAGTCTTTCAATGGATTCAATCTCCTCTTGACCAGTCAAGAATACAAGGACATCTCCTGGACCCTCCTCTAAATGGATCTAAGTAATGCAAAACATGTACTTATCAAATGCAAATATTCCAAGCCAACTGATTGGGATCAAACAAAAGAGTAGCTCGCATAGCAATATTTCCAAGGAGAAAACAAATTAGGAAACTTTATTGAGACATCACTTAAATTAATGACGCTGAGTGAATACATGCACCACATTCTACATGGATAAACTTAAAACGCCTTTTCATGAATCAGGTCAGATGGCAAATTATGTATCATATCCTAGTCAAATAAACGAGAAGTGATTTCGGAAACCCACAATGCATTAAATGTTTGGCAAGCCTTCAATAGTAAAAATCTATGGAAGCTAAAGCAATAAAAAAAACCAATTAACTAGAAACCCTGAGGTGCTACTGCAGATTCTAGTTTATGAATCATCTATAAAAGTTCTATGTTTTTAAACTTAAATATAAAAAGAGAGTTACACAATCAATACAGCATTTTATAGACACCACAACAAAGTTGCTGTTTAGCAAACATTCATTGCAGTCATACCTACAGCACAACATCGAACAAAAAAGCACCAAAACTACCACATTAAAAGTTAGAGCAATGACACATCAACTGTGAACCAAAACATTAACTTCCAAGAATAGGTTGTAATTCCTTTTTATAAAGACATAGAAGGCCTAAGCAAATAAGGACTAAAAAACAACCTGGAATATGGTAATCAGGGTTGCATCTAAATAATCTGGTTGAGGATGAAGAGTATATAGTATATCCACAGGAAATTGCCGCCCCTGGACATGGACGGCTCTTGCACCACCAAAGTACTCAGAGAAGACACATGCGTCTAAGCTAGCAGACATAATAATCAACTTCAATGTAGAAAATCGTCTGCTTTGGCATTGTTTCGAAGTACTGGACCAAACACCTTGCCCTTTGTCCAGGACCATGCCATTGTTCAACTGCTTATTTTCGGTATTTAGACAATCATTGACAGATGCAGACCTTTTATTCTGAACATCTTTCAACAAGCCCAACAGCACATCAGTGTGGACTGTTCTTTCATGAGCTTCATCCACAATAAGCACGGAGTACCTAGAAAGATACGGATCCAACAGTGCTTCCCTGTAGAAGAGTAGTATCAGATCCACAGGCAAAGATTGGAATAAACATAAGTTGCTAATTTAGCAGAATACAAGTTTCACATGATTTTTCCATATACTGTAATTGGAAGTATGAAACTTCTACTGGCTCAAACTTCCCTTGAAAATCTCAAAATTAAGAACTAAAGCTTCAGCCCAGTTAGCAAGATATCTAAAATAATTCCAGCTAGTTAGTAGATCTTGCTCCACCTATCGATCTAAGGAAATAAGACCAGTAAGTCTCCTTTTTACAATCACATCTAGATTACAAAATGAATTCAGTAAAAATGATTCGACTCAATGGGCAAGTTAGCCCACTGAATAATACCCATGCACCCAACTACTGAATCTTACAGGAATCTTCAATCTCCACAGATAACAAACTGGATACAAACAAACATTGGTGTCCCAATTGGAAGTCAGGATGATCCTATCACAAGCAGATGTTATGAAACTGACTGAACATATTACACAAGTCAGGAAAAGATAATGGCAGAAACTTAACCTTAGAAGCAAACCATCCGTCATGTACTTGATTCTTGTTGAACCAGATGTCATGTCATCAAATCTGATAGAATACCCGACCCTTTGGCCTAACTCAACCCCAGATTCCTCTGCCACTCTTCTGGCAACGGTAACAGCCGCCACACGCCGCGGTTGAGTAATCCCAATAATCTTCCCATCGCGACAGAACCCAGCGTTGAATAGAAACTGTGGTATCTCTGGAAAAAAAATGCCAACAATATAACAACTCCCTTAAGGAGGAAAAAGGAAATAGCAAAAGGCACAATTATACATGTCATGGGATTCTCTACGGTAATATGTTGCACTGTGCAACCTCATTCGTTCGACACTTGGATATGACGAAACATCATGAAACAAATATATCACATTGTACTATGTTTTGTACCCAGCCATGACGAAATGCCACACAATTGCACGGAACGGTGCGGTACCATAGACAATACCTACGTGCTATACCGACATGGATACTTACGTGTAGTTTTTCCACTTCCCGTCTCGCCAACGATTATCAAAGTGTCATTGTTCCGCACCTCCTGAACGAGCCGCCTCTCCACTGGGGTCAAAAAGAAAGCATCAACTAAAACTCAGGCAAACCCACAACCCAGCTAAGGTGGATTCATGGAAACAAACAAACAAACAAACCAAGAACCGAAGGCCACAGTACCCGACGCGATCGGCAGAGACTTCCTCTGCTGCGCGATCTTCTGCCTCCTGCATTCCAGTCAAAAATTCGGCGGGCATTCAAATTTTAAATCCTTTTTTTCTCCCAAGAACAAGCTAAGAGAGTTCACATGCTCTTCTTTCCTAAACTCCTGACATTATTCACTGAATCCCCAAGAACACAAAACGCCTCGGCGCATCAATATACTTAGTCAAGTGAGGAGGTCGAGCTGCGTCGGCAAGTCAGGACATAAAGCTAGCGAAGAGAACACGGTGAAAAACAAAGATGGAAGAAGAGAAGGAGAACCGATTGAAGGGATTTGGTTTGGCGTTGTTGGCGACGCTGGCGTTGGAGGGCAAGCCGTTGAAGTGAGGAGGTCGAGCTGCGTCGCCTTCTACGCCTTGAGCCATCGATTCCAGAGAGAGCAATCTTCTTCCTCGCTAGAGGAGCCGTCGTCAGTTTAACCAGCAGAACGGCGATGAATATATAGGTCTCTCTCTCTCTCTCTAACGAGGAGCAAAATTACATGAACTCGAAGGTTTTTTCGGTTTTTTTTTTCTTCTGGTTTTTTTTTTGGTCGACTTTTTTCTTCTGGTCGGTAAGACGTATTATTATACTTTGCTAGGAAAATTTCAATTAAGGACCCCAAGTAGAGTCAAGTTCTCAAAAGAGGGCCCAAAGTAAACATAGTATGAAATAAGAACATGAAGTATCCAATCAGTCTCAAATAAAGACTCGAAGTGTCCAAAAAGTCTCAAATAAGGGCTTAAGTCATTAATCCAAATAAAGAATGTTAGAATATTCTTGCACTGCCTTTTAACAGTAATTTTTTTAATTTTTTATTATTTTTTCCTTTCTGTTTTTTTTCTTTTCATTTTCCTTTTTTTTTTTTTCTTCTCTTCCTCTATCGACTATAACCGGGGCTCGGGCATGAGGGTTGAGCGGCCTGAGGGCTCGATTTGGCAAGGGCTCAACCCGATTTGGCGAGGCCTCGATACCAATGAGGTCGAGAGCCCTCAACGGCCGGCAAGGCCAAGGCCTTGCCGGCGACCTCCGTCGGCCTCGGCTATGGCCGACGGAGGAAAAAAAAAAACAAAAAAAAAATAGAGATGAAATGTACTGTTGTCGAAATAGTAATTGTACTCATTTGGCCGACGAGATTTGGTTGGTTGGCGAATTCATACCCTTGCCTAAGACGAATTGAGTGACGGATCCCTATTTTGATTAGGCACTTTAGGCCCTTATTTGATACCTTATTCACTTTGGGTCCTTTTTTGAGAAAAAAATCCCACTTTGGGTCTTTAATTGAAATTTTCCCTACTTCGCTTCTGAAAATATAATTACTAGGCACAAGTTGAAGGGTTTCGATAGGCTTTTCAATGAAGTTAAAAGGGATTATTTTCGCTAGTACTTTAATCTCATTGTGAAAATTTGGAGGGTTTAAATTTTTTTCTAAAATAAAGTAGCGGATTGCAAGATTTAAAAAATAAAACTAAAAATTGAGAACCCTTCGAGATGAATCCTTCGAATTAGTTGACGGTGATTTATTAATGTTTAATGTTCTTTTCTCAATTCATTTTTTTATTGAAAGTGAATAGATCGAAAGATTTCTTAGTTTATTTCAAGTGCATATGTACTTTCTTGATACTAAAAGATACTGAAACTTACATTTTCACATTAAAAATTAATTTGATCGTCGAAGAAGTAGCTAGTTTCTAATATATTGCAGTTATTAATAAATTTGAAATAACTTATTCATGTGTTTAAGTATAGCAAATCATTGATACTTACAACGATGACATTGCCAAGAAAATTATCCAAAAATTTCTTAACCTATTGTAAAGCAACCAATTTAATTCTAAACTTTTCAATTTCGTCAATTTAGTCATAAACATTTTAACAACTTACCAATTTAGTCATAAACTTTTTAATTTTGTCAATTTAATGTTAAACATTTTAATGATTTGTCAATTTAGTTATAAACTTTTTAACGATTTGCCAATTTAATGAGTTATTAATCAACTAAATAAAACTATATTCCTAGGTAAAAAAAAGGGATAAGCGCATTAGAAGTCTTAAAACTTATCAAGAAAGTGCAATTAAATCATAAAACTTTCAAAAAGTGCAATCAAGTCTTAAAACTTATTATGAAAATGCAATCAAGTCCTAAAACTTTCAAAAAGCGCAATCGAGTCATAAAACTTATTGAGAAAATGCAATTAAGTCCTAAAAATTTTTAAAAAGTACAATAAAAAGACAAACTTAATTGGACTAACTTGATAAGTTTTAAGACTTAATTGCATTTTTTGAAAGTTTTAGAACTCAATTGCATATTGTGACAAATTTTAGGATTTAATTGCACTTTTTGAAAATTTTAGGACTTAATTGCACTTTGATGACAAGTTTTAGGACTTTCAATGCTCTTAAAAAAAATTATAACTAAATTCCAATGTTATTAGAAAGTTTGTCATATATTTACAGAAGTTTCATCCCAATAGTAATGGTAGATAATAGCCAGCGGTAAAAATGTAAGTCTAGTAACATAAAAACTAAAAAACAGTAAATTCAAAGGTAAGTTTGTAACTTTCCAATTATACATTTACAGTAATATCATGTCAACAAATTTACTAAAATTCAAATGTAGGTCAATAAACACAACCAATTAATAAGATTGGCGACCCTGACTTTATGTTATAACCTTTTTCAAATATTTGCAATACCTTCACCAGTAATGCCAGTAAATTTTGACAAACACCGAGAAAATTCATGCATAAAAAATTAACCAATTAATCAACTAGATATTCGTAATTACAAATGTAAGTTGATAACTTACCATGGATATCTACTAAAACATTTGACAAATTTACTAAAAATGTATCAACTCAAGGATCACATCCAGCAAACATCACCGGATGACATTAAGGTCATGTCAGTTTGGATCGTATAGTCACAAGGCTTCAGCTATCGAGTCCTTCGAAACGATTCATACGAATGAATGTCTGCTTCGGACAATGCTGGCTTCAAGGACTCCCTAACGATTCGGAAATGACGGTCATAAATGGCAGTTGCATGTATGTTTTCTCTTAGAGCGACTATTCCTGCTTCCCTGCACAGGCCCTCCAATTCAGCTCCTGTGAACAGCTCGGTATGTTCTGCTAAATCTCCAAGATCGACATCATTTCCTATTTTCATGTTTCGAGTATGCACGCGCAATATCTCATGGCGAGATGCCAAATCTGGCGGGGGTACATAGAGCACCTATAAATTTACAAGAAAAGGTAATCGTGAGCTTGGCAGGGTAGTCAAAACGAATTAAATTGTTCCATTACATAGTACACACTCCTACACTAGACAACAATTCCTTCAACGGACAAATAATAGACTAAATAGCAAATAAATAAATAAAAACTACTCTCTATCGGTAATTTAGAGTTGCCAATATAGGGGGAAATGGTCAAAGAACATCTTTCCAGAAAAGAATAAAAGCACGAAAACAAATTTTTTTCATATTAAGATACTAGATTTCCCGACCAAAAAAAAACAGATGCTAGATTGAGTTTTAAACAATACTTCAAAGAGTGTTCACTCAAAAGTTGAAACGAAAATTAGCTCAACAAACATTTTATTAAGACTAAAAATAAAACTAAAAGTTAATAAAGAATTAGAACCATAATTATGTGGAGAATAAGTAAATTGCCAATATTAAGGAATTACATGGCATTATTAGCAAGCTAAAGCCAATCTGGACTCACTGACTTAAGAAAGGTGGATCTCGGAAGTTCCAATACTAAGCACTTAACAGAGTACAAAATCCACAAAGAACTCAGCAGACTCGGGAAGAAGGTCACAGAATTACAGCCTGAAGTCTAGCTCAAGAAGCAGTAACATTCCTTACCAAATCAAAACGTCCAGGCCGCATAAGTGCTGCATCAATTGCATGGGGGCGATTTGTAGCAGCTAACACAATGATTCCCTGCCCATTTGAGGTAGCATGAGATAGAAGCTAATCTTAATTTACTATTTATCAAACACAATAATGCTCACATTTGCCAGTTCTAAACCATCCATCTCAGTCAACAATGTGGATAATAGCCTCTCTCCAACTATGGCATTGCTGCTTGATTTACCTCCACTGCAAGTGAACCAAAATAGAGAAGCCGCATTATACGTCCACTTTTATTTGCAATTGCCAACTTTACCGTCCAACAATAAGTCAGATATCTTGGAGAAGAAAAATAACCAGGAAGTCCACAAACATTAATAACTTTTCACATAGTAGGAGGTTCACCCAACAAATGAAACGAGAAAAGATACAAGGGTATCTTTTACACAACACATTGAAGAAGCACCCTACACTCATTCCTCAATGTTCATTACATCAACCAAAATGACAATGTGTTCATTGTACTTCAATACCAGTGACAAATACACATGCTTTCTAAGAAAAGATGACTTCTTCCACAATATACTCAAAGAAAATCTTCCTTGTCAACAACTATATGTGAACAGAACAATATGACAGCACCATAGCTTGCATGGAACACCCCAAGAATGATGTTACACAGCCGTCAATAAACTCACCGCTTGCCTGCCACAACATCAGCCTCATCAAAAAATACGATGCTTGGTGCCGCAAGACGAGCTCTCCTAAAGGTATTCCTCAATAAGGCTTCCCCCTCTCCGACATACATTGAATATAATTCCGCTCCGCTGAAATATAAAGTTTGCAAATTCTCAAGATAAAGGAATGTGATAATCACATCAGAAAATCGGATAAGGAAAAGTGGAACATTAAGGCTGGTTACATCCTCTTAACTTTTGGCTATTATAAACAGGAGATACTTTATAGGGTCGCAACTTCGATTTGTCAACAGCACTGAATCTTGGTTTTTCTAACAACCAGGTTCTGATGTAGTCGTCATGCTTAGCTAAAATGAATAGTGTCATAGAGTTGGAATCTATTTCAAAATGATATAAATGGGAAAGTACCCTTATTATCACACTAATTGCAAATTCCTTCTTTCAATGGCTAAAGAAATTAATTCCATGAGCAACATCTTAGATGATCAGGCCTCATACTCTTATCCTCACTACAAATTAGAGACAGAATATGGCCAAATTCAAGCTCCACTGCGGAATCAATTAATAAAGGAGAAACTTAAGAAAGATGCTGAATCTTTAATACAAGTCCTTCTAAGACTTTGGTCTTTAACTCAGATGGAAGATCCAACGATTATAATTTGTAGTGTGATTGACTATGTTGCATAAGCACCAACTTAATTAGTAGCAATTTTTTTAAGACAATGCAAGAAATTGATCCACCCACAGATTTAATTACTTTTCAGTCATCATTCATATAAAGTAAAAGCCACAAACAGTTTGTTCACATGAACAAAATATCTTGTCTGAAGGTAGGTTTGCTCATACTGGATGCAACAGCTGTTCAATTCTCCGAGCCCATTTCACAGAGTTTCATATTCCACCTTTCTTTGCCATCCTGGCATAAAGTAAAGTTACCCCTCCAGACTTGTGAAACAACAAGCCATTGGATCTAGTGGAGAGTGGAACTTTGTTTTATTGCCTAGGGTGAGGGATGGAATTACAAACATGGCATTCCCCCTCTCCTTAAAGTCTCAGAGAATATATAGTTGTTCAGGGAGTTGTTGACATCAAACCTTAAGGAGAAAAAAGAAGCTTGGGCAGCATGAGCAGCAGCTTTTGCCAGAGTAGTTTTTGAGCACCCTGGAGGTCCATGCAGAAGTACTCCACGTATTGGTGTTATTCCCAGCCTCTTAAATGCAGCCGAATGTTTGATAGGCCACTCAACAGCTTGCTGAATCTTCCTCTGATCAAAGTTAAGAAGGTACAAAATTCAAAAAATGGACGACCAAGGCCTGAGCACATAAGAATGAGTTCACTGACCTTCAATTCCTTATATCCTCCTATATCATCCCATGATACCTTAGGAATTTCCACAGTAACACCTCTTGTTATACTTGGGCCAACAATAGATCTAGCATAGTCCCAATCTTCCATTGTAACCAAAACCTGCTCTATATCTGAAAACCTTTTAAGAGCAAAAGAAGTTGCCTCACGGCATAAAGCTTCTAAATCAGCTCCAACATATCCATTGCACATTATAGCGACGGATCTCAAGTCAACAGTAGGATCCAAAGGAACTTTTTTTGTGTAAAGCTGACAATCAAGAAACAAGGAGTCAAACTGTTATATCCACTTTGAGTAAACCTAACATTCAACTAACTTAAATTCACAGCTTTCGGGTTTCAAAAATCTGTGCAGCCTCAATAAGATTGGCAGATGTATCCAGTGTGATCTTGGAAACAGCCTATTAACACAATAATTTCTATGATACCTGGAGAACTTGAAAGCGCTCTTCTTCATTGGGTGTTGTAACTTCTATTTCAACATCAAAGCGTCCATACCTTCTAAGTGCAGGGTCAATTGCATCCACTCTGCAAATACAGAAACAAAGTACTGAATGAAGAGAATAAACGACCAAAGCAAATGGAGAAATGTACTTAACGAACCTCATCGAAATAGCCATCTAGTTGTGATTTTCCATTCTTAGAAAAAAATGAAGCAAAACAGATTAGGGTTATTGGCTCTCACCAACCAATGTGAATCACTGAAATTCTTCTCAAAAGCAGGGATAAAAAGTTTCACACTAAGAAGGAACAGCAGAATGAATGAAATATGGCTTCTCATTTATAGTCTTCATAATATAATAATCTACAAGCTTAAGGTATTAAGTTTAAGGAGGCATGCCACAAGGGGCCAGACTAATTATCAGAAGGATGAAATCTAATATAATCTCATTATTAAACAATACCCTAATATCTCATACAACAATAAGCCCTAGTCCACATGTGAAGATTTAACCTGTTAGTGGATGCAACAACAACTACTTGTGGCAATGATTCTGATAATGGCTGAATAGAATCCATCAGGGTACATAATTGAGACGTCAAACGGACATCTTGCTCTCTTCTGCACTTTAAAAAATAACTGAATTAAACTGAAGATCGCCAAGTAATCTTTATGGCAAAGTAATAGCAAAAATGAGGGAAACAAACAGGAGAAATTGCAATTCAGCATAAAACTGATAATGGTCTGAAATGTCATTGTTCTGCTAGCTGCTTTTATTAAGATTACATATATTTTCTTAAGTAACATCATATTGGGTACTCTGAACAAGTTATAGGGTGCAGGGTAGTATGAACCCAAACCATAAAAACCTACCTTGTACTCACCAATTCCAAAATTTTGGAACCTGGAACCTAGCTTTGATACCCACCCTAGGACATACCCAGCCATGCCGGTTCTGGAGGGTACGCAGGTAACACAGGTTCTCGTGCACACCGCTACTATTTTCCAAGTGATGCCCTACTACTGATTAAGAAAATCCTAATGCTGGTTATATCATATTCTCCTGTTTTCCACATTTCTCGTATTAAAATGATGTGACTTTAGGTTTCTCCATAGCAAAATGCTTCCCAAAGCCAATAATTGATTGCTGAGTAGGAGATTCTCGGGAATCTTACCTAGAATTACGATGAGGGCAAAGCACATCTATTTCATCTATGAAGATTACCGATGGCTTGCCCGACCTTGCAATAGCAGATGCTTCGGAAAAAGATTCTCGCAGAACACTCTCGCTTTCCCCAGCATGAGCTCTGTGAACAGAGTGCGGACTGCAGTACAGACCAAGAGAATTTAGTTGCAAGCAATACCTTGCATCTAAAGCAAGCCCCGCAGATTACAGAGTAAAAGAGCCTAATTTCTATCTACCAACAGCAATTAGTTGAAAAGTGAACGCCTTTCGTTTTCGCAGCTTTCCAGATTGTCTTATGGTCTGAACATGAATAGCTTCCCCGAGAAAAGTGAATGCATGATACATAATTACATTGAAAGTACCTGATAATGGTCAATTGGGCGGAACATTCTCGCACAACCGCACGGACCAAGCTTGTCTAGCAAGGTAGATATGAACCCAAATGAAAACCCCTCCGACGCGATAGAAGAAAACCAACCACGCCCCCTACGACGACTGAGAGGCGCTCCACGAAAATGAAAAGGAAACAAATTGCTCTAGATTACAGGTGACAGGGCATTGTCGATCCAGTACCTTTCCGGTGCCCGGGGGCCGTACAGAAGCAAGCCTCGCGGCCACTGCGAGAAGCGTCGCGAAACGCGGTCAGGCCAAAAATCCGAAGCGGGACATTCTCGGGTTGCAGCTATAGGAGGTTTCTACGGGCAAAGGAACGTATCGAGCGAAGGAGCGAGAGATACCTTGAGGCCGAGCCGCTGAGCTTCGCGGGAGTAGAGGAGAGGGAAGGTGATGAGCTCTCTGAGAGCCTCCAGCGCTTCTCGGTTGCCGCCGATGGCCTCCTCCGCCCTCCACCGGTCGCCGCCGCCGCCGCCGCCGCCGTTGTCGTGGCCATCGACGCCGTGACGGTTGCCGCCGCCCGTCATTCTTAAAGTCCCTCCGTGTTTTTTTCGCGCGCGGGCGACCCCAAGAGACTTCAAGTGGACGTCAGGGTTTTAGGCTCTTATTCAATGTCGCTCGTCAAGAAAAGACAGACAAATCGGGTAAATCTTTTGCGGCCTAAGGGCACACGTTTGATTCGGTTTTTGAGGAATGCATTTAACAAAATACAAAAGTCTTTAAGTTGAAAGGATTTTTCAAAATACAAGTAATATTTGGTAATGTGTATTTTAAAATCACATTTGAAAATAATTTTGGGCTGAATACCGTTTGATAAAAATTATTTGTAAAAGACTTTTATTGATATTTGAAAAAAAAAAACGCTAGCCAACCAACCATCACCGCCAGCCAGATCTAGTCGACGGCCAACCGCCGACGGCCAAATCTGGTTGCCAGCCAGCCTCACCTGACCTCAGGTAAGGCGGCATGAGGTCTCGCAACCTTAGGTGAGTCGGCCTGAGGTCGCACGACCTCAAGTGCCGTCGCCGGGGTCGCGCGACCCCGGCGACCATTGCCTGAGGTTGCCTAGCACGATCCTTAGGTGATCGTTGCTTGGGTGTGACGACCCCTGGTCGCGTGACCCCGGTGGCCGGTCACCGAACCAACCGCTTGGGAAGAGGATGAACAGTGGCGATGAACAGTACCCAAGTTGCATTCTGAAAATGCAACTTCCCAAGGCTCCTCATGGACTCCACTTAGCCAAAAGCCCTTTCCAAGTTTTAGAAATGCAATTACATCTCCTCAAAAGCTTGCCAAACAACTTTGCATTTGCTCAAAGGACTTTAGACCCCTAAAGCAGCATTCAAATGCTGAACCAAATGGGCCCTAAGTTCCTAAAATAAACCTCAAAACTTTAGGTTAAGTTTTAATTCTATTCTAAACTTTTTTTTTCTAAAAAAATGTCTCAAACTTTTGGCATGATCCAAATATGACTTGAATTTTTCTTTGTTTATAAAAAAAAAACCATCTTTAGGTCTAATCTTAAATCTATCCCAAACTTTTTTTTGATTAAGAGAAATTGCCAAATTTATACTCTAGTCCCAAATTTGCCCCTTTCGCCCTATGTTCCAAAGTTGTTGTTAGTTGTTAATATCCTAACAGGGTTTCATTTTGAAAATATTTTTCCATATCGCTTTACTTATGTGAATTTGTCATTAACGTGAAAATCGCCAAATTTGTACTCTAGTACCAAATTTGCCCCATTCGCCCTATGTTCCAAAATTGTTGTTAGTTGTTAATATCCTAACACGGTTTCATTTGGAAAATATTTTTCCATATCACTTTACTAATGTGGATTTGTCGTTGATGTGGAAATGTCACGTCAAGTTGAGGCTAGATCATGGAGGTAGATTTGAGAATAAATTCAAATTGGTTATTTTTTTTAGACAAAATAAAATTTGGAGCAAATTTGGGATTGGACCTAGAATTCAAAGTTTTTCCTAAGACGAAAAGGGTTCAAGGCAGAATTGGGATTAAACCTAATGTTGAGAGTTTTTCAAGAAATTAGGCCAATTTTTTGCCACTAAAAAAATCATTTTTTCTCGAGAAAAGGCAGGGACTTTTCGAGTTAGCAGTGCAACAAGAACCGGGAACGCTGCTTCAATCAGCACCAAGCGAAAGCAAAGCAAAGTGAAAAAGTCCGAGAAAGTGATGAACCAATTTTCTCAGGAAGAATCGTGAGAAAATTTGAAGGGAACGGTTTTGGAAAAAGAGGGCTCCTGATGCGATGGTTGATGATGATGATGATGATGTCGGTAGACTGCGAAGGGAGAAGATAAGTCGAAACTAAAGTTGTTTTGCTAAATATTAATGATTTGAAAAAAATATTTTTAAAAAAAAATTGCTTAAAATAATTATTTAATTTTATTATCAATAATAATTTATATCTAAACATTTTGTAAATGATGAAAAATTTTGTTCATTTATTTTTAAGAAAATATTTTTTAAATTATTCATTTTTCACGAAATAAATATACCTAATATTCAAACAATTCTCAATTCAATATAGAAGGAAAAAAAACCGTAATTCAATCAAATTTTCTCCACAAATACTCATTACCCTCGCCCATTCACCAACCACCACAAAATTCTATCTCAAGCCCTCATATGCTCAATCATTTTGAAGTTTGATCTCAAGCTCGCTCTCAAATTCTCATATAGTCTCAATCATTTTTTGCGTCTATTGCATCTCCCCTCTCCACCAGAACCCCATGCGCTTCCATAGAAATTGTACTAGCCTTCTCATTCTCATGATCACCAATTCTCAATTTCACTCCTAGTGGTTTGGATACTTCGACTCTTAAAGACGAGGGGACGCAACCATCGGAGGATGCAGCTAGTCCAGTGTGAAAAACATTTATCTAACATTTAGCAATCTCCGATAAATAAATAGGTAGGAATTACTGCCTCACAATCACTAGTGAGCAACCGTTATCCAGGCAGAATTTAAGCGGTTTGCATATCGCGCAACAATCAGTTCTGCCCTGAATATCTGAGCTGTATCATCCGTAACACATTCCGAATTCTATTCTCAGTCTTGATCAAAGTCTTATACGTGCAGTCATAAACTATGGATAAACCACCCTCAAAACACAAACTAATTGTATGGCACGTGCATCAAATGCGAAGAATTGATCGTTAAAACAGAAAATTTGATTTTTTTCAAAAGATGAACACTAACCAAATCTCATAGCAAAACTAATCGGAATAAGATTTTATTAGAATGTTGAATTCCTGGATCGTAATCATGAAAAATGCGGCAATAGCAGACCCATTATGTGGATATGTAAACATAATTCATGTCAAGCAGCCCATAAATCTGAACTAGTAAGAGGTCTAGTGAAGTTAGCAGTAGATTAAAAGGCTTGCCTAGATAAGCAACATCTTGTTCTTTCTTCAACAATTTCTAATCTCTAGCGAACCTCTCCGTAGGATTCTAGCCCACCTAGTCCCACCCAGGGATATAAAATCTACCTTGAAGGTCAACAAAGGCAACTAGTTGAAGTAAGTTCACAAAATTAATCACCCAAAACTGCATCTTTGATAACTCGGGAATATTTATGCTGCTCTTCGAACAGCAAAAACAATCCAACAAGCAGAATGAATGCTTGAGCTGGTTCGTGGATCACTTTCACCTACAGTTTCAGATCCTGGACCTGCTACTGATACTGTCGAAATCAAGTGGCATGGTGAAGCAACCAAAACCGCAGGGGAGGAAGACTCCGAACGATTTTGGTATTTCCTCAAAACTCAGTTCCTAAGGCATGTGAATCGTCACGCTTCCTGCAGATGCTTGGTTTGCTGCACGGTTACTTCCAAAGTTCTTCCGGTTTGATTCCCTTGCGATTCTTGAACCAAACTTTAAACAGTAAAACATAGATACGTTATTGTCTGCTTGATTTTTCTATATCATATGTAGTAAAATACTGCAAATAGCAGATTAAAGAGGTGCTATCGCGGAAACTGGACACTATCATTTCAAAGTAACAAGGAGCCTAAATAATCACATTATAATATGTAGCTGCAAACAAAGTTTCATATATCCGTGCTTGAGGTCTTGCCTCAGGATTCATGATGGAAAATGACTAGTGCAACAAGCTGCGAAAAATGAAGCGAGGGAGGTATAAATGTGAATCACTAGGATGAGCATTATACTGTGCTTAAGCACGGACATATAATGATGATTGTGTTGGCACTATTCGTAGAGGAGAATCCAGATACACTGCTAAGCACATAAACTAGATATGAAGAGACTTAGATGTAAGCCTTGACCATATCCTAAAGAATGCTTCCATAAATCAACTTACAAAGATACTGAAAATAAGCAATTGCTTTCTCAAGAAAAACATAGTAACACTCTATAGAGCTCACATCCCAATTCCACACTAGAACAAATGAATGACCCAATAAAAAAGTGCAAACCTGAATTGCTCTTTTAGGTAGAGTTGATGCTTCATGTAAACCAAGCAATCTTGCGACCTTCAAAAAGAGAAAAAAAAATGGCACGTCAATGCGGTATGAAGCACAATCCAAGAAAGAACTGCAATGTACAGTGTATGTAATAAGCCATTGCATGATGGAGAACATAGTTGAAGTGTAAAGGGTGTCAAAGTAAATAGATGATGCTAGAAGGAAAAAAAAAAGAAAATTGAAGTCCTGATTAGAGAAAAAGAATGTACTCACAGCAGTATAAAATTCAAATAGAACATAGACAGACCAAAAAATTGGAAGCAACAACAGGAAAGAAGAACATGCAGCTAAAAATTAATGGGATAGAAATCAAATGGAACAAAACTTTTAATTGCTTTGTTCAAGGCTGCTCCTTAGACGTACTCCCCGTTAATGGACAGGAATTGTAGCCTACTTCCAAAGTTCCTAGAAAAACCCAGGTTTCTCCCCATAACTACTTGTACTACTTGCTTGCAGTAGCTTCTTTCCAGAATGGGTAGGTACACTAACAAGATCAGGTGGATTTACTGTAGAAGGAAATTTAGAGTTATTGAATCCAGTAACACATCTCTAATCCAAGATACTATTCAAGCATTCAAACTGCATACACTTGCAAAAGCAGTAATTGAAAGTGCCTTCCCAGTTTTTACCAACTCATCAAAGTATTATGTTCTTTCGCTGTATGTCTCCTAAAAATGAGATAAACAGAAGTTCAACAAAAAAGATTACACTGACCTCTCTCAAAATCTTCTTGTCACCAGTACCACTTGGTTGCTCAAGGTCTGCAATTTCCCACAAAGGAATATCAAGCAAAACCTTTATGACATCTTCATCCAAGAAAGGGAATCTTGCCTGTTAGAATATAGTTGAATCATCACACTAGGTATCTCATGGAGGAACCAACAATGTATATGCTTATACACACCTCTTTCCCATGATCAGCTATACACCTATCATCTCTTCCCAGGTTCCTTTTCCAAATTCTCTGCATGTCCAATCTCATCTCCTCATCAAGCCCAAGCCAGCTGATAACACCAAATCATTTCAAAGAGTTCTTGATCATGATTATCAAAGACAGGCTTTATCATCGTCATCCTGGATGAGGAAATGCAAAAGCTGACGTATGGATATAGCATGTGTCACTTTGTAATTATGGTCAGTAAACCCAACATATTCCATTTTCCACGTATGAACATAAGAGCATGCAATGATCTAAGCAAATGCAGAAGAGAGACCTATCCTGAATGTATGAGTAACCCGATGCAATAATGATTTATTCAAGCAATACCTGCCATGTTTATATTTTGTTTTATGTCTGCCATAGCCGGCACACTGCTCATCAGCACCGGAACCAACGAGCACGATTCTGGCATGGCTCTTGTAATTATGAAGTTGAAGATCCTTGTCATTTTCATTATCTCTTTCTTCATACACCCAACCATCACCACCAGCAGCCAGCCATAAAGCTATTCCAATATTCAGGTCCTGCAATGTGAGGTGAAAATTAATTCCACTTGGCTGAAGCAGTACATGAATTTTGATAATTTTGAGGAAGGAGGAGAATTTTCATGACATTTAAACATGAAGAATAAATGGATATAATGTATGTTCACAAATTTTGAGGATAAAGGAAAGGAGACGATTTCTAACAGACCATGTTTGAAACGGTACATGAATTTTGATAATTTTGAGGAAGGAGGAGAATTTTCATGGCATTTAAACATGAAGAATAAATGGCTATAATGTATGTTCACAAATGGGGAAATGTATACTGTCTACATCCTGTGATAATCACATCTTTCATATATTAATAGAAAGACACGATAAGAACTGTCTAACAGTACCATGTAGGTATTAGCAGGATGAATAAGTGACATAACATGCTTCATTTCTGAGCTCAAGTTTGACAAGTCAGCATCTATCTCAACAAGTCTCCACCTGCACTCCAAAACCACTAAGAGTTAAGGGCTAGAAAGCCCAACCATACTAGAATAACAGTCAAATCTATCCAAGTCAGATGGATAGGATATAATTTTAGAGCCTTTTGACTCATTATTCACTAAGAAGAAAGGTAATCGTCTTTACAATAATCAAGAAGTACGAAATCCAACTTTCGAGGTATCTTAACTCTCCACACAAACAATTAGCATCATAAAGATGGCAAATGTCAAAACTAAAACAAAATTCATCCCGTAATCAACACATGAGATGGACCAAAAAGAACTACCAAACATGTCTAGCATTACCCAGATAATGTCAGTAGACAAAGCTATATTAAAAATTATTTATCAAGGACAAAAATCAATTTAACGCCCTTACATTGCTACAGTTAATAGACTCAGTTAGCCATTGGATTATTGAAAAAAAAAATGCAGCTTAGTACTGTTAAAATTCAAGTAAAACCACCAAAGAAAATATTATTGTATATGTATACACAATGCTAGAGGCAAATAATTGAGCAACATCTTGAATATATTTTGCCATAGTAGGGCCATTATCGCGTAGATCTAGCCATAAGAAGAACCACTCCCATCTAGGCGACCAGAAATGACATTACATTTCATCTTTGAATGACCAGACAAAGAATCACAAGCTAATACAAATGAGAGAAATTAAGTAACTTGTGAGTCATATAACCACCACTCTCACGGGGAAAAGTACCTCAAAGGAAAAAAAAAATCGTTTTCCCCACAATTTGCAATTGTATTTTAGAAATACTTTTTAAAATGAAACAACACCACTTTTCTTTATTTTAACAATGGGCAAAGCAAAGAGAAAACAAATTAAATATCGCTCAGGAAAAAATTTCATAAAAAACTATAGTTTGCAAAAGTCACTTACAGAACACTAGATCAAAAGAAAGAGATGCTGGTCTCACCAGTATATGCCAAGTGTTTCTCCTACAGAAGATAAGTAAGGTATCTAAATTATCCATTTTTCGCTTATATACAGACACTCTCAGAGAACTGTATGTACCTTTGTCTAGAAATGCAGCAGTCTTCTAACACAGCCTTATGACAAGCCAATGACCTAGTTATATAAAGGAATCTTTACCTCTAGAAAGCTTGTGCTTACCTTCTTGATGGAGCAATTCTGCTCAGCTCCTTCTTTCCTGCTCTTGCAGAGATTCTATCCGGAGCAGAAGGACCATCAAAGCTAACGTTAAGCAGATCAATGTCAACTGCCAAGAGAAATGTTATTAGTGGGCATGTCAGTGATTCAAAAGTAATTCCTGAAGGATACCACAGCAGGCTCTAGAACTCTTTCAGCAGCCTTATAAAAAGCACAATTGAGACATAAGCAAATGTAAAAATAATCTGATCTTGTAGCAAAAAATGTTGTGGGCCAATTTTTTTCCTGCTAAAGGTGGGCAGCAGCACTTAAAAGATCATGCAACTTCCATCAGTCTTTAGCTATTATAAGCAAAGAAAAACATTTGGTAGCGTCCAACAATGGTAGAAATAATATACTCTCAGCACTGAATAAACCAGAGAAAGGACCAGAAGAAGAACCCAATACTCTTGGACTACATAAAACTAGATAACCACCCAATCCTAAGCTGAGAGTCAACACGAGGAAGTAAGAAGATGACCACTAACAAATCCAATAGCAAAAGAATAACAGAACAAAAACAGAAGTGATAACTGGAGGGGGGAATCCCACTATCCCATGGTCTACGTCCCTGAGAGCATTGACCCAGAAACATGTGATTCTGTTCTAAGCTTCAACATTCTCAGCCACCAAAGGTACAACATTGAACTGTGATAGACTTACACCAAGGGTCTATGCACTGGTCCAAAATTGCTGCTATTATCATGGAATCCAATCCGCCGGAGAAAAGAACAGCCACAGGAGAGACTCGCTCTCTAAAATTGCAGGCAGTAGTCTGTCTCAAATTCCAAAAATTATATCAGCAGAAGTGACCAAACTATATGAGTGTTATATGAGACCGAAAAAGGAAAAAGGAAAAGAAGTTCCATGTGTAATCTTAGCATAAGCTTTCACACAAGGGTCATATCTGGTTATAATAACCAGAACCAGAGTTGAGACTAACTTAAGGCGGGACTGCCCAGAAGTATTTCAAAGAATTGCTCCAAGTACCCGTGCAAATGGAAATTATGGCCTAGAATAGTAAAAACATGTGTACTTCTGCAAAGGTCAAGGAAGTCTTTGGAAAAACAAAATCCTAGAAGATCTAAAGTTGATGTTACCTTCTACCTAAAAAACCTTACCCATTCAACAGATAAGAGAATTAGCCATCCATAATCCATGAAACTAACAATAAATTTTTTTAAAGATTGGCAGCTTTAGCATATTTATCTCACATGTAGAATTAACAACCAAATTTAATCAAATGATACCTGAAAAAATTTATGAGAAGTCCGACGCAGGACAGATTCCCTCAAAGCAGTCAGAACTTTCTCAGCTGGCACTGATGGAGAGGCCTTTCCAAACCCTATTTAAGGGGAGAACATATATAAGAGGTCCTCAACAAGACAATACCCCCAATTTAGTTCGCTAGTATCTTTTCATGGATGAGGATAAAAAATTACTTTCACTTCCAAATTGTAGGAAAACAAAAAACTGCTTTCACTTTGCTGCAGATTGTTGAGAAAGTAATATTTCTATTTCTCAACACTATCTACAATCACGAAAATGATATTGACAATCAAGGTGTTTTCTGCCACTTTAACTTGATTCAGATGGCACGATGACAAAAGAAGTTGATACCATGTCATGGTTCTCACCATACCTCGGGACAAGTTTAGCTCTTGAGCAGTCGGCTCAACATAAGTTCTTTCCCAGTGAATCAGTTTCTTAACCATGGAATTATTCCACTCATGTCTTTTGATATCACCAAGTAGATGGCCATTCAAAATCAAAGCATCAATTTTCATGCTATATATCCCACAGGTGAGCTCTTCCCAATATTTTCCCTGGTTGACTCCATTTTCAAATTGCAAACCTGCAGCTGAAAGACATAACTTAACTAAAGCAAAATTCGTGACACATACAAATTGTCGGTGACCATCGGTGATGGCTAACTCAACAAGTATTATGTACCAGAACTGTGCTCGACCAAAGTAGGTGCCACAGAAGAAAGCAGAAATTGGGGGTCTTCCGCAGTTGGCCAGTGAACAAGGAGGCTCCGTCTGCCAAATGCATCTCGACCAAACCAGAGGGTTCTTGAACTATTCTGATGCATCAAACAAAACCACAATGTGTAACAGAAGAGCAGATCTTCAAAAGAAGCTCTTTAAAAAAAAAAAAATAGACAGTTTACAATTCTAAAAGAAAACACTGAGATTGCGTAATAGAGCAAACAAAAGGGAAAGCTCGGTATGCTTACAAAGGAAAAGCTTGCAAAACATAAGTGGAAACTTACCACGCAAAGTTACCTGCCAATAAATGATAGTCCATGGACCCTTCATTCTCGAAAGAACATCTGGAACAGAAGCTTCCTCATTGCCAGAACAGCGACTTGAACAATTATCCCCATGAGAGCTACTGAAGCAGCATCTTGCAAGATATTGCGAAAGAATTTCAGCATCATTTTCGTCACATCCCACAGGTATTCCTCCAAAAATCTCACCTGCTTATTCATTACAAGTTCATCAAGAAAGAACGCAGAAGCAAGAGGTAGAATGGACTAAGTTACGAACAGGCTCACATTATGGTTGACAATCAGCACAAAAAGGAAAAGGAAAGGACAAAAAGAAGGAGGAGACGAATTGTGGACAAAGATGAAGAGCGACAGAGCTCCCAGGACTGAAAGACAACATCTGGACAGCCAATTCCACAGTTGTTGTGTAAGGAGTCCATTATCGTGAAAGCTTCCTATTGAAAGGAGATTTCATCAAAGAACCTTTTCATGAATATTAACTTAGAAATAAACGTTTCCAGCATTTGGATTGGCATGTTTACAAGAAGTTCTCCTTGAAAAATTTCAGAAAATGATCTGAGGTGATAGGTTACCAGCCACAGTAGTGGCTACCAAAGATACTAGTAACTGCTAATGGTGGCAGCTGCCTAGTAGTGACTGATGCCAGTGGAAACCGATGATTGGTTACGGTTGACCACAGCACTGATCAAAACGAACAACGAACAAAGGTAGCAACCAGTCAGGGGCGCTAGTATGGTGACTTGCTGTGGAGGTGAACAATAGTGGATAACATCCAATTTCAATACGAGATGCATGAAACATCAAGCTACTCACCACCAGAAGTTGAAAAAGCCTACTAATAATGTCACTTTATAAGACAAAACATACCAACAATTTTCTACACAGAACACTGAAAAAATTTAGCAGCATGTTCTACTGAGCCCGTCATTGACCTGAATGCATCACAAAAACATTTCAAGCATCCAAGAGACAATCTCTGCGTCTATTATCAGAACAAATTCAATATCCATGAGATAATCTCAGCATCATATCCATGCACATTAAAATGGACGCACCATTGTAAACAAGGATATTCCCGAATTTATCCACCAATGGCTGAACGATAGGACTCACTCCCCTAAGTTGCAATGTGGCGCCAAGAAAGAGCAGCTCTCCGACAAATGAATGGATACCAAAGGCCTTCTCCTCCACAGGAGCTTCTCCATTTTGGAACGAATTGGAAAAACTTCCCTTTGCCGAATAGGAGTCTACAGTCACTTCTTCTTCAATAGAAGTAACAACATCTTGCTTGTTGATTAAACTGGAACTATTTGGATGAAGCAATAGCCTTTTACTGCCCAGACTATCAGGTCCCCTCCTCAGCAGAGCTCCCTTAAGATCATCAAGAGATAACGGCAGCTGGTGGCCATTCACGTACCAGTCAATGAAATGTGAACAGATAGAGTAAAACTATGAAATTCACGATAAAAAAAAAAAGGAAGGGCATCTCTTGAGCTTGAACAAGTGGTTTGGAAATGAAACGCGTAAGGTAACTTTGGTCAGTCTAGTTTTTGTCCGCCATGTCAATAAAATATACTCATTCTCAACGTATTAAAACTGAAAGGTTGCTATTGAGATAATAATAGACAAGGGAACTTGGGCACCCGCTAACAGTAAAATATGAAAATCTCAGATCTCCCGAGGCACTGTACACGAGCTATGACATGATCCATGGGTACCGGGCATGCAGCTCCAACTTTGCCAATCCAACTCCCGCAATTTTCAACTAGAACAGCAGGATCTCATAATACAAGCAAGCGATCCACTAAGATTGGTGGACAAAATCGGCTCTTCCCATCTCGCGGCAGCAAGCCAAAATGGTCCTCGTTTCTTGCATTAAGAGAAAACCAGCTGGCGCAATATGCGATTGCAAAGCCTGCGAACCTCACCTCCGCATTGAACGGACAATAAAAATTGGAAAATGTCCCGAGGGTGCTGTAATGGCACCCGAGAGGCTGCAATGCCTGCAGTTTAGCAATGGAAACAAGAGTTCTTCGCATGTTTCATAGTTTCCCCTGCGACGTGCGAGTTCGTCACAAATCAACTCGATCACAACTCTCTCATCGGCTCCGAACCCTACGTTTAGCAAGGCCCGCCTTGCCGGCTCATTCGCCAGCTGTCTTTCAGCTGCTGCCGATGACGGAAGCCCACGGCGCGGCCAACTCAGTCAAAGCCGCTCAAATCTAAATACATCGGTGTTCGATTCCTACCTTCTTCTCGAGGACACCGCATACAAAATGAGAAAACCAAAAACAAAAAATAACCGGGCTCGCGCATCGGGATGATCTCGCGACGGCGGCGACAGCAAGCGACCGCCCATGGCCTAATCGACACGCTCAAAAGACGGCGAAGAATGCACAGGACAAGGGGGCGAAAGACTTACGGGCTGAGATTCAGGCGCGGAACACGCAGGATCGAGACGGATTCCAGATGCTATCAACGCGATTCCGCACATCTTTCTCCCTCTGCAGCAGCAGCCGGGAGGGTTTTGTAAACTGAGCGACGATGGCCCTGGGGTCGTAGATTGAATTAGATTCGGCAATTTCCGCCCTTTTTATTAATATTTATTTGGCCACTCGAAAGCAACAAGCCTCCGTAGCATAGTGGTAGTGCGTTCGCTTCGTAAGCGAAAGGTCGCGAGTTCGATCCTCGCCGGGGGCTTTTACTAACGGTTTTTCTTACCCCTTTTTGTGTTCCGTCGCCGCTTTTTCCACATACAGTCGATTATTATTTTCAAGCTCGTAAAGGAAAAGTCAAATATGTTGGCTATGCTCTTCTCCACTCCTCTGTTTTCTTTATTGTCTGAATAGAAAGGTAGGGAACTTCGAATTACAATTTATTCTTTACCGTTATTGATGCTCTGACATTTAGAGAATTAACTTCTGATTTCGTAAAATGTCTTTTTTCGAAAATTTTAAACTGAATCTAATCTAATTCAAAGCGTCATAAATGAAAAGATCCGAAGCTTACTTCTTACCCAAATTCGCTCTCGATATCATGGATTCACTTTCCTTGAACGGCGGGCATCGCCTCCATAAATTCCAATTCGCTAATCAAGGAAGGGACGAACGAACGAACGAACGAACGAAGGAGGGCGAACCGCCCATTCGCACGTGATCTGATCGCAGCCGTTCAGGCGAAATCCGAAGACGGATTCACCGCCGGGCGATCCCCTGCGCTCGGATCCACGCGAGCACGAGCCCCCGCCTCCCCCTCCCTCTCCCTCTCCCCGTGCGGTTCGCACGTGCCCCTTTCGATCGGTACTATAAAAGCTCTCTGCGTGGGGGGCCGGGGAGGTGGCTTTGAGATCGCTGGACTCTCTCTCTCTCTCTCTCTCTCTCTCCTCCCGATCGCCCTCGTGCCCCAACAACTTCGGGCGCTCTCTCGCTAAGCCTCCGAGAGGTTCTGTCGCTCTCTCTTTCTCTCTTCGATCTTTCGATTCGTCTCGTGTGTCGCCGCGTCGATCTGCTGTCTCGGCGCTGCTCTCGATGCAGTAAAAGCCCGTCCTTTTTAGCTGTCCCGCATCGGCCGTGCGGGGAGATCAGCCGCCGCCGCCGCCGCCGCCTAGGATTTTGAATGGATCGCTGGTGTGTCGAAGCGGTTGTGGGGGTTGTCGCGGTGATCTGTCGATGTTCGCAAGTGTGGGTGTCGTGATTGTGTTGGAAAGGTCGAGCCTTTGTGTGTTGTTCCGATAGATCTGGGGGTTTCGAGCGGGGCTCTGTGCACAGTGTCGGCTGTTTTGGTTGGTGGGTATCTCGTTGGGGGCTTGTTTGAACTCGATATGGAATTTGTTTTGATCGGGTCGTCGTTGACTTGGAAAGCGGGGGGGGTTGTTTGTCTCCTGGTCTTTTTGTTTGTTTCTCTTGCAACTTTAGAGCTTTTTCCAACTGATGAAAAACTTGGATGCTGGGTCGCTTTGCTATAGAGTGCGAGACTGCCAATCATCTGGCTGCCCAGTTTTCTTAGGTTAGAGCGGTACTATTCTTTATGTTGCTCGAGGACCTTGGTTGTGGTGTTTTCTTGCTTCCTTGGATGCTATTTTCATCTGTATTCATGTCGTGCCTAATGTATTTACTGTCGGGATGCAGAGATGGCGGCACAGACCAATGGCAGCCCACCTGACCCCAAATCTGTGGGCAACGCCTTCATCGAGCAGTACTATAGTATTCTTCACGACAACCCACAAGTTGCTCACAGATTCTATCACGAAATAAGTGAGCTAAGTAGGCCAGGACCAGATGGTCAGATGATCTCTGTGACGACATTGCAGGTGAGGATTTATTGGAAAGGAGTGTTTTTCCACGTGCTAGCACTTGATCTCATTGCTTTTTTGGTAGCAGACTTATTTTTGGTGGTGGTTGGGGTGGATGTAACTCCGGGGTAATAGTGTGATTTGATAGGAAAGTTCGGTTGCTCTTTTGGGATGCATTATTTTTTGTTTTTTAACTTGTGAGGCGCAATTTTTTTGTCAGCTCGAATTGCCACGAGTGGATTAAGTTTTAAGATGCTGAATTGTTCATTATATTGGCAAATTTCTTTTCCTTGGAGCAGCATGCTTGGGAGAGTTACTGAACTGATGACAATCAGCTTTGCATACTAATAGAAACTTCCATTCTTTATAACATTGTGTTTACATGGATCTGCTTGCAACTCATCTCTTCAGTCAGACCCTTATGTCTATATTCAAGTGCAGTGACTCTTTTTCTTATCTCGTTGCAGGAAATTAATGAAAAAATCCTCTCATTAAATTATGAGAAATACAAGATTGAGATTTTGACTGCTGATGCTCAGGCTTCTTACAAGGGTGGAGTTCAAGTTTTAGTTACTGGCTGTTTAATGGGAGAGGATGGCATAAGGAGGATATTCACGCAGTCCTTTTTCTTAGCTCCGCAAGACAATGGTGGCTATTTTGTCTTGAATGATATTTTTAGGTATGTGGAAGGTGAATCTCCCTCGCCTATCTCTCCAGCAGAAAAACATGAGGAGCTTAAGGCTGTTGAAGCTCCTCCTGTGCCAGATCCTGGTTGGTTAATGTGTTATTGGTTTCTCTTTCTTATTTTCTTTTAATGATGCATCTTCCTCTATGATGCTGTCATGTGATGTATTGTGTTGATAATTTCAATTGAGAAATTTGTTATTGCTTTCAATGCAGAGCCAGCTCAAGTCGTTGATCCACCTGTGGAGGTAGAGACTCTTCAGGTCGAAGAAATTGTTCATGCTGTGGATAACGGGGAGGAGTCTGCTGATGGAAAAGAAATTGTTATTGAACACGCAGCTGATTCAAGGGAAAAGGATGTTAGCACGGACGCTATAACTTCTTCTGATGTTCAAGTTGATGCTCCTAAGAAGTCTTTTGCATCAATTGTAAGTGTTGTTTAAGAGTTCCCTGTGATCTCACTGAGTTGACATGTCTAATGTATTATTGATCTGGTTTAGGTAAGTGCTCTGAATGATACTGCTGCACCATTTCAAATGAGGGTTTCAGTTTCAAAGCCTGTTGCACGACTGCGTGTGCCTACGGCTCCCAAAGCTCCTGTACCTAATGAAAGCATTCCTGCTGAAAAGAATGACAGTCCACCAGGTTCCTTTCTGTTTTTATGATGCCTGGACATCTCTATTGTTTGTTAAACATCTTCCTCTATATCATGAGTGTAACTTCTTCTGTTTGTGGTGCCTTCCCTCAGTAAAGCGCCATTCTATATTTGTCGGCAACTTGCCTTTGGATGCAACACCAGATCAACTTGACGCTGCCTTTAAGAGATTCGGGTCTATCAAACCCAATGGCATTCAAGTTAGAAGTAGTAAGGTCAGGGATTGTACCTTGGTGAAAAATAAGTGGCATGCCCAGATATCTAGTCTTGATGGCTCTGTAATTTGTGAAACTTGTCTGCATTTTGCAGGGCTCGTGTTATGGCTTTGTAGAATTTGAAGCTGAGAGTTCTATGCTGAGTGCTCTTGAGGTACTTTTTTAGTTTCCTTTAACCTGAAGCCATAATTGAAAATTTTGTTCATTCCTGCAGTTCTGAAGTTAGATATTATTCACTATTTGATTACACAATGATGGAGGAATTTGCTTTGGCAAGGAATAAAGCTGCATTGCTTTTCAACTATGGTTCTTCTGTGGTTTCACAAACTTTCTTTTTTGCTTACATTCACCTTGTATTGCAGTGTTGTTGCACGCATATCATCTTTAATTTCCTTGTTACGACTGAATTATAGTATATTCTTCACATATTCTATACTGAGCGCATGCTTAGGTCTGGCTATTCTTATGTATCGCATTACTTTGACATTGTTATTGCTGTCTGAGATAATGACGGTCGACTTGTTGCCTAAGAAATAATTAAATGGGCAGATTTAAATTAGTATGTCTACGGTGGACCCTAGTGTTGTTTCTAATGCGTCGAGGGGTTAAATGAATGTTTGTTTGCTTTGTCTGGCATGAGCTTGCTAATCAGGAGCTAATGCAATGTTTCATCATATTTATTAATATTGATGTGTCAAATGCTTTTGATTCCAGGAAAACTCCATCATGATTGGTACCCGAAAGGCTCATATTGAGGAACAGAAAAAAGGCAAGTCCTGTATAGTTCTCTTTTGTTACCGCCACACCTGAATTATCCATGAAAATAAAACTAAATCCTGATAGCAGGTTTTTTTTTAAAGTATCTATCTGCCATGTCTCGCTCCTTACCCGGCTCTTTCTGGGTAAGAGTATTAGCATCGTAACTGACAGTCAATTCGGTGCGTTGCTTTAGATGGCGGTGACAGAAAGGCGTCGCAAGGAAGGGGTGGCTTCCGGAACGATCACTACAGAAGCCACGGTAGCTTCTCTGACAGGAAGCCCGATTTCTCGGGACGGAGCGGCGGCGGCGGGGGGCGTAACGGCGGGACCTTCCAGAGGGGGGAGTATCAGAACGGAGGAGGAAGAGGCCCCCGCCCAACACCTAAGCCACGATAGTACTGTCTTTGTGCTGCTCGGTGATGCTCTGCTTTTGAGCAGTAAAAAAATTGAGATTCTTACAAATTTTTAGGTAATCTTATAGGAGATTCTCCGGGTTTAGATTGCGGCTTTTCCAGATTTTGATCGGTAGTAGTTCCAGAGAGATTGCCTTTGAATTCCCTACTATGACGATTTGCTCTTTAGACTCTCTGCTCCTTTTAGTTAGTCGGGGAAAAAATTTTTCCCTTGTAACAGAATAATTATCTGCTCTTCTTTTTTTTAAAAAAAAAATTCCATCTATATGATTGTCCGCCCGTGTCCTATGAACGATTCATATCTATTGCTTGCCTGTCTGTCTCTAATCTCATCCTTTTGCTAGGTGGTCTAGTAACTAGCGTTTGAATTGATTTCTTGAGATGATATGATCTGAATGTTGTAGGGGAGGGGACCTGAGGTTGTCATTTGAGTTGACATTGGATTGCTGTCCGGAACACGTTTGGAATTTAGATAGCTGTCGAGTTGAAGCGGGTATCTAAATTCGGGTCTTTTCGCTTTGAGATCCAACACGACCCGAATTTTAAATTTAAGGTGGTTCATATTATAGCCCTGCTCGATAGAATATGGGTTGAAATATGGGGCTATGACATATGACTTCTTTTCGACGGTCCAATCTCGACTCGTTTTTCTTGCCGTGTCTTTACTGGGGTTTGATATCGTACCTCGTGATCGGTTATTTTTTGGCAAGGGTATGCTAAGTTTAGAGTTGCTCCATATTTACCTTTTTATGATTCTGTAACTACACCCAAAAGAAATTGAGCTCACTAGTTGGCAGGGGAGAGGGCTCTCCTGCTCCCTTTGGGTGAAAATTAAAGCCAGAAAACCCGATCCGGGCCAGCTCGATTCCTCTGGCCCGAATAGCTTGGGTTCGGGCTAGGTTTTAGGGCTTGATTCTATTTTTAGTTTTGGGCCGGGCTTTTCTCGCTTAATGTGTAGCGCTAGATCGCCCGCCCGGCGTGAACTTCTTCTTCTCATACTATCTCTTTAATCCTACAATGAAAAAAATTATTACTGTAGCATAATAAAAGAAATATTAAATCTTCGTCAATTTTTACTTGATCGAACTTATTGATTTTAGAATGATATCGAGATCAAAGTTGTCATCATAAAAGTGAAAAGTCCAGATTGAAATCGATTGAAAAGTGACAAGTCTAAGTGAACATTCGAATCGGAATTCAAGTAGCCATAGTCTTACTTACTCAAGAATACAAATATTCAAGAATAAAAAAAAATCTTGAATTGAATAAATGTAATAAAATAAAAAAGATATGAAAAAAAATCATTGTGAATATGAATAATTCAAATCATAATAAATTCGAAATCAAAAATTGCATTGTACACCGGCACTCCTGTAGTTATAATTTTCTCACTCGGAGAAAATATACATTGAATTCTCCTGTTGACCTTATTGCTTCATTGAATTAATTAGACGAAAATATATACGAGAGGGAGAAAGATAATTGTCCTGCGCTTAATATTTATGACAACTAATTAAATAAAAAAAAGCATAGATATGTTTAGAAAAGTTAATCATGGCAAAAGTGAGTAATCCAAAATTGAACAACTGTCATTTGATCAACAAAGATTATTGGAGTGCTTGCCAAATCGTGTCATCAAATCGTGAGAGAAAAAGACATATATACTACGATAGAAATTATATTTATTGCGACACATTTACTTGAACTTTTTCGTAACACCAAAAATCCGAAAACTATACCCACTGTGGTCTATTTACCCTAAACTTTTATTCGTGACATAAAAACTTCAAATTTGTACATATATGATATATTTACCATTTATTAATGTTCCGTTAGATGATTTTTTTCGGTCAAAATAACGTCATATGTCAATATTATTTTCTTTCCGATGTCCATATAAGTGGATTTTAATACTTCTCATTGACAGAATAATAATTTTGACCGGGGGTAAACGTGCCATGGACGCACAATTTGGGATTTTTTACGTGAAAGGAAGGAAAAGTTCAGAGCAAAAATTTAGGGCTGGTTCGGTAAGCAGTGGTTTTTTAGCATGGGCTCGCGTCGTAGAGGGACAGATCCCGTAATTTCCTGAAATTGCGCTCGCGTCCTTCAGACACTGTCGTGTCAGACAAATGTCACGTCGCTTTATCTGATCGACACGTGTCGAGCAGCGGCGTGGTGCGCTGCGTGGAGAATCTTCTCTCTCCCCGTCGACGTCGACGGCACGTCCCCAGCAAATCATCGTCCGAAGATATCCTCGGCCCTTTTACGTCCCTTTCCCCCCCGGCCACACCATTCTTTATCATTATTATTGTTGCTGCTGCCCCTTCTACTAATCCTAGACTTAGGTGACTGCTGCCATTTCCTGAAAATTTCGTCCTTTCATATCGTCGGTCTAATGGTCCCGTCTAAACGAAACCGGTTACATTTTTTTTCTCGCCATAACAAGAAAATGATAAATCTCAACGTATCGATAAAAGCGATGATAAGCGAAGAGCCATTACAGTATGACGATAAGGAAAAAGCGCTGTACGTGGATCTAATTCACATTCTACTAATTTTTTTTGAAGAAATAGAAAGATCAAAAAAAAAAAAAAAAGTATGTGCATTTGGCGCTTTCTGGTCTGTCCAGTCCGGTCCGATTTTCCCTTAGAATCGAGAATCGAACATCGTTTCCACTTTTAGGAACCGGTAACCGAACCGACACTCCTAGGAATGGGACCCAACCGGTCGATCCGGTCCGAGCGGTCCGTTTTGCACGCCCCTAGTTCTAATCTCGGTAATTCACGCCTTTCGCTCTTATTAACCAAAAAGGAAAAGGGGTTCATCTTAATATCACGAAAAACCTCAAACTGATACATTTATGATAAATTTACCTTAAATTGATTTTTTGATCGCAAAAAACTCCAAACTGGTACTCCCAAGATAAACTTACCCAAAATTAGTTTTTGACTAATAAAAACCCCAAAACTGGTACATTTATGATAAATTTACCTTCTATTAGTTTCCGTTAAATTGAATTAATACAATTAAAAATCACAAATAGGTACACCTACTGATATACTTGTCAACTGCTACATGTTATTTGATTCAGCAATTTAACGGTAAAATTTAAAGGAAATTAATAGATGGTAAAATTATAGAAAGTGTACCGATTTGAGGTTTTAATTTGGGGTAAATTTATCACAAGAGTACCGATTCTAGATTTTTTATGAATAAAGAAATGAGTTACTATCATAAAAAAATTCATGACACAAATATCTCGAATTATGTATACTCTGTCAACATATTATTCCTCTCGGTGGAGATTAATAAAGTTTTTGAGTGCTTCATCTTAATCAAAAAGCTTGCGTTGGTCAATAATATTATAGATGGTTGATACGAAAGTCCGAAGAGAAGTTTTATCGAGAGCCGAACACGACGTGTCGGGTGAACGGTTTACATTGCATGATCTAAAGTGAATTTGTAATAATCGAGAATTATAGATTTCACCTAAATTTTCGTTAGATTTGATGGTCTATAATTATTTCCACGTGCGAAAATTGAAATACACTCAACTTCACAACTACGCCTTGATCTCTCTCTCTTTTATGTCACCCAACTGGCAAGAAAGAAGAAAGCGCCTCAACTGCGCAAGATGGTACAGCTGACGTGGCCATGACACCGCGGTGGGGGACCCATCACCTGCCTCTCGACACGTGGGCACCCCTGTCCTTCATCGACACGTGGCGGCTGTTGGCGAGGGGTGGGACCCGGCGTTGCTGCTGCGTGCTTTCGGGCGGGACCCCGTGGTTCGCGTCTGCACGTGGTCGCTGGTTTGCTGTCGGATGGTCAATCTCGCCGCACTCCACATGTCGCGAGACCGGAGTCAAATGGGCTGCGGACCCCACGGTACTGCGACTTCGATCCGGGTTTTGGACCGTTCGATCGGGGGGGCGGTCAAGGTTTCGTCTGATCCGACGACCCCGAGAGCTCAATCAGTTGGGGGTTTGGCGATGCTGAAGCGGCGTTTCTTCCTTTGCTTGCTTTTCTTGAATACGGCTTTCCAAATGATGTGAAAACAAAGGATCCGATGTTTGAAAAGCATTACATTATGGGTGCGTTTTGTACCCATTCTATTCTCGTAAAATAATTTATGTTAAAAAATAATTATTTTTTATTCTATTTCCCAAAATAATTTTAAGATTTGAAAAGATAATAATAATTTTTAAAATTTATATTCATAAAATAAAAAAAAAAGTAAACGATTTCTTAACTACATAAAATTTCTTTTTACTAATAATATTTTGAATTTTTAAATATTTCTTTTTTTTTTTTTTCTTTTTTTCTTCTTCTCCTTCTTTGGCCCATGGTCAAGACTGAAAGAACAAAGGCCATAGGCAAAGGCCACCCACACCCCGAGAATAAAGATATGGCTTGGGCGAGGGCCGCGAGGGTCCAGCCTTCGCCAGATCCGGCAAGGGCGGCCCTCGCCCAAGCCGTGAGGGTCCAACCCTTGCCCTCGACGGCCTTGGCCCGTGGCCAGTCATTGGCCAGGGAAGAAGAAGAAGAAGAAATTTTTTTTTTATTTTTTGATTTTTGTTCGCAGAATCAAGAATCAACTTTTTTTAATTCTTGATTATGTTCTAAAACTAATTTTGAGAATAAAAGAATAAAATCAGACACCGTCAGCCAATTACTAAACAAACCCTATGAGTCAATTGATAGGGCTTAAGAAATTTTTTCATATTTTTTGTCGAGTGAGATATAACTCTTAAGTTCAATATCCAAATCTTGCAATCACGGAAATAATTCAAATAATTCAAGAGAGCTGGAAATTAGAAACTGAAAATGAACATATAAAATGAATGATTAAAACAAACTTAGATTCACCAAACATGAAGAGTCAAAATATTCATTTCGTTTATTTTCCTTTATTTATATTCCAATGACATGAGTGCATAGACTTGGCCCTGTAAGCCTAATGAACTGATTAAGTTCAATCCTTTGGCTAGTGCAAATTATCCAACCTCATACTAGTCTTCATGTATTTGATGGAATTTGAGTAAATGACACCTTGTTCTTGAGCTAGAAATCCCATAATATCCCAACCAACTACAGCAACCTCTAGGCTATGCTTGGTAGTCATAATAAAATTCAGGAAATGATAAAATTTATTCTATTCTGTGTTTGTTTCCTACCCAAACATGATAAAGTCGGATATAAAAGCGATGTTGTACGGATTAAATTATCCCATGGGGGAGGTGAGATAAAGGTGGATAGGTTTATAATATCCATTATATAAAAGTTATTTTCTCAAATAACAAATTTTTAAAATTAATAAAATTAAAACAATATTTAATTAGCAAAAGAAAGAAAAATTAGAGAACCAAATTAGCAAAAGCAAAAGAAAAAGGGAGGGGAGAGGAGGGAGAGATCTAACTCAACCCTCCCCTCCATGGAGGTTAAAGAAGAAAACCGTGTGAAGATGAGAGGAAGAGAAGAGAACCCTAAGGAGGAGAGAAAAAAGTAATTCAAAGGCTAAACCTCCCAAAAATAGTACTATAAGTGACTACACAAGGTGGTACCAAAATTTGATGGGTGTATACTTATGAATCCCTAAAAATAGCATCTTGAACATCGGATGTTAAAAGATCCTATAAATATTTTAGGATCTTCAAGAGAGAGAGAGACAATCAGTAAAGACTACATCTTCACTCAATTGTCTTAACCTTTACAAGTTATTAGTGGAGAACTTTATACCCGAACAATATGCTTAGGAAAGGAAATTAGCTATATTAAATAATCACAAAATATTAAATAATAATCCCTATCAATAATAGGCCAGATTGGTGGGTTTGGATCTAATAATATCTCTAAAGATATTCTCTAACAAGGAAATCTTTAATCTCTATAAATATACTTCATCGCTCCCCTTCAAGCTAGAGCATCCATCTTGCATATGATTGGTGCAACTTTTGATTGGTGCAACTTTCTTGAAAGTTTGTGATCAAGTGCCATGTAAGCCGGACCTACACTAAACAAACCGATTTGACTAGCGCTAAAGCAACACGTGCTTAGAAAGTTGACATCTTCCTCGTACAACCTTGATGGAATCGTGTAGAAACCTAACTTGAATTATGGCAAACTATACCACATCATCCCACGGTACTCATTTTTGGCTACTTGATGAAGGTGTGCTTGACTCTAGTGTTCACAACTACTTGGATACTTGTTGACATCATCCCACGGCGTTCATCTTTGGTTGCCTAATGAAGATGTGCTTGACTTCAGTGCTCACAACTACTTGATATTCGACGGCGACTTTGCTTGTTGATGTTGCTTGCAATTAGAAGAGAGTACCATGACGAATAACGTCCATAGTAGCATTGTTGAGTGTTGACTAAGGTTTGATGAGGCTCTGATACCATGAATGATCTCAAGAGAGAGGGAGAGAGAATCAGTAAAGACTACATTTTTACTCAATTGGCTTAACTTTACAAGTTATTAAAGGAGGATATCAATATTCAAATGATATGCATATGAAAGGAAATTAGTTGTCTTACAGAATCACAAAATATTAAATAATATCCCTAATATCTAATGCTATCTCTAAAGATATTCTATAACAAGGAAATATCTATTCTCTATAAATATACTTCATCAAATCCCGTACTTAAAGGCTTGACATTTTTGTTAGTGTTAGATTATATCACCCATTGCTACCGTCCCCTATTTGATATGTGGTATTAGTTTTGTTATTAGCTAGCGCGATCACACACCAAAAATTTATCGGAAGGGGGCCCTGCTCTTATATCATATGTAATGACTCAATCCATTTCTCGTGAGATAAAGCCTCCAAAATGAGTACTTTGAGTGCCTACATAAGGTGTTGTTTGTTCGAAACTGGTGTGTTTACATATGGATCACCCAAAATGATCTCTCTCATCTTATGCGAGACATTGAGTTGACATGCTTATCTACCACCGCAACGGCCAATATATCATTGATGCGTGGGATAGGAAAAATATCCAAATGCTTTAATATCGCAGCTTGGCTTTGCTACCATTGCAATTAACCTCATTCAAGGTTTGTTACCCAAATGATATTTCCTCGTTCTAATCGCAACTCACTTGTCTCAACACTCTTTTAAAACTCGCTACGCTAGTTTAAAATTGCATGTTGTTTATCCGTCAAGATAATAATCTCGACATTTCAATAATGCGGGATTAAAAGATACGTCCGGTCCCCAACACGTGGAAATTCTAATAGATGTTCGATCATCGATTCTTGGAGTACGAATAATGAACACTATCGACAATGTGGCGGTCAAATTGACACGAGACTTGGAATGTGGCCTTTAGCCGATCGAAAGGCTAAAGTTGCTTATAATAATCCAATCTAGATTAAGAGTTGGATAAGTGGGTAGCAGCAAAGATTAGCCTAAAAGCAAAGCAAAATAAATAAATAAATAAACCATAAGACAATTAATCAAATCGATCGCCCTTGTCCCGCCATTTTGTTTTATTAAATTTTCCCACCACCTTTCTCGAGGGCGCAAGAGAATGGGAATATTTTCCGGGTCGCCCTCCACACAACCAATTTCGATTATTCAGAAGCTTCTTTTGTCGAAAATTTAAATGACCGTGATTCATCTCGAGCGATCATCGTCATGAATTCACCAACTTGAGATCGAGAATCGCTTTTGAATTTCGCGGATTTTGTTCAATAAAAAAAAGGATTTGGCGTCCCTCATTGGGGGAAGAAAAGGAAAGTCTAGTCAATAATTTATCAATCAACTTGCATGATATTATATTTCGGAAAATCAATAGTCCAAATATTCCATGTTGGACGGTCTGAAAATCTTTTGGAATCGCCCGACCCTCGCAATTATTATATTCAATCTCAAGTGGGGACCAAGTTGAGATAGTGGACACTTAAATCACCCTTTTTTCTTTACGACAGCAAGTGGACCCCACCGCCCCCCAAACAACTAGCAACATTTTTTTTATTATTATTTTTATTTCGGTGAAAAAAAAACCAAGAGAAAAACAAAGGAACATGACCCGAATGGGCCGAATTGAATTAAAAAAAAATTTAAAAGGACCGAATTTTAAAAGATTGGGAAACTCCGTGCGGACTCAAGTGTGGAAATTATGATTGTCACGTCGTGTGAGGCTAAATCCTAGACGCTGCTAATACAAAAATTCTCTCCATCCGGACGTGACGCTAGACGATTAAAAATATTCGAATAAAGTATTAATTTCTGCGAGAATATATTCCGTGGCGAATTATATTTTATCAATAGGGTTGAAATTTGGCCAAAAAATCTTGGGCAAAATTCAAAAATCGAGGAAGGAAGAGCGAGTCTAACAAATTTAAAAATAGGGGAACCCATTTCAATAAATGTGAAATCTGGAACAAGTTTTTATATTTTTCTTAGTTCATGTCTTCTCGTGTGATCTTGCATTATTTCAAAGATCGTCGATAGCCGGGGCGATGATTTCGAAAAATAGCGTGGGAAGTGCCGTTTATGAGGGAGTATACAATCTAACGAGGAGGGAGTCACTAATGTGAGCTTTCATTTTATGATCGAGAGTTTTATTTTGTTAATATTTCTAAATATAAGTTGTAGTTAGTGTATTGTAATATTAAGTGATGATAATTAAATGTGATAGTTCACCGTAATCGTTCAATTAATAATATAGATAAAATCGCTCCTTTTAAATAGACTTTGAAATCGAGTAAGTGGAAAATGGTCAAGATAGATTATAAGTTTTGAGGCTGAAAATATCTGAGGTGCGGGAAGTTTAAGGAAGCTGTTGTTTCTAAAAAAATGAGGACAAGACCTATTCTAACGAGTAGGTTTGAGGTGCTTCCAGAAACGTGTAGCGTCTCGCCCCTCAAAGGGATCTGGCTCGATCGCGGCACGAACCGGGTCGGGCAGGAGCGGACGGAGCGACCCGCGCCAGCCGCATCTGCTGCTTTTCGGCCCCGCCTTGAGAATGCCATGAGGTGTTTTAGAATAGTAAAGTGCCGATCCTTCTGGGGGGGCCAAGCCTTGTCTGGACACGTGGCCCGCTCCCACCATCCCCCCAACCCCCGAGGGGGAGGGCGACGCGTGTCCTGCCGCCCCTGCCTGGCGAATTGTCGACACGTGTCCCCGCCTCAGGCAGCTTTTGTTTTGTCGGGTAGAGCGATAGAGAGAGGGGGACGCCAAAAGGACACTGCCACCCGGAAAACAGTGCCCCCCGATCCGGCCACGTGTCGCCACGATGCCCCTCCGGACATCCACTTGGGGGTGGTGGGGTAGCTCCCCGCAGGCCCCCTTCCCCACCCCCCACGCCAGGGGCATTTTCGGTAAATCCCCACCCATCACCCTCCTTCCCTCCCTCCCTCCCTCCTTCCGTCTTCTCCCCCCCTCATCATGCTCTCTCTCTGTCCCTGTGGTATCCAGCAGAACTCTCGCTCGCTCTGTCTCTCTCTCTCTCTGTATCTCTCGCTCCTTTTTATCGTTCGTCTCTCGTCAAGCCGTAATCGGTGGATAATTCAAAGATTTCGTAAGGAAGAGGGAAGTAGGTGGATAATCTCTCTATCTCGGCGCGAGAGAGGAGGTTAGGAGATGAAGAGAAACATGGCCTTGATCAGTAAAAACCCGGATGCATTACTCCCTTGCTTTTCTTTTGTTTGTTATGTTTTGACTTTCTCGTTCCATTGCTCATGATGGCCATGGTTTACCAACTTGGATATGCATTGGACATGGAAAAGAGAAGAAAGAAAGAACACTGAATCATGCATTGTGGATTCGCAGGTTGTGTGATTTTTTCAGTCATGTTGACGTCCACCGTTGTTCCTGTAAGCGCTGGAAGACCCTTGACGTATCCTCTGCCGAGTAGCGTCCCTGAAGGCGAGAAACAACCCCTCCAAACATTCCGCGCATACAATGTCGCGCACCGAGGGTCGAACGGGGAGTTTCCAGAAGAAACGGCTCCTGCTTACATGGTGAAATCTTGCTTACCGATTAGCTTTCGTCCTTTTGGTTTCCGCTAGTACTCTCTGTTTTCATATGGTTCACTTTTAGTCCTGGAAATTGTTTCCAACTGAAGTTTCAGAGAAGAGAACAACAATCCGAATTTTCGAGCTGAAGTAAATTGTACTTGACATATGTCCTGTCGTGGGAATTAGGAAAAGCGCCAATTTGGTGTCTTTTTTTTTCCCCATTTTCTTCTTTGTCAAACGATCGATTTAGTTTTTTTTCCTGGAATCTCGATTGGAACTAAGCACAGATGAATGGATTTGAGTAAACGGAATGTCATTTGAAACATTGAGTTTTTCATGACAGAGAGCTATTGAAGAGGGAGCAGACTTCATAGAATCAGATATCCAGGCCACCAAAGATGGAATCTTGGTCTGCAATCATGATGTGACGCTGGACGATACAACCGATGTCGCGGAACGTAAAGAGTTTGCCGACCGAAGAACCACATACGAAGTTCAATGGGTCAACACCACCGGATGGTTTGTTGGTACGGAAGTACAGGCCGTTTTCTGTAACCAGTAACTTTGGCATTCTTCCGGGTTGTCGAGTTCGTCTATATTTATAGCTGCATCATATTTACTTGGTCATGTGCAGTTGATTTCACTTTGGAAGAATTGAAAACATTGCGAGCCAAGCAACGATATGATTTCCGGGATCAGCAATACAATGGTTTGTCCTCATCCGTATGACACTGACCAAATTATTCGGTCAAGTCGTCTCATGTCATCGCATTGTTATCTTCGATAAAATCTATGAGACAGTCATATGAATGGCGAAGCTATGTAAATGGGCAATCAACGACTGGCTTTTTCCTTTTAAGAGCAAAATCAAGATCTCTAAGTTCCTTTTTCTCTGTTTCTGGCCCCTATCTGCTGGCAAAAGCTGGCTAATTATTCTGACCATAGGATAAATTTCAGGAAAGTTTCCGCCGATTACATTTGAAGAGTTCATCTCAATTGCGCTCGATGCGAAAAGAACAGTCGGGATATATCCAGAGATAAAAAATCCGGTTTTTGTTAACAAACATGTACGTTATTTGCTCACTGTTACAATGTTGAGTTGACTTACTATATTTTTTTTTGGTGTCTCGTTTGCAACGCTATTTCTGGTCATCAGCAACTCATATTCCTTCAAACAGGTCAAGTGGTCCGATGGAAAGAAGCTCGAAGATAGATTTGTAGAGATCCTCCAGAAGTACGGATACACGGGTTCGTACCTGTCGGAAGACTGGCTGAAGCGACCAGCCTTCATCCAGAGTTTTGCGCCTAGTTCACTTGTATATATCTCCAATCTCACAGACTTGCCGAAAGTTTTCTTGATTGATGACGTGACAATACGAACAGAGGACACTAATCAGGTTCGACCTCTTTCTTGTCAGGGTTAATCTTGATAGTGGTTTTTCTACTTTGTTTTCTTCCTGATGAAATTACGACTTCGTGCAGACATACAACGAAATCACCTCGGACAGTTATTTTAACCATATCAAAGATCATGTGATGGGAATCGGACCATGGAAGGATACTGTTGTTCCTCCGGTGGATAATTACTTGCAGAGAGCGACTGATCTCATTGCGAAGGCACATGCTCTTGGCCTGCAGGTGAGTCCTTGGCCACTAAAGAATATTATTCAGTCGTTAGTGTGCCTTGCCAATGATGGTTATTATAATTTCTGCAGAATAACACTAACCTGATTACTTTAGATTCGTTATAACAAGCTAAATTCATCTAGTCTACACTGCATGGTATTCCATAGTCCTTCGATCCGACATTGTTTTCTCAAGATGTTCCAATTCACAGAATACTACAAAGGCTATGTGTGTACACAATCACTTTCATTTACAGTAATTGCTGAGGTGAAAAGACAAATTGCGCAGGAAATGTGATTGGTTACGAATTCTGGTTTTGTGTTGCAGGTGCACCCTTACACGTTCCGCAACGAGAATTCGTTCTTGCACTTTGACTTCCATCAAGATCCTTACATCGAATATGATTACTGGATAAACAAGATGGGAGTGGATGGACTCTTCACAGATTTCACAGGGAGCCTCCACAGGTACCAAGAATGGACCTCCCCTTCAGAGAAACAGATATTGCAAAAGATTGCTTCAATGGTTTCGTCCTTCAAAAAGGGATAGATGATAGGTTTTCCATTTTGTTTGCCTAAAAGCAACACGGAAACGAGCTCTAGCAAGTTTTATTACGGTTGGTTAGACGGTTTTGTCCTTCAAAATTGGATGTACTCTTGAGTTTTCCTAGTCCTTTCTCTCTTAATTAGAATAATTTTGGGCGTTAATACTGTTGCACCTGAGTAATACGGGCCAGTCCATGTAATGATTGGGGCAAGCGAAATCATCTGAGAGCAGGCCGGTAAAAACTGGTGGAAGAACTACTGTGATTGACAATTTATAAAAACTTTAGAATGCGAAAATTTAGCAACAAAGGCCAAGATGACAGCAACAATCGCAAGAGTTACAAAAATGGCAAGGGCGGCAAGAATGGCAAGAGCAACAAGCACGGCAAGGGCGGCAAGAATGGCAAGAGCAACAAGCATGGCAAGGGCGGCAAGAATGGCAAGAGCAACAAGCATGCTCACTGACCGTTGATCTGGGAGTTCGAGCATCCAGTCTCGCAGGATTGCTTTTCTCTACGTCCGTCAATCTGCACAGGTCAACACAGGCATTAAAATCCACGAAGAAAACCGTATGGTTTCATCTAATTTGGTGAAGTACACAAATGAGAAATTTGGTTCACTAAACTATAAAATTGCAAGTCAAATGTTCAATGATACAGAACATTGGACTAATAAGTGGCTTTGCTCCAAGTGAATTGCTAACATATAGGTAAGAGGAGAGAGGATCATACATGGTAGAAGAACAACAACAAAACCGTTTTCGGCTACAGTTCCAATGGTAGCAGGACGCACAGCTACACTTAGGACAACAACAGCTTGGACATTTACAGTGGCAGCTCGGCCACTTGCAACAGTGGCAGCTCGGCCACTTACAACAGTGGCAGCTCGGCGATTTACAGAAGCAGCTTGGCCATTTACAGAAACAGCTCGGCCATTTACAGAAGCAACATGTCCACTTACGGTAGCAGGATGCCCGACTACAATTAGAACAGTAGCACAACGGCCACACACACTTCTTTCTCCGACACACACACATTTTCCTCATCCACTTAGGTTTCGGACATGAACTCTGCTTCTTTCTGCAACCACACGAAGGGTATACATTCTTAACGATCGTCAACTAGTTTTCTGAATTGAAATGCCGATTGAAAGATGCTTCAGAGAGTTGGTTATGCATCATAAGTAAACAGAAACAGAAACCAAATTTTCACAAATGCAACCATACATGCATGATCACATGGAATAAGCAGTGTTGACATTTTCTTTATTCACAGGCAAACAGAATCGTTTACCTTTTATGAATAAGTAAAACTTAAGAGGTTCTTGCTTATAAAGAGTTTTTCAAAGATCAATGCATTTTCAGTTCTAGTAGAATCCATATACAAGACATGTTTCGTTTTGTTCATAAATTACTTGAGCAAATAATGTCATCATCTATTTATTCATCTGCTCAAAGTTAGTATTGACTTACACAGGGAAAGAGAAAGATGGGAGGCTCGTTCTACTTTCATTGGAAAGGCAAGAGGAACCCCAAGTCACCATGGGAGAATTCACCTTTTCCACAAATCCGCTATTTCCATTTTCCTTCTGTACGTCCTTGGTAAATTCTGTGTTCTTGGTATTTGCTGCGGGGTTCTTTTCCATGTCGACGATTTGGTCAAGCGATGCCACCTCATGCGGAGGTGGCGAGCTGATAGTAATGAACTCGTTGGACCTGCCCAATTCCTCGGACTTCATCGAATCGGCAGGCATAGTTACATGGTCTCTTGAGAAGCTGACGTTCCCTATGTGTAAGCTAAAGAGCGACTCATTGGAAGCAATGCTCCATTCAATAGGTGTCGAAGGTTTGCTCCTTTCGAATACAGAAGACGGAATCCTATGAGGGCTGTACCCACCCGATCGGTCCATCACCTGGATTGGAGGAGACTGCGTTGGCGACGTACTATGAAGTAGCGACTCGTGTGTGATGTCAGACATGGGCGATGTCGATGCGGCAACTGAGGACTCTGAGTCGTGTTCTGCTTTTGAAGATACCTTCACGGCGTCCTTTTCTTTCCGTAACTTCAATGGACAATACTCATCATGTCCCGGCGAAGGAGCGATACCATCTGCTTCGGGCTTGATTAATTCGCCTGCCCCTACTTGGGAGATATCGTCTAATGATGCATTGGACAAAGATGAAGACAGGGAAGTGATGGACCCCAATTTGCTCTTGGACAGTGCCGATAGATCTCGTTCAGGACTCAAGGCCTTTAAATTTCCTTTTGACCGATTACTGCTGTTACTTCTGCTCCTATCGTTATTCTTCGGACGGTTTTCGCCACTACCAATCCTTCCTGTTATTTCTCTATCTAATGCAGATGTCGACTGCTCGCTGCTTTGACTCTCCTTGAGATTCTCCGAATGCATCCTTAGAGGCTTAGTACTTTCAACCTTGAATCCCTTGTCCATTGCTGGAGTACTTTCAATTTTTGATTGCTAAGTAACCTAGTAAAAAGAAAATGGGGATTGGCAATCTGTAGTTTCTTCACTGCCATGTTCAATAATACAGGAATTGCAAGGACATACATTATGAATTTTCTGCAACTGTGGGACGAACCGGAGATGATTAGACAATTACGAAAGCACAAAACAAATACTGATCGTTGCAGAAAATCGAATATATTTCAAGGAGAATAGGATTATGATTGGAGCATATGACGGAAAGATGAGTCAAGTATATTATATAGACTCTAGTTATGCATCTTTCATGTGGATATGAGTTAAGGAAGTAATCATCGAAATCTCAAAAGCAACACCAGCGAAGAAGAAAAAAAAGCAGTCGCGTAGTAGTGACAGCATCTCCTGCTATCAACCAACCGCATCACCTACAGTCATTACATAAACTCAAAAATTCTAAACTCCTATTTATGACAAGGTCGATCACTAGCGCATAAAGAACAAGAAACACCGATTCAGCTAAAGCTGGTTTTCAAATCACAAGATAACGACTCTTGTTGTTATCATACTTCCCAACCATCCTTCAGTTTTCACGTGTTACTACATCCCGATACATGGATGTTCATTTAGGGGAGTGTACATCTTCATTAATTTGGTCCTACCAACATTTGATTATATTACCTGCCATAGAACCTAAAACGAATGCAAATATTCAGACCAATGTAGGTAAGTCGGGAAACTTCAAACCTTGAAATCATGCAGTGCCCTGATGCCAATCCTATAACATCTCCTCGAGTGAGAAAACATAAATTGTCGGGAGCGAGCGGCTCCTGAAATCATTAGCTTCACATCAGCTGACCTAATCAACTATCCAGACGAAAAAAACACAAGAAGAAAAAAGGATGGTTGTATAAGTAATAATGACCGTTTGTCGTGATGATTGCACTGCCGGAACCTCTGTTGACGAATGACTTCTTCCATCGCGAAGGCCAGACGTGAAGATGAATGTAAATGCAAGATAAATTGCGCCAAACAAACGATGATAATCAGATGAAACCGATCGATGTCCTTTAAATTTCTCCTGCTTTTGTCTGTTTATCCTGATTGCTTCCGTAAAAATGGTAGGATCCAATCAATCAAACATGCGAAAACTGAAAGATAAAACGAAGGAAGCATCTGCAGGTTGCAATCAGATAGATAATGATGTAAGGCAGGGAGACACCTTCGGTGGGTCTTCAGGTTTGTTACTAACTAACCCATCTCTTGTCTCTCAGACACACACACACACACACACACACACAACGTTGTCTGTTCCTTGTTTTCCAGGTGGTACCTGTCTGATAAATGTAATGACCCGCCCTCGCGCAATAATCAACCAAGATTTGTTAAAATGCTTCTTGCTTGAACAGAAACAAATGATATCGGCAAAAAAAAAAGAAGCTTTTCCGTACTGCCACGTACTGCCATAAATTTGTTAAAGATTTTAACGGTGTCCTAACATTGCTTCTGCATTAAATTTAGGTTGCATGCTGCAATCTTGTCAAATAGCAATGCGGACCGCGTATTTCTGACAAAACCTCGTGTGGTGAATTTTTTATGCTCTCTTTTTATACGAATGTTTACTATCCTTGAGCGCTTATCAAGTATCTCTATAGTTTGCCATTGACAGTTTGTGATTGCAATCCATGCACTTCATGTTGACAATGCATTTTATCAGACGCAAAAAGTTTTTTCATTTGAGAACGGCATGGATTTTTGAAGTAGGTAACCCATTTCGAGATTGCGAAACCTTTGCCTCGAGAAGATAAATTCCAGACACACACATGATCTGAGAGTTAGATCCTAACACAAAATACACATATCAAAATTATAACTCATTTAAGCATTGTATATCCGGGCATGCTAGAATGTTTTCGAGTTCAGTGACCAGAACTAATCAGTTTGCATTTTGATGTCAGTCCACAGCATGCCTACTGAGCAATGGATTATCTAATTAGAACATTTCTCACTCGCGGTCAAGAAGATAATCTAATGACCTGCCAATGGTACACATAACTTATATGAACAAATGGATTGCTGGAAAAGAGACAGCACTTCGAAGGTCCAACCAAAGATATTAATAGGGTCAAGATGTCACCGTTCGGATATGACTTATATCTAACTGATTTTGGAGCTGATATATCACGACAGACGACGCAACAGCCTCGAGAGATGACATCAGAGAGAAAAATAATAAGGCTTTACGTGATGCTTACAGAAAAAAAACATACGAGGAGAAGTCACATGGTACAAAAACTCATGATACAGGGATGACAAACTCCGGTAACCATTTGGCTATCTATCTGCCTTATGTTTCTGAGAGTTACGATGCCAGTGTCATGCTTGGACAACTATCAACTGTGCAAGCCAAGATGTCTCTATAATCCCTACTGATTCTGAAAGAGTCATAAACTTTTCCATCGCTGCTCTTCTTGTACTCAAATAATAGGTTTGAATGATCAAATGCAGTTAGTTTTACGAATCCATAATCATAGTCTTTGAACAAGCTCCATTTTGTTTGGAGAGTAGTGAACTCCGCAAGGCTTGCTCCTCCACCACCAGCCACAACGTGTATTGTTCCGTTCAGAATTCCTTTGTAGTAGTTTTTCTCTTCATTTGTGCAAATATTCTGAAACCAAAACCGAAAAGGAGGATCAGAATTCGGAAGTCTACAATTTTTAGATTAAGTCCCATATCAAGCCGAAACCTTTTATGTCAGGAGAAGCAATTCACAAGATGCGACCAACACATGCATGTGTTTTGGTCTAAGAGTACTCAGAGATTTAAAATAGAAAAAGAAAAATCCATCTTCCTCAAATTCCCTCAGTAAGCCTCAACTAAGAACAATCAATTCGGATTCTCAGTCTAAGCTACCTGAACTAGGCTAATCTACCCAGAGATATGGATCATTTTTCAGAACAAACACTATGCAAATTGACGACTTCCACTTAAATAATGTATACCAAATGGTGACCATTATTTTAGACCATCAAACAGTGACATTAGAAACAAAATAATACTAACATATAAAAGAGGTTGCACAAGGCAATGAAAAGATTATCACTTCTGAAAACAAATAAATTGCTAATATAATTTCATATTCTGTCAAATGTATTGCATCAGACACAAATTCTTCAAAAATCAGGCCTTCCATAACTAAGATAACTAAGATAATGTTTATTCTATCCCACAAAAAAAATGAAATGTTAGACTAGCCATTTTAGAACAGAATGACATGACATTCAAGTGCTAAGTTGATGATAGTGGACCAATTATAGATATGATGCAACTACATTACAGAATAAAGTCACAGGTATACCTGGTAAATAGGACAAGTCCTTTCATAATTATGAACATGGCCATAGATGGCAATGTCAACCTTGTACTTCTGCCAAAGTTTTTGAAGGCTCTCCCTGCCCATTGGTTCTTCAAATGATCCTTCCACAGCATAAAAGTCAGCAGAAGAATAACCCAATACCCGATGTGCAAGGAAAATCAGCCATGGTTGTTTTTGCCTATCAACAGATGCTAGACAGTGCTCGATGAACTTGTATTGCTCTGTTCCCTCCCTCCAGTCATGTTCGGTATCAGCAATGCAGAATCTGAACATGCCATAATCAGTGGAGTACCTAGATCAAGCAAACCAACATTCAGAACAGCCTGGGATTATGTTAGACAAGATAAAAAGTTGCATTCGTGAATCGCGTTGTCCTCTTTCTCATCCTTACCAAAACTTAGCCCTGTTCTCTGTAGGAACATAAAACATCGTTTCAGCCAAGACACCACATTCACCTCCTGAGTCTGTATTTCCATAAAAGGATCCAGTTCCAGGCCAATCTCGTTCATGATTACCACTGAAAACAAAACTAGTAAGTCCCGCCAGAAAAGCTAGATGACTTCGGGATCCAGATTGTAATATCAACCGATAAATTTATTCCTAAACATAATTGCTCAGACCAAAAGCCATTAACAATCAGGGAAACTGCAATTTCAACATTAGCCAAACCTCTGTGCCAAGAGGAGGAAGGGAGGAGGAGGACAAACCAAGACAAACCTCGCTATCATGTAAGGAACACTTGAGGAAACTGGCTCAACCTGCGCTGTAAACTGATCCCACTGCGAAATATATCCATTTGCATAGCATATGTCTCCAATGTGGAAGACTATATCAATGTTCTTCAAGTCCTTAACAAGCTGATAGGTGGTATTAAGAGAGCCACGCTGGAAATTGTTGTACTCATTTGAGCCATCTGCTTCATCCTGCAATGTGAAATTGTAGTCTATCATCCCAACAACAATGATACAAATAAGCACAGGGTGCTTCTCAAACATATTAGAACTAGAGAATAGGTTAGCCAAATTGTCAAGGTTCTATTAACAGATCATGAAGGTAGAGAGATAATGTCCTTCCAGACATAACAAAACTACGCAAGGAATTGCCCAGTTAACTGAAAATCTAGTCTCTTGAACTCCCACCTAGAAGCCGAAGAGTTTGTTGCTGAGTACAGATCTTAGGACTTACTAATAAGTGAGGGAGTTTTACAGATGGTTTCTTTAACCATGGAGGTTGTTTTTGGTAAGTTAAGCAACAGCATGTAATTTATGAATATTCAGAAAATGAGATTGCCCAATTAATTTCCTTTCTTAAGTCAAATGTCTTATATCCCAAGTGAAGAATATGACTATATATGGTGTCCTCCATGCTTAAAGGCAATACCAGAAAATGCCACAAATAAGATAAAGGGATCAAATGTTGATAATATGTGCTGCTGGTTCAAGAGAGATCAAACCTTTCCCATGTCCCCAAAAATGACAACGCGTTGCAAGCTGTTTTGACCAGGATATGGAGATGCTCTAAAGCGGTATTGCTGGCTCCAAATGTAACTACCATTCAATAGCTTATGCCCCAACTGGTAATAATACCTAGATTATCACTAAAAGTAGCACTCAGGTACAAAAATTAATATAGCTAGAAACTCGCATTAAATTTAAATAATCAATTCAAAAACATAAATCATAACAAGTCAACTCTAAGGCTGTTACGACAAATAATCCGTGATTCACACAACTACAATTCATTCAGTAAGAAGGCTAATTCAATATAAATCATAGTGCAGGAGGAAGCAGACTCAGGATTCAACTAATAACCACCCCTCTCTCTCTCTCTCTCTCTCTCTCTCTCTCTCTCTCTCTCTCTGGGGGAGAAAAATCATGACAAGTAAATTCTGAGGCTGATACAGCAAATAATCCATGATTTACACAACTACAATTCATTCAGTAAGAAGGCCAATTCAATACATTATCATACTGAAGGATGAAGCTCACTCAGCATTCAACTAATCACCACCCTCCCTTCAATCTTTCTCTCTCTCTCTCTCTCTCTCAGGAGGAGAAAAAGCTCCTTAATTCCATATTATATGAACAGTGGCAAGTGCACTTAATAATTTCAAGGATCCCGCAAATGAAATAAATCCCTTCTAATTTCCGGCTATATTCACTCAGCATCACAAGCAGAGTGGAGAGAGACAAATCCTAACTGTTAAAGACATCTCACCTTACAATGAAAAAGGAGAGGCATCAAGGTGGTCAACTTATTTAAGGTGGCAAGGCGTTTCTTAGAAAAGTTACGCTGAGATAGAATTCATAGTGGGTAATGAATAAAAATTGGCATCTTTATCTAACATAATTCTAAAGAGTCGAGTGTAAAACCGTAAATCTGTATAAGAGATAACATACACACACTTACACAGAGTTGGGCCACAATTCCTTCAAGAAACTGGTGTGGATGTATCCTGGATCACGCCATCCTACTGTCCTTGCAGGTGCTCCTGAAAATTTAGATCACTAAGAGAATTATAACTCATGAAACATCAAGAAATCTACTTCTAAGTTCAAACCATGGCTGGAATCTTGAATGATTGGGTCTGCAGAGCACTGTGTCACTACAGTCCAATTACTAGGGATCCGGAACAATGGATAGAGTCAAAATTCTACCTTTCCACAATTGTACATTGATTTAAAGCAAAAATTTAGAATCATCAAGATGAGGACCCCAGACGGTCCTTTAAGGAACCTTCAGTTAAACTCATAATACACCTCAAACTGGTGCTTGAAGCATACAGAGGTTTGTCATGCATTACAATTCATTACGGCAATGTTCAAAGAGTTTACTCACCGCACATGCTACTACGGTCAAAAGTCAATGTTCCAGCCGGAGAACGCATTTTTCCTCCACCTTGAGGGCCCCACTCAACAAAGGGCTCTGCTTCAGCTATTCCATATCCACTTGTCCATGTTACAGTCATCTGATATCACATTTCCAAACATGTTTTATCCTAGGAATTGGTATTGTAGACAAAACAGGAAAACACGTGTGCAAGCAGAGGCTGCCTAGCGTAAAAGCAGAAGCCTATGCATTCGTCAAAAGCAATTGCACTGCAAATATCTGAAAGAACTATAAAACATGTGAAACTTTTCTACATGAAATGGTGTTAGACATACTTCATTCCATTCTTTTCCTTGAGCTAGGCGAGGATAAACTGGAGCCTTTGGATTTGCAAATGCAACCGTATTTGATACTGCAACCAGTTTTGGCTGTGGTGCATCCAACATCACAACAGACAAACCAGAAACACAAGTGAAAAAGTTGGAAAAGTCAAGGAAAAAGTAGCTACTGAGGTGGTGCAAACTTCAGCAACAAAATATTAAATTAAAACGCATGTTAGACTAAGAGGAAATAAAAATGGCATCAGTTTTTTTGATGCAGTTTTGGCATTTCACATCATCTTCAGCATTCAGCAGATATCCGTTAATGTACATCATATATCATCTAAACTTGCTAGCTCATACGTCTTGCTTCAGTTGGAGTAGCTGATTCAGGCCCAAACCAGTCATGGACTCGGTATGCAAATATAAAACGAAGCACTCACATTCAATATACCACCAGAAAAAAGTGCAAATGAAAAATCCGATCTCTGGTTGATCAACTGAAGCTTTAGGGACCCTTTTCCCGTACTTATATATGCAGGGCTTGAGTAATTCGCATATTGATACTGCAAGGGAGCACAAACAATAGCTAAAGCCACAAATCACAGAAGATAATCTGAGAGTGACTGCAAGAGGCGTGACACTAAAACCTTGATCGGTGCTGAACATAGAACAGGCGGAAGAACAAGCGGATTTTCAGGTGTACAGGTGGAAGCACTGCAGAGTAGCGAAAGCAGAATTGGACATCAAGAAAACAGTATCCTCATATTAGCGGTCAACCAAAAGAGAGAGAAAAAACACAAGCCCTGTACCACGAATGCCGCAATGCAGAGCGATCTAATCACCTGAAATTCGCAGGAGAAAATACTCCAATCCAGTCGTCACTCGACGCGTTCGGAAAGCTATACTCCAACGACACCCACTCAGTATTTTGCCCCTGAAACAGTTAATGTAGCTTGCGTCATGGTTGACCCAAGTCTTCAATACCCAGTTCGGAAAATCTTTTAAAAGCATTTCATGAATATCAAGCATCAGCTAAAGTTTCCTGGACGACATTTTCGACAGCTCGAGGACACCTCGGAACAGTCAGAGCACTGAGCTCGACAAGAAGAACAAGCTAAATCGAAGCCTTACCCTCGCTCCCAGAACTGAAGGAGACGCCTTGACGCTCGCCCTTCCGTCGAGAGCAAACACCGTCTCGTGCACGGCGATCCTAGCCAGCGGCTGGTCACCATGGGACCTCGCTCGCTCGACCAAGCTCGCGACCAACGCCAAAACAGCGAACGAAACCCATCCCGCGATTCTCGTCCCTCTCCCCATCCGCGCTCAACACCCAGTCCGACAAGCAAGACGACGACTCGCTGTGTTCGACACGAAGGTGGATAACGATGGCGTGCTCGGAAGAAGGGTCGGAAAGTCGCAAAACGACGGAATCGACAGCGCCCCCACTGCACAAAAAGTCAACTTCCACGCCAAAAAAAGGAGAAAGAGAGAGAGCACCGGTTGATGTGATGCGCCGGTTACGGTTCGACGGGAATCGGAATATTGCGGGAGGATGATTCGATTCGATTCGTACTTGCCGATATAGCTCGACGAATTTGAATACCGAATCGGAGACTGTTAGCTATATTTGCGCCGACAGACCGCCGCACTCGCCGTCGTCGGCGGCGGCGGAATCTGGTTGGGCATGTTCATGCGTCATCGCCATCGTCGCCTTCATCGTACAATACAAGCTCTGCGATTTTTGGTTCCATATTTCTTTAAACTTTTTATTAAAAAGTAGAAATCGTAAAAAAAATGAAATAAAATAAAATAAAGTAAGATGAAGTGGTTTCGGACATTCATTATTAGCAAAAATCAAATGTTTTTAAGGTTGCCAGCTGAGCTAAAGGTTTGTTGTCAAAGTTTGTCTCACTTTCCACCACCATGTTGAAATTTATTGATAAAGAAACAAAAAAGAAATGGTCGTCTGATTTTTCTTGTTTCGCATCCTTGGTTGATGTAGTGTTGGTTTGTTGACTTCGTTTGGAGTTCCTTTCTTTCAGTCGTTAAGCTTGGATACTTATAGGATAGGTCCCTTGTCGCCGATGTCAAATGTGCCTCAACAAGCTCGATGGGATAGGTCCCATTGTCAACTTTCGGATGTTTGATCCACGTTGATTTGTGTTATTTGTCACGACATTTCAATTTCAATAGATAAGCGTGGTTATTCGTTAATATATTGTGTTTATTCACCATGCAAAGAATTGATTATTTAAGTTCATTTCAGCATAAGTCGCAACTCTCGTTCGAAGATACAAGACAAATAGGGGAACGATATACACGAGAACAGTATCCCTGTGCCTTTATTTGGATCTTATTTATTACTTTAATGGAGGGCTCGCTTGGAGCCACATGGATAAGTGAAATTTCTCGATTTGTTTGGATCATGTCCCTAAGAAAGAATATTACAAATAATAGTCATACCATCCATTCATAATGTGGAGAGAAGTCGATCAAAAGTGGATTGTGAAACATGCGTTTACATTAAAAAGCTCAAGTAACTCGAACGTTTCAATACCCATATAAGTTGTGGAGAAGTTTGGGCAACACATTAAGCTTCATCTTTGAGTCTGGCTCTCCGGTGAATACGCTAAATGATTACTTCTTATAATATTAAGGTACTTCAAGACTTGAACTTTTAACGTTTTGCCAATCTGGTGACTCTCGTTGTCTTACAGAATGACTTGTGATTTTTACTTGAAATGAATTATATGAAACATTTTTGAGGCAATATATAAACCTCTATAATATTTGTATATAATGATTTCCTATTCAAAGTATATTCTCTTTTTATCAAACAGATCGTTCCATTTGAACTCATTTCCTTTTATCCTTTTTTAGTTACTTTGAGGTGGAATTGATGATTTTAAAATTATGAAGATAAATTCATTAATCTATATTATTAGTAAGGGAAATTTCGAAATTAGCGTCCACCATCAATTTACTAAATTGTCTTTATCAATTATATATTTCTTCCAAGAAATATATTAACTATTTAATGTTTGCCAATCGATAGCTCTCACTGTCTCGGTGACTTATGGCTTTTATTGAATTTGATATATACGAGTCATTTTAATATATGTGTATATACACACATATAAACCTTAAATGAACTTCGTTTCCATGTTGAGTTGCTTCGGTAGGTGAAATTGCTGATTTTTGAAATCATGAAGATAAATTCACTAATCTACTTTATTAATCAAGGGAACTCATTTCAAAATTGGTGTCCGCTATCAATTTACTAAAATGTCCTTATCATTTATATGACTCTTCCAAGAACTAAGTCCAAATAACAATATATACGGTGAGTTACTCATTCCCATTTGAGAGGTTCTTTTGGCAATGGCCAGTTACTCATAACTTCCATCTGATTGGGGTAGTTTCTAAATAGTGGGATGTGTTATTTGATCTCTTTTACCATAAAATTAGTAGACACATGCGTGGTGTGCGTAAACCGTCAAAGTAAAAATTTATTCAGTTCCATGTGTAAATACATGAATTAAGATAATATCAGGTTGCATGACATGCAACGCACGTGAATTTTTGACTGATTTCACTCTTTTTTATATTCTGGGATCAATTCGTATGTTACAATATAAACGATAGAAAAATCCATAATAATCACGACCAAATACAATGATTATCAGAAAATCACCCAAACGCATTCCATCACAAGGCATTGGAGTTCGTGGCCGATAGACAGCTGAAATTTTCCTGTCTAGATTATGAAGTATGGTAAATGCGCGGGAGTGCGCGCTTAATCCGTGAAGAGCCGGTAAAACCACTCAAATCAGTATTGGTAATTTTCCATAAAAGTTAGTAACTTTAATGCGAAGGTAGCTTTAACAAATAAATAATTGGTAATTCTGAAATAATCAGATAAAAATTGGTGAGTAGACGTAAATAAGAGTGATAATTCTCCGCAAAAGTTAGTAATTTGAACAGGATGGCAAGCTAAGAAAGTAAATACTGATAATTCATGTAGGCAATTTATTGGGAATTAATTAAGTGTGCTTAAACTATCTCGTATTGTGGATAAATTTTGCCATGAAAGGGCTAGTGATTTTATGTATGTTGATTCTCACAAGATCTACTCAATATGGTATTGGGCTCAATGTCCATATAAGATGGACGTTGAAGTGGTGCTCCGATTGCCTATAAGTATGTAGAAATTTTGGGAGTTTTTCACAGCCAATCACACCATTATAATAAGAAAAGTTTGAAGAGAAGGTCACAAACATGGCTTCCCAAAGAGTGTGTTTACTCATAAGCGTTGTTTGCCTGATTTCGCTTTGCTTTACAGATAAATTTAAGTTTGATAAGCATTCATTGAATAATTCATTCTGCTTTAGTTGGATCCAAGAAAAAACATGAAAAACAGACAAAACGATAAATAAGAAGTAAGAGAATTTTAAATTCAAATGCAGAAGTTACAGCCCTCTTTCGGCTTCATTTGTTTCACGAAAAAGAAAATGATCGGAAAAGCATTTTTCCAAAAAAAAAATTTGTATCGTTCGAAATAATTAACCAATGAAAAATATATTCATTTTTTACAATAATTCAAGTTTGAATATTTTCGTAGACGATGAAAATATTTATCGTTCATTCATTTTTATAAGCGGTATAAAAAATAATTTTTAGAAAAAATATTTTCTAATTCTTTCATTCTCTGTGAAACAAATGGAAGTGTGTCCTGAGTTTTCCGTTCCAATAAATTACCAAAACCCAAGAGATGATTTTACGGTGCAACTTTTTTTTTTTCCTGATCTGATTGGACTACTTGCCAAATCTAGAATCCTCAAAATCATGCACATGCACATCACTTTGCTACAGCATGCCGACGCCGAAACGACTTTCGCGACCTATATATTCTAAAATCGAACCGCTGAATTAGCCACGGTAGGCATCTATGCGTCATTCCTAACTCTGTCGATTGCTGAAATTTCTTGAATTCTTGTATCTCAGAAGAAACAGTCGCGAGGGGGGATCGAGACGGACACGATTCGGTATGGGTACGTAGGGCCGTGCTCGGAAACGTCCGACCGCAGCCAGTTCTGCATCCAATTCTTCCAAGCAGTGGGAGGGTCTTGCGAGGGGCTCGGGAAAAGTAAACGCACGTGCAAATGCGAGGGACTCGGAGATCACCCCGACACGTGTAACAGGACTTACATAGAGAAATCACGTGACATTAGGCCACGTCAAATTGCTGCTTCTCATGGTTCAAATCGTCATCAGTAGAATCCCATTTTCGATGTGGGTTCCCCCTCCTTGTTTCCACTTGTCCTACGAAAGAATCCGTGATGCACAGTAATTGTTGTTGTATAGGCCCGGGGATCGGCGAAACGTCTCAATTCGTTTGGATCATATCTCCCGTAAGAGAGAACAATACAGGTAATAGCCACGTCATATGTCCGTAATGCAGAGATGAGTCGATTAACGGACCGATTGTGATAACGCAGTTATAACAAAAGGGCCCGGCCAGCTCGAACATTTCCATACACATATAGGCCTTTGAGAAGCCCAAACAATACGTTAAGCCCAATCTTTGAGTCCTGCTCGAGATGAACCGCTAAATAATTACTTCTTATCATATTAAGGTAGTTCAATACATGAAAATTGTTACTTTTTGCCAATCCGGCGACTCTCGTTGTCTCATAGAATGACTTATGACTTTCATTCGATGTGAAATATAAACCCTGAAAAATATGAGGCCCAAGATCTCCCACTAAAGACTCGAACCATTCAAACCATCATCTCAAAGAATCTCGCCGTTAAGCCATACATACTGTACATCTTTTCCCCTCTTAAGTATGGTAAACTCATATCAGTAATTGCGCTCATAGACACCGGAGCAGATGCTTCCATTCTTGACCCAGAAATCCTTCCTGAGGAGTACTGGGAATTGCACACCACATACTTCACAGTTGCATCGGGAACGACTTTTGCTACTCGAGCAAGGAGCAAACCCATAAAAATTCAGTTTTTCCCCAATGCTCTGTTACTGCTCGAATTCTTGGGTCACCATCCTAGAAAAACCACGTACTTCGCACTGGTTTTGGCCTATGTGTTATTAGAGAGTTTAATTTGGTATGCAGTTGAACTTCATGAGAAAGAAGCATAATTTCTCATATGATCAAATCTAGGCGACTATAATTTTCCAAGGGTCATGGAGGTAAATTTCACCAACCAATAGATTCCACCCTCCTCAATCCTTGAAGCTCGAGTATATTGGTCCTTCCGTCTCTTTTGCAACAATTTACAGGTCGGATGGATGTAGTCTCACTGATCTTGATGTCAAGTATAGGGCAATCCGGAGAATACTTTGTCGAAAGAATCATACGATTCCCAAGGAAATTTGATGAAGAGGTACCATGGAAACTACTCTTAGGCATATGAACCAACAAGAGATGCAATCAGATAAGATTTGGCGGAATTTAATGCTAGTCAACAGTCCCAAAAGCCAGTTCAATCATCTCAGCAATTAGCCTATGACCCCTAAGGTAGACCACTTTCTCAAGACCCATGGGATTATGGTCTTCCGGCCAACATGATAATTGATGCACCTCCATGCGGAATGCCTAACACTTCTAGCTGGCCTCAACCAACAATGCCTCGAAGGAATCCGATGCACCTGGTCCAGCACCTCCAAACCCAATAAGAAAAGAGTAGAAGTGACCCTAGAAAACTTTGAAAATATCCAACTTGCTTTGGAGATAAAGAGAGCAAAGCGTGAGCTGTTCTCACAAGAACGCAATGTTGAAGACATCACCTCATCTGACAGCAACCTTTCAGAGAGTGATCTTGCAGACCTGTAAATCAGTACTACCAATAATGAACCTTTGGCCATAATATGTGTTAGCATGCTTTGTAAAGCATCTTGTAAGGTGCATGTGACTTTGTCTATTCAGAGTGTAGTATGAATAAGTACTGTCGATATGCTTTGTAAAGCATCTAGTGAGATATGCTTTGTAAAGCATCTAGTGAGATGTATGCATGTGACTTTGTTTCGTCTAATTCAGATTGTACGAAAGGTTTGTAATACCCTTTGGCAGTGCCTATAAAGGGGTAAGAAGTTTTACTTGTGAAATAAGAACGAGTTTCTTACGAAAACCCTTAAAGGCTCCTCTTTTATCATGCTTTCTAAATTTTCTCTTCCCTTCCCCAGTGTGATCCTATCTTAGACTTAGAATTGTAAACTTAGAATTGTATTGTTTGCTTGATGATATGATTGTGAATATGCTCTTCACTTACCACTATGTAGATCATGCGTATTAGAAAACATCTTCGACTTAAGAGTTAATGGAGTAGGTTCATGATACCTGGATACTAAAAAGTAATCCCTAGTTATGAGCAGAGATAGCAATGTTTGTGGGATAGCACGTTTATTTTGGGCATTTATGATCTTCTTTATTGCCCCTTATATACACACATACATCTCTATAAGTTTTTTCGTAATGATTGCCTTTTTTAAGTGTATTCTTTTTTTATCAACGGATTTTTTTCCCTTCCATTTGAACTCATTTCCTTTATCCTTTTTAGTTGCTTTTGTAGGTGCAATCGATAATTTTGAAGTTATGAAGATAAATTCATTAATCTTTATATTAATAAGGGAAATTTTAAAATCAGTGTCCACCATCACTTTACTAAAATATCCATATTAATTATATATTTCTTCCAAGAACTTAATCTAAAATAATAATATTTACGGCTAATTACTCATTCCCATCTTAGGTTTTCTTTGGTAATAGACAGTTACTCCTACTTCCATTTGACAGGATATGTTTTAAATGGTGGATTGTGTGTTGATTTCTTTTGCCATATAATTAGTAGACACATGCATTCCATATAAAGGTAATAACTTCTTTAATTACACATAATTTCTACGTATATATAAAATAAACTAATGCATGGCATGCAACGCGTGTGTTCTGACTAATTTCACATTTTTATTCTCGTCAAAGGAAAATTTGAATTATGAATTTGTATAATTCGTACGGTACAACATTAATAATGCCAATTGACCATGATAAAAATTGATTATTCAAAGTAATCAATCCGTGAACACCACAAGAAGTCGTGAAGAATGAACTGCAAGTAATCATTAGGAATTCAACGCAGAAGAAAGGCATGGATCACTTGACTTTCCCATAGCGGTTGGACACATCCACTTAAATTTCCTATAACAGTTAGCTCAAGCTCAAGCCGGCCCGAATATTTCAATAGCCATTTTAAGGCGTGGATAGGCCTGGACAACACAAACCCGACTTTCAAGTCCGGCTCGATATGAACCCGCTAAAGGATCACCTCTTAATCTTTTTTAAGATTACTTAATCTGGCGACGACTGTCGATCTCACAATATGACTTGAGACTTTTTATTTGAACTGAAATACACGAAACATTTTAATGAAGGGATTGCTTGAAAAGAGACAACGCTCGGGAAGGTCCAACCAAACGTATTAATAGGGTCAAGATGTCATATTTCCACGTAACCAAGAGTCTGCGTGATGCATAGAGAAATAGCAGCAAAGTAAAGAAGCTCCATAGCACATAAATTCATAATACGAGGTCGAGAAACTCCAGTAACCATTTGGATGAGGGTATGCTTTATGTTTCTAAGCTACGATGCCAGTGTCGTACTTGGACAACCATCGACTGTGCAAGCCAAGATGTCTCCGTAGCCCCTGCTGATTCCAAACGAGTCGTAAACCTTCCCGTCACTGCTCTTCTTGTACTCGAATAACAGGTTCGAATGATCAACCGCCGTTAGTTTTACAAACCCATAATCGTAGTCTCTGAACAAGCTCCATTTGGTTTGGACAGAAGTGAACTCCGACAGGTTTGCTCCTCCACCACCAGCCACCACGTGTATTGTTCCGTTCAGAGTTCCTTCATAGTGATTTTTCTCTTCACTGGTGCAGGTACTCTGTAGCCAAAACCCAAAAACGCACAAGGGTTCACAAGTATAATAATCCCGCGTTGGATCGCATATCCAAGCTTTTTTTTATTAGGAGAAGCAATTCACTAGTTCGTGTTTGGGTTGGAGAGTACTCAGAGATATGAAATAGGAAAAGAACAACCCAATCTTCCTGGAATGGCCTTAGGAAGCCTCAACTACGAAGAACCATTTGGGATTCTCATTCTCAGCTACCTGAACTAATCTCCCCCATAGATATGGATTAGCTTTCAGAACAAGTACCATGCAACTTGATCACTTTCATTTAAGCATCGTATACCACACACCACACGGTGACTTTCTTCTTTGCTTGAGTTTCAGAAGTGACATTAGAAACAACATAATGCCAACACTGCTAACAAGTTGCAGAAGGCTATGAGGAAAAATCTCTTCCGGACACTACACCTTAATTTCTAATATTCCATCTTTTGTACTATGTGAGCCATTTGCGGCAAAAACCATTTATTCTGTCAAAAGTAAATTAAACGTCAAGACCAGTAATTCATTTTAGAGATTGACATAAAATCCAAGTGCTAATAGGATGACAGTGAGCAATTATAGACAAGATGCCACGCAAAAACAGAATAAAGTCAAAGGTATACCTGGTAGATAGGACAAGTCCTTTCATAGTTATGAACATGGCCGTAGATGGCAATGTCTACCTTGTACTTCTGCCAAAGTTTTTGAAGGCTCTCCCTGCCCATTGGTTCTTCTAACGATGCTTCCCCGGCATAAAAGATATCAGAGGAATAACCCAATGCCCGATGTGCAAGGAAAATCAACCATGGTTGCTTTTGCATATCAACAGATGCTAGACAGTGCTCGATGGACTTGCATTGCTCTGTTCCCTCCCTCCAGTCATGTTCTGTATCAGCAATGCAGAATCTGTAACATACCATAATCAGGGGAGTACCTAGATCAAGCAAAGATCAACGTTCAGAATAGCCTGGGATTTTGTTAGAAAAGATAAAGAGCGGCATGCGATCTTTCTTATCCTCACCAATACTTAGCCCTGTTCTCTGCAGGAAGTTTCAGCCAACACACCACATTCACCTCCCGAGTCTTCATTTCCATAAAAGGATCCAGTTCCAGGCCAATCTCGTTCATGATTACCACTGAAAAACAAAACAAGCAAGTCCCACCAGAAAACTCTGGATGACTCCAGGGTCCAGATTCTAATAACGACCCACAAATTAATTCTTGAACATAATTGCTCAGGCCAAAAGCACATGATCAGGAAACCGCAATTTCAACAAGAGCCAAACCTCTGTGCCAAGAGAAGGATAGGAGGAGGAGGGAAAACCAAGGCAAACCTCGCAATCATGTAAGGAACATTTGAGGCAATTGGCTAAATCTGGGCTGTAAACTGATCCCACTGCGAAAGATATCAATTGCATAGGATATATCTCCAATGTGGAAGACTATATCAATGGTCTTCAAGTCCTTAAAAAGCCAATGGGTGGTATTAAGAGAGCCGTGCTGGAAATTGTAGTACTCATTCGAGCCATCGGCTTCATCCTGCAGTGAGATATGACAGTCTATCATCCCAATAAAAATGACACAAATCAGCACAGGGTGCTTCTCAAACATTTTAGAATCAAAGATCAGGTTGGCGCAACTATCAAGGTTTTATGATCAGATTATGATAGATAGAGAAATAATGTCCTTCCAGACAGAACAAAACTAGGAAAGGAAGTGCCCAGTTAACCAAATTTCAAGAGTCTTGAATTCCCACCTAGAATCAGAAGAGTTTGCTAATGAGCACAGATCTAAGGACTTACTAATAAGTGGAGGAGTTTCACATAAGGTTTCTTTGACCAGTGGAGGTTGTTTTTGGGAAATTAAGCAACAGCAAGGAATTAATGAATATTCTGAAAATGAGATTTCCCAATTAATGTCCTTCACCTAAGTGAAAAGTCTTATGTCCATAGTAAACAATATGACTATATACGGTGTCTTCCAATGCCTGAAGGCAATACCAGAAAGAGCCATGAATAAAGGAAAGGAATCAAATAGTGATATGCGCTGCTGGTTCCATAGAGATCAGACCTTTCCCATGCCCCCAAAAATGACAACGCGCTGCAAGCTGTTTTGACCAGGATATGGAGAATCTCTAAACTGGTATTTCTGGCTCCAAATGTAACTACCATTCAATAGCTTATGCCCCAACTGGTAATGATACCTAGTTCATCAGTAAAAGTAGTACTCAGTTACAAATTGAAATTGATATGGGAAGAAACTCGTATTATATTCAAATAATCAATTCAAAACCAATAATCAGGACAAGTAAACTCTAAGGTTGATAACGCAAAATAATTCATGATTTATACAAATACATCTTATTCAATAAGAAGAAAAAAAATAAGAAGGCCGATTCAAGATATTTTCCTACTGCAGAACAAAGCTAACTCGGGTTTCAACTAATAACCTCCCTCCCTTTCTCAAAAGTGATGGGTTATATCCGAAACAGAATCAGAACAATCACACAGATAATTGAAAAAGTGACACATGAGTTTACTCAGATTCACCCCAGAATAGAGCTACGTCCTGCAAAAGGATTCCACTATGATATTTTAGGTTTTGCAACCACAACCACTCGTTATAATGATATCTCATACGAGTACAATATATATATGACTTAAAATGGGCCCAAAGCTCAAGCATATCTCAATCCCTTTGATCCCATAACAAACGGGTTAGCAAACCCAATGTTGTTTCGGAGGCGTTGCCCCGAGCCCCAGTCCACTCACTGGGAGCAGAACCCCCACCCGCTGTCCGGTCAGCGGGACTCCGACATTTCGTGCGTAGGGGTCACATGTCATCAGTTTATACTTCGGTTTTCTAAAGCTTACGTGGACATGTCTGGTATGAGAAACAAGAGTCTCAGAAGTATTCGCCAACTCCAACAAAAAGGTAATAAGGATTTTCTTGGAAAAGTTGCATGGAGATAAAATTCTTTTAATCGTTCAAATTCTGAGCTTGATTGGCTTAAATTATCGTAGATAGGTAGAGAACAGCGCAGCAGGGTAATGAATTGGCGTCTTGGTTTCACATATTTCTGAAGCGTCTAAAGTAAAACCGTAAATCTGTAGAATAAATATCATACACAATTACAGAGAGTTGGCCCATAATTCCTTTAAGAAACTGGTGTGTATGAATCCTGGATCACGCCATCCTACTGTCCTTGCAGGTGCTCCTGAAATTTAGATTACTGAGAATTATAATTCATGAAACATCAATAAGTCTACTTCTAAGTTCTCACAATTTAATGAGCTGTGTTACTAAGCTCCAACTACTAAGGATCGGGAACGATGGGCGAAGTCAAAATTCTACCTTTCTACATTGTATGTTGATTTGGAAGCAACACTTTAGGACCATCAAGATGAGGAACCCAGACAGGCCTTTAAAAGAACTTTCAGTTAAACTCATAGCAAGATCAAACCGGTGCTTATAGGGTTAAAGGCCCAGTTATTGTTCTAAGTACAGCGGTAAAATGGACTTAATCAACTTCATCCAAGTACAGATCAAAAAAAAAAAAAAAAAACCTTCATCCAAGTCAAACTAGTAATGCAGTGAAATCGAACATTTTATTGCTGTCTCCTCAGCAGGACAAGAATGCTACATTCTGGAATGTGATCAGGAGGGCCTCCTCTCTAATTTGAAAGCCTACATTCATCCTTCTAACTGTAATTGCGTGATATGTCCTTTGCATATGGCTTTCTAAGAATCCACTCTCCCATGTCTCAAGGTAATAATTGATTTGCACTTGCTTTACTGGCCATTGTTTTACGACACTACCTTTCGGATTCATTGGAAGATACAAATTTATTTCTGTTGGACGAATGAGGTTCGACAAATGTCCTCTTCTAAGTATAAGTAAACAGAAAATAATCATTTATTAGATTGGAGAGAAAACTCGGCCAAGCCAAGCATCTTGGCTTGCTGATGTCCTAGTGCAGAGGCCTGTAATGTATTACAATTCATTCATTCAAAATAATGTCACAAAAGAGTTCACTCACCACACATGCTTCTGTGGTCAAAGGTCAGCGTTCCACCCGGAGAACGCATTTTTTGTCGACCTTGAGGACCCCACTCAACAAATGGCTGTGCTTCAGCTATTCCATGTCCACTTGTCCACGTTACAGTCATCTGTTATCATGTTTTAAAACGTAGTCTATTCTAAGAATTGGAATTTGTAGACAAAACAGAAAAGCACGTGTGCAAGTAGAGGCTGGCTGGCGCAAAAGCAGAAGCATATACATTTGTCAAAAGCAATTGCACTGCCAATTTCTGAAAGAAGAACCATTTAAATATGTCAAACTTTTCTGCTTAGAAAGTTACGGACATACTTCATTCCATTCTTTTCCCTGAGCTAGGGGAGGATAAACTGGATCCTTTGGATTTGCAAATGCAACTGTATTTGATGCTGCGATTAGTTTTGGCTGCAGTGCATAGAACATCACAAGATATAAATGAGAAACGTAAATTCAAGAGGAAGGAAAGTTTGGCATCTGGGCTGCACAAACTTCAGCAACAAAATGAAATATTAAAACACAAGCTAGAGCCAGAGGCATAAAAATGGCATCAATCTTCGCAATGTAGTTTTGGCATTTGAGGTCAACTTCAGGATTCGGCAGATGTTCCTTTAATGGAACATCAAATATTTTCAGAACAAGATTGCTCATGCAAAGAGAAATAAACGCCTAGCTGCAACGAGTTTCCAAGGGTATACTGCTTCAACTGGAGTTGCCGAGTCAGGCCAAAATCAATGAGTCACTTGGAATGTAGAAAAAATAGCGCACTTACATTTGATGTTCCTCCAGAAAAAAGTGTGAACGAAAAATCTGATCTCTGGTTGATCAGCTGAAGCTTTAGTAACCCTTTTCCTGTATTTTCATATCGAGGGCTTGAATAATTTGCATATTGGTACTGCAAGAGGGCAGAAACGATTGTTGAAGCTACAAATCATAAAAGAGAATCTCCAGTTGATTTCAAGGCAGTGCGGCACCAACCTGATAGGTGCTGAACATAAAAAAGGCTGACGAACAACTACATTTTCAGGTGGACAGGTGGAAGCACTACAAAGTAAGGAGGGGTATCAAACATGAATAATCATCGTACTCGTTAGCAAACTAAAGCAGAACAAGAAAAGGCAACAAAAGCCAAATATTGCACTAGCAATGCAGAGCCATCTAACCACCTGAAATTTGCGGGAAAAAATACTCCAATCCAATCATCATTGGATGGGTTTGGAGAGCTATAATCCAACGATATCCACTCCGCATTTTGCCCTAGAACAGTAGATGTAGCTTGCGTCAAACTCGGTCACATCTTTCATATTATGGTGGACCAAAGTCCTCAATACAGAATACTAAAAAAGTTTCAAAGCAGCATAGAGAACCCAATCAAACGACCGTGCCTATGATGCCCGGCATTAGCTATTTCAGTATTAAAATCTGGCTATATACAGTCAAAAAGCAATGAACTCAACAAGAAGAACACGCAATCAAAGACTTACCGTCACTCCAAGAACTGATGGGGAGGCCTCGATGCTTGCCCTTCCATCAAGAGCAAAGACCATCTCATAGACGGAGATTTGAGCCAGAGGCTGTTCTCCATGTGACCTCACTCGAACAATGGAGCTCGCAGCCATAGACAAAACAGCTAATGAAAACCATTACACGACTCTCGTGCCTCTCTTCATCCTCACTCAACAGTAATCTCGATGAACAAAGAGCGGGAAAGGCACCGAAAAAGCAAGCAGACGAATTGCTAGTGAAAAGACTAGAGAGTTTGGAGATTTGGAATCACAATACATTGAACATAAATGTATAGATGGCTGGGATGTGAGTCACTTAGAAAAAATTTTACATCATCAGATCTTTGGGGGAATGTACTCCTATGCTTGTCTCGTAAATCGGGCAAACGTTGGCTATGGGATTGTTTGCAAATTTTTGTTTCTGAACGACTAGGTTGGATGTACTTTCCAGATCGAGAAGAAGTTGATTCGTGTACGATTGATATTCCACTCGGTTTCCTAGAATGTCTATGTGTCCTCGCAGGATTGCATTGGTGAATAAGTCGATGCTAATTAAGGCTACTCACTTGCAATATCTTAATGACTAAAGCTCAGATGCCCCCCGCTTGCATTAGTCACTTAGCCATACTTAGAAGCTGTGGTCCCAGTTTCTAAATTGCTAGAAAACCATGCACTGTCGAATCAAAACCCACCAATGCCCTTAGATAGTAATGCACTTTTCAAAAGCAGGATTTGGATTCTTGAAACTGGTCTTATTGATCTGACTCGTCAAGACTAGAGAGTCGTGAAACAGAGAGACAGATATTCCTCCTTCCTTAGTACAGGTTACTCTCATGAATCTTAATCTCGGCCACATGATCAACCTAGTTTGTCGAAACCCAATTCTGTTTTCAAGAAAGCGAAAATGAAGGCTGTAACAGAAAATGAGGAAGATGCAGTAGAACAGAGGAACTTTTGTGGCCAAACATCAACCCTTTGATGAGAACTTTTGTCCAGGATCGGTGGCTCCAGAGGGATTGGATCAAGACGACGCTCCCCAGCAGCGGCAAGCGCCTGCCCCCCCCACACCCGATGAGAACCATCAACATTACATTCTACAAACTCGAGACAAGTAATGTAAGATGGAAAAGAACAGGAATATCAGTCAACAAATCATCAACACAACTTTTTCGTTTGACATATGGCGAAATAACAGAAACCCCACATACGACTGACAAAAAGGAACTCGTCGATCCTCTCCAGCTTTAGCAAATTGTTACAGTCTGGTAGTCCTGCACAGTACTCTCACTCCTCAATATGACATTTCACAACCGTAATATAGGAGACCACTGAGTGGCACGTGATGAAAAGCTAAACTCAAAGGTAGAAGCTGGAGTTGATGCTTCCATGTGTGAATTCTTTCCCACAAATTTTTAACTAAGTTAGAACTGAAGATCTTTCGAGAATTGCTAGTGGCATAGTCCACCACGCTAATCCGAACCGAGAACCAAACTCGTAATAAAGATAAGTAACGGGTTTGACAAGTACCAATCTCCAACTTCCTCAATTATCAAGAGAATCCAACATAGAATTAGGATCCAAAGTCGTATTTGACAATTCTGCATTAGATTCATGATTAAAATGAGAACTAAAGAGTCCATTGTAATATAGAAGCCCATAAATATTCTGTAAAAATAATTTTTTTTTCACTTGATTCAAAATTTTAGCGATCTTATAGGTCCTACTCAATCGAAAGTGGGAGTGGCGCCCATCGTACCTAATCATGAGCACACATGAGAGCCTCCACGCTCAGGTGGATGAGCTACGAAACACGTCAAGCACACCGATCTCCTATGCTCCATGCATCCTATGATGCTACAGTCAAAATAGGCACGGCCAAAATGTCTCGAGCATGGAAGAGAGAATAGGATATCTGGAAGAATTCACTTTTCACCGGATTAAGATGATTGTTGCAGTGGGGTTCAAATTGCCCACATTCATGTAGTAGTCTTGTGTAATTTTCCACAATCAATGATACCATTCATTAGCGGAGTCCTTTTCTCTTTTTTTAGCTATGCGCCCTTGGTTGTTCCGGTTATTAATAAGCACTGGAACAACCAAACAAAGAGTAGTGGCGAGCTAGCTGCATGGAATTCGGGTTTCCAATGGGAGGGGTCTTGGGGGATGACCGGTGGACACAAACAACTTCGTTGCATTTGTTAAGATTACATGAAATTACATAACATTGAGTCAAGACAAATTATTTCTATTCTGGTTTAAATCGTTAGGAATAAAATTCCATCTTCCATACAAATTCCCATTCTTATTTCAACTTTTCCTTAAAAAAAAAAAAAACTCGTGGTGCATAATAGAGGCGAGCACCGGAGAAAAATAACGTTATTTGTAAAACGACCCAAAAACTATCGAATCTTGCCGAAAGTTACGACCCTTGTTGGATTTCCATTAAAAAAGGAAGAGAAAGAAAAGAGAAATCGATTAGATAATTATAAAAAATCAGAAAATTAAAAGAATTGATTAAACTTGTCTATCTAATCCATTTCTGACCCATATTTCACAATTGAGGTGACACATTTTCAACCCATTCCAATAAATAAGAGTTAAAATATGGACTTATGACTCATTTTGATAGCTCTATACCAAGCTTCCAAATTTGATCATTCCGATTCTTTCTATGTTATTCAAATTCTAGAAAATCTGGTGAACCTAAAGAATAACAGACAAACCCAAACCCATAATAATTCACAACCAAAAACAATGGCTGTAGGAAATCAACCAAATGCATTCAGTTCCCGGGTGCCGGAGTTCATTCCCGGTGGACAGTGAGGAAATTCCTCGATGTCTAGATCCCAAAGCCTGAACTTCCTTCCATTTCTCCGGGTCAAAAATGAATGATTCTTTCACCCGGTTTCCGGAATCCTATTCCATTTGGTATGAGCTTCAACACGAACTCGCATGCAATTCCACCACTCTATTACCGTGGAATTCACCACCATGCCATATCAAATGCGATCATTGTTCGTGTAGACAACGAATCTTGGAAAGAACTAGGCACTTGCGCTCACGCTGCGCTGTCCCGCTGATGCCATGAGAAGCGCGACAGCCACAATAAACATGACCAGCATGCTGACAAGTAGCACATAGGTTTTCCTTGATGATCTGCGGTACTCTCCAAACAGAAGTATGCCCCAAAAAGTGCTAACAAGTGGGAGTGCCTGCATGAAGCTGAGATTAGATGAGGAGCAATTCTTTCCTGCAATGTAACAAAACTCTTCTATTTCTCATAAGCAACAACTATACTTTTTGCCATCGCAAAACTTTGATTTTCATACTTGAAACTTCTGTACATCAAACAATAATGAAAAGCATGTGTCAAGACCAAATCATAGCCATACCCTCTTTAGCTGTTGCAATATTGCAAAGCTATAATTAAGCACAAGAATGAGCTATTTAATCATTCCAAATTTGGTTTTTATGATGTAATATCAAATGGTTTCATGTTGGTTTAAAATTGACTTGCATTTGTCTTGATCACCAAAAAGCAGTTGATATCATAGCAACTTAACAGTGGTTGCTGTAGGTTTAACTAGGGGGAATACGGATCACATCATCATGAGGATGCTTCATAATATACTCTTAGTGAAATCACTCAAGCACATGTACTTGTAAGCTCAACAGCAAACCTGAACAGCATCTGCAGCAGCATATCCGGCAGCCTCGCCTCCCATAAATTGGAGGCCATTACCAAATCCGCACAAAAGGCCAGCTAAAAGAGCCCAGCCTCTTCCATTCCAGTGACTTGCATAAGCTTTGAATGATGATCTGGGTAAACCGAGAATAGGGTGGTAGAGGAAGCTGGCATTCAGAACAGCGGCAACGATGAAGCATGATATTGAGAAGTAAAAAAATGCGGTGTAAACTGTCAAGTGAGGAACACCCTCCTTTAAAGTATGCCATTGATCATTTGTTGCCAAATTAAATGCAGGCGAGAAAAGGGCAAAGCAGACACCACCGAAGAAAGCTATTCCAGGACCAGACAAAGTGTTCCTCCCAAGAACCTACAAGAAGTCATGAAGAACGAACTGCAAGTCATCATTTGCAAGAAGATGCAGAAAGAAAACATGGATCACTTAAATTTCCTATAGCAGTTCAACAGGCATTCACTGATAATCTCCTAGCATAGTAGATGTAAAAAGTGCAAAATGTTCAGATGAATTTAAACTCCTTTGGGTTCAAGAATCAGTTCAGTGAGATAAAATCAACAACCTTAATTGCTCTTCGATTCTCAAGTTCGATCAGAAAATCCGCTGTCCCTACTTCCAACTTCTCAGACAAATCACTCGCATTTTCCACATCTTCTGAAAAGAAGCCTATTGTTAGAGCAGGCAGAAATGAGGAACCAAAGGTGTTGTTTTTGGAAAATGGAAATTAAATTGATTTGTTCACTGCATAGTGAATCCAAGTTCTACCATTGTCTTGATGTACTCCTTGTAAGGAAGCAAAGCTTGAAGTCCTGTTGAAATTCAATTAGAAGTGCCATAAGCAAGATCAGTGAGAAAACCATGCTTTTATCTTCTGATAATCTGAAGTGGCCCCAAAGGGGACAAATGATGGGATGTTTCTTGAGAGCAATCATCAAAAGAATCTTCAGAAAGATCCTTAAATTTGAAAACAGTAGAAAAACCAACTTTTCTAGGTGTTGCCAAAAGAAGTTCAAATGAATTCTTAAACCGCTTCTTGTAAATGGCATTTCTATTTATTTTAGAGGTAAAATACAAATCCATCTTATCATCACACTCCAGGAGAAGTGTCGATGAATCAGGCCCATCAGCTCAGACAAAGACAGCAAATTCATCATAGGGGATATAGACAAATAAGCATACTTGGCATCAACGTTACCAAGACCTGACTGGTTGAGCTTAATTCTGCTATCGTCTGCATTTGATGCATGAACAGCTGAGGCCAGACAAACTGCAATAACAAAGCAACCAACTCCTGGGAAAAGAATCTCCGCACTGTTGATCCTGTTGTCTAAGAAGTAGTTTACACTTGTGCCTATCAAAGTGTCACAAACAAAAAACAAAGACCATAAGCTACAGAACTGATACTATGACCCGGTTGTATCAGTTACTAAGGAAGGTCAGCAAATTCCTTTGCACAGCATAGGGTCCTTCTGGTTTGCTCTAAATAAAGTGCCTCGTTATTTACCAGCATACAATGACCAAACCATCAAGCATGGAGAAATGGATAAGTACCTATAACAACAGTCATGCTGCAAGTGATGACTAATGTCACTGATAAACCAACCAAAGCCAACGCATATTGTGTAGCAAGATTTCCAAGACTGAGGAGCACTCCACCTGCCATAGCAAACATAACGGATGGCCAATTATCCTGCATCGATTACTTCTGTAAGATTGCAAAACTATAACAAGGAGTGACAAAAAGTAGAGGACTCAAACGCTCCTTTTGACAAGCATAGTCCAGAAAGAGTGAGGAGAAACAAAATGGGACAGCATGAGGTTGCATGTCAACCACATCTGATTGTTGGGAAGGAGAAAGTCACCTGAGAAAGCTGCTCCAGAAAATTAGGCGAATATGTGGTGCCCTTCCCAATCTCCCCAAGAGTAAAGGCAATAACTACAGCTGCCAGGAGATTGGCGACGCTGTAATCCAGATAAGTATGCTGTGGAAGGCGGCCTCGCCTCTCCAGAAAAGTGAAGATGGCAGGCCACGTTCCCAAGAAGAAGAGGGAAAGCAGCATGCATGCTATGGCTCCTACTTTGTTCTCCACGAGATACATTTTCAAACCACTGGAAGTTGTTCCTTCTATTGGTGAAAAAGTCACGAAAGGTGTCCACGAGAAATCCTGTGAGACAGAAATGGATAGTTGGAGACAAGTTACTTCCTTTCTTTTGGCCTTTCAATCATGAAAGAACTTATACAGCAGACACTACTAAACTCAGAATTACCGTGGTTCCTGCAAGTATCACTAGGTTAACAACCGCCGCTCTAGATAAATGTCCACCCTTTTTGTCACACCCCACATCGTTAACTCACAGAGCAACACCACATAACAGCATGCCGACCGTACATACAGCAGAGGCCATCTACGGAATCATGGAGAAAAGTCATCAGGGGAAGCTGAAGAGGTGATATCAGACACCGCAGGAGCTCATGATCCCCCCGACAGCTCATGCTTCCCAATCCTCTCTAACAACTAAAACGACCCACTATGACCAAAAGATTAAAAAAAAAAAAGAAAAAAAGCTAACAACACCACCACATAGAAAGTCACATTCTACATTAAATAATCAGAGTTACATAGGCAATTGCGAAGCATAAGAACATTAACCAGCATATACGCTCTCACACAAGAACTACTCGCCAACCAAACATTAGGATACCAGAAAAGCGCAGAACGGTATACGATGATCCGACCACTAGAAGATAAATACCGAATTAAGCACAGCTAAATCAGACCCAAGCAGCGGCCGGCCAAATAGCAAGCAACAGATCATAATCATTCAAAAACCGAAACCCATCTCAAATACTTCCATCAGAGACATAATAAGAGGATAGAACAGCTGCTGGCGCGATTCGCTCACCATCGTCGCAGTGAACCGACAAACACCCAGTCCGAAATCCGGCAAAACAGGGGGCTGGTGAAGAGCTCAGCGCATTCTGAATGCCGGCCCAGGGTGTCGTGTCGAGGCGGGGAGCTAGAGAGAGAAACCGAGAGTCGCCAGTCGAATATTCATCGGGCGCCGCGGTCAAACATCGCAGTCGCGAGCGAAATTCCTTCGTGCGAAGATTCCGGCGAACGTCATCGGAAGTTGCAGAAATGCCGCCGTCGTCTTTTTGACCTTCCTTTCCCGTCTTGCTGACATGGCGTGAGTCTGCGCCACGTGTAAATAAGTAAGTCGATAATCGAAATCTGCACGCGACCTACTTGGGTGTATGACTTTCCAGCGCCAAATCACGGGGCCTTGTGATATTCGTTCCTTTTGTGAACTCTAGTTTGGCCTGTTTGACAATCTGAATTAAGGGCTACGACCAAAAAACAAAAAAAAAAAAGACAATCTGAATTACGGACCGAAAATATAAATTCAAAACTTAATGAGATTAATTTTGATGAGTAATCTTAATTAAAATTGACTCAAAAGATCCAATTAAGTCGGGGATTTAGCTAATACGATAACGAAGGATGGGATTATTTAATTTATCAAGTAGAAAAGTGATTGATGTTAATTATGTCTCGCCGATTAATTGTTTAAAGCATGCTTTTTATATTGTTAAGAAATTTACCAATAACGATTCCAATTTTATGTTTTTTTTTTCGGGTCGAAATTCCAATTATATGTTTGATAAGGAATAAATGTCGAACAATGATCTAATTAAGAATCTCGACTCAAAATTTAGTGATTAAATTTTTTATGCTTATTTTTTAGTTTTGCCAAACAAGCCGCAACCCTCGTAGCTAAGAATGGTTTTTTTTCCCTTCCCTAATGAAGCCTATCTTAGGTAGGTCAATCACGAGCCTAAAAGATGCTACACTAATCTCATAGACCAAGTAAAACGCGAGCCGAATTCATCTGAGAAGCTCAAATGTGAAATTATTTGCACATGGCAGTGTGGAAAATCAAACTTATGGATGACAAGTCCAATCATTAATCACTAAGGAACCCCATTGGGTTATGCTCGGATTGTTTTCAGAAAACGCTGTTTGGTACGATTTTTTTGGCAATAGTAATAGCTTTAAAAAAAAAAAGAGGAATGCCGTAGCTTTTATAAAGTGTTTGACTAACACTTCATAGCCATGACACATTCACAGCCAACAATAACTTTTAAAAAGTTATCTCACCCAACTTTAAGGTGTTGCTATTTCGGAACATTTATTATTAATTACGTATATTATAACATCTCACTACACAATTCAAATCCAGTCATAGCCATACCAAACGGTAGAGGTTGAAACATCTGACTGATCAAAGTGTGGGACCTAAATTGATTTGAAGTTCGAATTATTTTGTGTAATTCACAAAACAATGGTTAGTATTTGAATAGCCCATTTTCTATAAAAAAAAAAATGCGTACTACTTAGTTATTATATACCCTCCACATTAATCATATCTATCCTAAGCTATTGCCAATAGAGATTCATATCTACGCTTAACATATACCCACAATGGAAAACCATATTTTGGCATACATTTAATAAATAAGAATGGTTGTAGCCTGTAAATGATTAAGGAAAAAGATTTAATCGATTGAATGTCATAACTTTCAATATGTTCACCATCCAAAAACAGTTCTAGAAAAAACTTTAGGGTCAAACTTTGTCATCCTAACATCATGTTCAAAATTTCCCCTTGAGAGTGATTGAATGGCATATCTTTCAGTATACCAATAATTCAAAAATCTTCGCATTATAAACTTTAGGGTCACAAAAAAAAACAAAAAAAAACTTTAGGGTCACGCCATTTTGTTGCAATCATGATGTGAATTTTCCAATGAAAGCTTGAGAGTGGTTAGTACTACTCGCAAGATAACTGAAAATTTATCAAATCGATTTGTCGATGCTACCAAAAGAGAATCTATCTCACTTGACGTGAAAACGATACATGATTAAACAAGCTAATCAACCACATGATTAAACAAGCTAATCAACCATGTGTTTGGTCGCTCATCCTACGCGGTCAGCCATGTCATCGACATAGAAAATACTCTTCCCAGCCAAAGACCTTAAGCATCATTAAAACAACTCCAATCTTTGATGATAAGTCTTTTACATAACTAGGGAAATTCTTGCCTCGACTAGGGTTCTTGACAATCATTGGATATGCGAACCCCATCAGTGAACTCCACAAAACCAACGGCGCAGATCGATTCGGTCTAGTGGACCACGGTCTACGTAATTCCCAAAAAAATAAATAAATGAATAAATGGGAACGAATAAATGTGTACGGCCACATGGGGCACAGCGATTGATTGGCTCGATTTATTCATTCAACCCAGGACCAAACAATCCTAATAAACTAATGACCTGCGGCACAAGGAAACACAACAGATTGAACAACTTCTGAAAGACCACAAAACCCCATAAAAGCAAAGATAAAAACGCACCAAACTGCAAATGAATCGAATCAACGAATAAACTAGGAAAGATAGCGACCGACCATTTCCACTTCAGTTAGCATACCACCAAAACTCCCTCCAATATGTTCCTAAGTCTACATATACATAAAATCCCCAAAGCCTTTTTCTCAAGAAAAGAAAAGCAAGAAAGATAAAAGGAACAAAGAAAAATTGGTCCAGGCTTTGTTGCTTCAATGTCCTCTACCAAACCCTCGAAATTACACAAATTTCTACCCGTGGTAGAACATGTCCTGTTTGAGGACCTCCACAGATTCAAAACCCCACCCACCACGTCTTTCAACTGCTACTTTCGCTCGGGCCCTTGAACTTCAACCCCACAACAAGGGAATGACAGCCAGAGAGAAGAGGAGTGATTTGATGACGCCCCGAAGAGAGCCAGATCGGCGGCATCGCTGGTGTCGTTGATGCCAGTGGGGCCTAACCCTATCCCTGTGCCACCATTGAACGCCGTGGGCGGGGTGGTGGTGATGGATCCCGGCGGTGATATGGTCGTGGTGGTGGATGCCGGAGTGGTGGACGTGATTGAGCTGGCACCGGACCAAGAAAGAACAGCAACAATGTCAATGTCTAAGTAGGCAGAGCACAAGTGCTGTTTCTTTATTAGTGAAGTGATATAATCAACTAATCTTATTGTAAACCTAGTGCGAACCTAAAGGTTTAGGTGAGTCACGGTTGACTTCATCTATAATATGATGTGGAGGCAAGTTTTACAGTGCATTTCATCTGACTCGAGATCAATTTATTGAAGGTCGGTTCCTCATTCTTGGGGAAAAGAACAAAGACCGAACCTTCTTTTGAGCAAATGTGCTTAAAATAAGAAAACACTAATGTGCTGTTTTCACGAGATAGGGAAATAACGAGACGTTTTCTTCTTTATTACGAAGGATGACAAGGAAGGCATGCAATATTTATCAACGTCAGGGACAGCTCAGGAAACTCTCTCCCAGAGAGCCAAGCATGCTCTGACTGGAAAAAGAATTCAGCGGGGTGGTTGAACCCCTCGGGTACAAGATCTGCCTCTCATGCGTCATGTTCTCAGACATTACTCACCACCAAATCTGAAAAGCACCAACGCTGCTCGTGCAAGTAATAAAAGAACAAGAAAGCGAAGTCTTTGTGTTTTGGTGTCGGGAAATGGCAAACGACGCTGACATGAATAGACCAATGAGAACTGGAAAATCTTCTCTTTTCTTGTTCTCTTTATATTCTTGGTGAGAGAGAGTGATTGATTATCAAACTTCACGCAGATTATCTAAAAGGTAACCTTTCTTGAGAAAATATGGGGAATGGATGTACCTTGGACTTGAAGGGTAGACACACCCAGAGGCTTGATCTGCAAAAAAACCACAGTGAAACATTTGTCTCAGCCCGTACAAACACCCAGTCTCACAAAATCGTATCGTACGCAAGCAACATTCGCTGAAATCAGAAATGGAGGGTTTGTTTTTCCTGTTTCGTTTTTCAGATTTCAGCAACATTAGAAATGCACATACTCGGAAGAACAGTTGAAGGAGTGGCGGTCCCGGAGAAGTCGCAGCTACCGGCGACCTGGCCTTTCCTCTGGAAATAGCTGTTCACGGCGTAGTCGCAGTGGTCCTTGATGGTGTTGGGCTGGTAACAAGCACCGTTCTGAAGGATGGCCGAGCAATCAGCCCCAGCTCCACAGGCATAGTCCAGGCTCTTCTGGAGGGCTTGGTCACCGACCCCGTCTTTGCACAAGCAGTATGTTGCACCTAAAACAGAAACACCCAAAGAAAAATAAAAGGAACGAAAAATTTTTGAGAAAACGCCCCACAAGCAGTAGGAGGTGTTGGTTCGCGAAAAAGAACAGAGCTTTCAGGAAAAAATGGTCGTGGAAAAGATGGGTTTTTTTTGTCGGGGGGTGGGGGGTGTGAGGCAAAGGAGCGTGTGTAAAGATCAAAACTTTGTCACGCCAGCCAGAGCAGAAAGACCGAGAAAAGGCAAAAGAAGGGAAAATATGAGAACCCTTTCTGTCATTTTGCTTGCACACTCGATGTCAAAAGGAAAAGGAGGGATAGAAAAAGATTCATAAGCTTACCTGAATGGCCAGTGAGGGCCAAGAAAAGCGCCAGAAGCACCAGGACGGCCATTGAAGGGTTTAAGAGAGCAGCTGCTGCCGAACTGTTGAGAGAGCTCCGGTTGAGCTTGAGAGCCAGACGTTTGATTCAGAGAGATACAGAGAGAGAGAGAGAGAGAGATGGAGCTTGTGTTGGAAATGAAGATTTCTGGCAGGCAGCAACAAATCGAGGGT